>OX578277.1:98084417-99451310 GCA_951217055.1 Gerris lacustris
TAGGAATGAGCAACTTCATATTAAAAAAAGTACATCTTTTATTTATGTTATTCTATACAATTTTTTTTTTTTTTATTAATTATGAGCAATACAAATTATATATTTTCATTTATCTATAGTAATAAATCAAAATCAAATCCATTAATTACAAATTCTGAAACTGAATAATCAATTAATAGAATAAATTAAATTAGGCTTACAACAAAAAAAAATTAATTAAATTAATAAAAAAAAAATTAAATTAATTAATTAATTAATTAATTTAATTAATTATTGGTTAATTTAATTAATAAATTAATTTGATTAACCTACTGTACCATTTAGAAAATCATATTATATTTGGTGTTTATAGATGGGGGTCGTTAAGGGTTTTTTGATAAAACTTGGCACAGTTACATCATGTCATAATTTCGGCTATATTTCGCCCCTCTCCGAGGCATAGACGTCGAGTGATTAGGTACAATCCAGTATCAAAGATTAAATCTGAACAGAAATCGTGTATCTCCCAAATTGTATTGGGTTCATCATCCTTATCATCTCCCGGAATATTACTATCGATAACAAACTATAACAATATAACAGTTTTAAAAAAACATCGAAAAAAATAACAATTAAAATCAGGTAACAGGTGGTAACTCATGGGTGTTACCCAATACAATTTGGGAGATACACAATTTCTGTTCAGAATTAATCTTTGATACTGGATTGGACCTAATCACTCGACCGGCACGTCTATGCCTCGGAGAGGGGCGAAATATAGCCGAAATTATGACATGATGTAACTGTGTCAAGTTTTATCAAAAAACCCTTAAGGACCCCCTCTCTATGAACACTAAATTGATTAAAAGGGGCAGCACCTAGAAAACCACGTATATTATATTTGGAATAACGAAATTAAATTTCAAATATTCCTATGGAAATTCTCTAAATAATCGCAGGCAAATGCTAGGGAACATATAACAATTTTTACTGTTTCTAATGAAATGTACTGATTAAGTTGATAAGTTTACTTTTTAAATGCTATTTCTTCCTAGAAAATTTAACGTTGATTTATTTCCTTCCCATGATTAAAGTTTTAGTTGTTTTTATATATATTTAGGTGTCGTAAATTTTGTTCCTACACACCGATTACTGTTATCATGTTTTCTTATTTTTATCTATTGAGAAATTTAATAGAGATTAATAATGTTTGTCAATCCATTAGATAAATTTATGCGATTAAATAATGTAAAATTGATTATTAAAAAGTAATATTTTTTTCCTGTGTAGTATTGAATTCTACATCCCTTTTTCTTCTTGTGTATATATGTGGTGAGGTTTATTGTGACGTTCCTTATGCCTCATTTACATTCAACCATTGCCGCTGCTCCTCATGCTGCTGTATTTACTCCCCGAAATACTTTTGTGGCAGCATTAAAGGCAGGGAGTGTTTACTTTATCGCTTCAATGGACAATGGACCACGTTGAAGAAGATGCAGCTTCAGCGAAATGGTGCATTTTGTCCTTTATGTTTAACAGTTTATATTGATACTTCTTTTTTTTACCTTAGAATTTCTATCATTAAAATATTCCATAAAGTTATTAAAGTTTCATGTGTTCACAATTGCGGTAGGTATCATAAGTAAATCTAGAGGAAAGGTTTGTCTTAATAAGAGGTACACTTGCTGTAAATTTCAGTGCTATCGAAACGTCATTAGTAGGGTTAGGAATTGACATAAAAAGCATATTTTTTTCCTTAGCTTTAATAACAATAAAATGCATAATTTTCGTATTTTGGGGGCTCTACCTCCCCCCCTTCAAAAGTTTTAAGGACATAAAAAAGTATATTTCTGGGTTCATAGAATATTTTCACTTATATTGCACGTTTGAGAATATTTTAATGATAAAAAAATTCTAAGGTAAAAAAAGAAGTTTAAAGCTGTGTGTAGAAAATAATCTGGGGTAAGACGCAGGTAGTGTTAAGTCAGGTTCAATGCCAATGAAACTTTTATGAGGCATAAGTAGCGTACTTAGAGGATAACCAGTGGCATCTGTAGGTAAGTACTTTTATATCTAATTTGAGTTATTTGCAGGGCCGGCGCAACCGTATAGGCGAGCTAGGCGACCGGCTAGGGCCTGAGTGGCGCCGCTAAATACTTGCCCACCAAGAAGTCAATGTTTTAACAAAGAAAGATAGATGAATAACTTAAATTAGGAGAGATCTCAGGGGCGGATCCATGGGGGGGCCGAAGGGGGAATCCCCCCCCCCCCTCCCAAATACTACAAAATTATAAAAAAATATTAATTGAATAAAACAAGGTTGAACATTTCTTGTTTTATTATTTTTTATACCCATTTAAAACTAATAATATAATTATTTTGCTAATAAATGATTATTGTTTATAGAGTAATAGTCAAGTTGATATTAACATTTAAAACTGGGATTCCCACTTACATGTTTATGTGGGATACAAACATTAAACTACTTTGTGATTGTTTATTTGCATACTTTAATGGTTGTTTATTTCACACAACTTTTTTTTTAATTTCAAGATTACAATGATTTTTTCAGCAAAGTAGGCACTAACACTGCTGATTTACTCAGTTGCAGATCTTGGATGTATTAACCCTAGAGTATGCACGGTCCTGCCCAAATTTTAGGTAAAAATATGGAAGGTAGGGGAAACAAGAGCTATTGAAAGGTAGGGATTACTTTTAGGTAAATTTACTGCTAATATCAGATCAGGTGAGTATACTTGATTTCTGTGCACAATTCCTGATAGGGATTCTTTATTAGGTAGATTTATATATGTATACGGTACAATATAAATTAATGTGGTACCTGTATTGTCTATTAGGGTGCATGCATCCGAAGGTTAAGGAAAAAAATCCATCTATGGATTGTGTATATTAGATATTAGGTAGATATTTTACCTATGGGTAAAGGTAAAATATATACCCAATGGCAACCCCCTTAAAGATTTATAATTCAGTGGTGGTGCAAGAAAATGTATAAAACCAACTTTTGAACGAAAACATACGTACCTCATAAGTCAATTATTATATTAATGTAAGTTCAATTTTATTAACATTTACTTTTTGAGGTTTGCACTAAGTTAAGCGGGTAGAGAATTATAGTGTAGAGAATTGTCTCTTAAGTAAATAAAAATATAATCAATATAAAATATGGCTTCGAAAACCATAGTCAAAACTCTTAAGGTGGTTTGATAAAAATCAATCAAACCAGTTCAGAATTGTGAAGATATGGTATACTGATCAACACTTCACTCATATGAGAAGGGTCTGGTCGTCTGTTATCAATCCAGTGTCTGATCTGAGGCTACCCTGGTTTGTTCAAAGAACCCACTTTGTGGTTTATGTCTTCAGACGTAAGCCCCAGATTATTTTTTTTAAAAAAACCAAGAGATCTATGGTTCAATTACCAGAGAAAAATGAATTTTTATCTTAATTCCTCCAAAATAAATAAATGGTTAATTTAGGATATAAATAATTAAGACACATCATTCAATATATTTGTATTTCTTTTCTTTTAATAGTTCAATTTCATAATTTTTCTTTGTGGTGAACCCTTTTTTTTAAATTTGATTTGAGTATAGAAAACTATATATAATTATATATTTTCTTTGGGTCGTTTAGGGTTAAATAAAATGAGCTAAGTCCTCCTTTTCTTTTCTCTAAGAACAACAGCTATATTTCGCCCTAACTAAGAGCTTCTTCAGGCTATAACATAAAAAATCAAACCAAATTTTCGTATACATTTTTTTGTTTATATAAATGCAATGGTGAATAAATTGATTAAAAAAAACAACAGTTTTAACATAGCAACAATAAAATTAAATATTAATACCTGGTAATATTTCCTATGGCATTGTCTTATTTATAATAAAAATCACAATTTTCTTCAGTTAAAAAACCTCGTCAATAAACAGCACATAAAAAACATGAATTCCATACTATGGATTGAGGTAATTTAAAACTAAAAAACGAATCCTCCCTGTATGACTCACAGGGAGAGACTAACATTTATTCATTTAAAAATCTAAACTTGAGTTGATTAGAAGAAATTAAAAAAACCAAAAAAAAAAACAATTGCAATAAACACATCAAAACAATAACAAAACCAAACATTATATATATAAAGATAACAAAAATAAAACAAACATTTAATTTTAAGAATAGTGATACGGCTACACAAACGAACAAAATACAAAGATTAACCAGTATTTTAACACAAATACAGTTCTTATTTATTTATTATTTGTATTTACATATTTCCATACAAATATAAGAGTTCAATCCTACACAATACATTCCTCTATTTCCTTTATTTACAATTATTTTTTCAATTTTACATTTTTCAAAACAGCACTGTAAAATTTATTTATTTCTTTGGCATCTGATATATTATTCATTCTGTTTTCTTCAAGTCCAATATGGATAGCTTCTAAAATTAGTCTATTAGTCGTGTTATTGGATTTACCAATTATTTTTGCTTCATTAATATTGATTTGATGATTAAGATTTTTGGAGTGTTGTGAAAGCGCAGTATTTTCCGTTTTGTTTTTTACATCCGAAGCATGTTGGTTTAATCTATTTTGAAAGAGTTGTCTAGTTTGTCCTATGTACTTTTTTGGGCATTCATTGCATTCTATTTTATAAACTACTCCTATTTCATTTTTAGTTTCTATTTTGTCTTTTAAATTGGTAAAAAATTGGTCTTTTATTTTATTAGTCGGTTTTATTCCAAAATGTATATCATTACAATCAAAAGTTTTGAATACTTTTTTTATTTCTTCGGTTAAGCCTTTTATATATACTAAACTATGAAATTTATTTTTAATATCTTTAGTTTTTCCTATTATATTGGTTTTGTTTACGTTTTTATACCAAAGGGATTTTATAAGTTTATATGGATAAAAATTTGTTAAAAGTTTCTTAAAAATAATATTTTTTATTTCCTGTAGAAAAATGTTGTCAGTTAATTGAATAGCTGTTGATATTAAATTGGATGCAGAATTGACTAATTGATACTTAGGATGTGAAGATTTATAATTTAAGAATTTACTGTTTTTAATTTGCTTTTCATACCATTTTGTTTTTAAATTTCCGTTTTCATCTCTCCAAATAGTTAAATCTAAGTAGTTTAAAGTTTTATTTTTTTCTTTTTCTATGGTAAATTTAATATTTTGGTGAAAACTATTTAATGCCTCTAATAATGGCTGTACCTCTTTTTCTTTAACGATTACTATTAAGTCATCTACATATTTTTTTATTAGGGTTGGTTTGAAAGGGATTCTCTCTAATACTTTGTCTAATAAGTTGTTAATATATATACCGGCTAAATTTACAGAAAAACCTCCTCCTGTAGGCAGTCCATTTACTTGTCTGTATAGATTCTTTTTATAATGAAAATAATTATTATTGGAACAAAATTGTAAGATTTTTAAATACGTGTTTTTACACTTTATGTCAGTATGGGGTTCTATTTGGTCCCATTTGATTTGTATTAATTTATAAAGATCTTGTAAAGGTACACTTGGAAATAAAGCTGTTATATCAAATGAAACTAGAATTTCATCATCTTTGATTTTTATATTTTTAATACTTTCTTTTAACTCAATTGCATTCTTTATGTCATACGGGTTATTATTATTTAAATAATTTAATGTGGGGTTTATAAATTTTGTCATATTTTCTATTGGAGAATGTATTGCGTTTATTATTGGTCTAATTGGGTTGTTTTCTTTGTGGGTTTTTATTAAACCATAAATACGTCCAATTCTGCTATTATTTATATTTAACTTAGTTTTTTGTTCGGTTGTAATATATTTCTTTTTATGTAAAGTATTAAGTAAAGGTGTATATTCTTTTTTAATTTCTTTTAATTTATCGTCTGAGGTATTGTTACTTCTAATTTTTCTATATAACGTTCTATCATTTAAGTGTTCCTCCATTTTATTATGGTATTGATTTTTAGTCATTATTATTGTCAAATTTGTCTTGTCACTTTTGCAGATAATAATATCTTTGTGGGTTTTTAAAAATTGTTTTGCTTGTTTTGAATCTATTATTATTTGTTTTTCTAAAGTTCCATTATTAAGTCTTTTATATTTTGCCGTTTCTTGATATTTCATGATTCGATGTATTAGATGGCTGCGTAATGCATTCACATGATTGTAAGAAAAATATATTTATATACAAATAAAAATAATAATAGGTATCCTCTTCATTTACAACATTTATTTGTAAAAATTACACAAAATTTAGATAAAAAACACTTAGAGGTAAATGGTAAACCTAAATTTATTCACGATTTTGAAAATAAAATATTAAATTTACAGATAAATCAAACACATTGGAAAGAGACTAAATTAAATAAAAACATAAATAATATATTAAATAGTATATCCCAATATAACTTAGAATTAAAAACTAAATGTCATACATCTGTTATAAAATTTATAAAAGAATATGAAGAATTTTCAACAAAGGAACTTAATAATAAAATGCATACTAAAAATTTAAAATATACTAAAGATGAAAATAAAAAATGTACTCTAAAAACCAATTCAGACTTAATTAAATATAATAATCTATACAAGCTAGGATGGTGTACAAATTTAACTGATCTGGAAATCCCTAAAGAAATAAATAATTTTTTAAGCCTAGGTCACAATTTTAATTTATTTAATCTAAGACCTGACTGCGATGTATTAAAATTAGTTATAGATCTTGAAACAATTTTAAATAGAATGAATACTAGCGACAATCATGTGAATGCATTACGCAGCCATCTAATACATCGAATCATGAAATATCAAGAAACGGCAAAATATAAAAGACTTAATAATGGAACTTTAGAAAAACAAATAATAATAGATTCAAAACAAGCAAAACAATTTTTAAAAACCCACAAAGATATTATTATCTGCAAAAGTGACAAGACAAATTTGACAATAATAATGACTAAAAATCAATACCATAATAAAATGGAGGAACACTTAAATGATAGAACGTTATATAGAAAAATTAGAAGTAACAATACCTCAGACGATAAATTAAAAGAAATTAAAAAAGAATATACACCTTTACTTAATACTTTACATAAAAAGAAATATATTACAACCGAACAAAAAACTAAGTTAAATATAAATAATAGCAGAATTGGACGTATTTATGGTTTAATAAAAACCCACAAAGAAAACAACCCAATTAGACCAATAATAAACGCAATACATTCTCCAATAGAAAATATGACAAAATTTATAAACCCCACATTAAATTATTTAAATAATAATAACCCGTATGACATAAAGAATGCAATTGAGTTAAAAGAAAGTATTAAAAATATAAAAATCAAAGATGATGAAATTCTAGTTTCATTTGATATAACAGCTTTATTTCCAAGTGTACCTTTACAAGATCTTTATAAATTAATACAAATCAAATGGGACCAAATAGAACCCCATACTGACATAAAGTGTAAAAACACGTATTTAAAAATCTTACAATTTTGTTCCAATAATAATTATTTTCATTATAAAAAGAATCTATACAGACAAGTAAATGGACTGCCTACAGGAGGAGGTTTTTCTGTAAATTTAGCCGGTATATATATTAACAACTTATTAGACAAAGTATTAGAGAGAATCCCTTTCAAACCAACCCTAATAAAAAAATATGTAGATGACTTAATAGTAATCGATAAAGAAAAAGAGGTACAGCCATTATTAGAGGCATTAAATAGTTTTCACCAAAATATTAAATTTACCATAGAAAAAGAAAAAAATAAAACTTTAAACTACTTAGATTTAACTATTTGGAGAGATGAAAACGGAAATTTAAAAACAAAATGGTATGAAAAGCAAATTAAAAACAGTAAATTCTTAAATTATAAATCTTCACATCCTAAGTATCAATTAGTCAATTCTGCATCCAATTTAATATCAACAGCTATTCAATTAACTGACAACATTTTTCTACAGGAAATAAAAAATATTATTTTTAAGAAACTTTTAACAAATTTTTATCCATATAAACTTATAAAATCCCTTTGGTATAAAAACGTAAACAAAACCAATATAATAGGAAAAACTAAAGATATTAAAAATAAATTTCATAGTTTAGTATATATAAAAGGCTTAACCGAAGAAATAAAAAAAGTATTCAAAACTTTTGATTGTAATGATATACATTTTGGAATAAAACCGACTAATAAAATAAAAGACCAATTTTTTACCAATTTAAAAGACAAAATAGAAACTAAAAATGAAATAGGAGTAGTTTATAAAATAGAATGCAATGAATGCCCAAAAAAGTACATAGGACAAACTAGACAACTCTTTCAAAATAGATTAAACCAACATGCTTCGGATGTAAAAAACAAAACGGAAAATACTGCGCTTTCACAACACTCCAAAAATCTTAATCATCAAATCAATATTAATGAAGCAAAAATAATTGGTAAATCCAATAACACGACTAATAGACTAATTTTAGAAGCTATCCATATTGGACTTGAAGAAAACAGAATGAATAATATATCAGATGCCAAAGAAATAAATAAATTTTACAGTGCTGTTTTGAAAAATGTAAAATTGAAAAAATAATTGTAAATAAAGGAAATAGAGGAATGTATTGTGTAGGATTGAACTCTTATATTTGTATGGAAATATGTAAATACAAATAATAAATAAATAAGAACTGTATTTGTGTTAAAATACTGGTTAATCTTTGTATTTTGTTCGTTTGTGTAGCCGTATCACTATTCTTAAAATTAAATGTTTGTTTTATTTTTGTTATCTTTATATATATAATGTTTGGTTTTGTTATTGTTTTGATGTGTTTATTGCAATTGTTTTTTTTTTTTGGTTTTTTTAATTTCTTCTAATCAACTCAAGTTTAGATTTTTAAATGAATAAATGTTAGTCTCTCCCTGTGAGTCATACAGGGAGGATTCGTTTTTTAGTTTTAAATTACCTCAATCCATAGTATGGAATTCATGTTTTTTATGTGCTGTTTATTGACGAGGTTTTTTAACTGAAGAAAATTGTGATTTTTATTATAAATAAGACAATGCCATAGGAAATATTACCAGGTATTAATATTTAATTTTATTGTTGCTATGTTAAAACTGTTGTTTTTTTTAATCAATTTATTCACCATTGCATTTATATAAACAAAAAAATGTATACGAAAATTTGGTTTGATTTTTTATGTTATAGCCTGAAGAAGCTCTTAGTTAGGGCGAAATATAGCTGTTGTTCTTAGAGAAAAGAAAAGGAGGACTTAGCTCATTTTATTTAACCCTAAACGACCCAAAGAAAATATATAATTATATATAGTTTTCTATACTCAAATCAAGTTCAATTTCATTTCTTTTACAAGAAATTACAAAAAAAAAAAAAATTATCGGGTAATTTTGAATTTAATTTATTCAAACAATATAATAAAATAAATAAATACAAATCATAAGATAAATAAATAAGATTATACAATAGATTTAAATTAATTAATTTTTTTCAGATTTATTATTTAATAACAAATAATTTATTTTCTCTCACATTCCTTGTAAAAACAAGGTACAAGAGAAAATATTTTTATATTAAATGTAATACTAAACTAATTAAAAAATAATAATAAGTCTAAATCACTCATTCTGGCATCTAGACTGCACAAAATTATCTAATAAGCCTATATCACTAAAAAAAAATAGTAAATAATATGACAATAATTAAATAATAATAAAGATAATTTAACACAATCTTTCAATTATCAAGAAGCTATTCAACACGTAATTTTGCAATGGTTTCCTCAACAAAGCCAAAATTAATAGCTTTACTTAAATAAATAACAAATTTTCTAAAGTGGATATTTATTTTTAATTAAATTCATTTTAAACTTTACGCGACGATAGCAATTCAAATTATGATGAAATTTGGTTCTAAGAATAATAATAGATAAGCCCTAAAATTACAGTATAATATCAAAACTAACCAGAGATTTCTTTTTTAAAAGAAAATAAATGATAATGACTGTAAATCCTCTTAAATTTTGAAGAATTCACAGTTTTATACATTGACTTTTTTATTTTGTTTTGACAACTTGTAATTTCCTTGAATCCAATGTAGTACATCATTTGTGCTAATATGAAATAGCTTTGATTTTGCATTTACTCTTCCAGAGCAAAATGACATTTAGAATAGCCACTTTAAACAAATAATAAATAAATTTATAAACCACACAGCCCTAAAATATAAATTAAAATTATGACTACAAATAATTTTCACTAATTATGCAACAATAAAATCCAAAACTAAATTAAAAATGAGCCAAGCAAAGGTGGGATTCAGCAAAGTAAGCATTGAATACAAATAAAGTTTGATTCACACTTTTCAGCCACATCCCATCAAACTATTCTTTCTATTAGAGACTAGAACATCACCATTTAAAAAGCACTGAACAATATTTTAATAGAATGTGAATGGGCGGACAATTTGAATGACCTTAACATGAATATTGTCGTTGATAATCGATATTAAACAATTTACTTTTACTTTATGAATGAATGTGTTTAAAATAAGACCTCTTATAAAATTTGTAAGATAAAAAGGGTTTCGAGTAAGAATAGAATACACAATAAAGAAATGTCATATGTTCTTCTGTCAAATCTCGCTGTTTGCTTATGTTCTGTATTATCAAAAAATCAATAAAATTTAGTACTTATCTTCAAGAACATAGTCACATCTTCAGAGTAGCTGTTTGAGGTGTATCCTTTCTTTTTTTTAAAAAAAAATTAAATAATCAACTCCTTTTCAAGATTTTTTTTTTAAATAGTTAGAAAAAAGTACAAAAGAATGTTCCATGGGCACATAAAAGATTGAGCAAAAAAAGATACTCTCACAAATAATAAAATAAAACCCAAGATCAATAATTATAATTAAGGTTCCTCTTAAAATACAACTAAAGTTGAAAGTTGTGAAATATAAATTAAACAATTATAAGGAACAACTAACAGCAATAATTTATGTGTATAAAAGTAGAAAATAATAATTGAATATAAAAAAACAAAAATACATTTTTTGAACTTTTTTATTTGTGTTAAAATTTTACTTCCAAGAGATATAACATTGAATTAAAGAGGTTGAAAACTAGTATGAATTAAAATAAAAATAATAGTTATAAATTAATCCCAATTGACTTTTTATAATTTAATTTACTAAGAAAAGTTCAGCAAAATCTAAATAGTAATAACTAGCCAAGTTTCATAATTTGCTAATTAATATAAGTGTGCTTAAATTAAAAAAAAAGTATAATTTCATATTCTTATGAATTAGGCGAAGGGAATTATTAAAAAATTACATGGGAAATTATAAATTTTAGCTGTTTTATTCTTTGAATTTTACAATATAAGCCAGTAAAAATATATTGGCTGGCCACTTTTCCCAATGAGTAAAAAGTACCAAGAGTTTATTTATTTTACTTTCACTATTTTTTTTTTTTTTTTTAAGAAATATGAAAATTTTCCAATATTTTAAATTGACAGATCTAGTCCCTACTTATACAATACTTACTAAGCCAGCAGTTCGACATGGAATAAGAGCTTTATGAAATAATAATTTACACAAATAAATTGTTTATTATATTTAATGCTTAAGGGACATTAATGTATACAAAAAAATAGCGGATTACTATTCAGTCTACAAAATAGTTTATCCACAACAGAGTTACGTTCTCTAGTCAAGTAAGCAATCTTATTTTATAATAATTATAAGAGGATAAATAAAAATCTAAAACCACCTTTCTTTTAACAAATTACAATATTTTTAAATTGTTTATGTAAACCTAATAATAAATTAATAATAAAATGCTTGGTGAATTATATTTTGTGTGTACTGACTGGGGGAAAAAATAATTAGAGTTCACTCATCTCATGAGAAAATTAAATATTGGAACTGTTACTTAAAATATATATTTTTTTTATGGGTCAGATAATTTTGTGATACAGGGTTGTCTACATTTTATTTTTGACTTGAACGATTACAGATCTATTTCAAACGAAAATACAAGGAGAATAAAACATAATTATAATTCATTTATAGTCATATCAATGGATATAATGTATTTAGTCTTTTATAAATTTGAGGATATTATGTCATACAATATTTTATTTTGTTTTAATTTGAACCAATTTAATACGTTATTTATCAAATAATGTAGTTTAAACGTAAAAGAGTTACAGTAGTTGCAAAAGAATCAGAGGGTAAATGCATTTAGTTTAATGAAATTCAAAAATAACAACAAAATTTTATTGATACGACAATGTATTAGTTAGAAATTTAAGTAAAAAGTTTGATTCATTTTTGAAGAAGGAAGAGAGAAAGACATACACACTCATAAAACTACACCACAGAGAATTCAAATGTGAGGAATTAACTCTTGGGGGTTAGGTCATCCTGATCAGTGGTTACATTGTCCACGAAAAACAATATTGTACTAAATAATTTATCATCAAAATACGAATGAGGGGAAGTATTAGGGATAGGGAACTATGAAGTAAATAAAATATAAGTAAATTGAGGAAATATATAACAAACTTTTTGGCAAACGAAGATTTTTTTTATCCGTCTTTCTCATTTATTCTTTAAATTAAATATAGACTAGTTTACTGAACTGATTATGACCAGACAACCATGTATTAATCAAGTTTCAAAATGAACTGATTAGGAGTAATCAGTTCTAAATTGTATCAACATAAGTAAATTCCGAAAAATAAATAAATAATAAAACTAAGATTGTAGATATTTCACTATAAAATTATCCTGATATAACAAACAGGATTTTACTCTAATTAATCTGATTTGAATTTTTTTTGTAATTAAAACTCAAAAATTCTAAAAATAAATATTGTAAAAGTAGTGAAGAAGAAAGTTTCAACGATGAGACGGGTGACTTGTAAACAGAAGTCGATAGATATTGGCTAGAGTATCATGGTAAGCCATGCCAGGATAAGGCAGGTTCCTCCAATAGGAGTAACCTTTTTGAAACGGTTATCTCCTGTAAGAGCCAAATAATAACCGGAACCACTGAACATGGCAATTCCTGCGAATAACACTGAACCAGTCTGTAACATAGAATGTAACAAATAAATACAGACAGTTCTTCTTATGTCAGTCTTAAAGTTAGGCGTAAATAACAGAACAATATTAATAACTCTTTCTTCTCAGAGCCCAATATATTTATTCATGATTGAATGCAGTATTAAAACAAGAATCATATTTGTTATTACATACCAAAACTGGGTAGCGACAAAGTGGAGCCCCGAGGAGAGCTAGAGTGTGGTAATAATGATATTTACTAGCAGTTTCAAACACCTGTTTCCTTGTTTCATCGACCTCCTTACTCGGTATTAACTCTGTGAAAATAAAAATAAATAAAAGAAGTTAAGTAGGGCTCAAAGTGTAGAATACTTATCAACTGTCTCAAAATAGATCAGTTAATAATATTATTTGGACGAAGGTTTCAGCAAGAGTGGTTAAGCATTTAACTCTTGTATCAAATTATTGTGATCTTAATTAGTTTCCAACCAAAGTCTTGTATCTTTAGTGTTGGCTTGTGTGCAGTGAACACTATACCACTCCAAAAGCGACATAGTGTCACATGGTAGTGTGGCATGGCTGCTGAAGGCAACATTTTATGCATTATGCCTCTAAAATATAGTTTAGAATGTCCCGGAGGGGATGGATGATAAATATTTTTATTAACAGACAGACTTTTGGAGATTCAAATTCCAATCAGTAAGTAGGCAATAAACTGATTTTACCAGCATGTTTTCAGCTGAATTCGAATACCTATTTTTGTTTATTGGGGGGAGCATTAACATTTAAAATAAGCAATTACAGGGCAAAAAAGGTGGGCATCTGTTTCAGGTATCAACCCAGAATTCTATTTTATTTACAATTATTTCGCAATGAGATATCGCTGATCACCACAAGATATGGCCTTATCCACACATTGTCTATCCTACCTTTTTTTGTATCATGCTTTAATCTTTCAGGCAAATACCGACTCTTGGTGGGAGCAAATCTGATCAGATCTTTGTATCCTTTTGATACAGGAAAAAATCGATTATGATCCGTGGATTTGATTCGCATGTGGGCCCAGCTTTACAAGGACTTCTTGAAACTTGTGACAATCTTTTATTCTTTTCTAAAATCTGTCAGAACTTTTAGGTCTATTATTCTCTGTCTGTCACCCTTTGTAAATAGTAATTATAATTTGATTTAAATCAGAACTTTTAGGTTAATCTTACCAATTATTGATAGTTTTCGGCACCATAAAGTAATGATGACACCAAAATAAATGTTTATCCAAATCAATTGATTTAACAAAATTGAACTTACTATGTGCTCCATAAGCCCCAAGTATTACAGCAAGAGCACCACTCATTCCTGCTATTCGTACACACCATCCACCGCTCTTAGCCAACTTCCATAAAGGATCAGGATCCATGACTACGATTTGAGTCTGGGCTTTTGGCATAACCCCTTGAAGAGCAGATATTACTGACTGTGACTAAACATATAAAAAAATGGATAAGTATAATAATAAATAATAATAATAAAAAGTTAAAGATTGTAAACATTTTAATAGACATTAACTGTTCAGTTACTCTAGAGAGGTGTTGAAACTAGGAACTCAAGTGAAAGCAAGTAAAATAGACTCAAAGTTAGAAGTTAGTGAGGGGCTCACAGTCTGTAGTATTGAGCTACACCACAGTTCGGCAACCCGGCACCCCTGTGGACTTTTAATGCACCCTCACTGAACTCAATTTCTCTATGAAACTGTCGAACTCATTGATATGTTGTTTATGCTCTCAATTCTTTGTACGTTCAATACAATGTTTAATATTAGGTTTTTTTTAAAGTGTTGACCTTTTTTGCTCAACTTACCAGCATACTTCGCTCTCAGTGATTTCCAAATCATTATTGTTCCCTAATAGACAAAACGGTTGCCAAATCCTGATCTACACTATTTAGACAAAAAAAAAAAATACTATTAAGACGAAGGGATATTTATTCCAATGTACCTTGGGACAAAGGAATATCACACTTGTGTATATAATTGTGATCATATCCCAGTTTAATCAACTATTAAGATAAAGGAATATTAAATATAAAGCTGCCCCAGGAGTCTCAATGTCAAGGGGGACAAACACACAAACCTTTGAGACTTTTGTAGGGCAGACTACTGTTTATAACCAAGGGTGGTGCTAAAGTAAAAAAGTGCCTTTAATCCAATGTACCTAGGACCTCAGGGCAAAGGAAGTCACACTTGTGTGAATAAATGTGATAATATCCCTTAGTATTATTAACTATAAAGACAAAGGAATATTTCTGTATATGAAATAGTCTCACACATGATAAGACTCAATACTAAAATATCGTAATAAAACTGCCCCAAGAGTCTCAATGTCTTGGGGAGACAAACACACAAACATTTGTCTTTTGTTCAGGCAGACTATAATTTAAGACCAAGGGGGATGCTAAAGTAAAAAGTGCAAAAAAAAACATAATTTAATTGTTAAATCTGTTACAAATGACTCACTTTGTTTTCTAAGTCTATGATATCTAGGGTCGTTTTGCCTCATATACTGTGCATGTATTTTGAGCAATTCATCAACCTTCTCAAATAACACCTCTGTACATGTAGTATTCTCCCACACCACTTTAACTAACGACGCAATCACAGTTTGAACTTGATTATTGATTTGTGTATAGAAAACTATATATAATTATATATTTTCTTTGGGTCGTTGAGGGCATTGATTATTGATGTTTTAACTTTATAAGATATAAAATAAATTTAGAATTAATAAAGTGTTCAAAGAAGCCTAGCTCTAGACATGGAGTTTCAAAACTGACAACAAATTTAGGCTGCGGTCAGACCTTTCATCAAGTTCTCTCACAAAACTGATGTAATTTTATAGCGTAGGTGTCCATAGCCAGAGTCTTATGTAACTAGATCATCCTAAGTTAATCCTAACATTTAAAACCCATTACGTGGGTCACTCTTAAGGGAGTTACTCATTTGCAAATGACTCTCATCATAAGATCTCCCCTTGAGAATTTTCCCGAAAATGAGTTGGAATTGTCAGGATTCACAATATCTCTGAAGTCATCTTTTCCAAAATATGCATAAGAAATGTTGGTTGAACTGAGAAACACGGTGCGATCGAGAATCGCTTAGCAGCAAAAGATTATATCCTTTGTCAAACAGTACATTAGTATGATTTATATATTTGAGTGATTATATATGTATGATTTGTACTTTGTACATAAGAGAGTTGATATCCCTTTGTCAAAATAATACATTCCAGTAAAGCCTGTACACTTTTCTAACCTCATAGCACCGTATTCCTCAGTTTTACCGAAATGTTGACTTTATCCAGTCATTACCAGGCTGAAGTACAAAATTAAGTGGGTTATCTGCTGCAGATTTATCAAATTTTTACAGAGCTTGTCAAAATGTTGGCACAGTATTAAGTGTACTTACTAATTTCATAATTTGTGAGTATTTGAAGTCTTCTAAAATACAGATCCTTGAGAAAACTAATTTAAACTAATTTTTGTCATTAAGAAGAGTTGTGCTGCAGTTGATATTGATTAGCCACAAGGTATTGGAGTTGTTATCAAATGTTAAAATCACTGACTTGATTTGAAAATGAGCTTTGACCTAACCTTTTACTGAGTGATCAATAACTGACACTTACTAAAGTACAAACAAAACTTAGTAAACACTCTAATATTTAAATAACGCTATGTAAAGTTACAATCTGAAGAATAGTAAATTATAATATGAATATTAATGAAAATATAATCAAAATCTCTAGCTATAAAAGTAATTTGTCTGTTAAAATTACATCATATTAATTTAATTTTATAGTGATACAAATTACTTACATGCAAAATACTTTTGACATACTTACTGTTCTTATAATAAGAGTGCCTGTAGCAGAGGAGATGGGATTTGAAAAGAGAATATAATTAAGAGCACTATCAATGCTCATTATCAAATATATTTATCTTTTTGATCGAATTATCTTTAATACATCCTCACTCAACTCAACCACTAAGAATCTAGCCACGAAACACTTCAAATTTATAATCCAATCGAATAATAGATTATAAGAAAGGATTAATCGAAAAGGATCAAGATCAAAGCCTAAATCCGAAGACTTTTCCCAAACCAAATCTAAAGACCTTTGCCTGACCTGACCTTTGAAATTTGGAAATTTTTAAGTCGATTTTGATAAGAAAAGTACACAGAACAAGTTATCAGTTCAATAAACAAATGTATTGCGGGTTTAATCTGTAGCTTTAAATACCGTGGTAAAAGAAAAACAAAATTAACAAAGACAAAGACTGTTTTCATTCTTGTTTTTATTAAGAACATTAAAATTATCTTATTAATCTTTTCGACTAATCTATATTTAGATATTTAGACCATTTATTCCTTGTAAAAAAAAATCCCGATCCCGAGTAACATTTTTAGAATTGCTTAGTTGATTTAACCTGGGTTATTACTTTAATTTCTTATCACAACACACCGCTACTTTTCTCTCCATATTTTATTTTTTTCTGCATTACGATTTTAGAATTTTGATCTTTAGACTTTGCATTTGTATTTTGTATTAAACAGTTTAATTATTTGCCTTTTTTTAAATATTGATTTTAGTGTATGTTAGAAATATATTGTATGAAGCTGCCTCTAATTTATTAGTTACTGGTGAGGGTGAGTGACTTTTGTTGTATCTTTCTTTGTCACATTTGTTGTCTACACATTTTATTTTAGTTTCTGAAGCAGCTCTATTTTCTTCCATTCCTATTACTGTTGTGATAAAGGGACATACTCACTTTAGTATAATATAAATTATAATATCCTTTTGTCTAATTTACTAAAATGAAGGGATATCATCTCTTACATTTATGTACATATTTGAATCTCTTGACAGATTTTTAAGGGTTTCAATTTTAAAGTCAATTTTGAAGTCTACCCAAAGGGATATCAACTCTCCAATGAACAAATCATACATACTATAATTTCTCAAATGTTTAAATCATACAGATGTAATGTTAGACAAAGGAATACAATCTCTCAAGTGTATAAATTAAGCAAAGTTGTGCCCTCAAGCAATTCTCATATCCTTCAGTTCAGCCGTATCTTATTTTGCACTTGGATTTGGAACACTTAAAAACTTTGAGCTTAAATCAAGTGAATTCCTCCTTAACTCCCATTGTGAAGAAACCTCTAAAAGCAAATTTGGGTAAATCTGCACTATTTGGCTCACTAACTTCTAATTGTCCGATTTACTTGTAATTTTTTTGAAACTGTTCCTTTTTACATATTAAAAACGATTCCGGTTGTACCATCTCGGTAAATTCAATAGTTATTTGTAAAAAAAAAAAAAAATAATAATACGTAAAAGTGAAGTGTTTAGTGCTGTTTACAGAAACGAAGTATTTTTAATGGCCGCTCCGCACCGCTTCGCGGTGCTCCGCTCATTTTCTGAAGAAAAACAACCCTGCTGTATATAGACCAGGTAGATGTCCAAATCGAAGTACAAAATTCGCTAAATTATCACTTTAACTTTAGCCAAATAAAATACGTAAAATGTCACTTCCTAAGAAAAATAAGGGAAGGTTATGGTTAGTTTAGGTTAAGATTTGTACTTTTCGCCATAACCTTCCTCATTTCCCTAAGAAAGTGACACTTTTACGTATTTTTTTTTACAAAAAAACTATTGAATTTACCGAGATGGTACAACCGGAATCGTTTTTAATATGTAAAAAGGAACAATTTAAAAAAAATTGCAAGTAAATCGGACAATTAGAAGTTAGTGGGCCAAATAGTGCAGATTTACCGAAAAATGGTAATTAAAGTTGAGTGGGGGTGTCTAGCTTACCATTATAAATCTGCCTCTTTAGATTATTATCATTAATGTATGTGGTAATAACGTTTTCAGTGTGAACCATCAAACTTTTTACTTTTTTTCTGTTTGTATAGATAGAATAAAATCACCATTCAAGATGAGGTCAGTCCTTCAGTCTTTTCAATCCCTTCAGATTACCAGGACTTTTGCCACTTCTTCAGCTTTGAGTAAAATGCGAGATGTGGAACTGCCTCCAATCGATGGGCCTTATTCTGGAAAGTTCCGTCGCATTGTCCATTATCCTGACAAATACACTGTCAAACCTCTTGAAGTAACAAATCTTGGTGGCAGAGATCCAGTCTCAGGTAATGATGCATATACTTTTTGTCTGTTTTCTTTTGTCATTACAAGACTACTTTGGTACCACTACTTTCACTAAAACTTATTTATGAATATATGCGTGAAAGCTTTATCTAGTAACTCTAATAGCTTGATTCAAAAATTGGCACTCTTTTACTTTGTTACCCACCCAAATGTATTTAATTATTATTAAATCAAAGTGAACTATTCTTTTGTTCAAAATTAATTGGATTAAAGGTTATTTTGCCTTACTGGATAGTGAGACTAACGCATATTGTCATTTTTATTTACAGAAGTGTGATATTCCTTTGTCCCAAAGGAATATTTGAACATTCCCCACTTAAGATTATCAATTAATTTGAAAAAATGTCAAACAATAATATTAACAAACGGTGGGTAACCAAGTAAAATCTTGCCACATCTGACCTAATTTACTTTGTTACCCACCTTAGGGTGGGTAACAAAGTAAAAAAGTACCCCAAAAATTAAGTTGATAAACAACTTCTTCTCCCTATAGAGAAGGTTCTCAATAGGTAGTGTGGGGTTGGTCCTCCGACCCACTAAAAAAGACGGCACCCTATTCCTAGGCATAGTCCAGCACGATACTGTTCTCACTTTACTTCATGCTGGTGCCTTCAATGTGGCAACATCCCTTTTTCTTTTTTTTTTTTAGGTTTTCCTAACCTGTCCTAGCTTATTTCAATGTGGCTGTTCTAGTCGCTCCTCAGCTGCCCTCATCTGTCGCACCTCTGTGAAGGAGGCCACACATGTACAATTTTCCTTGATAGCCAGAATATTTTTTACAAGGGTTTCTGGGGTAATAAAACAAAGTAGCATGTACACAAATCAACAAAATAACAATAAAACAAAGTAACAAGAAATCTAATTAAGAAAACAAGACAATTAAACTTGTAAACAAGCCAACAATCAAAGAAAGTAACTGTAGCATTAGTAAGTTCTAGAACTAGTACTAAAAAGGTGGGGCGAACCACTTCTTCAACTAGCAATCAGGTCTTATTTAAGACCCTTTTTACTAGCTCCGTGGTAGAGAGTTCTAGCCACCACACATTATATCTCTGTACAATGTACTGCCAAGCTCATATGGCGTCATCATTTGTGTGCCATGTGCCATGTAAATCAGAGGACCATGACACAGTGTTCAGTGTCATAAGCCTAAGGCACTTTACCGCCCTCGAGTTACTGCTACAAATCAGAGCACTACGGGCTGGGAACCTTTGTAGGGTTCCCTGAAATCCTGTGGAGGCTCCCTAGGATGAGGTGAGGTTAATAAATAGTCTGGGCACACAAATATGTATATTATATCGGTACAATTTTTTATTTTGATAATACTTTAGTTGCCTCTTTTTTCTTATTTTTGCAGGTAGAGTTGTTGTAAAGGGTATTGGAGGAGGTATTAAACACAAATATCACTGGGTTGACTGGCGTAGAATAGGACCCAAAGAAGGAGAGCCTCTTGTTGAAAAAGTAATTGAGATTATAGATGATGGATGTAGAACCAGTAAGGTTGCTTTGGTTGCTTCTGGTAATACTATGAAATATTATCTTGCTACGGAAAACATGAAGGCTGGAGATCTCATTAAGACTTCGCAGCATATCCCTAGAAATCCAGGTTACTTTTCATACTATTATTGAGCAGAATTGAGGCCTTTTTTCTGTAGTCAGGCACTTAGAATATGTTGAGTCTGACTAGCTATTACTACTCCTTTCTATTTTGCTAATATTTTAAGGTCGCCATACTTGAAGAGAAAATCCTCTGGGAAAATGCATCCGGAATTTCCTTGGGCATTTTCTCTACCAAGCCCTCACCTTTCCCAACTCAAACTTCAAAAATCCTCGAGGTTGACTGTCGATAACTTATTAGATGCCGCATCTGACTGTGTAGTTCTGCCCTGCGTTCCAATCTCAAGGGGGATTTGTTTGGGTTTTCGGGGACTGCCATCCACAAGTGGCCTCAATGCCGTACAGGAATTTCTCCTGAGGTCTGGACTGTTCAGTCCAAACCTCATGGATTTCCTCTTTGTTTATGGCCTCCTTTAGATTTATTTATGATTAATGATAATAAACCCCTTTCTTTTTTTTGTCTCTTTAGTTTTAGCGAAGGAAGGAGATGCTTATCCTTTAGGTGCTCTTCCCATCGGAACAATAGTGTGTAATGTAGAAAAATATGCAGGTGTAGGAGGTATGTTATGCCATTCCGCTGGGTCGTCTGCTGTTATCACTCAGAAAACAGGGAACAGGGTTATCATTAGAATGTCTTCCAAGCGTGAGTTCTCTCTTGCTCAGGAGTGTATGGCAACCGTAGGTCAGTATTTCTTTAGTTATACAGAATTTTATTAAATTTAAGAAGTGTTTGGAATGAATTGTGAAAAATATCTTTTTCAGGGTTTAGTTGTACCATCATTGAACCTTAAGCCTTTTAAATGTGAAACATCTTTTAAGATTTCCAGCAGTCATTCGTGGTCTATGGTCTTATCGGTTATTTATATTATGTATATAAATGTTAACTGTAGTGAAAATCTACTTCCTGAAAATAATTTGCATTTTCATTTATAATGTCCAGTCTAAAGCTATTTTTCATCGCTGCTGTTATTATTTTATTACTACGTTTCATTTATTGCATTAATCTTAAAAATAGAATGTATTACACTACAGTAAAAGGTGATATTGTCAAAAAACAAATGAACTAAGCTGAAAAAGCATCTATAAAGAATAAGGATTTTCCCAACCAAGACATTGATATCAATAGCTAAATGTAAGTTTTTAAAAAGCTACAGTTACCCTCACTTTTGTTAACTTGTGCGAATTAATAATTTTATTAGGTAAATGTATTTTTAATTGGCACAAACAGCTGCCAAAAAACGAAGTGATCATCATACTCAGTTAATATATTAAATTGCCTTCATTTTAAATAATATGTTTACTTATTGCTTTCACGGCGGACCATGTTCCAGGAACGTGTTCTCCCAACTACACTTCTATCTATTTTCTAATACCCTGGCCAGGGGCCTGGGTAGAGAGCGCTTGCCTTTCAATCAGTAAAGGAAAGCAGCATCGGGCATGGTCAGTTGATGGATGGGTGTCCACTTGATCATGGAGCTCTGGGTTCAATTCCTGGACTGGGCCCCTCGCTCAATGTTCACCCAGCATTGTTTAAATAAATGGGTAGCTGCTCAAAAGAGTAACGTCACCAGGTTTCGGCCTGGAAACCATGAAATACACTCTAGGTTCTATACAAATCGAGTGATGAGGCATGGTTAACAACCAAACCCTCCTCACAAATGTAAAGAATTTGGCTCCTAACCTGGGGTTATTCAATAGACCCACCTAAGTGGCCTGAGTCTTAGGGTGTAAAAGCCCCCCGGAAAAAGAAAAAATACCCTGGCCCACAGTTAGCCCTGTACATACTTTCTGCTCTCTCATAGCTTTTTTCATTATTGAAAGCTGATTTTTTTTTTTTTTTTTTTCCAAGCACTACATTGTAGAGAGCAATTGTTCGTCTGCCGTGAACGCGATAATTGTATATTTTATGCTTCTCTACTTCCAATGCAAATTGTTATAAGTAAAAACACGTTAATCGTCTTGCATTTGTAGCCAAGATAGGTTTTTATTTTATGCCACATACTAATATAAAAACAGTCAGAGTGTGATTATTGCTACTATTAGTTTCTTGCTTCAGTCTTTTATTAAGAACAATATTGTCTAATAAAAATGTTTTTTTTAGTATTGTTACATATTTGTCCGTTTTATTTGCATAAATTCTTGAAGAGGTGATGAAGATGTTTATAAATTAATATAATTTGTACTTAAAATTAGAGGACTTTGCATTGTAATTATAAATTAGAGGATTTTAAATACTTATTTTCTTCCTTCATAATTATATTTGTGAACCTGAAATATTTGCCTGAACTGTTTTACTTGTTTATTTTAGGTAGAGTGAGTAATATTGAGCACATAGACACACCCGTGGGAAGTGCTCAGAGGAACCGAGAGTTAGGTAACAGACCGAGGTCAGGTCTTTGGAAACGGAAGACAGGTCAGCATGGTCGGAAGATTAAACCAACTCCTCCTGTCAGGGCATTCAACAACAATCCAGACTTAGAAAATACCGAAGTCCTTAAACTTACTTTTAACACAGATATGACTTATATGAACAAACTTCATAAAGTTTAGTTAAAAAAGTAATTAATTCTTGAACTCAGAGCAAGAAACATTGTCTACAAGATTCTAGTCAAAGAAGGATTGATAGAGGAAGGCCTTAGACAATGGTACTCTAAGGTAAGCCCTATGATCAAAATTGGTTTGGGTGTGGAATGATCAATGATTTAATGCCAACTTGAGAGGACTTATTTAATTTCTATTGCATTTTCCCATTCCTATCTTCAGGAGGGCCTTTTATTGGACCAATTATGGTAATAATTCTTTACAACTTTGTCTTAAGAAAACCATGAATAGCTGAAAGGAGTAAATATAAAGTAATTTATTTTCTCAGTTTAGCTATTCTAAACCTTTTTCAGATATAACTTTATTTATGTTTTTAGACTGTGGTATCCTGCTGTCTTAAAAGTTCATAGCTCAGGAATATTTCACTCAAATTTAAATTAAACTAATATACATTTATTGAATTTTAGCTTATAACTTTTTATAAGTTATCACTCAATTTTTCAAATTTAATATAAAGTGAAAAATAAATATATAAAAACCACAAATAAAACAGATAATTATTAGTAAAAATAAAATCAGGATAATATGCATTATATTTATTCTGATGCAGAAATATTTACTTACTATAAACAATTTTTTCTCTTTCTTTTCTCGTATTTCTTGTTCTGAGCTGATAAAATGTAAAAAATAAGCTGTCCACATTTTTAATAAAAGTATTCTGCGACTCCTTATATTGTCTTCTTATATATATATATATATATATATATATATATATATATATATATATATATATATATATTTAAAAAAAACTATGTATATAAATAATATGCAGTTAACACTTTCAGTTGTGGCCCATTTAACTTATAGTTATTTTATTAATTTATATGTAGGATTTTTTTCTTTGTTCTTTTTTGTTTTGTTTTTTGTTCTTTATTTTACATACGAGTACAATAACATTGATGTTTTAACTTTGATTGTATTTAAATCAATAAATAAATACCAAAATTGTAAAATAAAATAATTTTATACTTCTAGAAAAGGTTGATTTACACAATTCAACTATTTTACCTACATGGTAAAAATTATCCTTGTGTATCCTACAATTTGTAATCGAAGAAAAAATTCCTCAAAAATAATACCAATGGAATTTCATTCTAATTTTGTTGTTGATTTCTTTATTTCCAGAGGAAATCGTTTTATCTTGCCACCTTGGGACCGAAGCCTTGGCCTTTTATTTTCTAGTTATAAGCTAATTAAAAACAGAAATACTTTTAAAACATTTATATTTAAGAACAGATTTAAGTTGCCATGTGCATTTTTTCCAAAAAGAGGTCTACTACCTCTTTTTGATTCTCTTCATGTTTATCAATTTAAATTAATGTTAATTAAATGAGGGAGGATTCCTTCAGTCTCTGGACCCCCGCCGATCACTTGGTTACTTTCATCATTAATTTACATCGACCATATAAACATCTGAAGACTACTTTGATCTCTTTTTGAAAAAAAATGCTCTTACAGTCTATGCAAGATGAGTTTAATTTTAGCACGGGAAAATAAAAAAAAATGGAGTAGGGAGCCAATGACGGTTCAAGATTTTGAAGTCTAGAAGGTCGGTGCCAACTTGGCAAAGATAAATGTCACTTGTTGAGAAGCATGGTGATAATCCTGATGATAAATGCTTAATAGCTTTATTTTTTCCCTCCCATAGGTTAGCCAGCCTGAGTGTAATAGTACATTACGCGTCGAGTGCGGAAAGTAGCATTCTGCATGCGAGTGTGGAGTTTGCACCCGAGCGACAGCAAGGGTAGTAAAACCACACGAGCAATGCAAAATGCCGTTTTCGCAAGAGTTGCGTACCGTACTTTATCTATGATTGTTAGATTTAAATAATAAATACAGAAAAAAATAAACTTGCTGTATGTAAGTTCGTATCTCCCTCTTGATAAAGATAGCATTAATTCTTGAGTTGTATTTTTTGCCGAATTAATTATTTCTGGAGGAGTATTATTCTCCACATTTTCGTCAAAGTACTTAATTCACTTATTGTTTTTCACTAAAAACTCGATATAAACATTTACTTTAATAAAAGAACAGCAAATTAGTTTTGTTAAATGTAAACAAACTCGCTAATCGTGTGTAAAGCTGAAGAATTCCTTTTCTTTACCGCCCTAGGGTGGTAAAGAAAAGGAATTCTTCAGAACTATGAGACGCGCATGCACAATGAACACAAGTACGTAAAGAATCACTTTCTACGCATCTAAACAGAGATACAATGTTTATATTTCGTATCAATCGTAGATAAACAATTTTAGAACTATCATACAGAGGGAAGTGACTTTTACTTTTAGGTAGACAATATGTCCATTGTTCAACTGACAAAAACAGATAAGTGTTGATAGATATATTCTACATAATAGGCCAGAAAGGTCAGTGACATAAGTGTTAAATGTGGAAATACCCCAGTTGAGTGGTTAAACTGATATTGGTCAGAGATGTAGAGATGCAAAGAACCGTTGTTTTTTGTTTTTTCTAGTGATGTTTTTTTTTTTTCTAATTTAAAAAAATTGGGATTTTTTTACTGTGAAATTGTGCACAAAATTTCTGCAACTATTGTTTGGTGGAACGGCTTATGCTCTTCAAGAAGCTTAGTGAAATTAACTGTTAGATTTGTAGAAGTGTCTGCCACATGAGCTGTGGTGAATAATGTCCTAGATATTGAGGAAGTTGTAACCATCCTTTGCAGAATTTTGTTTCTTATATCAGAGTTAAATAACCATACTCAATTTAATGAAAGTATGTTTAAATAATCATCAAAAAAATGGGGGCTTGGTTTTTTTTGGAAAAAAACAAAAACTTTTTGAAATTCAATTTTTAAGTTATTGGTAGTTTTCATACTACGGAAAGTTTAAATTTTAATTTAAATTAAATTATTATTAACTACAGGAAACAGACAGTGAAAAATACACTCCAGCGCCGGGATTTGAACCACGGGTCTCCTGTATTTCCAGTACAGATGCTCTTGCCAATACAGGAGACCCGTGGTTCAAATCCCGGCGCTGGAGTGTATTTTTCACTGTCTGTTTCCCGTAGTTAATAATAATTATAATTTGACAAAAACTTTTTTTACATGTCAAACTTTTATTTTGGTAGGTGTATGAAACCACTTTGTGGTATTTACATAGTTTACAGTTAACATGATGGCGACTTTTCTTTATTTGGACTCTCATTATTAAATTTAGATTTCCTCTTACCTGCCAATGATGTAATTATACATCGTGTAGGCAATCATTTAATTACACCAGTTTCCATAGAAATTTATTGTTGTTATTATTAAATGACAAAAATGTTTTAATAACTCTGGAATTGGATGTGATTATTATATTGAGTTATCTTAATGTTATTATAAATCGGAAATTCATCGTAACTAAGTAATCATTTGTTAACTGACACTGTGATTCTCCGTCTTTTATCCTATCTTGTAATTCTATCTTAGCCAATCTTTCTAGGGGGTTTGCAGAGTTAGACTGCAGTTTAGTCTCAGGTTGAACTAATTGTGACTTCAGAATGTTCATTCTTCTTTTTATTTTTCCTTACCTAAAGGAATAGTATTGTTTTCACCTTAAAAATCCGAGATTTTAACGAAATTATCCGTTGATCTGTTCTTTTCAAAACAATTTAAGTTGGTTTTAGCTGGATGTCTGTATCACGCATAACTCCCACATTTTTCAGGAAAATTTTTGATTGTGCTGAAATTTGCACCAATTCTACTTCTTTACATAACACTGAATTTCGTTTTGATCTCAACCCCCATTTTGAAAATTTCGGCTTACTTAGAAAATTTAAGGCGAAATAATTTTGCAACTATTTCGCAGATTAAGCTGAAATTCACACCAATTATATCAATAAGTACTCCATATTAAAGCTTAATATCTGGCACCAATTTGGAATTATTTGGCAAGGAAAAGTCCTGAGACACCAATTTTTTACTTTTCCTATGGTAGGAAAACTATGTTTTCACCTAATTTTTTTTTTTTTTTTTGAGATTTTAACAGAATTATCCATTTTGGGTGTTTTTAAGACCTCCTGAGTGGTTTTCAGCATGATGTCTGTATGTATGTATGTGTGTATGTTATCATAGTAGCGCCCAAGGTATTTAACCTAAAGCAGCGGTTCTCAACCTGTAAATGAAATGAAAATCTTTTTATTTGTTACGTTTCTGTGATATACAAAAGTCAAATACATAACCTAAAACAAGAAACAAAGGACAACAACATCTTTAATAAAATTGCACATTAAAATCTAGCGAAAAGTACTCATCTATGCTGTACAGAGGATTTTTTTATAGAAATGCCTTAACATGAATGTTAAATTTGTCTAGAGGTAAACACTTTACCTTTTGATATAATTTATTATAAAATTTATATCCCAACACACTATGTCCGACTTTGGACCTGTCCAGTCTGTGTTGAGTCAGCTTTATATCATCTTTCTGTCTAGTATTAAAATGATGAGTATCTAACGTGTTGAACATATTAAATATAATATAATTATTTGTTAGTGCTTTCATTTTGATGATGTCAAAGTTTGTTAACATACCTGTCAAAATACCGCCAAAATTCAAATAATTAAATGAAATAAAAATAATGTATAAACATTATTTAAAGAGGCCACTTTAGTGGCCTCCAAAGTGAGGAAAGTTCCGAGGTATCCCATACCTGATTTTTTTAACTTGTAGACAGAGACAGGTAAGGATCTGGCTGCATCCATACAAATTAAGATGCCAAGTCCATATTTGTAAAGATTATGAGGTAAAATAAAAATAATGTAATAAAAATGTGTTTATTTCCACTAATTTAATTTGTGCCTACTAAGAAAAACAGTAAATATAAAAATTCAAAAATAAACCAAATAAATAAATCATTTTTTTTAACAAAGCAAAAATCACAGTTAGAGCAAATTAAATGTCAAAGCCAATAATAGTAACAATAAAATAGTTCCAATTCCATACTCTCTAGGAGTAGGAAAAACAATATGCAAAATCAGATCACAAAAAGAAAATTAGATCTTAGTTCTAATAATAGTTATATATATGTTGTACAAAAATATATTAAATCCTATACTTTATATACAGTATTAGTATATACAGAGAAATGAACGTAGTTAAAAATAATTTTAATTAATTGCATTTAATACATAGCAGTTGCTTAAGTATATATTCTTATGGTTATTTATTAGGTGAAATCTTATGCCTCGTTTACATTCAGCAACATCTACCAAAATACTTCTGTCGTAGCAATAAAGGCAGTGAGTGTTTATATTCTCCCTTACTTGCTTCCCATTCTACCTCAGACAATGGAGGACGTCAAAGAAAATGCAGCTTCAGCGACATTTTGTATTTTGTCCTTTATGTTAAACAGTTTTCATTGATACTTTATTTGTGGACGAAATTCAGTGGGATTATTATTTGTCTAACAAAGAGGTATAATTGCAGCAAATATTAGCTCAATCGGAACACTTTTCTGTGTTTTACGAATTTTCTAAATATTTGCTAACAGCAAAATGGGTGAAGGCAAGTAAATAGGAGAGCTGAGTGTAAACACTCCCTACCACTTGCGCTGCTTGTTTTCTGACTTCCGTACAAAAAAACACCAGCGAGCAGAGAGAGTGGCTGGAGCAAGGGCAGCGCGAGTAACCTGTTTACATACTCGCGCGTTCTATTTCATGCCCAATTCCCTGCTCACTTCCACGGAAGTGGCCTGAATGTAAACAAGGCAATAGAAAAAAACTACTTATAGACAACATAAGTGTGTTCCCTTTTATATACACTTATATATATGGCGCAAAAAATTAATTGACCTAGTCATATTTTCAAGGATTTTAATTAATTACCTGGCCTTTACAAGTTGTGCCTATGATGAGTTATATTTCTTATCTTAGAAGTTCAAGTTTAGAGTCTTATATTTTAGACTCTATGGGTTCTGGCGTTGCCAGCTTGTCTTTTTAATATCTTTTACTTGAATGGGTCCTCATTTTTTTATTTGAGTTCAATAATTAATTTTAATGTCAGTACATAATAATATCTTGTTTTCCGGTGGAATCTGAAGTCTGATGTTTCGCTTCAACAGCTGGAAGCATCTTCAGGGGTGTGGTGCATCAGGATGTTAATTTGAAGCAAAACAAGATAATATCTTGTTGTGAAGTAAATATATTACATTTACTTTGAGTTAACATCATGATTTACTAAGTCCCTGAAGACACTTCAAGTGTTGGAAGCGAAATGTCGGATTTCACCAGAAAACTAAGTTATTTATTACGATTCAATCCATGGAACATTTAGTTGCCCTCTTTATTAAAATTAAACTTCTGCATAACAAATTAGAGAATTATTGCTTATAATTATAAATGAATAAAATGTAATGTAACACAAACCAAAGATGGGACCACTCTCTTAATGAATTTTAATTCATTTAATTGAATTAATAATTTAATTCATTTTTTTTTTTAATTTTACTGTGGGCATTCATGAGTGGTTCCTGTATGGTCCATTCAAGTGTTAAAGGGTTAAACCAAAATAAGTTTCATAAAGGGAATATTACTTTAAAGTTTCTTTTCGTATAAGTTTCGTTTCATTGAAATATTGATCTGCAAAGTACCAAAGTACATCTTTTTTAGTCTGTAAATATGAACTTTTATTCTAAATAAACTACTAAAACAATGTTTGTAGTAGGAACACAAGAAGCTTTGTTTTAACTACATCTCTTGCCAAATTTGGATCTAAAAATTACAACTTATGATTCAATGAATAAAAAAGAATTTGCTCAGTATATAGAAAAAAGTTTTCTACTTATGCCAATTTGAAAAATAATTTTAGAGTTTTGGAAAAAAATTAAAATAATAAAACGGACTAAAATTTTGTTTTTAATTAATTATTTAAATAATTAAAATTTTGTTGAATTGGACTAAAACCAAAAAAATAAAATAAATAAATAACTGATATGAAGATAAATGTGAGATTTGATATTACAATGAAAAGAATCCATTTAAATGGAGGGGTTGAAGCCATCTTTATTCAACAGGAGAATAATCAAAACTTTTTTTTAATTTAAATCAAATAATAATTATTATTATTATTAACTAAGGGAAACAGACTGAGAAAGTGTATTTTTCTCTGTCTGTTTCCCGTAGTTAATAATAATTATAATTTGATTTAAACTTTTTTTTTATTAAATCATTGGCACACACACAATATCATTAGAAGTTAACACTATGATATTAACTTTTTTGAACAAAGTATGTAAAATGGTACAATACTTGTCCCTCAAATCAAATGGTTTTAAAGCCCATTTAATTAATAATACATATTACTTGATAATACTTGTACATGATAAGCTATGCACTGACAATTTATTTTTCAAATTGGCGGAAGTAGTAAAAAAATGTATTAAGAATGTTAAAATTTATAATAATAAATTCAACTAAAATAGATAAATATTTGTATGTAAATATTATGACTTTGATATAAAAAAAAATACAAAATAAATAATATATCTTTAGTTACCTAAGTATTACGTACTTTTACACTTGTTTAACAAGTTGTGAGTTTCAAAAGTACAAAATTTCATTATCCTAACTCCCCAGTTTATGCATTTAAATTCAATTTTATATTAATTTATAAATGAGGATACTAAGCTATCCTAGACGGACATAACCACTTTTTAAAATTTTACAGGAGGTCTGAAAAACTGTAGCTCAAATTCTACTAGTGCTAGAGCTGTGACATTACTTATGCTCCTTAATAGACTTAAAACTGGTTAGATATTCTGAAAATTTGAGTTCATTTATTATTATCGCCGCAATATTGAGTTCAAAAGTTAATATGTACACTTTTGAAACTAAAGCAGGTTTTTGAACGAAAACGACACCATCTAGGCGTCAGGATTTAGCTAAAATGTAGCCTTCTTATTGGCTGTTGTATGTTATGTCCTCTTTTGAAGCAAAACTCTTTTAAAGCCGTCTGTATATGAAGCAAAAATGAAAATGTTATTGCATTTTTACCTCTTATCTAGCTTAAACTCCTCTTAGTTTCTTCAGCAGCCAAAACTCTATTAAAATCAATCGATAACTGAAAATCGAAAGAAAAGGTCTTATGTCCGTCTTTGATACTAGCCTCCTCAAATTATAATATCGAGTATTTAGTTAAAATTAATTAGAAAAGACCCTAAAAAAGAGAATTCGAATATTTAAGGGCTGTATATCAGTCAGAAAATACAACACTTTTTTATTTATAAAAATGTAATATTAAGGACATCAATCATCCTTTTTATCTCCACTATCAATAGGAACCGTATCGTCAGTCCTGCTTGTATCGACTGGGTAAAGCCACCTTTGGTATAAGTAAATAACAAAAACAATATCATCTCTAAAACATGCTAACCGATGAGCAGTAGGCATGTGAATTATAAATGCAAATATATCATCGATGAAAGTATTAAATGCTTTGTACATGAACGCTTTCCACGGCAAGTGAGCTACTGACTTAAGTTTGTAATTGATGAACAATTGAGGAAGCATAAATAAAAATCCAAAACCATACACACAGTTAACAAGACTTTGCACAACCCAGGAATACCAACTTCTATGTTCTAAATAGAGAAGGGAGTATACTGCTGCAGCGATCATTAAGGGATAAAGTAAATATGAAAGGTAGCGCATTCCCTCTGCATCGTACTTCCTTGTACTTTGTTCTTCACTGGATAACTTCTTTTCCTGCAACTTGAATTTCTTCCAGTCGAACGGGATGACTTTTTGTACTTTCCAAAACTCGATAATTGTGCCGATGCCGGTAGGTATTAAAATAAGCATAGATGTTTCCTCGTCGAGTAAATATAAAAATATAACGACTTGACTGAAGGCTCGCCACAAAACACTTCTTAACGACAAACCAACTGTAGATTTACAATTTCTCCAAAAACTGATGTCGTTCTTAAAAGCCAAGGTATCTAGAAGTAGGTGAGTAGTCCCGACGAATATCGTCAAGCAAAGGAAATAAACATTGGTATCGCTGAATATGCCTTTCACTTCGTCTAAATCTTTACGAGAAAACCCCATTTTCTGTAAGAATTCAAATTGCGACTCGATGTTAAGCATCAGTCTTAATTTACCAACGTTAATTGGGGAATACATAAGTTTAACATCCATAAAAGGTTGATTAATCTCTATAAGATATTTGGTGCGGTCATTAAGGCTGTCAAACGTCACAATGGGTAAAATTGTATTGCTTCTTGATACTTTGAATAATTTATAGAGCTCTGCCGGTATGTTAGTAGTAGGAAAAGAATCGACTCCGGTCAACATTCGAATGTTTATTTCGGACTTTAAGTGACTAACGGTTTCTCCTCTTGCTTCCTCGTCTTTTTCCCCAGATAACAATTGGAATGTGGAAGTCACTGGATATTGGTAATCGGTTAAAGAGAATCCAGTATAAGTAAAATCCGTAGCTGATGAGACATCTGCCCATTTTTTAATCTTGTAATGCCGAGGCACGACAAATACGTGCATATGAAGTGTCCCATTTTGACGTGATTCTAAAGGTATACTCAAGTTTAAAGTTTTCTCAAGTGGATTCAAATAATCGAAATTAGTTATCCTACCGATAAAAGAAACGTCATTGGCAACTGCGGGTCGGTTTGAAACGGAAGTAAATATCACCAGTTGGAGCTCAGGATCGCCTTTCAAATAATAATTTATGCATTTGGAAGAATCTGTACAACTGGGCGGCTTGAATATGTGGTATATCGCGTACAACGCATGACAAATATATAATATGAACAAAAGAAGTAGGATTTTCGTAAACGACGGAAACATCATAATAATAAAATAATTGTTTATAATAACCACATCACTAAAAGATAAAAACAGTTATTATTCCACACTTGACACGAATCCCGGCTTGTTTACATTGAAAAAATTAGATCATCCATACCCAGGTTAATTTAAACACAAATAAAGAACATAAATAAGAAATTGAACTCAGTTCTTAAATTTTATAATAAAAGTTAGTGTTTTTAAATGAATGTAAAGATTCTTTTTATAGATAGACTTTAAGGATTTTTGTAATTAAATAATTTATAAAATATTAGCTTTCTAATTGAAAATGTACAAAATTGTGGTCAAATGTCAGAGATAAGTCAGTTAAGTTGCAATGTTGCAATACTTTAGTAAAATGATTAATTGAACCTGGATTAATGTGTTTTCTTTTGTTTTTTTACTGTTATCTGGTGTTATCAAATATCTTTTATCAAACGTGAACGTTATTTATTTTTATTTTAATCTTTTCTCCCACTATGACGTGTCTATTGCTGTTGGCTCAAACTCAAATTGCATGTTTCTTTCGTGGTTCTTGACTTGTATTTCACAGTACTCTTTCTGTCCGTAGAGGTTTTGAATTACTGCTATTTAAAATGGCTCAAAGGACTAAGAAAATTGTGCTTTTCGACGTCGACGGTACACTAACAAAGCCGAGACAAGTGATATCGCCGGAAATGCTTCAGTTCCTACAGGAGAAGGTTTTACCGGTGTTTTCGGTCGGTCTCGTCGGCGGATCGGATTTACCCAAAATTTCGGAGCAAATGGGTGGTAAGCAGAGTCTTGAAATATTAGATTACACATTTGCCGAAAACGGACTTCTAGCTTTAAGTAAAAACAAAGAAATCGGTCGTGTTAGCATACAGGCTCACATGGGCGAGGAAAAAATACAGACATTTATAAATTTCTGTTTGGAATACATGTCCAAAATCACATTGCCTGTGAAAAGAGGTACGTTTATCGAATTCCGTAACGGTTTGATTAACATCTGTCCTGTGGGTAGATCCTGCAGTCAAGCCGAGAGAGAGCAGTTCTACGAGTTTGATAAAGTTCATAAAGTCAGGCAAAACTTCATAGATGCTATTGAAAAGAAGTTTCCTGGTATCGGCTTTAAATATAGTATCGGTGGTCAGATAAGCTTCGACGTGTTTCCCATCGGTTGGGACAAGACCTACTGTCTCAAATACCTTGATCATTTTGAGACAGTTTACTTCTTCGGAGACAAAACATTCGATGGTGGGAACGACTATGAAATATTCAACCATCCAAGAACCATTGGCCACACTACCACTGGTCCGGAAAATACCATGGAACAACTCACTAAGCTGATTAATAGCCAATAGATTACCACCAGCTAAGTCTTCACCTATTTTACCTTAATTTTATTTCTTACATTTTATCTACTTAAAAATTATTTCTTTCCTCTGTACTAGGGTTTCATTGTATAATTTCTTTATTTTTTTAATTATAAAGAAAAAAATATATATATACCTATATATTTCTACATTTAACTAAATGATAAATATATTTTTACTAATAAATTTGAAGATTATAAAAGGTGCTAATTACTATGTAATATTAAACGTGCTACTTAAAAATTGGATTAGGGTCCTAACATTTAAAATTAAAGCTATCTTGGTGTTGTACTATTAAATTATGATGTTTAATTAATGTACCCACATTTTATGTAACCAAAGATAAAAAAAAAAACATTACCCATCCTTAAACAGATGTGGAATAAATTATAATCACCTATCATCTAATCTATCGGTCATGGACACCTTCCTGGGGCCCGCTCTTAGACGTCCGTTTTAGGGGCTTTTTCGGGGGCGTGTATCTTTTTCGGACCTCTGCGGATAAAAACAGTTTTCCCCATAACTCGAATACGGTCGACCGCAGCGGTCCGACGCAAAGGACCTTTTTTGTAAATCTCGCAAAAAGGGAAAAAATGGTTTCTTTGTTTTTTTTTTTAAAGTGAATAGGAAAAAAGATACACGCCCCCGAAAAAGCCCCTAAAACAGACGTCTAAGAGCGGGCCCCAGGAAGGTGTCCATGACCAATCTATCTTATTGATGAAATATGTTACCATCCTTAAACAGATGTGGAATAAATTATAATCACCTATCATCTAATCTATCGGTCATGGACACCTTCCTGGGGCCCGCTCTTAGACGTCCGTTTTAGGGGCTTTTTCGGGGGCGTGTATCTTTTTCGGACCTCTGCGGATAAAAACAGTTTTCCCCATAACTCGAATACGGTCGACCGCAGCGGTCCGACGCAAAGGACCTTTTTTGTAAATCTCGCAAAAAGGGAAAAAATGGTTTCTTTGTTTTTTTTTTTAAAGTGAATAGGAAAAAAGATACACGCCCCCGAAAAAGCCCCTAAAACAGACGTCTAAGAGCGGGCCCCAGGAAGGTGTCCATGACCAATCTATCTTATTGATGAAATATGTTACCATCCTTAAACAGATGTGGAATAAATTATAATCACCTATCATCTAATCTATCGGTCATGGACACCTTCCTGGGGCCCGCTCTTAGACGTCCGTTTTAGGGGCTTTTTCGGGGGCGTGTATCTTTTTCGGACCTCTGCGGATAAAAACAGTTTTCCCCATAACTCGAATACGGTCGACCGCAGCGGTCCGACGCAAAGGACCTTTTTTGTAAATCTCGCAAAAAGGGAAAAAATGGTTTCTTTGTTTTTTTTTTTAAAGTGAATAGGAAAAAAGATACACGCCCCCGAAAAAGCCCCTAAAACAGACGTCTAAGAGCGGGCCCCAGGAAGGTGTCCATGACCAATCTATCTTATTGATGAAATATGTTACCAGTATTTTTGTATGAATATTATAAGCAAAATTTGATACTTGCTTATTGGATTGTTTTATTTAAATTTGATTTTGTTAGATTTTTTTTATCTTGTTTCCTTTGGTTTATATATATATTTTTTTTTTCCACAATTCAGTATAGAAAATAAATAAATTACTTTCAATTAGATTGTGTTTAGAGATCTCTTTTACTTATGAAGTATTTTTAGTGATCTCGTCGTATATGTAATTTATCCTCTTTTTATTTTTTTATGATTTAACTTTTAAAGATGAGATTTGACTTTTAAGTCAGTGTATAGTTTCACCAAAACTAACTAACTTATTTCTTCATGCACCAAAACAATCTACATTGTTTAGCAGCATAAAGCCTTCCAACTCCTGTTAAAGTTCCTTTGAAAAAATATCAATACTTCTTTTTGTGTTTCCTCACTCACCACAAAGATCTCAATGTTCCTTTTGTCCGTGATCTATCCATACCCCCAAAACCAGAAATTTCATGAGATAAAAAGAGATGAATTTATGTTGTTTACAATATTGAAACGTAATATTATCTTTGATGTTAAATGCGTAAGTCACGTTATGTTGTGCAGTGCTCGCCTCTTAATGTGATCACTTTGGGACTTAAACAAAGAGATAGCGTTAACCGACTGATAATAATAAGCAAAAGTGATACCGGAGGATGTAAAACTCAAAACGAAATTATATAAACAAGATTGTGTTTATTATGTACAAAAAATATTACAATGTATATAATTTTTAAGGCTCACTCCTCATTTAAAAATTACTTTACTATTAACAAAACAAATCAACTTAAAACTTATGTAAATTTATTGATGAAGGAATACGAATCATTAAAAGACTAAAACACTCTGAGATCTGACTGTGGTCCATCATAGTAATAGGGAGAGGTGATGTGAGGTTTCCTTTCAAAGGAAAAAGGATGTTCACCGAATCACCATTGCCACAGCTCCAGTCGTTTCCTCAAAAATGAGGAAACTAAGTCCTACTATCTCAACATTGATCACAATAAACAAAATATTGATAACAAAAAACAGAAAATGTTTAATGCATTGGTATTGCCGTTCCAAACTATTTTGATCACACTAAGCTGTACACACACTTGATCACACTACACACTGTGCTTTATGTGAAATATTTAAAAACTGAACACCTGTAATTTATTTTTATAAATTAGGCTTTTTTGAAATGTATTTCAAGTAGCCACGATGCCATAACACTTACAACTTATTTATTATTTATAAGAGATGTGATTGTTTATGAAGGTCATCTTGAAAGAAATAATTTTCTCTACACAATTTGAAAAATTATGTTTTACTTGGAGAGGCAGTTAATTCTATATATTTTAACTACAACAAACCTCAACTTACAAATTTAGACCGTTCCCATACTTATTCGTAAGTTGAATTTTTCGTTAATCGGATTCACCCTTTCTTTTCCCATTTACATTTGTAATATAGACTACAAATAAAATCTTATTATATTGTAACGTTTTGTAATTAAAAAATAAGTGACTCATATGGACAAAATATAATCGAAACTTTTTTTGTGGTATAAAACAAATCACTTATTGGAGTAACTAACAAATGCATCTCTCTACTTCTAGAGAGCTAATTATTTACTAGTGAGTAACTAATTAAAAAGAAACTAAATTTTAAAAATTATTCTTCCCTAAACTAAACTACTTACAAGAACTACGTACAAGAAAAAGAAAATACTAATAAAACATAAGGGATTAACCGAAGAAAATAGGTATTTTATTAATTAATTGAATGTTTTTATTGTAGCAATTTAAAATTTGGGGTCCATCTGCATGTTAATAACATTATTATTAAATCTTTAAAAAAATATTATGGTTTTATGAGGTCATTTAAATTTCTACAGCATACTCCTTTTTCTTTCTATAAATCAGCAAAATTGATATCATAAAGATAACCCTTATCAATGTATTATTTTGCTGATCAGCATGTTAGAATAATGACAACTAATTTTCTTATTGTAAGAATCAAAATATATTTTTATATATCCGTGAAATATTTTGTATACTAAAGGATTGGAATGTTTAATTGATATACTTACATAACTATACTGGATTCAATTTCCATTCCTGGTTTTTTTTTTACCTAAAACACCACATATAATTTTAATTTATTAATTTGTATTTTGAAACCCTTTATGAAGGTGTTACTATGTTTTTAAAACTAATTTCATTTAATACATTCACATTTTATTTTAATAATTATTTTAAACTATCAAACATTAACAGCTTGGATTATGAATTCATTGTCAATGTGTATTCAGTAATCTATTTAATGTTCTTGTAATTTATATTTTGTATACCCATATTTTTTATACCCTTTTTTATTATTTTTATCACAGACAATAATATTTATTAAACTGCACTATATTTTTTAAGCTTGATATAAATAATAATTATGATTTCATTCTTTTTAGGCTGGAATAGGTAACCTTCAACTTATATTAAGATCAATTTTATTAATTGAATTAAAGTTTTGTAACTTGTACTGCCACTAAATGAGGGTTTTTATATCTTGTAGATGGATTCTTGTTCGGTTTTTTACTGGTCTTATATTACTTTGCTTTGTAAGTTTCATCGCACGTTTCCGTTACCCTGATTTTGACCACTTCCCGTTTTTCAATCTTCCCTAATTTTGCACATAGCAACAACTAAGGTAAAGAATACAGAAACCAAAAAAAAAAAAAAAAAAAAAAAAAAAAAAAAAAAAAATGGCGTCATATCTCTTTGCTTTTAAGTTTCATCGCACACCTATTACCCCAATTTTGAACCACTTCCCGTCTTTCAATCTTCCCCAAATTTTGCACATTGAAACAATTGAGGTGAAGAATGCAGAAACCAAAAAAAAAAAAAAGTTGAAAATAAGACCAGTTTTCAAAACTGGTATTTTTATGTTAATTATTATTTTTACATTTGTTTAGGTTTTGGCAACATTTCGACCTTGCCGGTCATTCTCAAGCCTATAAACAACATTTATTTTTTTAAAAAACATAGGTTACATACATTATAATATATTCCTTCTTTATATCAATTTAACTTAAAAGTATCCTTTTATCTATTGTTTCTATCATACATTTATAATAGACTTTATCTGGCTCAAAGTTTTTGTTTTATGTTACATCATCTCTTTCAATTCATATTACAATAGGTATCGTTGTTTCACATCTATAATAATAATAATTTATAAACAATCTTAAGTTCGTATATTGTACTGTTCTAATATAGTAAATGAGAACATAATAAGATTTATATTTACCATCATACTTAATGATTTCAGTATCATTATGTTCTTAGATTTGATTTTTTAAAAAGGCAATAAAACTTATATAGGTAGACTAAAAAAAATGTAGCCTAAATAATTTATGTAACCTATATTTTTTAAAAAATAAATGTTGTTTATAGGCTTGAGAATGACCGGCAAAGTCGAAATGTTGCCAACAACTGGACTAATGTAAACAATTTGTTTTTACCTGAACAAGGATCTACCTGCAAGATATATATACATTGATGAGGGTTTTTCTGCATTTGTAAACTGATTTTTACTATTTAATGAATAACAGATGTTGAAATTTATTACATTTCTAAAAATTTGTTAACACAATCTTCTCAAGAATAATAATGAATATATTATTATTATTATTATTATTACTTTTATTATAAATGATTACTTTTTTATATTACCAATGACAACTATATTGGTTGAAAGTTACCTAATTCTGTCTTAAGTATCAACACTTGCTCAGTATGTTTTTATAAAATAATTATAATAAACGAGATATATCAATAAAAATCTATCTTAATGGGGGTTGGATGTTTCCAATTGATTTTAGAGCTGGTTAATATATTATTTTTGTCTCTATATTTTTTTAGTTATAAATACAAGTGTCTACTTATCTTTTTAAAATAAGATAAATAAATATTTAAAAACCCATATATCAACAATCTTAGCATATCTTAAAAGCAATCACAGCATTTTTGAACTTGTAAGAATTAAAGTTTATTTATTTTGTAATTAATTTATGTTGCTTTTTATGTAAATTAATTTACTTTTTATTATTTAATGTAGCTTTATTAGAGTGAGAATTTAGAATTTAAGTTTTGTATTAATTAAATGGATATTTCTTTGGTTGTGTAAAGCTTATAAAATATTACAGGATGTCTCGTATCATAAATAGGTGCAAAATCCTTTATAAGATTGATTTCCTAATAGAATTTTTATAGTAGCTCCTACATGCAGATGTAAGATAGAACTTTAAATTTAAAATTTTCTTTAAAAATTGATTAAAATAAATTCTATTGCATTTAGCCACAATAAAAATCAACGATAGTTTGTCTTAATTGGTTCTTGTGTCTAAAATGTGTTCCAAGCATTAAGCTTCTTCGTAAACACCAAATAGTTACTGACAATTGTTCTTACCCCATAGAAATTTGACTTTTTTTATTTATTTAAGGTACAGCTATCTTTCAGGGGCTTTTTGTTTTTTAGGTTTTACATATTACCACAAACTTTAATATGCACACCATTGATAAGCTTACACATTTATAAATTAATTAATACATTTTAGTTTTAAATTTAGTATTTTTAACATTAACCCATTGTGATTTTGGTTTGTTTGTTTTACTAACCTTAAATTGTTATGTTTGAAAATTGTTTTTACCAAAGTGATTGCATTACTTTTGTTCTTAGTAATAATATTTTTATTATTATTGAGGCTTATAAAAGAAAATATATGTATTTATGTTTTAAGATTTATTTTTCTTTCTTTCCTTTATAACTGTTATACCCACCTTAGATTTAGAATAGAGACAATTCCCCATTTACTTAAGTAAGTTGTTATTACACCATGTAATGTATGTCACGTGAGATTTGTGTAAGTTGGACAATAGTGTTCTACAGTTCAATAATAAGTTTTAATTTTAATCAAATTATAATTATTATTAACAACGGGAGATAGACAGAGAAAAATAGACTCCAGTAGTGGGACTCGAACCACGGGCCTCTATATTGATTGTACTAGGACAGATTGTACAAGGTACTATTTGGGTACTTTATACTTATAAGCAATTATTCTCGGTCTAGCACTATTGTCGTAAATATCGACTCCTAGACTGGTGGAAAATTGAAAGCTTAATTCGGGACTAGGTATCGTTATTGACAGAGGAAATTATTCTTCAGTGTAGCTTAGTTGGCAAGAGCACTGTACTGAAAATATAGAGGTCCGTGGTTCGAGTCCTGGCACTGGAGTCTATTTTTCTCTGTCTATCTCCCGTTGTTAATAATAATTATAATTTGATTTAAATTAAAATTTAAACTTTCCGTAGTATGAATACTACCAAAAACTTAAAAATGAAATTCAATAATAAGTTACTGTTGAACCCCGGAAACTGGGGTAACTAATTGGGACAATGGCCTGTTCGGATTTCTGTATTTGAATTATCAGGATTTCTGCTTTTATCTATTAACAATATAATAAAGATAGCACTATTTTTGTGAACGTTCTATCAAAATTTGTTTTTATTAAATTTGTAACACATAAGTATGTCATTATTTTTTTCTTTAAATTCTCTGTTAGATATGAAGTAATTGTAATAAGAATGGATAAATTTACACAATGTTATAATTGCTTTTTTTTATATATATTAATGAATATTGATTGGAGAAACAAATCATTATTAATGCAATCATTTTTCTTAGAAGGAAATTCTAGTTATTTTAGTTTTTATATATAAAATGTGATATAAACAAGTAAATAGATTACATCCATGTAATTCAATTTATGTTCCTCTATCTAAAAATTTAAATAGGGACAATTAGCATAGGAAGGATGTTGTCAAAATAGTAGGAAGAAACCAGGAGGACAGAAGATAAGATAGGAGTTGTCTGTCTATCAGGAAGCTTGTAGGCGTTGGGCAAACACAAGTTGTATTTTAAAACTAGTTGCCTTCATTCTTAGTGTAGAGTAGAATCGTAAGACAAGTTTTCAGGGATCTAAAGTTAGTATGACTTATGTATATATATTATAATGTGTGAGAATTTTTTTATTATCATGAAAACAGTTATTAGATTTATTTTAAAGTGCTAATTTTTAAGAATTTTATTAAGTTATGTTGTCACATTTTTTTTTATAATTTTGAAGATATTTACAAAATTAAGTGTGAAGATTAGTTATAGGGCAACAGTTAGTTGCACGGTTGAGTTAGTATAATTAAAAAATACAAAAGGTCTCCTTATGAAAAAAATCATAATTTGCCTTAAGCGCTACTTCTCAAAAACTTATTAAACATGACATCATCAGGCAAGGAATAAAATAAGTACAAAATGTAATAGTCCAGGAGATAGCAAGCAAAAAAGTGTCTGACTAACATCAAGCTAGAATTTTGTGTATAAGTTAATCTTTTGGAGCCTTTTAAGAGTATGAGGTCAGCTAAGTTTGTCTGTGGGACATAGCTTGGCAATAGGCATTTGAAAAAAAAAAAACAACGGTGGAGAGAGGCTATATCCTGCCCATTATGGTGGATAATATGATTTTCGTGATCCTGAGTACAAAATTAACTGGTAGACTGAAAATAAAGTTGATGTTAGTTTGTTACTTGATTGGTTAGTTATTCAAATATTGCTCCAAATCAAAGTGGTCATCTATCATGTGGCAAAATTCCATCAACTTTATTTTCGGTCTACTAACTAATTTTGTACTCAGGATCGTGAAAATCACATTGTTCACCGTTTTTTGTTTTTTTTTGTGTGTGTTTTTTTTCAAATACCTATTGACCAGCTATGTCCCACAGACGACCACACATTCTTAATAGGCATTAAAAGATTAACTTGATGTTAATCAGACACTTTTTTTCACAATATCTCCTGGACTACAAAGTAGCTACCAAAAAAAAAAAAAAAAAGTATAAAACAATATTATGATGGTTCTGTAATCCGTTAAAATTAAGTAAATTATTTATTAAGATTATTTTATTCTCTTGAGTCCTGAGTCAGATTTGAATCTCATCCAAATCTATAATCTGGTGAACCTCATCCGGATCCATAATCTGGTACTAAAAATGAACATTGGTTAAATGGTCACACTCAATAATTACTGATGAAAAGACAATACATTTTAGAGATTAAAAGTTAGAGTATGAGCTAAGAGTAGGATATAATTATTTAAACACACTTCTTAGGCCTTATAATTTAATAAGGATTATCTGTATAATTGCATCATTTTTTTATTCGTGTTTTTTTTATGTGTGCAACTCTTCAAACCACTGAAAAATAATCTGCCAATTAGTGTGGGACAGCTTCCTTGGGTCCTATTTCATATGCTTTTACAACCTATTATTGTCAAATTTATTTGATTTCCCCTCCGTTTTTTAAATCTGTTAAAATATTTTAGATTTTTTTACATGAATTAAAGTATCAATTTAGCAAAATTTTAAGAGCACAGATTGTTGAAATTAATCTGGGGCCATTTGTAGGCTAGTTTCGACAAACTATCCGAATTTCATAAACATCAGATAAGTACTTTTGAAGTTATAAGTGTATATAAATGTATGTTTGTGTGCCTATGGAAGATAAATAAATCGGTGCAGAAGGTTGAAACTTATATAGGTCCAACAATGGGATAATTATGACTTACAATTTTAATTTCATTTAAATTGAACAAATAGTTTATAAGATATGTTAGTTCGCAAAAATTGAGTGACAGACAGACCAGGACGGATCAAAAATGTTGCCAGGTTTCTGAAACATATTTCTGTCTTGGAATTTTTGAAATCAGAGACTTTGAAAGATTTATAGCCATCCCGTTACCTTCAGTAAACTAAGCATTTACTTACAACAAAGGTTTTACTTCGCAGTATTTGAATTTAAGTGGCACTTTTTATTTAAATTTTTTAATGTGCAAAATTATGGTGTGGCTTAAATTTGAAGAAAAATAAATTAATAAAAAGTTTAAGTTGAGAGATAAAACATATTATCTGTTTCCTGTTACTCTTGAGACGGCTCAAGCCCTTGTAGCAAAATTAAAATATATATTGATATGTTAATAAGTACTTTTGAGAAAGATAGTAGTGTCAGACAAATGTATTTATTAGAAAACGTCGGCCATTCCATCTACACAAAGGTGTGTTATAATTGTGAAATATACTATACTCTTGATTCTTGTAAGTGATATTATGTTAAACAGATAACAGATCCGACCACCCTTACACATAACTCTAGTGAATTATATGATTCATGTAGCAATTCAGTGTCAATACCTGATTTTATAAACTGTTATGAAACTACTTATTTGGATCGAGCCTACTCGTATCTTGACATCGTTCTGCTCAACTCATGAAAACAGCATTATAATCATTGATAGCAACTGTAGTTCCTGTCCAAACTTTGTTGTATAAATAAAACTTACAGTAGGACCCCGTTAATCCACACAAATTTAGGGTCGTCCAGATTAGCGAGGTTTAAAAAAAAATAATAACGTTAAACACTTTATAAAAAAAATGTATGTATAGGTACTGTATTTGTATTAACATTATGTATGGACAAAAATGTATTTATTAAATTTATATATTTATTTATATATTAAATTTACAGCATTTCAAAATGTGTAATTACTTATGTATGTGAATGAACATACATATGTACATTCCTATCAGTTTCCAACAGTTAGCTATACTGAACATAAGATCTTTTAACCCATTCAATGCGTAATCCAATTCATGAACCTACCTTAGTTACTGAATATATCTAAACGATTTTAAAAGTTAATTTAAAAATAAATAAAAAATAAAAAAAAAGTTTGGATCCACTGTGGATACAAACGTGAGCGGGCCTGACGAAGCCTTGCAAGATGGTTCTACTCGAGGCACGGAGAATAGAGCTACAGAGGGCTGAAAGGGAGGGCTTGGATCCACCCGCCAGGCGCGTTACCACGGCATGGATCCACCCGCATTGAATGGGTTAAATTTACACTTTTCTGTGCATTTTCTAAGTTGTCATTTTGCACAGGGTGGTAGTAAGAAGTGATGATCATAACTGATTTGCGGTATAATTCTGATTGTTGCGGGCTTGCATTCGCCATGGAGGATCGTCCGGATTACCGAGGGTTCAGGATTACCGTGTGTCCAGATAATTGGGGTCCTACTGTATATCAATGAATTGGCTTAAACTCAAGGGTGTTATACAAACTCAGCTGTATATATTCAATATTTATCCAGAATTTGTATCCTAAATTAAATATTTATATAATGAAGTTGTATAAAATGTATGCAACTTGACACCTACTTATTTTGAATATCTTTTTGATCATTTAGATGATGTTCTTGTTGGGAGTGACTTGGGCTGCAGCACTAATTACAGCCAGTCATGGATTTAGTCTCTGGGATGAATCTCACTTCAGGGCTTGTCCTAAACTTGATCCTATCTCAAATTTGGAACTATCAGAGGTTAGCATAGACTCTTTGTGGAATTCCACAAAGAGTCATATAAACTAAAATTAGTTGTTTATACTGAGATTTTGTGAAACTTACTTTTAGTGAATTAAACTCTATGTAAAAATAATAATTTATTAGTTCATTTGAAAGAAACTGCAATGTCTAATATTTCCACTAATTTAGTCGGCCATTATCAGTTTACAGGGATCACTTTTAATTTTTAATTATTTATTTTTTAACTAATAACTTTTAAAATAACCCTATTACAAGTGTTGTGCATTGCCACAATAGTGACTACTTTTGACCAGGATTTTTTTAAATTCTTTTGTTACTCCAGGGGCTATTACCCCTGAAGACATTAAGACATAGACCACAAAGTAGGTACTTTGAACAATCCTGGGTAGCCAGCCTTGTACCAATTCAATACTGGATTGGTACAAGACACTCAAACCCTTCACACAAGAGTGATGTGCTGGTCGTTAAACTACGTCTTTACAACTCTGGACTCGTTTGAAAGCACAGAACAGCATGGGTAGACATTGAGGGGGTCCAGTCTGGGAATCAAACCCAGAGCTTTGTGGTCAGATGTGGCGGTCCCCCATCCAACTACTGACCATGCCCAATGATCACAATTCAATTAATGTAAGCCAACTACTCTCCCACTTGAGCCATCCTGGATTAGTCCGCCTAAAGCTTTTGAAATAAAAATCCAAGTAAACAACTGTATTGTATTTCAATATTAATAATTTGTTTTTTTAAACTCAAAAGTCATCCCGTGTTGTTGATTTGATAGATTAAAAAATAAATCAATGTATACTAATATTTCAATATTTAATGTTTACTCTGACTGCATGAGAAATTCATCTTGGGCTGTCATTTGGCTCTTCCATCTATTTTTGCATGCTTCTATTATTTCTTCTTTGATATTCAAAGCATACTTATTATATGTTTATTTAAGAGGTTTAATTATATTGATTTTACTTATTTTTATTGATTTTATTTTCCTTTTAAAATCTTGTTACAGCTAAGTGGAAAGTGGCATGCCAGTCTGACCATAGTCGATTCTCTCGGAGGAGATGATTTTGAAGAGACTGATGTCTGTCTCACTGGAGAACTTATGCCTGTCAGCAGCAATTCCAAATCAGTGAAACGTGAATTAAGCAACAGTGAGCCCTTAGATGAACCATCAAACTCTACCACTGTACATCAGGTTTGGACCCTTCACTCTTCCACCTCCACAGACCCTTCAGCTGTAATCCATGTTACTTCTAGACTAATGAGACCTGGGGTTTGGCTCCTCCATACTCCTTTAGATGGTATAATTCAATATCGACGATGTGCTTTATTATCTTTAAAATTGAATCAGTTTTGATATAGATTGGTTTACTTTCGAAGTACCTAACAGTTATTTTTTTTTTTTTTTATCCCACCTCCCTCCTGTGGCTGAAACGTAGGAGGACCTTGAAAGCCTATAGACTTGACTTTTCTTTTATGTTTTTCTATATAAATTTATAAATGGGTTGTACTTATGTATATATCATATGTATCTAATATATGTTTTAGGGGGGGGGGGGGGTATTTATTCCTGCATTTTAAAGGAAGGTCCAAAGTTGTATAATTTCTCCCTTTAAGGTCATTGATTCCTCTAGCAACGTGAAATGACCATGACTTTGTTTTTCCTCTCTCAGTGTCTCGCATTCTTTTATTAGTTGATGGACCACTAATGGTTTACCACGGTTGGCATACTCTGGTCTTAGCTCTGGTAGAAGCAGATAACTAAGAGTTTTTCTTCTGTGGCCAGTTGCCACTCTTGTGTCACAGTTGTGTCACCATATTATCTTTGAGGGCAAGAAATCGGTCGCACAGGAATTGGTCGCACAGAGGTAGAGACTGGATCTTGGGAGATGGCAGCTGCTCGTGCTTCCTTAGTCCTTGTTTCCTCGGATGTCAAGGTGCTCTGGCATCCAGAGGAGCAAAATCTTTTTTTTTTTTAGCTTCCTTCAGTGTCTCCAAAGTCATCTTCAGTAAAGATATATTACTGACATATGTGGTTTCATATTTGTCATTAATTTTACTTGGACTATACTGATTTTTTTTATAGTGGTTTTTCGAAGGTGCAATTAGTCTCCTGTTGTGTGGGAATCTCACCCTCAAAAACCTTCCACTTTAAGGTGCCTTAGCCCATTAATCGGCTATTCCTCTAATGGTGTCACTAAGAGACATTAAGTGTCATATAGAGCAGGGCATTCCTCTATTACCCCTTAGTCCTCCTGGTTTCTCAGCACATATGTTGTTCCTATTTATAATTGCCATTTTTTATGAATTGGAACTACACCGTAAATATCTATGCCTAGCCATATTTTTAGGTATTAGTTTTATAGTTGGAAATAAAATATGTGTGAGACTCTCACCCATTAAAAGTGAAACTTAAGTTCTAGAAACAGTTGATTTTATGCATTGCTCTCTTCGCATTTGTTGACCTATTATTTCAGGATTAAGAAATGGTTATGTGGAATTTAATTGAAAAATAAAATATTTTCATGATGTTTTAGCGAATAATGAAGAAAAAACATGAAAACAACATTTATATATATTGTATTATTATAAAGTATATCATATTATGCTTCAACAAGTCTCTCTTCAGTGCTATTTTAAAAACATCCATGTAAATAATAGTCCAGGACATTAGAGTTAAATTTGAATTATACCTATGTTATTAAGACTTGTTTCCAACCTTCTAGAGAGAGAGTATTCTTCAATTCATTAACGCCTTCATTAGAATATAATCTATATGTTCTATTTATAAATTTAGTTATTAAAGAGAGTTTATAAAAAAATATGGCTTCTTGTTCCAAAATTGATGGTGGATTTGACTCTTCCCCATTATGCTTTTCACATTATTGCTAAGCCTTCTTGACTTGAAGTAAGTTTCCTAATACAATTATGAAAAACAGAAAGCCTCTCCACAAATTGAATGTATATTTCACGAAACTAGTTTTCGGTCCTCTTGGCAATCAGTGATGGTAAAATTTAAAGGAAAAACTGGACGTTGAGACAAAAAAGTCTCTCTCTCTCAGAGTCTATTTTTTGTCTCTCATGTGACTCCATGTCAGGGTTTCCTTTACCTTTACCAGCACTGATGATGGCCGAAAACTAGTCATGGGAAATAAACATTCATTTTGTGGAGAGGCTTTCCATTTTTCATTATTCTATCATTGACATCAACTCCATTTGCGCTCTTAGGCGGCTTTCACACTGAAGTAGCAAGTCGCAGGATGCATGCCACTTAAACACCGGACTGTATAACTGAACGAGAGCTTACACACCGAGGATGCACGTCGCACTTGCATCCTCGGTGTGTAAGCTCTTGTTAAGTTATACAGTCCGGTGTTTAAGTGGCATGCATCTTGCCACCAGGACGCATGCATCCTGCGACTTGCTACTTCAGTGTGAAAGCCGCCTTAATATTCTAAGTTTCCCTAACTTTTTATGTGATAAATATTGGCCGAAGACACTATGCTTTTAAACCTCAGAAACAGATTTTATAATAATTATATTAATGCAATTTTTATCTATTGTTCAATTAAGTCTCAATGCTAATGATTTCTATTTGTTTACAGGGAAAGTAAAAGCCACAATATATGGATATGAAAAAGGCAAATACATGGCTGTATGTGGTTGTGGTTGGAGGGATGGTAGATTGGTACATCTTTGGACAGCAGCTCTAAGCAGGGATGGAAGCCTCACGTCCCTAGCTAGGCAAGTTGTGGGCAGAGTTCTAGAAGAGGACGGTACTCAAGCACTTGGTGCTGGAACCAGACTCATATCTTGGAACACACACTGCACTGTACCTCCACCTAAAACCACTTAAACACATATTCATATTCTATATAAAATTTTGTATGTGTGATATTTTATATTTGTTTGTAAATAAAAATGTTTCTTATATAGTTAAATTAAATAAATTTACAAAAAAAAAGAAAGTTACTTTCATCGAATAGTTATAAAATTTCCTAGTGGATTTTTATGTGATTAGGATATTTATTTTGTTCTAAATAAATGTGACATTAAACAGCTTAGAGTTCTCATTCTACTAGAACAGCCGCTGAATATTATATAATTCTTATCTCCCAATAACCACTAGGTTGTATTTAAGAAAATTACATAGTTTTTTTGCACCATTAAATAAAAATGAACATAGTTTAACCAACTAGTTTTTTAAAATTTATTTACATCATTGGGATTTGTACTATAGGTAATAGACTATACTTGACTTTTTTAGTAAAGTCCGAAGTAGTATGACCTCATATGTGGATCCAAGGTAGAAACCCGGTTTAATAATCAAAAAAACCACTTGACTTACTATCTTACTTAGCATAGTGTAGTTTGAAATAAGTGTGATCAGAAATTGGATGTATGAACCAAATTATTAGGAGAAATTAGAAATGGACTCAAAGTGAGGGACAAAATGGAGTTGAGAACATTGACAGTAAGTGACCCAGGTAAAAGTTTATACATTCAGGGAAGGATAAAAGGGTGCAACTAAGACATTACAAGAAGACTTAAAAAACTAAAATATACATTTATTGCTCTGAAGTAAGTAATAACAAGACAATATTGGAAAAAATGTGACCTGAATAAAAAACAAAAATGCCAAAAATATATATATAATGACTGAAAAATAACTAATATGCTAGATAATATTACAAAAATTCATTATTTCAACAGTTGCTAAATCAAATAGTATAATAAAAACTGTTGTTTTAATATTGCTTCCGAGCTTACCGGAGGTAACGGAAGTTATGTGATCATTCTTCAGAATGAAAAATCTTTAAACTAAGGCGAAGGTAGACAAATTTTTAGGTCTCTGATTTTAAAAATTCCAAGACTCAAAAATATATTTCAGACATTTGAGAACATTTTTGGTTCTGTGTCTGTGTGTCGGTCTGTTGCAACATATCTTAAAAAAACTACTTGCCCAATTTTATTAAAATTTGGAAGGTAGGTCGTAATTAGCCAATTGTTAGCCCCATATAAGTTTCAACCTTATGCGCCCATTTGTTTCTCTTCCACATGCTCACGAAAGTAGCCCGCAGATAGCCCCAGATTAATTTCAATGTCTGCTCTCTTTAAATTTTGCTAAATTGATACTTTAATACTCGTAAAAAATCAAACATTTTTTTTAACAGATTTAAAAAAGGGAGGACAATGAAATAAATAGGATAATAATAGGTTTTGAAAGCATAAAATCATTAAATTTTACGAAATAGGATGCGAGGCAGCTAAGTGCCACTAATTGGCAGAGTATTTTTTAAAGAATTTTGATAATTGAAAAGAATTTTAAATTTTCCTACTTTTGTTTTCAAGCTTCACTTCATCAACAATTTAAATAAGTTGGAAAAAAAGTTTTTTTTATTTCACCACTTCTAAGTTAACTGAAATTGAGATATCTCGGCTGGTCTTTCTTATATCATGGTGTTGTTTTTAGAATAAGATTTTAAGCTTAAAATGGTTTTACATTGTGCCTGAGCGGAGTAAGTATCATTAATCAAAGGTACAAGAAAATTTTAAAAAGGAGCCATAATCCAGCTCAGTGGTTATGGATGTAGGCTCAGTGGTTATGGATGTAGGCTCAGTGGTTATGGATGTAGGCTCAGTGGTTATGGATCTTGCTCTCTAATTGAACAACATTGCTTAGCTTGTATGAGACTAGAATTTATAGACAGGATGGCTGGATAGAGGCAATACTTTGTTAGTGATGCTAAAGCCTTTTCCAGCTGTTCCAGCTGATATTCAGGATCTCATTTAATATTAGTGATGTACTATCGCTAAGGTGATCAGGGGCTATCTACAGAAGCATGGTTCCTCTATGTATCTTATTTTTATCATATTTATATCAAACTTTAGGATTTTCATTTGTCTAATATTTAATTAAATACATAATTCTAAGAAAATTTCCAAACTTTTTAAACACACACACATGTTCTTCTTAATAGCCCTGTTTGGTAAGTCTTTAAGAAATTTGTAGGAATTAATTCCTGCTTTAAAGGTGGGGATACCATTGAGCATTCACCCTGAATGGGCATGCGTTTCCCCATTTTGATCAGATGTGGACAGGGAGAGCCAAATTGAGGCCCATGCCTCAACCCAACCTGCTTGTTGTCAGCATATGAAAGTGAGCACGTGCTCGGTTCGAGCTCAGTGTGGACTGGGTTAACAACTCGAGTCAGGCTGAACAGTATAAGCTGACTCCCCCCTCTCCTTTCTGACATATTAATTTATATTATTTAGGAACATTTCTTATTCTTTTTGTTGAATTGATTATTACCTTCCTGATTGTTTTAAGGCCAAAACACAGTGGTATAGTGCTCTTGCTGCATTATTGTGTGGTCGAGCGCCCCTCTCCCCTCGTGCAAAACGGGAACCCATGCTCATTTGGGGCGAATGCTCAAGTGTATCCCCTCCTTAAGATGCTACATTTTACTTTATTAAACTTTTCAGAGAGATAATTTTAGCCCATGATCTCCTGATATAAAGTAAAAATAATAAAATTATATCAATAAGTCATAATAAAGGAATATTATTAGGAAAAGATAAAAATGAATACTTGAAAGGATGATAAAAATAAAGCGACAAAATAAGGGGTATTGCAACGAGGAGTGATAAAACTTGCTAGAAGCTTTAATCTCTTTTCTTTAAACTTCCAACAATGGGACATCAGCCCGCCAACATGAGTTGAGGAATTATTAGGCACTTTATATAACACAAAACTGATGTATTCAAAACAGACACAATAAAAAAATAAATAAATCAAGCAATATATGTCACTTACTGAATTAAGATGACCAGTGTTTTTTTTAAAAAAATAAATAAATAAGCCTACAGCCCCTCTTTCCTAATCCAGTAATGGTTTTATTAGAATTCAGCCTCTTGCGGCTATATAATATGTACCTTGCAATCCTTAAGGTATGCAATATGCAATACATACTATATTCATGGTAAGGTCGTGAAAATGTTAAGGACAAATGTATAGGGTCGCGGCATCAAAAAGGTTGGGAAACGCTGATCTACACGCATTAGAGAATCTTTTTATTAAAGTAAGAGAATTTCATCATTTCCATTTAGTACTAAGTAACCTTTGAAACTGTGACGACCTTCTTTTCTACTAACTCTTATAATGTGTTCCATTATTTAAAACCTACAGTTCGTCGTTCAATATCAGTACCCAGTTTGTTTGTCGAACTGAAAATAACCGTTTGGATACAATTTCAGTTTTTGCAAAAATCTTTTAAATTTATTGGAAAAATATAAATGAAGTAAAGTATAACGTTAATTCAAATTCAAACTTATTCCGGCTCCATATGCTACCATTTCTAAAAAAAGACCTGAAATTCATTTGAAAATATTTCTTCAACCAAAAGTAATTTAAGTGGAATTGAAGTACATAAATGCTTAGTGTGCATTTAATATAAATAATTTTCCTAGATTCTATCCATTTATTAAGTTAGTTCTTTTATTTATTGAAATAAATTTAAAATAAGGGAACAAAAGTGAAAAAATATAGAAGCCTATCGGATAGCGCATGCTCTGTTGGTAGTTCTGATCCCCGTTTTTTTTGTGATGGTTACCTGGGATTGTCAAAATAGTCAATAAATGTAAATATTTCTGAGTTTTTTCCGATATGTTGAAAATAGTTAAATAATTTGATTGCACTATAATTACTAAAGGTAGGAATCATTATTTTAATTGAATAAACTATTCTGAGTTTTTCCGAACTTATACTGTTTGTTTTATACGGGAATCAGTGTCACGAACACTTCGTTGCGGCACTCGCTATAAATAATATCGTGTTCGATTTTATCGGGAGACCGTAGTTTATAATCTTATTGCACTTTTAAGTTATTCACTTACTTTTAAATGACGTGAAATTACAAATTTCGATTTAGTCATTGAGTGAATTTGTCTATTGTCATTCGGTTAATGTTTCTACGCTGTACATTTTTACTCTATCGTATACTTACCGACTTCTTAGCTTATTATCACCAACTTAGGAAGAAATGATTGTTACCTCGCCGTATCAATAGCTTTACTGATATTGTTAACTTAATTGTATGTAAACCTAATTATATTCTTATCTAAATTAATTGTATTTACTTCTAAATAAGTTGGTTTTAACAAATAGGTTGAGAGTTAGAGGTATTTGAGGTTCATGTCTCTACTTTTATACTTAGTTCTTAGATGCGAGATCTAAATTTTAGTTTAGAAGTAAAAACCAATTATATTTTAGTTTCAAAATAATATTATTTAGTAGTTATCTGCTTTTTTAATTGCTGAGATACCTTAGTATCTGTAAAAAAGTTGTTTTAATATCTAACTTATATAGTTGGTGATTACCAAATATTGCGTTTTTCGTTCTCTTGCTGTTTTAGTACACATATATATTGACATTACAATGTAATGGTGTACCAATTTACCTGAGTAAAGTTAAAATTAATGTTTTTAGTGATTGTTTGCTTGGTCTTTTCTCCCAATGTTTTAATGAAGATTTTATTTTTAAATTATTTGTGTGGAAAATTAAGTTCTTTTGTATCAAATTATCAGTATAGAACAATTATTTCTCTTAGAAGTAATTGAATATTGTTAATAAAATCATCACTTCTTTTTCTACTTACTTATTTCTTCATTCATCGTTTTGAGTGCAAATTCTGGTATGATAAGAGTGCATACAGATAATTTGTAGTTTTATGTTTAATTTAAAAAAATAATGAAGGTTCTTTTAGATTTTATCTGTAAAAATTTGTTTTGGTAATCAAATCTTTAGATCAGTGGTTATTCTAAAGTTGGTATCACCTGGGGAGTAACTCTTTGTGTTCCCTCTTTACCTCCCCCTCCCCCTCCCTACTAGTGCCTCTCTTATAATTAAATCTGCCCACATATATATTATGTTAAGTGCAACCCTATCTCTATGTACCCTACCACCCTGGCCCAAAAGAACTTATACTCTGTAACTCAGCTCTTCTTCACATTCTTTATTTCACCACTTCCTGTAAGTTTCACTTATTATATAGGCTTGAAAATTGAGCCTTTTCCTTATTTAAAAAAACAAATAATTTATTGGGAAAATTATTTGATAATTTATAAAAGCAAATAAAAAAGTAGAATGATAAATCACCTAACAAAATAAAAATGATTATAAAACAATTCTTATGATTCATGAGAACTATTAATGATGATTCAGGATTGATTTTATTCATTTTTTTATTGTAGATTAAAACAAAACAAACTCATTGGATACTAATAAATCAAAATATTTGCTTAATTATTTCAACAACAGCAAATTATTTATATTTTACTGTATTTTAGTAGTCATTACTTTATGGTAATGTGTTTAAAGGAACTTTCATTGAATTAAAGGGAAATCAATATTAAAATGTTTTCTATGTTTAAGTTGATTAAAAACAAAACAGCAATTATAACACGAAGTGATATCTTGAGCCTGTTAATATTGGTATTACATCAAGGTATTACACATCTTGGGTAAATCTGTTGTATTTCATCCTTTAAAGACGATACAGTTGAGAATCGCTTGTCACGGTTTATATATAAGAAAATTAGTGGCCCTTTGTCAGCACAATACATTTGTGCGAGGTCCCGCCAACTTTTTTTTACAGACAAGCCCTTGTTTTTCAGCTTTTACCTACATTTTGTCTCAGACTTTAATTGCTTTTTTATAACAGAAATCAGTTTTGATGAAGATTATATTACATATTTGTGAGATCAATAGAAAGGTTACACCTTAAACAAAAGCTCTGCCAGAGGAGCAGCTTTATTGAAATGAATTCTTTATCTATGTCTACGGCAACATTAGTCAAAAGCAAGCTTTCAAAACAGGCAAATTACTCTTGATTCATTTATAATTGAAGTAGGCCGTCCTTGTCTATATTATATAATATATTTAACACCTCACCATTACCTAGCCTTATAGTGATAACAATATTAACTATAGGTAAATCTGGAATTTTAGAGCCAGTTTGAGAAGGGGCTTAGAAATGTTGGTAGGTGCCAAGCTATTCATGACTGTGTTGTCTCCTCCAGTTCAACCTAACTATCTTAGGTTTAGTAAACTTAGACTTTTGGAATCACAAACCAGGTCTGAGCAGAAGCCAGTTAACCTAAATTAAAGCTTTGAGATAATAGACCAACGCTTGGATTTGATTTCTCTCATGCCAACCATAGTTTTTAAAAAGGCAATGAATTCTTCAACTTAAGCATACATTTTTAAGATCCGTGAACAAAAAATCCTGTAACAATTTAGGGTGCATTCGTAATCGCTAATCAGGTCAACCGAGAATTAACCTCTGTGTCCAGAAAGAACAACCACAGTTAGTTTGTTTACTTAACCATAGCGTTACCTTTATGGCACTTAATTTAAAAGTTGAAAAAATTACCATCCTTCATCCTATATTTTGTTCATTTTTATTTTCTACTACTCAGAAACTTAAAATCGATAAAACTAATGAAGTTTGTAAATGTGAGCACACCACCTTTGGTTGATTTACACCTTCCATTAGACCACTAGGCAATAATAATTATTTTAAGTCGCCGTTCATCAAACCACCAGTGTCAAGCTGGTTAGTGATTTCAATCACACTCTAAATTAATAACTTTTACATTTCGAGTTGTTGATGAACTGTAAAGTTTAATACTTTGTTCTATTCAACTGATAAATATTAGCACTGTTCTAGTGCTTCGATAACTTTTTTATGCATGATCTCATTTTTGATCACAAAATGTTTTGCTACATATATATGTATTAGAATTAGAGTATTGAATATGACATAAAACATTCAAATAGGAACATTAGTCTGTATAAATAAAAGTAGATTTGGGATTTGTTTCAAGTACAAAATTAAATCTAAGAAGAAAAAGAAAATCAATATGAAGAATGGGCTTACTTTTTGCTTCATAACGAATTAAACCTTGGTGAAATATATGAGACTGCTGAGCGTGTAGCATCTTATACGGTTTTTAGTGATTAATGATATTTGGTTTTATTATGGATTAAAGCCGAAAAAGTCATTTTCCATTGGTATGTGGTGATAAATAGGAAAAAAAAAATACTTGTAATACTATTTCAGAAAGTGGGTAATTCATCTTTAGCTCTGATCCAGAATTCAGTAATGATCCAGAATTCAGATGGTTAATATCATCAATGTCATATGAAAATTGTTTCTGAATCCAAGATAACTTTAAGAAATAAAAATTTGATATGAAGTATTAGCGAAATTGTGTTTCTAAGGTGGATTTAAGTGGTCTGTATTATTTGTTGCAATTTAATTTTTACAATTATTCGTTTTGATTATAAAATATTCGATAACCAAATTCATTTTGAATGAATGGTTGATCACCCAATTCTACCAAATGTTTTCTTTTTAATAAAACCCTCAATTTTATTATTAGTAAAAATAAATATATCAATTTTCTTTTCTTGAAGAGACAAGTTGAGGTTGTTTAATTTCTCAAAATTATCTGACAAATAGCATAACTTTGAAAGCCATTAGTCATTTTAAGCAAGATCAAATTTAATACAACAATTGTGGTGACAATATTGTCACCACAATTTCATATTAATTATTAACAAACTTTTTTGACATTTTATAATCATAGTAAGAGTAAAGATTCTACTGAATTAGTAGAATTATTAGAATCTTCACTCTTCCTATGCTAACACTTAACACTGAAGATGATATAAAATGTCGAAACGGGTTTGTTAAAATAATATAAAATTGTGGTGACAATATTGTTGTGTTACTTACTATAAACCTCTCTAGGCATAATTATGAAGTGGTACCACAAAATCTCAGTCAAAACAACCAATCATGTGATAATTTTGTCTTTTAACAATAATAATCTGTTTTAAAATTAACCCAGCCAACTTACTTCTGCATTAACTATAAGTTTTTGTATTCTTTAGTAAAATTAAATTAAATTTCACTTTGGGACCCCATTTGGAGTTGCGACTCATAATTTAAGAATCGCTAGTTTAGAAGAAGAAACCAATTCTAATATTTCTTCCGAGCTTACCGAAGATAATGCTATGTGACTGTTCAGGAAAACGAAAAAATGTTAGGTCTCCGATTTCAAAAATTCCAAGACAGAAATCTGTTTTATACATCAGGGAACATTTTTGGTTTCGTGTCTCAGTCGGTCTTTTGGTCTGTCGCTCAATTTTCGCGAACCAACATATCTTAAAAACTACTTGTCCAATTTTTATGAAATTTGGATGATAGGTCATAATTATCCCATTGTTGGTCCCATATAAGTTTCAACCTTATGAGAAAATTTGTTTCTCTTCTGCATGTGCACAAACATACATCTATTTACACCTATATCTTCAAAAGTACTTATCTGATTATTATGAAATTTGGATGGTTCATCGAAAGTAGCCTGCAGTCGAAGATAACAAAACAGTTCTCAATAACACATTATTTGAGAATAACAGTTCGTCTGATAACATGTTATTGAAAAAGTCCTGTTATCGAATAACAGTTCACATTATAACAGCTCAGATAACTGAAAAGATTTTATAACCATAACAGATCATCTGTTATTGTTATTCTGAATGGAATCAATAACATTTCAAGTAACAAGAACAAGATGGAATGAACTGTTATTATTATAGGATAACACTTCATTCCTGTTATTGTTATCATTTTGTTAATGTTATCCTGATTCTTTCTGTTCTCTGCCCTGTTACTGTTATCAAAGTTTAAATAATTTTATTATAAACGGCAAAGATTTCGCTGTTGTAGGGTAGAGCTCGGTTCTAACTTGCATGAGACCCTTCTTGTTCTGCTCTGAGTCCCAATGTCCCTTACCTTATGGCTAAGGCTATTTATTACCTACCTATATCTATCTGCGCTGTGTTAGTGTTAACTCTAACTCCTCTTTGACTTACCTATCCAGAGAGTCTCATCTCTCTTTGAGGCGGCCCGCCCTTCCGGGTATCTAAGATACACTCTATCTCCAATTTTACTGAACCGATTTTCCTCGAACAACTTTCATTATAATTATATTACACCTTTCTACGACGTCGCATTACTGCAACTATTTTTGACGTATCATCAACTATTATTATCATCGACTCTTATCGGTTTCAAAGAGTATTTAATTTTATTTTGCTTGTCGGTTCATTCACGTATTAAGTATAAGGACCCCTCTTTTATTATGAAAAATGAAAATGATTTTTTATGTAGAGTTATATGTCGCCCTTCACCTTTGGCCTTCAACAAATTTCTAAAAACAATAATAACTGCTATGCTCTTTAAATTTTGCTAAATGGATACTTTAATACATGTAAAAAATCAAAACAATTTTGACAGATTTAAAAAAGGGGGGGAAAAATGAAATAAATTAGATAATAATAGGTTTTAAAAGCATAAAATCATTAAATTTACAAAATAGGGCGCGAGGAAGCTATGTGCAACACTAATTGGCAGAGTATTTCTTTGTATGTTGCCATTAGTGTTAGGTGATAAGAAAATTGTTATTACACTTTTATTTTACATCAATTTAAGTGAAATTAAAAGCAGTTAATTTGTCTCTAGATAGAAAAGAATAATTGGGGTTGCTTAGTTTTAGTTTAAGGCTCCTCTGAAATCAGAGAAGCTTTTCAGTTTGTTAGTTTAAATCTAAATTAACACACCATATGTAAATTATCTTTGGTGACAGGTAGTTTGGAAACTTGTCAACGTTTCCAGGGCAGAGTTGCCAAAAAATGGAACTCAACCCTAATATATTAAGATTAACATAACATGAATGGAAGCCAGCAGTACTCCCTTCGGCGATACATTGTTCAGAGGTATGATGTGTAAAGTGGCTGGAACTCTCTACCACGGGGCTAGTAAAATGGGCTTAAAATATGGCCTAATTGCTAGGTTTGAACATGTGGTTCGTCCTACCCTTCTAGTACTAGTACTAAGAATTTACTACTACTACTATATTGTCTTACTTAAAGATGCATAGTTTTATTTGTAGAATATATATACATATATATATATATAAAGTTTTGTAAAACCTATTTTTTCATGGTCAGGGACCCATGAAACATATTTTGGCCACAGTCCCCGCTCAAACTGCCGCCATGCCAGTGGCTCTATTAGCGAATTTTTTCCAATGGAAATTCGCTAAAAAACGGGGAAAAATGAAATAAATTGGATAAAATAGGTAATAATTATTAAATTTTACAAAATAGGACGCGGAGAAGCTATTTGCCACACTTAATTGGCAGTGTTTTTATCTGTAATAAAGGTGTTATGGTTTGGAATTTTCATTAGGGAATTTTAAAGAAAATGGTCGGGAATTTCATAGTGAAAACTTAGTAGACACCCTGTAGAGGTAGAGAGCATACCTATTGTTGCTCTATATCCTGGGCTTGGACTTTAGCGTCTCCTTCAAGAATCGTCGTGCTTGGCAAGCCTCTTTTTCTTTTTTTTACCATTTCACCCAGAATGGTGCATTAGTCATCTAAAAAGACTGCCGGATAGCTTATGTCCTAATGTAGAGAGGGGAACAAGATCCGGTGCAAAGAATCCAAGAAGATGGGAAGATCCAAGGAGATTGAACTATATTTCTGGCTGCTACACTGTTGACTGATTAGCTTCTGAGAACATTTCAACTTACTTTATTAGATTTAATAGTTTAGTAAAAATAATTAATCTGAGTATAAATCTTATTGTGTTGCAGGCTGAAATAAGGAATGTATAACGGTATCGGACTTACGACTCCTCGAGGTTCTGGAACAAATGGCTACGTTCAGAGAAACTTTGCTCATGTCAACAAGAAAAAAGACAAATCTAATTATCGGACAGAAGAGGACATTGAGAAAATTGATTCAGCTGCAAACAAACCACCCAACATTGAAATCCTAGATCATCAGAGAAAGCGGAAGGTCGAGATAAAATGTCTTGAACTAGAAGAAGTTCTTGAACAACAAGGGTAAGTCAATCTTTAAAAATTAATTTTATGTGAAATTAAATAAATTTATGATTAATTACTCTTTTGTTAGCCAAATAGGACCCACTCCCATGAGTTTAGTCCACACTGGGACTCAATGTTGCGTTTCTTCCTTGCATGGCTGAATTGGTGTTGTTGCAATTCACCCCCGCAACAAAAACGCTTATCATTGATTCCTGGTGTGGACTAAGCTTTGGTGTCAATTAATGAAGGCCATTGGCACCTACTTGAAGTAACCCCCTCTCCATCCAGTAACAGTAATAAAAACTCTGCCATTAGAATACTCTTCATCCCAGAGCAAACTCAGGAAAAACACTATTTGGGAACATAGATTGAACTAAAAGTTATTGATATGGTTGAAAGCAGTGGCGATTGATTTTCTAATTGAGTTGTTTGTTTGTTTGCAGTTACCCTCAAGATGAAATCAAGAACAAGGTGGCTGCCTACAGGGAGATGCTCATGAAGAATGACTCCAAGCTGAATGAGGAACAACCCAGAGATCAGTACGGAAGGATTATGTAAGTCTTTTACTAATTCATTTTTGTAAAACACATTTCATATTTATGAACAGGAATTTATCTAGTCTACAATTTTGAAAAAAATAGTCCAGTTCAGTGTTTTCAATCTTAATCAGGACTCAGGACACATATCTTTAAGCAAAAGGAAATCCATCGCTTCGCATTGAGGGTTTCAAAGCCTTTTTTTTTAATCCTTGATTTAAAAAAATAAATTTAATTTACTTTCTTGCTTTAACTTATTTTAACATTTTAATTTATTAGTAACTTTTATTATTACATATTATGATGTAACCTATTAACACACATTAGGATGTAACCCAAGGGCACAAATTTGGCATGCTGTCTATCAGCAATTTACACTAAGGCACCGAAAACATTGACATAAGTATACAATCAATCCCTCACAGGCTGATGCTCTTATAGTTATATAAATTTTAAAATATACTTATTGGGATAATCTTAGTCTGTTAGTGGTGAAGATTAGAGATTATCCCAGATATACCTACTGTATATTATGTATATCATTTTTACTTTCTCGTAAAATCGTGGTACATTATTCAATCTTGATAATGCGGCTCATTCAGTAATCTGGCGCTCTGGGGAAACATGTGTTGCACTTATCTGACTTGCCCCCTGTAAACCAACATGCCCAATCTTGCAACTGCAGAGGAGGACTTGAAGGAAAAAGGTCTTGGTGCCCTGAAAATGTCTTATTCACTTGATTTATGTGAGAGCGTACCAGGCATACGCCATTATCGGTCCGGAGGCATTCTTCATGAAATGCATTTTTATGAAATAATTACAAAAAAGTATTATTTTCGAGCTAGCGTTGGCTGGTTTGATTATTTTAAAAATGATTTGGGATTCGTTTTTTTCACTGTCATGGGAGAAAAAAAAATCTAGTGATGTTTCTGCTGTGGACCCTCTTTCAAAAGAAATTTGAAATTAAAATCCAAGAATTAGGTCAACTGCCAGAACAAGTTTATATCGCAGATGAAAGTGGAGGATGTTACCGCATAAGACATTTGTTCACTGAAACTTGGTTTTCCGGTAAAATCCGAGTCACGAAGGGGTTGGAATCAGACATTTTGCTTCCACTACTGGAAGCAGTACAGGGGTGTGGTGCATCGTGATGTTCGTAGTCAACATCAAGATGCACCACACCCCTAATGATGATTCCAGTAGTGGATGCGAAACGTCGGACTTCAAGCCCTTCGTGACGTGGATTTTACCTGAAATCCAAGTTTTTTTTACGAGCCAACTGTGGAAGCCCACTCACTAAATTTGTACTCTGTTTAGTTAAGTCTGTCAAATGACAGATTGACATTGTGCTAATTTCACCTGGGTCATTCCATACCAAATAAAAATTTTCTGCATCAATGTCATGGATTTTTCTGATTTTTTTTTTTCTAGCAAACAACCATATAAAAGAAGCCTAAAATATTTGCTTCTGATTTTTTAATTGAAAATTAACCCCAGAAGAATTTTTTGATTTTCCACCGAATATGGTCCTCAGGGGTTACGACTTATTTCACTAAAATCTTAATAACTCCCATGTTTTTTATGGTATCATCACCATATTGGTCTCAAATTAAAGCTAAATGTTTACTCTTTAAGACTTAATTAAGTTTTTTTTTTAAATTTGTTTTCTTGCCCTAAAAGTTGAAATTAAGGTTGTATATATGTCATACATTATCTCAGAAGTACAAAATGTTTAATAGCCGTTATTTTTTTAACAAAGCCCCCTATTCAAATATTACTTCAAATAAAAGTGGTTACCTATCAAGTGACTAATCAACATCAACTTGATTTTTGGTCTACTAACCAATTTCACCCACCAAAATAGGAGGTATGGCTCCTCTCCATCCTTTTTTTTCAAATGCCTATTGCCAAGCTTTGTCCCGCAGACAAGCCCAACATTATATTCTTAAAAGCCTCCAAAAGATTAGCTTATCCACAAAATTCTAGCTTGATATTAGTCTAATTCTTTTTTTGCATGCTATTTCCTGGAGTAATAGTTTTATGTATTATTTTGTTTATTCTTATACATAATTTTTGCTTTTAGCTAAGCGATCTTTATAAGTTTCTCTAACCACCTCTAATGCCACTATGCAATAGTGAGTTGTGAGGTTCTCATTTAACTTTGGGCTTCTTTTAGTAGTAAGTTCTTCATATAGGAAATATAACTTCAAATAATTGGCTAAGTCTAGAGCAGGGGTCTCCAATCTACGGCCCACGAGCAGGATCTGGCCCGTGAGACGTTTTCATTCAGCCCGTCGCGCCACGAAAGACATTAACAAATGAACCTAAACAATGCAAATTTATAAGTTCTTCACAGTAAAATGCCGTTTCAAACCTGAAAAAAGGTCAGCATGAGTGTTATATAAGTTTGTTATTCATATTCACTACAATAATTGTGAAGTCCGATACCTGAATGTTGCTTCAAAAAGTCCGACAACCTAAAACCAAAAATATTGGAGGCCCCTGGTTTAAGCCTATGTTGTCTTGAAATCAATTTGATACTAGTAAAAAAAATAAATTGATTTGGCTAATCTGCAGTGATCAATACAGTCAAGAATCGCATGGCGGTACAATTTTGCTTGATTTATACAATTAGAGATGATATTCTTTCCAAACATTCCATATGTAAGATTTATATATTTGAGTGATTATATCTATATGATTTATACATTTTACAGATGATATCTCTTTGTCAAAACATTACATTTCAGTCCCCCCCCCCCCCCAATTTTCTAACTCTTCTCTTTGATGGCTTGATAACTGCAGTTGAACCATTGATTTTTATTGATCCCCTATTAGTTTAATCTATTGTTGTCTTGTACATAATTTTGACACCTGTAAAGAAAATTATTGGTTTTTATTAATTCCCTATTTGTTAAATCTATTGTTCTCTTGTCAATTATTTTGATACCCTGAAGTAAATTATTGAATTTATTATATCCATTTTTTTTTATCCATTGTTGTCTTGAAATCAGTTTGATACCTTTAAAGAAAAGTATTGATTTATTAATCCTCTATTTGTTTAATATATTGTTCTTTTGTCAATCATTTTTACATCCATGAATGAGAGAAGTTTACAGATTGGACTGAAACAATGTAAAGCTACAATTTCTCCACAATGTATATGTTTTTTGGCCAAAATGGATATGGTTTATGAGTTTATTATCCATATTGTCAACCGCTGTGAAGTCTGGTAGCTGATGTTGCTTACTTCATTGAACCATCTTTTCCAGATCCAGCCCTTCAAACAAATAGATAGGAGACCCCTGCTCTAGAGTCTGTCTAGAGCTTTATTACGCTTATTTATAGTAAATTTTAAATTCTTCGCTTTCATCAGAGCAATTGTACCCTAATTGTCTAGGTACGTTTCGGGTGTCGTTTTCACCCTATTTGCTTAATTAGTTATTTCCTCCCATCAAGGTCTTCTACAGTCATTGCTTCCGTTATATTGTAATATTGCCTGCATTTGTACGACGCCAATCATTACTTTTTTTTACAGTGCAGTGGAAAGTGCGGAACACTATATGAAGTCCCGAGAATCAAATGAAAATACTATTTACATTGTAGGAAATATGGATAATAACCTCATAAATATAAACCATATCCATTTCAACCAAAAAACGTGTATAACATTTGTGCTAATCTTTATTAATGTTTGAAATAGTATTTTTATATACATACATGTTCCTCTTATTAATGCGATTAATCTAAGTTTGTTAGACACTATTATCTGCCTGTGCCTCAATATTTCAGGACGGGAAAAGATTCTACCTTCTATTCTATCAAATAGATCAGCGGTTCCTAAACTGCGGTACACGGGATCATGTCCAGTGGAACACGCCTCATAAATATTTGCGGTTGTTAGGAGTGTATTCATCCCTTATATACCTCACAATCAAGAATAGAAACAGACTGTCCTGCGTTAAGGATGATTTACGTTTAAAACTCAGCCCCATCATGCCAGACATTGTTAGTTTGAGCCAATTATTGCAAGCACGTCCATCCCATTAACCTGCCTAACCACATTGTTTATTCAGACGTATTTTTTCATTATGTTCTTTATGAAAGTTTCTTTTTTTTAAATTTTTATTAATATTCTATGTTCTATTCATGTTATTTTATGTTCTAATTTGATGTTCTTTCATGAATGTTTTTTTTAAAAAAAAAAAAATATATATATATATATATATATATATATATATATATATATATATATATATATATATATTCAGTCCTTTTTGATTTTACAATCATCCTCAAACACCTACTCCCTTTCCAGGGGAGATTGAAGGTAAAAAAATATAATGATTTAATGATACTCTACTCTGGTCTGTTACAACTTAAATTTAAAAAATCGGTCAGAGACAACTCAGACAAATCTTCTCATATACGAGTTCATAATTACTTAGCCCAGTGCCAGTGTTTTCCATTTAATAGTTTTCGTATGTAAATTTAATTATTATTGAACATTTCATCAAAATTTATCATAAAAATCACTTCTCCTGGGCAGGGAATCGAACCCGGGCTCTCGCCGTCCGCTTTTTAAGCTATTTTCTCAGGAACTAGATTTTTCCGGGGGAAACGGCTTATATCGTTAGATTCGTATTTAAATGGACTACATTTTAGAATCGAGAACTTTTTTTTATGTTTTTTTCAGAGTTTTTCAAAAACTCAAAAAAAATTATTTCTCGAAAACGGTTCCGACAATTTAGATTAAAAAATTCTAAAATGTAGTCCATTTAAATTCGAATCTAACGATATAAGCCGTTTTCCCGGGGAAAATCTAGTTTCTGAGAAAATAGCTTAAAAACGTGGACGGAGAGAGCCCGGGTTCAATTCCCCGCGCAGGGGAAGTTATTTTTATGATAAATATTTATGAAATGTTCAATAATAATTAAATGTACATACAAAACTAATAAATGGGAAACACTGGGCTAAGTATTTATGAACTTTTATATGAGAAAGTTTGTCTGAGTTGTCACGGACCGATTTTTTTCTTGCTGTTGGTGCTCGAGTACCGTAGCACCCCAGAGTAATCTCTTTACTTTATTTCAAGCTTTTTTTTAATCTTACTCTTCCTGTCTCGATCCTTTGGTGTGGTGTCATTCGATACGGGCCTCTTCTTCTCCTTTATACTTAAGTCTCTGTGTTTGTAGTTCACGGTCTTCATTTTCTTGCTTTTTTTTTATTTATCCATAGGTTTATTGAATAGGTCCACTTCTGATTATAATTGTTTAGTCAAAATAATAAAAAGAATTATTTTCTACAGAGGCCATTTGCATTATTACATTTTTGATTCTTGGCCCCTCGCTTAATTTCTGTAGTCCTTGTGGCTTTAAAATGTGCTTCTAGAGAGAGAGATTTATACATAGTATTAATCTTTTCAAAACTAATATGTCGCAATAAATTAAAAATGGAAATAAAATTAGGAACAGTTTTAGTATAATATCAGCTGGGCTTCCTCTCTAGGGCGCACTTTACACTTTTTCGTGCGGATCTAGGTTTTTTCTCAGGGGGGGAGGGGGCCAAAAGCCATTTTGCCGCCCCTGCCACACCCTCTGTATGTACTTTCAATATTAAAATTTTCGTTTTGTGTGGTATAGGTTTGTTTTGATTTGTTTGTTATCAAATATATATGTAATAACTTATCTAAATTAGTTTACTTAATTTGACTATTTTTTCTAAATATAAAATTAAGCCCGTTGTCGCGGCCTGTAAGGGCTCTTATAATATAAAGTACCACGGCATATTGCCGATTGACAAGAGGAAAGAATTTTAGTTTATGTATTAATCTAATTTTAAAATTTAATGTTTACGTTATATTATGTATTAAATATTATCTAATATATTAATTTATCTACTCACGGCAGCAAAATTAAACATTACTTAACTGTTTTAGGCTGGAAAATACTATTTCGCTGATTTGTCATAAAAATATTAATAACGCAGGGAGGAAAGTTGTGAAAACAGTCAGGGAAATACTTTCTCTGCATTCGGCTCGGAGGCTAATCTAATCACTCGTCAGTAAAATTCCATTTTGCTGCCTAGTTACATAAATAACTATTGTTTATATTGACAATAAATTACAGTTTATTCATTGACATTTCTTTTAAAAAAATATCGGTATTATTAACTTTGAGTATATTTCATCTACCATTGAAAGATGAACAATATTAATTAATACTTAAGGATTTTGCACTCTCTCAAAAACGTAGCCTAAGCCTTGTTCAATGGGAAAGGGTAATAGAGTGTAAAAATTAGGAAATGTGTGTATAATGTATACTACATTAAAAAGACAGCAATGTACTATAAATAGACTGCCAACTGGTGTGGCACATAGCTTCCTCACATTCTATCACGTACTTTATTGATTTTATACTTTTAAAAGCCATTATTTTGTCCAGTCATTTTAGGTTTTCTGTTCCAAAAAAAAATCGGAGCTTCAATTTTTTTATATATTTTTTTTAATAGCTTCATTTTGACATTCTGAAAAACATATTGAAGATCGGCCACGAGATCGTGGTCGCGTTAATAGATATTCCAGGGAAACTGTCAACAAATTCGGTTTTTTGCGAATCTCGCTTCCTATGGCTCCGACACCAATCTAAGAGGGCATCAAAATTAAAGATTACAATATTTCCCACAAAAAAGTTTCACTCATTTTGTACGTACAATGGGTTTGCGGATTATAGGGGGAAAAATATCTATAAATATTTTGTATCCGCCGCCGCACTTTTACGTATTTTTAAGAATATCTTGCTTCCTATGGCTCGGAGACAAATTAAGATTACATATAATCAAAAAGCAAGACTATTAAATTTCCCACACAAAAGGTCTCATTTATTTTTTACGTACAACGAACGGTTTAGTAAAAACCTAGTTTTACTATAACTTGTGTTTGTGTTTGTTTTTGCACAACTTTTTACGTATTTTTGTGAATATCTCGCTTTCTCTGACTCGGAGACCAATTGAGGGTCTGATCAAAGTTGAAGAATATAAAATTTCACAAAAGAAACAATATGTTACTTTATTACGAACAACGAACAGTTTGGATAATAATTCGCTCCGAAGTTTCCCTTGTTGTCTCCGACCCATAGGAAGCGAGATATTCATATAAAAATACGTAAAAAGAGTTGCGGCGACGCGACGAATTCAAAATATTCATAGATATTCCTCCCCCTATTATCCGTAAACCGTCCATTGTACGTGCAAAATGAGTGAAACTTTTTTGTGGGAAATTTTGTTATCTTTAATTTTGATGCCCTCCTGGATTGGTGTCGGAGCCATAGGAAGCGAGATTCGCCAAAAACCGAATTTGTTGACAGTTGCCCTTGAATATCTATTAACGCGACCACGATTTCGTTGCCGATTTTCAATATATTTTTCAGAACGTCAAAATGAAGCGATCAAAAAAAAATATTGACCTTAATTTTTTTTGGACCAGAAGCCATATTTATTATTAAAATAACTGGGCTATATTGTTTATTTTGTTTAATTGATTCCCCTGTTTTTACTTTCTTGTATAAAGAGAAAGTATTGTGATGGCGCGAAAATTCTATTTTGAGATTTTGATGGATTTACACGTTTTGAGGTCCCCTGAGTCCAAAAAAGTGTTTTTTAAAAAATTTCTGTCTGTCGTCTGTCTGTGCAGACGCCTGGAGCCTCTAAACGCGGAGGGAGAGAGGCGCGGGTTCGATTCTCCGCCGAGGAGAAGTTATTTTTATGATATATTTTGATCAAATGTTCAATAATAATTAAATGTACCAACGAAAACTAACAAATGGAAAACACTGGGCTATGTAATTATGAACTCTTATAAGAGAAAGTTTGTCTGAGTTGTCTCGGACCGATTTTTTTAATCTGTCAAAATTGTTTTGATGTTGTTCAAATAATATCTGAAACGGGATTCAGTCTTGGAATTTTTAAAATCGGAGACATGAAATATTTTCGTTCTTCAGAACGATCACATAGCTTCCGTTACCTTCGGTAAGCTCGGGAGCAATATGAAATCAGAAATAAAAATTAAGGAGAAATAGACTGCCAATTGGTGTGGCACATACCTTCCTCGCATCCTATTACGTACTTTATTGACAAGCCATTATTGTCTATTTTGTTTAATTGTTTTCAATTAAATTTTTGTTTGAATTAAAGTATCAATTTATCAAAAATTAAAGAGCGCAGACGGTTCAAATTAATCTGGGACTATATGCGGGTTACTTTCGATAAACTATAAAAGTTTCATACAAATCAGATAAGTACTTTTGAAGCTATTGGTGTAAATAAATGTATTGTTGTTTGTTGTTTGTGCGCATGTGGAAGAGAAACAAGTAGGCGCTGAAGGTTGAAACTTTTATGGGACCAACAATAGGCTAATAATTATGACCTACCATCCAAATTTCATTAAAATCGGACGTGTAGGTTTTAAGATATAAAAAAGTAAAAATTGAGCGAGACAGACCGACAGACAGACACGGAACCAAAAATGTTACCTGATGTCTGAAACGGATTTCTGTCTTAGAATTTTTGAAATCGGAGTCACAAAATATTTTCGTTCTTTAGAACGATCACATTGCTTCTGGTTTCCGTTACCTTCGGTAAGCTCGGAAGCAAAAACTGTATTTAAAATATTGGTCTACAGTATTATTGGGCGTTTAAAGCGCTACCTTTCTTACTTTCCTTTAGCAAATTAGTTTATTGCATCATCGTAATCAATTGAATTAGCTATATCACTCTCAATAGATAGTATTGAAAGGATATAAAAGAAAGACTCTCAATTCTTGACACATCGAACTTCTTAAATAGTTTTTGATAAACTTCAATATGCTGAAGCTTCTTTCTCATCCACTAAAAAAAAAAAAAACAACAATTGGTAGGGAAAACGAAGTTATAGGTGGGCTACATCAGATTGGACAAGATAACTGTAATTACATTACACATTATGAATTATATTTCACTTTTTTTCATGAAGTCTTTATTATTTTTCCTTTATTTATCATTTTATTTTTTCTCCTCGCTTGCCCCCCCCCCCCCTAGATCCGGCACTGGGACAGAGTGCAATATACTGGTATTGACTGGAAATTCCAATTCTGACTAGTAAAGTAAGTATAAGTTTTGACTAAAACTCTTTACTCTTTGCCAAAACAATAACTAGTTCTGACTAGGAAATTTTATAGTTTTGATTGATTATTCTTGTTTTGTCCCGGTTTTTGTGAGATGGTAAACAAACACTGTGTAGTTGAAGTGTTAAGATCTGGGCTAGGAAGGTGTCAGGAGCCACTAGGTTATCAGGTTTTATTTAGTTAGGGATCAAGTACATATATATTACGTTTTATCGTAGCGTGTCGATCCTTATTTAATGAAACGGCGAACTAATATATATGTCGGCTCGAATCTGTGGATTTCTACATCTTCATTTCATTTCCATGTTTTCTTACTTTTCGATTTGAGAACCTTTTTGAGACGAAGGCGTAGTTTACATTTCGGATTAAACTACTTCATAACTTGGTTTCATTTGCTTTACCTTGCGGCCGAAACGAAGCCACAGTAAAGCAAGCTACTGCTTGTAGCGCCTAGCGCCATGTAATAAACCAATTAACTTTACTACAAAACAGTATATTGTATTTATATATCAATACAGTAGAACCTCGTTAATCCGAACTTATTTGGACTGGGGGTGGTTTGGGTTTGGATTATCAATGGGTCATTCTCAAATGAACTGTCACTTTGCTGTTCAGAGGTTACTGGAAGCTCTACAAAATAGGGTTTTTTTCCTATCTCAACCTACCAAGAATCATTGAGTTCGTCTCAAAGCAGTGTACATTTGGAGCTATCAAATGTTAAAAATAAAAAGAATTAAAATTATTTTTCTTGGGGAAAGTTAACAAAAGTATAGCTGTCCGGAGTGCATTTCGAAAATTTGCAGTGACGATTTTAGTTAAAAAATTAGGGCAGGGACCTAACTTCAATATTACTTATGTAGATGACGTAATAAGGTGCAAATATTTTTCTAGACACATCGATTTTTCATTAATGGAGATAAAGTGTGTGTCCTGAACTTTCCAGAATAAGAGTCACGGGAGTGACGATTTGGACAGAAGTTGACGTGAGAAAGGGTCTTTTGTTGTTAGCGGGGTGGGGAGAAAGGGAACAGTTCTCATATATATGTGAGAAGCCATCAGCATCCTCCGAGCCTGGTGACGGAAGTACTTCTTTTTTTATGGTCGGCTATTCCTCGTCACTATGGTGCGTATTTTAATTTTAGGTCACGCGAGTGACGTGCAATTTAACACATAAAAAAAATAAAATTACATTTTCGAAATCAGTTTCATATAGCTTTTGCATGGCTAGTAAACATACAGTTGTCTGTTTTTTTCTAGGTTCACTTACGTTCTCAATATTTATTTTTTCTGTTAAAATGTCTCACGAGTGACGAAATTGCATTGAGCCTGTTAACTAGTGACTATCCCTAGTAAAAAATACCAAATACTTAGTAAAAAATCGGTCCGAGACAACTCAGACAAACTTTCTCATATACGAGGTCATAATTATTTGGCCCAGTGTTTTCCATTTATTATGTTTTCGTATGTAAATTTAATTATTATTGAACATTTCATCAAAATTTATCATAAAAATAACTTCTCCTGGGCGGGGAATCGAACCCGGGCTCTCTCCGTCTGCGTTTTAAGCTTATTTCTCAGGAACTAGATTTTTCCCGGGAAAACGGCTTATATCGTTGGATCCGTATTTAAATGGACTACATTTTAGAATTTTTTAATCAAAATCGTCGGAACCGATTTCGAGAAATATTTTTTTTTCACGTTTTTTCAGGGTTTTTGGGGGGTAGCGCCCCTAAATGTGGAGCTAAAATTCATTTCTCGATTTCGCCTCGGGGTATGATTTTTCTGAACATGTATGCCAAATTTCGTCAAAATCGGCCCAGTAGTTTAGGCTCCAGGCGTCTGCACAGACAGACGACAGACGACAGACGACAGACGACGGACAGACATTTTTTAAAAACCACTTTTTTGGACTCAGGGGACCTCAAAACGTGTAAATCCATCAAAATCTCAAAATCGAATTTTCGCGCCATCACAATACTTTCTCTTTATATGAGAAAGTAAAAAAAAGCGCTGTCTATTGTCTATGCTTGTGGGTAGTTCTAAGCTATCATTAAAAAACTTATGATTTCGTTTTCTAATGATTTTATGGTTTTTTAATATGTCTAAATGTTACGTTGAATTTGTATAATATTTTATAAATTGTACTAAATAAAGATAATAATTGTGCAAACTAGTTCATTACTATAATTTCTCCTACTTATTTCTTCTCAAATTAAACAAATATCTTGTATAAAAAAAAATAAAAATAATAATAATACATAAGATAACGTAAATCGCGTGACCAAAAGTCTGAGAATTAGTTTTTTCTTTAAGATTTTTAATTAAACTTGAGTTTGAGCCCTGAAGAGAATTTACTTCAAGAGCAGAGGTGAAAGAGATTGGGAATTGGATGCTGAGTGAAATGGGCTTAATGTTGTTAGTTAAATTATTTTCAACTAGCAAGCTTAGCGCCAATAGCTTTCTTAATCAATTGCGCTAGACTGCCCACAAAAAGTCAATTTAATTAATTATTTTGATGCTTTAGGGTACTCTGCACAAAAAACAACTAGTCTTACATAGTATTGACGTAAAAAAATAAAAAAATAATAAAAATAAAACCAGCCCGTCACTCGCGTGATACCAAAACTGGGATTTTGAAAATTCGTAGAAAATCGGAAAATTGTCGAACTCACAAACCATATCACTTGTGCTCTCTTATTTACACACACAACATTTATATGGGGTCCAAAGCTAATTTTCATGAACTTGAATTTTCCGTTTGGTTCATTTTCCAGATTTCGAATCTCTTAGACAGTTTATTTGAGAATGGCCCCCATATGATGCTAATCGTGTCTTACTTAAATCGTATTGACTGAAATATGTGTGCTAAAAAGGATAAATATTATCATTTGGATAAAAAGTCCATTAAGGCAAGTCCACACTACGCCGATCGGCATCATTTGGCTTGAGCCGATCTGCAAAACCGAATTAGTGTGGAAGTGCCGATTGGCTTTGCCGACGTGCTGAAACGGACCCGAATCGTGCCGAATCCAACCTAAATCTCCTCGAACCCGATCAAAGAAAGCCAAACCAAACCGAACCGAAGTTCGCAAGGTAGACGTGCTGATCGGCCTCAGGCGACAGATAGTGTTGATATAGTAAGGTTCACAGACCATTTTCTTTGTTTTTGATGCAAGGTTTGTGTTGGTGACAATAAATAATTATATATTTCTTTTTTTGCGTTAAGTGACTGACGAACAAACTTCTGGCGATGAATGGTACTCAGTGGCGTATCCAGCGGCTAGGTCTGGGGGGGAGCAATTTCTAAGTTCAGTTTAGATTGGGGGAGGGGGTCTTATTCAACAAAGCAGCTCCCCTCCCCCAATAAATGCATGGACGTCGTCTGCAGTTAATTATTGGGGGGGGGGGGGTCCGGTGGTCAAATATCGAAATTGAGAAGTTAAGAACTATAAATTATGAAAATGTTGCTGAATCCCACGTCGTTCCTGTACTCCAAATTCAACTCATCATCTCCTCTAGTAAGTACTACTCAAGTAGCAAGTCTTTCATACATTCGTTGGCTCTGTAAGTACTTTCTTCCACCATTGATTATAGAGATGATTAGTAATGACGTCACAAGATGGCGTAAGCTTTCGATATGTATTCGATTCGGATTGTTTAGGTTCCTTTACCTTATCACCTGTTATCAATCCCATGTAAAATGAATGGGAGAATTTTCTCAACTTTTTAAATAATTAATTATTAAATTATTATTAATTTATAAGACTTTTCAACCTTTGAACGTTATTATACTAAGTCTATTTTAACAATATAAGATAAGAAAACATTAAAAATTGCCGTTCTAGTGGTTTAAAAAAGTATTATTGTGAGTGTGTTTTATTGTGGTGATACCGTCCGGGTCCGATCTTATTTATTGTTTATTTTTTAAATCGTTTTTCTATTTTAGTTTGTATATTATGTCTTACTTTCTCGAGCGTTATGAAAATTTCATCTATACTTCATTTTTTTCGGAGGACAAAGCTATTCTTCGTAAAAGTATGTCAGAGTACTTAAGTTATATTAAATAATGTATTAAATTAGTTTTTTAATCAAAATTTTAAACAAGTATACATGCGAGACACTCATATCTTATATTATTATACTCGTTAATATAGATAACAAAAAATACACAAATAATAATAGTAATAACAGTCTGCTCATTGTCTCGTCATCAACGTCTTTTTCCTATGATGGTCAGTGATCTATTAATCTATTGTATAGTATATAATTATGTTCCAACATCGGTTAAATATAATGCACATTGTAAGTAACCAGGAACAAACTATTATTAGCAAATAATCTTTTATTACCTAGCAGATTTAGTATCACTATCTTTCTACAAGTCCTGTACCCTGAGCCCTGAGTATACTTCATTGAGTTTCAAAACTTGAGAAAAATTTATTTTCGGACACACAATATGAACACGAACACACCCTGTGAATTCTTATGGCAACAGGAAATACAAAAAATCAAGTATAAAGATTATTAACTCAAATAGCTTTTTCGATGTTATGACCCTTCACACAAATACTCATTTTAAATAACTGAAACGAAAGTTTTTAATGTTTTCTTTGTTACACTCGTTAAAAAAGACTTGGTACAACAATGTTCAAAGGGTGAAAACTCTTATAAATCAATAATAATTTAATAATTAATTATTTAAAAAGTTGAGAAAATTCTCCCATTCATTTTACATGGGTTTGATAAGAGGTGATAAGAAGAAGGAACCTAACAAACTGAATTAAATTTTCGAAAGCTTTTGTGACGTCACACTAATCATCTCTATACTTGGTCGAATTCGAAATCTCCGTTGGCGAAAAATTACGTCGTTCCACAGTAGCTACTCTAATTATGACTCCAGCGGCAACTGCCAAAACAACATCTTCGACATCACCAGTGGCGTAGGAATTCATTTTTGACGGGGGTGGCTCGGCACCTCCACTAAGGGGGGGGGGGGGTTACATACTCTTTATCAGTGCTCGATTTCTAGAAATTAAGGTGCCAGACTACAACCTACCCTCTTCTTCCGACCGGCCTCATTCGGCATAATGTGGACGCGTCTTTACAGTGTACATTATCTGTAGTAATATTTATTTAAAGTTAAAAAAACTAATAGAAATGAATGAAAACAGACACTAATTTTCATCTGTATTTTCAACGAAGGGCGCTTTTTGCATGCTTGTTTGTATCTCGGTGGCGTTCGGATTAACGAGGTTCTACTGTATGTATAATCATCAATATTAGCGTTAACTAACTCTGTGTTTCAACAGTCCGTGGAGGGACATATATTATATATCGCTAGTATACCTGCAAAACCTCGTAAGTCCGATTTTTGGGATTTTTTTTTTTTTTTTAATATTTCGATAGATTTAGGTCGACTACGTCTCCGTGTTAAATATTGTAAGTTTTTGTCGACTAGAACGCCTTTAAACGGCGATTGAAAAAACTCGTAAGTCGAGATGGTAGCATGAAAGGTAATAAATCCTCGTATGTCCGTAGAAAAGCACGCCGCTCGCAGGCTACAGCAAAGTTCCAGTTTTAAAATAAGTTAAATGACTTATATTGACAAATTTTTATTTAAAATTATTATATCATTTTAAGGTACACTTGCGTTTTTATTAATTACTACATCTATTTATCACTAATTTTAAGGGGGACTTGTAGTTCAGGAGACTTACATGGTTTTATACAATGCATTGTTAGAAGGAAATTCAACTTGCGTGGTTTTGTACCATATGTATAAACTTACAAGGTATTATACCTACTTTTAAATAACCTTACGAGTTTTTATCTGGACATTTTCTTTGTAAAACCTCGTAACTCAATAAAAGTTCTTGACTAAATCCACGTAAGTACAAAATTAGTCCACAAAATTGAAATTTAATTATAATTTTAATTATGAGTGTATATAAAACCTCCAATGGTAGTAAAACATCATATAAATGGGCAATGTGTAATAGAAATAACAGATTAACCTATTATTCAGATTTTTTGCTCTCCTGTAAAATTTTGGATTTGGTACATACGAGGTTTTGCAGGTATACTAGCGATATGTACGTGTACAACTAAATATGGGTTTATACAAATGTGCTTAATGGATGAAACGGGGTTAGCTGTATACCGCCTAAGTTTGAACCAACTCTCTTCTGTCCAGTGGCGCCCCCGCCAACCCCGCGCTGCGTAGGGTGTACTCCAGTGTTGCGGATTTTAGGGTCCTCGGGTGTTTAGGGTGTACGGAAGTGTACCTACTCCAGGGGGTTGCAAAAAAATATATTTTTGGAGAAGCGCAAATAGTGTTTAAATCGAAGTTGAGAATGATATTATTTAGTAATGAGAAGTTACATTTTGTGTTTATTATTATCTAGAGTTGTATTTTTTCGACGGGAGTCTGATCGTGATTTTCTTTAAGTGCCTAACAAAAAGAAAATATTTTAAAAATGACGTAATTCGATGTATTTTTTTGTGTTTATTACTTTGTTTAATTTTTGCGTGAGCACATTTTTGTCTTGAATGTGCTTCCATTATATTATAGGTATAGGTACTCTAAATTCGCGATACTTGTTTGATGGTGTGCTTCTATCAGAAGTATTTATTTTTATTTGTGGATAACCAGCCAACATTTCTTACAACTTGAACAATCTCTTCTTAGGTTTCCTTGTACTGGAATCGTAACTTATACTATACTGTTGCAATTAAATCGCGAGTACTCTATCATTTATAATATATCGACTCCCAAAGAAAATTGTTTAAACCTTTCACTAGAATTATTAATATTTTCAAATCATTAAGACGTTTTACTATTCGATATTTTCGCGTCCCGAGCGCGGCCATCTGGGAGGCGCTAAATTAATTGACGACAAGAGAGGGGGGCGTACGCGTACACCTACTTAGTCCCTGAGGGCTGAAACCCCTAGCTAGGCCTATATTATTTAAACCTAAAAGACACCTCCACGTTCTTTTGGAGTACTCGCATCCACACTCTTGCCCTTCGTGGCTAGCACCTCTGTGCCATGACTCCATGTTCCTCGTATCCCTTTTGACTCAGGACAAAAAACCGCTTCTGAAGGAAGTCGGGCGATGCGAGTCGAGAAACATCGAGCAATCTGTCCGCATTCTCGTTCCTCGGCCAACTTCGCGAGAGTATGGAGGGGCCTTAACAATTATTTTAATTTCTATTGTAGAAATGTTGCGGTCTCTCTGCTATAACTTTATTCCTTATTACTATCAGGCCCAGATTTACCAATGAGCATACTGGGCACTTGTCCCAAAGGGGTTGTCTTAGTAGGGGCGCCTAATTTTCCAAATTGTTGCCCTTTTATTTTTGCGTCGGAATAGCAACCCCCGTCCTCTCCGTCGGCCAAAAAAAAGAAAGGGGCGCTATCAAAATTTTTTGCTAAGGGATACCTAAAGTCGTGGCCTGCTAACTTTAGTCTTAATTTATTTTGTGGCGTATGCCGTATGCGCGAGTTTAAGTATGAGTTCTAGATGTCGTAATATCTTATAATATATTCAAATAACGAAGAGGTGTTTTCAATCTTTGAAAAGGAAAACCGGGGCGTAAATAAAGGCCACAGATAATATATTAGTGTTTGAAGTCCATCCCCTCTCCTTTTTCTCGATGCCTCCCCAAGCTACGTGTTGCCTGATGCTGCGCGCTGTACCAAAGGATCCTACGCTTTATCGATCCTCGTGTTAGAACGGCCCCCGGTTCAGGGGACAGTATGAGGGCAGCCCGCCGCCCTCCTAGGTGCCGCCTCCAGCCGCTCCTTTTTACCTCCGCCTTACCGCCTCCACTCTTCTCATCACAAACCATCTCGCACCTCGTTTTAATAACTTATTAAAAAGCGGGAACACCGCCGTACCATTTCGCGGTTTTTGCGGTCTCACCTTCTCTTGTATTGTTAATTTTATCACAAACCTATTTCAGTTTACATCTGGAGTATTTCCCTCTCGATTTTTACTCTTCCCTCCCACATCGCAAACATTCTAACATATTGTCAACTTTACTTGATATTTATATTGTGTTATAATAATAATTTGACTTAATCATCTCCCTCTTTTTTTATAATTTTATTAATTTATAAAAATAACACGTACTTAAAGGTCTTATTTTAACCTTTAACGTTACCCTTTTATTTGTTTGTTTTACCTTAATAATTGTTTATCAAATTTATAAAAAGGTTTATACAGTTTTTATTCATATTATTTTTATATTTTATTTCTAAATTGATATACTATACTTATACTAGTTACGGATTACTTATTATTTGCATAACTATATAGTTTAAATAGCTTACTTATATACATTAATTACCTACAAACAAAAGAAATTATAATAATAGAGTCTTCCGTAAATTTAATGAGTAATTATATTATAATGTATATAATTCGCGTCTTCCTTAGAAGAAAAGAAATAATACACCGTTAATTAAAAATAATTGATACTGATGTTTTATTATTATTATTTTTTGAATAATGTGGAAAAATAATAACAAAAATTCCATTAAAATAAAATACAGTAAATCTAGGTATGTTTGTGCTTTTATTTTCTTATTGATTTTAATTAAATACGCGATAATATTAATATTTTAATAATAATATATTCATATATAAAGAAATTCATTCTTGGATTTTTTCTGTAACACAATTTTCTTTTTTTTTGTTTGAGTTTTAAGTTTTGAACGATAACGAAGTCTTCCTGGTTATTTTACAAATTAAAGTTAGCTATTGCAAGTTATGTAGTTATATAATTGTTACCGTGTTAAAATAAATTAAATTTTAGAAAAAAAAGGAAAAATAAATTATCAGTGGTCTTCCTTAAAAATAATAAAACAGTCTTCATTGGTCTTCCTTAATTAAACACAGAAATTGAAAAAAATATAAAATATTTTTTTCATTTTTTTAGTTCTTTTATATACTTTTTTGGTTTTTGGTCGTCATTGACCGAAAATCTTTTCTCCGGTCTTCAGATCCTGCAGGATTTTTACCGAAAGTTTTTTTATAATTTTGGGTAAGAAGAGTGCAGGTGATTGGTTGAAGTACCATATGTTCAACGTCTTCCCATGTACAGAATTGTTCAAAAAAATTACATAATAGTAATTTGACAATTCAGGGTTTCGCATCATTTATCCCAGTTTAAAAATGAATTCATTCGAAAAAAAGGACTTCCATTTTAAGAATATAGTATGTATTTTAATATACTTCATTTGATACAACAAATTAAAAAAATAAAAATAAAAATCCATCATAGTAAAGATAATTACACGAGTTTCTATGCAAAGGAAATTTTGTTGATGCAATTACTTTAAGTAAACTGGTCTTCCTTTGGAATGAAATAATTCCTCTAACAACGTCAGTCTTCCCAAAGAAATTAAATAAAATTATTTTTTGGGCGTTTTGAAAGCGCCTTAAAATGTCTTCGTGTCTTCCCAAATTGTAAAATTAAACAGAACAAAATAACATCAAATAAACGTTTATGAAAATCAGAAATAATTAAACATAAATAAAATATACAATAACAATCGTATTATATAATTCTTTGTTTTGTTTAATTATGAATTATTTTCTCTTTTTTTAAATCTTCCAAAATATTTGTAACGTTGGTAAAAAAAATAAAAAATCTTTTAACTCCCTCAGTTTTACTTTTTCTAATTACCTTACTAATTTTACCCTTTTATAATTTGTAACTATTTTAGTATCAATAACTAATGCTAGTGTAAATATTCCTATATAGCATAAGTAGAGCTAATTCTCCATTTACTTGTTTGCTATACTCTATATTGTCTATTCTTTACTTGTTCTAACAATTAAGTAAATCTATTATAAGAACATAGTTCTTTAATTTTACCTATTATTAGTCTTACCTTAATTTTAGTTATAAAATTAGTTCCCTCAGCTGTTGCTTTTTAATATTCCGAGTCTTCCCTGTAATTAAAATCTATTATTTTTTTAATAATTTATTTAAATTCGAACAGTCTTCCAGTTTAAAACTTTTTATTTTAACCAATAAAAACTAAATTAATTAATTATTAGGTCTTCCATTAAACACCGTGCAACATTGGGTCTTCCTTATATTGGCAATGTGCAAAATGTAGTCTTCCGTATTAGCAAATTATTAAATGTTCCTTTAATACTTTTCAATATTTCTTTTTTTTTTGAAAGTCAAAGGATATAAGTATTTATAATTTATCAAATTAATATTTTAAATATCTTCTTTTGTAAACGTAGAATATATTTTGGTTTTATAATCATCTGTTTTTCGTTGTCTTGTTTGTTTTATCTCTTTAATTAATTTATTTTATTTTTGTTGTTTATTAATTTTACCATTTTCTGTTGTTTTACCATTCCTTGTATTGTTTATTTGTAACAATTGTTTGGTACCCCTTGTATTGTTAATTATAAAAGCTTTTTTTTGTTTAAATTAGTCGTCTTCAAAGCTTTTATCCGAGTTAGTTTTTTTTTTTTTAATTTCACTGTCTTCTTAGTTATAACTTTAAATGTATAGTTATTTATGTATAATTAATTATTTTTAAATTAGCAATAGATTTTATTGATGATTAATTTATGGAAAATTAATTTATAATGAGACAAACCATTTAATCGACAATCTAGCTTTATTTATTTTTTACTTATTAATTGATTTTTTAATCAGTTCAAGTAAAAATTCTTTCCACCATTCAAACCTTATGGTTTGTGAAAAATTCCATAAGTTATTATTTGTCTAATATCTTCCTAAGAGGAGAAAAAAAAAAAATTATAATAATCAAATAAAATTGTTTTATCCTTACGTCTTCCTTGTTGAATAAAACATAAGAAAAATTATATTAGACAAAATAATAATTAATTAGACGGGTGTTTTTACCCTCTAAAAATCATAATAAAATATGCTAAAGTGCTTCCGATAAACAAAAAATAATAATTCATGCTTAGTAAAAAGTTTATTAATCGCATGTCTTCCTTGAAATTAGCCTTAATTTATATTTAAGTATAAAATTGTTTTTGAAATGTTAATTTTTTAATTTTTTTTGAAATGTTAATTTTTTAATTTTATTATTAAGTAATGTTGAACTAATATATGGTTTAGAGAAGGTGAGACCGCAATTTCAATTAATATGGAATAGCCTTACTCCTCATACTTAATCCATGTCTTCCAAAGCGTAAAGATAGTGCCTGTAAAACATAGAAAACTAAGTCTTCCAATTTTCTATATTCATAAGTTAAAGAATAAATAAAATAAGCTAATAAATATATAAAACAAAAAGTAAAATAAACTTATTCATTTTGTATGAGAGAAATTATTTTTATTTATTATTAATGTTTCTCTGTGACGTCGAGGGACAATATAGAATACATTTTTAACTTGTATTGATAAATATATTTGACTCTAATAATTCATCTAGTAGTACATAAGCCTAGTTTTAAGGGTTAGGGATATTTAAGTTAGTTAGTAGATAAGAGTAGAAAGGGGTTGAGGTTTTATAAAGGTTATATTATATATAGGTTATACATAATGAGTGGAAGAGGTAGAAAAAGGTGGAAGAAGAGGGGTGTTTGGGGACGGCGAGGGAGAGGCGGTAGGGCCCAGCAGAACGAGGGGGTGTCAATAGAGTCGATTATTCCTGATAATAACGCTCAGACTTTAAGTCCTATTGAGCCAATGGCTCCGGTCGCTCATCCTTATGCGACTAGTTCAAATAGGCACAATTGTTGTCAATGTGCTGCTGCCATATCCCTAGCTGCTCAGATTAAAAAATTCATGTCCAATCGCCATGTACTACCGATCCGTGGACGCAGAATTAGATCTGTTGTCAGGTAACATTTCTTTTTATTAAAATATAATAAATAAACAATATACAGGGTGTTTCAGGGTTCTATTTTCAGTTTGAAGAGGGCACTGTTTGCAGAAGGGTGGGGATGGTCTCATTGTGTTCCTTTGCCCCTGCCATTCAGTTGTCAAGGAAGTGCTGGTGTAATTTGGGCTTGACTTATTTGAGGATGAGCATGTTGTAGCAGTCACCGTTAACTCTGCCTGTTTCATGGAGATGCTTAGAACCTTCCTTATGATGATGAGCTACGGAGAAAAAACATAAATAGGCAAAGAATATGGTTCCAACAAGATGAGGCGACTGCCCTCACGTCGAGAGTGGCAATGACTGAAGTGCCCCACCTTTTACCCGGTCATGACATTTCTTTGCGAGGAGATGTTTCCTGGCCCCCCGGTCCCCTGACTTGTCCCCATACAATTATTTCCTCTGAGGACACATCAAAGGAAAAGTTTACATCGACAAGCCGAAGACTATACCAGAACTGATCGGGCATGGTCAGTTGTAGGACGGGTGTCCTCTTGACCTTGAGCTCTGGGTTCAAATCCCGGACCAGGCCCCCTGCTGCTGTTATGTTCACCCAGCATTGTTAAAATAAATGGGTAGCTGCTCGAAAGAGTAGCGCCACCAGGTTTCAGCCTGGAAACCATGAAATACACTCTCATTTCGATTCACATCGAAGGAGAGTCATGGTTAACGACCAGACACTTCACTCTAATGTGAAAAAGTTAGGTTCCTAACCCGGGTTTGTTCAATGGGCCCACCTAAGTGGCCTGCGCCTTCGGGTGTAAATAAATAAATAAAATACTAGAACTGAAGGAGGCGATTCGACGAAAGGTGGCAGCTATCCCTCGACAAATGATTCAGCAGGCAACGTTAAACTTTCACTTTGCGCCAAAATGGGCATCATTTGGAGAATGTTATTTTTAAAACCCAGACTTAGATTTTTTATTATTTAATGGCAAGTCCTTATAAACATATTTCATTGTTTAAATTTTGAAAAGTATTTGTCTATGCATCTTTTATAAGCGATGAAACTGTAAATACAACCCTGAAGCACTCTGTAGAAAACCTTTGTTGTTTAATTTTTAGTTTAATGTGTTTTTTTATTTTAAAACAAAATGAAAATTAATTATTCACATTTATGTTTTTTCATTTTACCAAGCAATATTTTAATAAATTCCACATTTCTGGTGCAAATTATTTATTCAGATCCAATGTTTTGTTTAAAACTGTTAATATTATCTGGGTTTGCACTTTGAACATTGCCTACAAGCATAGGCTTCCAGCAGAGACCTACTTTTCTCCTTGTTCTGGAAACATTTTCAGCCACTCGTCACATTAATTGTGTAAAATTTATTTTAGTTTTACAACTGGTGTACCTCCTGAAGATGAGCAATGGTAATGATATTTTGGACCCTAAACCGTTCAAACTTCAAACTGCAGACTAGTCACCTTTATACCATTACCAATGTACACTGTATAATTTATAATTAGCTAATTATCTGACAATCATTTGGTGGATACAGCAATTAGCTTTATTCCAATCAAGTTATTGCAAATGAAAGTTCATCAGACACTTTATATTATAACTAAAAGCAGAATAAACCTGTGGGTAAAATACTTGTCTCTTTTATGTATCTTGACCTTACTATGGGAATTTTAAAGGAACAAAAATAACAAACATGTTTGTGTCGTGACATTAAAATTTATTATAATTATTAAGTGGAATATATAGCAATAATGAAAATTTCAATAACTTTTGTTTAGAATTTTAAAATGTTACTCACTATGGTCATAATTCTAATTTTAACTTATTAAATTTTTTTTTGGATATAATTTTGTTGAAATTTATTGTATTTATGATTTGAATATTGGATTGTTTCAGTGTGAGGGAAAGTCACCAGTTGGCAGCAGCGCAGCAAGAAAAGAACGCTAGGCTACGTGAAGCGTTCGGCATAACTGAACACTTTGAATCTAAACAAACCATTTCAACTGTGTCTGATTTCAACAAGTACCCCCTTGTTCAAACTCCTCCCACTCCACAACACGAAAAGTAAGTCAACTCCTGTATCTTGTCCTTTGTAAGTTGTTTGTACTTCAATGAGTTGTTTGACATATAGTAGAAGCGTGGTAATCCGGCCACGTGGTAATCCGGAACCCTCGGTAATCTGGATAGTTCATTGCCAGCCCGCAACAATTGAAATGACGAAAGCCTCTTTTTGTATGTAGGTACTAGAGCGGCAGTTTGGCTCGTAATGAAATCTTAACAGACGAAGAAATTATAAGCACTTTGCTGATGATGACGATGTTACCCCTCTTAACCCTGTTGAAATTTCTCACTGTGAGGCTATGGCGGCACTTAACATTTTACTTCAGAGGGCTTGAGGGATTGCAGAGGGATTGAGAGACAGCACATTTGAGTTAAAAACAGAATGTCTGCACAAAAAAAAATTATAAGATTGTACACATGCTCTTTCACATTCATAAGTCAAGTAATTACGTATCACGTTCATGTTGTACATTTACTTAATCTATAGATTTGTTAATACAAATACAGTTCCTGGGTGGCTCGGAGGCTAGAGCACTCGCCTTGCAATAAGGCAAGTCAAGCAGCCTCGAGCAGAGTCAGAAGATGGATGGGTGACCGCTTCTGACCACAGTTCTGGTTTCGATTCCCGGACCCCCCCACTGTCAATGTCCACCCCGCTTTGTTTAAACAAATGGGAAGCTCCTCGAAAGAGTGGGGCCACCAGATTTCGGCCTGGAAACCATGATGATGACACTCTTAGTTGTATTACAACTAGGAGGGGAGTTATGGTTAACGACCATATCTTAACACTAGTGTGAAGATTTTGGTCTCTAACCCAGGTTTGATGTATGGGCCCACCTAAGTGGCCTGTGTCTTCTGGTGTAAAAAACCCCCGGAATAAAAAAAAGAGCCTAAATTCGTCCAGATTATTAAGCCCTACTATATATAATTTTTTTTATTATGTAGTTCAATGAAATTTATTTCACTTTGACTCGATTGCTCCCTTGTTCATAAAAGCCTTTTGATTCACCATTATATTTATCATGCTTTGTATCACCTTTTTAGGGGTTCATTGATATAATAAAAAAAAGAAACCCTTATAGTTTCGTTCCTGTGTCTGTCTGTCTGTCTGGCACTCTGTAAGGTTCCAATAACTTTTGAATTAAAAGAGATAAAAACATGAAACTTTCTAGTTTTAAAGATTCTTTTTGACGCGCACACAGGAAAAATATAGCGAATTTAAAATTATCAGCTGTTCACATCCAAAATGGCAGATAATTAAAAAAATGCCAAACATTTTTTTTTTTTAAATTTATTTTAAGTAGGGTAAAGGTATTGCAAAGAGTAAATTACAAAAATATATAACACTTGTAGAAAGTGTTTAATTTTGAACGCCATTTTGTCATAAAACATCAAATTTTTGTGTGCCTCCCCCCCTCTTATACTAACTAATTTCATGTTCACAATACCAACAAAACCCTTTTTACTTGAGACTTCATGCACTACCAATTTATTCTTTATTATTTCCACAATTTCTTGTACTTAATATGTATTTTTTACTTTGATTTTTAGAACACCTGAAGTTGAAAAGAAAAAAAGCAAGAAAAAGAAATCAAAGAGGACTAAAAAAGAAAGGTAAACTATACCATTTTAATTTTTTATATATATTTTTTTTTTTATTCTTAATTTAAAAAAATAATAAAAAAATAAAATAAAATCAATATGAACATAAAGTTGTACAGTGAGGTAATCGCCATCATATCTAGAGAGTAATGGATGCAAAAATTTGTCTGTTTCACGTAGTTCCATGAAATGTAAAGGATTAAAGAGAGTTTAAAGCCAGGCTGTGCAGGTAAGATGTCCCGTGTCTGTCTCTCTCACCGTCCCGTGTAAAAACCAATAGTCCCATCATTGTGTCGATGTATTTTGCTTTTATTCATATTTTATACTTTAATTTTTAATTTTAGTTTTTAAACACTGGGGCATTAGCTAATTTGTTAATGTCAATTAACAATAGTGATTACTATTAAGATTTTTTTTTTTTTTTGTTAATTAATTTCTAACTATTGCTTTTATTGTTGCCTTTAAATATTTCCACAATATTTTTAAACTTGTCTAACTACTTGGGGGGGGGGGGGGGGTAATTCATGTGATAATGATGTGCTTTGGTGGTGGGGGCTAAAAACAAGATATTTTGTACAGGTAGTTGGTGCTAAGTAGGCTACAAACAAGTATACATGTGAGCCTACCTGAATTTTAATTATTTGTTGATTTCAGTGAACTCTGTGCCCTGAAATCATCATTTATACAGTTGAGTAGTGTCTCGAAAGCGACAACTCACCTCGAAATGATTTTTTGTTGCTAAGCTAAGCCAACCACATTTATTCCAATAAAAATAAATGTTTGTTTTGATTTGTTGGTCTTCTAATAGATATAATATCTTATCTAAATTAATTTACTTAATTTTACTTTTTTTTCTAAAAATAAAATTTAGCTCGTTGCCACGGGCTTAACGGCTCGTTTAATATAATGCGAGACTTGTTTCTGATCAAAATTTTAGCCAAAAGGGTTTAACTCAAAAAATACCACATTGGAAAAAATTATCCAATTTAAAGTCTAAATATTGTATAATTTACCTGATTGTAAAAATGCCTGCCTTTTTTAAAAAATTTAATAGAAGATTAATGTCTTGGGCTCAAGTTTAAGATAAGGTTACTTGTACGATATTAATGAAATTCCCTCCATAGTTCTAAGTTTGATATTTCGACAGTATATCCGTTACAAGTTGTGACTTTGGACACTCAGATAGGCCAACCAAAATGAGAAAAAAATAAAGCCACTAGGCTGTTGGGAGGGGTGAGGCCAGTGACATTTTTGTTTGCCTAGTTGGCCCTACCTTCTAGAATTCAAAATCCTGACCTCTCATTGGCTCCCCACCCCATGTTTCGGATTTTCCTGCGCTGTCAAAAGTCACAACTTATAACACGCAAACTGTAATCATATAAAAATCGGCTTGGTTGGTGTCCCCTTTTGAGTTCACCCTTCGTTTCAGCAACTCATATGTTTAATATATTGATATTACTACAGTAGAAGAAGGTAAATTCCTTCAGAGAAGGAGCAAAGTCTATCCTCACATGATGGCTATTTACACAAATTAAATCATAAACAAAGGCTCTGTCCTCTCAATGATTTTTAGTTGTGAGAAAAAAGGTTTGAAGTACTTTTTATTTATAAATGCAACCTTTGTTAACGAGCTGCCTTTATAAGTCAGGGGTTTAATTCATCTAGGAGTTGTTATCTGTTCATTATTCTCTTATATGTAATTACAATTTTGAGTACTGTCATTACTGTACAGTGTTAAATAATTTTATCTTAGATTTAATGACGATTTTGAATTATATTTGTGGCCCTTACTATTTTTAATTTTTGTTTTATAAATAATGTTAATGTTGGAATATACATTATGATTATTGTCAAAAAGGAAATGAGAAAGGCAGATTAAAATGTACCCTACCACAGGGTAATCATACCACTAATCCTTTTAAGCCTCTTATACATGGTGCGGGCCTTTTTACACGGTGCGGGCCTGCGGCCGCACTCGCATCTAACTACTTGTGAAAACATACAATCGAGATCAATGTCCAGTAATGACAAGTGCGGATGCGGGCCTGCATCCCTGCTGTGTGAAAGGATCTGTGTTTTTACTATGGTCATGCGTGCCCCTGTCCGCACCTACCTGCAGGCAGGGCCCGCATCTGTAAAAGGGGCCTTAGTAGGTCCTTGACTGATATTAATTTCAATATTTGGAAAAAGCCACATTGGCCTAGTAGTTTTATACTGTGATCCTACATTTCAGTTGTTTAAAGGTTCTTTAACAGTGCGTTTCATTGGTGAAAGAGTGGAGGGAACTAATGAAAATTGTACAGTAAGATTAAAATGTATGTTGAATAGTTCTACTGGCTTAAGAACTATCTTCTAGGGACTCCATTCTTGAAAAAAAAGGACAACCATTCTTGAAAAATAACCATTTGAACGCATTCTTCAACTAGGACAAGTTGGTTTTTTTTGTATCAGTTCTTATGTTTTACTACATTCTTAACTGCGGCATGTTACTCCATTTTGTATGCAATGATTACACATGTAAACACTGATGCAAATCATGGGGTACATCAGACAGACTGTCACCTATTGCTACAAAACAATTACAGGCAGTAGAGGAACCTTCATCCCATAGATCCATAGTTCTCCGAGATTCTTGAGCACACTTTCTTCATTAACAATTCTTCAATCAGAAATTTGTTAATAATAGGATGTCTCAAATTAAGTTCCTCTGTGATGACAGTCAATTACCGATCTCAGCTGACAGAAGCCCTAACTACTTCCACGTTATCATCATTCTATGAAGTGAAGAAGCGCCTGGGGTTAGCTTGTTCTTTAAACTCTTTTCACCTTTCCGGAAACCTCTTCAACCCCTTCATAACTTTAGATTTCTTCGAGGTGTCTTCCTTATACACTTGCTGCAGCGCCTCCGAAATTTCACAGTTCTTGCTTAATTTTGTAAGAACTTGACTATTGATGTGTGTTCCTCAATGAATGAAAGTTCCATGTCAACAAGGGGGTGGAGACAAGTGTAGTTCTGTAGTCTGCTCAAACCTCAGAGTGTCTCAGTAGGCGCTCGGGCTACTACTGTTGTTGACTTGGATCCTTGGGAGTGAGGGAAGTCACCCTCCTTTTACTTACCGATTGCAATTTTACCACGTATTTTCGGGACAGACCTTGTATAAAAATAAAGGTGCGTTTACACCTAATAAGATCATCTGTTGGTATAGAAGTGTCGACACTTATAGCTGAGAGTAGAAACATAACTCTCAGACTTCTGAGATTTCTGTCTGACATAAATATCATGCTATAAATGTCAGGTGTAAACGCACCTTAAGCCACAGTAATTTAAACTTTCTATGAAATGAAATACTGAACTCTTATTGTAAATTGCTTATATTTATATAAAGGAGAAAGGATAAAGACAAATTAAAATGCACTCTGCTGCTAGGTATTGAACACCGATCTTGGCATTTTCTCCCTAGTGCTCGAATCACTACTCTTAATCAAAAAAGGATTTTAATTTGTCCTAAAGATGTATAAACCAAATTTTTTGTAAAATTATTTCTGCATTATCTATTGGGCTGAAGAGTATAAGATCAGAAACTAACAAGAGGGAACTTAAAAAGTACACAATATGTTGCTTCTTTATTTAATTATGAAAATCAAAATCCTAGAGAGCAGTTTCTGCTGTATAGCTACGCATTTATCTACATTTCTTGATTCTTCTTTAATAAGAATACGTATAATATATTATTGCTTTTTTTATAATTATTAAATACCTTATATTTTTTTTTCTCATTTTTAAAAATATTATTGAGGGTGCAGTTCCTTTACCCCATAACAAATAAAATGTTGTTATTACTTTTTGAGACTTAGCTGACATTTATTTTTTAATTATCTTTTCACACATTTTAAATTACAAACAATAAATTAAAGAGATTAAGAGAGTTGACGAGTTTCAAGTTGTATTCGTTAATTTAAAGTATTTATTCAATCATTTATGAACCACTTATATAAAAAACGTATATATTTTGCATCTTGTTTCTTATGTGTAATGATTAAAAATATTCTTGCTTAAATCATGTCTCTGATGTGTGTAAGGGATAATTTGAAAATAATATTTTTTAACAACTTATTGCATTTAGAAAAATGATTAAAGTATAGTCTTGCTTTTATATAATTTTAGAGATGGGTGTTTTGGTTTCTACTTCTTGAGTATTGCGCATTCCCCCCCCCCCCCCTTTTATTTATTGTCTTTTAACCCTTTCGGTACTGTAGACGTCTATGGACATAATTAGTAAGTGCCTTAATTAGACTGTAAACGTCTATGGACGTAATCAAAAAGTGCCTTCCACAGCCTACATACGTCTATAGACGTTTTGAGGTTTTCTTATGTATGTTTTCAAATTGAAGCCTTCCTGGACATCGCACGTGATTCCTAACGCTATCTATCGGAACTAGAATGATGTACAATGGTAAATAATAGGCTCACTAGGTGTCGCTGGGGTTAATATTTCTCAGTGATAGAATAAAATGAAAGGGGTTGCAACTCTAGCAGAGCGGGTGACTCATATTACTTGTGCCGCCACCCCGTAATATTTTTTTAAGGCCAAATGAGGTCAGCGAAGGTCAAAGTCTATTTACCTTCTTATGTTATCCTAATATGATAAAAAATGTAGGAGATATAAAATAAATAGTGTGAAAGCGTTGAAAAATGGATAGAAACGACTCAGGCTGGGGAAGGCCGGTCTAAAATACGGCCCCTGTCTGTGGAAGTCTACTTTTGATTTCTACCTCAGTACTGAAAGGGTTAATTAAAACAGAATCAAGGTCATTTTCATAGAAGCAGTCTCACAGTAAAGTGCACAACTGTAAATGCTAAAACCAAATTGAGGGATCAAGGGACGTTAAAATGGTCTGCCTCAAAATACATATTGTTGTCCATGATACCTAAGATCCCTAGTTCAATACTCGTAAAAACTTATTGAGAAGATGTGCTGGGTTTTATATGAATGGTGCTACAAATGTAGAAAATTGAAATTGAATACTTCAACCCATCTCTAATATTTTGTATAAGAAAATATATAATAGCAAGACATTATTTTTTGCGCTAAATAAAATTTCCTTTGCCACTACTCTTTCGTTAACAACTAATAATGGAATTTTTTTTTTTAAAAAAAACATATGTTTTTATGAGGTAAGCTTTACATTTATATGGGCTATGTCTGTTCTTTTATATTTTTTTATGGTTATACAATAAAATAGTAGATACTTAATTAAATACAAGAGGTATAATAAATTTTTAAAATATTAAGATTAAAAAAAAAAAATAGAATTAATGAGGATACTTTTGTTTGTCACTCTACTTCCTCTTCCAGAATTCTACAGAAGTAAGTATGTTGATTATTGAACATATTTTATTTATATAAAAAAAAAAAATCAATTTAACGATAAAAAAGTGTTTGTTTTTTTAAATGTTTATTTTTTCTAACTTTATATATAAATATACAAATATTATGATTTAATATATATTTTGCAAATTCAGCTCATCACATTACAAATATGTCAACATCCATTTAGACTTGTTAAAATTCAAAATGCTTTTATTACAATTATGGCTATTCTGTTTTGAGTAAAGTGGTTTAGATCAAAATTGTCAGAATCCTTTTTTAAAAAATAAAATAAAATAGAGGCAAAGAGTTTTTATATTGTGAGGTAAAATAGATTTTGCTACAAGTTTTGATCCAAATAAATATGAATACCAAATTTTACCGCAACTGGATTATTATTTAATATATGCATTGTGCTAACTTCAGACAAATTTATTTTATAAACCACATTCTTGGATTATGAGGATCTTAAAATATGTAAATCCTTCAAAGTATAAAAGTTAATCTTTGCTCTATGACAAATAAAAGTTAATCTTTGCTCTATAATAAATGAAAGTTAATCTTTGCTCTATAACAAATAAAAGTTAATATTTGCTCTTTGACAAATTAAATGGAAAATCTGATTTATACAGAAATTTGTCAATCCAAACGATTTTATCTTTAAAAAACTCAGATTTATTTTATAAACCAGTTCTTAGATTCAGAGGATCTTAAAATTTATAAATTCTTCAAAGTATAAAAAATAAAATTAGTAAGGCAACCTATGACATTAGCTCGAAAAAGGGGATTGGCATAAAACTTGGTTCCCACGGCATGAAACTTGGTGAGCCTCTCGTCCTTGGAGGCTCGTACTCATAGGCTTGTGGTCTGTCGAATCTTTAACAGGAAAAGGCAAGCCATATCGAGCTTAGTATGTTCCCATGATTTGAGGTATGACACACAATGAGTCAAGCTCTCCGAGTCACAGCCCGTGGGAACCCAGCTTAATGTAGTAGTTAGCCTTACCTCACTTGCTTGAAAACAACGTCCTACACACACTAAACACTAACGCCGCACCTGGTGATGTGATGTTTGGAAATCCTAGAGAGATTAGCCATGTTTCACACTGATATTAGCTTACAATAACACATTTTTCCTGTGTGTAGTTAAAGTGAGTTTGGGGTGAATCTGGTACCTAATACCAAATAAGTAGGTTTTTTTTCTATAACCTACTCATTCTCTGAATTTGCAATATTTTATATTTATTTCTTTACTTATATTTATTTTTGAATTTATCTATATTGTCTTGTATCTGTGTGGATAAATAAATTATTTATTTCAAATTGTTACTTTTATTTCTATGACAATTTGTAGTGTGAACTTTTTTTTTCCTTAGTTAAGTATGTGTGTTCAACTAGATGTTTTATTTTATTATATTTTTTTATAGTCTAATATCAGGTACCTAGATTTTAATAAAATATTAAACAATTTTATGTATGGATGGGTGTAAAAAGCACAATAATTGCTAAATTCTTTATTCTTTAGTAATTGGGTTTGATGGGAACAAAAGCCCTTAGGAATGTTTTAATCTGGCCTCTCCTTTCAATGGGCAAAATTTGGGGAAGATTGAAAGACGGTAAGTGGTTCAAAATTGGGGTAATAGGTGTGCGATGAAACTTACAAAGCAAAGTAATATAAGACCAGTAATAAATAATAATAGAAAGGCTATTAAGACTTGGGTGTCCTAAAAGTTCTCCTTGGCTTTTTAGGAGCATTTTTAAGATTTTAATATCTTACAAATGTCATTTAAATCTATGGGGACCGTTAAATTAATTGTTATCAATTTTTGTTCTACACTGTTTTTGTTTTTTCCCATTTGTAATTTTATGTGATGTCAGTTGTTTCATGATATTAATAGAAGATTTGCATTTGTTTGTTTATGTGCAGAACTGAATCTCCACGAGTATCTAAGAAGAAGTCCTCTAAAGATAAATCAAAGAAGAAAAAGAAGAGGAGGAAGAGAGATAGTTCAAGCTCTAGTTCTTCAGATCAGAGTGATTCTTCATCTTCCGAAGATAACTCCAGGTTTGTTTATTCTTTCTTTAAAATACATACTAGTCTTTGAATAGACATATTTCGTTGTAAAGAGTATTGGTTTTCCAGCAGACTAAATAGTTGTCCTGGGAATTTCTAAATCTTTAACATAAATTAGAGTTCCAAATAAGCTACAAATCTTTACCAACAACTTCCTAAGAAGAATTCTAAACGTACAATGGCCAGAGAAGATAACAAATGTAGAACTCTGAAGGAAGTGCGGATAAATCCCAATAAGGGAAACTATAAAAGCAAGGAAGTATGGCTGGATTGGACACACCCTCTGGAGTACTAAATACAACGTCAGTCAAGAGGCCCTGGAATGAAACCCATAGGGGAAAAGAAAATCAGGCAGACCCAGAACAATTTTGAGGAGGATGGTGGAGAAAGAAATAGGAGAAGAAGATAATACCTGGGGAAAGCTAAAAAACATGGCCCAAAATCGAGTCAGGTGGAAATCCTTTGTTGAAGCCCTACGTCCCCCAAGGGATTAAAGGAAAGATGATGATGATGATAGGTATTCTTATGTAGGTATTAGTCCTCTTCCAGGTATTTCTATAAAAATATGCCTAAAAACAAAAGCAGCCGGGCCTCAAAAAATTAGTAAAAGCAAGATATTCGGTAGATATGTTGTGTCTACCTTCATGTTGAATATCCTAGCAGTCTCCTAAAATTGAAGCTGTGCCACATCTGCCATCATAGAAAATGGCGGTTAATTTACAATTTTTTGCTTACAATTCCTTAAATATTGCAGGTAGAAAAAAGTTCTAAATTAAATAATTTAGTCCACATTCTTATCACTTTCTCTCTAAGCCGAACCGGTTTGGAGTTAGAAACAATAAATATATAGTTATAGACACTTCTGTTAATGTTCCCCGCTCTCCTGCTCGTCCCCTTAATCTGGTACTTTTTTCAATCTGCAATATTTAAGGAATTGCAAGCAAAAAAGCGTAAAGTAGCAGCCATTTTCTATTATGGTGGATGTAGCACAGCTTCAATTTTGAAGACTTTTAGCGTATTAAACTGGAATATATGTTGTGCTTACAACATATCGACCTATTACATTGCTTGCACCCATTTGTTTCGAGATCAAAACCTATTTTTACATAAAAATTACCAATTTTGTTTGTGGACATACTTGCCAAATATTACTCCTTGCTGAAAAAACACTTCTAAAGCTATTATGAACATTGAATCCCCACCACAGAAGCTTCGGTGGACTTAAAGTTTGTAACACTTTACAAACAAAACATGAGCATAGCAGAAGAAATTCAAACAACAAAACAACATCAATGAAAATAAAGAAAGCAGAATAAAAAAAAACACCTATGAAAATAAAGAAAGCAGAATAAAAAAATCGGTCCGAGACAACTCAAACAAACTTTCTCACATACAAGTTCATAATTACTTAGCCAATGTTTTCCATTTATTAGTTTTTGTAAGTGTGTTTAATTATTATTGAAAATTATATCAAAATTTACCATAAAAATAACTTCTCCAGGGCGGATCTCTCCGTCCACGTTTTTAGCTATTTTCTCAGGAACTAGATTTTTCCCGGGAAAACTGCTTATATCGTTGGATCCGTATTTAAATAGACTACATTTTAGAATTTTTTAATCAAAATCGTCGGAACCGTTTTCGAGAAATATTTTTTTTTTTCACGTTTTTTCCGAGTTTTTGGGGGGTAGCGCCCCGAAATGTGGAGCTAAAATTCATTTCTCGATTTCGCCTCGGGGTATGATTTTTCTGAACATGAATGCCAAATTTCATCAAAATCGGCCCAGTAGTTTAGGCTCCAGGCGTCTGCACAGACAGACGACGGACAGACATTTTTTAAAAACCACTTTTTTAGACTCAGGGGACCTCAAAACGTGTAAATCCATCAAAATCTCAAAATCGAATTTTCGCGCCATCACAATACTTTCTCTTTACGAGAAAGTAAAAAAAAAACAATCGACAACTCAATGAAGGAGGAAGATTTGTTGTTGGGCCTTATCCTTATCATCTTCATCGTTTTTCTAATTAACGGTGAAGGTGATAAGGGTTAGGGCCTAGCTACAAATAAGCTTCAATAAACTCAAAGATTTTAAGAATCTCCCTAAAAGTAGATTTACATATTATGTAAGACTGGCCTTAAACTATAAATGGTCATTCTTTAAAAGTTGTGGTTCTCTATAATATACTATAATGGTCATCTTGGTATAAATGGTCATCTTAAATGCTGAAAATTAAAAAAAAGGAGAATGATGGAGAAATTTACAGTAGAGTAAAGCGTATTATGATATTCAATTCTGCCTTAAATATTTTACTTTTTCTCTACTCTGCAGCTTTAGATATGGTCATTTGGGTTTATAGCCAGCTTTATACAAAGTCCCTTTTGGTAGAAAGGTCTTCCGTCACTTCTAATCAAGAAAAATTATTTACTTCAAACTACTCAACCCTTTTAATAATTCCTTAATCTTTCTGTTTGGTAGTGTTTAAATGAATAACTCAGGCTTTTTTGTTGAGTAAAAAACGAATTGTATTTTTAAGAGAGATCATTGAAATTAACAGAGAATGACATAAAACAAGAAAAGTAAACAACAATAAATTAAATTGGCATGTGACACCCAGGTTTGTTTACACTTGTGTCTTGCATCCACAAGTGCATTAGCATTTTCAACTTTTAAGCGGACCTCACACGGTCAATATATTGACTCAATATTTGATTTCTGTCAATATATTGACCGTGTGAGGGGTTTATTGAAGAAATATTTGTCGTTGTCAATATATTGACGGACCTTCAATAAAAATCAAACTTATTTGATTTTTATTGAAGCTCCGTCAATATTTGGTCGTATTGTTGCGTTGTCAGTGGCAACTCGTGAAATCTTTTTCCAAAACAAACCTTTAAGCGGACCTCACACGGTCAATATAATTTCCTTCAATATATTGAAGGAAATTATATTGACCGTGTGAGGTCCGCTTTAGATCCACTTTTGTTCATTGGATAAAATAATTTAGAAAATTAGTTAATGTAAGTTTACCATGGAGAAGTGTTGAGTTAGTTAGCCACCTAATTCATACTAGTTATCAAATTATCAATTATAAAATGTTAAACTATATGGTAACATATTTAGTTGTAATATTATAATTGCAATTAATGTATCAACTGTAATGAATTAACAATGGATTAAAAAACTGCCTTATATATACTCATATATTACATGATTTGTCTAGGTGTACCCTTTTCTATGTATATATTGTAGGTGGATCCTTTTTCGGGTAAAATAATAAGTCGTTTACACTTGATTTGGTGTTGGCAACGTTTCGACCTTACCGGTCATTCTCGAGCCTAAAAGCAACATTTATTTTTTTTATAAAAATTTATAAAAAACATATAGGTTACATACACTATAATAAATCTTTCTCTATAATTTCATTTTAAACATCACGTTATCACATTTATTCTATCTTAATTTAATATTGTAATATACCTGGTTGATAAATCTTTTGTTTTGTGTTACATGTCCTATTAAGAGTCAAAATTGTCAAAAACTAGTTTCACAAAACCTCTTTGTGTCGTCATATCCATCTATAATAAGACATCATTAATTAACCATCTCAATTTTTAAAAAACGTATTCTATAATATAGTTAATATGGTAAGTGTGAAAATAAAAATATTGCAGCTGTAATTACCATCGTACTTGATGATTTTGTTATCATTTTGATCATTTAAAAAACAGTTAAACACTTATAAATCGGTGGACTACACCGTATCAACAATTAAAAACACAAAACACAGATTAACAATTCTTAACAAGCTATAAATATCACAGATAATAAGGTTTTTCTAAAATAAAAGACTAGATGTTTTTAAAAAAGACATTATTTACAAGTGTAACCTTCCCAGTTAGATAACTATTTGGCCTTATCTATGTTATCACTATTTATAAAACGATGTTATTTTATATTGTTTTTAATCATTATTGTTCCTTTAATTTACAGTTTATGCCATTACAATTATTTTATATTATGGGGCATATTTTCCATATTGTTTTATTATAATATTTTGTCTTTGGACGTTATATTTTCGGCGGGAAGATTTGATTTGAATTATATAAGTAGATTCCACTATAGAATTTGTTCAGAGACCTTGAGTCCGTTTTTATATTAACAGTTTTCTCCAATTTGATGGCAATATTCAGGGCTTCCAGCATTTTTCTTCTATTAGTATTACTTTCTCTTGCCAATATTTTGGTGTTCTCGAAATTGAACTCATGTTTAGTAGCTGATGTATGCCCACTCAAAGCTGTATTCGAATTCCCTTTTTTCTGATCATATTTATGCTGTTCCACTCTGTTCTTCAGCATTTGGCCACTTTCTCCTATGTAACTTTTTTGGCAACCTTTGCAAGGAATTTCGTAGATTGTGCCTATAGTGTTATCTATTGGGATTTTATCTTTAAGGTTATTATATATTGAGTTTGCTTTATTAAGTGGTTTAAAACCAAATTTGATTTCTGGACAATCCATCTTCTTCATAAGTTTTGGTAATTGATCTGATAAACCTTTTATATATGGTAAGCTAGTGTATTTAGTAAAATTGCTGGTTATTGCTACAGGTTGTTCTTGGTTGTCCTCGTTCGTGTTTTTGTGGTTTACATTTTTATACCATATTTCTTTTATTTTATGTAAGGGATAAAAATTGTCTTTAAGTTTTTTAAAAATAATAGGTTTTATGGTTTTAATATGGCAATTATCTGTATATGATAAGGCTTTTTTAATAAGGTTATTCATACTGTTAATTTTATGGTGTGGTGGATGGTTTGACCTGTAATTTATGAATCTATTACTTTTTTCTTCTTTTTCATACCATAAAGTGGTCAGGTTACCTTCATTCATTCTTTTAATGGTTAGATCTAAGTAATTAAGCCTTTTGTTATTTTCTTTTTCTATGGTGAATTTGAGTCTACTATGATATGAATTAAGGGTGTTTAAAAACGGGGTAATCTCTGTTTCTTTTATAATGAGAAAGAAATCGTCAATATATTTCACTAAGAGTTTAGGTTTCTTTGCAATATTTGTGAGGATGTCATCTAATATATAATTTAGAACAATCCCACTCACATTAATTGACATGGCTCCCCCCATTGGTATCCCGTGCTTTTGAGCATAAAAATTCTGGTTGTATTGGAAAGTACCGTTATTAAGAATGAGGTGAAGACATTCAATGAATAGATTCTTGTCTTTGATAGGTGTAAAATCGATAATGTCTTCCCATTTCGTTCTAATAATTTTGTAGAATAGGTCTAACGGGATATTTGTAAACAGTGAGGCTACGTCTATGGAAATCATTATCTCATCCTCTGATATAGTAATATCTTTTAATTTGTCTTTTAGTTGGAGTGCATTCTTTATATCATACTGGTTATTCCTATTTAAATTGTCTAGGGAGGGATTAATAAATTTAGCGAGTTTTTCTAACGGGGAGTTTATTTGGCTAATAATCGGTCTTAAGGGGACATCTTTTTTGTGAGTTTTAGGAAGCCCGTATATACGGGGACAGAAAGTGTTATTATTATTTAAGTTAGCCCGTTTATGTTTGTCGATATATTTACATTTAAAAAGTTTCTCTATAATGATTTTATATTGTTTTTTAATATTTTCTGTGGGGTCTGTACGTAATCGTCTATATGTCTGTTTATCGTTAAGTAATTCATTCATCCTATCTTGGTAAGCAGTAATGTCTAATATCACAGTAGTTTTTGATTTATCTGATTTAGTTATAACGAGCTGTGGGTTGTTCTGTAAAAATCTTTTAGTATGGGCGATGTCTAACATGATTTGTTTTTCTAGGGTACCATTTTGGAATCTAGACATTTGTTTTTTTTGGAAATTAATGATTTTATTAATAATGTGGCTCCTGAGCGCACTAACATGATTTTCTGAAGTGTTCAGTTTGTTTAATGTTAATTCAATGTCTACTATAAAGTCATTTAAAAATTTGTTATTGTTTTTGGTAGTTATACTGAAATTTGGGCCTAGACTCAAAAAATTCAGTACTCCAGTTGGTACGTTAGTTTTACTCAGATTTTGTGTCCAGCCTTTCTTGTGTAAATTGTTATAATCCTCCAGGTTAGGGTCTACTTTATTGAATAATCAATAATCATATATTACTGTTAATTTTCTTGAACACACCTGTTCGATCTTGTTATGCTTAAAAATCTCTCTTGATGCAATTGATCTTTGTATGCAATTACTACTGCTTGGGTGACTGAAAAGTCTTCTGTTTAGTTAAACAAATTTTTTCTGTCTAATTCATAGAGAGACATGTTTACTTCCAAATAATTAGAGTTCAATTAGTCCACATCTAGGAATTAGAGGAAAGGCACCTCTCAGATATGCTTAACTAATATGGGGTACTGCTCTACTACTCATGGCCATTTTAAGCGGTAGAAGTACAGGATGGCCCATAAGTCCTAGACCATTTTATAATTAAATAACTTTCTTATTTCTTCTTAATTACATTTAAAGATGTTCCCCTGAATTACTGAATGGTTCTTGATTCTTGTGGTTTACTATCTTTCAAATACCCCCCTAGAAAGAAGTCTGGAGCTGTTAAGTCAGGTGAGTGTGACACCTGCTTGATTTCAGAGTTTTGTGGAATAATCCTTCTTCCAAAAATTTGCCTTAAGAGGGCAGTAGAACCATCTTCCTGCCTCAGTGTGTCCTTGACAAAATTCTCTAGTATTTTTCAATACCTTTCGCCATTTATGGTTAGTGCTTTTTCTGCCTTATCTTCAAAGAAATAAGATCCTATAACTCGTTCCACACCTACACCATACCGAACCATTACTTTTATGGGGAGCAGGCCTCTTGGATTTTCTGTATCCCAAAATCGCATATTTCTTTATTTTCAACTCTCTTCTTCTTTCTTTCTTTATTAACAACTCCATTTAGGTGAAAGTGGGCCTTGTCGCCCTTAATAAGGGCTTTAGTGCCTGCCTAGCTTTATCTTATAAGGTTGTGGTATACTCTATTCTTCAAATACCCCCACATAAAGAAGTCAGGTGAGAGTGACACCCACTTGATTTCTGTGACACCCACTTGATTTCAGAGTTTCATGAAATTGTCCTTCCAAAAATTTGTATTGAGAGTGCTGTGTCCTTGACTGCAGGACGCATGAAATTCCTTTAGCCATTTATGGTTAGTGTTTTTTGTGCCTCATCTTCAAAGAAATAGTTCAGCCCCCCTTGAATCCTCTGGAGCGAAGTTTGAGAACGCCTTTGAGTTGACATTGAAGGCTCTTCTTCAATGCTTCATCGTACATGCTGAATGTTGTCGTATGACCACCTTGAACATGGCCTCTCAGCACGTGGTATATCAGTTCAGTCGTGAATTTCTCCTTATTTAATTTCCAAGGTTTACACTTAAATAATCTGTTTTTTTAATAAATTAATTGAGGCGTTCAAAATACGAAGGGCAAACTCAACATCCAACATTTTTTTTTTTTTTTTTTTTCTTGGCATCGTCTGGGGCCTAAGATATAGCCTATATAGCTTTTGTGTTGAGTTCGCCTTTAATTCCTCTTAAAATTACTGTTTTAAACTTGTTGGAGAGGTTTGAATCGTCTATAAGCGGGCGGATACGAAGGGCGAGCTCCACGCTCCCTTCTATAACTCTGTAAGTCCCCCACTTCTCTCATTCCTAAATCTAGTCAGGTTTTTTTGTTGAGTTCGCCCATTGCTTTAAAACATTGATTTAAGTTTTTCTCAAAATCTCAAAATGTTGAGTTCGCCCTTCGTATTCTGAAGGCCTCAATTGTAAAAAGTTATTCAAATTTTAAATATTCTAGCGACTTTTGGGGCACCCTGTACATGCTAATATAAATGTACTGTTTAATAGCCAACCTCAAACTTACATTGTAGTATGTGATTTTAAGTTTTAATCAAACTAACTAAATGTATTTTCTATTGTAGCGATGAAAGTACGGACACTGAGAGGAAGAAATCTAAGAAGAAAGTGAATGGGAAGAGTTCCTCCGGCGCTGGCTCAAAGAGCGAGGTAATTACATAATGCTCAGCATTCTAAAACATCTTCGTAACTAACTCTTTTCCTTCATCCTTATCCACAAAATTATCTTAAATTGCCCTTTTATTTTCTTTTTGTTACCTTCTATTTAATTTTATTTCTTTTTTATCTGTTCTTAAGAGTGTTTACGTGTGTTGAATGTTGTTATTTTTGTATTCATTTACTCAATATTTATTTGTATAAATGTTTTATGTTCAAATTATTGTTGCCTTTAATTGACAAATTAATTACATTTTGTTTCTTGTTTCCTTTTTCCTCTCCTGTGTGGATACTCATTTCCTTTCGTTTATTTTAATTTTTAGAAATGAAACAACCATTTATATAAAAGTTTAATTTTAATTTTTAAAAATATATATTTAAGATATCTAACTTAGGACTCAAACATTTAGTTTGTCGGCTCTATTCGAAAAACTACAATTGTTTAACGCAATGTGTTAAATTAGAAATCTCTAGTTCATTTAGTCTTTTTGAATATAGAAATTATTTTTTATTATTATTTTTTTTTTTATATAAATTCTAGGGAACTTCAGTTTTTGTTTTCAAGCAATAAGACAATACCTAAATCTTTCTGGACATAATAATAGTGGAAACGAAAAATCTATAAGTATCCTTCAAGCCAGTTTCACCGAGAAACTTGAAGTATCCCAAAACTGCACTCTATTTCTAATCTAGTTTCATTACTGTCTTTCTAAATTCTTCCCTTTTTTTTAATTTAATTTAATTATTATTATCCCTTGTTCATTATTTCTCCGCATACATTTATAGTTTAATCATCTATATTACAGATGTAATTTATTCTGTCTTTTTCTTTGATTTCTCTTATTAGTTTTTTTTTTTTATTATTATTAATAAGAATTAGGTTAAAAATTATACTTTTATTTGAGGCTCTATGTTTTTTCATATTACGTGATTTCTTTTATTTGTCCCTTATTATGATCTAATGTTCTGGTGTTAATAAATACTGTTACTTAATTAAAAATTAATAAATACTTAATAATTAGTAATAACCTTGAACAACTTTTACTTCGTAGACAAGATCTGGCTATATTTCGCCTCTCCAATGCATAGATGTGCCTTGAAATATCATTTATTTAGTATATATAATTTACAATTAGGTAACTGAATTAAGCTACAACAAATACCTACAATAAGGTATTTGAATTAAGCTATTGGTAAACACATTGGGCTTTGAGTATCAATTTAAAAATATGAAAAATTTTAACAAAATCCATTTTTTATGTTAATTTCCAGTGTAATTATTTAAATCCAATAAATAATATTTTATTATTTTTATTATTGTGGATTATAATGGTCCTTGTAAGGAACTATGGATCATATAAAGCCATTTTTTCTTGTCTATCGAGCAAATGTCAACAGTATCTCTTCATATAATATATTTATTGTACAATAACGTGTCAAATTGGGTATTCATTTTTTTCACTTTTTAATTTCACATATTCCTATTATCATTTATTTAATTTTTATTATTTCTAAAATTATTTTTTAGTTGTCACAATAATTTTTTTTTTTGTTTCCTATTTAACATCATTTTCCTCTGAATGGTTTTAATCCTATAGTGTTCTTTCTTATATTATTTATTCCCTTTTCTTTGTATTTTTATTAATGAATTCTTTTGATAAAATAAAAAACAGTTAATAAAAAGCGAACATGCATTTTAAAAGAGAATTATTTTTCTTTTTTTTTAATCTATCTTGAACATTAGCATTAAAATATTGACTATGTTGTCAATTGTCCCCAAATTATAATTGTTCTTCTTATATAACCAATGCCAGCCTATTTTTTGGACGTTTACCCGTTGGAATGACTTGAATAAGAGATAATAGTAAGTACCTAAAACTTAATAATTCTTATTAAGCACCAAAATTTTGATTTTGATTTTTTTTTTGTTTAAACTCCTTTTTTTGTTTATTGTTGTCGTAATTATCTTCTTAGTAGTCATTATTATGTGCCTTCACTATCAACTGTTTAATTAAATATGAGATTGAACCAATACAAAATGTAATTTTAACGAATAATGTTAATATTGTCTTGATTGTTAAACAATTTAATTAAAAACAAATCTATAATCCCTTTATAATTGTTTATTTGATTTCATTATATGTTTGTTTTTTTTATTTACATTCTTTATTTATTTATTTTTATTTTTTTTAAAAAAAAGAAATACAAGTCAGGTAAGTTCTTTAGGATACATTTTGATACTAATAATATATAAATTGTTATTACTTTCATTGTACTTTTAATTTATATATCCCATATTTATGTTAGAATTTTGTAACTCTATACTTAGGTTTGGTGTAATTATTTATGGTTTTATTCTGTTATGGCATACGGTATAATATAGAATGCATAGTATATAATGTAATATTATATTTAAGAAAAAAATTTTAAGTTATCACTAGCGTCAATTCTTCTGTACCCAACCTATGTTTTGACATTGTCTATCTTAACTTCAAATGAATCATTTTTGAAGGAAAATATTTGTACTTTCAAATGCCGTAAACTGTATCTTTCTATCTTCCTTCAATTTTATTGTGCAAGGTCCATAGGGTATATAATAAAGTACTACAAATTGCTTTTATATGCAATATTACACCTCCTATTGAGGCATCTTCAGGCCTTTAATTTTGTTTTCCTGTTTATTTATTATTTAGATAATCCTTATGATTAATTTTTAATTACAAGTCTCCTGCTAGCTGTGCAAATCCACATTGTCATTACATTATTATTCATATGTGTCAAAAAACTAAAACTATTAAATTATTTAATTTTCTTGTTAAGAAAACATGTTATATTTGCAAATTTTGAAAAGAGGCTCATCAAAAGCAATTTGTAGTACTTTACTATACCATATGGACCTTGTACAAGAAAATTGAAGGAATTTAAAATAAAGGGAAAAAGACTAGGATGATAAATACCTTTCTATCTTTATTGGCTTTGAAGTTATAAGTTAGCAATTTGAATGAGCAAAACATGTTAACTTGATCAAATCGAAAACATCTATAAACTCGATTATGAAAATCTTTATAGGACAAAAAAAAAAGTTCAGTTTCGACCTCCTCAATATGCTCCTTGAATACATTAGGACACTCTGTGGTCATGGACACCTTAGCGTGGCCCGCTCTTAGACGTCCGTTTTAGAGGCTTTTTCGGGGGCGTGTATCTTTTTTCCTATTCACTTTAAAAAAACAAACAAAAAAAACAATTTTTTCCCTTTACGCAAGGCCTACAAAAAAGGTCCTTTGCGTCGGACCGCTGCGGTCGACCGTATTCGAGTTATGCGGAAAAAACTGTTTCTTTTCCCCCGAAAAACCGTTTTTTTTCCGCATAACTCGAATACGGTCGACAGCAGCGATCCGACGCTAAGGACCTTTTTGTAGGCCTTGCGTAAAGGGAAAACATTTTTTTTTTTTTTTTTTTTTAAAGTGAATAGGAAAAAAGATACACGCCCCCGAAAAAGCCTCTAAAACGGACGTCTAAGAGCGGGCCACGCTAAGGTGTCCATGACCTACTCTGTATATGTGTATAAAGAAATGTATTGTAAAGCTAAATTAGTTTAATTCAGATAACTTACAGTAAAACGTCTTAAAACATGAAATACATAAACTAATCTGTCATTTGTCTCATATTGTGACAATAGATGATGATGGTTCTACTGATTTAAAGGGCTGTCCTTGTCCTTTTCTTTCAGTTCCATATTTTGGTAAATTTATCTGTATAACTTCTCTTGTAAACTCTAAGTATTGTGTTATGGTATTGTCTTCATATTTATATACATAAATTATTTAGCCCTTCAGCATCTTGAAGCAAGTAAAAAAAGGCCCCATCTGTAAACATCTTTCTGCTACATTACATTGATGCAATATTTTGATCAGTAAATATATTTTGAATAACGGGAATGTGATAAAAAATATTAGTGACTAACATTTATTATAATATACTAAAAATGAAATGTCCAATCCACTAGAACATTGGTTCCCAAAGTGGGGGGCACACCCCCCAAGGGAGGCGTAAAGACAAGTCAAGGGGGGTGGGGAACCTCGAGATCGAGGTAGCTTTGCCGACCGAACGTCTAATGTGAAAAATATTTTTCAGCACTTGTTGCAATAAAAACAAAATATCGGGGCAAACTTGATGTTGCTATTATGTTGTGCACTTTCTAATGCTCATCCAAGAATAGGGAATATTGTTAAAAAAAATTCAAGCTCATCCATCTCACTGATATATTTTGTCTCTTACTTGTTCAGTTTAATTGCAACTTGTAATGGTTTATACTTGGTTATTCAATGTAATACTTGTTTATTTTATTTTTTTCATTACCACATAAAATTGTGTAAGGGGGGGGGGTGAGAAGATTTATTCTTGACTATAGGGGGCGTGGTAAAAAATACTTTGGGAACCACTGCTCTAGAAGATGACGAAAATTTAAAAAAAATCATTGCTGTAAATGGTGAAAACACTTCTATTTGGACTGTTCTACACTCCTTATATCACTTCTAAACAAGTTTATATTTTAGTATGGTATGCATTCTTAAAAACCGTAACTTTTTGTTTTTCGCTTTAAGTGTGAATTTAGTGTTTCTTATTTTATTTTTAAGGGTTAATATAAAGAGTATCCTTTGGAACGTTCTAATATTTTTTAATTAGTTTCTCTTTAAATTGCAGAAATCCGCTAAGAAAAGGAAGGCACAAAGTCACAGTGATTCTTCTAGAGAAAGGTATAATGCAATTTTTTTCATGTTTTTGCATTACAGTAAAACCCCAGAAATCCAAACTAATTGGGACCAGGGCCTGTTTGGAATTTCTAAATCCTTCGGATCATCAGTTTCTGCTTTTAATGTCAATTAAAATTTGTAACATTGTTCCTGGTATTGTTTATAGATAGATTCCTATATTCTAACACAAGGAACACCGAAATAATTATGAATGAGTTAAAACATTGACAAAACTTTTATGACGAAAATGAAAGATTTTTTCATCACTACCTGGAACTACAGTTAACAGAACTTCTATGTAATATGTACATGATCAATAATTTACTACATGCACATTATGATTTAACATATCACAGAAAAACAATCTCGTTTTATATTTCTGAAATACTTACCCGTACATTCTTTCATCTTCACCTTTTTTCCTCCATAAGTTGTTCAGATTTCGGGGGTTCTACTATAGTATTAATTTTTGTTATTTTATAGTTTTAGAATTTGCAGACATCCTAGGTAATTGTTGGCCAGACTACAATTACCTATTTCAAAGAATTTACTGATAGCTACTTCTTATGAGCACGTTATCAGACACCTGAAATCTTTGAATTTTTCTAAAAAGTAAAATTAAACCTAAAAATCAACCAAACAAATATCAAAGCATGTACATCCTCCAGGTCTTGCAATGTGGCAAATTAATGACTTGGTTGAGAATGACTTACTTGTTAATACATACAATTCTTACATCTACCGCGTTTTTAGCTGTGGCTTTGGGGATTGTACTAAAGGTTCTTTTTTTCTAAGGATGAAACACTCATTCACCCATTGTGAAGGTAGTTGATCCTTATTGCATTGCCCCTTATGGGATTTACCCTCTCTTTGGTTTTGATATTGTCAGTCATCTTGACAAAAGCAAGTTCAGTTAAATGTGTATTTAGTGTCAGTAGATTTGTTCCCTTTTGGTACTGTAGACGCCTAAATTAGTGACTCCCCTAGACCAAAAATGTCTAAGGACAAAACTAAAAGTGTACTCCTACAGACTGGATACATCTTACAAGTTCGGAGTTTTTTTACGTTTATACTCAAATAGAAGATTTACTAGACGTCCGACTTGACTCCTAATGTCTATCAAAACTAGATAGAAGTGCACTCGGTGTCAGTAACGCCATACTTTTTTTTAGTGACAAACTAAACTAAAAGAGAGGTTGGAACTTTAACAGGGTAGGTGACTTAAGGCCCACATACACTGTCAAAATGTTTGACGTGTATGGCCTAAATTTTCCTGACTTCAGGTTTATGCAAACACGATGTTTGACGTGTATGGCCTAAATTTGCCCTACATCATGTTTGCGCAAAATGTTTGATCGTATATGGGGGCCTTTATTCACTGTAGGCTCTGCATAATCTTTTCTTGTACCCAAACTAAGTTCAGCAAAGGTTAGAACCTTTTTTACTTGCTCACGTTCATTCCTTTTGCATTTCATTCTTCATAATTGACTACATTACATTTTAAATAGTTATTTTACTAAACATAATATTTTTTCCCTAAAAGTATAATGTAATATACATATATACATTTTTTTTTTTTTTTTATGAATTATGTGTTATTATTTCTCAATTTCCATATTTTATTTTTAAAAAAAAGAGAGAATTACAACCCGTCAAATAATAAAACTAAAATATCCGGTATTATGTAGTAACAAAATTAAACAATTCATAAAAAAGTATGCATGTATTACTTTACCTTTTTAGGGAAAAAAATATTTCATTCAGTAAATATCAATAAAATATAGGCACAATAATAAAGACGAAATAAAAAAAAAGGAAGTTTGATATTATGACGAAAAGTGTAGAAGATATAACGTAAATAGTAAGGGTGAGATAATGAAGGGATAGTTTTGTTGGATGGTTGAAAATGGGTACATCCAGGGGGTTCCTCATTGGTATAATACACTCAGTCTACAGCTAACATTTTCATAAACCCCATTCAGTATTGAAAGGGATAAAATTCACATCAAAATTAATTTTGATTTGGACCCAATGAACTTTTTAGAATTAACTTGATTTACCAGTGAGAAAATAAATAAATAAAAAGAAAACAATCCTTGAATTTTATGACAACTCTTAAGTGACTAAGTTATCATAATTAAATTATTGTTTGTTGTTTTCAGCTCACCGGAAGTGAAACCTTCGAAAATTTCCAAGAAGGACTCTGATAAAAAGAAGAAAAAGTCAAGTAAATCAGATGAGAAGGTCAAGTCACCCAAAGGATCCAAGTCTAAGCATGACAGGAGCCCCAGCCCGGACAAGAAGAAGTCAAGGAAAAGCAGATCCAAGGAGCGAAAGAAGGAGAAGAGGGAACCCAGCATCAGTCCTGCAAAGAAGAAGGAAGATAGGAAGGATGCTGGTGACGCAAATAAGAAAAAGAAAAAGGAAGACAAAAAGAATAGAAAAAGCTCTAGTCGAGGCAGAAGTAGTACAAGCAGGACAAAGGGGAGCTCTACAAGAAAACGAAGTACTAGTAGAGGAAAGCAAAGCCCTTCAAGGAAAAGCAGTTCTAGTAAAAGTAAGCCTAGTCCTGCTAGGAAAAGGAGTACTAGTAGAACTAGGCAGAGCCCTGTGAAAAATAGAAGTACCAGTAGAGGAGGTAGATCCAGCCCCGCAAAGAAGAGAAGCACTAGTAGAGCTGGTAAATCTAGTCCTTCTAGGAAGAGGAGCACTAGTGGGACAGGTAAATCAAGTCCTTTAAGGAAGAGAAGCAATAGTAGAGCAGGTAGACTAAGTCCTTCTAGAAAGAGGAGCACTAGTAGAGGAGGTAGACCTAGCCCTGTTAGGAAAAGAAGCACTAGTAGAGGTGGTAAACTAAGCCCTTTAAGGAAGAGAAGCAATAGTAGAGGAGGTAGACTAAGTCCTTCCAGAAAGAGGAGCACTAGCAGAGGAGGTAGACCTAGCCCTATTAGGAAAAGAAGCACCAGCAGAGGTGAGACATGTTTATTTACACCAATCTATTCATGATCTCCCCTTAAAATTTAACTTCTCTAACAATATTGGGGTAGAAGTATTGAGAAAACCAAATTATTATTGTAGCACTTTTAAATTAAATTGTATTGTTACATTTAGTAAAAAAAATCTTAAAGCTATTATAATTAGTTTTAAGAAATAAACTTATTCTAAATAAAAATATAGACTTTATTTTACATTAGATTCTTTATTATTTTTCAGGAAAAAGAAGTACTAGTAGAAATAGAAGAAGCCGTAGCAGAGGAAAGAGAAGTACTAGTAGAAGACGCAGCAGTAGCAAAGGCACTGCTAGTAGACCAAGGCGCAGTATCAGCAGGGGAAAACGAAGCAGGAGTAGTGCCAGTAAAACAAGACAAAGTACTAGTAGGAGCAAGGCAAGCAGGAGCAGTACTAGTAGAACTAGGAGGAGTAGAAGCAGAGGCAAGGGTAGTGTCAGTCCTAGGCGTAGAACTTCAGCCTACTCTTCTACTAGGAAATATAAATATATTTCTCCTGAGAGGAAGCCAAAAAAGGAAAGGTGTGTATCTCTTTTATTAATGTTTTCAATTTTAAAAAGTTTTTTTCTGTCATTATTACTGTAACGCTAAATAAAAAATTTAGCTATCCTGATGCTGATATAATTAATTAATGTAACATTAATATTAAAATACCATGGTCTGTTTGCTAGGCCAGTTCTCCCCTCGCCTTCTACTTTCAATAATATTAAAATATATTTTTTGAGTTACTTCAATTGAAATTTATTTGTTCTATAATTTATAATCTATTGTTACTGTTACTGTTATAGATCAAGAAGTAAAGATGATAAAAAGAAGAAAGAAGCTAGTCGTACTTCCCCATCTCCAGATTACAAGAAGAGGAAACCATCTGTTGAGAAAAAGAAGAAAAGAAATAGGTCCTATTCATCTTCTTCCTCCTCTGGTTCGTCTACTTTGAGCTATTCACCTGTTCAAAGGTTCCCTGAAAGGTACAGTATATAAGTATTTAATGCAATGTCTTTTGCCGTAAACGTTTATCTTCTATCTTTCGAAATTTGGTTATGAACCTTCTCTAAAATTCGCTTGTGAACTTTCCCCTAACCACTACTGTCGTCATGGATATACTACAAATGGGATACTATTTATAAGGTTTTTGAAATAGTTCATTGAATACTCCTTATGCCCGTGATTGCTTCAGAATACGATCAAGTAAAACAAGTGAGAGAGAAAAAATAAAATAAAGTTATGATAATAATACAGTAGAACCTCGATAAGAAGTGACACAAGGGGATTAAGGAAACAGTCTTGTTATTGAGATGCTCTTTTTGTTGAGGGTTGTGTTAACGAGGTTAATGGTGGGGTTTTCAAGTCTAGACTTGTTCAAGGTCGACCTGTATAGAGTGGCGTTATCGAGGTTGATTTCTCAAATCGACTTGTTATTGAGGTTGTTGGATAATAATAATCATGCTATAGAGGTTAATTTATCATTATGTGTTATGGCAATCTCAAGGGGATTTGAAAATTGCACTTGTAATTGAGGTTGTCGTGTTATTGAGGGTCGTGTAAGCGAGGTTCTACTGTAATAAGGATACAAATAATGATAAGTGAGTGATTATTATCATTTTAATTGATCTGGTTTAAAATTGTTTTATAAATATATCTAATCTAATGTTTCCAAATGTACTTATATTTCCATTTTTCTATAGTTTGCAAATACATTATCTTTAAAAAAGTTTCATCTATCTGTTACCTTAATTGATTTTGCTCCTCTGACTTACAAATGTTTATGTTTAGGTACAGAGATATTCTAGATAAGAAACAAGAAAATAAGAGGATAAAGGCCAGTGGTAAGGACACTGTGAAACCAGTTGTGAGACTTCGTGAATCAGAATCTAGGAGTGAAAGTGAAACAGAATTACCTGATCAAGTAGAATCTGATGACAATATGCTTAAAAGACTTAAATCTGGCTTGGCTGCTAGAGCCAAAGAAAAAGCTAAGACTGAGTCAAAATCTCATATACCGGTATTTTTTATTTTTTTAAATATATGTGTTTTGCAAAGTAAATTATTTTTCCTTGATGGTTTTTATTAAATGTACATTAACATAATGTATCTCTTTTTTCAAGGTGGAACCTGAGAAAAAACTTCCAAAATCGGCTTTATCCTTATCTCCTCTGCCATTTTCTAGTCCTGAAGGTAGTCGTGGAGGAGCAAAAACTCCTTTAGAACAGCTTAAAGGAAAATCAATGACAAAAATTATTGATAAAAGCAATGTTGGTACAAGTAAATCTAACTCTGACAAATCCATAGAAATAAAAAGAGCATCCCCCACTGACATTTATTCAACAAAGAATTTTGAAAATATTAAAAATGAACTAGCTGAAGCTAAAGTAGACAGCCGGAAAAATTCACCTAGAAGTATTAAATCATCAACATCCGACCGAGGCAAGAATTCTCCAATAATTGATAAGGAAACTGTTGCTGATAAACCAACCTCTTTTAGTGATGTTAGCAAGTCTCCTCATGATGTTTGTTCCATTCAAATACCCCATGCTAAAACTTCACCTAAACAAAAGAAAGGTATTAATTTATTAATTTATTTTTTTAACTGGGGGTAAAACCTAAATTGAGCCCAAAAGTGGGTAATCCAAAGACATAGGTGGGTCCATTTAGCAAACCCATGGGGTGGGGTGTCAGCCACTTCACGCAACCTCTTAAAATGATCATCAATGTAATGGTTTGGTCAGGTCCCTTATTTGATTTACTTATGGTAATTGGACATTTATTATTATTTTATTTATTTATTTATTTATTTTTTACGGTATTTTAAAAATATGCTATACGATTATCTATTCTAAACATGTAATTTTTTTTATCCAAGAGATGGTTTATTCATTGTTACAGGCTTAACTGTAGATCATTGGGACATTTTTGGGTTGTTTTTTAATAATCTGAAATTAAATCAGCAAAAATCCAAATTCAAATAAGTCTAAAAACAATTGGGGTGATTTATTTAGTTGATAAAGAGGAAATTATTATAGTATGACTGGTTTTTGTGTAGATGCAGAAGTTGAAGGTATTGTTCTACCTAATGAGGGAAAGAGATCAAGAGGAACTAGTAGTAGTTCTCCAGATTCAGTGAGGGGCCAGTCACCACTTGATAGATCAGCCTTAGCTTCACCTACTGTCAGACCTAGGCATTCTTCCTCATCTTCTGACTTTGATTCATCATCGTCATCAACTTCCTCATCATCCTCTGAAAGGTACATTACTTTGTAACAAAGTTTTTTCTAACAAACCATAGATGAGGTGGGAGAAATCAATTTTTACCTCCAGCAGGGAGAAAAATTGAACTTTCTTCCCTAGTTTACAGTGAGGGAAGTTACTCATTGCACCTGGTCGGGTTTAACAGGAAGTAATGAAAAATAATGGAATCATGAACTTTCATGATTCCCTCCAGTGTTGCCCTAGATAAAGCACAAATAAATAAGGTTGGTGCTATTACACATTTCATTTACTAACTTTTGTTTAGTGTCTAAATCTATAATGTCATCTTCATACATGTCATGTAACCTCCACAACGGTTGCCTTAGTGATCCATCAGTAAAACAAACAAACAAACAAGTTAAAAGTGAAATCATAATTTCTAAATGTAGATAAACTAATCCATATTTGAATAAATCAGTTGTCAATACCATTCAATACTCGACTCAGCTTCCAGCTGATTCTCCCATTTAATTTTAGCAATTAAATACAAATAATTACTTTCTATAATTTATTTTAACGTGATTAAACTTATTTAGAGTTAAATATTATATCTAACTTTTTTTTTTTTAAATATATATAAATATATGTATTTTTTGTTGAATAAAATAATTTAAAATTAAAATCTTTAATATTTTTTTCTCCCTTCTGGAGGTGAAATCTTGTATGTACCTCGGGAGTAAAAATCACTTGCACCCTCTCGATAATTAACTACCTCGGCTTCGCCTCAGGAACCAACTTCATCGCTCAGGGTGCAATCACTTACTTTACTCCCTTGGTGCGTAAATAACTATTTTAACAAAATAAATTTATGTCAATGATGTGTTTTTAATAAAAATTTAAAATTTTCAGTGATCATTCTTCTCCTAAGAAAAAGAAGACCAAAAAAATGAAGAAGAAGCCTAGGAGAAGTGGAAGCAGTTCATCGTCGGGAAGTGAAACTGAGGACAGCTCTGCAAACCGTTCGATCAAATCCATGAGTATAAGTCCGGAAGCCTCCAGAAGTTCAACAGCCAGTGCTAAGCCAGCAATACCCAGTTTAACTACCACCGAAGCTAAATCTAGTAGTACAAAACTACCTAGTCCTAAAGTGGGACAGCAAACTAAACCGTTACCGTTCGCTGCGGCCCCAGATCTCACCAGGAAATACTCTAAGAGCCCGGTGAGATCCAGTTCGAGGTCTTGGCGTTCTGACAGTCGTAAGAGTAAAAGTCATAAAGAGAGGTCCCGATCCAGAAGATCATCAAGTTCTAGATCGTTCTCAAGCAGATCTCGTTCAAGGTAAACCACTATCGACTCAGTGTTGCTTGTGTCTGCACTGCATCCTCCCTACTGCATTAGATTTCAATCGCATGCAACTTTCCCCCTCCTGTTTTTATCATTTGCTTTAGAACATTTTACTTATTGTGTGTTTGCATTTTTTTTTTTAAATTGTGTTCAAAAACTAACCATTCGATTTTGTGTTTTTCATTTTTATTTGCCTTTAAAAAAAAATCAGGTTAATTAATACATAAGTTTCAAGAAAACAGCATTTCTATTTACTTTACTGTAATGTTCAAAACATTAGGGTTTTAAATCTTATAATAATTTTTGTGATTAATGAAACTATATAAAAAGTAAATATATAAACACAGTTAATATTATACTTATACTTATCTTTCTTTGCACTATGAATCATAAATTTATAATTCTTTGAAAATTATTAAATTTTATACTCATTTTATAAAAAAGAGGTACTTGAACAAAATAAGAATTTTTTAAAAAGATTTTCCTTGCCTGTTTTTTTTTACGCTAAGCACACATATATCTGTATTTGCTGAAGATTTGCTATTAAGACCTTTTTTTTAAATTCTTTATTTGTTCAAAAAGAAGAAATCTAAGTTACAAAGAAATGAAACATAAAGATTAAATTACTTTAGAAAGCAACATATTTTAAATGAAATTGAATTTAAGATAAACTTTTAATAGCAAATCTTTAAAATTTAAAAGTAACATGTAGAACAAAACGTATTTAAATATTTTTATATTCCACCCTGTTGATCTTTTTCAACCTCCAATTACACTATTGTAGTCCGATAAATATTTTACCTGTAGGCGTGATCTTTGTGAATTGGGCTAATTCCGTAGGTTCAAATTTATCAATCAACTTAATCATTCATCAATAACTAAGATTATCTTGTGATGATTAAATCTCTAATTATATAGTAACGTAGAGAAAATAGTAATATGTAGTGAAAAAGTTGCCTTTTTATGTTTTTTATCAATGGCACATGTTGGTAAACAAAGATGTTCTACTGGACAATTTTTAAAAACCATCATTCATATTTTAAAACTACTTAAATATGTAGTAACTTAAATATTATCTTTTTTATGTCAATATAAAAATAAAATAGTAAATTACAACTAGAGTAAATTAATACATCAAATCATCAATGTCATTGAATTCAGCGGTCACAAGACCCTTAAAGCTTTATCGATACCTTTACCCACCTTCTTACCCCTAACTTTAATAATCAATATATTACAAAATTAGTTGCTTCCACCAAGGTTTTGCAGAACTTTAACTTTGTTAAATATAACTCCAAAACTAATTTCAAAATAAATACATAACAAATAAAATATTTGAGGTTTTTTTGGCAAAAATAAGAAATATTGCTATTTAAGTTTTATTTATGATAAATAAATTACTGAAAAATAACCTAAATAGGGGAGCTTCCTTTAGAATGAATCAGGTATTTTCCTCTTTTTCAAAGATCTTAAATTAATTATGACGCTAATTATGTGTCTTAAAAAAAAATACAGTAGAGTCTTGCTAATCCGAACTAATTGGGACCGAACCCAGTTCGGATTAGCGAAAATTCGGATTAGGCGGATTATTGTAAATTAATGTCATATATTGACTTTAGGAGGCAATAATATCCTAATTTAAAAATAACGAATTTTAGAAAACCTTCTAGAAGTCGACGAAGCACTTTTCCTATGGTTTTCTCAAGAAAGACTGAAAGGAATCCCTATCACTGGCCCTCTTCCAAGAAAAATCCGCCTAATCCTGTTCGGATTAGGCGGATTTTCGGATTAGCGAGGTTCGGATTAGCGGGACTCTACTGTATGTTGAATTTTAAACACATTTAAGAGGGAGATTGTTAAATTATAAATATGTATAAAAAATTGTAATTTTAATGTGAACTTATTAATGAATCTATTAACACTTATTTGACACGGAGCGAATTTTGGACTAATGTTGGTTTCCAATTATATCAAATGATTTTATTTTTGCATTTTTAATATTTGTATTTATAAAAATCATTATTGTTCTTAAGTAAACTGTAGACTGTTTTTTGTGCTTTAGAAGTTTCCAATGTAGTTTTGCTTACTTTTACATATATTTATTTTTTTGTTTGTGTATATTATTAAAACTTTTATCATATATTTATAATCTAATTGTAGGATTTTTTTTTAATTTATTACTATTATTTTTATTTACTTTAAAAGTTTGACTCTGATTTGTTTAAACCATTCTGGATTTTTGTATTGTAATGCGTGCTGTTGTGTTATTATTTTTTTTCAATTTTTATGAGCTCAAGGAGATGAACATTATGTTTTATTTATTTATTATTATTATTGTTCTTTCCCCTTCTAATTTGATTTGTTCTAATTAAGTATATTTACCCAAATGACTTTTTAAAGAAATTGTTAAAACTTCTCTCGAAATACACTTGTACTATTCAGTAGAAAGTTATTCAGTATTTTCTTCCACATACTTCTTTGTATGTTTAAAGAATAAATGTATAAAAAGGAATACTGATATTTTATGGAAACTCTTGAAAACTCCTTTGTTCCTTCCTTATCCAATGATGGTGTTATTATTACCCTCTTCAAGCAGTAAGTGAATTTAAATGTCAAAGTTGGGCGGCTGAGAGAGCCTCAGTAGAAATTCACCTTCTTTGAGGAATAGAAATACAAACACATCTGAAGAATAAAAGTTCAAGTGGAGTTGATGTCAATTGAATAATAAAGAAAGAAAGCCTCTCCCCTAAATGAGTATTTAATCTCCAAAACTAGCTTTCCGCCTCTCGGCCATTATTAATGGCCGGTAAGAGGTAAGACAAAAAAAAACAAAAAAAAAACGGATTGGCAGTCCGTTTTTTGTCTCTCATTTGACTCCACGTCGGGTTTTTTTCTTTACCTTTTACCGGCACTGATAATGGTCATGTCTCTTCTAGCTATAGTTATTAGTGTAACTTGGCAGCTAAATGGAATTTTACTGACGAGTGATTAAGTTGAGCCGGAGACAAGGACAGGCTATGAAAATGAATTGCCGAGAGGTAATTTACCTAATTGACTGCCTCGGCTTCGCTTCAGCAGGCAATGAATACACAAAGCAGAAATGATTTCTTTGCTGCCTTGTTGCATACAATATTTTATCTACTCACGCTATTTAGATAAAAAATGGAAGGTTAGGTAAACATATTAATAATATAACATTGTTTTGTAATAAAACAAGTATAAAACTAAATTGTAAAATAAAACTAAACACAAACAAAAACAGATGTTATGACACGCACTGGTAAACACTGTACTTTCTCTGCCTAGGCAAGGAAATATTTCCCTGACTGTTTCAATTACTTTCCTGCCTGTTTTTAATATTTTAATGACTAATCAGCGAAATAGTACTTTCCAGCCTAAAAACAGTTAAGTAAAGCCTTGAGTAGATATTTTACAAACTTTTGAGCACTAAAGCTATTAGTACTAGGTGGGTATAGACTAGGGCTGTGTTAGGAGGAATAAGGAAGGAACCAAAGGTAAGGGGTTATGAAGATCAAAAACCTCCTGGTGTAGGTATTGAGTCAGGTATAACAATTTTTCTTAACTGCTTAATGCTAAACTATAAATTCCTTATATTACTATAGCTAATAAATATACCTTAAAACTAATTGACTTTATTTTACAAAATTATTTTTTTATAGGATTTTGAAAAATGATGCCAGTGAGTTGATTAATATTTGTTACTTAAGCTTTCCCTTAAACTTTCCTACTGATAAAAAATTGCTTTCCCTAATCTGTTAATTAGTGGTTTAATGACATGAGTTAGCTTTCTAGTGAGTATTCTTCAGAGAAGTTTTTTTTTTTTGTATTTTCAATTTTAATATTTTTATATTTATTTATTCATAAATAATTGACTTACATTGGAAAATAAAAGTATGGTACTTTATTTTACTTATCATTATTTATTTACTATTTTATTTTGCCATTATACTAGCTAGTTTACATGATGTACTGAAAACCATCTTAATATGGTATCTTTCCATGTAAACCTAGCGTGTTAAATAGTTAATCTGAACATTGATAGACCAAAAGTCTGGTACTGTATCCACTTGAACACACCTTCAGTTATATGTAAACACCTGACTGTTACATATAAACACCTGACTGTATTGAGATTGTATTGAACATACCTTCAGTTACATATAAACACCTGACTGTATTGAGATTGTATTTAAAATACCTTCAGTTACATATAAACACCTGACTGTATTGAGATTGTATTGAACACACCTTCAGTTACATATAAACACCTTGACTGTATTGAGATCATATTGCAGCCTACGCAGTTTTATGTTTCTCCTGAGTAACCTGACCCATTGACTGTACAGATATAACCTTCTTCACAGCCATCATAATATCACGTATCAAAATCAGCTGTTAACTAATGACATCAGAAATGTATCCAAATATTTTCAAATACCAACTCAATTAAGTCATGTAAGCAGACATAATTTGTAAACAGGAACTTTATTAAAACGTCATCAATACATCAAATAAACATAGCTACTATATTAAAATTCGAATGACTGTACATGGTGATAATTAAAATATTGATAATATTCTATGAAGTATCAGTCTTTATTTAAATGTAATAAAATCCTTTCTTTTTTGTAAACTTGTGAATTTTTGGATTTCTTTGTATAGTATAATTTTAGAGAACATTGTATACTATTTTAGTTGTTTAATTTGATTTCTATATTTTTTTCAATATATATATTATACTATAAAATATTTAATGGTTTATTAAATGTATCTTAATATTCCCTTATCAGGTTGCTGTAACATATTACTGATATTTGATAACTTTTGTTATGGTGTTTGCTTTATGTAGATGTTTGTTTCATAACTACTTGTAGGAAATTAGGATTGCTCGATAGCAAAACTTATAAACATAGCAATTAAAGGTGATATTTACTGAATAACTCTGTGCCACTGATATTGCAGTAGATCGTGAGTAAAAAGAAAAAATGCTCTTGATGTACTTTTATGTATGCCTCGCTGCCCTTATCAAATCAAATTATATAATACATGAGATATATTTAAGATTACTCTAACCTACTGAAACATAAATGATTATTTTGGATCCAGTCACTCAATTGACTTTTATTTACAGATGACTTTCCGCTATGTCAAAGATAATATACAAAAACTTTTACACATTATATAGTTAACATGCTTATGAAATAATAATAACAACAAGTGTAATGAGGCTAAAGATGTGGTACTTGAACCTAATGCTAAATAGAGACAAGCAGTTTATTTCGTTTAGCAGTTATAATAGATAAATAAAATGGTCAATTCTTCCCTATTGCAGTGTCCCTGCTGCCCATTGGGGTTTAAACAAACATAAATTTATGTCATGAAGATATTGATAAACATTAAATGTTTAAGTTTACCACTTTACTCTTAGCATTTCGATTATAACTTACAATCATTAACTTACATGATATGTATTCATTGGTTCAAACAGTAAAGGCCTTAAAATAACACCATACTTTCACATTATTCAAGAGAAAGTTAATAAAAAGCATAAAATAGAAAAAAAAATTATTCAAATTATGGTTGTTTTGACTTTTGATTTTGTGGTATCACTTTATAATTATGGCGAATAGAAAGTACCATTAACAATATTGTCACCACAATTTTATATTAGAATACACAAACATGTTTCAACATTTTATATCATCTTCAGTGTTGAGTGTTAACATAGTAATAGTCCAGGAGACAGTGTGCTAAAAAAATGTGTCCGACCAACATCAAGCTGGAATGTTACGTATAAGTTAATATTTTAGTGCCTTTTAAGAACATGAGGACAGCTAAGTTCTTCTGTGGGACATAGCTTGGCAATAGGCATTTGAAATTGCTTGCATATGAGTCTGTAAGACAGTGAGACATTTTCATGTAACGCTTTTTGGTAAAGCTTTTCGAGTTTATGTGCCTAAGTAAAGACATGAAAATGTCAAAAAAAATTTGAGCGTGCAGATTTTTGCATTTGTATATTAGAAATTAGAAAGAAAGTACTTTTCTTCTTCTCCAATTTATTAAGCCAGTTTATTTAGCTTCTTCACCCATATTTTTATGATATAGTATAACAAAAAAAAGAAAAAAAAAAAAGTAGAACAGAAGTTCTACTTTTGTACTTCTCAGTTGTAGTTGAGGGGGGGGGGGCGCTGCTGGGAGAGAGAAGAAGAGAAAAAAAAAAAAAAAAATCTTTTTTTTTAAACGAAATCTGATATTATGTATTTTATCGTATTTATTTTGGTTACCTACTTATTTTTTAATGCAGATAGACTTTTTATCATCAAAGTTTATTATGTTATTATATTTCGGTAATTGATTCAAGTAATTGATAAAAGTAGATGAAAGATAATTTTTATTCTTATCTCCACACTGGCACCGCCGTGGCTTGATTACAAACGACTGAATTCAAAGGCGGCGGCCCGCCTACTACGAATTGTTAATATGTCTTCATACTTTTTATTCCTTTTATTGATACAAATTCTAAAGAATACCTAACTGCACACCTATACTTTCCTAACTCCCAATTACTTGTATAAATGTTTTCAACTTTCTTCGGCGCTACATAGTGCTGTAGAGGGAGGCCCTACAGCTGGAGACAGACTGTGCACACCTCCTATATCTTTCTAACTCCTTGTTACACCGGGTAACGTTTTTGGCTTAGATTTTTAGTAACGCTTTTCAAGTTATGTAGCAGCCAAGGCATGAAAATGTCAAAAATAAAACCGGCGGAGAACGGCCATGTCTCGCCCATTATGGTGAAAAATGTGATTTTCATGATCCTCAGTACAAAATTAGACCCAAAATCAAGTTGATGTTAGTTTTTCACTTGATAGGTTAGTTATTCAAATATTACTCCAAATCAAAGCGACCTATCATACAAACTAACATAAACTTGATTTTGGGTCTACTAACTAATTTTGTACTGAGGATCATGAAAATCACATTGTCCACTATAATTGGCAGGACATGGCCACTCTCCGTCAGTTTGATTTTTTCAAATGCCTATTGCCAATCTATGTCCCGCCGACGAACTTAGCCGACCATATATTCTTAAAAGGCACCAACATATTAACTTGTACACAATATTCTAGCTTGATGTTAGTCAAACACTTTTTTGCACACTATCTCCTGGACTATAAGTCTATATTCTAATATAAAATTTTGGTGACTATATATTTGTGTAACTTTCTATTAATCCCTCTATTCGTAATTAGAAAATTATTCATCCCTCACTATAAGCATACTCTTTGGTATTTGAGAGGAAGGGAGGGAGATTTAAAAAAAAATAGCTGACCAAAATTTAAAGTAATCGAAGTGTGTTTTTTATCCAAAGGATATTGTCATTACCATATTATTAACATTTGAGGAATCATCTGGTTATCATGAAGTGGTGTGACTGTAACTTAAGATTCAATCACATGCATGCCAATTATCAAAAGTGTAGCACTTTTTTTGTGTACTTCTACAACATTTCTTTTTAGGTAGACATCATGGACACATTAAGTTCTAGGTCTGCGTCATGTTCGAAGAGTTTTCCGACGTTTCTAGGTTTTCCGAGTCCACCGGAAGACCTAGAACACTTAATGATGACATTAACCGCGGAAGCCTACGCAATAAGATCATGGACACAGTTTATAATTTAATACAGCGATGAAAATTATCAGAGGGGGTTGGTAAAACTTTGAATTTACTTTACTGGTTTCATTATCTATTCATCCACTTACAATCTAACCAGTTTTTAATATTTTTTCCACTGCATTATGGCTAAATGTATGCATTACAATTATTAATACAATTAGTGTGTGATATAGTGCATGTTTCATATACTAGTTTTTTTAAAACGCTTTTTTTAATTTGTGCCATTTTTTATTGATTAATTATTTGGTTTTTTTTTTAGAACAAATACTGTCCAATATTTTATTAATCGTTGCTATGAACTTGTTTTGTAAAATATTATTTTACTAAGTTATAAATCAGGTCATCTTTGACTTAAGTGAATATTATTTTAAAAAATAAAATAAAATAAATCACTACTAAAAGATAATGAAGGAGATTAAATGAACACGGTTGAAGCAGTTTGTTAACAACAGTAGTAGGGTGACTGCTACCTTTCAATTTTGCGAGAATTTCAGCTCTGCATTAACAGGGAGAAACTGCACTTGGGGATCAAGGGTCCAAGCTAGTTAAAGTGGACATCCTGGAGATCTTTTGCCAAATTCTGCACCATCTGGTTGATAAGGCAAGGATAGAGTAAGTCAGGAATCCAAATTAAACAAGGAATTCAAATTTGCTAGAGCTACAACTATGGGCCTTGAACTACGGGACTTGAACCACGGGCCTCCTATATATCTGTTACAGGCGCTCTTACCAACGATGATCGGTAACGACAGAGAAAAATCATTCTCCAGTATGGTTCAGTTGGTAAGAGCGCCTGTAACGGATATATAGGAGGCCCGTGGTTCAAGTTCCGGTGCTGGGCTCTATTTTGCTCTGTATGTTTCCTGTAGTTAATGATAATTATAATTTGATTTAAATTAAACAAGGTTGGTTGTAAGACCAATTAAAGCATTTACTAAGTGGTAAGTAATTTAGGGGTGGATTCTTCTTTTGCTTGTGTAAGATGAAAAATAGATTTACAAATGTTATTTAATGGATATGTCGTTTTTTTTATATGTGTTTACAGAAGCAGGTCAGCAAGTGGAAGATCAAGATCATACAGCTCAAGTTCAAGATCGAATACGAGCAGATCAAGATCACCTTCGATTCCACGCCGTCATGGATCACCTTCCTTCCTCGATAGGAGACGTATCACAAGGTAACCTTTGCTTTTAGTGAAAACCTTACCTTCTATAATATTGAGTTTTCTTTCTTTCTATTCTTTTAGTATATTTCTCTCAAATAATGTGAGAGAATCTTTGTTATTCTTAGGTCTTTTCAATAATATATAAATTTATAATTTAGGTTTAACAAGCTTGTTAAATTTAGATATTTTTTATTGAATTACTAACTGTTTGAGAAGATTAAAAAAAAGACTACAAGTGTCAATTAAAATTATATTGTTTAAAGTGATATATTTGATGTTCTAATGAGTACATTATAATGTATTCTCTTTTGACATTGACCCAACATAGTTGAATTTTAATATTCAAAAGTTTGTCAAATCATTTTACTATTATAAATAACTACTGTAAAAGTTAGCTTTGTCCATTAGAACTTAAAAATGTATTGTATGGTGTTTTAAGCAGAAAATAACTTGTTGCCAAAATTATTTTAAAACCTTTTGGACTTTATTTAGAGTGTTTGTTGATGTTATAATTTTCCTTCTGGCAATAAAAATAGAGTTCCGTATTTTCATATCTAGATAGATGAGTAACGGTTTTTTGGGCTAAGATTTTATGGAACATATATTTAATAGAAAGGGTAAATTATATCGGTTTTTTTTTTATTGCTAATGATTCTTCAAAGAAAAGCTTAGAGTCTATAGTTATTGGATTTGGAGATCATTTAACCAGTTTCAGCTAAATTTCATTATCAAAAGAACTCGGAACTCTAAGGTTTAAGGTGTTTTCATAAGTTTGAGAACTTTGATTGATATTGTACCAATTAAAACTAATTGGTACTAAAATTAGCTGTCGTGGTTTTTGACCATAAGATGAATTACTCTTTAAATTTTATTTCCATAAAATCTCGGCAGAAACTACCAATTTTTTATTAATAATTAAACTCTTAATTTCCCAAATAAAATCTTCTCAAACAGATTATAAAAGTATCTTGTTGAAAAGGCCTCAACATTTCTATCTTTTTAAAAAAAAAAAAATACAAATTTTTGTAGTTAAAAATGCAAAAAATTATAGTTTTTTGATGTATTGTACTATTTCTATTTTTCACTTTATAAAATTCAAGCATTACATTTAATTTAAACTCTTTGGAGTGTTCAAATATCTTTTATATTTCTCTCAAAGCATTGATTTATAATAAAAATATTTTTTTCTCCTTAATCATAAAATAAAAATATAATAAATTTTAATTTATTTGTAATATAATTTATTTTTAATTCTTCTGACCTATATTTTGAGCTCTTTATTCTTAAATTATTTGCTATTGTGAAACCTGTTTTGTGTTTTTATTTAGTTTGGCCTTTTTCTTTTTTCTATTTTTTATTTTATCTGATTTCTCTCTGAATATTGCACATATTTTTATTTTAGTTAAAAAAATAAAATTGTAAAAGGAATTTTGTAACAATTTTTTTTTTTTTCTGTGATTTTTTTTTATTCTTCAGTTAAAAAAAGAAATAATACGATTAAGAGATAGCAAGAGCTTTTCATGGCTTGTTGAAAAAAATATCCTAGTTTATTTCTTTCTCTTCCTTTGAAACTAGCTAGAGCTAAGATTCAATTACCATCTTGATATTTAGATTACTTCAATAACTTAGGTAGCTAGTTATTATCAAATATGGGGGTCAATAAATTAAAATTTAGCTGCTAAAACCACCAATATGATACTTCACCAAAGTTGAAGTGCTATTCAAAATTATTTAAGGTGATTTTAATATTCAAAATTATTGATTCTGAAAGGTGATTTTAATATTCCTCGAGAACTGTTTGTAGGCAGATTATTATCTATGAAAGTATTCAGTACCATTTTACAGAGATATATTATATAATATTTATTTCATTGGTGATTAAAATAAGAAATAACTTATAGATTTGAATGTTATTTTTTTTTTTTCTTCAGATTACACAGTAAGATTTTTAATATTACTTTAAAAAATAAAATTATAATAATAGGTCATTTGTTACTACATTTAATTGCTATCACTTTAGATCAGTGATCAAGGACCTTTTGAGCTCTGTGTATCAGAATTGGTAAACAAAAACAAAAAAAAAAAAAAAAAAAACCTAGCTTATCTCGAATCCTGTGCCATATCTAAAAATATCAATAATATTGAAATACAGGACCTCTAGTTGTAGTAGTAGTTATCTAGTTCTTCCTGCTAGACTGGTAGGACGAACCACTTGTTTGAACCTAGCAATTAGGCCTTATAGAATAGTTCCAACTACTTCCCACATCATACCTGTACATTGTACTGCCGAAGCGGGTATGGTGTGGTCATTAGTGAGCTATATAAGCATGGGGGGGGGGGAAGAGAAACCCCTCAGAGGTTGTCTCTCGCCCTGCTCCGTCTGCGATTCATAGATACAATTCAGAGTATCATGGCACGGGATCGAACCCACAACCTCAAGTCACCTCGAATCATTGATAGCTTGGCGGGCACCTAAAGCACCTCGGCCACGCTGGCTCCCGGACCTCTTGAAAATAATAGTTTTATTGTTGTATATTTATTTAATAAGAAAGCAAAAACAAGTAATTCTTTACAAAAAAGATTTTTTAATTTCTCATGATTTTGAGATGTGATGAATTTACACATTTTGTGGTCCAAAAAAAATGAGGTTTTTAACAAATTTCTATTGTCTTTAGTCTGTAATCTGTCTTCTGCACAGACACTTAACGCCTAAACTACTAGGTTCAGAAAAATCATATCCCAAGGGGAAATCGAGAAATTAATTTTAGCTATTTTACGGAAGCACCCAAAATGTCTTGGTGTGTCACCTCTGACATGTGTTTTGCCATCACTGCTATAGACCAAAGATTGCAAACATTTTTTTTTCAAATTTAGCTATAAATTTATTTTTATGAGTATTTAACAATTTGAGTAGGTAACAATTACATTCACTATATTCGGACCTCAATTACAAAAAAAATACATAGAAGAGCTCCAGACAACTTACCAGCTTAGAAAAGTATTCTCTCTAAAATATTGCCCTAAAAAATTAATACTACTTTAGAGCCTTTGTTGAAATTCTCAAATTAAATAGTAACAACTAATTACCTATTTGCAGGGGCGGATCCAGGGGGGGGGGGCGACAGCCCAGGGCCCCGCGCCTTGGAGGGCCCCGCACCATAGGAAATTAAAATAAAATACTTATACTTTACAGGCAAATTAATAGCTCATAGTGAAGATTGTCCACGGGGCCCCGTGCCAAGTACAAAACATGAAATATTAGAATTATAAAATTCAGTCGAATTTAGTTTACATGGTAGAGCCTAATACCTAACTACCTTTTCGCGGGGCCCCTCGCTATGAAAAAGTCAAATAAATAAGTTATTAAATATAGATTAATTTTTTTTTTTTCATGTTTAAGATAGCCCGCGGGGCCCCACTCCATATAAAATTAAGTGAGTTAACGTCCTACTGTTTTCTCACCCTCCCCCTTTTCAAATTGATGACGAATTTGTTATTTATTGTGTGGGGTAAATCTTCATTAGCCCCACCCATATCTAAACGTCCAATTTAATTCGTTTTTTTTTTTTTCAAACTGTTCCTTTTTACATTACAAAAACGATTTCGGTTGTAGCATCTCGATATATTCATTTTTTTTTTAATTTTAGGGAAAAGTATGGAAGGTTGGGGTAAGTTTAGGTTGAGTTTAGTACTTTTTGACCTGACCTAACAATAACCTTCTAGCATTACCCTATAAAACGTGACATTTCGTGTATTTAAAAAAATAATAATAATAATAAAACACTGAATTTATCGAGATACTACATAACCTTAATCGTTTGACAATGTACAGAGATATGTAAAAAAGACAAATCATGTAAAAAGGAATAGTAAAAAAAAAAAAGTAAATCGGACAGTACGAAATAATTGTGCCAATTAGTGCAGTTTTACCAATTGATGTCAAAGAGAAACTGCACCTCAGAGATGCATAAAAACGCTGTTTTGAGAGGTCATATTTACAAAAATATTCGGGGGGAGACCCCCGGACCCCCCTTAAAATGTGTCATTGAAAATTAAACTAAAACTTCGGCACTAAAATGGAAAGTTATAAGCTGAGAATATAAATTCTGGGAGTAAAATTTAAAGTGCTCGTGTGTAGATTTCAAATTATAGGACCGATCGCAAATAACACAGCTTAACTTTTTATTTACAATGATAATTTAACCATAAAACCCAACATACCATGAAGAAGAATAAATAGTTAAGTATAACAGAGCTTAATTATTACAATAAAAATGTTTCTTTTCGATTACGTTTGCAAAGAAAATTATGATTAGTTGAAAACTATATAATTTAAGGGATTTATGTTCAAATAATATCGTTAGATTAAAATCATGAGCAGAATTGTAATTATTTTAAAAGTTTTGAATTATTTTGAGAGCAAAAATGTTTTTATGGTCGAGAAAAAACGTTTGACTGGCCCTAAGTGGAGGGAATTAGCCGTAAATATAGGATCAAGTTATATGTGGTTTATTATTAAGTTACTTTATTGTTTTTTTATCAGCAATCCCCCCTCTATCCTAGGGGGCCCCGCCATTTTGTCTCGCCCAGGGCCCCGCAAGATCTAGATCCGCCACTGCCTATTTGTTATAAGATCGTTAGTCCAGTATAAAACATAATCATGGAATACCATCCATTAGTGTCTTCAAGAATACTAAGTCCGGTGTGGTCTTTAGTCTCTTGAGTTAATGCCTTACAACTTAAGCTGCTTCAATAATGCCTAAAGATATTTAAATTAGACATAAATAACGTGATTTGAGAATGCACTGAGCACAATACTTCTCAAATCTTTAATGAAGCTATTAAATTTGTTACTTTTGTAGCTTAACTTTTTCTTTAAGACAGTGCTATAGATTTTTGATTCAATGGTATTATCTTTACATTGCAAAGATCAGTCTAGAATTACAATCCTAAATTTTGCCATGATCTCATTAATTGTTGTGAATTGTAAATCCAATAAGTTTTTTTTTAATGTAATATGAGGGACTTCTGCGTGAAGATTAAATGGAGTATTTGCATGATTTTTATATTATTTCTTTAAAGTTATTATTATTTTAAAGATTAGTTAGCGATAAAGCATGTAAAGTTTTATTTCAAAATATTGATGGCGTTTTACCAAAACCTTGTAAGTCAATTTAGCCCTAAAAAAATCAGATTCTGGAACATTGTTCTCATTTATCTTTTTAACATAAAAAAAACACTATTCAACGTAATAAAAAGCTGATTTTTTTGTTTTGTAAAATATGGAGGTTTTAATGCTCTCCAATAGAATTAGTGTTTTCAGACTTAGAGGTTTTTGAAGTACACCATCAATATGCTGTACTTACTGGTTTGTTTACATAAAGGTTAACTTTTGTTAGGATAGGTAAATGATCTCTTATCAGCCTAGATCAAATATAAAAGAAAATTTTTATGAATTTGGTTTAAAATAAAAACTCGGAACAGCTAAAGGAGCCATACTTTCTTCTTATAGATTTGACATAATTATGGTTCTTAAACTCAGAGCTCACAGTCTATTGGTGATAATCCCTTGTTCTAAGATATCGTCCCTTCCAAGGCAGGATGTCGTAAGCGACACTTTTGGTCAAAATACGTTTTTGTAGTCGTTTTGTTCGTCTTTTCAACGCGGATCTAATGGTAATAATATCGTAAAATACAAAAAATTGTATTTATGTAAAATATTAAAATAAAGATGTTCTATCGTAACCACCAGTCTTTATTAAAAATAACTTATACGACAGTAAAAATGTCTTACGTCCCTCTGATCTATAAATAAAAATAGCGTATCTCCATTTCTGGAGACATAGACATTCGAAAACTTAAGCGCCTTTCTTAAGTTATTTTAATGAAAATATATCGTAAGCGACGGTGCTTACGATATATAGTGCCTAAATAAATTATTGCATCAGACAAACTTGTAGCGTAACCTACCTCTTTCAATCCCATCTTTCTTTATTATAATTAAGAAGTTGTTGATTTAATTTTTCAATGTAGTGTTAATTGATTTGTAGTAAACGCTATAATTTAAGTGATAGTGCAATGATGTCGAGGTCATTAAGAATGTTAGAACTGTGTGGAATTAAAACTAACAAATTTAGTGTACAAACTTCAGAAGCTACTAAGAAAGACAGTCATAAGGCTCAGGCTTAAAGTCATGCCAATGGAATAAATTCTAACAAAAACACAAGTGCTCCTTCCGATCATAATAATGGATGTCGATAAAATACATTCTACTGAAAATACTGGAAGTATTGTGTCATAATAATATTAATGAATTAATAGAATAATATAAACCTGTTAGATTCCTTGAATATTAATGAAATAGAGTTCGCTGACCAAATAGGGCTTTCTGAAAATAATAATGTTGAAATCATATTGAACCCGAAATTAGCTAAACCCAATTTAAATAATAATAATGGGCAAGGACTACAGGAAATTACTACTTTGCGAGAGGCTACCCCTAATGTAAATGCTTATACTCTTTTAAATGGATTATCAAATAATACTGACTTATTTGAACCTCTCAATCATATGGAAAATGAAAACCAAAATACGAAAGACACTAGTGATTACGGCAATATAGATGCAGATAAAGAAACCCAAGAGACTGGCTGTGGGTTATCGAATGTGATTTTCGTGATCCTGAGTACGAACTTAGTTAGTTAGTAGACCAAAAATCAAGTCGATGGTAGTTTGCCACTAATAGGTGATCTCTTTGATTTGGAGTAATATTTGACCAACTATCCGTTAGGATCATGAAAATAACATTGTCCACTAAAAAGGGATATGACCGCTCTCCACTGGTTTGTTTTCTTCAAATGCCTATTGCCAAGCTATGTCCCTCAGACAAACTTAGCCGACCACATATTCTTAAAAGGTACCAATAGATTTACTTGTACACAAAATTTTAGTTTGATGTTAGTCAGACACTTTTTGGCACGCTATCTTCTGGACTATTTTAATTACATTGTTGTTCGTAAAGCACTTATCTTTTTCAAAACGTTTTATTTTTATAGTTTTATTATAGTTTTATGTCTTTTATACACTTAAAAGACATTTTATATTTTTTTTTTTAAATATTTTAGTAAAATTTAGTACAGATAATAACAAAAGTGTTATTTATATTATATAAGTGTTATTATTTTGTTTTAATTACATTCTTTTTTGTAAAGCACTTCTCTTTTTCAAAACGTTTTATTAAACTTGTGAAACTATATTTTATGGTTTTTTTTTTTTATGCATACACTTATTGATTTCTCTCAATAAGTGGAAAATAAAATAAAAGTGGAAATTCACTCTTAGGATGAAAAATAAGATCTCCCAATAATAGTAGTTTCTTTACAAATATTTCACTATTATGTTAGTTACAACAAAGGATTATCATCATATTTAAGGCACTTAAGCTATATTATCAGTAATGTTACTGCTCTGGCCATTCATGTATAAATATCTTAAGTGACACTGAAGAATATTTTAAGCTCCATATAGCTCCAAATTGGGTTTAAAAAAATCGTAAGCGTCATTTAAATCAGAAAATAATAATGATAACCTTGTAACTGTTGTATAGAAATATTAATAAGAAGTATTTATTCAGTTGGGATTTTTTTTTTTTCAAAATCCAGTCAGTATTTTGGATCTTATACAGTTTTTTTGTGCCTCCTGTAAAATTTGATAAATGGTGCTTACGACATTCTGCCTTGGAAGGGACGATATCCTAAATAAGTCTGACTACAGTATGCGTGTTACGAATTGTGACTTTTAACACTCAGATTGACCAACCTAAATGAGGAAAAAATAAAAGCCTCTAGGCCTGTGGGAGGGGTGGGCCAGTGTCATTTTTGTTTGCCTAGTTGGCCCAACCTCAAAATCCTGTCCTCTCATTGGCTCCCCACCCCAATGTTTCGGATTTTCTCGTGCTGTCAAAAGTCACAACTTATAGCACGCAAACTGCAGCTCAGATATTGAGAATTATCAATTAATTTCCCGCCCTGATAGCTTGATGCAAAAATTCCCTAGGAATCTCTGGCAGACCATAATTATTAGGACACTAAATAAAACTAAACAAATTGTTGGAAGAACGGAGGTCTTTCTTTGAACACACTGATGTTTGTAAGAAAAATGTAATTTCTCTATCAGATCTTCTGTATGTCAGTATTAAACTTACACATAATTAAGACTTGGTGCTGTATTGCTTAGCTCTTACTGGTTCCTAAGGAAGAGTTTGGATAGGGTTTGTTATTAATGTAATAAGTAATTCTACGATAATTGGATAAACACTAGAGCTCATATAGTTTAACAAGGGTGCGTTCATAATAACAACCAACAACAAGTGGTTTTCTCAAGAAATTACCGAATTATTATTCTTTAATCCTGAAAAAGCAACCGATTTTCATCATATTGATAAGTTTGTAGTATGGTTACTTAATTGAAATAAACTTGATCAAAACAAAAAAGAAGAAGCTTATAATATAATTTATTAAATTTTTTTAGTGTCAATAAAATTATTTTTTAATAATTCCTATATACCCTTTTTTATTTTCTAATTGATGTTACCATATTCGTGTGTGTTTATCCTACAAGAACTATAACAATTATTATTAATGATTCTAAATCCTTTAACACAATAATCAGCCCTAGTGGCAATGTCTCACCATTTAGTATCAATTAGTTAGATAAAATAGTACAATGATCAGATTTATCTCGTATAAATTATCTCATGATCATTTGCTTTTTGATCTATTGTAGTGTTCTGTATAGATTTTTTTTTTTTTTTTCAAAAAATGCTATTTTTCTTTTTCATGTAACTAAATAATTAATAAAGAAAATAATATTCTCCTTTGTTATAACAGCTCTGAATTTTTTTCCTCTATTTTTTTACGTTGACTCAACGTAGTTGAATTTTATTTGTGATTATTTATTTGTCGATCACATTATTAATTCTTGGTTATTTTTTTGTGCTAGAAGTGGACTATAATTACTTATAAAAAGTAAGAACTTTTTTTATTTTATTTATTATACTTAACTTATATATGTTGCATTATTATTTTTATTTGTATAAGTGTCAAAGAAAAAGCATTTTTTTTTTTTTATCTATGTTAATTGTGATTGGTAGTAAGTGTTATTTATATCTTATTCACCTGAAAATAAATTGTTCATAAATAAATTTTTAAATAATGTCGGAAATAAGATAGTAAAAGCAGTGTGATTGCTTGAATTTTTAATCTTATTTGTATACGGTTCTGATATATGAACGCACCCTAATCTACCAAAGTTTCGATTCATATTCTTTATCAAGTTCTCAACCGGGAAGGTTCTTTGAAGTGTAGTTTATTTCACATTAGATTTATTTTTTTCATTCTCTTTTCTCTTATAAATTCTTCGGTAATTAATAAGTAGAAATTTATGCAAAAAAAAGTAATTTAGCCAATAATAATTTATTATTGGTGTTATTTGTGGGTCGATTAAGGGTAATAGATAAAGAAATTCAACTAAGGTGAATCTTTAAATTTGGCTATATTTTTCCCCTCTCCTGGGCATATTCATGCCTAAAAACATCAAAAAAAATTTCTTTAAAATCTAGATACATAAGCTCAACAAACTAATAACAAATATCACAAAGCTAAAAGACAAGGAGGCTAAAGGCAAGGACTCTTTCTTACCTTATCTTAAGACGTTAGGAAACGATTTTAACAAATTTTAAAATAGGATACCAATTTTTTGACCACATAGTGGTTCAGTCATATCATTGTCATCATGATTGATTTATGATATTTGTTAAGTTTATGTATCTAGATTTTTAAGAACAAATTGTAATGCAATTTTTTCGTTTTTGGGCATGAATATGCCCCGGAGAGGGGCGTAAATATAGCCAAATTTTAAGATTCACCTTAGTTGTATTTCTTTATCTATTACCCTTAATCGACCCACAAATAACGATGATTAGAAGAAGGGACAAATCAAACTACTCTATAAATTTATTATTGGTTTATAAATTTGAAATATTTAAATACATGCTTTCATTATTAAAGGGTATAGGAGGAAAAGGGGAATCAATATCAATCATTTTTATATTTAGATGTAATGTCATTTGTTTTTCCAATCATTCATTTCCAAAATGCTTTTTTGGAGTACTAAATTATTTTAAATTTAAAAAAAGCAAACAGAGAAAGGGCCTTAGAATAAATGAAGAAAGGGCCTCGAATAAATAGAGAAAGGGTCTTGAATAAATGAATTTCAAAGTTCAGACCCATAGGGTAAAGAAAAGGGGATTAGTCATTATCAGAAAAAGTAAAAGTTGGTGAAATAGTATATTATGTTACTAGGCTGTGAAGTGAGTTTTTTCTTTACCGCGGCAATTACATTTACTGTCGAGCGAAGCGAGACTCACAGTCGAGTAGCATATGCTATTTTTTCCGAGGTAGCAGACAATGAAAAAACATTAAATTTTAATCACTAATCAATATATAATAATAACAAATATTAGTACATACTGACTTAAAAAAATAAATCTTAAAAAGAGGTTACACTATAAGAAAAGATAAATAAAACGCATTGACATCTAGCGGATTTTAATCGTACTAGAAGCATTTCTACAATGACTGCAGCGGTACTAACGGAAGTTTTGACAACTACCCGCCGGAAAATAAAAATCTTTTAGTTACTAGGACGTAAAAGATTTTTTCTTTACAGCTACGAGTAATGAAAAGATTTTTTAAGTCCACGTAATGAAAAAATGGATTTTAGCTATGTTTTTTAGGCTCTAAAGTTACTATTTCACAGCCTACCACGGAAAAAGGGAATTGTAGGCATGTGCAATATCCTCATACTAAAAAAGTAGAGGCTTACGATATCTTAATTGTAGGCTTCTTTTTTTCTAAAGATGTTAAACAAAATGAAAATGCTGCCCTGTAAACTTTTAGGTTTGTGACTCCCATCCTTTTTCTCCTGTACCCCTTCATATTTATCTTATAAGATTACTGAATACTACCAACCTTTACCAGTTTTTAATGGAAGATTCTATTAATATTTTTACATTTTATTTTGCTACTTTTAGAATTTTTATTGATACTGAAAATTCATTTTTAAGTAATGCTTAGGTAAATATTAGATAATACATTTCTCTTCTACCCTTTTCTTTTTGAAATGTTTTTACAACCTAAAGTAATTTTTGTGAGAAATTTATACTTCTAACTAAATTAACAGCCACCAAATAAACATTAATAACAATTACACTTTTAATAATAATTAAACAATTTTATATTCACTTGTCGACAATTAGATTAAGAGTATAATGCTGGTTTTAAATTGACGAAACTGTATAAAGTGATGGTGAATAAAGGCAGGGCACTTGCCATCTAGTGGTCAAGTGTTACCTCTTCTTTGTTATTTAAGGGACATAATGGAGTTGAAGTAACTCCACTGATATTTCTACATCTTGCTACGTTACGGTGAACGGTGATAAATATGGTCTTTGACAATGGCAAAGCAACTTTATTGAAAAAGTTTGTTATGGCATGTTTCCAATGATGTTGGTCATTCGTTGTTCCAAGATGAATATTTTTTCCAAGGTTAATATTATATATTAATATTTGCAAATGTTTTTGGTTAAGGTCAATAGATTTTAACACTTTTTTTGCTTTCAAGGAGTTAAATTAAAATTAATTTAAGAGTACACCCTATTTTCAATTATATATATGTAGTTATGATGGACGATGAGGTGTAAGAAGGTACTAAAAACTCAGAAGTTATTTCATACGTGAAGAGACGTTTCGACTCATAGAAGAGTCATCTTCAGTCAATTTATTCTAAACAAATCATCATTACATTAATTAGAATAATTCATTTCTTGGAATTTATAAACCAGAGAACATTACACTTTTAACATGTTCCTCTATCTGTTTGACTATACTATGCAATTGTATAATGGTAGAGTATAATTAATTTAATTACTTACAATTTCTGTGATATCATTAGATCCTTACATCTGCCTCCGTAGGAGGGCGTCTTAATTGCAATTTGATTTTTTAAAATTCAAAATTCAAATCAGTCAATAATAAAATTAACCTCATATTACTAATGATAATTAATATATAAATTCTAAATAAAACAAACAAAACAATGAAACAATTTACCAATTAACTTTTAATTAAGGTATCTGTAGTACTTAAACATTATCATTCTCACCGAGATTTTCTATTGCTTAATTATTAATTCTTAGTCACACTACTCATTTATATGTAGGGCGAATATGTACAAATGTCTATTTTGAATCTGTCGTTAATATACAATATAATCAATCAAGCTAAAAGGTTAAATTTAATTACTTAAATATTAAAAATTACTAGAACCAAACTACAACTATTGGCAATAGTTTTATCCACCGTCTCCCAGATAGCGCTTCAATCAACTGTAAACTGTACACATTAGGTTTGGTAATGGGAGGTTCAACCAAGCTCTCCCAGGCAGCGCTTCGATCTATTTTACTTCCTTCTATTATTAATTACTATTATTAAATTTCATTCTATTATTAAAAATTATATTTTTTATTAATTTAAATTAATAATATAATAAACAATTTTATTATTAAGATTACTTTGATATTCAAGGTTCGATTCACTATAAAGAATTTATTTATTGAGTTATTATAATTTATCTATAGTAGTTTCTAATAATTCTAACTTGTTAAACACTATTATTATCGATATTAATATTTATTATTATTTTATTATACTTCCTCATTAATATTAATATTAGGTTTATCTTTAAACTTTTGGAAAATTAAATTATAATTTTTATTGATATTACTGGAATCTGTTTTGTGATTGACCGAATAGTTAATATTATTATAGATATGAAATGCCTCTAATATCCTCCTTTTTCTCGTATTTTGTTCATATCCTAAAATTTTTGTCCCTTCAAAAGAGAACGAGTGTCCTGTATTAAATGCGTGCAGTGAGAGACCAGTTTTTTGGCTTTTGGTTTTAATATCGTTAGTGTGATGGTACAATCTAGTTTTTAATTTTTGAGAGGTTTCTCCTATATACGCTTTGTCACAATTTTGACAATCTATTTTATATATTAACCCAGATCTATTGTCAGTAGTGATTTTATCTTTCATATTATTATAGTGGTTCATTAATTTATCAATTGGTTTAAAACTGAACTTTACTTGGTCACAATCATTTTGTTTAAGCGTCTTTTGAATTTTTTCGGAAAGACCTTTAATGTATGTGAGGCTCGTGTACTTGTTCCTAATATCATTATTATACTTTATTGTTGTTTCAAGTTGTTTATTGTTTACTTTATCTAGTTGTTTGTGCCATAATGCTTTTATAATTTTAAGGGGATATAAATTCTCTGTCAGTTTGGAGAATATTGTAGTTTTTATATCTTTCATATAATCCTTATCAGTAATTTTTATTGCTCTTATTATTAAATTGGAAGCTATGTTTGTTATCATGTGTTTGGGATGATTAGACTTATAATTAAGTAATCTATTACTTTTGACCTCCTTAGAGTACCATTTTGTAGCTAATCTCCCATTTTCTCTCCTAATTATCGTCATATCCAGGTAGTTTAAACATTTATTAGTTTCTATTTCATAGGTGAATTTAATTTTATTATTTATATTATTAAAACTATTCATAGTTGCATTAAGATCATCTTTTTTTATTATAAGAAATAAGTCGTCTATATATTTAAATATTATTTTTGGTTTATTTTGTAACTTATCAATTGCTTTATTTATTATAGAATTTAGAGTTAATCCGCTTAAATTTACACTAAGTTTTCCACCCATTGCCACTCCATTAATTTGTCTGAAATATTCTTTGTTATAAGTAAAAAAATTGTTAGTGCAGCAAAATTTTAAGGTTTCTATATAAAGTTGTTTGCTTTTTATAGTGGTGTGAGGTTCGATATCCTCCCAATTCTGATTTATTAACTTATAGGTTTCTTCCAAGGGGATATTAGTAAACAAGGATATAACGTCTAAGGAAATAAGAAGGTCATCATCATCTACCTGGACATCTTTTATTTTATTTTTTAAATGTTCTGCATTTATAATATCATAGGGATTATTTCTATTTATAACATCTAGAGTAGGATTGATAAGGGTTGTAAGTTTTTCAATCGGAGAATTTCGTCCATCAATGATGGGACGGAGGGGGTAGTTCTCTTTATGCGTCTTTAATAATCCATGAATCCTTGGCAAGTTACAATGATCAATATTCAATTTAGTCTTTTCTTTGGTTGTTAAAAATTTATATTTAATAAGTTTATTTATTAATTTAATGTATTCTTTTTTAATATCTGGTAATGGATTTGTTCTAATTTTTCTATATGTATTTTTATCTTGCAACAATAATTCCATTTTATCATGATAATCTGTTTTTTTAATAATAACTGTTTTATTACTTTTATCCGTCTTTAAAATTATTAATTGGGGATTATTTCTAATAAATATTTTAAGTAACTTCACATCTTTTGTTATTTGGGAATTTAATACGCTATTCTTTATACTTTTATTTTTATTATTTTTTTGGAAATTAGTTATGGAATTTATAATGTTGTTTCTAAGGAAATTTTTGTGGTTGTCTGGGGAATCTACATTACCTAAAACAAATTCAATATCTACTATGAATTTCAGGATTGATTTGTCAATATTGAGAGATGTTAAATTAAAATTATGGCCTAGGCTTAATAAATTAATAATATTATTCGGTATTATACAATTGGTGAGATTTAAGCACCATCCTTTATGATGTAGTTGATTATACCACTCAAGGTGTTTAAGTTCTTCAGGGTTACCTGTTCTCATTGTGTTGGAATTATTTGAGTGAATTTTTTTATTGAGTTTTTTTTCCAGAATATTAATTAATTTAAATTTAGAAGATTCAATAATGTTCTTAATACAATTATACTTCATTATGTTGTCATTCTTAATATCATTGAGAATATTATTAATAGTACGATTACAACTATTAGATATCCAATAGGTTTCTTTTATTTCCTGCGATATTAAGGTATTAACGTAATTGTCTGAGATTTTATTAATTTTATTGTTTCCGTTCTGTTTATTGAATATATTTAAAGAATTTATTTTTATCCATTTTAAATGATTAGGAACTAGATTATTAGATTTGTGATAGCGTAAGTAGTTTCTTCTATTATCTGATTTGCATAGTTTTACAATATTTGACTTCAAAGTCCACACTTTGTTTTTATTAGTGCAATGTTTATCAATATGGAGTCCAAGAGCCTTATTCAATTGTTTGATGATAATCTGTTCTTCTTTGTGAAGACTGTTTATGTTGATATTCCTGGCAGTGTCCATATCCAGGTAATTAATTTCAAGGAGTTAAATTAAAATTAATTTAAGAGTACACCCTATTTTCAATTATATATATGTAGTTATGATGGACGATGAGGTGTAAGAAGGTACTAAAAACTCAGAAGTTATTTCATACGTGAAGAGACGTTTCGACTCATAGAAGAGTCATCTTCAGTCAATTTATTCTAAACAAATCATCATTACATTAATTAGAATAATTCATTTCTTGGAATTTATAAACCAGAGAACATTACACTTTTAACATGTTCCTCTATCTGTTTGACTATACTATGCAATTGTATAATGGTAGAGTATAATTAATTTAATTACTTACAATTTCTGTGATATCATTAGATCCTTACATCTGCCTCCGTAGGAGGGCGTCTTAATTGCAATTTGATTTTTTAAAATTCAAAATTCAAATCAGTCAATAATAAAATTAACCTCATATTACTAATGATAATTAATATATAAATTCTAAATAAAACAAACAAAACAATGAAACAATTTACCAATTAACTTTTAATTAAGGTATCTGTAGTACTTAAACATTATCATTCTCACCGAGATTTTCTATTGCTTAATTATTAATTCTTAGTCACACTACTCATTTATATGTAGGGCGAATATGTACAAATGTCTATTTTGAATCTGTCGTTAATATACAATATAATCAATCCCAAACCTAATGTGTACAGTTTACAGTTGATTGAAGCGCTATCTGGGAGACGGTGGATAAAACTATTGCCAATAGTTGTAGTTTGGTTCTAGTAATTTTTAATATTTAAGTAATTAAATTTAACCTTTTAGCTTGATTGATTATATTGTATATTAACGACAGATTCAAAATAGACATTTGTACATATTCGCCCTACATATAAATGAGTAGTGTGACTAAGAATTAATAATTAAGCAATAGAAAATCTCGGTGAGAATGATAATGTTTAAGTACTACAGATACCTTAATTAAAAGTTAATTGGTAAATTGTTTCATTGTTTTGTTTGTTTTATTTAGAATTTATATATTAATTATCATTAGTAATATGAGGTTAATTTTATTATTGACTGATTTGAATTTTGAATTTTAAAAAATCAAATTGCAATTAAGACGCCCTCCTACGGAGGCAGATGTAAGGATCTAATGATATCACAGAAATTGTAAGTAATTAAATTAATTATACTCTACCATTATACAATTGCATAGTATAGTCAAACAGATAGAGGAACATGTTAAAAGTGTAATGTTCTCTGGTTTATAAATTCCAAGAAATGAATTATTCTAATTAATGTAATGATGATTTGTTTAGAATAAATTGACTGAAGATGACTCTTCTATGAGTCGAAACGTCTCTTCACGTATGAAATAACTTCTGAGTTTTTAGTACCTTCTTACACCTCATCGTCCATCATAACTACATATATATAATTGAAAATAGGGTGTACTCTTAAATTAATTTTAATTTAACTCCTTGAAATTAATTACCTGGATATGGACACTGCCAGGAATATCAACATAAACAGTCTTCACAAAGAAGAACAGATTATCATCAAACAATTGAATAAGGCTCTTGGACTCCATATTGATAAACATTGCACTAATAAAAACAAAGTGTGGACTTTGAAGTCAAATATTGTAAAACTATGCAAATCAGATAATAGAAGAAACTACTTACGCTATCACAAATCTAATAATCTAGTTCCTAATCATTTAAAATGGATAAAAATAAATTCTTTAAATATATTCAATAAACAGAACGGAAACAATAAAATTAATAAAATCTCAGACAATTACGTTAATACCTTAATATCGCAGGAAATAAAAGAAACCTATTGGATATCTAATAGTTGTAATCGTACTATTAATAATATTCTCAATGATATTAAGAATGACAACATAATGAAGTATAATTGTATTAAGAACATTATTGAATCTTCTAAATTTAAATTAATTAATATTCTGGAAAAAAAACTCAATAAAAAAATTCACTCAAATAATTCCAACACAATGAGAACAGGTAACCCTGAAGAACTTAAACACCTTGAGTGGTATAATCAACTACATCATAAAGGATGGTGCTTAAATCTCACCAATTGTATAATACCGAATAATATTATTAATTTATTAAGCCTAGGCCATAATTTTAATTTAACATCTCTCAATATTGACAAATCAATCCTGAAATTCATAGTAGATATTGAATTTGTTTTAGGTAATGTAGATTCCCCAGACAACCACAAAAATTTCCTTAGAAACAACATTATAAATTCCATAACTAATTTCCAAAAAAATAATAAAAATAAAAGTATAAAGAATAGCGTATTAAATTCCCAAATAACAAAAGATGTGAAGTTACTTAAAATATTTATTAGAAATAATCCCCAATTAATAATTTTAAAGACGGATAAAAGTAATAAAACAGTTATTATTAAAAAAACAGATTATCATGATAAAATGGAATTATTGTTGCAAGATAAAAATACATATAGAAAAATTAGAACAAATCCATTACCAGATATTAAAAAAGAATACATTAAATTAATAAATAAACTTATTAAATATAAATTTTTAACAACCAAAGAAAAGACTAAATTGAATATTGATCATTGTAACTTGCCAAGGATTCATGGATTATTAAAGACGCATAAAGAGAACTACCCCCTCCGTCCCATCATTGATGGACGAAATTCTCCGATTGAAAAACTTACAACCCTTATCAATCCTACTCTAGATGTTATAAATAGAAATAATCCCTATGATATTATAAATGCAGAACATTTAAAAAATAAAATAAAAGATGTCCAGGTAGATGATGATGACCTTCTTATTTCCTTAGACGTTATATCCTTGTTTACTAATATCCCCTTGGAAGAAACCTATAAGTTAATAAATCAGAATTGGGAGGATATCGAACCTCACACCACTATAAAAAGCAAACAACTTTATATAGAAACCTTAAAATTTTGCTGCACTAACAATTTTTTTACTTATAACAAAGAATATTTCAGACAAATTAATGGAGTGGCAATGGGTGGAAAACTTAGTGTAAATTTAAGCGGATTAACTCTAAATTCTATAATAAATAAAGCAATTGATAAGTTACAAAATAAACCAAAAATAATATTTAAATATATAGACGACTTATTTCTTATAATAAAAAAAGATGATCTTAATGCAACTATGAATAGTTTTAATAATATAAATAATAAAATTAAATTCACCTATGAAATAGAAACTAATAAATGTTTAAACTACCTGGATATGACGATAATTAGGAGAGAAAATGGGAGATTAGCTACAAAATGGTACTCTAAGGAGGTCAAAAGTAATAGATTACTTAATTATAAGTCTAATCATCCCAAACACATGATAACAAACATAGCTTCCAATTTAATAATAAGAGCAATAAAAATTACTGATAAGGATTATATGAAAGATATAAAAACTACAATATTCTCCAAACTGACAGAGAATTTATATCCCCTTAAAATTATAAAAGCATTATGGCACAAACAACTAGATAAAGTAAACAATAAACAACTTGAAACAACAATAAAGTATAATAATGATATTAGGAACAAGTACACGAGCCTCACATACATTAAAGGTCTTTCCGAAAAAATTCAAAAGACGCTTAAACAAAATGATTGTGACCAAGTAAAGTTCAGTTTTAAACCAATTGATAAATTAATGAACCACTATAATAATATGAAAGATAAAATCACTACTGACAATAGATCTGGGTTAATATATAAAATAGATTGTCAAAATTGTGACAAAGCGTATATAGGAGAAACCTCTCAAAAATTAAAAACTAGATTGTACCATCACACTAACGATATTAAAACCAAAAGCCAAAAAACTGGTCTCTCACTGCACGCATTTAATACAGGACACTCGTTCTCTTTTGAAGGGACAAAAATTTTAGGATATGAACAAAATACGAGAAAAAGGAGGATATTAGAGGCATTTCATATCTATAATAATATTAACTATTCGGTCAATCACAAAACAGATTCCAGTAATATCAATAAAAATTATAATTTAATTTTCCAAAAGTTTAAAGATAAACCTAATATTAATATTAATGAGGAAGTATAATAAAATAATAATAAATATTAATATCGATAATAATAGTGTTTAACAAGTTAGAATTATTAGAAACTACTATAGATAAATTATAATAACTCAATAAATAAATTCTTTATAGTGAATCGAACCTTGAATATCAAAGTAATCTTAATAATAAAATTGTTTATTATATTATTAATTTAAATTAATAAAAAATATAATTTTTAATAATAGAATGAAATTTAATAATAGTAATTAATAATAGAAGGAAGTAAAATAGATCGAAGCGCTGCCTGGGAGAGCTTGGTTGAACCTCCCATTACCAAACCTAATGTGTACAGTTTACAGTTGATTGAAGCGCTATCTGGGAGACGGTGGATAAAACTATTGCCAATAGTTGTAGTTTGGTTCTAGTAATTTTTAATATTTAAGTAATTAAATTTAACCTTTTAGCTTGATTGATTATATTGTATATTAACGACAGATTCAAAATAGACATTTGTACATATTCGCCCTACATATAAATGAGTAGTGTGACTAAGAATTAATAATTAAGCAATAGAAAATCTCGGTGAGAATGATAATGTTTAAGTACTACAGATACCTTAATTAAAAGTTAATTGGTAAATTGTTTCATTGTTTTGTTTGTTTTATTTAGAATTTATATATTAATTATCATTAGTAATATGAGGTTAATTTTATTATTGACTGATTTGAATTTTGAATTTTAAAAAATCAAATTGCAATTAAGACGCCCTCCTACGGAGGCAGATGTAAGGATCTAATGATATCACAGAAATTGTAAGTAATTAAATTAATTATACTCTACCATTATACAATTGCATAGTATAGTCAAACAGATAGAGGAACATGTTAAAAGTGTAATGTTCTCTGGTTTATAAATTCCAAGAAATGAATTATTCTAATTAATGTAATGATGATTTGTTTAGAATAAATTGACTGAAGATGACTCTTCTATGAGTCGAAACGTCTCTTCACGTATGAAATAACTTCTGAGTTTTTAGTACCTTCTTACACCTCATCGTCCATCATAACTACACTTTTTTTGCTTGTAGCTCCTACATCGTTGAGCATTGGTCCATAGCTTTCATGATTTTTTTTGCTCCAAATAACCTGTAGAACATCCCTTTCAATTTGGCCATCTGAAATTGTATACACACTGAGTATAGAAACATTTGTTAGCAGTACAAAAATGTGTAGGTTGGGTGTGGTCTGTGGAGATATTAGTGGGGGAGAGTCTGCAGGTCGAGGGAAGCGGATTTAAGGATGTGGTAGGTAAGAGTGCCTTAACGAAGAACACTATATTATAGAGCAAGATTGAATCAAAGGAAATATTTTTAAATACAGTAATACCCAGAGCTTACACGATAGGTGGGACCGAATGATAATCGTATAAGTCAAATTCGCGTAAGTCATGGTAAAATGTTGCATATAAATTTGTTTAATTGGGACCAGGGGCTAATGAAAGTAATAATTTAGAAAAATTGGTGTCTAATAAAATTTTAGATAGTGTTGCAAAAAAGGTAAACTTAAGTAACATAAGTTATTTAAGTTGTTTTTACGTAGAATGCTTCCTAAAATCTAACATAGTCGCCTGACGGGATTTTCCTTTAGATGCAAAAGTTCGCCTTAGCATGCTGATAATTTTTTTATTCCCTGTTTTGTAGCAGAAACTCGTTCTTTTGTTGGAGTCTGTGACCTCCAATATTTGTAACCCTTTTTCAATTGAACTGAAACATTCTGTTGTTTGGAACTATCATTTGATCTTCTGATTGAACTGGGTCAAAAGAATCAATTCTTTGATGTTTTGCTTACACATTCGCGTAAGTTGGGGGTATTACTGTAATTAGATAATTCTGATTTAAAGTTACCAAAATGAATATTTTGAAAAACTTAGGATCCTTCAGTTGCTAGTTCTAAATTATTGGCAATAAACATTTTATCAAAAATTTAATCTCTATCAAATTACTTGATTATTTTTACAAACATTATCTTTGTCAAATGCACATTACCCACATTTTCTAGTAATCCGTGTTTGAATACGAAGGTATAATTTTTATTTTCTTATCTTTATTTTAATAAATGTTGCTTGTTGCCCAACTTAATGGAATTTTCTTCTATGATATTCATTATTTATTTTTTATCTCACTATTTGAACACTTAGTGTTTTTAAAATAACATTTTTTGTTTAAAATGATGATCAATTCTATCAATTTTTTATTTAAAGACCATCAATATTAAAATTTGTATTATTATCTTTGAAACATGATATTTTTTTTTTTTTTTTTTTTTATTTTTATATTCTTTAAAAAAAAAAAGAATTATTTTACTCTGCTGATTAATAGCTGTTATTAATCACCTCAAGTTTTAGGATTTTTTTTATAACATTAAAAATTCATGTTAAAGAAAAGTAAAGATTATCTGTAAAAAACAGACTGAAGAACTATAAAGGCCTTAAAGTTATAGATATACTTGATAGATTTACAGGGTGTTTCATAATTCGCATGTTTAAACATATTTAAATAACTTCTCCCTTAGAAACTGGTTAAGTTGCGGTAGTTCATCAAATACCTGTGCACGCATGCACCAGAAAGGTCCTTGCAAATAAAATAATAATAATAAATATATATATATATAATATTAGAATTTACTGGTCATAAATCTAATCAAGAAAAATAATTATAGATAATTTATAATAAGTACTGTATTTATATTTAATATTTTTTCAATTATTACTGTTATTTTAGATATTAAAATATTTAGTGTAGTGCGATTTTTTTATCGATTAAGTAAGAATTCACCTAGAAATCGCACCTTTAATTTAATTTTAAGTTTTCAAGAGTGTCTAGTACAAATTGCTTGATTGAGTGCGATTGCAATGTTATATTATTTATTGTTTTACTTTTATTTATTTTGCATGAGATTATATTATTCATTTATTTTTTATTGAAAGATGAAATTGAGATTATAAAATTTAATTATATTTACTCTAATCACTCGATTTTTTTTTAAACGATATAATTAAATAACGAAGAGGTTTACTTTCTGGATTTGTTTGTAAAGAATCTCGTTTTGAATTAGTGGTTTATGTCTTATTCGAGGGACAAGCATCCCTCGAATAAGACATTTATTTAAGATAAGTTCCTCTTTCTTTTGAACTGATTATGACCAACTGTGGTTGAAACTTTGCTCTGTAAAATATACAGTTAGACCTTTTTTTCTAATTAACCTTTTTATTCAAACCTCGAAGTTTATATTTTATAACCAAATTCATAAAGGTTTTTAAAATAAAACGATGTGTAGTTATTTATAAAAAGGAAGGTCTAAATTTAATTTTTACTGTTTAGTTTGTAAGTTCTTTTATTTTTATTTTTGTCATTAAATATTTTTAGAACAATTTATAAGATTAAATTTGTAATAAGCAAATTGATAAGATTTTTTTTCTTTATAAATTAAAATATTTTATTATTTATTGTTAATTTTTTTTTTTAGTTTTTAGTTTGTATATACATTATATCTACTGTAATTTTTCTAGTTCAGTTTATTTATTTATTTATAATTGCTGCACGTATTGTTCCGTAGCTTTATATTTTTTCCGCATCATATTTCATTCTGTAGTTTATACTTTGTTTTGTTTAATTTATTTTCTTTCTTTTTTTGTTCTTTTTACTGTCAGTTAAACAATCCCTGTATAAGAGGTAAATAAAGTTTTTCATTTGGTTTTTTTTTAATTATTTAATTTGGCAGGCCAGCAATGGCACACTTTTTTTAATTTATTTATGTATATATATAATATAATATATTGTTATATATATGTACGTAATATATATATATAATAAATTAATATTATTTTACTTTTGTTTTAGTGCATTCCTTACTATATCTAATGTAAGATTGAGTTTGTTTTGAATATTAAATATAAAAGAGGAACAGTTAGTTATGTGTTATGAAGAGTAAGAATTAGAAACCATGAAATTTCAACGATTATATACTTATAATTAGCTGCAGGAGGTTAGCAGAATAATTTAATCTTAAGGCAATTATCGGCAGAAGAAAATAGAATTAAAAGAACTGTTAATGATTTTTAAGAAGTTTGTATTCAAATTCAGTTCTTTTCATATGATATACAAATATGACAATTTTTTCAACAATATCTTTTACTTTTTTCCCCCCTATTTCGTAAAGTATTTTTTATTTTGAGTAACACCATAAATAAACAGGATGAATTAAAGAAGAATATCTTGTATGTTTCCTTTAGTTAGTAAATTAAATCAATTATTGAATGAATAATGCAACTGTTCTAAGTACATAGTACACAATACGTAGTCTGTCCCAGTTTACTTAGTAGCTCAGGCTTACTTTGGTTGTTGGGGGGGAGGGGAGCTTACTGTCTAATCACTCATTTCCTACATAAGTCTCAATAATTATTTTATACGTATTTATGGGACAGAGTAGTACTTATAATGATCCAGATTGCCCTTAACTGCTATTTGTGAAGAAATGTGTAATATACACATATGGTCCGATGGTGCATCAGACTCCTATTTAGCTTCTAACTTAAAGACAAATTCTTTGACTATACAAAAGATAAAGGAAATTTATGAAATTAATTTAGAGATATATTATACAGTAATCCCTTGTTTGTCGTGGGTATTATGTTCTGGAACCACCAGTGATAATTGGAAATCGTAAAATTGCAGCACCATATTTATTTTTACCTTTAATAACCCTCCCTGCACTATTTACAACCCACCCTTTACATTATTAATAACAGTGCGCAAGTGTGACAAATAAGTTATAAATAACATTATGCAAGCATAAAATTATATGAGCTGATAGGTGATAGGTAAGTTTACCATTAATAGCCAAAACATACTGTTCAAAAATAATTCATTTAATAATAATACATGTATATTTATAATTACAGTAATGTTCAGCCGCATTAAATACACATGCTCGCCATAATAACTTGACCCCACGATCCACTGAATCCGCTGAAGGTGAACTGTAATATAGCGAGGGATTACTGTATTCCTTACACTAGTTAAAGCATTATATTCATCTTACTGTTACGGCTCCTAGAATTAATTATTGGATATAGTTGATTTTGTGCTCCAACCTTGTATAATTATTTTTTGGTTGCTTACCCCTTATTTTAATTATTATTTATTTCTATATAAATAGAGGTTTGTGCACCTCCTACGTTAATAGTTTTTATTTCACCTTTTCTATCCTTTTTTTTCCAATTATTACAGGTGTTTTTTTTTTTTTTCCTTGAATTTTTTTTTTGTAAACAAAAATTAAAAGAAGAAGTAAGAAAGTTTCATGTTTACTTCCAACATAAATGTAAGTATTTTTTTTTTTTTTTTTTTTTTTTTTTTTTTATAAAATATAATAAATAAGTTTCATGGATATTAGACAAGATCTCTTTTCAATTACTAAAAAATTATATTTATTTATACTAAAAAAAATATACTTTCTAAATTACTAAGTTTACATTCTAACAAACCTCTTATCTCCTTATTTTTTTCCTTTTTTTGGTATTTTTATTTATTTATTTATTTTTTTTTTTTTTTGTGTACATGTCTTTATTTATTTGCATGCTGTTTATTGCTTTGCCTTTTAATTAGAAATTTACTTTTCTTATTTTTTTTTTCTTATCATTTTATTAGAATAAAATTCTATTTTTATATGTGATTATTTGTATATGATAAATATTAATTTAGTACTCTTTTATCATTAATTGTTTCGGTTTTTGTGTTTTATGAAATTTAAATTAAAGATTTTTTTTAACAACAATGTTGCTTGTTTTTTCAGTGATAATAATTAAATCTAAATTTCTTTTTAATCATTTGTTTTAAACTTGTTCCAATTTATGGGTCTGTGTACGTATTTCTTAATTATTTATGTTCCTTGTATACATTTTTGATGCACATTCATAAAGTTATTTTATTTATTTTAATTTTTCTCCAATAATTTTCATTAACATTAATTATTATTTTTTATTTATTTATTTTTAATTGGATTGATAATTTGGAGAATTATTCATAATTTTTTGTTGACAGAAGTTCCTTCTATTCAACAATTCACTTATACTTTTTTATTTATCTGTTTTTTATAATGATGTTAATCCCCTCCCCAATTTATTTATCAAATCATGGACTTCTTTGGGAAAAAACAATATTCACTTCCACTGCTAGGAATTATTTCATTGCTGGGTATTATATATATTTAGTCTTATATAATTATTTAGCTATAACAGGGGTGGGCAACTTCCCAGTGGGTTTTTAATGCGCCCTTACTAATGATAAAACCCAAATTGGTGATTATTTTTTTATTTTGCTCTCTAACTCGTCTGCATCATAAACTGTAAAATTTGTCAGGGGATCATTAAATCAAATGGTAATCCACTAACCTGAAACTTAAAACCACTATCCAATCACCAACACATCTGGGTAGATTTCCAGAGATATAGTTCAATATCCAAACAACAAACAAATATTTATAACAATTGGCTGGTTCCGGCTGAACCTCCAGGTTTCGGTGGTTGTTTATTTATACAGGGTGGTCCAAATGTCTCCCCCCCCCCCTCTTAACTTTTGAACGGCTTAAGATAAATTAATGGAACTTGGAGAATCTCTCCCATGTAAAGGGAAGTTTATTTTCATGCATGGCGCAGCAGGGGCAACCACCCATTTTGCCCCCAGGCCACCTAACTTCAAAATTTTAAATTGGAGTGTATATTTTTTATAGCAGATTTGGATTCCATGGCAAAATATAAAAATATGTTACTTCAAACTTTTTTTTATATCTCCAATATTTTGCCCCTTATAGGGGCCAAAGGAATAAAAATGGTAGATTTCAGCACCTTTTGCCCCTAGTACGCAAGTGGATGAATACATACTTCTCTTTACATGTTAAAGATCCCACAAGTTCTATTACTTTATTGCAAACCGTTTAGATTTTATAACGATATAAGTGTTATTTTTTATTAATTTCGAAGAGTTATTTTGCTATTCTTCCCCCCCTGTTGGGGGAAAAATATTGGAGATATTTTGAACTTGGGTGGCCTGAGGGCAAAGTGGGTGGTTGCTCCTAGTGTGCGATTGAATGAAAACAAACTTCCCTTTACATGGTAAGGATCTCCCAAGTTTCATTAATTTATCTCAATCCGTAAAAGTTAAGAGGGGGGGGGGGGGGGGGGAGAGAGACTTTTGGACCACCCTGTATAACTAAACCTCTATAATGATGGTTCACTATCACACAATGGAGAAAAATACAGTCAAGGATCTTTGAACTTTTCTCTCTCCTTACAGCTATTAAGTTAAAATCAAGTTTTCTCTAGCAGCCCTAATGAACAGAGAAGGGAAAACGTAGGACCTGGTATTAACTGATGTAGGTGGACAAAGTTGTTCATCTTCCTGTACATCTGCTAACTCTTAGTTCCTTCTGCTTCCCTTTTCTCCTTTCCATTATTAATTTTAACTGATTGATGTAAATGATGCTTTTAGGGGAATCTTATGGACTAACTGAATAGCTTGAACCTTTTACATTTTTAGTCACATAAAAAATCAAGAGATAACCCTTTCCTTGGATCATTTTTTTGTGGTTTTTAATCCCGTTCAACAGCTTAGGTCATTACAGGATTATTATTAATTTTTATTAACATTTTCTGCTAATAAGTTATTAGCATCTATACTAACAGGGGACCTCAACCTAATAACAATTAATATTTTCTTTAACCAGGTTCACTAATTGTTATTAATAATTTACTAATACGGTGAAGAATGGGATTTTCTTTTCTTTCTAAAGAATTTTTTTTTTTTTTCATGGAGTAATGTATTCACAAGAACTAAGTGAAAAGATGTGACACATCATCAATGTGTTTGTCTAATGTATCTCTAATGTTAATAAATAAATGTCTCACCTGAGAACTGTACCTGAGAATGATAGTGTTTGAACTTCTGCTCTAAGGAGAGCAGATTTAACTTGTGATACTTTAACCAATCAAACTACCTAAACATGAAATAAACTATTATACAGAAAAACAGGAGCTTTTAAATATCTCCGCTTAAATTGTTCATATTATCTTAATGCAAACTTTTTAATTTAAATTAATTAATTTATCTACACACTGCAGCAAAATTAAGCATATTGTATGCAACAAGGCAGCAAAGGAAATATTTCTGCCTTGTGTATTTATAGCCTGTCCTCTCCTCCGGATTGGCGGCTAACTTAATCACCCGTCAGTAAAATTCCATTTTGCTGCCTGATTACATAAATAACTATTATGGTTCTTTAATATTTACTTAGTTTGTGGTTCGGATTTAACTTGAGTAAATAATTTATTTCTCCCCATATTTCTATTGTGAAAACATATTATATTAACTTATTCTTCTTGTTCTAATTTTTTTTATGGTAAAATGATTTTATCTTACTTAATAATTTTTCTTTTTTTTTCAAATTAATTTGGTGTTGAGTATAATATTAATAATAATTTTATCTAAAGTTTTCTATTCATATATTAATAAAATTACATGTATACATTTTTACACAATTGTAAATACGTTGCGATGAGTGTGTCTTACTATATGATTTTTTAATTAAAGTGCACGAAAGCGGCCGATCCCCTATCACAGGCCGACACCCTCCGATAGTGAATCTACAGCGAGCAGTTGCTGGTCACACACACGTAGTATAACTCCACATCTTCCTTCAGCCTCTCCCTAGCAACTTTATTAAACGTTTCTCATTTAAAACTTACTTAACTCATTCCATTTTATAGTTTCTGTTAATAAGAAAAAAATCAACTCGGAAAAAACTTTTTGAATATCGATTGATAATTTGTTATTTTAATATAACAAAATTGAACTGTGATATTTGTTCTAGAGTGTTGGATATTTAGTATGATTTGTTAAAAGGGCAAATTTGTAAGAATACATGGATCCACGTATTATTTAAATCAAGCCTGTGAGCACTATAAATGTTGTACATCTCTACATTCTTTACACAATTGATGTTAGAAAAGCCAGCTGATAACACTAGAAGTCATCTTCAGTTCCAATTAGATAAGTAGAATTAAAATTGGGTAATATCTGTGCAGAAGTTGAGACAGAGGTGTAAATTAGATTTAAACATCTGTCTCAACTCTACACTGCCTTTTCTCTTTCATTCATCTACTTATCTCTCAGGCACTATAAATGATCGCTAGAGGTTGGAAGTGAGCTTTATGCAATAAAGTTGCTTTTGGTGGAAAGAAATTTTGCTTATTCCTAATTATTTGTACATATATGTTTAATTGAAGCGAGCGTAGCGAGCTTCCTACATTCAACGAAATATGCTCTGTGTCTGTCTGTCTGTCTGTCAGTAACGTTCACGCGTGTGACGATAACTTGAGTAAAAGTTGACCGATTTAGTTGAAATTTGGTATACATGATCCTCTTACTAATACTCAGGCTAAGTTCGTTGGACAGCGTGATCCGTCCAAGAGTTCGCGCGCAACGCTCGCGTAAACGAGAGGTTCAAAAATTAAATTGGAATTTCAGGACGGGAAAAGATTCTATCATCATCTATTCGATGAGACGAACATTTTTTTCAAATAACATTTTTTAGTAAAACCAACAGCGACACCGCTATGAATTAATAAAGATCGCTAAAACTATTAAAGCGGGCCTAAACGTTTAAAATAGAGAAAACAACCTTTTTACCGATATCTTACGTTCTAACGTAACGATTTTAATAAAACTTCATAGACACCATCTGATGCACAATTGAAACAGGCATGCAAAATTTCAATATGATACATGCAGTAGTTTGTTTGTAGCAAAGAGATACAAATTATAAATATTGAAATAGAGATGTGTGGTTAGTGGAATAGTAAGAATGCGGGGTGGTTCCCTTACTACTAGCCGCTGCACTACTACCAGACCCATTATCTATCAACTCATCATGATTCACAATAATCTTTTTTTTCAATATTCAATACATATTTATTACTATACGCTCGCTTCAATGATAGAGCCACGCGATGCCTAGTTTAACTTATTATTTTACATAAATAATGTTAAAACTTCACTCATCTAGTCATAATTTAACCGTACTAATATATTTACTCTTATGTTTTGGATATCATTCTATTCTTTGTGTTTTGGACATCATTCTATTTCAAATAATTGTCTGCAGTATTCTATGTGTTCTCCATCTTTGTGATGATTACCCAGAAAAGTGATGGGAATGTACATGAGTTTAAATTAATAGAATTTTGTCTAATTCTTAAGTGCCGTAGAGAATAGTATAATCCTTTTTTACTTATTTAATAAGATACCATATTTATTTTTATTGCCCAAGAAAAGAGATGAGGCTGACAATTTAATCTTACTTATTGAAAATTATACTTTTTTTAAAAAATTTAATTTATATTTTTAAAGGAAATTTGATTTAAATAAAAAAAATGTACTCGTACCCAAATTATCTTTTTAACAATCCCGTCCAACACTCTAAAATGAAGATTAAATAATGACATTATCTTAGCGATTCCGCTCAGTAGGAGTAAAGACATTCCAAAGATAAAAATACTCATTAAATTTACCAATTATATAAAATTGGAAATTTTTTACCCAATTTCTGTGTTGTACTTCGTTTAACACACATCTAGTCATCGAGAAATGATACCTAGTCAGAATTTTATATTTATTTAATACTTAACTAGTCAAATTTATGTAGGATTTTTTTAATTAATTTTTTATTTTAATTTTGAAGCGTGGCAATACTTATGTTTAGGTGATTTTTGTTACATTTTACCAGGGTTATAAATTTTTTTTTTAGTGTGTTTTTAATATTTTTTTTTTTTTCTCTATACATTTCATAGGTTTTAATTAGTTACCATACATGGGGGAAATTTAACTAAATATTTCTGTCATTTTAAACTCTATCAAACTCAAGAAAAATAATGAACTCATATTAAATTGAGAAAACTATATTACTATTTGTAAAGTTAAATAAAAAAAAATGGAGGGAATAATTACATTATTACTAGTATAAACTTGTTTACTATTGTGTATAGATATAAATAATATTTTAAATATTAAATGTGGGATAACAATTAAATATTACAACTTTAGCACGGCCCGTGCTTTGTCACACACCTTTGAAAGTCACATTAATGTTATTTACGGATTCTCTGCCTGATAATGTAATTATTGAAACTTACCAGTTGTGGATATAAAGCTCCAAGTAATATGTTATATTTTTGCACTGTTCTAAAATGTTTAGATTTTATTTATTTACATTTGGGAAAACTGCTTTCTTGGCAACTTATAAAAGTATATTATATATTTTAATTTTTTAATATTAATTTGTACGTAGGGATCTCATTATTTTTGTTTTTAAATTTAATAGGACTAATATCAAGCAATTTTAATATGTGTAAAAAAATACTTGCTTCGATAAAGAATTTTTCTAGTCATCTTGTAATTTTTTTTTTTTTTTAATTGTTCTTTTTAGCTTTAGATTTAACTATTTTAAATTTTCATGTTTTTTATGATTATTTTTGTATTAATCAACTGCCAAAGTTATTGAATGTGTTTAAAATTTCTATATGGATGAAACTAAATGGTTATAAATTGAATAAGTAATAGCATTTCTGAAGAATTAATAAAAGTTTCATAGTTCATACATAAAAAGAAATAAAATCTTTTAAATGTTCTATTTTAAGCCCGTTGTGAACTTAATAAAGTAGGATATTTAAATATCTAAAGGATATTATCCCTGAAATTTGTTTTAAATTTACAGCTTATAAAAATAACATATTTACCTCTCACACATATTTCTATTAGTTTAATCTTAAAAATTCCAATTTTCGTGTCATCAAATTGCAAAAATAAGGTCGGCAAACTTCTTCCTATTGAAGTGTAATGCTTGAACTTAAGAAGAACTTAAGCTTGTTAAAAAATAAAGTGGTAACCCTTGAAATTTAACGAAGATCCTCAGTTCAGTAAAGACAAAAAAAAGCTTTGAAATAATAAAGCACCAATATATCTCTCCACTATCCTAAGTTGCGTTAAAGCCAATTTTAATCTGAATTTAACTTGATGGTAGAAACTCACAATACAATATCAGAATAATGAGGGTTGACTGTTTTATGAAAGTCCTTTTTATAAAAAATAATTAATTCAAATAATAATAGGAAAGTACAATAATAGGAATACTAATAATAGGAAAGTACACTAATAGGAAGGACAATAGTTAGCTATAAAAAGTGTTTATTGTGTATCAAATAAACACTTAAGTGATAGTTCTAATTCTGAAGAAACAGACCCAGATGTAAGGTGGATCTGGCAGCAAATTGAGGAATTTTTTAAGAGACAGTTATAAATTACATTTTGCTTCCAAGCTTACTGAAAGTAACGGAAGCTATGTGATTGTTCTGAGGAACAAAATTTTTGTGTTTCTGATTTAAATATAAAAAATTCCAAGACAGAAATCCGTTTCAGACATCAGAAACATTTATGGTTCCCTGTCTAATGTGTGTGAAAGTTACTCACTCCCAAAACATTGAAGCGAAAACTCTGTAGACTCAATTATGTATCACATTGATAAGGCTTGAAGATGTCCAGGTATGGGCGAAAGCTAGCCACAATTAAAAAGTTGGAAAAAAAACTAGTTATATTAGTTTTATTAATTCATCCCTGAAGACTAAGAAGGCTGAGAAGTAGAATAATAAGGGATCAACAGAAGAATAAATTCTTAAAATAAAATATACGAAATAGGACGCGTGGAAGCTATGTGCTATTCGAATTGGCAGACTATTTTTATTATATGTACTATAATTTTTTGTCCGCTTCAGAAGGGTGTTAGTGGGAGGTTCTACTGTATCTTATTTCTAGGGTGTACTATATCTAGCTGCTGCTTTAGAGGTGGAAAGAATAAACTTCTCTGCTAACTTAACTCTAAATTAAATATTTTTCACTTATTAATCTTAAGTCTATCTTATTAGTTTTGTCATTATCAGGTAATTGTTAAGGTAATAAAAATAAAAAGGAATTTTACCATTGTTTTTGTTCATGTAAGAAAACACACAGTCTTTGGTAGTTGATTTTATTATTATTTTATTTCTTATTTGATCTCTGATTAATTAGACAAAGACTAGATTTAAGGTAATCGTTAAAAAAAGAACAAATAACAAGAAAACATTTTGGTATTAACAAGAATCTTTCTTTTCTTTTCCGATAGAGATCTTTTCCGGTAGAGTTAAATTATAAGTAAAGAAATCACATCTTTTAACTTATAAGGAATAAAGTTTTAAATATAAGATAATTATGAGGTTTGTTAATTGTTTTTTTTAAAAAATCCGTTAAAATTGACAAAAAATTAAAGATATTTTATCAACAATTAATAAAATAGTGTGCTAATGCTTAATTTGTATCTATCTTTATCTGAATCTCATTACAAATTATTTATTAAAAATGTTTGAAATAGCATGTAAAGGAAAGGAAGACAGTGAATGATATTGAAAAAGTTAACAAGTACTGATGTTTAAAAATACAATACTTTTTACTAAATGTAAATAATAAATATTCTTATATTTTTCTCTCTTATTCTGCTCTATGATTAATCAATTTGTATAAAAAAATATTTTATTTTTTTGTCTTACCTACATTTTTTAAGAAAAACGAAATTGATTTTGATACTTAATTACACACCTTTTTAAATATAAAAAATTATTTAAATAACATTTTAAGTGAAATAATAAATTGTATAATATTGGAAATAAAGAAAGAAAAGATAAGATTTGATAGGTTTATTGTCAGTTTGTAAGCATTATTAATATTGTTTTGTTTTTAGGGTTTTGTAGATACTTCTCAAAACCCTTATACCGAGGGTGATGTGTCCGTCCGTCCGTCGCTCTTTGGTTCATAGGGCCCGAACCGTTTAAGCGAAAGTACTGAAATTTGAAACACTGGTGCAACTTTTTGACCCAACCACAGGAAAAATATACAGAAGTTCATAATTAGATTTGCGCATGCGCAATTCGAAAAAATGTGGTAAACTCAAAAATTTATATTTTTTTTAATTTTTGAGTAGGGTATCAAATGAAAGCTGCTGAAGAGTAGGACACAAATATATATATGATTTTTTAAATGTTGCATTCCTTATTGGTTAAATAAATCAAAATATACCCAAAAAAATTTTTCCCCCCCCCAACCACTATAGATCGGCTGGCGCTAAAATTTTGAAATAATTCATGCTAATATCTTATTGTGGGGCGATGAAAATTCCGGGAGTTCATCCCAAATTTTCAAAAATTGTTAATTTTGGGCGCGAAAAAGTGAAGTGCGCCCAAAATTTTATTTTTTTAAAATTTCGTGTTGGGTATTAAATGAAAGCTGCTGAAGAGTAGGACACAAATATATATATGCTTTTATAAAATTTGCATTCCTTATAGGGGAAAAAAATAAAAATATACCCCAAAAAAAATTTCCCCCCCCCAACCACTATAGATCGGCTGATGCTAAAATTTCGAAATAATTCATACTAATACCTTATAGTGAGGCGATGATATTTCCGGGAGTTCATTCCCAGGTTTTAAAAATTACCAATTTTGTGCGCGAAAATTTGGAGTGCACCCAAAATTTTATTTTTTAAAAATTTTGAGTTGGGTATCAAATGAAAGCTGCTGAAGAGTAGGACACAAATATATATTTGCTTTTTTAAATTTTTAAGTCAAAATATACCCCCAAAAAATCCCCCTCCCCCCCAAATTTTATATAATGGCTGGTCTTAAAATTTTGAAATGATTCATGGTTACACCGTATGGTTGGGCGATGAAAATTTCCTAAAAAATGTAATTTATCTTGTCGTTATTACCTATAAAAAATATTGTGACCTCCCGGGGGATCGAACCCGGGATCCTTAGGATCGAAGAAAAAAAATCATAATTACATAACGGGTATGCTTAATCATCTACAAAACCCTAAAAAGTACTTGGACGCAAGTACTTCCCTGTGATTTTTTAATTTGTTAAACTAGAATTTACATTTTTAAAGAATAATTATTTGTGTCAGTTGATTAAAGCGTATAAATATAACATAATATAATTACAGATAAAACTAAAATGGCAATTCAAAGAGCCAAGTGAGCTTGCTGAAACAAAATATGCACCGCGTCTGTCTGTCTTTATGTGGCTCACTAAAGATCACATCATACTCTCTTTGACGGTACAATGTACTATATGATGTGTAAAGTGACTGAAAATCCCTACCTCGGGCTAGTAAAATGGCCTGAAATAAGGCCTAATTGTCCCGTCTAGTACTAGGACCTTACTACTTGCAGTAGAAGGGGTATTGTTATAGGGTTATGTAGGAAGGTTATATCAACTGTGTACCAAAAAATAAATTTTTCAGGAGAAGCAAAAAACGTTTTAAAAAAATAATATTTGTTTTTTATATTTATTTTGATTTTAATTCATTTTACTGAAACACTTAAACGTATCCCACAACTAGTTAAAGACTTACAATGCATGGGGGTAACGAGGTTTGAAACCTTGTCGTGTACAAGGTTTATTGTACACTTTAGTTAAATGATGAATACGAAGTATTACATTAATTTCTATGAAAAATAATTGCTTAAGGCTTACTACCTTTTGCACATAGGTAGATATTAACAATATCAATAAAAAAAAAAAATAAAAAAAATCTCCATTTTGAGGGTTACGAGGTATTGCAGGTACACAGTCGATATATCATTATTACCCTCTACTCAAACTATTATCATCTTTAACTATGACACTCATCACAATTATATTAATATTCAATGTTTTTTGCATTGCTCTCACTCAAATGCCTATGCAATGCATAGAATCCATAAGTTAATTTTCAAATAATCATGTTTTGACCTTTATTAGTTCAATGTTTTTGGAGAAATTTTCAAATGCCGATTTCTTAATAAAATTCCAAACAAAAGAATTAATTTCTCTATACAAAATACATTACTAACTCACTTAAAAGTTATATAAAAAGTTTTTATTAACTGACATTGTTAGTTTCTTGAAAATGGTCCCTGGAACAGTCAGTCCAATTTTTATAATAATTTCAAATTGTTCAAATACATTGTTACTTTATGGGCTTTTTTTTTACTTTTTTGTGTATTAACAAAAAATAACATGCCCTTAACAACATATGTCTTAGGTGCTAAGCCAAAACAACAAATCTGGAAATTACATAATTACAAAAGGGAAATAATTCCCTTTTTAAAATTACTTGTCCATAAAAATCAGAAAATTAAAATATCACTAATTATATGAAAATATAGTTAACTTTTTAACTTTTAAAGGCAATTCTATCACATAAGTTGCAGGTTTGTTGATTCGGCTTAGCAGCACCGAATATTTACTGCTTTCTTAAACTGTACAAAATAAATCTGTCATGCTTAATTATTTTACTTCATTAAACAAAAGCAATCTGCTGGTGCAAGATGTGGTGGCTACACTCAACACTGAACAAATTAATAAATTAAACTATGTTTTTCTTTCCTTTTCTTAAAAAAAATGTAAATGTAAAAATATATAATGTATAAAATGAAAAAATAAAGAAAAGAAGAAAAGAAAATGTTTACAAACTTTTTTTTAAATTTAATTAATGTAAAATTTAAATAATTGTTTTTTGAATCTCATTAGATTTGTAGTTGTTTAAAAGATATTTAATAATATTTAATCATTTTAATGTTTTTTAATCAAATTAAGTAGTTATTCTAGTCATATCACATCATTGTATCATTATTCTAGTCAACTCTTATAGTCATCTTTATTATAATGTGTTAAAGCAAAGGAATTCATCGAAAAGCTTAATGGTAAATTCAATTAATAAAAAAAAATCTGTCATTCTTGGAGTGGCAATTAATTTATTAGTCAATTTAATAAAAGTATATTAAACCAAATCAAATTCTTTTGTTTAACATATTGTATATATTATTATTATTAATATTATCCTATAAACTTTTATCGGTAACAATAAATTATTCTATTCAAAAATATTTCCTGTGATGAAGAGAAATGAACAAATGTATTATAGTTCTTTTTAAATATTCTAAGTGCAATTTTTTATTTATTTATCTAATGTGCTGTTTGATATTTCTGTGTTGTTTGATTTTGTCACAATTATTATTTTATTTTATTATTTATTTATATTTATATTTTTTTTGTCTTATTAATGTATTGTGACATTCCAAAATTGACCCTCACTAAAGAATTCCCTTGTTTCTTTTCCTTTATTACTACTATAGGCTTATGAATTGAAATTTAGAAATAATTAGTTGTAATATGAAGATTTTCTTATCGTTGAATATGAGGATACCTGAGATCAAGCAAGTATCAGCAATAAGTATCTGTTGTTAAGCAATCTGAGGTATCATCAGAACTAGCCAGCATCAGCAGTAAGTGCCTGTTGGTAAACAATCTGAGGTATCCTCAGAACCAGCAAGCATCAGCAGTAAGTACCTGTTGGTAAACAATCTGAGGTATCCTCAGAACCAGCAAGCATCAGCAGTAAGTACCTGTTGGTAAACAATCTGAGGTATCCTCAGAACCAGCAAGCATCAGCAGTAAGTACCTGTTGGTAAACAATCTGAGGTATCCTCAGAACCAGCCAGCATTAGCAGTAAGTACCTGTTGGTAAGCAATCTGAGGAATCCTTATAACCAGCAAGTATCAGCAGTAAGTAAATCTTCGTATCATAACTTACTGTAATAATCCTTAATTTGATTTTAAAGAACTAATTATTTATTTTTTTATATATCTTAAAATCCTTTTAATTGATTTAATATGTAAACATAGCCATTAAGGTAACAAATATCCACTACTGACATTGTTATTCGGTTGTGAATCTAGAAGCATAATGCATTCGAATAAAATATTTTGATTATAATTTTTTTATACCCAAAACCTTTTTAATATGAAATCACATATTAAACATTAAAAGAAAACTATGTTTTTATCAACATTAACAAAGTACAACTGTAGCCATTTTAGTTACCAATGTAAATGTTTTTGTTTTTTTTATAGATGCCTTGCCATATATAATAGCTTCCTATAATTATAAAATATTGCTTTTGTTTGTTATTTGAAGTTAGAAATAAAGGGTTTTTTAATCCATTTGTTGTTATGTCCAAGATATATAATAACGTTTTTCAAGATTAATTTATAGTTAAAAGACCATACAAATTTTACTTGGTTTATCAATAATTAATAATTTGGTTCTGTTCTACAACTTCTTAAAAAATAATACTTTTGCTAAATATTCATTATGTGAGGGTCAATAAATTTTGTTCTAGTCTCTTATTTTCTTGTTGTAACTTATCTATTTTAATTTTTGTGTTTATTTTATAATTCTCATTGTAAATAAGATTGTTATTTTCAAATAAAACAGTTCTAAAATTCTTCAATTTGATTGTTATTTGTCATGTAACAATACAATGTATCTTATTGTTACTAGTTCCTGGTATTTTGCTTCCAAGCTTACGGAAGGTAACAAAAGCTATATGTGGTCGTTCTGGATTTTTTTTTATTTCTCCGATTTTAAAAGTTCCTAGACAGAAATCCATTTCAGACATCAGGGAACTTCTGTGGGAGTCTTTCTGTGGGTCAGTCAGTCTGTCACTCAATTTTTGCAAACAAAAATATCTTAAAAACTACTCGTCCGATTTTAATTAAATTTAAATGGTTGGTCATAATTAGCCCATTGTTGGTCCCATATAAGTTTCAACTCAAGATTCCAAGGCAAAGATGTCATCAGTTTATTTAATTAGGAATCTATTTAATAAACTAATGAGACAAAACAATATAATCTGTGCAAATTTTAGCCCATACCTGGGCATCATCAGGCCTAAAATAATAGTGAAACATTTATTAATAATTTTTATCTAAAATCCTATTACTATATAATTTATAAATGCATACATAAAATAAAATAAAAAAATATACCACCAGTCTCAAAATATCTTTTTAAACCATTTCCTATATTATTAAAATAGCTCGTTTCGTAAGGTTTCTGTTTTTCTTTAAAAACATATAGGTGTAATTTACAGTATTCACGTTACGAGTTGTGACTTTTTACACTCTGATTGTCCAACCTAAACGAGGAAAGAAATAAAGCCACTAGGCCTGTGGGAGGGGTGGAGCCAGTGACATTTTTGTTTGCCTAGTTGGCCCGACCTTTTATAATTCAAAATCCTGACCTCTCATTGGCTCCCTGCCCTAATTTTTTGGATTTTCCTGTGCTGTCAAAAGTCACAACTCAAAGCGCTAACTGTAAAAGGGGAGAAAAATTAAAACTTGGTTCTTATTGGTAATTAGGGTCTAAAGGAAAAAATTAGAAGCTCACTTTTGCGATATTTCGACCCCTCTTTGGGTCATCTTCAGGCTGACTAGAAGATTACTATTTCATCCTTTAGTTTTTATAATGTTAAATTTTCTCTAACCTAGGTGGCTATTGTCAATTGTTTTGATAAGTTTCCTTAAAATTCCATAGATATCCTATGATTGTTAGTACAATTATTTGTTACAAGTCAACACTTATTATTAAAAATACTAATTAAAATTCTTAATTTTTCACCAAAGTCTTTGCTAATTTTTGAAAATTAGCAAAGACATGCCTTGAGAGGTTGTATTTGGTGAAAAATTAAGAATTTGAATTAGTATTTTTAATAATAAGTGTTGACTTGTAACAAATAATTGTACTGACAATCATAGGATATCTATGGAATTTTAAGGAAACTTATCAAAACAATCGACAATAGCCACCTAGGTTAGAGAAAATTTAACATTATAAAAACTAAAGGATGAAATAGTAATCTTCTAGTCAGCCTGAAGATGACCCAAAGAGGGGTCGAAATATCGCAAAAGTGAGCTTCTAATTTTTTCCTTTAGACCCTACTTACCAATAAGAATAATTTAATAAGGAAACAACCCAAACTACTTAAAACTTGGTTATTATCAGTGAGTTAAAAAAGAAATGGTGACACTGGATGAGATGCAGTACACATCAAACAATAAAATTTTGGGTTGTGTCCAGGTTTTTCCTTAACGACCCATTTTTTAATATGATGGGAAGGGATATGGACATATTGAATTAATGCAGACAAAATTATTTAGCTTGAGTATTACACATCTTTTTAGCCTAAATACCTCTGTATGCTACCTTACACATTACATCCCTCAGTCTTCAATTCTTCCAATAACCACAGGGTGTTCTCAATGATCGAGGATGATTCTCAAAGAGGTATTGTTGATGAGCTTGTTTCCAAAGTTGGTAAAATGGGCAAAAATATATTAATGTTGCTTTGATCGGATTATAAAACATCACAATTTTACAGATCATAAATGTTTGTTGCATGAATAAAAAAAAATGTGGGTTGTAGTCAAGATGGTTTATGTAGAATAAGTATTTTTTATTCAAATGACTTAGTTAAAATTGAACACCTTCTTTAATTTGTATTAAATATTTTTTTTTTTTCTTGATGGATGTTGTAGGTGTTAAATAAATACTATCAAAACTTGTTAGTCGTTAGTTTTCATGAATATATTTATTATGAAATGTTTCGAGCCTTTTCTCTCTTTATAAGGTCATTATTTCAATCATTTTTCTAATACTAACAAATCTGTGTGTTAATAGTTGTTGAGACATATAAAAAAAATTTCATCCATAAGGGTTCGTCATAATTTTAAAATAATTTAAAATATATACTATTTAAAAATATATATATAGTCAACACATTTATTAAAAAACCACAATTTAAAAATAAATACAATACATAAATTGTTTTAACAAGAGAAAATCTATATTTATTTAACACCTACAACATCCATCAAGAAAAAAAAAAAAAATTTATGTAGAATAAGTATACCATTGGAGACACACTTTAGTTATCTCACCATAAATTATTGATAATTTTGTATTAGGATGAGTATTGGAGCTACTTATAAGAAATAAAGAATGACGTCGCATGAAGAGTAACATTATTTTAAATAGCATAACTAAAGATGACCATTCGGGGTTGAAAGCAGATTGTAAAATTAAGTTTTTTAACAATTTAAGATTTACTTTTTTATTTTTGATTACAAGAAAATTGCCTAAACTATATGTTTTCGAAATAGCTGAATTCGAGTTGGATATCTTTCCATGTTGTCTGGAAAGTCCATGTCTATCTTAATTCTGCTGAACCAATTTTTTCTTGCCTTTGTCATGTCTAAGGACTACAGCAACCGTGACAAGAAAAACCAGACATATACGCCGCTTTGGTTAATAAGTAAATGGACGTGTAGACTTAGTTTTCTATTTCATTTTAAGAGACAATAGTGCTACCCTCATCACTAACAGATCTTCCTTCACGATGATTTTGGAACGACTGAGCGAAAGTTTAAGTGGTATAGCCATGCGATTGGTGTGTCAGTCTTAGATAACATGAAAGTCTTCATAAATTTGCGTTTATGGCCTTTTTTTTTGTATTTACCCCCTTCTCCCCCAAATGTTTCAGGTGCTCCCCTTATTTCTGCTTTTTAAACAGAAGAATTGAAAAGGAAGAGTGCAAAATGAAAATTATTATGGAGTAGAAGAAATTTAATTATTGAAAACTTTTTTTTCATTTTAATTCTTGAAAATAAAGAATATGAAGTGGTTAAAAAACAAAGTCCCATAGTGTTTTTTTTAAATTAAAGCACTTTTCATAATGTATTTTTCAACGTGACTTTCAAAAAGTATAAATTATAGAACTAAATAAAAAATTACTTAGTTCTGCACCAGATCACTCCGGTGCTTTTTTTATAAATGTAATTTTCTGAAATATTTTGTGTGCTGAATGCTGAATCCAAATCTAAAGTCTAAATCTCCCCTGTAGTACAGTTGTAGCAGAAAATGCCCTTACAGTTTTTTTTTAACCATATTTTCCCCCCTAAAATTATATACTGGGTGTTAAAAAATATCTTCAAACTTCAAACCATGAAGACCACGAATCTAAAGTCAAAAATTGCACTGAACTTACTTTTTTAAGATAATTGAAAAAGATTTTTTCTCTTATTTAGTATTTGTATTTATATTATTTTTTTCAGTCATATAACAATTATTGTTTTGTGACTTTTTTTTATTGTTTAGTTAAATCTCGTAAATGTGTGAATAAAACGGATCTAAATTATCAATAACCATAGTGACCAAGAGTAAGTTGTTTGGTTGCTATATGAATATTATAAACTTTAATAAATATGAGAATTTTTAAGTGTATATGGCCCGTATTAATGCCATCGTGTATATATATTTCTTATGCTAAAAGGGCCCTGACCTCTCTAGTAAAAAAAACGATTGATGATGAATTATATGTTCTTAACTATTATTACTTCTTACTAAAATTTGATTTATCTTTGATAAACAAATCTAAATAATTATAATAACTTATTTAATTCAATTTTTTAAAAATAAATATAAATGGCACGGGGCTACCATATGGGGGGGGGGGGGCAAGTCTCAAAGGAATCCTTGTACACATCTAAGTCATAAGAGTCAAGATGTTTATTTGATATTTTATGTTATTAAATATAAACAAATGAATCATATTATTTATAATTTACATATCAGACATTAAAATAATATTATTTTTCCCCTTGCAGATGTGTATGTGAGGGGTTCGCTAAGTTCGAAAACCAAAGCCTGCTTGATCGTGGCGAATCCTGAACCGCCGGCCAACTTGACTGAACGAAGAACTAGAAGAAAAGGAAGATAAAGAAGGTGTCGGACTAGTGTGCTTTCTTTTTCTATCCTACCTTTACATGTGCATATTTTGTGACCCAGAGTTAAGAATTTTTTATATCCGAGGTAATCCGCCTCAATTTATTTTATTCTCTGATATTTGCCGTATTTTAATCTCCGAAGTTAACTATATTAATTGAAAAAATCTGTCCCGAAAATATTATGATCTTAGATTAATTTTTATTACGGCCTCAACCTGGTCCTTCCAACAGTTGATTTGTCGTGTTTTGTTTTCCACGAATACTGTTTCTCCTTTCACTCTCGCGTCGACTTATTGTATTACAGACAGTTTTCGGGGCTTTTGCATCGTTCTTATGCTGGTTTTGGGTTTTAAACTGGAATAATACTCAGTTTGTTTGTTATTTTTGTTGCGCAGAATGGTTCGAATGAACGTATTGGCCGATGCCCTGAAATCCATCAACAATGCCGAGAAGAGAGGAAAAAGGCAAGTGCTGCTCAGGCCAAGCTCTAAAGTTATCATCAAATTCCTCACCGTAATGATGAAGAAAGGTATGTATGAATTAACGGTTATTTTGTGTGACAGATGTATGTTGTACGGAGTATTGGACTGCGTGTCCTCTACTACTACAATATTCTCTGTCTTAAAGACACTGTAGTAGTTTATATCTTTCATTTTCCATTGTATTTCGTCTACAATACGTAAATATTGCTTAAAATTAGTATTTAGGGCAGTGGAGAAGTAAAACTTAGTCATGTGGAGGATATCCCATGTTACCTCAAGGGTAAATAACTCATGTTTTCATATTCTGATGATGTGGTCCATTACTTTGAATGAAATTAGTACTTCCAACCCAGCTTATGCTTAAGCACTATGTTAGGACATGTTTTGTTATGTCAGTATAATTTAATTTATGAGTTTTCAACCAGGGGACGTAAGTTAAGGTTGCACTCTGCCAGGTTATTACATTAAAAAAAATAATCCTAACTGTTTATTAATTTTGTATTGAATAATTCTAATAGTGTAGTGTTAAATGCTTTGTTTTTCAAGTTTTGTTCATACTTTTTTAATGTATTGGTCCCTGGGTGGATTCCTTGTGTCTATGTAGATACCATCTCTTATTATATTACGTTTTAAGGAAATTAGTGTATTTGTATATTATGAATTTACACTTTAATTATATAGTTACTTATTAATTAACTTGTGCATTAAATGTTCCTTTGTACAATAACCTTACTGTCTTACTTAGGCCAACATTTGGGAAAGGTTCTTATGCTCACACATCACACTTTTTTAAGGAGGTTACTCTTGCACAGGTTAGAGGAGGTTATTTTTTTGTTTTATTTAATTGTGGTTTTAGTGGGTTGGGTTATTATGTTTTATATGCCTATTATTATCAATGTATATGAGTTAAAATTTAAATGTTAATTTGCTAAAACCTTATAATGTAATATCACCTGTAATAGTAGGCTATTTTTCTAGGGTCCCTTTAAAAAAAATGTTATCACTATTGGTTAGTCCCTTTAGTGGCCACTATATGGAGGTTTTACTTTTTATATTAATATTGTTATGAATTCTGATAGGTGAATGAGAGAAGTGTGGATCAAGTGGGACAGGTGTAAGGTCATCAAATCGGTGTTGGCTATTACCTGCTGGAATAGGTTTGAAGCTTTAGGAAACTGTAGGGCTCTACTCCTATTGATATGTGGTAGTTGATAGATTACACTAATACTAATTTACACCTAACTTCCATCACTAACTCATCAATTTATAACAAGATGTTCTTAAACTTAACATTTATCCATTTTAATTATCTGCCTTAAAGCTATAGATCTCGGTCCCTAGTGTAATGGATAACCATTCTTACATATTTGTTTCTTCATCATCACTGTCTAGATATTGGTTATATATAAAGACTTCTTGCTAAATCAAAGCCAATATATTTCAAAAACTTATTAGATTCCTTGTGTAAATTCCTTGTTTAATGTATCTAATTGCTGAGATTTATTGATAACAGGTTTGAAAGTTTTAGGCAATCTTGGTACTAATACCCCAGTACCCAGTAACTTAGGTTTTAGTTACCCTCTGTTAGGTGGGTAACTAAATTAATTAAGTGATGTGTGGCAAAAATTTAGTTTTTTTGCTACTCAGGCATCTTCATAATTATCAATCAGGGTGTCCAGCAGCCTTGAATTCCTTGAACTCCTGGAATTATGCTTGAATTTTTAGGATGCTTGAAAAAACCTTGAAATATACTTGAATTTTGAAAAAATAACAGAAATACTTAAAATATGCTTGAATTTTTAAAAAAATCGGAAATTTTAAAGACCCTAGGTTGTGTAGAAGTAATACATTTTAAATTTTTTATTATTATACGAACCACCCTAAACAACATTAGTTATTAGTTCGGATAATCGATGTGCTACTGTTTATTTTATTTCACTTCTCTGGGGTACTACTGCTGTAATTAGGTTGAATTAATACTATTAATATTATAGTAGGCTGGAGGGTTTATTTAGAATGAAAGTCCTTCGAGTGATATTTTTATTTTTATTTCATCAGAGCTTAGTGATCACTGAAGAAGCTCAGGTTCCCATGGTGAAAGCTTTGATGAAATAAAAATATATAGTCATAGGACTTTCATTCCAAATAAACCCTCCAGCCTACTATAATATTCTACAAGTCCAAAAAATTAAATCTCTTCTATTATAAAAGTAATTAATATTATTTTGCTGAACTCATACTATTTTTCTTATATTTTTTTCTATAATTCTAAGAAATTGTGAATAAATCACTATTTTAATAACTAATGTTATTCATTTTTTAAGTTTTTGGTAGTTTTCATACTACGGAAAGTTTAAATTTTAATTTAAATCAAATTAAATTATTATTAACTACGGGAAACAGACAGTGAAAAATACACTCCAGCGCCGGGATTTGAACCACGGGTCTCCTGTATTTCCAGTACAGATGCTCTTACCAACTAAGCTACGCAGAAGAATGATTTTTCACTGTTGTAATCGATAACTAGTCCCGAATCCAAGCTTTCATATTCATATACATTTAGACAGTCAATATTTATGACATTAGAACTAAACCGAGAATTAACGCTTATAATTATAAAGTACTCACGGGTACTTAAGTAATACAGGAGACCCGTGGTTCAAATCCCGGCGCTGGAGTGTATTTTTCACTGTCTGTTTCCCGTAGTTAATAATAATTATAATTTGATTTAACTAATGTTAATAAACCCAGCCTTGAATTTGATAAAATTGAGCCTTGAAAACCTTTAAATATGCTTGAATTTTACATTTTAATATTGCTGGACACCCTGTCAATGGTAAATGTACTGAAAGAACTACTACTATTTAAGCAAATCTTTCCCACATGTTGTTTTTGTATTCTTTTAGTTCCTTACTATATTAGTCAATTGAATTTTAAAATGGGTGTCTTAATTAAATTGACCTATTACAGACTTCCTTTGGCTGTGTCGGTAGTCTTGTGTGTGTAGTACATGAGTTACACAAATAGCTTGTCTTTAGGATAGTGATCTGTATCAATAACTGCATACTAATAAGTTTTTTCTTCATCAATGGCCAGATATAGGATATAAAAAATAGATTCCTAATCACGACACTATATAGCAGAACATGATTGGAATCCTGGTTTAAGATGAATCCATAAAATATTTATGAGCCACTCCATAATTTCAGTTAAACCAGCTAACACTGTTCATAAACCTATGATTTTTAACATAATATATCCCATTTCTTCCATAAGAACGTTAACATAATATATCCCATTATTTTATATTAATTAATCTGAGCATGCTATTTATTAGTTTCATGTTATGTGTAGGTCACCTCTCTTTTAACTTGATTTTATAGTTGTTTAATAATTTAGACAATATTGGGTTGTAAAATTGATAGGATTCGAGTAAGCTATGTGCCATACTAATTGACAGATTATTTTATAATTGTCTGTTATCTCTACTGTCTCTTCCTCGTTCTGAATTAATATTTCATCTAGCATTCCTATACCTATTTGAAATTAGGTGTAAATCACATAATGGTCATTACATAAAGTATCGTGACGTAATATTTTGAAATAGCTTGTGGGTCACTGTGTAGTAGATTTATCAATGAATTAATTTTTTAGTTACACTTAACTTATTATGCTCTGAAAGAATTAATTAACTAAGTGTTTAAATACACATAATACAGGACAATTATTTTAGGACCCAATAAATACATTCTATTCCAGTCCTAAAATGAGTTGCTATTTAAACATTATTATTTAAGTTAATCTATACAAACATTTGAAGAACTAAGCAACGCTACATTTATATTTTTTATTATTAAATAGCAGAACATCTATCATTTGATTAATATAAATATACAGTCTGTGTAGAGTGTGAAGCCAAGGATTTTAAAATCCTGAGCTCTTGGCTACCTACGCCATTTTTTTTTTTTTGTTTTTTGTTTCTTTACTTTTTTGTGCTGTCAACGTCCTAAGACTTATTTGGTTCAGACTGTAGTTAAACATTATGTGGAATGGTTAATATAAAATAAATAGCTTGGAAGAAATGTGATATATTATGTTAAAAACTGAAATTATGGAGTGGCTCATAAATATTTTATGGATTTATCTTAAACCAGGATTCCAATCACATGTTCTGCTATATAGTGTCTTTGAAATTTACTTAATTCTTTTTCAACATTTCTCAATTGCAGGGTTATTTGCTTACTTTAAAAGTTAATGTGGTTACCTCTGCAAAAATAATTTAATGATTACTTTTATCTTTGTTTGATTCATTTTATCCAATTAATTTTGGTTTTGCTTAGTTGTTCTCTTTTACCTAATACTATGCATAGATCTATTACAGTAAGTGCTAAATGAGTCTTAGTGCATTAACAGCACCGGAAAGTAATTAAAAATAGAGTTGGGAGTCAATGAGAGCTCAGGATTTTGAAATTCTTAGTTCTCATTGGCTCCCTACCCCTACTCTATTTAGATTACTTACCTGTGCTGTCATCACACTAATACTCATGTGGCACAGACTTAAGCATAGTTTTTATTTGATAAAGTAACAAATATATTATTTTAATGTGTAAGTAAAACAATTCTTTGCTTGTTTCAGGATACATCGGGGAATTTGAAATAGTAGATGACCACAGAGCTGGTAAAATAGTGGTACACCTTAACGGAAGGTTAAATAAATGTGGTGTTATATCTCCTAGATTTGACGTACCCATTTCACATATTGAGAAATGGACGAACAACCTTTTACCATCTAGACAGTTTGGGTAATTATACACATTTATTTATTTTATTGTCAACTCAATTTTTTATTGCAATTTAATCTACTAAGCTTATTATTAGTTATAATTATTCTTTGATTAAATTAGTGTCCTCTTTACTTGTTTAAATATATTTGCATTTATTTGTTAGTGTCATCAGTTTCCTATCTATTAATCACAGCGCATAAGTTAATTATAGATGAATTTATTTTATTTTATTATTTTTTTTTTTTTTAGATGAATTTTTACGAAACATACCATAAAATAATTTTATTTTATTATGCTTTTGAAATTTCTAATATTATGTGTCGTGTAAATTATTTTGTTGTATAGAAGAGAAATATTTGAGTCACTAATATATCACCATTTGCTTGGCATGATACTGCTAAGTATTTAAGACTTATACACAAATTAAATCAAACAAATCATGTGATAAAATGAGGATAAATTTATTAAAAAAATCATGTTGTCTGTTATTGGGTCAAGTCATCTGTTATTGGGACAAAATCTTGATTTTAATCATGTTTGGCCGTAGAATATATTAAATCCTGTCACAGTTTCTACCATCAAAATAGTGAAAAGCTTTCACAAACATTGTTGTTCTCAATAGAATTGTATTACAGTTGAGTCCCTGTAGTTCAAAGCTGAGGCCCCCTTCCCTAAGATAACTAAAAGAGCGGGTAACTGGGAAAGACATGGGTACTAGGGTAAACAAAAACAAACCATCAGTCGCGGTTTGTTTGTTCACTCATATCTCGCGTAATAAACACCAGTTTTATTGTGTCCTGTTTTTGTTTTAATATTTTAATAATTGTTTATTATATACCTTCCTGTAATAATCCAACAATTCTCTGTAATCCGACATGGCAATGTAAAAGATTTAATAATGAGTTCTAAATAGTTGTCTCATTATAAAAGTGTAGTTTCAACCCAAAAAATGAATTTTCTGCATGAGTTAGTCAAATCGACGAAGGTTTAGTAATACCAGCCATCCAATTACCATTAGCACTTAAGGGTTAAACAAGGAGTCATAAAAATATCTCTAATTTGAAATATAATTAGCTAAAACTATGTAGCTGTAAGAACCCTTTCAAGTTTGCATAATTTCATTCCTACATCTGAGTTGACTTAGCAAAAGTTTGAAGCTGGAATATTTCAACTATTTTTTTATTTTATATTTTACAAGGCTGCACCTAGCCTGTATCTTACACAAGAGTATTCAGGGTAATTAAAGAGTATAAATCCATACTATATCCTTTATCATATCTGTCAAGCTAATGCATGTATGTGTTATGTGCTCTTGATTTCTGTGACCCTGTTTTTTAACCTTGACCTTTCTATGTCCTTGACAATTTCTGCTTAATATTGACTGACTACTTTACTCAAGAATCTAAAGTTTATTTGATTGAAACTGAATTTAATATCATTCTTGTTATCTTTAAGGATCGAGAATTTATAAGATGTCAAGTTGCTAAGTTACCAAATAGTCCAGGAGATAGTGTGCAAAAAAGTGTCTGACTAACATCAAGCTAGAATTTTGTATAAAAGTCAATCTTTTAGCGCCTTTTAAGAATATGTGGTCGGCTAAGTTCGTCTGCGGGACATAGCTTGGCAATAGGCATTTGAAAAAAACAAACCAGTGGAGAGCGGCCATGTCTCACCAATTATGGTGGAGAATGTGATTTCATGATCCTGAGTACCGAATTAGTTAGTAGACAGAAAATCAAGTTGATGTTAGTTTGTCCCTTGACAGGTAACAACGTTGATTTTTAGTAATATTTGAATAACTAACCTATCAAGTGTGAAAATACCATCGACTTGATTTTTTGTCTACTTGTATACAAAATTCTAGCTTGATGTTAGTCAGACACTTTTGCACGCTACCTCCTGGACTAAAAGCTTAATTGATGAATGAAAAGCTTGATTAAGTGAATATATATGATAATAAATTTGATAACACTTTTATTTATTCTTTCTATCTCTTGTAGTTTATCCTAGACATCTGTTTAATATTAAATAAAATTAATAGTTTTTGTTAAACTCTGCTACATTAAAAGGGTTTAAATTGTTTATTAACATACTTTTTTGTTGGTTACAGTTACGTTGTCCTAACCACAAGCGGTGGTATTATGGACCATGAAGAAGCCAGGCGGAAACACCTTGGTGGCAAGATATTAGGATTTTTCTTTTAATAAATAACATAAAAATTTGATACAAACCTTATTGTCTTTGACTTTAATCTTCCCTAATTTTGTTATAAAAAAGATTTTTTGTACAAAGCTTTATGCAGTTGACATTCAATTTAAATTAATTTTTAATTTGACGATTGTTGTTTTTTATTTTTACCTAGAGTACTCATACTCCAGCAACGTGGTTCAGATTTTATAAGCTCTTTATCTTTGTCTTCTGTTTATTGCGTAGAAGCCTTGTACAAATTGTTATTTGATGAGATAATAAGCTGCAAGTCTTAGGAAAGTGATTGTCACTATTGAACATGAAAAATCGGACTGATCAAGTTTTAGGATGCCATTTAATTTAACAAACAAAAAATGGTAAAACTGTGGAATACGGTGCTGTGGGGTGAAGAGGTTAGAAAAGTGTGCAGGCCTTACTGGAATGTATTATTTTGACAAAGGGATATCAACTCTCCTATGTACAAATCATGCATATATAAATCATACAAATGTACTGTCTGACAAGGGATATAATATCTTGCTGCCAAGACATTCTCGACCGCACCGTGTATCTCAGTTCAACCAAAAAATGTAACAGGTATTAATCCTTAATGCCTATTAATATTCTCAATACTTATATCAGGTACAAATACCCGATGGAGGTGACACAATGATTACATTGAGTAATGTGATTGATTATTATTTTTATCTTGTAATAATGCACAGTGATTGGGAAGAACATTTTTATTTTAAATAATTTATGGAAATAAGGGGTCAAAACCTACTGAGATGATTAAATACATTACCAATGATTTGGTTAAAATGGCCCATCAGGTAGCAAGGCTTTATTCCAGCAGTATTGGAGTCTATTCCTGTTTTAATTAGACAATAAGTAGGTCACTAAGTAAAGAATTTCAACCAGGTCGTCTTAATTTATGATAAAACTGATCATAATTTGGGTTTGCTATGACAATGTCTGGAAAAAATGGTGAGGGAGCCGATGAGGACTTGAGATTTTGAAATTTAGAAGGTAAGGCCTACTAACTAAGAAACATGAAAATGTTACTCGGGGAGTTGCTCCTGCAGGCCTAGAGGCTTTATATTTTCCTTTACATAGGTTGGCCAATCTGAGATGTCAGAGTTAACTCTAATTGTAAGTCTAGTTTAGGTCGTCCTGTCAAATACTAACTAATGCAGTTATGTAAAAGAAAACATGAGAAAGATATAATACGTTCACTGCTGGTCTATAATATGAATATTTTTGATGATGGTGTTGGTAGTACCCTTTCTTAATTCTATTGTATATGTGTAACTGGATCCACTTAAGGGTAATAATTCAAAAATAAAACTTACTTAGGTGGCGACGTTTCGACCTATCCGGTCATTATCGAGCCTGAAAACGATAGTTTATTAAGCATTAATACATATTATATTGCACTGGTAATCTACTGGAGGAAAACACTATACAATTTACATTTTGATAACAATTATATATCTCTACCTCTACATCGATGGAGCTAAAACTCCTAGAGTTAAGTCATTGGTGTACATGTCAGAACTGATTGTTATCTGTCTTACATATCTCTGATACAAACGTCATCTTTTATCCGTCATCTCAGTTCTAGAAAAAACCAGGAAAAATTATTAAAAAGTTCTTTTTCAACACGGTTTGCTTCTAAATACATTTCAATTAGTGATAAAAATCAGAACATCATGTATAATTTGACTATTAAACATAGGTTTTACCTTCTCGAAAAAAGAAACGGTGTAAACATATTAAAAATATTGCAAATAGGAATGCCAACTCTTAAATTTTAAAAAATATATTTTTTAAAATATGTATAGTGTTTTCCTCCAGTAGATTACCAGTGCAATATAATATGTATTAATGCTTAATAAACTATCGTTTTCAGGCTCGATAATGACCGGATAGGTCGAAACGTCGCCACCTAAGTAAGTTTTATTTTTGAATTATTACCCTTAAGTGGATCCAGTTAAACATATACAATGAATATTTTTGGTATTGCTGATATTTTTTTTTCATTTGCATACCTCTCTTTACTTCAGTATTTTTTTAAAAAATAAAAATGATCGGAGACACTATGTTGATAACGGCAAGTATTAGAATAATACATTTTGGTCCATGGCGAAAATCCCCCCAAAACTGCCTGAATCGCTTGGAATATAAAAAAAACCCTAATCTTTGAAAAATACCCCAAAATTGGATTCCCCCCAAAATTCTGATGGTGTAGCTTTTCGCCATCAATCCTCTCTGTGTAGTGTATATAAAATAAGATCCTGTACTAATGGCTCAATCTGTAACTACTTTCGAAAAAATTGACAGTCACAACATTTATATTCTATGGAATAAATCCATTTAGGATTTATCTTGTAGAGAGTGGGGATGTTCAGCTCTTTTTGGTGAAGTGCTACACGAGCATAATGAGCAAAAATTGATTTTGGAAAAGATGTATATTCAGTTATTTTGCTAAGATGCGGCTTAGCTGGTATTGGTGATTTTTTTATTTATTTAAATAATACACTCAGAAATACCACTATTAGACCAACTAAGATCTTTCCAACCACAAATGCGACCTTTGGGAGTAACGGGGAAGCCAAGTCCAGAGTATTCTAGGAAAGCAGTGTAGACCTTAGGCTAGCAAAGGCTCGAATTTCTGTCTAGTGGTGCTTTCCCCCACCAAGAATCTAACAGACTAAGCCCTAGCACAGAGTCACACGGAGAGTCCGATCTTAGCTCTGGAGGTGTACACATCTTACAACAATCACTCACACACAATCATATACCCAATAAATATATATATCAAACATTTATTATCTACTTTATTCCACTCACCAAATCCCCGTTACATTGGTGGCAGCGGAGGATTCACCCCACACAATTAATTTCACATCATTCATTTAATTTTTAACATACATTTTTTTTAAAACATAAAAACAAAACACCCCTCCAGAGACGCGAGTGCACTGAAAAAAAAAACAAAAACAATCAACGTCAACAACCGGACACAGGATTCAATAATAAGGTAAGAAATTATTTTTTAATATATATTATCTGCATTTATCATAAATTTTTCAAATTATTCACTTTATTTTTCATACCTCAATATAACACATTCCCACTTGTCACAATCCAATAAATTCCCTTACAAATAAAAACACGTAACATTCACCAATACACATTTAAAATAAATAAAACACATAATCAAATAAATAAATAAATAATAATAATGTCTCAGGTAACTATTACCCTATCCAACCTCCCCTACATAAGGTGTGAGTTTTTAACTCAGATCCTGACAGACCTCGACATACACCATGACGGGACCGCAAGAGATATGAGGTCCAAATTACAAAAATTCATTAAGAAACAAACCAAAGACAACCCTCTCAGGGTTCCTGAGGAATATTTAATCCCTAAGGAATCCTTACCTGAACTCCCAACTGACCCTGTTGACATCAGTCGTCTTTTCGACAAGGTAGCGACTGAGACAGGTGTTAGTCCAAAGGACGTCGATAATATGACGGCCAATGAGTTTAATGTCGCTGCTGCAATTGCAGAGGTCAAAACCGACTATCGCCAAACCAAGGAGGAAATAGCTAGTTTAAAAGTTGCACTTCATGTAATTTTAGATGACATACATGAACGCAATGCGCGAACACATACACTAACACCCTCAGAACAACCTCAAACTTCACACACACTACTGCAAACTTCAAAAACACAACCTCAAACACACAAAGCCTACACGAACCAACAAACACCAACACAACAAATAAATTTAACCTTAGTTCAAGCCATCCCCAAATATTCCGGTAACCACACAGACCCTGACATTGAGCAAATTTTTGAGAGTGTCGAAAATGCATCCCGTCTTTCTGACTGGTCGGAAGGGCAGCTTAAAGCTGTCTTCCAAATGAAGCTGGACGGAGCGGCTCTAACATTCTTTAATGCCTTTAAACTAAACAACCATAATTTTACTTGGGCAGAGCTCAAAAATGCATTTTTGAAAAGGTTCCGGTCAGACCAGGAACAGAAGCCTCACAACATTCTCAAAAAGTTGACTCAACTCAAACCCGAACCACACGACACGCTTAAGTCCTTAGCAGACAAAATTAATCACATAACGGCAAAACTAAATCTAGCAGCTCGAACTGACCCTTTAGAAACGTTTTCCTTGATGCTAGATCACCTGGCTCAGGAAACGTTTCTAAACAATATTAATCAAAAATTCAGGGACTTGGTAAAAGCCAAGTTACCAAAGTCATACAACGACACTGTTCGGACGGCTTGCAGCCTCCAAGAATTAGGGTTGGATCCGGGATCCACAAAACCGGAGCCCAAACAAGTCTTCTTTGCTGATAAACCCGAAGAATTTCCTTATAAAGCCGCTCTGCTAAAGGACAAAAGCCCAACACAACAACACACCAACACACCACGGTCTCAATCACCAGAAAAACATAACAAAATAAAAGTCCCACAGTACAAAACACCTAATTTAAACACTTATAAACATAACCATTATCAAGCACCGCCTAAATGTCAATATTGTCAAAATTCATTTCACTGGCACAGTGAATGTCCTAACAAACCTAGAAGACAGTACAAATCACCTAATTCTTCTAGAGGTAGTTCGCCGTCCAGTTATAACTCCTCTAACAGATATAGGTCACATACACCTTACAGTTCTCCCCGAGTTTCAAGGGAACAATCACCCTCAATTTCTTATAACAGGAGACGATCTCCTACATCACGAAATAGGTCCCAAACACCACCAAGGCGCACAGAAACACACACACAAAATACCACCTGCCAATTATGCTACAAACAAGGTCATGAGGCACGACATTGCTACAAATATACAAAAACAATATATTGTAAATTTTGCAAGCAAACAGGGCACACGGCAGTAGAATGTAGTCAACTGAAATAACTTTTAAACTAGACACGCGGGGGATGGAACAAATAAATATTTCATTTCCCCCGCCTCACCAATCATCTCAACAAACAAAGACTCATCAACAAATTCAACCACAAACAACCACCATAAAACATACCCAAATAATTCCACTAACAAATAATAAATTCACAACACCAAATTGCAACGCAACAGTAATAACTATACCATCAATAAATGTAGCAGATAAACAAGCTCTCATTATAGCAAAGATAAACAAAATGCCAGTTGTAACACTCCTAGATACAGGTTCAGCGGTATCAGTTATTCACCCTAATTTGTTAACTAAGACTGAAGTCATCAACCCTGTAGATGTCACACTCAAAGGTAAAACAGGTCACATCATGATTGTCCAAGGACAGATAAACACATCCATTCATTTTTTAACACACATCATTTTAGGTCATACGAGACTGTTTACATATTCATTTTCAGAGTTTGACAATATTAAATTTAGTCTAATCTTAGGAATAGGCCGGTTTAACAAATATAATGGCATAATTAACTTTCAGCTATCGGAAATGTCATTTAAATTTACAAACATTAAATTTGTCAACCAAAGAAAAAGTAGGTTAAAGGAACAGCTGATTGACCTACTACATCACAATCATATATCTCATGACATAGGAGATAAACAAAAAGCTTACACAGAATTACATACGTTACGACGGAGCACAGGACAACAAACTTGTAGATCAGCAGATTCTTTTAAACAGCTGGACTCACTCACTCAAACTAACATGCATGCAACCAAACACTAATATTTAAAACCAACTAATGATTACAGACCCACTAGATATACACAACATTTTTTTTAATCATATTTGTATTTAATTCAACCAGGAACTTTCAGTTTAATAAAGCTACATTTTAAGCGCTCATATTATCTCATTACTAACACTATTCTTTTGTTTTAGATAAATGAAGCCTTAAACAGAGGCACGTGCAGATTGCTGATGAAGGGTCAAAGCCCCCTTCAACATCTAATTAATATAATATTACATTATGCATTTTTTTTTTCAGCTTCCATAAATTTTCCCACCAAACCATATTTTTCCTGCCATATCCAATTCCCCACCAGACTTGCAATTTTGCAATAATACTTGACACTTACCTACTGGATCATATTTCTGTTTAATCTTATGCCTGATGTATTTTTTTTCTCTTGTCTTACACGAGCAAATAATTCATTAAATCACATCAGTGTAAAATGATCCTTTTACACTGAAGGCATACTATATGTAAACTTCCTTGTCAGCATTTCAATTGTCTTCTAGAAAGAGTAGATCTATTATAACAAGATTGTGCTAACAATTTTTTTTTAAACTAACAAGATTAATCTTAATTCATGTCAATTCATGCGAAAAATTTATAAAATTAATTTATCATTAATCAAGTATTTTTTTATTTTAAGTTATAAGAAAATATAATTTAAGATTCCATAATTGTTTTGCACACTGTCAAGTTTTAGAGAGAAAAAAAAAAAAAAAAAAAAAAAAACTGTATAGACAATAAGTAGTCATTTAAATTGTAAGCCAAAGCTTTAAGGAATGTGGAACGGACAGAAAAAAAAGATAAAGAAAGACTGAGCTCATCAAAATCACAATCAGCTGATCTTCAAAACAAAAGAAGGTAAACAAACGTATCCCTCTCTCTTTCTTTTAATTCACCATAACATAAAACACGAAACTGTAACAACTTTGTGCTTTTATGGGCCAACAGCAGAACTTCTCCTTCCATCAACTCCTTCCTTAATCTCCAATGGGAAGTATTATTTCATTTTTCATCCCTAGGGACAAAAATGAAGGGTGATCAGTCTCATCATAATCATCACTACTGTATCATCTCGCGAATGAGACATACAGTCGGGGTTTAACCCCTCACATGGATCATCACTACTGTATCATCTCGCGAATGAGACATACAGTCGGGGTTTAACCCCTCACTTGGAATTCAGGGAGTGCACAAACCTCCCTGATTCGACAACAAACCACCAACAGCAATATTCAACACCATTGTCTGACACCCAAAAATAGAAAACTCCCACTAATCTTACCAATAACCTTATCCTTGGTAACCTACTTTCACTTTACCCTTGACCCATCGGAGAAACTGAATTCTGCTTGCATTGGTTTCACTGATGTACTTGCTGGTCCAAACAGTTACCATATATCACACAACACGAAAATTCAATAGGAACGAGAGAGTGAGACGTGATATCAGCATGCTCAGTAATAGCCTTTCCACAGTCCTCAACCAAGCTAGATAAATAGTTAGTAGTTCATTCAAATTAATAATTTAAGAATAAATTGAATCCGAATAATTAGAGGAAATTATTTTATTATAAACAAAGGCATATAACCTAATAATAATCATTATAATTATAAGAAACAGTAAATTTAAATAAATGTATTTGTTTAACTTAAAAATAACTTCTAAGCTTATTATTAATATATTAAATACATGTATATAATATAATAATAAAAAAAAAAAAAAAAAATTTAATACTAATTGTAAGAAATTCTTCATAATTATAAGAAAAAAAAAAAAAAAAAAAAAAAAAAAATGTAATTTTAATTAATCTATTTTAATAATATTTAAATGTTACAGCATAATAATGTGATATGTGTAAAAATATTGTAATCACACACACAATAGGTACACACTCCGACAAATGTAGGTGAACGGAGAGAGACCCTATTAACACGAACGTAATCTTCAAGACACTCCTAAACCTAAACTCAACACGTGGATTACTCCAACTCACCACAGTTCACCAGGAGTCCACCAAAACACCTCTTTACGGGACTGAAGGACAACACACAACATACTATACTCTCAGGACCCATCAACAATGGCCTGGTCACCAACTGCCAGGACCATCACTGAATCAACAATGGCCTGGCCACCAACTGCCAGAACCATCCCTCAACAACAACCAGGTCACCATCACCACGCTACCAGCACCCATCATCCCAGGACCACTTGAATTCATCAACTCATAAGGTCTCTCCTCCTTTCCGCGACACATTGTATCAAGTATACACCTCCAGCTCAAAGTCACAAACCAAATCAATACAAACACTACACTGCCTTGGCTACTTCCTTCTTCGGGGAGTAACCTGTTCGCAGGTGCTCACTCTCCAAAGAAGGGGGGTCTGTAACGGGGAAGCCAAGTCCAGAGTATTCTAGGAAAGCAGTGTAGACCTTAGGCTAGCAAAGGCTCGAATTTCTGTCTAGTGGTGCTTTCCCCCACCAAGAATCTAACAGACTAAGCCCTAGCACAGAGTCACACGGAGAGTCCGATCTTAGCTCTGGAGGTGTACACATCTTACAACAATCACTCACACACAATCATATACCCAATAAATATATATATCAAACATTTATTATCTACTTTATTCCACTCACCAAATCCCCGTTACACTATGTACAGAGACAACAAGTTTACCTGATAATTTGTTAATAGAAAATCTAAAAAAAGAAGAATGTGTAAAAAAGGGTTAAACGTACTGAACCAATGTTTGAATGAAGGATTAGTAATGCTTGAGGTCTTACATGAAGCAGTAGAGTAAATAGAGTGGGGAGGAAGTACATGTCGACAGCCTAGAAAACCGAAGAATTCTACTTGCGTTTAGAAGTTCCAGGTGTTACGTCAATTATTCCCATATGAAACACTACCATTTAAATTATTTGCAAATGCAAAAACAGAAAGGTAATTTAAAAATGTTAAACAGTATATGAATTAATATGAGCAACTGGGTATTAATTCTAGTTAACTATGATTTTTACACTTTTATGGTTTTTGACACTAACCACAACAAACCACAGGTTGCTCTGATTAATGACAGCAAAGATCATAAGCTGCAGTGGAATTAAAGTTCCAAGTAGAACTCTAGCAATTATATCATTAAATTGAGATGTAATATAAACTAGGCATCGCGTGGCTCTATCATTGAAGCGAGCGTATAGTAATAAATATGTATTGAATATTGAAAAAGAGATAATCATGAATCATGATGAGTTTGATAGATAATGGGTAAAGTAGTAGTACAGTGGCTAGTAGTAAGGGAACTTCTTACTATTCCTCTATCCACACATCTCCTTTTCAATTATTATAAAATGTATCTCTTTGCCACAGAAAAACTACTGCATGTATCAAATTGAAATGTTGCATGCCTGTTTCAATTGTGCATTAGATGGTGTATATGAAGTTTTATTAAAATCGTTAGAACGTAAGATATCAGTAAAAAGGTTGTTTTCTCCGTTTAATAGTTTTAGCGATCTTTATTAATTCATAGCGGTGTCGTTGTTGGTTTCACTAAAAAATGTTATTTTTGAAAAAAATGTTCGTCTCATCGAATAGGTGATGAAAGAATTTTTTTCTGTCCTGATATTCCAATTTAATTTTTTAACCTCTCGTTTACGCGACAGACAGACAGACAAGATGCATAGTTTGTTGAATGTAAGAAGCTCGCTTCAATTACTCATTATAATCTGCAATTAAGTATTATGAATAATAAGTTAGGATAATCCAGAGGAGTCCGTTTCAAAGATTTAGTAAATACCCAATCTGACAAAGTCCTCTTTAAAAGAATGAGACACGAAGTGTCCAAATTGATTACATTAAGGGAAATCCATATTAAGCAGTTAGTGGTATTTTGCAGCCCAATCTGGAAATGCTATTCCTCCACACATACGTCACTCTCAACCAGTACATACCTTGAATAAATGAGTTACCTTGCACAATTTACCTCAAAAATGGGTATAATAAAATTAGGACAACTTAATTTATCACACATTTTAATGACTGACAATTAAAATACAAAGTCAAATATACTCATTTAATTAGAATCTTAAGAGATGCAGAAAAGTTATAATTATTCATCATATAGTATTTTACTCTTATAATTTTGTTCGTTTATTTTTTTTATAATAAACAATAGAATATGGTAACAATAGAATTGAAAATATTTTTTTCTACCAAGATTATTAACAAGGGCCAAAGCCAAAAAAGATTCACAAAGCTTTCAGATCTGATTCCTCTCCTGCCGGAAAGCTTTAATCACGTTTTGTTATCAAACCAAATAATTGCAAGTTTTTAAAAGTTAATTGGGCATTTAACTTAAAAAAACTGGTTTGTGGATTGAGAACTGCATATAATAAAAGGCTTAAGATTGTCAATGCCACAATGCCCTACACACTTTCAAGACCTTTAGTTAAAGCTAAATTAATGGTACAAGTAGAGTTGATTTTCTTTTTCACACCGTTATAATCTTTGACCATTCCCGCCCATTTGTCCATATCGAATCCTGATTGTTTGAAAAGGCTATCTACGGCGCTCTTGTGGGATTCAACTTCAGTTGAGCCTCGTGTTTTCAATTCTTCTTTAAAGTGGAGTAAATTCTCATCATAAGGTAACGAAGTAACAACAAAGTCAAATGCATTATCCAACAGTAGTTTATAAAAAGCGAAAGAGACTTCTTTGTTTATACTTTTGTACTCTTGGGCTAATGTTTTTAAATTTGTGAAGTCTTCTGGAACAAGTCGAATAGACTTTTTGATTTTCAGTGGTTCTGTGTAGTAGAGCATGTAAAGAAGATAAAGACCGGCTACCCTCGTCAATTTACTCTTCGAGGGATTAATAAAACCTTTTGCAATGTGAATGACATGAAATATAAAGTAATCGATTTCGCACTCACCCTGTCCAGCATAGATGAGATCGAATTCCATCGATTTCCATGCTGTTATAAATTCAGAAAACGACGTCGTATTTTGCTTAACGTATATATCTATAAGTCTTTCACAATCCTTTTTTAAAACAGCAATTATTGATATCTGTGGCGTAGCCATAACTTATAAAATAAAAACTATGAACAAACACTAAATATTAATACAAAAACAAGGATTAATGTTGTTAAAAAACTATGTTTTGGTTTTGGCTCATCAGAAATTATTTGTTTATGTTTTTATATTGTTATAACACTAAAACTTATTTATAACCTCCCAAGCCAAGAACTGAATAAAAATAACTAAACAAAGATCTAAATTTTTCGACCTGAATGAATGAATGAATACATTAGAAATTAAAAAAAAAATATTTGTATGTGTATACAAATTTCTTAGTTGTGTAAATTATGATTACACATAATTTCGGCTAAGTCGGATTGTACGTGCCCTCAAAATTTCTTCGAGTTGGACCTCTACCTGGTTTATACACAGGAGGGTTTTTTTCTTCAGAAAAAGAGCGGAGTACCGCGAAGCGGCTATTGAATATTCAAGGGTATACAACATTAAGGTTTTTAATTTAATATGCGGGATTTTATCACCTAACCTTAAAGTGGGTTCACGTACAATCCGAATTTACCATTACTTTCTCATATAAAGAGAAAATATTGTAATGGCGCAAAAATTCAATTTTGATCGATTTTCAAGTTTTAATGTCCCCTGATTCCAAAAAAGTGTTTTTTTTTTTTTTTTTAAATGTCTGTCTGTCATCTGTGCAGACTCCTGGAGCCTAAACTACTGGACCGATTTTGAAAAAATTTGGCATACATGTTCAGAATAATCATACCCAGGCGAAATCGAGAAATAAATTATAGCTTAATGTTTGGGGGCGCTACCCCCATCAGAAACTCTGAAAAAAAATTATTTCTTGAAAACGGTTCTGACGATTTTGATTATAGAAATTCTAAAATGTGGTCCATTTTAATGGACCACGAATCTAACGATATAAGCCATTTTCCCCGGGAAAAATCTAGTTCCTGAGAAAATAGCTTTAAACGCAGATGTAGAGAGACCAGGTTAGATTCGAGGAGAAGTTATTTCTATGATACATTTTTATAATAATGTTCAATAATAATTAAATGTCCCTACGAAAATTAATAAATGAAAAACATTAGGCTAAGTAATTATAAACTCTTATATGAGAAAGTTTGTTTGTTTTCTCGGACCGATTTTTTTTTTTTGTTTATAAATTAAGCTATTACATATACGGGGAAAAAATTGTATAAAATCTTATTCTATTAAGCTCTTATGGCAGTAGATGAGCTAGTAAAGGATTACATTTTGGAAATAGAGGTACTTAATATCAGTAAAGGTAACAGGAAGTTAATACCTGTAACAGTCAACTCTTTATCAGTCATTAATCCAACCTACTATAATCATGAACAAATTCTTCATAATAGTTCCTCCCATTTAAGTATTAAATATCTTGTCATTGGTGGTTACGCCAGTATGACTTCATGTTTTCTCGTTACACTTTAATATTACGTCCTTTCAACCCAATTTCCAATTAGTTCCACAGTGTCAAAATTCTCTTCACACTCTGTGAACAAACTTGACAAGATAAAATAATCAGATTCATGGTGAGGAGTAGAAGAATCTATGTCGTCTCAGTCACAAAGTCAATATTTAGCTAAGAAGGTCCACATGGAGCTGAGTCGCACAGTACACCCAGTGCAGGGAAACACAAAAAACTGCGTGGCAGTTTCCACACATGTTAGAGCACAGTTTTGTAGGGAAATTTGACGAAAGCAGTCCCCCTACCCTCCTCCACCAAAGCAACTGATAACCCAGAATAGTTTTTTTATACCGGGGGGCTTTTTACACCCGAAGATGCAGGCCACTTAGGAGGGCCCATTCATCAAACCCGGGTTAGGGACCGAAATCTTCACACTGTCGTGTGATATTGTCGTCAACCATGATTCCCCTCCTAGTTGTATTACAACCAGGAGTGTCATCGTCATGGTTTCCAGGCCGAAACCTGGTGGTGCTACTCTTTCGAGGAGCTTCCCACTTGTTTAAACAATGCTGGGTGGACATTGAGTGGGGGGCCTGGTCCGGGAATCGAACCCAGAGCTGCCGTCACCTTCTGACCCGGCTCGATGCTGCTTAACTTGCCTTATCGCAAGGCGAGCGCTCTAGCCTCCGAGCCACCCAGGCACCCTGGCCTTAACCAGGACTATCTGCCATCTAAACTTATCATGGTTTTCTTCTATTTTTAATTTCTTATTTTAAAAAATCTAGATTTTGAGACAACAGTGGGACCAAATAATAAGAAATATGTCCAAGGGAGAGGAAGTTGCAGAATGGGAGCAATATTGACAAAAAAAAAATGTGTCAATGAGAAAATTGCTCAAAGTTTTCTTGAACTGGTTATTTGATTTCTTATAAAGAAATTAAATAAACAAACAGGTTACACATACAAAATAACTTCGGTTTCCAAACAATATCATTTATTGACTGTGAACTTACACTTTACAAATAATATTAAGAAATGATTAGAATGATGTAGGAACATTTGAAAAGTAATTCATATCCTTATTAACAAAATTTAAAATAGTTAAGTACCACTTTTTAATAAAATAAAAAATAAATAAAAATAAGCACAAAGGCAACATTTTCTAAATACCAAAAGAACATAAACTTTTATTTTAAGCAAGACGACTGTAGTAGATTACTTATTTTTAATAGTCCTGGAGATAGCATTAATAAAAGTAACTGATTAACAACAAGCTAGAATTTTGTGTAGGAGTTAATCTTTTGGTATCCACCGTAATTGGTTATATAATATACATGGTTGGAAAAGTTCATCTGCAGGACATAGCTTGGCCATATGCCGTTTGACCAGTGGAGAGTGGCCATGTCCCACACATTTTAGCAGACAATGTGATTTTCATGATCCTGAGAACAAATTAGTTTGTAGGTGACACCACTTTGATTTGGATAAATATTACACTAAACTCGATTTTTAGTCGACTAACTAATTCTCTACTCAGGATTATGAAACTTACATGGTCCACCAAAATGGGTGGGACATGGACGCTCTCCAAAAAACGACAAAGAATTTGACGCTTTTAAATATCTCTCCAGGAAGTAAGGATTTAACAGGAGGTCGATAGGTTTTCATATTTATAAATGAAAACCTATCGACCTCCTGTTAAATCCTTACTTCTTGGCGTGCTATTTAAAAGCGTCATACAAAATGTGGCGCTCTTAATTATTGTGCCAGAAAGTTAGAATATAATAGGAGGTAGATTGGTTTTCACTTGTATTCATCGTAGTTTTATATTTCACTGATAGAAGTTTTTAAATTTTATATAAAATGTTATGAGAGCTCCTAGTGTACCAAATGGTGATCAAAATGGATTTTATCAAAATTTCACACCTTAAGATCTATTTACTACATCAATTAGACAAATCTATACTGATTTTCTCCACTTCATGGAAAAACATTGAAATGTTAATATGTGGATTCAATGCCCAAAAACATATCCATGATTCAATGTTCTTCCATGAAATTAAGAAAATTAATATTTTTTTTAACAGCAAATGGTTAATTTATGTCCCGAGGATGAATTTTGGCGACCACATATTCTTGGATTGGAGGACACCAAAAAATTAAGTCATACTCAAAATTCTAGCTTGATGGTAGTGTCAGTACCTTTAATGCACACTATATATGGATTTAAATATTAATATTATTTTTATACTTTTTATGGTTGTAACTCGTGTTAAATATTGAAAAAGATTTAAATACATGGTCATTTACTTAATTAACATGGTTTTATTTATTTATTTTTATTTTTTCATTTTATGGATGAAAAATTACATGCTATTATTAAGTTATCCCCCCTTAAATGACACCATAAACTCAAACATATATCTTAAATTACACAAAGTTACCCGTAATATCAGTAAAGGAGGCAAAATCTTTGAGCATTATTTTAATGAGAACAAACATGTCTTTAAATTTGTACAAATAAGGTTAGGTGCAAAATTGCACACTCCCTAATAAATATTTACTAATCCAACTAGAAAGGTAGATAAAATAACTCCCTTTTTTTTTTACCGATTTAAAGGCCTTTTAATTTTAAGCCAAACATTCCCAGAAAAAAATTGATTTCTTAAAAATCTAATTTTCTGGTATATTAGTATTTTTCCAAAGTACTTTAACTTACACTGCCTTATAACAGGGGTCTCCAATCAATTTGTGGTTTGAAGGGCTGGATTTGGATAGCATGATCTGAACCGTGCCGGATGAAGTAGGCAAAACTCAGCACTAAGACTTCACAATGGAAGGCAATATAAGCACTCTCCATTTCAGCCAAACAAAACCTCAATAAGACTTCGTGCTGATAATTTTTTATGTTTGATATGGCATTTGATTATGGATGTCATATAACTTTGCATTGTTAAGGTTTATTTGTTAACTTCTTTCGTGGCAGGGAGGGCCAGATGAAAATGTCTTTTGGGCCACATCCAGTACTCAGGCTGAAGTTTGGAGACCCCTGCCATAGAAAATAGATTTCACCATATTATATAATGTTGTACACTAATTTACATACATAGAATATATACATTGTTGCAATCAATTAAAACCTCTATGTAAAATATAATTATGTATCAATGCTACAGTTTTCAAAACACACATACATATTTTATTTTAATATAATTTTTTTACATAATTTAAAAGTAGACTCCTTTACTTGCATTATTTTTTCTAGTCTTACTTATTTAATATTAGACCATATTTAATAGTCGATAATTGCATTGTATTACAATTAAGATTCCCAACCATATTATACAGAAAACAAAAAACTTTTTTTTACAGTTAACCAATTAAAACTATAATAAAAAAGAAATATAAATAATTATACATAAACAAAATATTTAACAGTTAACAGTAAAAATATTACTGTATAAACAAAAAGTTTACAAAATTATAGCAATGGTAAAGTTTAAAAACATCTAGTTATTTTATTCAGTCTTTAACGTAATTTGTGCTTAAATTAAATTGCAATGTAAATGCACTCAAAAATAAATTTAAGTAAAATTATTATAAATTATAATTTATAGAATCCTAAAGATATCAAATATTAATTGAAACCACAAGAAAGTTTGTTTTTAGGGTTTCGTAGATTATCCTCGAAACTCTTATGCCGAGGGTGATGTGTCTGTCCGTCTGTCGTACTTTGGTTTGTACCTCCCAAATCATTCACGATAGAGAGTTGAAATTTGAAATACTGGCGTAACTTTTGGACCAACACATAGGAAAAATAATGAGAAGTTCAACATTTAATATGCGCATGTTAATGCGCAATAGTTTGCTAAGCTCAAAATGTTTTTTATTTTTAATTTTTTGAGAGAGGTATCAAATGAAAGCTACTGAAGAGTAGATTACATAAATATATAACATTTTATGAGTATTGTGCTTTTTACCGCCAATATTGCGTTTTTAGCACCAAAATTTCACCCAAAAAAAGTCCCCCTTCCCAACCACCCTAAAACGGCTACTAGTCTACAATTATTAAATAATTCATGCTAATACCTTATGGTGGGGGGATGAAAATATCGGAAGGGAATTCCCAATTTTTGTAAATTGCAAAATTTTTATTTTTTTAAAAAAAAAAATTCGAGTGGGGTATGAAATGAAATCTACTGAAGAGTAGATTAGAAATATATATATACAGTGAAAATCGTTTAAGACGAAACTGAGAGGACCAACATATTTTTTCGTGTTAAAAGAATTTCGTTTTAAAGGTTCCATAAAAAAAAACAAAAAAAAACTTACCAAACCTTTCTTGTCAAATTGTTTAATAAGATGCATAAAATTTATATTCATACATTGTATATTTATTTTTTAATAAATAACACAATAAACCAAATAAAAAATGTAATAAAAACTTTAATTTTTTGAAAAATAATCTGATATTTTTTTTTGCATTGTCTTTTTTAGCATCAAATTGCAAAAAAGGTAGAGTAGGTGTTATTCACAGAGATAAAGAGCCCCCTCCTGTGTCACAGGAGGGGGTTGTTTAGAAAACATTATCATCTCGTCTCACCCCTTCGGTGTCAGTATTTCTAAGCCCAGATAAAAGATTCTCGTCTGGGTGTCTCATTTTTATTTCCGATCCCTCTTCATTATCGCCGGTTTATATGAGGTGTTGCGCTTATAGGCCAAGGAGCTAAAACGCCTCTTCCTTGCCCGCGGGTAGAGGAGGGATAAAAAAAAAAAAAATAATAATAATAAGGTGTTAAATAAGGCTTAAATAATATGTTTTTTGTTTTTTTTCGAGAAGCGAATTCTTTTCGTCTTAAGCAATTTTTATTTCGTGTTAAAAGAAGTAAAATGTATGAAAATACCTAGTACTTTGTCGGGACCGCAATATTTTTTCGTGTTAACCGATTTTTCATTTTAAGCGTTTTCGTCTTAAACGTATTTCACTGTATATAGCATTTTATGAGTACCGCAATATTGAAATTTCACCTCAAAAAAAAATGTCCACACTCCCAACCACCATATACAATTTGTTTATCTTTCATATAGGGCAGAATAGGGATGTAATAAAATGGTATTTCAGCATATAATAACATATATGTCTAATAACCTACGAAACCCAAAAAACTAGTTGGATGCAAGTACTTCCCTGTGATTTTTTCCATCTTTCTCTCTATTGTTTAACACAAATAAAATTGCACATTTTTGTAAGTGTTACAGTTGGTATTGTTTATTTGGCTTGTACAACATCAACAAGGAAGTAGTCCAGAGACTATACCATTTTGGCAAGTGGATAAGAAAATTTAGCATCCAAAAAAGTAATATCAACTGCATATTTAAACTTAGGTAATCATTTTAACTTAAGTATTATTAAACCATTTGAAAATAAATACAGAAACTTTTTTAGCTGAATGTCAGAAAAAGTAGACCGAAAGAGGTATATGGAATATTTACTTGATCTCCAAGTCCAGCAAATATTCTGAGTTTAAGATTTTCTTGTTTTCTTTCTTCTGCGATTATAATCTTCGATTATAATATAGTTTACATTACTATAAATTTAATTTAAATACTCATTGACTTTTTTACCAAAAGGGTTACACCTATACAACATCAATTAGCTAGAATATAGTTTTTTTTTAAGTATTACCAGAAAACAACTATTATAAGACACATACACATAAATAATTATCAATCACAAGGAATTTTTTACAAGGTTTCTACATTTATGCTATTAAATATCACAAAAAAATAAAAAATAAAATTAAGTAAGTACATTTTTTTATTTCTATTTTACCAAATTTTAAGCAATCTCACAGCGTAATTTTAAGTTTTATGCAAAATAAAAAAAAAATCTTAATATTAAATGAAAAAAAATTAAAATATTATCACTGTCAAATGACTAAAATGCACATTTTGTTTTCTTAGAATTTAATTTTTTCCCTGTTAAATTTGAAAATATTGGAATGGAAAGGACAATATCTTGATCAAGAGAGCTATAGCCTTTATGAGTGCGTTGGCTCATCTTCATTCAAGAATGATTGAGGAATGTAAATATTCATTTGATCATTTTCAGCATAAAATTTTAGCAGGGCAATGGATATTGGTCTAGTTACAGATGATTATAAATCCATACAATCGCACAACTCAAGCAAACATACATACAAACTTATATAAATACATATTTATATTCACATCAATTTTTTTATTGTTTATTGTATAACATCGAGTTGCCAAACAGCAAAGCCACAAGTGGTAACTCGGAATTTTATTATTAAATAATTATTACCTATAAACCACAAGGTGATATTTATTACAATTCTTCTTAAATCATAATAATACTTAGTTGGGTCATATAGTATTGAGTATTAACATTGATAAAATAGGGACATCTAGAAAACTTATGAATTCTTAAATCATGATATAATAACTAAAAAAAATTAAGTAAAATATTTTCTATTTTCTAGGTTTTCTTAAATTTCAGAAAGTGTAGGGAATGTAGTTATAATGAGCAGAAGGTACTAAAAATATAGTTGCCATGTATGTGCTTTTAGTACATACAAAAGGTTAGTATGCAATTGAACAAATCGAATGAGTTTGTTAACCTGCAATAATCGCCATTTCAAAATAGCAGCTATTTGAAAGTTTGTTTTAGCTATTACTTTTGACATTTCAATGTATTTTTATTGTCCAAACACAATGGTACTACATAAATAGATGCCTTCAGCTCTAACCATTCATTACTAAGATAAACATTTTGATGAGTTTTTTTGGGAGGACTTTTTTTCTATAAAAGGGTTCTGTCCGAGATACAAGTGCTAGAAGGGTGTGCCACAAAGGATCTTACGGTCAGCACCCTTAGCACAGCATGGAACCACGTGGATCCAGGCATTGGGTTAAGGATATCTTTCTATTTTACTTTTTTTGGGCATTCCTACATTTTTTACAGAGTTGGGGTTATTACATTACACATAACAAAATGCAAAGTTTAAAATTTATGAGGTCTCATTATAAGGGTCCTTGGTTTTGCCTACACACCCTAAAAAAAAATTGAGGATTTAAAAAAAAAAAATTAACTGGAATAATTTAAAAATATGAATAATTAACTAATATGTTTTCATAATAAATTCGCTTTATACATCAGTGGCGTATCCAGCGGCTAGGTCTGGAGGGGGCACATTTTAAGTCAGTTTAGATTGGGGGGGGGGGGGGGGGGGGGTATTCGTAGTGGTAACAACAAAAGGGAACTACTTATACAACAAAGCTGCTGCCCCCCCCCCCCCCCACAAAAAGAAATGTACAACTAATAAACAAAAAAAAACTCCGCGCCCAAGTAACAACAACTGTTTTAGAACGTATTCGTAAGAAAATGTTATGCTGATGCTTACTGCAGTACAATATGTTACTGTAAGTCATGGGCGTCGCCTGCTGTTAATTATTGGAGGGGGAAATTTATGTCGGGGGGTCCGGGGAAAATTTTGAAAATATGATCTCTCAAAACAGCGCTTTTATGCATTTCTGAGGTGGAATTGAATATGAGGTGAATGTAAAAAATATGTTTTAAAAACAAATACGGATTTAATTACTTCAATATTGGGTCTGGGCCAGTCTGGGGGGGGGGGGGGGGGGGGGGGCACGTGCCCCCTGTGCCCCCCCTGGATACGCCTATACATTATATTTTTGTGCTTTTGGTATATTTTGTTTTCTATATTGTTATAATATTTGTTATATTTTGGTTATAATACATTGATTTGTTTATAATATCATTAAGTCTTGAATTATTAATAATCCAAGCCACGCATACACAGATTCATTCACACACATACAAACACTGTATATAACACACACAGTTAATCAAAGAAGCTGCTGAGCAGAGGAATAAATTGTTTTAAAATAAAAAACATTTAGTCATTTTAACATTTTACAGAGTTGGCTCACTAATAAATACAACTCTGGGGTTCTGAATCACTTTTTTGAATTATTTTTCTATGAAAAACTAAAAATGAGGTAAAAAAAAATATGATTTACATAACTAATAATAATTTTAAGTTGTAACCCATCCCTTATTGGTAAAAAGAAATATTATTTCTTTATACTACTAAATTCTCTTGTAAGCCCACATAATTAATTTAATAATTTATGCTTATATAATACAATGTTCTACTTCCCTTAAGTGTGATAATATTTACTATAAGACTATAATATACACCATTAATAAATTTGTCCCATTGAAATAAAAAAACAACAGTTCTAAAGAAATAATTTTGCCACAACTTAGTCTCATAAAAAAAGGAGTCTTATTTTTTTGTTATAGTAGATAGTTTTTAATGGCTTATTAAACAATGGCCAAAAAACTGTTTGAATTGTACAAACTACACAACACACACTAACTTCATTTCCTATGAAGATCTTGTCTCAAAGTATTTGTAACTAAGATAGTTTTTCAGTTTACACACACTCTTTAGAACATTGTTGTATTAACTTAAAACAACAACCAACAGAACTCTAACTGAGTTTGAGAAATAGCATGAAGTAGAACATTCCTGAAATCCCTATAAGCATTAAGTAGGGATAACTTATGCCTTTAGATATGGGTTTCTTACAAAAACCTAGGGCTTGATTTGTGATGGTACACACCAGTACGCTGTACCAGTACCTCTGACGGAAGATTGTTGGTGCACATTGGAGTTTTATTCTTTAAGTGTGAATAAAAATGTTGTATTCACACTTTTAAAATGCTCAGAAAAGCATTAAAATAACGTTTTAAAAAGTCAACATTTCAAAACTTTTGGACCAAAAGGTCACAGTACCGGCACCTCTTTTTTTTACAAATCAGGCACTGGGAAAACCTAGGCTGTTGTCTTTACTTTAGCTACAGAAGGTATCACAAGACTGTAATAATTATGTTTTTTAAAAAAATATATCTAATTTCTATTATGAACTATAAAAGATTTACAAAATACTGATTTAAATTATTTTTATTTTAATGGGACCAATTGAGCATTATAAATTACACAAAATAAATAAAAATAATAATAATTTATAATTTGGCTTATTATCTTTTTCCCAAATAAGATTCATTGGTATGGGAATGGTAAAAAAATAAATATATATATTTGTACAAAATGTTTCAAAGTTAAAAATTAATTCATACTGAGATAATGCCTCTGTTCAGGCTAAACAGGAGGCATTCCTCGAGGATACCTGAGTTCAAGTTGACATCTATTATCCTGACAAATGAAGAAGAAGATGAAAAATATAGCAACTAGGGCAATAAGTAAACTAACCATAGTTATAAATGTAAATTTTACCCAAGAATATACATATCTGAAACAAAGAAGGATCAAAAATTTTATTATAGAATTTCATTCAAGTTCAAATGCAAAAAAGGGTTTTATTTTCTCTATCCTGATGTTTTTTCTGTAAAATACTTTCTTTTTTTTAATTGAAATTTCTTATTAATTCCCAAACATTATGTACAATCTCCCATCTTAGTGATTATTTATATTGTTTGTACATGTTATGTAAACTTGTAGCTATACTGCAAGCATGAGATGTAATAGTATACCTATTTTTACTATGAACCATTTTGTGTACTAAATTTCACATTTCCACCTCTAAACACACCCCTATAATACTATATATTAGTGATCGGCAGAACTAATTATTTTTCTCAGACGATACAGATAAAATTGCCAATGCTCTGTTACAATGATACTATTAACACAATTTTTGTTTATGTCGACAATGTTGATGTCGAGCACCTGATTGGCTTTCCCATCCATTTTCATACTTAAATTAAACACTAATTGTAAAATTGGTATAGGTATTTAAACTTAATGAAGTGTTAATCAAAGCTTGAACAAAACTAATAAACTTAGGAAAACGGACTTGCATCATTAAGGCGGCTTTCACACCGAAGTAGTAAGTCGCAGGTTGCATGCGTCCTAGTAACACCGGATTATCTAAGGAGTCGAGGTAATGGAACAAGAGTCTACGCACCGAAGATGCACGTTTGGTTGCATGCGTTCTAGTAACACCGGATTATCTAAGCAGTCGAGGTAATGGAACGAGAGCCTACACACCGAAGATGCACGTTTGGTTGCATGCGTCCTAGTAACACCGGATTATCTAAGGAGTCGAATTAATGGAACGAAAGCCTACACACCGAAGATGCACGTCGCACTTGCATCTTCTGTGTGTAGGCTCTCGTTCCATTACCTCGACTCCTTAGATAATCGGGTGTTACTAGGACGCATGCAACCTGCGACTAGCTACTTCGGTGTGAAAGCCGCCTAAAATTGATGTGTGAAATATAAAGTAATTATACTTTTTACAACTAGTACATTGGTAGTACAATTAGTATTAACTTTTGACACTCAGATTGGCCAACCTATATGAGGGGAAAAAAATAAAGCCACTAGGCCTGTGGGAGAAGTGGGGCCAGAGACATTTTTATTTGCCTAAATGGGCCAACCTTCTCGAATTTAAAATCCAGTTCTCTCATTGGCTCCCCACCACTTTTAGTTTTTATTTTACCGCTCTATCAGAAGTTAATACTAATTGTAAAAAAAAAAGTATAGGGAGTTGTAGTAAGAGTAATGCTAAAAATAAAACTTATAATGTTTATATCAACTGTTTGGATCTTACCTTCCAACTCTGTTCGGACTTGGTAAAGAAGAAGGGATGAGGCAGACCAATTTAACAAAGACTCGCAATCTAAAACAAAAAAACTTAAACTTCAACAGATAAAAACTTATTGATAAATATACGGGGTGATAAAAAAAAAAGGAGTGTAAAATATTTAAAGAGGTAATAATACGGGCCAAAACAGACAAAAAAGTCTTATTAAACATGGGTGCACAAAGAAACTGTTTCCGATATATGGAAGGTTACTCTTTTTTGCACAACATTTATTTGCAATTATTTATCATGTACAAACAATGAAAAGAAGGTTCTAACCCAAAAAATAAAGTTACAGAAGATGTTCAAAGTGCCCTCCTTCCATTTTCAAGCAGGCACCACATCTAAACTCTTTATAAAAACTTTATAAAACCTCTTCTCATTGGCTCGGATTTGTTTGCATTTTTGATTTATGCGTAGCTGCAGCTCCTCGAGACTATAGTTATTTACAGGAGTACCATAAACAAATGTTTTCAATTATCCCCCATAAAATAAATTTAGGTGGTTTAAATAATGTGATCTAGTAGGATATAGATCCACCCTTTCTTACCCATCTATGTGGATTCCCTAGATACGGGATAACGGGTGTAATAATCCAGAAATCGTGAGTTTTTGAAAAAAAAATAAAAATAAATAAATAAATAAATAAAATAAAATAACCATCCATATCTCTGAAACTGTTACTTTCCCATGTTTACTAAGATTTTTTTTTGTTTGTTTATTTTGGTCAATACTATTACCTCATCAAATATTTTACACTCTTTTTTAAACACCCTGTATAATATTGACACTTTTATTTGAAAAAAATAAAAGTGTGTAGATGAATACTAGTTGGAAGATAACTTTAAGGGGGTGAATCTTGGTAAGGTTTACCCTGGTATATTCTAAAGCATTTTTCAGAGACTAAAACAACAATAATTGCAGCAAGAACTGATGGATTCTCTTTTCCTAAAAAATAAATTAACAAAACTCTTTTTTCTCTCCTTGAATTTCAGAAGTATTGAGAATTTCCATGAAGACCCTCTTATTATTGTCTTAATGTGGGCTATGAGATTAAAACTCCTCCCAAGGTAGTTTAGACCTACACCTCCTCACAGGGTTCTTACCTTAAATTAAGATGCATGTAAAACAGTTATTTCAAAAGTACAACTTACATGGGAATGTGTTTTAACATTTGATGATTAGAGCTGAGTTCTGCATTCGAATAAGCTGGACTGTGACCAGTAAACATTTGTAATCTGAAATAAAATAACATTATTAAATTATATACTTGGAACAACTTATTCAAATAGTTATTTTATGGAGAAGATATTATATATCTAAATATATTATCGATGTGACTGACTAACTTTGTGCGGTATCAGCCCCTGGAGAGCCTAGGCCTTATACAATGGCCTTAAAGGGCTTATTTATACACCTATATATAAAATGGATGACATAAGGTAAGTGTATTGCTCTATCAGCTATAAAAACTTTTCAATTAACAGACTCAACCAGTTAGTCGCCACTTCACATAAGCATTTATCTGGCTATACAGAACAGTTCACAATAACATGTTATTGGAGAATAACAGTTCGTCCGATAACATGTTATTGAAAAAGACCAATTTATCGAACAACAGTTCACATTATACCAGCTCAGATAACGGAACAGATTTTATAACAATAACAGATCATCTGTTATTGTTATTTTATAACAGAACGGAATCAATAACATTTTAACAACAGTTATTGTTATATGATAATGTTATCCTGATTCTTTCTGTTCTCTGCCCTGTTATCAAAGTTTAAATAATTTTATTATAAACGGCAAAGATTTCGCTGTTGTAGGGTAGAGATAGGTTCTAACTTGCATGGAACCCTTGTTCTGTTCCGATTCCCAATGTCCTTTACTCCTTACCTTATGGCTTAGGGCTATTTATTACATCTACATTTATCTGCGTTGCGTTAGTGTTAACTCTAACTCCTCTTTGCCTTAAATCCAGAGAGTCTCGTCTCTCTTTGAGGCTCTTAGATACCCGCCTTTTCGGGTATCTAAGGTACACCCTATCTCCAGTTCTACTGAACCTATTCTCCTCTAACAACTTTCATTATAATTATATTATACCTCTCTACAGGACGTCACATTACTGAAATTATTTTTGACGTATTATCAATTATTATTATCATTGACTCTTATCAGTTTCAAAAAGGGAATTTAATTTTATTTTGCTTGTCGGTTCATTCACGTTTTACGTTTAAGGACCCCTGTTTTATTAAGAAATTATTTTTTAAGTAGTTATATTTCGCCCTTCACCTTTGGGCATCAAAAAATTATTAAAAACAATAATCACATTTCTTAAGGTGGTGACACACTTGAGCATTCGCCCCGAATGAGCATGCATTCGCCCCCGAATGAGCATGCGTTCGCCCCCGAATGAGCGTGCGATCGCCCCGAATCGCTTAGATATGGAGAGGACGAGCCGAACGGAAACGCATGCTCATTCGGGGCGAATGCTCAGGTGTGTCTCCGCCTTTAAAAAATGTTTTTGCGGATTTGATTTAAATATCTAAGAAAATAATAATAGTAATACATTTAAAAGAAAAAAAAAAAAAAAAAAAAAAAATCTGACTTAAAAATCTATTATAAGAAAGATTGTCTTTCATTAAAAACAAGTTTTAAATGCTAAGATAAGGAAATTTTTAAATCACCAAGAAATCCAAATGTAAAAGTTATTTAACAGAGAATCTCATAGTTATTATGCCCAGTTAACTATTTTATAATAATTATAATATTGATAGAACTACTAACCTTTTATCAGTTTTCTTAGCAGTTCTTTGAGCTCCACAAATGGCAGCTTGAGACGATCTGGAGAGAACATCTTGAACTTTTGTTTGTGACAATCTTGAAAACATCTCAGTTTGAGTAGAACTGGAATGACTTTCAAAGGGTTCAGTTTGACAAAAGATAGAGGGTAGTTCTCGAACTTCCGTTTGAGACATTGTTGATAATAACTCAGTTTGAGTAGAACTGGAATGGCCCTCAAAGGGTTGAGTTTGACAAAAGATAGAGGGTAGTTCTCGAACTTCCGTTTGGGACATTGTTGAAAACATCTCTGTTTGTGTAGAACTGGAATGGCCCTCAAAGGGTTGAGTTTGACAAAAGATAGAGGGTAGTTCTCGAACTTCCGTTTGGGACATTGTTGAAAATACCTCAGTTTGAGTAGAACTGGAATGACTCTCAAAGGGTTCAGTTTGACAAAAGATAGAGGGTAGTTCTTGAATTTCAGTTTGGGACATTGTTGAAAACATCTCAGTTTGTGTAGAACTGGAATGACTCTCAAAGGGTTCAGTTTGACAAAAGATAGAGGGCAGTTCTTGAATTTCAGTTTGTGACATTGTTGAAAACATCTCTGTTTGTGTAGAACTGGAATGGCCCTCAAAGGGTTGAGTCTGACAAAAGATAGAGGGTAGTTCTCGAACTTCAGTTTGGGACAATGTTGAAAACATCTCAGTTTGTGTAGAACTGGAATGACTTTCGAAGGATTCAGTCTGACAAAAGATGGAGGGCAATTCTCGAACTTCAGTTTGGGACATTGTTGAAAACATCTCAGTTTGTGTAGAACTGGAATGACTCTCAAAGGGTTCAGTTTGACAAGAAAGTGAGACATATTCATAAAGTTCTGTTTGTTGAGAGAAACTCTGAGATAATTCAGTTTGAGAATCTTTGGAGTCTACAGAAAATAGTTCTGTTTGGGTGTAACCAAGTTTCATAGTACGAATTTCAGTTTGAGACCAATTAGACATCATTTCTAGATCAGTTTGTGTAGCATTGATGCTTATTTCTTGCTGTGTTTGACATGAACTTGACGGCATTTCGGCTTGATCAAAAACTAACATATCAGTCTGTGAAAATACTGAGAGCTGATCATGGGTTTTATGTAAAGAATATTGCAAATCACATGGATGAGTTTGAGAGGATATCGACTGCATTTCATTCACTTGAATCTGAGCACCAGTCGTTGACATATCTGCTTGTAAAAGTGAGATATCCGTCTGGGAGTAAGCTGAGAGGGTATCTTTCAGAGGTGGTACAACTTGATCAACTTCAGTTTGACAATAACTTGATTTCAAATCGACAGACACTTCCCTTGAAGCAAATGACTCCATAGCACCAAAAGAATTTTCTATAGGAAACTGCAACTGTAAATAAAAACAAAAAGTTCTTAACTTAATTATACTAGGAGTTGCGTGGCGCTTTCATTGAAGCGAGTGTAACACAATAAATATTAAGAAAATAGTTAATCATGTTGAGTTCATAGTTAAAGAGGATGATTATAGTAAAGAGCCATGTAGTGAGTGAACAGGACTATTCCTTAATCCTCACACCCGGCCATCTCCTATAAAACTATTTAACAAATTATATCACAACTACACAAAAACTTCTACTTGTGTCAGGTTGAAATTATCATGCATGTTTCAATAGTGCATTAGATGATTTAAGTGAAGTATTATTAAAATCGATATGTTAAAATGTAAAATATTGTGAGAACATGGTTTTCACTATTTTAAATGTTTAGGTCTGCTTTAATAGTTTTAGAGATCTTTAAAACTTCATTGCGGTGTCGCTGTTGGTTTTACTATAAAATTTTATTTGAAACAAGTATTTGTCTTATTGAATAACTGTATTTAGAATTTTTTCCCTTCTTAAAATTCCAATTTAAAATGATCACACAAGTATGCACGGTAACGCTTGGGCGGATAACGTTGTCCAACGAACTCGTCCTCAGCATTGGTAAAATGAACATGTATAACAAATTTCATCAATATCCGTCAACTTTTACTCAAGTTATCATCACGCGTTTCCGACATGCACAGACACAGTGTATATTTCTATGAATGTAAGAAACTCGGTATGCTCGCTTCAGTTTGGTGTAGCAGTAGTGACTAATCTATAGGTCTAACGTCTAACACAAGTACAAAATATAACTAATTATTATTTTTTCTGTTAAAACAAATATTTCATACTTTTAACGCTACCTACTACAAGACTGACATTAAATTAAAAACAGAGAAGTTAGTTAAACATAAAAAAGTAGAAGGAATAAATTAATTTTAATATTCACCATTTCAGAAGGTAGTTCATCACAAAGAGGGATTCCATTTTCTTCAACACGAGAATGTTTATATACCTATAACATATCGAAAAATGAATAAATATTTTATTTTTTTATTTTTTCAAGATGGAAATTAAAATAATTTTTTATTAAAAATTTAATAAATTTTTATTATGGAAAGTGTAACCAATCACTTACAGTAATGTTATTCTTAAGCTCAATATTCTCATTTATCAATCCCTGAAAAAAGGTAAATGAAAATTAATTACAATGAGTTGGAACAATATAAGGGCAAAAATTACTTAAATGAACTCTTGGTTTCTCAGTCTTTTTAAGCTAAAACATGGTTACAGTCCAAACAACTAATGATTTGATCATTATTTTCGTCATTATTTTCGTGTCTCGTGTGTCATCCATACGTGATTTGGGAGTAATATTGGACTCTAAACTCTCCTTCGACTTGCACCTTAATAATATCGTAAACCGTGCCCTCCGCTCTCTTGGTCTTATTACCCATATATCTCGTGGATTGTCAGTGGAATGTTATGTCACTCTCTACAAATCCATCGTCCGTCCTATTCTCGAATATGTAGTGCCTATATGGAATAACCTTGGTGTAACTAAGTCCAAGCGCATTGAATCTGTTCAACGCAAGTTTATTAGGACTTGTTACCTACGCTTTTACCGCTACAAAGTGTTCTATTCGTACGAACGGATGTGCAGTAAATTAGACCTCGAGCTCCTCAGTATACGTAGATCGGCCTATGAAATTCTGTTTGTTAGCAGATGCCTTAACCACGAACTTGTATGTCATGTATTTAACGAACTAGTTACTGTCCTACCTCCTGGACGTAGGGCTGGCAGACATCTTTATATTAGTGAATTATCTCACCTCTGTCCTCTTGTCCGCTGTGTATGTTCCTATAATAACCTTCCTATTAATTTACCCGTCCTCCCCTCTCCTAGATCCCTTAAAAGTACTCTCTGCATGATTATGAAATCATAGAAATATTGTATGTGATTTTAACTTTATTTAATTAATTTTAGGAACCTTTAATTAATTTATTTATTTAGGAATTTTAGTACTTTGTAAGCATTGTACTCTGTTATTTTATTCATTGTTACCCTGTTATTTTGTCATTGTTACTCATTTTTTCTTCTTGTTATTAGCTTGCTTTATTACGTTTTTATTCACTACATGTTCCTCATACTACTTTATCTTTCACTTATCTTTTATCTTTGTATATTAATTAGATGTAATTTACCTTCCGAGTTACCACTTGTGGCTTTGCTGTTTGGAAACTCGATTTTATACAATAAACAATAAACAATTTTCCTAGGTCTGTCAGCAATGAAGATATTTTGTTGAAAAATAATTGTTAGTCCATAATTAAATCATATTTTTTATCTCATTAACAAACAAATGTATGAACTGTTATAATTAAGTGGTTTCTAGTATTTTGTCCCTTTTTTATCCATTATGTGATAAGGATTAGATAATAAGTTAATTCATGTCGCTAATTTGGCTATATGTATTTTGCCTCTTTCTGAGGCATAGACGTGCCTGAAAAATCAATTATTTGATATATGAGGTTGAAATCTTTTATGATGTTTTCTTTATTTTCTTCCATCCAAAAATTGCATATAAAAAATGGACAAACTACTAGAAACCACGTAATAAAATTAGCAGGTCAAGAAGAGCTAATAAGATGGAAGAAAATGAAAAAAAAACATAAAAGATTTCAATCTTAAATATAAAATAATTGATGTTTCAGGCATGTTTATACCTTGGAGAGAGGTGAAATATAGCCAAATTAACGACATGAATTAACGGTGTCAACTTATTATCTAACCCTTAACGACCCCCGTCTGGAACACGTAATAAATAATTAAAGTTTTATAAATATTTTATTATAGGTATTATAATTAAAATCCAATTAAAATCACTCAATTAAAATCCATTTGCTAGGGGGGCAAAATATTGGCTAGAAGACGTAGAAAAAGATCTTAAAGCTCTTACGACTAGGAACTGGCAGATGCCAAAAATATGAAATGAATGGGAGCTTGTGACAAAGGAAGTCCAAGGGCGCAAGGGGAAGCCCTGGGCTGTCCTTTAGGAAGTAAGTAAGTAAAGTTAAGAATTTTGTACAAAACCTTTTTAGAATGGTAGGTACATTTATACCTTGTTGTTGTGTAGTTATATTAATCATTTATTAGTTATTTATTATATTAATATTTATTTCATTGTAAGTTACCAGCCGTTAAATCTTGGTGTTTACATTACAACTCATGAGGGTACCACAGCGTTGCGCTGATTTGATTTATTTCAATAAATTGCCTTATTATTTAGGCACGTTTAATTATAGAGAAAAAATAAATCTTACAGTGTTTTCTTCTAAAAGATTTAACAAGGCATTTTCACTATCTATTTTTTGTTGCTCAATTATTGCTAGTTTGTGCTGTTGTTCTTCATTAACTTGCTCCTTATCTTTTAGCTCATTTTGAAGACTTATTAAAAGATCTCTCCCTTTCAAAATCTCATTTTCAGCTGAACTCAGATCTTCTTTTAAATGTATTACCTAAAACAAAAAAATAAATAAATAATAATATTTCCAAAAAAATCGGACTGATATTGATACTGTCTTTAAATCCCATTATAACTCTTTTAATTGATTTATTTTTAAACATATTTAAAAAATGTTCAACAAGTGGTTGTTTAAGTTTCGATGTTAAATGAAATCTGGTTTATTTTCTTCAATATCTCAGGAACTACATTTTTTTCAAGGAAAAAAATTCAAGGACTTCTATGGTTAGATTTGTACTTAAATGGACTACATTTTAAATTTTTTTAAATAAAAATCTTCAGAACCGTTTTTGAGAAATATATTTTTTTGTAATTTTTAAGCCAAATTTAATAAAAATCAGCCCAATAGTTTAGGCTTCATGGGTCTGTCTGCATGGACTACAGACAACAGACTGTTATTTTTTAAAAACAAGGCATCCCAAAACATGTAAATTTTTCAAAATTGAATTTTTTTGTGCCGTCACAATACTTTCGCTTTTTTCATACACTACGTACATGAAAAAGTAAAAATACACATTAATTTTGTTAAAATATCTTACTGTTTAATAAAGAATATTATAAAGCTTGCTGAAAACACCTGTTTAAATTTGAATCGTTACTAAAGTGGATGGATGATAAGGAGTAAATTAAATTAATTAATCCATTTTCGCTCGAGAGTAGTGCTAGTCAGTCTTTATTTATACAATGTTGTTCAGTTTAGTGGTTGAAAGTTTAAATTAAAACAAATTCTATCACCATAAGAGAGCGTCAATATTAAAATTCCTAAATTAAAATTAATTCCAAAGATAATAATATAACTTATTACAACTTGAAAATGTTGTGCGACAGGTCTATTATTTTTTAAATGTTAATTTGTTATAGTTACTGTATTATTGTTAGTTACATTATTGCCTTAATTAAAGACTTAGATATCTTATTAAATTTAAACTTTAAACCACAGTAATTGCATAAATAAAGACCGAGGATGACCTTATGAAGGATCGAAACATCTTGTGCAAAACAGGATTAATTAAATTTTATTTACACCTTATCATCCATCCACTTTAGTAGTAAGGTCCTAGTACCAGTACTAGACGGGTAGGACAAACCACTTGTTTGAACCTACCAAATAGGTCATCTTTTAGGCCCATTTTACTAGCCCCGTGGTAGAGAGTTCCAGCCACTTCACACATCATATCATACCTCTGTACATTGTACCGCCGAAGCGAGTATGATGTGATCAATAGTGAGCCATATAAATCAGAGCATCACAGCGAGGGAAACCCACATGCCGAGCAGTCATGGTAAGTAATTTAATCCACGTAGCTACGCTGGCTCTTATCCATCCACCTTAGTAATGATAAATATATTTTGATTCTTTGGATAGACACTTACTTACTATATTACTTAGTACGTAGAGAAAGTATAAAAGGGCATTTCTAGATTAATAATACAAAATGTAACTATACCATGTTATCTAAGTCTTGAATTCGTGCAAATGCTTGAATGAGTTCAGACTGAAGTTTAGCACATTTCTTTTCTGTTTCTAATTCCTTTTTCCTTATCTGCTCTCCGATTTCTTCCATGGTCTGCTCTGTTTCCTGACGAGTCTTCAGCTCCATCTTTAGTCTAATTATAAATAAATTAAAATAATTTTAGTTTATTAGAACGACTAAAAACTGATTTACAACTAGGATAATCTTGCAAATGTAAGCACAAAATTACTTAAGACCAACACTTAATAAAATACAAGAGATGTTCTGAATATTCATGTTAAGAAGGAACTTAATTCAGCATCAGTAAAACCAAATTGATCCACACGGGATTTACCAATGTCAATAAACTTCTGTCAGCAATCAAAAAGTTTTTCAAACCATCTTTAAAACCAGGTGCACACAGGAGTCTTTTTGCCCGCAGATGGTTTTGTCACTACCTCAAGGGTTTATACAGTATATGGGAGTGTGCACTGGAGGCAAAGACAAGAGTCCTCCAGCCTGGGAGATGTCCTGACACATTTTTGTCTGCAGACTGTTATGCACAAAACATAGTAATTTCCACAAGATTCATTTCTCTGGGTACAAGATATGCAACTGTCTTGCCCCCAAGTGTGCAAGGCTGTAGCAACACAAGTGTGACAAGGCAGACATAACGAAGACAGTTCGGAAACGTCTGCAAACTATTTTGTCTCCAGTGTGTGCCTGGCCTAAATCCATCACTCAGTCATTAAAGAAGAGTTCTATGAAGCAGCTTTCTTCAATACAAGAACCCAATAATAATTAATGGATCCTAAGTCAAGTTAGTAAGGAGCTAGAGGGAGCAACTCCCATCTCAAGTTAGACAAAATTAACAAAAAGGAAATTACTGCCCTCTGCTATTTATAGAATTTTCCATGATATTACTGAGTTAAAAATTTTTGGCTGTCAACATCAAAAGTAATAATAAATTAAAAATTAAAACTGACAATGTACTGCTCTATACCCCTTTTACATAATTTTATCAGATCCAATAGAAATAGTTATTTGTCAAGCTACCAAATGCCTTAATTTTTTTTAACACCTCTCGGAGTCTCTTCTCAATTTTATTGCAAGAAAAATATACCTTTCAATTTCGAGTTTCTGTGAAGCACATATGCTATTGGCATCTTCATACCTTTTCTCCAAAGAGCTAGCATGTTTCTCAAAGCTCTCAAGCTTTGACTCTAAAATACTTCGATGATGTGAGAGCCTCCTAAAAAAAAAATAATGAAATATTTTTACTAAGGACAATGGTTATCTAATCATTATGTCATCAACATTTTGCAGAATAGGAATCAGGGAGACAAGATCATCAATGCACAAAGGTGCATAGGCAAGGCCTAGCACCACAGTTTATCCCCAATATATGAGGGCCGAGCAAATATAAACAAGCCCTTTTCCGATAATTCATTTTTAAAAAACACAAGACTTCTTCAACTTGGTCAATGGTCTCAAATCTCTGGCCACCAAGTGATTCATTGAATTACCCCAACATACGGAACATGTGAGATTCAGCATGATCACAAGCTTGATTAATCTAGTTGTTTACCATGAGAGGGTATATTTTTTTATCCATAGGGGGTGGGGGAAAGCCACTGAAGTAAGGGGCAAATTTTGGTAGGTTTTACATTCAAGCTGTTAAGAAACTTGATGATAATAGGGAGGGACAAGCCAAGCTGGTGGTTTACCCCTTAACAGCTTCATCCCTACGACTGCCCAACAACCCATGTACTCAATTGGCAGAGAAAGGCACAAATATATTTGATTGACCCTTGTCCTCGTACCTAGTTTTATTCTCAGGCAGGTATTCATGTAATACACTAATGGCATTTTAAGTGTGCAAATGTAAAAAATGATTATTCCTTATCCTACTGGCCTTTGCGTCACACAAAAATCAATATCAGTGTGAGGATCCCAGAATTGAAATCCCAGTACATCATAAGATAAAAAAAAAAAAAAAAAAATAGATGCAATGTTTGTACAGCTCGAAGAAGGGAATAATTAATGGATATACAATTAATAAGTAAACAAAAAAAAAAAAAAAAAATTGGTTACTTTTTTGTTGAACTAGAGCTACTAACATCCAAATCCACTTCATCTGATCCATAAAAAGGAGAATCTAAAAACAAATTAGAATATTGATTATAAAAAAAAAACCATAACTAAATAATTTATAAATTACATCTTAAAATCTACACTAATCTACTAACCAGAGTGATCAGAGTTATTCTGCATTACTCTGGCATACCAGTTAGAGCTTCCACTTGAACTCATTGGCTTACCATCATGGATAAATAGTCTGGTACGTGTCAAGCGACGTCGTAATAGCCCCGAACGTAATGCAGGCGTAGAAGTGTAGGAGCAACCAGGGCTAAAACACATTACAAAATTAAAAAAAAAAAAATAATAATAATAATAGAATAAGTTGTAAATATCATTGTTACTCATAGAACATAATAGTCAAGGAGATAGCGTGCAAAAAAAAGTGTCTGACTAACATCAACCTAGTAATTTGTGTACAAGATAATAATTAAGTGCCTTTTAAGAATATGTGGTCGGCTAAGTTTGTTTGTGGGACATAGCTTGGCAAGAGGCATTTGAAAAAAACAAACAGAGCGGCCATGTCCGGCCCACTATGGTAGACAATGTGATTTTCATGATTCTGAGTTCAAAATTAGTTGGTAGACCTAAAACCAAGTTGATGTTCCTTTGATACTCAGATAGGTTAGTTATTCAAATATTATTCCACATCAAAGTGGTCACCTATTAATTGGCAAACTAACATCAACTTAGGGAGCCAGCATAGCCGAGGTGCTCTAGGCGCCCAGATATCAATGAGTTGAGGCAACTTGAGGTCATGGGTTCAATCCCATGCCATAATACTCTGAATTGCATCTATAAATTGCGGACAGAGCAGGGCGAGGGACCACGGGGCTAGTAAAATGGGTCTACTATAAGGCCTCATTGCTAGGTTCGAACAAGTGGTTCGTCCTACCCTTCTGGTAGGAAGTACTAGATAAATATTACTACTACTAACATCAACTTGATTTTTGGTCTACTAACTAATTTTGTACTCGGGATCATGAAAATCACATTATGTCCACCATAACTGGTGGGATATGGCTTCACTCCATATCCCTTTTTTTTCAAATGCCTACTACCAAGCTATGTCCTGCAGACGAACTTAGCCGACCACATATTCCTAATAGGCACCAAAAGATTAACTTGTACATAAAATTCTAGCTTGACGTTAATAAGACACTTTTTTGCACGCTATCTCCTGAACTATAACACATCTTGACACATCAAGGCACTTTCTTGAGCGTTAGAAAGTGACAGATTGTGCCTTCATCTCCACTAAAGGGGTGGGTTAGGGGTAGTTGGAGAGCTTCACAAAGTAGAAAAAAGAGGGGAGAGTTTGGCAGGAGTGGCCTGATGGAAAATTCTCACTAAATACCAATTAATGGTATGTCCAAGATAGGTTTCTACCTATATTTAAATTCTAGGAAGGGGATGTGATACAAAAATGTCTCCAAACGATGGTCCACGCACTGATTCTAGTGAAATAATGTACACTCGAGTTCCTTTTATCTTTTTATTTGAAGAACTGACTTAGTTATAAGCCTGGGGATTTCAACTAAGGTGGAGGTTTGTTGGATTTACTGGTCACAAGTCTTAGGTATTTTAGGTTAGCTCAGTGGTAATAGTACATCAACAGCGGAATCAGAGTGAGTGGTATAAAAACTCAGCAGGTGGTTAAATGAAAAAAAAAAAAAATGTTAATTTAGAGGTGAGCATGCACCTAGTGAATATTCAGTTGTTGCCTACAAACTCTTCCCACCACCGGGAAGTTATTATAAAAATTTAAAAAATTTAGTTTTTGTATTTATTGACAATGTGTGTAATTTCAATAAGTAATATTATCAAACCTTTAATATTTTAATTTCCCTGTTTCACTCATATTAGGTTTGTTCCAACCACCAGTTCTGAATCAGTTTCGGATTAGTCCGTGATTGACGTAATGCGCATGCGCGATCATTGACCTTTGGGAATTGATTTGTGATTTCGTTTTTGTTGGAATGCTCCTTTCTCGAACCAAACTGTTTGCTGTGGTAGGTTTTAGCACTGTTATCAGAACAACTTTTTGAGTTGATCGTTTTTTTTGTGATTTTGGGTTCCTGTGCTATCAAAAATACCTGAACTTATTAATATTAAAGATATGGATGATGGATGAGGCAATAGTTGATGAAGATAAGTGCCAGTCGCTTAAATCATAGCCTTGATTTAGGCCGCCTAGGGGCTCGCACAACAAGGGGGGCCACAACACAAAAGTTTCATTTTCTAATGCTAATTAAGCTCAAAAGTTGGAAGTAAAACCTACATACTCATAGAGGATATAACGAAAATACATGCACACATTTTAGAAATGTTTATTTAATACATGAATTCACGATTTCATTTCGATTTACGCAATTCACAATTTTCGGGCTTACTGAGGTGAGCCAGTTTTAGTAGACTCACGGCACACTCGTATTTTTATTGATATAATCCTAAATGCTCTTTTGTTTTAAAAAACAAATATAAATCTTAGTCCAGTTAACGAAAGAAATATTGTGGAAATAAATTGGATTGTTTCTATATTTGTTTAAAAATGGAATAAGTATCAAAAGTCCATCTTGGAAAATAGGTCCAATTTTTATTTTTTTCAGAAATATCTAGAAAACGCCATTATATGCACAAAAATTCATCGTCGCATTCGTACAAAAACATTAAAAAAAGAAGAGTTGATTCGCAAGAAAGGAGAATAATAGGCGAGCGAAATTTATTTATTTATTTATTTATTTATTACTTTTTTTACGAGCCCCTAAACAGCAAGAATGCCACAAGTAGGGCGCTCAGAAATACATATAATAAAATATGAAAAAACAAAAATAAATATTTAACTGATGATTAACATTAGAAAAAAATAATAAAAATTAACAATTACATTAAATAAGAGATTATATAATAGTGAAAATAATAAATAACAAGAATAAATAAGAAATTGCAGATCACTCAATAAAGGGACAAGTTAAACCTATTTTGGACAAACACAAATAGTCAGGACAACGAACTAGGGCATTGATTGAGGAGACACAACGGACAAGGGGACAACTGTCTGACAACTCCTTGATATAGAGAGGACGACTGGCTCGCCTTCCAGGAGGAAGGACAACAACTTGGTCCTGAACCAGGCAACAGACTGTCTTCCCAGACAGGCAGTTCACCAAGAATAGAACCTCGTAAGCTTTGCGTCTCTTATATAAAGGTTCCAGACAGAGGCGTTCACACAGAGATTCATACCCATAAAAGACACGCCGATACATATACTTCAAATAACATGTGCGAACAAAGGTGCGCTGAATATTCTCAATTGAATTAGACTTGGTTAACCCATATACATTCCACACAGGGGGCACATATTCGAGGACTGGACGAACAATTGATTTATACAATAAAATGAAACAATTCAGAGAGAGATCGTGGGAGATCCTACGTATCAAACCAAGCCGTTGGTTAGCCTTGCTAATCATAGCATCAAACTGACCATCGAACCTAAGTTTACAATCCAAGATAACACCCAGATCTCTCACTGAGGAAACACGGGGAAGAAGAACTCCATTCAAGGAGTAGGGAAAGGACAAAGGAGAGGAGGTGCGACAGAAGGAAATCACCTGGCTTTTGCCCGCATGAATCTCCATATTGTTAAGTGTACACCACAGACAAACTAGGTCGATGCTCGCTTGGAGTTGATGACCGGAGCTAAAATTTTCAATATCAAGAGATATCTTGAGATCATCAGCGTAAAATTCAAAAGCGCAGCCTAGAAGACTCTTGCCTAAGTCGTTGACAAAAATATTAAAAAGAAGAGGACCTAGGATAGAGCCCTGATGGACACCGGAGGAAGCGGAGTAATAGGGAGAGGAAGAATGACCAAGGCGGACGGAACAGGTGCGGGAAGAGAGATATGATTGGAACCAGAGGAAAAGAGTGGGAGCAAAGTTTAAAGAAGAGAGTTTGGAAAGAAGTACACCATGATCTACTCTATCAAAGGCCTTGACGAAATCGAAGTATATAGCATCGACCTGAGATCCATTGGAGATAGAACAACCAACACGACTGACGAAGGAGACCAGGTTGGTACAGGTAGAACGGGAAGGACGGAAACCGTGCTGGTGAGGACTGAGGAGAGGATCAATTTGAGGGGCGAGGTAAGAGTGGATAATACGTTCAAAAACTTTACAAAAAACATTACAAAGGGATATAGGGCGGTAATTACAAACAGTGGAACGGACACCGGATTTATATATAGGAACTATTAAAGCTGAGTTCCAAAGAGAAGGAAAAACTTTGGAATCCAAACTTGTATTGAATATATATTCAAGAATAGGTGTAAGAAAGAAGGCATAACCTTTAACAAAAAAGGCCGGAATATTGTCGTTTCCTGGGGTTTTAGAAGGTTTAAGTAGGTTAATAGCACTGTTGATGTCACTAGAGGTGATACGGGGGAACTGGATAATATTGGCAGAAGGGATAAGAGGAGGAGATAAAGGGTTATAGGACGAGGATTTAATAAATACAGACTTGAAGTGATCTGCAAAAACATTGACTAGAATAGAGGGATCAGACTCCAGGGAGTTGTTGACAATGAGTTTTGGACTATCGTTATCCACTCCTCGCAAATTATTAACATAGTTCCAAAAACAATTAGTGTTGGATTTAATAGAGTTTTCAATCCGTGACTTGTGAAGCGAATAATCTTTGAAATACTGAGCTTTGGATAACTTTCTGAAAATTCTAAATAGATTACGATGGTATTGGAGACCGGTGCGATTATATTTGCGGTTGTGGTAATTTTGAAATCAAAACAAAAACAATGAAGCGGGAGCGGAAGGTTACGCTTCTGTTCACCCAAACTCAATTCCATTCCAAACTACTAGTCTCTGCGCCGATCGCTGACTGCTCTGACTGGTTCCAAATTAATCTGTGATTTAATCAGAGCGTGGTTGGAACAGCCGATTAACAGTCAGAGTCAGTCAGAGTTTGAGTTTGGGCTCGTTGGAACGCTATTTTCCAAATGCGCATGCGTCGGACAGTTCCAAACCAGTTTGAAGTGTGGTTGGAACAAACCTAATATCTCTTAATCCTGTTTGAGTTGAACATTCTGAAACAATGCTTCATACTGCCTTTAGAAGCCTCTATGTAGCTCTCTTTGATGGAAACGAGAGCCTATTTTAAAAGCTAATATCCAATCATTGTTAAAGCTTTTGGATGTGCTACCATTGTATTTTCAAAAATTTTTATTAAGAAAATTGCTAGTGTATATCATAACTTTCCATTATATTTTGGAACAAAATGTATGACATTTAATTATTGTTAAAACAAATGATTAATTCTATATAGTTTTACCTAGTGAATGTAATTTGGGCTGATTTTTCAACAGCGGGTCCAGAAGAGATCCAATCTTTAAAAATAATGAACAGCTCATCTTTCGAGTACATCATATCATTTTCATCTGGATCAAGTTTGTTTATTAGTTTACTCTTGAGATCACTAAAAAAATAAAGTTGCTTACAATAAACAAAAAAAATTGAGTATAAACATACAACTGAAATTAAAAAAATGAAGATAGAACATACATATATGTATAAAGAAATTAGATGATTACTTACTCATTTATACAATAATTCTCACTCACGGCTTTAATAAAATCGGAGGTTCGAATTTTATCATTATTTTCAATCGAACAATTTGAGAATATTTTCTGCATTTCTGAAAATAAAAAAAAATAAAAAAACTTAAAATATAACTTCAAGCTAATACTTTGGAATTATGTAAGGAATTTGAAAGTCTCCAGATACTAAAATATCAAAACATTGTATATACTTAGTAAATAAGTTGAATAGTTAATAAAATTAATTTACAAGAACTTGCTAAACTGTAATTGACAGTAGATGATTTCTAATAGCTAACTAGGAATTTTATTATTAATAGAAAGTTATTTTCTAGGAATTTCAACAAAGACTAAGGCTTTTGTTCGTTAAAAAAATAAGACACGCTCTGGTAACGACCATTTACACGATTTTATATTAAAAAAGTGATTAGATCAAATTTGCAAGGTTCAAAATAAACAAAAAATCACAACGGCAAATAATTTCTTTTTAAATTGTTACCAAAAAACATACCAAAGGTTTAAATGGTCCACCCTGTATAATGAAATTAAGGCTGTAGGGCTGACAGGTAGCCAATGCCATTAAATAAATAAGTAACTAGTTAATTCATAAAAGTGTAATACTTTTTTATTTGACAAGTTTACAAGCATAATTTCATTATACTCTTTTTACAATTAGTATTAACTTTTGACAGCACAAAATTGAAAAAATGTGGAGGGGGCCAATGAGAGCACTGGATTTTGAATTTGAGAAGGTCCGACAAACTAGGCAAATAAAAATGCCACTAGACTCACCCCTCTTAAAGACCTAGAGGCTTTATTTTTTTCCTCTTATACAGTGTGTCCCAAGATAAAGTATTCAAGAGGAAAAATTTTCTTATTTTTGAGTTTTCGAAAAAAGGTCATTCTTCATAAAAAAAACTCCTGCTTGTTTTGAAACCTCTAAAAATGATTAAATTTTCTTGATTTTGTGTACAGAATGTTCTGTTTTTTGAAAACTTTAAAATATCACCAAGAGTAAACTACCCTTATTTTTGATGGTATCAAAAAATATTATTTAGAAAAGTGGTTCAGATTTGCAAAAAACGTATAAATATTAATTTATTTAAAAATAAAAAAAAACTTATTAATCAAATATATATTTTTTTTTAACAAGTTATTTATTGGCATAAGTAACAAAACATTTTTGTGTATACCGGAGCCATAATATTATTTTGAGTGGGGAGAGTTTGTGCCTTTTATCATTTTTATTTTATATGTATTTTGTAAAGGATTGGAGCTTTTGAATTACATTTGTGGAAGGGTATATTGGATAATTTTGGAGTAAATATTTTATAATTTATTTTTTATTTATTTATTTATGTTATTTTTTCTAAAATCAAATAATAAGCTAATGTAATAAATAAATAATAATAATAAAATATATCATCACAACAGCTAATTTATCTATTCATTAATAATTCTAATCTTAACATCTATTTTAGTATCACAAAAAAAAAAATCAAATTAAAGATATTTCATTCAAATGTATTGCTACCTACTTCTGCACTAATTTCGATTTTTTTTATAAATTCATTTCACTTTTTTTTCCTCTTGAACTTGATCAAGGGGAATATTGGCAGTGACCAGTTTAATTATTTCCTTTAACTCTTCCCAGCTATTATCCACTTGTTTCTTATCACACTTGTTTATTGTAAAAATGCAAAGAGAACTGTTAATTGTAGTTAACTTATTATGTATTTTTAGAAAATAAACTAAATTTTAATATTTTAGAAAAAATAAAAAAAAAAATAATAATTCGTAAAAATAAATAATATTTAATATTTATACGTTTTTTGCAATTATGAACCACTTTTCTAAATAATATTTTTCGATACCATCAAAAATAAGGGTCGTTTACTCTTGGTCATATTCTAGAGTTTTCAAAAAACACAACATTCTGTACACAAAAACAATAAAATTTTATCATTTTTAGAGGTTTAATAACAAGCAGGAGTTTTTATGAAGAATGACTTTTTTTGGAAAACCTAAAAATAACAAAATTTTTCCTCTCGGATATTCTATCTTGGGACACACTGTAGGTCGGCCAATATGAATATTAAAAGTTAATACTAATTGTAAAAAGAGTAAAGTGAGGAGGAGAGAATTCAACATATTTCTCAATGGTAATTAATCAAAGTCTGTTTAATCCCATAATTAATTTAACCTAATTAGTTAATTTACTTAATCTGTTAAATGCCGTTTAAATAAACATAATTTTATATAAATTAAAAAAAATTTAAATTACTGTTCTACGTATAAGTTATCCAAATCATTCTAGTTTACTTGTTTGAAAAATGCGGTAGGAACTAAGAAGTTACATCAAAAGAAAGAAGATTATATTCTTTACCAGGTAAGGATTATTATTATTTTATTTATTTCTATTTTAATATGAATGAAATCATACTTTACTTATCACAGGATTCTGTGATGTTTGTTATATCATTGTTTACCACTGTGGATAACAAGAGAGCATATTCAAAGCAGAGAGAGACATCAAGTACAAATATTTCTGGTGAACAAAACTCCCTAAAAAATACTCTGTCAATTAGTGTGGCACATAGCTTCCTCGCTTTCTATTTTGTATAATTTAATAAGTTTATACTGTTAAAACCAATTATTGAATTTATTTAATATTCCCCCATTTTTTAAAACTGTCAAAATTGTTTTGATTTTTTACATTAACTTAAGTATCAATTTAGCAAAATTTAAGGAGCACAGACTGTTGAAATTAAACCATCCAAATTTCATTAAAAATCAGATAAATGCTTTTGATGGTATAGGTGCAAATAAATGTAAGTGTGCGAATGTGGAAGAGAAACAAATAGGAGCAAAAGGTTGTAACTTATATGAGACCAACAATGGGCTAATTATAACTTACAATCTTAATTTCATTAAAATCGGACAAGTAGTTTTTAAGATATGTTAGTTTGCAAAAATTGTGCGACAGACAGACACAGAACCAAAAATGTTTCCTAATGACTGAAACGGATTTTTCTCTAAGAATTTTTGAAATTGGAAACCTAAAAAATTTCGTTTCTTGGAACAAATACATAGCTTACATTACCTTCGGTAAGCTCTGAAGCAAAAATGGACTCCTACACTAATAAAACCTTAGCGATATTCATTACCATTCTCGACAATGAAGGAGTATATAAATATCTCTCCAATAGACAGTTTATCATTGCATTAAGCAAAATGCTCTAAACCCTTGATGAAGCTTCCAATAATGGAAGCAAATGCCTCCACATCCCTCAAAACACAATCTATACTAAAATACCTAGATTTTTATGTAATAATTTTATCCATTGAAGCCTTCATACCACTAACAAATTGTAAAATAAGCTAAATGAAGTGGTAATAAGTAAAGTATATTTGCACTTTTTGCATTGCATAAAACATTATAAAATTACTCTCAATTTGGCTAATCCTTATAAAGTAGAAACTAAATCAGGTCACTAGGTTACTAGGATACCTTTAAAAGTGGGTAATCAAAGTGGGAATAGATAAAACCTTTTCTGCAATAAAATAGGAAAGCATCATTTTACCTATCACTAGAAAGAAAATATTTTTTATTAGGAGTCACAGCTATGTTTTTTTTAAATACATTCATACAAAGATATCTATGATAAAAACTAAATTAAAATTAGATCATCATTTAAGGGATGTGACTGTAACTTCTTATTTACCTATTACAGAGAAATAAATCAATGTTTACTTCTTATATTAACATCTTCTAAAAATGAGGAAATTGTTTAGAGTAAGCGAACCTCGTGTACAACACACCCAATTCGTACCTCTTAAGTGGTACATTCCAGATAAAATTATAAGTGACGTAATTACAATAATAACACAGAAAACATGCTTCAAAGAACACATAACTGTTCACATATGGAAACTTACCTGGTATCCAAAAATATAGAGCTCTATTCCTTCCATTTAAAGGAAATAAGTACTCTTTTAACCAATGATAAAAAATAAAAGCACTTATAAACATAAAAAACTATAGAAAAATAGAAACAGAACTAAAAGAATAACTAATACGAATAGGAGGCGTGGAAGACTGTGATGTAGATGCTGTGATGTTTTGATTTAGACACGGTCACGGGACTGATTTTAAAAAATCGAAACATTTGCCGCTCGAGATGTTACTTTCATTTAATCAGCGCTTTCAACAACTTATCATACTTATTACGTTTCTTAACAAATACAAGCTAAAGTGTTCTTATTTTAATCTTTTTACTCTCTTATTAACGTATGTATGTATGTTTGCATATATATAAGGTCCCTTGAGTCCAAAAAAGTTGGTTTTAAAAGATGTCTGTCTGTATTCTGTTGACTGTGTAGAAGCGGAAAGCCAAAACTACTGGGTCAATTTCAATGAAATTTACATCAATTTTTAAGTTTTTGGTACTATTCATACTACGGAACGTTTAAATTTTAATTTAAATCAAATTATAATTACTATTTACAACGGGAGACAGACAGATAATAAAGGAGGCACGTCGCGTCGTTCGAATCCCGGTGCTGAAGTCTATCTGTCTCTGTCTGTCTCCCGTTGTAAATAGTAGTTATAATTTGATTAATTGAAATTTACGTACAAGAAAGTAGTAATTCGAGGTAAAATCGGAAAATTAATTTTAGCTCTAAATTTTGGGGTGGCATCCCCCCTAAAACCTTTGAAAAACGTGAAAAAATATTTCTCAAAAACATTTCTAACGATTTTTATTTCAATTCAATCTAAAATGAAGTCAATTTAAATACAAATCTAACCATATGTCATTTTACTGGAAATAATTTTGCTATTGAGGAAATATAGTGAGAGCCCGGATTCGATTCTCCGCCGGGAGAGAGTTATTATTTCGAAAAACTAATAAATGGAAAATAATGGACCGAGTCATTATGTACTCATATTATTATTATGAGAAAGTTTAATACGAGTTGTTGACTTTTTACTTTCTTATATACGTAAGTAGTATAAAATAAAAAAAGAAAGTATTGTTACAGCACAAATATTCTATTTAGATGAATTTACACGTATTTAGTACCTATCAGGACGCTTTCGAATAAATTTGGCATACATATTCAGAAAACTCTCTGATACGGCGAATCGAAAGATACATTTTTAGCACTAAATTTCTAAATTATCGATTCTTAATTCATTAATAATTCGATTTCTAATTTATTAAAATACATTTGTATGAAATATAAGCTATTACAGATTTTTTTACTATAAGGAATAAGGTGGCAATTTTTACTACTTACTTATAAGTTCCGCAAATAACAATAGATCGATAAGTGCATATAACTTAACAATAGTGCAATAAATAGATTAAGTGCTATATAATTAATATGACTAAAGATGAAACAAATTCAAGTAAAAAAAAAAATTAACAACTTTCTTCTTATAATTTAATCCATCGAGGAAATAAAGATAAGAGTGAAAGCGTAATAAATACAAATTAACTTGCTATTAAATCCAATAATTAAAATATCTATTAGCAGCTGTTTTTTAGTAAGTAACAATTCAAAACACAACATTCGGCACGTGAATACAAGAAATTAAAAATTTACAAAACTTAGATGACTGAAATAGTCCAGTTAATACGTAAATCAGTCCGAGACAACTCAGATAAGCTTTCTCATGTACGAGTTCATAATTACTAAGCCCAGTGTTTTCCATTTATTAGTTTTCGAATGTACATTATAATTATTATTGAACATTATATAAAAATTTCTTCTCCATGGCGGGTAATCGAACCCGGCCTATCTCCTTCCGCGTATAAGCTATTTTCTTAGTAACTAGATTTTTCCCGGAGGAACGGCTTGATATTTCGATAGACTCGTATTTAAATTGACTACATTTTAGAAAAAAATAATCATAATTGTCGGAACCGTTTTCCAGCTAATATTATTATACAGAGTTTCTGGGGGTAGCGCCTTAAAATTGGGGCTAAAGTTCATTTCTCGATTTCACCTCAGAGTGTAATTTTTCTGAACATGTATGCCAAATTTCGTCAAAATCGGCCTAGTAGTTTAGGCTCCGGCTCCACGCGTCTGCGCAGACGACAGAAGACAGACATTTTTTAAAAACCACTTTTTTGGACTCAGGGGACTTCAAAACAATCTGTACTGAACAGTTAGTCGAGTTACTGAACAGTAGTCAATTAATACGCTATAATAAATTATAGATTAACATCAAATTAATACTGCGTTTAAGCTTTATAGCTATAAATTGTTTGTATTTTCTCTTTAAAGTTTATTTTATTTTTTTTATTTAGCATAAAACATTTAATAACGATGATAAAATTGATTTAGCGATATCGTTGATTTTTTTATTCATAAAATGTTTGTCTCAATAAATAGATAAATATAGAATATTTTTTCATCCTTAAATTCCAATTAGATTTTTTTAAGTTCACGGTTGAGCTAAAGACGGATAACGGTGTCCAACGAACTTAGGCTGTAGCGTAAATGTTGCAGACACACGCAGACAGATAGAAAATTATTACACTTACACGGCCTTGTAGTTCGATGACATATATCTGTAGAAAAAAATTGATATATAAAAGAGTTGTAAAAGATGTTAACTTTTAAATAAATATTGATAATGACTCAGATGCATTAGGAACAGATGTATTGAGCAAAAACCTAAAAAAAAAAAAATCCGAAAATGTCGACGTTTCGATAAAGCTTTCGTTTCTGCAAACTTCGTTTTATACAAGTGGCCTTGGTCCCTTCATCCAAGGCCCCTATCACGAAATTATAGATACCTTGTTCAAGAAACTACGTTTTACAGAGCTAGAAAAATACAGACAACAAGAAATGTACGCTAATGCTTATAGTATATATATATATACCAGGGGTGGGCAAATGCGGCTCTTCGTTGAATTAGGTGCAACTCCCATTCAAAATTAAGGGGTGGGCAAATGCGGGTCTTCGTTAAATTAAGTGTGGCTCCCGTTCAAAATGTATATCAGTTTTTAGGTTTGAAGATGTGAAAAGTTCGAAATCTACAATATCATATTTTCTAAACTAATTTATTTGTGATTTAGTTGAAGATAGATTACTAATTTCTGAAATAATATACTTGTTAAAAAATTGGCTTAGAAAATTTGAGTTATTAGAGGTTAAAGAGGATCAGGCATTGCAAATCCAGCACAAATCTACCTACTTCTACAGTTGAATTTTTAAAACTTGTGACAGAGTCAAAATATCCAGACTTTAAGAAAGCTTCTTGCAGTCTAATTTCAATTTTTTGGTAAAAGATATTGCTATGAATCTTTGGGCACTCTTTTACTTTGTTACCCACCTAAATTTATTTATTTATTATTAAATCCAAGTGAACTATTCTATTGTTCAAAATTTATTGGATTAAAGGTTACTTTGGCTTACTAGATCGTTAGACTAACGGATATTATCATTTTTATTTACAGAAGTGTGATATTCCTTCGTCCCAAAGGAATATTTGATCATTCCCCAGTCAAGATTGTCAATTAATTTGAAGAAAAATGTCAAACACAATAATGTAAACAACTGGTGGGTAACCAAGTAAAATCTTTCCACATCCGACCTATTTTACTTTGTTACCCATCTTAGGGTGGGTAACAAAGTAAAAAAGTACCAATCTTTGTACTCCACAGTGAAGTTTACAAAGTCAAAATATCATTCTCAGTTGACCAATCATTATTTAACCGAATTATTGCTGCGGACGAATTTAACAACTTTTACTCAATATTTCCAAGATTTGACCAAAGTTCTTCGCTCAACGTTTATTTTATTTTAATTATTAAAATTTTGAAAAAAAAATTATTTGCATTATCTCTCTCTTAATTGTATTTTCTTTTAGGTGTACTTTACATAGCGCACTGAAGACTTGTGTTGTGTAGTACATGCAAATATATTGATTGAATTAAATTTATTAATTCGTATATTTAAATACTATGCACTTATGCGGTGTAGCTCTTTATAATACATGAAACACCGAAATGCGGCTCTCATTGACCTCATGCGTGTCCACCCCTGGTATATATTATTTAAAAAATATATATATCCAAGATAATATTGATAAAAGAAAGTACACACCTTCGTACAAATCATCCATTTTCTTGTCAAATCGTCGTCTATTGAGTGTGTCTGTTAGATGGAATCCGTTCAAATTAATCCGTGCATACACAATAAAAATTATTAATTAATAAATCAATTAAATAAATATAATAAAACAAAAACAACCTTATTTAAATATATATTATATCGATAACGAAGTACGTATTTTATATCTATCTGGTTCCTAAAGTTATTGTATTGACTTAATAGTGCAAATAATTTTTAAAGATTTAATAATAATTTTTAACATTTTAATCATAAAAATATAAGTATAGTCGCAACAACGCAAAATTATTAAAGAAAACAAGATAAACCCTAATTAATAAAATAAGTTAAACAGGTAGTCATGCATAGTTACTATAAATGAGAAAGAAATTAAACTAATCGATCTTCGAACTATATAAATGCCTTTTTTTATAATATGTATCTCTCCCAACGGGGAGAAAATATTTATTTATTTAACCTTTGAGATTATGTTATTTAAATAATACTGTTTGTTTATATTTTTTTGAAAATATTTTTCTTTATTGGTTTGATTTTAGTGGTTTTATTATTTCTAAAACTTAATATTAATAAATTTATATAAACTTTTTTGTATAATAAAAAACTATATTCTGGTAATAATAAGTAATTTATATTATCTTGATATAATTTATTTATATTTAATCAATTTTTAATATGATGTACCCTTTAATTTAACTATGATATTTGCTGTGTTAGTCTTCCAGGGTATTAAACAAAATAAAAAGCTATTCCATTTGCTTTGCTATTTTATTTATTTTCTTTTGGTGATATTTCGTCTACATTTTAAGACATTTTCAAACCTGTAACATTTTTTTTTTTTTTTTTTTTTAAATATATATAATAAGAAATTACAACAATTTAAAATTTAAACAGATCTTTTACAATTTTTGTTATAGAATTATTTGTTTATTTTTACTACAATTAAATTTAGGTTTATAAAAATTAAAGATTAAAATTGTTAAAATTTATAAACTTACTGTTATATTAAAGCAGTAATTATCCATTATAATAATTTAATTAATTAATTATAGTTAAGTTAAATAAAATTAAAATATGCGTTCTAAATAATTAAAAAAAAAAAAAAAAAAAAAAAAAATTGTTAATTACATACCTTCATCAGTCATTAAATTACTATACAGTAACATGTCACATTTTAAATTTCAAAAAATAATTTAATTTAAATTAAACTATGAGTCATGATCCTACAGTGATGTCTGATTCATGACTCTTCATCACTGAGTCATGAATCAGACATCACTGTAGGATCATGACTCATAGTTTAATTTAAATTAAATTATTTTTTGAAATTTAAAATGTGACATGTTACTGTATAGTAATTTAATGACTGATGAAGGTATGTAATTAACAATTTTTTTTTTTTTTTTTTTTAATTATTTAGAACGCATATTTTAATTTTATTTAACTTAACTATAATTAATTAATTAAATTATTATAATGGATAATTACTGCTTTAATATAACAGTAAGTTTATAAATTTTAACAATTTTAATCTTTAATTTTTATATACCTAAATTTAATTGTAGTAAAAATAAACAAATAATTTTATAACAAAAATTGTAAAAGATCTGTTTAAATTTTAAATTGTTGTAATTTCTTATTATATATATTTAAAAAAAAAAAAAAAAAATGTTACAGGTTTGAAAATGTCTTAAAATGTAGACGAAATATCACCAAAAGAAAATAAATAAAATAGCAAAGCAAATGGAATAGCTTTTTATTTTTTTTTAATACCCTGGAAGACTAACACTGCAAATATCATATTTAATCAATTTTCACCACTGTTTCAAATTGTATAAAAATATGTTTTTGAATTTAATGTTATAACCTGAAGAGGATTCTATAAGTAAGAGGGAAATATAGCAGCTTTTAAAAAAAAAAAAAAAAAAAGAAGGGAGAAGTGAAGCAATTTATTTATTTTTAAGCCCTAAAGAAGACGGTAAAATTAAGATTTAGTTATTAAGATGAAAAAATATATATACTCTACAGGTTAGGTTAATATAAATATAAATATGTATAGTTTTCTATACAACAAAAAAAACTAGATTGTGGTGTTTACAATCTAGTTTGGCACAATCAAAGTTTGAGAGCACATAAAACAAGAAAAATAAAGACAAAAATCATCGACACATATTTTTGAAAAAGTGTATACTAAGGGAGATATATAGCCCCTTAACCGTCCCCTTCTAAAGATGCTTTTAATGGAATATTTCGGAAATCATAAATAATATGATAAACATTTGGTATATAGAATATCTTCATCATATTTTATCAGATGAAATTAAAATAATTAAAAAAAAAAAATTATCCAGAGGTGTCTCTAGCGAGCAGTGCGAAGGGTTAATTTTCCTCTAACTTTTTTGTCAGTAATTTTTTAAACGTTTTTATCGAAAATTATGACAAATCAAGGTATTTTATGAAAAAAGGTACTCTTAGTAAACTTCGATAAAAATTAATTTTAATATACTAATAAAAAAAAAAAACGAAAAAAAAAAACACAATATTGCGCTTTAAAAATTACATTTATTCTTCTTGGATTAAATCGAGTTTACTCTAAAACGGTGCGTTTTAAACTAAGCCTATTAAGAGTATATTATTTCTTTAATACCTTGATTTATCATAATTTTCGATAAAAACATTAAATTATGATTGATTCTTCTGTTGATCCCTTATTTTTCTCATTTTCTCAAAATTTCAGTCTTCAGGGACAAAGTTAAAAAAAACATTACACGTTTTTTATAACATTTTTATTTGTGGCAAATTTTCACCCACACCCATTTTTCGCACCCAAATTTTCGCCACCCAGGAGGACGCAGGTTGTGTCCTCCTGACACAAACCTTTGTATTTAAAATCTGATGGTTTGACATGTTACCTACACTGATTAAGGTAAACCATTTTTTATTTGATTTTTTATAATAAAGTAAATTATATGTATAATTATAATTTTTGGCCTGAAGATGCCCAGGTGTGGGCGAAAATTTGCCACAAATAAAAATGTTATAAAAAACTTGTAATGTTTTTTAACTTCATTCCTGAAGACTGAAATTTTGAGAAAATTAAAAAAAATATAAAAACATTGTAAAAATTAGTGACAAAAAAGTTAGAGGTAAATTAACCCTTTCCAGTAGAGTCACCTCTAGATAAGTTTTTTGAAACTGATAAAATATGACAAAGATTTTATCTATTTAAATTTTATAATTGTATCACTTATGGTTTCCAAGATATTTGATTAACATTTCCTTTAGGAGTTGACAGTTAAGAAGCTGTATCACCCTTAGAATACACTTTTTCAAAAAATGTTATTGATGATTTTCGTCTTTATTATTTTTTTTGAAGCTCTAAAACGTTGTAAAAACAACTATTACAGAAACTCCTTGTATATTAACTTTATTTTAATCTCTACTATCGCACCTGTTGCTCTATGGCGGATAAATTATGGGACATCCTGTCATTAACTTAGCTAGGGCATTAGGGACCCCTCCCACAATAACTTTTTGGGGACCCCTTCCCAAAAAAACCAACATTTGAACAGCCATGGCTAATGACAATATAGAAGTACGATTTCAATTAGTTAGATTTTTTTATGCCCTACAGAGGGCCCCCAATCGACATTGGGATTGTTACATTAGATTTGGGGGCACGCCCGCAATGCGGGCCTGTGCGCGCCCATAGTTACGCCACTGCATCTTGTACATTAAGAAGATGGTTGTCATAGTTCAAAAAAACTTTTTTATTATGATTTGCATTTCCTTTTAATTGTTTATCAATTTAGTAAATTTAACACAAGATGATTAGAAAGGTATGGCGTCCTAACAATTTTAGTCTTTATGTACAAAAGTAAGTAAAACCAACAGGGTCTGACAAATCAAACTGTATTTTAATTAAATTAAGACAATAAACACTTCAAACTATCGAGTCTGTCACTGTCACAAAAGTGGGAGGGAGAAAAAATCAATTGCAAAGCCAAAAACAGAAACAAAGCCAAAATTCGCGATAAAGTTGTTTCAAGTCCAAGAGGCAGAACAGAAAAGGGTGCATCGGTCATAATAATAAATCAATTCAAAAATACCTTTTAAACTATGTACGTTAAAAATATTGTACTTTATTCTTATTTTTTGATATAATATTTGATTTATTAATATTAAGAAAATTTCCTACGCACTATTTAAATTAGACAATATTATTAAAATATTATAAATATGTTTATAATAATTTCATGCAAATAAAAAAAAAATAAATATATATAATATATATAAGGTAATATAATGTTAATTTAATTTTTATTCAAAATCATTATCGTTACTTATAAAGTGAGATGGTAAGGTAGTGCGGTTTTTGGTCGTTTCGTAGTAGAAAGAAAAATTAAATTAATTGAAAGTTTGATCTACAATTTTAAGAAACTCGTTACTCAAAAAGGCTGGAGATTGCACTCATTCACTCATTCCATTCGTGAATATTATCTTCCACTTAATCAATTTTGCAATTTGGCGTAAGTAATGCACCAATAGTCTAAGACTGAAGATAGAACCTGGACAATCTATATGCAGGTTGACAGGTGGCACAAAGCTTTAGTCAAGGATCTTATATAAAGCGGATGTAATGTTAAGAAGGGGTTTAAGGCAAAAAAGTGACCCCATGAAGGTAAGAGAAATTGGAGAAAAAATCATACTGCGCATGCTCCACGACCTTTGAACTGGGACAAATTACCTTTTTTAACAGGTTATAACCTGACACTTATAAACAAATTCTTGGAAACCTATAACCAAGAGGAAGGTAATTTGTCCCATTGGAGCTAATATTTTACATATCTTCATGGGGTCACTTTTTTGCCTCAACCCTCTATCCCCTTTATATAAGATCCTTGGCTTTAGTGCATCACCCAATTATCCTTTGTAACATAATGAAATCCTACAATCGTGGCGGTATGGTTAATTGACTTATCTTGGGAATATCTCTTTATAACTAGTGAGACATAAATTTATAAAACATGTCGTGTTATCATTTATATAATCGTGTAGTGTCCCGGCGACGACTCAAAATAATTTGATATTGCTATGCTAATAAGGCAACCAAATTTAGTACAATAAAAATAAATATTTGTTTTGATTTGTTGGTCTTAAAATAGATATGATAACTTATCCAAATTAATTTACTTAATTATTTTTTTCTAAATATAAAATTAAGCCCGTTGTATATAACTCATCGTCAAAAACAAATATTGTATTGAAACTAAAGACTTGAAGATGCGGTACTGGCGCAGCTAGACCATTGGGGGCCCCCCTCAAGAACTTTTTGGGGGCCCCCCTCCAAAAAAAAATTGATGAGCAAAAAAAAAAAAACTTCTTACGTTCAGGATTGGGGGGGGGGGGGGGGGGGGGCTCGACGTTAGTACAAGGATAGTAATTCCAGTTATTTCTGGATTTGGGGGCCCACCTGTCCCTGGGGCCCCCCCCCGCAATGCGGGCTCATAGTAACGCCACTGGGTACTTTGTTACTTTAGTACCCCCTTAAAAGGGAATACCAAAGTAAAGTAGGAGACAAAAAAGTAAAGTAATAGTTGACCGATTTAGGTGACATTTTTGTACACATCCACCCCAGCATTCGCGCGCATCGCTCGTGCAAACATTTTAAATTGGAATTTTAAGACGTAAAATAATCCTATCTTTATCTATTTGATGAGACAAACATTTTAACTCGTTTTTTTCTGAGTTAATATTCCTTTTTTTTAATTTTCAAACCCGCCTAGGTCATTTCAAATTTTCAATGAAGTATGGGTGGGGGGGGGGGGGGATCAAACTAAAAGAGTGCCAAAGAGGCCTTTGAACGGGGTAAGTATAGTCAAATTCAAAATATATTTTTAAAATATATTACACTTTTCTAATAAAGCCAATAGAAGAGATCTAAAATTAATTAAAAGGAATCAACATACGAGCACATTAACATTTTTTTTATTGTAATTAAATTATATTTTATTAAGTATTATTAGAATGAAACGGAGATAAATAACATTAAACTAACTTTAATCACCAACTGTGCATTGAATAAAAAGAATGCTGATTTAACCTGATATAACGCATAGCTATGCAAGAAATAGGGTTTCTTAATTTCTAAATTAAAGCTATTACATCGAATCAAAGAGGGGAGATTCTGTGCCCTCTGCTATATTAAAACTCGATATAATAAACTATATCGATAGTATAAGATAACTACACATCGATAGTAAAAGAAAGAAGTTGTTATCAAAACAATCTTATCTAGGCTATAGTTTTAACAGTAGAACTTTGCGCGTTTTTCAAATCAAGAAAATTGCTTTCTCACTCTTATTTATTCAAATTTATTTATATTTTTTGTAAAGGATGTGCGATTTAATCGAAAAAAATGTAATATATTTGGATAATAATTCGACAACACCGCTTGAAGAAAGTGTGATAAGAGTTATACACGAAACTTGCCGAGATTTTTGGGCCAATCCAAGTACCTCGTCTCTTTTGGGACAGAAGGCTAAAGAGCGCGTCGAAACTGCCCGGAAGCAGGTGGCTAGATGTGTCAACGCGCGGGATTCCAATGTCGTCTTCGTTTCCGGCGGTACAGAGGTTAGTTGATAAAACATTATTTGATTCTTTAAATTTGCATATTTTCTTGTATATGTTACGGAATAAATATTATTATTTAGGTATATCAAAACTTATAAATACTCATATCGATGATTTCAAGTTAATTTATTATCTATCTCTATCTTTAGTATTACGGCATTGATCATAAATCTTTCGATTTTATGATAACACTGGACTCAAATAAAATATTATGTGAGATTCTAGAGAGGAAAAAAAAAAATTATTTCTCTTATTATACGAATATTGAAAATGAATATTAATTGGTATTATGTATGAAAAATAAAGTTTAATTGTGATTAATTTTAATTAAATTTAATAAGAGAATTTTAATGTAACAAGCTGGTTTAGTATAGCTATCCGGAAAATCACAGGGAAGTACTTGTATCCAAGCATATATGTTATTATATTATGTTATGAAATAATATTACCCCCCCCCCCCCTCCCATGTGCAAATCCGGCTCTATGAAAATTAAAAAAAAAATTAAAGTGTCCCTGTTCTTTTATCGGTAATAACAAGGTAAAAAAATCGGTCCGAGACAACTCAGACAAACTTTCTCATATACGAGTTTATAATTACTTAGCTCAGTGTTTCCATTTATTAGTTTTCAAATGTACATTTAAATATTATTGAATATTTCATCAAAATTTATCATAAAAATAACTTCTTCTGGGCGGGGAATCGAACCCGGGCTCTCTCCGTCCGCGTTTTAAGCTAATTTCGACTTAGCTCGACGACTTATATCGTTGGATTCGTATTCAAATGGACTACATTATAGAATTTTTTAATCAAAATCGTCGGAACCGTTTCCAAGAATTTTTTTTTTTTCAGAGTTTTTGGGGGGTAGCGGTAGCGCCCCCAAATTTAGAGTTAAAATTCATTTCTCGATTTCGCCTCGGTGTATGACGGGGTATGCACAGACAGACGACAGACGACGGACAGAAATTTTTTAAAAACCACTTTTTTGGACTCAGGGGACCTCAAAACGTGTAAATCCATCAAAATCTCAAAATCGAATTTTCGCGCCATCACAATACTTTCTCTTTATATGAGAAAGTAAAAAAAATGAATATTATAGGGTGGTTTGAGGGGGGGGGGGGGGGTACATTTTACCCCACACAACCAATAAGGAATGCAAATTTAAAAAAAAGCATATATGTATATATATATATATATATATATATATATATATATATATATATATATATATATATATATATATATATATATATATATATATATATATATATATATATATATATATATATTTGTAACCTACTCGTCAGGAGCTTTCATTTGATTCCCTACTCAAAAAGTACTGTATGGGTCAAAAAGTTACGCTAGTATTTCAAATTTCAATTTTTTATAGCTTAAAAGGTTCGGGAGATATGAACCAAACCTTGGTACAGTAGAACCTCGATTATCCGAACTAATTGGGACCAGAGGTGGGTCGGATAAACGAAAAGTTCGGATAATTGAGTTTTATTAAAAAAAAAATATATATATATTAAGTATGCAATGTTATTTTAAAGGTAGATAGAAGTTATATATTTATGGTATAAGGTTTAAGTATTCATTTTGAGTTGCACTAAATCGGAAGTGACTTTAAGCCGAGTAAATAAAGCGTCAAGACTGACGTACTGAAGTTACTGGGTTCGGGTTCAAATCTCGCAGGGATAAAATAAAATTTCTAGTTATATGTAATCAATCTTAGAATTCACATAAGGGTCAAACATTAAGTATTTATACTGTAGCTGATAATACATATGAAAAAATATATTGTCACAACTGTTCATTATTTTAAAAATGTACACGCGTTAATAGGATCTAGAATATATCCTAAAACTGTCGCTAGCATATCCTACTAGATATGCTATGGAAATCCAATGGTTGTTAGAAAGGCGGACATCGAATCAGCTAAAAGTCATCCAAAACCAAAAATTCTACTCTCTATAGGATGTGCCAATGGACCAAGTGACTGGTCCTGTGGCTGTGGATATCTTAGGGATAAAGTTGTGCCACTACTAATACTAGGGATGCTAAGAAAGTTGTTTTTGCCAAATACATATATGTTATTAAGGTGTTGTAAATGACATACAGTAAGTGTAAAAGGAAAGGTAACATTTGAATGAATAAATAAAGACAGAGCTAGGCTGAGAAGACCGAACTAGACCTACCGGCACTTGTTTACTTGGGTACATACCTCCAATTCACCTCAAAAATGAGGTGAATTGGTTTTAATCCATCCGGGTTGACTTACATTGGTCAACTCAGATGGATTAATAAGCGTTTATGTCATAAAAAAAACTTGTATTTTTTAATGAAAAAATACAAGTTTTTCTTTATATTTGTATATAAAAAAAATCCAAGTTATTATGTTAAAAAAACAACTTAATAAATATATTTATAAAACGTACGTCAATCCTCATCTTTCTCTCACCTACATATTTCTTTCCAAAGATTAAAAAAGTGTCTTTTTTAAATTTTCTTCTCTAAAGAAAATAGCTGATCCCAAAATACAATGACTAACATAATGATTGGATTAATGGATTATGTCACTTTTTGTTACATAAGTGTGATGTTCCTTTGTCCCAAAATTAATTGGACTAAATGTCCCTTTATCTTATTTGGTTATTTGATTGTTAGGCCAAAAGATATTGTCACTTTAAATTACAGAAGTGAGATTCTCCTTTGTCCTAATGTACATTGTACAAAATTTCTAAATTTTAAATCTTTCTTTATTGCTCCAATTTCTGAAATATATATACATAAATGTATAAAAGATACCGTATAATTTTACTTACGCTCAACCCATTTAAACATCTCCCACTTCGTCATCCTTTCAGTCAGAAATATGGCTTGTTTCATATTAATGCCTCTGAGGTTATCCACGTCTTTTTTCTTTGCAATTGTACTTTTTTCCAACTTTTCAGATTTTATTTTATTCAAGAATGAATTATGTAATAAAAATTATTTCGTTGACAAGCCATTGTCATTTCTGTCAATACTTTTTAAATTAATATTAAAAAAAAAATATAAAAATACTTGTCATGGGTATGTACCCAACTAAACTCCTGCCACATAGCACCTTATTTACTTGGGTACATACCTTGGGTATGTACCCAACTAAACTTCTACCTCTATAACGCCTTATTTACTTGGGTACATCCTTTTTTCTTTTCTTTTGTTCCCCCTTCTTAACCCCTTACAAAAGCCCCAGTGCTTTTCAACATCCCTATTAAGTTTGCCTATTAATTTATTTTATTTCATTTCCCCATATTATTCAATAAATAAATGGTATGTACCCAAGTAAACTCTTTCCCTATGGCACCTTATTTACTTGGGTACATACTTATTGGTATGTGCCCAAGTAAATAAGTACCGAAGCTTAAGAAATATTAAGTGAAATGTAACCCCTATAAAATTATTATTATTTATGCTTACACTAACAAACTTTTGATTTTGTACAGTATTTGTACTTGGAATTACTGTCTTGTCTATGAAGTCATTAATTGTTTATAAATTATTGTTACAAACAGGGTAACAACATGGTTATAGAAAGCTGTGTTAGATTTGGCCGCAACACAAATGCATGTAAGCCTCACGTTATCACGTCTTCAGTAGATCATGACGCAACTTTGGAATATGTTAAACATCTACAAGATGAAAATCTTATAGGTAATTTTTGGATTTATAATAAATTTTGTTGTTTAAAATAATGCATTTGGTTACAAACAGATCTCTATGTGTTAAGATTTATTGTTTTTACTAGCTTTTCTAATCCAACTCTGTGTTTTCCAAAATCTTATAATCTAAATCTGACCACTTTTAACTACATAAAAAGCTAAAAATTGCACAGATATATGTATTTCCGATAACATTACAGTAATCAGTAATTTCATAAATATACTACGCACACGTACTTTATTGATTTTTTGCTTTTACAAGCCATTATTGATTGCCTAATTTATTTGATTGTTTCCTCCGTTTTGCTTCCGAGCTTACCGAAGGTAACGGAAGCTATGTGATCGTTCTGAAGAATGAAAATATTTTATGTCTCCGATTTCAAAAATTCCAAGACAGAAATACGTTTCAGACATTAGGGAACATTTTTGGTTCCGTGTCTGTTGTCGGACTGTCGCTCAATTTTTGCACCTACATATCATAAAAACTACACGTCAGATTCTAATAAAATTTGGATGGTAGGTCATAATTAGCTCATTGTTGGTCCTATATAAGTTTCAACCTTATGCGCTCATTTATTTCTCTTCTAAATGTGCACAAACATACATTTATTTACACCTAATAGCTTCAAAAGTACTTATCTGATTTATATGAAACTTTTATAGTTTATCGAAAGTAACCTGCAGATAGCCCCAGATTAATTTGAACCGTCTGCGCTCTTTAACTTTTGCTTAATTAATACTTTAATTCATTTAACAAATCAAAATAATTTTGACAGATTAAAAAAACAAGGTGACTTGTAAAAGAATAATATCAATAAAGTACGTGATAGGATGCGAGGAAGCTATGTGCCACACCAATCGGCAATCTATTTTTTTAATATTTCAAAATTGTTTTGATTTTTTACATGAATTAAAGTATCAATTAAACAAAAGTTAAAGAGACGGTTGAAATTAATCTGGTACTATCTCTGGTCTATTTTCGACAAACTATTCAAATTTTATAAAAATCAGATGAGTACTTTTGAAGATATACGAGTAGGTGTAAATAAATGTATGTTTGTGTATATGTTGAAGAAAAACATATGGGCGCAGTAGGTTGAAACTTATATGGGACCAACAATGGGCTAATTATGACCTACCACTCAAATTTTATTAAAATCGGGTGTGTAGTTTTTAAGATATTTTTTGTTTCTTGGTTTCCTGTGTCCCTATTTTTCTTAGTACATATCTTCTTAGGTGTGGGTCGTGTAGGGTAATTAACTTTTTTATAAAAACAACTACATTGTTTTCAAAACTTGGCTATATTTCGACCATGACCAGGTCATCTTCATGCCTAAAACATCGGCAATTTAACAGTAATTGTTTACTTAATTTGCATTTCAATAAAATTATTAATACATTTTTGCTATTTTCCATTACATATAATCTTCTTATTCATAATATAAAACATGGTAATTACCTTATAAGTCGGTTAAATTTTAAAAAGTTTTTTCCACTATTTTATGGTATCGTCGTTATTTAATTCACTTTTTAACTCCAGATTAGTTATGAGATGATCTGGGAGTTAAAAAGTGAATTAAATAACGACGATACCATAAAATGGTGGAAAAAACTTTTTAAAATTTAACCGACTTATAAGGTAATTACCATGTTTTATATTATAAATAAGAAGATTATATGTAATGGAAAATAGCAAAAATGTATTAATAATTTTATTGAAATGCAAATTAAGTAAACAATTACTGTTAAATTGACGATGTTTTAGGCATGAAGATGACCTGGTCATGGTCGAAATATAGCCAAGTTTTGAAAACAATGTAGTTGTTTTTATAAAAAAGTTAATTACCCTACACGACCCACACCTAATAAGATATTTTTGTTCGCAAAAATTTAGCTCGGAATCTCGTAACCAAAAATGTTTCCCTGATGTATAAAACGGATTTCTGTCTTGGAGTTTTTGAAATCTGAGACATTAAATATTTCCGTTCTTTAGAACGACCACACAGCTTCCGTTACCTTTGGTAAGCTCGGATTCAAAATATTTTTGAATTTATTTGTTTTCCTTCATAATTGGTTAAATCTATTAAAAATAATTGAATAAAATTGATTTGTTTACACTTAAAAATGTGTAAACAAAAAAATATTAGATAAGGTGTCCTAGAGGTTCACCACTATATGCTTCATGTTTAGCATGCAGCGAGATTTTGAAATTGTATTAATAATATGATACCAAATAAATTCTTGCCTCTATTAAATTTAAAATAATAAACTTTAACCATATCGCTGTTTATGCCAAGCTAGCTTATTCTCGTATTCTTTCATATAAATATAATTAACCTCGTTTAATTTTATTTGTTATTTGTATTATAACTTTTTAAGATTTTTTTTGCAAGTCATTTATTTATAAAATAAATAAAAATACTACCTCTTTTTAAGTTTTTCTTTTATAAATAACCGAGGACCGGCGCTTCCTCACGTTGTATTGGAATCGATCACACCTTCTTGTTGATATTTATGCTAAAAACACTAGTCCCCAAAGACCGTCATAACAATGACACACCATTATAATAATCAATGTTAATTATAACCTATTTAAGTATGTTTAAAAAATGAAACCTATTTTAGGTTTTAAAAAAGTTTGTTTTTAATTAATTTAACAAATATATAATATAGTAAAAATCGGTGAAATTAGTCCTCCTTGATAGAAACATATTATAAAGTTTCTATTTTCAATTATTTAAATTATATTTAACTCGATAATGCTGAGAGAGTTGAAGTAAATCCTCTTTAGATTCTTCTACGACAGCGTTAAATATGTTAGTTTTACGTCAATGTTATGGACTTGTTTAGTTTTTTACGCTCACGCGTAGTAAGAAATAATTTAGTCTTGAGTTACCGCTGTTACAATTATTAAAGAGGCAAACAGTTACATTTAAAAAAATACAGGAAACAGTTGCATTACAACCAGATCGTGTATATTGTTATTATTAATGTCACGGCAATGAGGTATTGAAATACTTAATGTTTCACCATCTTAGAGTTTATCTCACTTATTCAGCAATTATTTAGATCTCTATAACCCTCGTTTCTTTAGTACTACTAAAAATGTCTTAAGAGTAAATTATATTACAGAATTAACATTAATACCAATGAAGAAAGACGGATCGTTGAGCAGTCAAGATTTTCTGAGTGCTATTAAGCATAATACTTGCCTTATTTCTTTGATGATGGCCAATAATGAAACTGGAGTCATCTTTCCAGTCTCCGAACTCGGCAGGTTGGTATCACTGATTTTTATTTTTATACATAAATTAAGAAAGGTTTTTACTTTTGTCCTGCTTTTTTTTTAAAACTAAAATGACATTCTTTGATTAAACATTTTTTGATTTGTTAGTTGTTGATGATTCTATATTATGTTGTTATTTGTAGGTTTTATGTTTTCAGTGTTACCTTTTTCTTTAATTTGAGATATTTGTAACCTTATTTTTTTATAACAGCGTTTTTCAATATTTCATGTTTTCTTATCTTTCATGTACGTTTTTGACTTTAGTTTAGATGAATATTACTTTTAGAATTAGGTAGAGCTCTCGGTATAATTTATTTTTATAGAGCTATAATAATGGCTAGTGCGCTGCCAAAGAGAATTATCAAGGAAACACAAAGGCTTATCCTAGAACCGGTACCAGGTATAAGTGCCGCGCCCGATGATGGCAATGCTCGTTATTTCCACGTAATCGTTGCTGGGCCTAAGGATTCCCCGTTCGAAGGTGGACTTTTTAATTTAGAACTATTCTTACCCGACGATTATCCCATGTCGGCTCCTAAAGTAAGGTTCGTTACTAAAATATACCACCCTAACGTCGATAAATTAGGAAGGATTTGCCTTGATATCCTGAAAGAAAAATGGACACCAGCCTTGCAGATACGTACTGTTCTGCTATCTATCCAGGCTTTACTCAGTGCTCCTAATCCAGACGACCCCCTTGCCAACGATGTAGCTCACATATGGAAAATTAACGAAGGCCTAGCTATCGAAACGGCCAAAGAATGGACTCGTCTCTATGCCATGGATTCCTGAAAACTCCAGTCTTTCTGCCTCAACAATATTTTTAATCAAGGAACGCTTTGCTCATTACAATTCATATTTACATTAAATTATTTTGTCATATTTGATTTATTTTTTATTCAAGACACATTAAATTACATTTTAGAGAACATAGGAGAAAGGTTTATTTAAGCGATTATTTATTAATTTTTTAGCACTGGTCTCTACCATTGTTTCATCATTATCAGATTATCAAGTGAAAGATATACATTTATAGTCTGTGCATTACGAGTTCTGACTTTTGCTTTTGACAGCTTGGAAAAATGGGGGTGGGGAATCGATGAAAGGCTAGGATTTTAAATTCTAGAAGGTCAAGCCAACTAGGCAAAGAAAAATGTCACTGGCCCACACCTTCCACAGGCCTAGTGGCTTTATTTGTTTCCCTCTTATAGGTTGGCCTATCTGAGTGTCAAAAGTCACAACTCGTAATGCACGAACTGTAATCCTTCAAGAATTGTAATGAATAAATGGTTCTCCTAAGAGTACTGTGTGTATGAGTGTAACAATGCCACCATAAATTAAAAGTACAGGGTTTTCCAAAATATTCATCTGATTTCAGTAGGCTATAAATCTTGAACCTATAACCTGTGGTGAGTAAACTTTCCATCTAAAAAAAGAGAGGATTTTCAAGTTATTCTAGGCTGCTGTTGGGTTGCCCTGAGGTGCATCTCAAGTGAGTTATGCTTCTCGATCATTTATAAATTGGTCATAGAGGAACTGCCGACATTGCACTTTACCTTTGCCTGCCCTATTCTCTAGACCTTACAGTCTGCGATATTTTTCTGTAGGGGTACAAGAAAGACATGGTTTATATTCCAAGAAGAAATCCAACAAAAGATCCAAGAAATCTTAATGATTGCATTATAGTCGCAATCAGCATGAATATGGATGACATGCTTCAACAAGTTTATGAGGAGTTTGACTAACGCGTAGATGTACCGTGCATCTGGTGGGGGTTACATTGAAGAGTTGTAAGCATTGTTACAAACAAATAGATGTATTTGCTACCATATTAATGTATTTGTTTATTTTGCAATTACCCTCATTTTACAATAAACATGATTTTTTGATATCGGATGAATCTTTTAGGGACATCCAGTATTTGAATACAAATAATTCTAACACAAATAAAAAAGTAAAATTCTTTATTTCCTCAGTCCTGATATAGGTGACATACCTTCTTCTAAATTCATCTAAGGTCTTTATTGATAATACTATTTCCTTACCTTCTTTCGCTTTTTGTGCTTTTGAGTTTGATTCCTTGTTACTGCGTTTAGGAGGCATGTTTGATTCACGCAACTACAAACAGACTACTCTCAAGAAAAAAATAATTAAAAGTTACCAGTGGGAGAAAGAATAGGTATTTAGGGCAAGACGGTAAGAACAAAACTTAAATGTATAATTAGGCATTGCTTCTGTTATTCCTAAAAAGCATGTGTGGATGGCTGATTACTCACAATACTTATAAAAAGAAGGCTTCTTTGTTTTTTTCAAATTCAAGTTTACCGTCCCAATTCTTTAAATACATCTTAATAGACCTGTAGGTATCATCTATCTGCAACTAAGTAAGTGGGTGCAACTGTTACGATAAGTCACAAATAAATTTTTGCGAAGTGATAAAAGTTAAGGATGGAATATGAAGTATTTCTTTTGATATTTGTTTTTGACATAAAAAATGGAATCTATGATAGTTTTTAATAACAGTATTATAGTTGAATAATTATTTATAACGTAAATATTTTGCTATGATTGGCCTTATTCCTTTTAGACTAAATCACTTAAAGAGTATCATACTAATTAAGTGTTTTAAAACTGTTGATATTTGTATAATTATGTCTTTCAATAATATAATTAGGTATTTTAACTGCATAGCAATTGCTACGTACTTTTTACTAAAACAATCAGAATGCACACCACAAGTAATGTGTTTAAATAAATAATAATATAGTTTTAATAAAAAAGAATTCAATTTAAAAAATGAAATATAATATAATTTTTTTTGTAACTTCTCTGAATGTTTATTTACTTTTAATAAATTATATACATACTTCTGATCATTTAAATAAATTATATTCCTACTCTTAGAATTACTTTATTAGCAGAATAAAACATTTATTGGTAAATCTGTATTATTTGGCCCTAAAGAGCCACTATTTCTAATCATCCGATTTCCTTCTTTTTTTTTTTTTTAACAGTATAAAATCGATTCTGAGTATCACTAATGTATCACACAGTGTAAAAAGGAACAGTTAAAAAAATTAAAGTAAATTGAACCATTAAAAATAGGTGGGCCTAATAGTGCAGGATTACCCATTTGTTTTTTTAAGAAGATATTTTCAGACTTCTAAAATATATATTCATTTATTAAAATATTTTTTTATCTTTATACTTATAAATTTGTGTGAATATTATGTAGGGTTTTAAAAATATGTATATTAACTCATTAAAAAAAATAGTTTAGAATATGTTACAGTTTGTGCTGTTAATTTATATTCTATAAATATTTTGTCAATTATATTATTTGAATTAGAAACATTCAAATTAATGTGCCAAATTATATTAAGTATTAATTCTTTATAGTCATGTGTTCTTCTGGTAGTCTTTAACTATTGTATCTTTTTTCTAATTTAAAATGAATTAAGTATATTATAATTAGACATCTCGGTCACTTTTTTTAAGTACAGAAATGGTTAGACTGTAATTCAACGTACAACAAGGAGAAACATTTATATCATTGTAGGTTTTATTTGGTTAAAAAAAAAAATGAAATTCTTTAACTTTTTCCCAATAAATTATTTTATTTAATCTCGAGTTAATTGATGTTGGGTTTTTTAAATTATATTTATGATTTAAAATAAAAATGAATTTTCTATTGTTATTTTATACTGTATACTGAATACTTTTACTTTCTATATATTACTTTTTTTAATGAATTTAAATTGTTTATAAATTAAAATATATATATTGCTTGTTTTTCTTAAAGGTGTAGTTTTTAGTTTTTATTATTACTTTAAAATTCCTAACTTGAGAAGTAAATTTTTGATTTTTAATAATATTTCATAACTGTGAGTAAAAATACATTTTCTTGAGGTGTTATGTCTAAAAGGAATTAACACGTTGATGGCGGACAAATAACTTTGCCACCTGTAGGGGCTGGAAAATAAAACAAAAATTCAACTTTAAATAAAAGAAGACCGAAAGAAAGGTAAGAGAGAGTATTCATAGAACCGTACAGATGCGCTATACTGGGCTAACTGGTAAAAAAACCCTGATCCATGGGCCTTATTATAAAAAAATAATTAGCAGTGTAGTTGGGAGAGCAAGTTACCTAAACGTGGTCCGCCTCATTGGCCTGAATAACATTAAGTTCCCAGAATGTAATCTGCCATCAACGTGTTAAAAAAATTGGTTTTATAAGGTGTGGGGTTCCTGGTAGCTCATTGCTACAGTCTGTACTTCTCATATTAGAGGCCAGGATTTAATTTTTGACTCCGGATAGGGACCCAAGAGAACCTTGCATGTCTGTGTTAACCTAGCATGTCCATATCCATGGGTAGCTGCGTCTGTCCAGTTGCATAGGTCAATTAAAGGAGCGACTCACTAATCCCATATCATCCATGATATATATAATTTTATAAGCCCTTTAGCAGACCTAAAGGGGCGATTAGACGAGCTGATCTGGTCTCCCTAAATTGGGTCGCGTTCCTGGTCAAGTTTTAGGGGTAAACCAAACAGGGCAGTAGTTGGATGGAGATTCAATTCTCTTTCGTTTGAAATTTAAAAAAATAATATTTTAAACTTTTACTCCTACCCTATGGATTCTACTTAGCCTTTAGGGATAGTATAATTTAAAAAATACTTAATTATTTCATTTTTATTTAAACTATATTTTGCCGATACCTGGGCATCTTCAGGCCTTTAACTGAGATATCAAATTTTTTTATGGTTGTTGAAATGAGTACAGTCAGACCTCCTTATGACAAACTTCTGTACATGAAAATGTCTTTATAACAAATTTATTTTCTATCCCCACAAATATTCCATATCAAAGTGTTTCTATAGAACAATAGTTATTTATGTAACTAGGCAGCAAAATGGAATTTTACTGACGAGTGATTAGATTAGCCTCCGAGCCGAAGGCGAGGACAGGCTATGATAATTAACTGCCGAGGCGAAGCCGAGGCAGGTAATTTACCTATTTGACTGCCGAGGCAAAGCCGAGGCAGGCAATGAATAAACGAGTCAGAAATATTTCCTTTGCTGCCTTGTTGCATACAATATTTTATCTACTTGCGGAAGAAAAATGAAGCTGCTAAAATGTTATCATTGTTAATATATCATAGTTAATAACTATGTGTCATATTAATAAAGATAATACCATATGTATTAACTAAAATTAATGTTCAAATAAGAAACTTGGGAATAATAACAATAAGTGAAAAGCAAACTCAATCTATAACAACATAAACAAAACACACGTTTATAACACACATAACTTCTGAATGAATAATGCACGCAATATAAAATATTTATTTATATTTTTACTAAAAAATTAATAAAAGTGTTAAAGATATCTTCTATTGCTTAAAAGAAAAGAAGTAACTAGGATACATTAAGAAAAGTAGCTAGTCTAATCAAGAATGACTTCAATAATAAAAATAATTATGGATGTTCAATGTTAACATGACGCTACAGTATTGTCAGTGACTCTACTATTTTTTTAATTAAAGATCTACTAATCATTGAACTCATTTAACAGAATTAACAAATATAAACAAATTATTTTATTATTAAAACGTTTATTTATTAAATACTACTTATTTAACTAAAATATATAATTATATAAGATAGAGATAATAGTATAAACTGTTCTTGCCAAAATAAGAGGTTATGACACGCAGTGGTAAACACTGTTACTTTCTCTGCCTAGGCAGGGAAATATTTCCCTGCCTAGGCAGAGAAAGTATTTTCCTGACTGTTTTAACTACTTTCCTGCCTGTTTTAAATATTTTAATGACAAATCAGGGAAATAGTACTTTCCAGCCTAAAAACAGTTAAGTAATGTTTAATTTTGCTGCCGCGAGTAGATAAAAATAATTTCTCTACAACAAACAAAATGTATACAAATTTTAAAAAGCTTTCTCTGATTTAACATTGCTTTTGAATTAAAGGTGCTTTTGCATTCCTTTATTTTCTTAAAACGGTTGTTTAGGAGTTTTTTGCTCTAGCACTCTAATAATTTTGCATATTCTACCTCTATCAGTTTAAATGGAATCAGAATCATAATAGGACAGTATAGAGAAATCTTTATAATATGAGAAATTATACTTATTTTTTTATCAAAATAAACATGTATGTGGTTGTTATACTTATAAATAAATATGAATGTGTGTCTGTAAATCATTAAGCAACATACTTTCTCTTTAAAAAGAAAAGAAAAAAAAAGTCTCAAAATTTCTATATAGCAAATTATTTGTACGTGGTTACATCATTCAAGAACTCTTGCAATCTTAAATTCAATTTAAATGTTTATGATAATATCTAAAATGAGTTGTGAATGTATATTCTTTTTTAGATCACTCTTAGATTTGAACAAAAAAAGGAATGGTAAAAAATTAGGAAGAGTTTTCTTCCATACTGATGCTGCTCAGACAATAGGTAAAGTTCCCGTGGACATACAAGAACTTAATGTTGATTACATTACAGTAGTTGGCCATAAGGTAAGAATAGCTTCATCAAATTTTTGTTACACTGTATAATTCATGAAATCAGCATTACAAAGGGGTTGTAGTCCACTACTGGATGAATCACACAGTAACAGTATATCTTGTTGCTGCGTCAAGTTAACATCATGATGCGCCACACTCCTGAAAATGCTTCCAGTAGTGGAAGCGAAACTTGGGACTTTAACCCCTCGTTACGTGGATTTCACCTGAAAACCAAGTTTCCTTCTGTTATTAACAACTTGTGAACCCAATTTAAATAAAAGTTAAAATGGCATGTTTAAACAAAAATGTTACGAACAAAATAAATGAATAGTATACTCTCCATAAATGGTATTGAAATAGGGATCATTCAAAAGGAGGATACTCTACAAGACTTTTTTTGTAATGAAAGGATATATTAAGTTGATAATGTATATATTTAGAACATTTGTATAATTGTAGCTTAACTTAGTAAGGTAATTAGCCTTACTTACGAAGAGCCGACGTGGCCCGATGTGGATTAAATTACTTATCACGTCTGCTCGGCCATTAATGAATCAGTGGGGTCAATACCTTGCTGCTCTGATTTATATGGCTTACTAATGATCACACCTTACTTGCCTTGGCGTTACACTGTTCAGAGGTGTGAAGTGGCTGGAACTCTCTACCAAGGGCTATTAAAATGGGCCTAAAAGATGGCCTAATTTCTAGGTTCGAACTAGTGGTCCTACCCGCCTAGTACTAGTACTAGAACCTTACTTAGTGTCTAATTCCAAGTGTTTGAAGTGCTATGATCGTGTGTTTCTAGTTCTATGGGCCCAGAGTAGGCGCTATTTGTCGAAGAGACAGTGATGTCCCTTTAAGTCCCCTACTCTATGGTGGTGGACAAGAGTGGGGATTAAGACCTGGCACAGAGAATACACCAATGATAGCAGGTAATCAGTACACTTAGATAGTACTATAGTACACAAAAGATGAAGTATTTTAGCTCAAACTGTTAGATTTTGCTGCAAATTCTAACTAAAGCTGAAATTAAACTCATTTTTATTTACTTTCTCTTATTTATTTATTTTTTGTGTGTACATAGGACTTGGGGAAGCCTGTGAAATTGTTACAAAGAATTTAATGAAATTTAAAACTCAAATGCAGCAAGCTTGTGATCATCTTCAGTCGGAACTAAAGGTATAATTGTAGGAATTATATATGTTTTATCTCTATTTGTACATGCTTTGTTTTATAACAGGTCGATTGAAATATTGCATTTTTTTTTTAATAATTGGCTTTACTTTAGCTAATTACTATCAGTCTAAAGCTTAGTCAACTCTGGGTCTCAATGCCTTGCAAATGAATCGTAGCAGCTCTGATTCAGCCCTGCAACAAACATGCACAACATTAAGTACGGACTAAGCTTTACCATGTTTCTTTCTTTCAAATTTATTTTTCACTTGCTTGTATATTGAACAGTATAGATTGCTATAATTATTTCTTTATCAAAACCTATTTAAAAATTCACATTATATTAAATATGATTTTAAATAACTCATCATATATTGTAGTTAAGCAATTAAAATTAACTCATAAATGATTAGTGTAGTTAAAATAAAGAAGTGGAATCATATTTAATGGTACTTATACCCCACTGCATAGCCAAACCAATAAATAATGCAATCTGTTTAATGAGCCCTAACTTTTTATGTAATTAATTACAGAATGAGTTCGGAGAGGAAGTAATTTTCAATTTTAACTGCGTTGAAAGACTTCCTAATACCTTAAGTGTGTCATTTGTTGGAGTGAGTGGTAGAGATTTACTTGGGATGTGTCCATCAGTAATTGCCAGTACCGGGTCAGCTTGCCATGCATCTTCCGTTAGATTATCTCGTAAGTGTCATAATAATAATTTAAATTTCATTTTAATGTTTTAATTTTAATCTACTAATACAAGTACAAATGAGTCTACAGGGCATTAATGATCCCTGAAAAATGAGTAATGTGGATTCTTTATCCACCAAAAACTGTTTTGATATTATTAATTATTTTATGTGTAAAATGCTTTCTTTTCTTTTAAAATGTATGATTATGTTTTTATTTATTATAGATATAACTACATTATAGAATTTTATATTGAATTTGCAATATTAATTTTAGTAAATTATGAAGAGTTAGAGTAAAAAGAAATATGAAGATTAGATTTTTCTAAAATAAAATTTATTTATCATCAAAGTGATGCATTCCTCATTAAAGTACTTTTTTTTTTTTCAAATTTTAGGTGTTCTACTACAAGCTCTGGATGAAAAAGTTGCTGAAGGTACTCTAAGACTGTCAGTAGGAAGAACTACTTCATTAGATGATATTAAAACAGCCGTTGCTCTTCTTAGATCTGCTTATATCAAACTCGTCTCCCAGTGATAAATATTAACTATTGTACTTTTTATTTTCATTGCACATAATATATTTTAGTTTTTGACAATACCAAGCAATTATATTAATTAACAATAACTGTCTTTAATTATTATTATCCCTAAATTTTACATAAAATAAATTTTTATCAATTAAAAAGAATTAACTTTACCTGAATAAAGTCATATTATATCAGCTAGCTGAACAAAGTCATATATCAGCTAGCTGAACAAAGTAGAAATAATAAATTTTCAATACAGTAGAACCCCCCCACCCCCATATCTGTCACCTACGGGACCGAAGCATGGTCAGAACACAAGAAAGGTCAGATAATCCAAGGAACAAAGAAAAGCGAATTTTGCTGAGTAAAAATTAAATCTTTATAATTAAAAATCAATTTACGAACTCTATTCTGAATATGTATATAAGAATATTCATACTAATCCTGTTAAGGAATAGGCTTCAAAGTCTTTCAGACCCTTTTTCCAATCTTTACTTGTTGTTACACCAACTGCTAACTCTGAATCTAGTTTTAGGACGGACTCACCTTTGTCAAACCGTTGAAGAATATCTAACTTCTACAGTAATGTACACGAAACCCGTTTTTGTTTCAGTTGAGCCGCCATATTCACTAAAAATATTAGTTTAAATCAAATTATAATTATTATTAACTACGGGAAACAGACAGTGAAAAATACACTCCTGTGCCGGGATTTGAACCACGGGCCTCTATATTTCCAGTATAGCGCTCTTCCATCTAAGCTACGCAGGAGAATGATTTTTCACTACCGTAATCGATAACTAGTCCCGAATCCAAGCTTTCAATATTCATATACATTTAGACAGTCAATATTTATGACATTAGAACTAAACCAAGAATTAACGCTTATAATTATAAAGTACTCAATTAGTACCTGTACCTTGTACAATCAATTCGAAATTCAATTTTTAAGTTTTTGGTAGTTTTCATACTACGGAAAGTAAATTATAAGCGTTAATTCTTGGATTAGTTCTAATGTCATAAATATTGACTGTCTAAATGTATATGAATATTGAAAGCTTGGATTCGGGACTAGTTATCGATTACGGTAGTGAAAAATCATTCTCCTGCGTAGCTTAGATGGAAGAGCGCTATACTGGAAATATAGAGGCCCGTGGTTCAAATCCCGGCACAGGAGTGTATTTTTCACTGTCTGTTTCCCGTAGTTAATAATAATTATAATTTGATTTAAATTAAAATTTAACTTTCCGTAGTATGAAAACTACCAAAAACCTAAAAATTGAATTAAAAATATTAGCGTAACACTGGATTGTAAATATAGAATGACACGCACGATAATAAGATTGAAGTCTAGCGATCAGTACGATAACAAAGACCCGACTAGCTGCTTTTATTGTTTTATACTCAATATTCTGATAAGGATGAAGTTCTGTCGTGTCAGATTAAACTTTTTTTTTTTTTAACTAAGGGGTGTCATGGTCAGATATCCCGAGGAGTCGGATATCCCGAGGTCGGATATGGGGGGTTCTACTGTATTTCTAAACATTGTTAGAAAATAATCTCAATTTGATTTTTGACTATATTGGGTTGAATTGATTTTGGTTTTGTTTATAGCTGAACCGAACTTCTAACATTGACAAAACATGCATCATACCTGTCAGTAATCTGTATGTGCTTAACGATAACTTGAGTAAAAGTTGACCAATTTAGTTGACCTTTGTTATGCATGTTGCATAATGTTCCTTTCACCAAAGCTTAGGCTAAGTTTGTTAGATCCGTCCAAAGGGTTTGCATTATTGTGAGCTTCAAACTTAAGAAACTTAAAGAATTTTAGTATGGAAAAAGATTCTACCTTTATCTATTTGATGAGACAAATATTTTTTATTTATACCATTACGCTCACTTCAATGATAGTCATATGATGCCTAGTTTACACTGCTAGCATAGACTGAATAGCATCTGACCAAATGCTGTAAATATTTTATATTCTTCATTTCCCTGGAACATTACATAATATTACGTATCTTATGCAAGGCATTGTTGGAAGTAAATATATAAAAGAAGAAAATGAGCATTAGACATCTAGATTTTAACACAATACCTAGTTCAATGTTCTTAGAGTTTTTAATTCTACCTTGTTATCAGTTATCACAGTACTTTTTGAACCTTCCTTGATCAGGAAGGAGGTAGAAATAGTAGACATATCTAACTAATTTTAACCCCCTCTAGCTACATCAGACTCCAAATTTGCTTTACTTTATAACACTTAACCATTATAATATAATTTACTACAATATTAGTTATTATTTACTTTATTTTTAAGAGAAGGGAGGTTATGTCAACATTAACAAAACAAAAGAAAATTAGTGTTATTAATTGTCTTGTAATTGTTCTTATGTCTCAATAAAAGTTTACTTTGAAAGTGTAGGAAAATCGAAAAAACTTTTGTAATAATAGTCTAGTTTTCTTGTATTGAAAAAAAAAGATTTTAAAGTCGCTGCGCTCCCTGTCTAGACAACTGGGACTTTTCATATTTTTCTTGCACTGTAGATCAGTAGATCATCTTCATTTAAAAGTTATTGCATTTATTTTATAAAAAAATAGTGTCCTCACGCATTTTAGTGAACAATACAATATAAGAACTACTCTCATTATAACATAGTTCTTCATATTAGTTTCTCTTTCTCCCGCTAGGTAGCATAATAATATGCTTCTTAATTACAAGTTTATTACATTAAATTTTATCTATAATATGAACCTGTGTACAGTGCTGCTTCCTCTAATTAATACGGCGAAATGGTGAACTAATTTATTTTTTGAAAAGAAACAGTGTTCTCGCGCATTCTAGTGACAAATGTAGGAACTACTTACATTATAGTTCTTCATACTAGTTTCTCTTTCTCCCGCTAGATAGCATATGCTTCCTAATTACAAGTTTATTTGATTTTATGAACCTCTGTACAGTGCTGCTTCTTCTAATTAATACGGCAAAATGGTGAACTAGACATTTATTTTTTTTTAAAAAAATAGTGTTTTCACGCATTCTAGTGACAAATGTAAGAACTACTTTCATTATAGTTCTTCAAATTAGTTTCACTTTCTCCCGCTAGATAGCATATGCTTCTTAATTACAAGTTAATTATATTTTTATGAACCTCTGTACAGTGCTGCTTCCTTTAATTAACACGGCAAAAAGGTGAACTAGGCATTTATTTTTTGAAAAAATAGTGTTCTCACGCATTCTAGTGACAAATATAGGTACTACTTTCATTATAGTTCTTCATATTAGCTTCTCTTTCTCCCGCTAGATAGCATATGCTTCTTAATTACAAATGTATTACATTTTATGTACCTCTGTACAGTGCTGCTTCGTTTAATTAACATGGCAAAATGGTGAACTAGGCATTTATTTTTTGAAAAAAATAGTGTTCCCACGCATTCTAGTGACAAATGTAAGAACTACTTTCATAATAGTTCTTCAACTTAGTTTCACTTTCTCCCGCTAGATAGCATATGCTTTTTAATTACAAGTTAATTATATTTTTTATGAACCTCTGTACAGTGCTGCTTCCTTTAATTAACCCGGCAAAAAGGTGAACTAGGATTTTTTAATTTTCTGGGCCAACTACAGCCAGTGTACACATCCTTATTCTATTCAATATATTTAATTAAACTGGGAAATATCTGGACTCATCTGGCAATCAGGTTTTTCTAGTCTCTAGTGCATATATCCTAATTAATTAGGATTCTTTAAATAAATGAGTGTATTTATATCAACATGTCATTAAAAATAAGCTTCAACATATTTATTTTGCTAGAGGATGTGTTGCGGTAACTTTATTTGACCATATATTATTTTCACAAATTCCTTACAATATTCCAAATCTTGTTTAGCCAATATTGAAATTATCATTCACCATTTTCTTCCTTTTTTGTCATGCTTGCTTGTCCATAATATTTTTTCTATTCAATTTATATATTACAAATATAACTTTTATAGAAGTTTGACCAAACCAGTCCAACAAATATGTTACTGGCAGAGGAGTGAAACCCCAAGGATAACCCAACAACCCAGTTGCTTTATTCTTTCCCTCACATAGGTTTGGTCAATCTTCTCTTACTTAAACTAGAGATGTGGAGCATAAAGAACTTGCGTAGAATTGTGCTCTTTTACCATCCACAATAAGTTTTCAATATGGCTACCACGATAATTTTTCAGTGAAAGCCTGACATATTCTTAATCATCCTGAAAAGTGCTTTATGATTTATAAATATTTGCAGGCTCGCTATGCTTGGCAGTTTACACAGCATTTGTGGATAATCATTATTTAATAAAGTTTTTGCAGAGTTCGCTGCGCTCAACTGGCTAGGCAGCTGGGACTTATTATATTTTCCATGCATTTTAAATCATTTCTATCTTAAAGTTTTTGCAGGCTCGCTTTGCCGCCTGTTTAGACAAGATTCAAAGATTATCTTTATTTAATAAAGTCATTGCAGGCTCGATACCCTCGCCTGTTTATACAGCATTTGTAGTTAATATTTATTTAATAAAGTTTTTGCAGATTGCTTCACTCGCCTATTTATATAGCAATTTGTAGATTATATGCTGACTAAAATTTTTCTTTCGTCCATCATATTGGCAACCATCTTGAAAATATAAAGTTAAATATTTTAATAGTTACACAAATTAGTTTATTTTTCTAAAAGACCTTTTAATCTATTTTTGTTATTTTAATGGGTCACCATCTTGAAAATATTCAATGAAAAATTTTAATTGTTATTTACTATTACGTTTTCGAGGTCATCCTAGAAATCCTTATGCTTTTGGTAGTTCGTCCGTCTGTCTGTCCGTCCGTTTCTGTCCCATCTTGAAGTATATCTCGTGACCTACTGAAGCTATAGATTTGAAATTTGGTATACAAGTTAAACTTTCTTGCCCAAAAACAGAAAAACTATTGCGGACTTAAACACTCCAAATTTCTGTAATTTGCGATCAATTGAGAATAGATCGCAATATTTTATCATTTTTGTAATTTGCATGTTGGGTATCATTTCAAAGGTATTGAAATGTAGATTACAAATATATATCGCGTTTCCAAAATGGCGGCCATTTTACCCCCCAAAAAATTAAAATAAATCCAACATGCCCCCCCCCACTAAGGTACCCTGCACTACCCCATTAGGATAGATCCTAAAAAAATGGCAAAAATATATCAATATACATCTCTGATGTCCAATGAAATTTCCGGGAGTTGATCTAAAAAAAGTGAAATTTTAGAGGGCCGTAACTATGGATTCCCAAAATTTTTAATGATTTGAAAATTCGAAGTTGGGTATCATTTTAAAGGTATTGAAATTTGGTTCACAAAAATATATCGTGATTCCAAAATAGCGGCCATTTTACCCAAAATTAAAACAAAACACAAAAAAAAATGTCCCCCCCGCTTCCCCATTAGGACAGGTTCTAAATACTGCAAGAATACAAAAATATGCATCTGTGTGGTCCAATGATATTTCCTGGAGTTGATATAAAAAAGTCAAATTTTAGGGGGGCATAACTCGGGAGCCCCAAAATTTTTATTATTTGAAAATTGGAAGTTGGGTATCATTTTAAAGGTATTGAAATTGGATTCCCAACAATATATCGTGTTTCCAAAATAGCGGCCATTTTACCCCTAAAAGAACCAAATAAGTGCATACCGAAGATACTAAAGGATAATTTATGCACACCTTGTTTCTTAAAAGTGAAACTTTTTATACATATTAAAGAAAAAAAAAATAAATAAAATAATAATAATAATAATGTACTTATGAATTCTTATGACCGAAGAAATCCTTTTAGTAACTTGCTGGCAAGTTCTTGACGAGATTTTTTTTATATTCTTAAATACCTCTAAACGATGTATAACATGTCATACTTACTAAGGCCTTTTTTCCTCAGTTGCCACAAATTAGATACACTTTGAGCTGAATTTCGTTCAAATTGATGTATTTTACGCCAGTTATCGTTTGAAAAACAAACACACAAATTTTTTAAGCCGAAGTCTCTGAAATGAAGAACTCACTTCTCTCGTTTAATTAATATGGCTTATCTGGTTCTGGTAGTAAATAGAAATAACAAGAGATTTAATTATTTACATGTATTGGCAGTATTGGCGTAGAATATCCGAATGAGGTACCTTAGTATAAAATTAGTATCCCAATAATAGTGCTTAATTAAACATGCTACAAAAAACTATACTTCTTAAGCCGCGTCCACACCGGACGCGCATTCGCAAACAGGGTTTGCAAACGTTTGCAAACGATTGCAAACGTTTGCAAACAACTGCAAACACGACGTCCACACCTATGGTCCACACCGGCCGTGCATTCTTGACAAACAGGTGTTTGCAAACGTTTGTCCTTGTTCCCAGTTATTTTTCATTATTTTCTTACACACTACATCATCAAGTACTAAATTAAACTATAATGCACTTGCATTAACTTTGTAATATGGTTCTATCAAAACGCGGTATAAGCGCCGGCTTATTTATTATCATTGGTGAGTTAGTAAAAAATGGCAATAGTAAAAGATGACGAAGAGTCTGGATGACAAAAAAATGTCTCCTCGATCATCCCTGATTTTAGATAATTATTTCAACAAAAATACACCGCCAAAACATATAGAAATTTTATACAAATAGAAATCTGTTCTTTTGGTGGAAAAAAGATAAATATCAATGTAATAGGCCTGTGCCTTAAGTAATAAGCTTGGAAGCAATATAATTATTTTGTGGCGGACCTAGAATAGCCTTGCTCCCTTAACCTGGGTATATATATTGATGTATTTAATATTTATCAATATATATATTAATCATATATATTTATCAATTTAATCCGGTTTTTAATATTGGATTTACATAAACTCATCTCTAGTTTCAATCACTATTTATTAATTAGTACACATTATTCATTATATTATATAGTTGTTTGATGCTATAGTCATAAACAATACGAATGAAAAAAAATATACATTTCCCGGGTTTCCAAGTCAAACCACAGGCTGTTTACGAATGCTCAAGGAGTTTGCTCAAAAAGCGTCCACACCAAACGCGCACAAACAGCAAACATCCTTTGATGTACCGACTCTACCCGGAGCGCCCGCGAACACAAACAAGCATTCGTTCGTGCGCGCGGTGCCGTCCACACCGGCCGCGCATCCCTGTTTGCAAACGTTTGCAAATGTTTGCAAACACGATGCGCGTCCGGTGTGGACGCGGCTTTATTAGAAAATAAAGTTTTTATACTTGGATCATTCTGTGGGCTGGAGGAAATCAATCTGTATTCTGTAATTTAGTTAGCGAAATATTATTTGCAATAAAAGACAACGAAATATAAAAGTTTTAAAAACTTTCATCTTCCTATACATTGTACAAGCAGCTGCTACTTGGTCCTTTCAATAGATTGTAAATTGGAAGACCTCCATGTACCGTGGGATAAACATCCCCCCCCCCCACCCTCCAAAAAAATATTGGAAGGTTCAGCCTACCCAAATAACCAATCTCTGACCGTTAGTGCTCGGAGGTTTATTTTTATTGCTTCAGCTTCATAATGTGACCCTTGAAAGATAAACATACATACATATTTATCTTTAGATATTTTAAATTGTATCCTTTGATATTTTTATTTGTAGCTAGAGAAATTTTCGTTTTTAAATTGGCGACACTGTAGAAACTTCATTTCCCGCTTGGATTTTGTTTGGTTATTCATTGTTTTTTTTTATAGTAGAAAGTCCTGATTTTTTCCGGGAAATGTTGACTGCTGTCATGTTTACGTGCTATGTCGGTTCTGGAACTTGATCCTATTTGTTTTATTTATAATTATTTATTAATAATTTATACCCAAACGTGGCCAGGCTGCTATATCCAGAGACTGATAAAGGTACGTTTTTTTTGTTTACTTTTCTTCCCTTAGATTTTAACGTGAATTCAATTTTGTATCTCTTACAAATATAGTATAATTTTTATTTATACAATAATAAAAATTATATTAGCTTCGTACTGTTATCATAATGAATGATTTATCGAAATCAATTATTGATGAATAAGTCATTATGTAATTTATTGCATGGCTACGTGGTAGTTAAATAGATGGATTCTGCTGATAATCAGACATTGAACATCAGATCGAATACTTGATTCGCATCATAGATTTCTATTTTTTAATTAAAAGTTACATGTTAGATGAAGAATATTTACATTTTAAAGTTGTCAATTAATTAGCCATGTTGTTTAGGTGTCAGCTGGTGGTCATTTCGAATCATCACATCGGCCATCTTCTGGATTACTTATTTTAATGTATGGCCGAATCAGTTCATATTTTAGCCAAATTATTCTTCAAGAATATTAATTTTTTATAGAGCTTGTTGACTACTAAGGCTTATGACTAGAGTTACTATTATACAACAAACCATGCTTGAAACGTGTGAATTTAGCCATCATAGAAATCACTGAAATATAAAATAACAATTCAACAACCAAAAACGAACAATAATTTATTTTGAATGAAATGTGTAACCATTTAAAATGAGTTAAATAGTAATTACTTTACTAACTGTTTGTTTTCTACCGACACTTAAATAATTTTTACTGCCTTTACCATTTGGCACTTACTTGTCTTTTTTCTGGATAATTATGTATATTTTCTTTGGTCCTACATTTTCAGTACATGATGGTAGAAAAGAGAATAAAACTTCTAAACAACTATTTGTTAGAGTGGGGGTTATCTCTATGCTAATATTACAATTAGTATTTACTGTGACAGAGTAAATAATTATTATAATATTAGTATAGTATAAATATAAAGTGCTTATTGTATTTAACCACCAAATATTATAGCAATGACAAGTTATTAGCTTCCCATAAATGTTTAATAGATTTTGATTTTTTATCAATTCATATAATTAAATTTAATTGTGGGATAATAATTGTATTTCGTTTTTGTTGTTGAACATTAAAATTTTGAAAAATAAAATTTTTATTACTGAGTAAGTATGGAAACTTTTTTTCCAGGGCGAAAAAAGGTTTCAAAGTAATTGTTTTATAAAACGTGTAGAAAGAAACGACGTTTAGAAAGCCTGGTAATGAAAAGTGATTTATTACCATTTATGAAGCATTGTATTTATTACCAATTTATAAAGAATGATATTAACCAATAAAAATTTGTACTACACCTTTGCATGAAAAGTTGCAAATGAAAGTTAATACTACATCACTGTATTAGTTTTAATTATTATTGTTACAGGTGATTTAGGTAAGGAAGGATGTCATTAATTTGATCCCAGGGATGCCATAGATCTATTATGGATTCTGGAATCGACATGGGTATGGGTGGCTTCTCCAGCCTGGTAGATGACACCTCACCCTCCAACTACAAATATGACCCACTCCTGCTTCAAGGGAGGACTAGTCCTCAACTTGACTTCAAGTATGATCCGTATTCAATAGCCGGCATAGACTTCACATCACCGGCCAAAATGTACAAAGATGATTCTCTTAACAGCAATATCACTCCGTTCATGGATGTAGTACCTGATACCATGTTGGAGAGCCTCAACAGCTCCTTTGCTTACTCTTCCTCTAGTTTAGCTGGAGACGAAAACCCACTTGAAGTGTTCCAAGATCTGCGCCATACAAGTACTCCCAAGCAAGCCATAGTGGAACAAGACCGGGCCGAATGTTCACAGGCTCGAAAACGCATTAAATTCTCAGAAGGGGGAAGGCAAAGCAGGTCTTGGCACATATTACATGACATCACATCTAATAACGTCCTTCCACAGCAATCGGATTCCTTTGTCAAGATATCAGATAGTTTCACAGCATGCCAATTGCCGAAAGGAATACTGGAAGTACCAGAAGTAGTAAAACCAGTCACTGAAAAACCTCTAATACGTAAAGTGCCTATTTTAAGAGGGAACAATAGGAGAAAGCCTGACCTTAGTAGTGTGAGCTGTGTGGAATCTACTAGGCAGAGCTCAGTTAAAGAGTTTTTGTTTCCTAGTAAAAATCCAACTGTAAGGGAACGAGACAAGTGGCTGTATTACACCGGTTTCACCAACTACAGCCTCATGCTTAGAGTCCTGTCTCACATATCTGTCCCTGCTGAGGAAGGTCTATCACCCTTTCAAATTCTGATTATGACTTTAATGAAGCTCAAATGTGATTTGGATTGGAAAGACCTCAGTCACAGATTTCAATTATTCGAACCTATAGTCTACAGTTTATTTCATTCTACTTTATCTCTACTTTCGTATTCCCTGGCAGATGTAATTCCTTGGACCTTACCTCCTTGTGAGAGAACCAACATGAACATCACCGTATATCTTCACTCTATGTCATTCCGTAGTAACGATACTGTGAAGAAATTATTTATTTTTCTAACTGATGCAAGATGTCCTGTGCTTTACGTTTCTAAGGCTCTACCTTCTTCTCACAAACCCTTTTCTCTACTCCCTTCATTAGCAAATTATTTCGATACTGATGATCAGATCTGTGTCAAAGGTCTGAGTCTTAAAAAACATCCCACATTTTTTAGAATTATCAAAACATCAAGCAATGAAATGACTTATAAATACGTTGAAGCGAAAAACTCAATTCCCAAAGCTAAATTTATAAAATCTTGTGAAGAGACTATAAGAGCTCTGAAGCAGTACAAACTTTTAAACAGTAAAGTCCCCTTCACAGATGATAGTATAAGACAAATAGTTTTAATCGTTTCTAGCCTTATTAACATTAGAACTAGTGAACATGTAGGCGACCCCACGTTAAAAAACATCTACAAGAGAAGTTACAAAGCACCCTGTGCATCTCAACAATAGAGCTTTATTTTATTAACATCTACAAGAGAAGTTACAAAGCACCCTGTGCATCTCAACAATAGAGCTTTATTATATTAACATCTACAAGAGAAGTTACAAAGCACCCTGTGCATCTCAACAATAGAGCTTTATTTTATTAACATCTACAAGAGAAGTTACAAAGCACCCTGTGCATCTCAACAATAGAGCTTTATTTTATTAACATCTACAAGAGAAGTTACAAAGCACCCTGTGCATCTCAACAATAGAGCTTTATTATATTAACATCTACAAGAGAAGTTACAAAGCACCCTGTGCATCTCAACAATAGAGCTTTATTTTATTAACATCTACAAGAGAAGCTACAAAGCACCCTGTGCATCTCAACAATAGAGCTTTATTTTATTAACATCTACAAGAGAAGTTACAAAGCACCTTGTGCATCTCAACAATCAAGCTTTACTTCATTTTTTTTTTTTTTTTTATACCGAGTGAAATTTTTGTTGTTCAATAATATTAACGTTTTTGTGCAGTGTGATATTTATTTATTTTTATCAAGGTTTTAAACAGTTAAACCATTCTTATGTTTATTAATTTATTTTTAAAGTACTTTTCTGTTATATTGTGATAACATATAATTAATTTAACTTTTTTCATTATTGAATTAAAGAAGAACATTTTCATTCAAGGAATTTGAAAGGGAAAGGTGTAAAGATATTAATAGTTAAATGTTTAATGTGGTTTAGTGTCTTTCTTATTCTTTTTCTTTACTAAGATTTAAACTTTTATTTCTGTGCCTCTATTCTATCATCTTTGAATTTTTGTACTTATAAAATATAATGAAGTTAGGTTTTTTTTTTTTTTAAATTATAAATTTAAAAATAGTTCTTCAAAACCTATGAACATGAATTAAAATTATGGACCAAGGTTTTTTTTTTTATTTGAGTCAACTGAATAAAGTAATTTGATTTAAATTGAACTAATGATATTTTTGCATTTTTATCGTATTATATTTCGGCTAATAAATTATCAGAATAACATTTATTGTTGACCATATTTTTTATTTAGGATGGTTTTTCTTTCATGGATTGGAAACATTATGTGTCACAGATCACAGATTCTAATTAGAAACTTAGATGTTACTTTTTTCCCATCTTATAGAAAATGTATGCCTCTAAATCTTCCACTCTACAATTATAATGGAAACTTTTAAAATAAGTTGTAACAGTCTCATATCTTATTATTTAAATATGTATTTCCTTTAGTTTACTTTAAACCTATATTATTTCACATGTACAATTTAATCTCTAGCTTTATTATTTTTTTTTTCTCCGAAGTATTTTTTAATGTCAATTTAGATGTGAGTACTTACTTAGTCTAAGGAAGGTTTTTTATATAATTATTATTTAATACTGACATTAATTTTATTCATGATTTTTTTTTTAAAATATAGAATATAACTAGAAGGTAAATTATTATTTTCTTATTTAGCCATAATATTTCTTTTACTTAAATAACATCATAAAGTGTTCATTTTTTTAAAACATATATTTTGTAATTTTTTTAAGACCAATAATTATTCTCTGGCCATCCAACTTATAAGCTTAGTTTAAAATATTTTCTTAATTTATTCAAAGGTACATTATTGTATTAAGTTTTGAATTATTACTTAGAAAATAATTTGACTTATGTATTTTTTTTATAAATATTGTAGCATTTGCCTAGAAACTTTATTATATTCATTAATGTAAATTTCTCATATTCGTCTACTTAAATATTACGATAATTTTATGAGTAATGTCAATTAAGGTAAGCATTATTATTGATAATTTTTTAAATAGCATAATTCTAGTTGACTTATTATGTTTCATAAACTTAAGAGTCTTTTTTTCATGTACAAAACAAAAGAATCTTATATATTTACATTGATCTAAATCTAAATTTGTATTTTTTGTATTTAATATTACCTTTAAGTGTTCTTTTTTTTAAAATATAATAATTAATTTTAAGCCAACTGTAATATGTTGACCTAAAGTAACTAATGTAATTCAGAGGCTGCTTCAGCCAATTATTGATTTTTGGTGGTGACATATCTAAATGGATGTTGATCTAGACTGCTTTAAGTACAGAAAATACAGAGGTGTGGTGATAACCATAAAGGGTTTTGGTGATCACCAAGTTCTTATGACCTTTTTTAACCCGGTGTCAAGTAAATACATAGAAACTTAATAATAAAATAATTGAGAACATCACAGTTTTTTCTCACCAATCACAGAAAAAAGCTTAATTTATTATATATATATAATGTGTATGCGTGTGTGTTTTATATATTTGTAAGTAATTTGTTATTGTGTGGTTTCATTTTATCTTGAAGTCCATCATCGATGTTCTATAAATTGTAACAGAAAAATGAAACCAAGTGTATTTTGCCAATTTTACTTAAATTTTAGTTAGGCAATGACAATAATGTATTATTATTTTTTTTTTTTTTGCAATATTTTAATTAAGTTGGCGAATTTAATCTTTAAACTCTATCCACGAGAACAAAAATTAACAGTGATGAATTACTGTGATCTATTGGTGAAATGTTCTACATTTATTAATGTCCAGATAAATAAAAAAATAGTTTCGTTGTAGTCAATTATTTATTTGTAAATATTGCTTAGTTAAAGGGTTTTAACAATTTTTAATATTTATATAATTAAAATAGTGTAAATATTTTTCAAGGTGAGCTTTATATATATTTATATATAGTGGGTTACTTATTGTTTATAAAAATTGTTATCTTTTTTGTAGAAAACATTGTTTTTTCTCGAAGAACCTGTAAGTGGCTTTAATATTCTATTATACAATTGATCCATTTAATCCTGTGTAGTTTATTTCTAATTTAATTTAAATATGAAACTATTTACATTTAATATTGATTGATTATTTTATAAGAAACTTTATAGATTGTTTTATGACAAGCTAAATCAATTATTGCTTAATTGTCTCTATCAATATAACTTTTGAGACAAACAATTGATATTTATGAGAAATTCATTAGCAATCTATCTATCAAGACAAACACATTTTTTAGATAAAACTTATTTCTGAACTTAAATGTTCAAAGCAATTGCGTTTTAATTTTATTTTATAATTACAGTGCTTTATTTCTTTAAACAAGTGATATAAATAATTCATTGTTTATTGATAAGATTCTGTGATTACCACAAAATCTCAGTCAATACAACGAGCTTTTTTAATTGTTAATGAAAAAATTATTATTATTATTATTATTTAATAATGCGTTTTTTATAACACCTAACAGTTTCTTCTCTTATAGCAATTTACTAAGCGTATGTACAAAAAATAACTCTAACCCTTTTCAAAGTGCCACAAAGTGTCTTATTATTAGTAGTTGTAGTATTGCATTAATTATCTTTACTATACATTAAGTGCTTTATTTTTATTAACGAACAAAATAAAAGTGCAATTCACTAACGACTTAAATAATTATATGTATTATTTATACGGGATTATATAGTGTATAAATTATTAGTAATAGTTACTCTATAGTAAAACGCTATTTTTAAGTTTTTTATATCAATGAAACATAATACAATATAAATTTATTACATATAATGTAATAAATTTCTTTGTTTTCTGGTGAAATCTGCATCACAAGGAGTTTAAAGTCTGAGGCGTTGCTTCTACGCAAGCATCTTAAGGAGTTTAGTGCATTGTGATGTTAACTCTAAGTAACAACTATATAATATACTCAAAGATATATATGTTTGCTGCTCCGAGTACTCCCTGGTATATCTAGATACTTATTATTGCTTCAGGTTAGCATAACAATGCACTACACTCTTAAATATGCTTTAAGTAATGGAATCGAAATGCCAGATATCAAACTCCTCCGTGACGTTGTTTTCACCAGATATCCAAGTAATTTATTATGAGACAACTTGTGGAAATCTCCGCACCAAGTTAATACTCTACGTAGTCAACTCTATAGACAATTTTTATAACTGATAATGTATTAATAAATGCTTTAAGGTCTGATTATTAATAATTTTATTTTTTTTATTTTGTGTTTGTAATAATCTAAAGAATCTTAAAATAATATGGAATCATTTACATGATTATATGAAGATCATATGTAAGCTAAAGGGATAAAAGATTGTTAAATTTTAATATTTACTACTTTATAGAGGCCTTACTTATATTGCTATTTTTATTACTATGTTTTTATTAGCTTGCTTTCTTGTTTGTTTGTCCAGTACAAATCTTGCAATAGATTTTTAACTAACTTCCCGAATTGCTAGACATTTGAAACTTTTAGAATAGCTCAGGACACCACAGCCATCTTTCAACAGAAATTAATTCGTTTTCAGCAAATTTTGCTGTACGCAAGTTATTGTAGTTGTTTTGACATGAGCCATGTTTACGATCTTCATTTTGACAGGTTTCAAATTTATGATTTATGACAAAAAATTTAAAAACGTAGTCTATAAAAAGTTCTTTTTATCTTGTAATTATGTATTATTCATTTTTTGTAAATCTCATTTTTTGTTTAGTGATAAGCATTTATTTTTTTCTATTACGCCTCGTTAATTGATGTAAATTTGTTAAATCAATGTAAAATTATTGAATTGTGACAATAGTAGATTGTAATAATAATTATTATCCACAAAATATTTATTGGAAATAATTATTTTTGGACATGGTCTGTAATTATTATTGGTTTAAATGGTTTATAACAAAATAATTTTGGGAGCAGGTTACTTTCCCATTCATTTATACTTTTGTTCTACTTAAATTATCATTGTCAGACAGTTTTGATTTTCAATAATATCTGTGGTAATTTTTTTGTTTCCAAGCTTACCAAAGGTAACGGAAGCTATGTGATCGTTTTGAAGAACGAAATATTTGATGAAATCCGTTTCAGACATCAGGGAACATTTTTGGTTCCGTGTCTGTCTGTCGGTCTGTCTCTCAATTTTTGCGAACCACCAAATTTAAAAAAACTACTCACCCGATTTTAATGAAATTTGAATTGTAAGTTATAATTAGCCCATTGTTGAGCTCATATAAGTTGCAACCTTTTGTGCCTAATTGTTTCTCTTTCACTGATTGATTGATTCTCTTTCACTGATTGACACTCATATCTTTAAAAGTACTCAACTGATTTTTATAAAATTTGGATGGTTTGTCAAATGTAGCCCGCAGATAGCTCCAGATTAATATCAACTGTATGCACTCTTTAAATTTTGCTAAACTTTTGATCTGTAGGTCATATTAATCACTTGTGGCATAATTGACAAGGCACAGTGCGGTTTTAAATCGACTGTTTGTATGCTGTAAGTTTGCTACAGAGTCATGGCCAAATAATGTGGTCATGTGTTTAATTTTCTTCAAATTTAGCATAGATGTTTCTTTGTTGTCATTAGAAATATGTATCTTTTTTACCTGAGGACTACTGTAGGCAGAACTACTAGTTGGTGAATATTAAAAAAAGTAAAGCCATGTAATGCCTAGATGTAGCCCACTTACATAGTTTTTCTTAGGACCAACCATAAATTAGGAATGCTTGATAATAATAAAAGATCCTGCTCTTAAAAAATGTTTAGCTATTAACAATTTTCAGACAATGGATCATGCCAAAATATAAATATTTATCGCAATGTAAAGTTACTTGTAAAAAAAAAAAAATATATATATAAAGCTTAGAAAATTTAAATAATTTTGCTATATTATGTTAGTGTTTATATTTAATGTTAAATAAGTCTACATAACAATATTAATTCTACGTAAACAAAAATACAATATTAAGTCTTTAAATAACAAGTAAATTATAATAAGTAAATAACAAGTCTCTAAATACCAATATTAAGTCTACATAAACAATAATTTCCGTAATGAGGGGTGATCTGTAGCATCAAAAACTAACAACCTAGGTTTAATTTATGATTTTCTTTGTTGAGTTTTAACATTGTAATAGGTCGTAGATGTGATCTATTTAGATTATGATTGTACAAATTAATTTAAGCAGCTTAAATATTTGAATTATTTATAAATAACATTATTTCTCAAAGTATGTATACCGTAATAAAATGTTAAATTCAAATTTTGGTATTAAGGCTTATGATTGCTTCTCTTTAATCTTAATGTTATTAAGGGTTTCTCTATCCAATTATTAAGATTTTTGTTTAGTTTTTATTACGGCTAAGAGTCCCTGAAGGATTATAAAAGTAAATTTAGCTGAATTTAATTATAGAAGAAATCTGATTAGTATGATAGTATGTTTTAATCTCTCTGATATCCTTTATATTATATTTTTCATAAGATCTGATTATATAAAAGATCCAATTTAATTATTGTTCCTAGTTAGGCGCGTTTTACACTGGGCGATATTCATCACCGTCAATTGTAATGTCGATATTTTAGTGAAAAAGCTCTTATTATAAGCTATACATATCCGGCTTCGGTTTCTTAAAAATCATCACAATCATGAATGACTGGGACGGACATCTTGCATTGTGGAACGGGACTTAATATTACTCAATCTCATTTATACACTTTTTGTAAGATTCTATAGAAGCAACTCTTTCATAGTATTGATATTGTAAATTAAAAGGGAAGGTGATTCTAAGGATCATAAACCATCCTCAAACTTTTATTTGTAAATAAACTTCCAACATATTAGATAAACCAAATCTACTAAATCAGCGGTTTACAACTTTCTTCAATTGCAGACTGGCAAATGAGATAAAATGATTTTATAGACTGGGAAAAAAACATAAGAACAAAAAAAAGAAACTAAACATTTCACAAAATTCAATGTACTAACACTTAAAAAATAATATTGTAACATAGGATAATTTAATTTATGTAAAAAAAAAACAACAAAATCTGTGAATTTTAAATAATTTTCAATGTCTTGGTAGCGTTTATATTTGTGCTATAAATCTCTATTTATATTTGTGCTAAAAATCTGAAGGATTAGTATGAACAAGTTCATACTTGCTCATAAAAGTTACAAACGCAGAGCTTTCCAAATCAAACATTAGAATTTAAAAAAAATAGTTATTCATAAAATGTGGAGAAATATAATTTTTTTTAACTAATTCTTTTCTGAGGTATCAGTCCATGGATTGGTGGGTACCACTGCCTTTAATTCTTCCTAAATCTTCAAACTTATTACTGCCCTTGTTATTCTTAGATATATGATCTTTCTAGTGTTATAATCTATATTTTTTATGTATCAAAGACTATTTTTTTCTAAAAAAAAAGACAATCATAAGACAATGTTTGTTTAACTTAATTTATCGAAATTATAGTTTCTTTTTAAAACAAATGCAATATCTATTTATTTTTTTAAATTTTACTTCATTGTATTTTTTTTTTTTTTTTTAATTCAACGATTTTTTGTGTATTTTTTATTTAATGTTTATTCTTCTTTATTATTTAATTTTTTATAGATTAATTTTTATTTTTATAAAAGAATTTAAAAAATAAATATAATTACTAAAAAACTTTCTTTTTCTTTTTTCTTTCTTTCTTTTTTTTCTTTTTTTTTTTTTAAACAAATGAATATTTGTTTAGTCCTATGAAAATGGTGGCTTAAGTTACTCTCCCTAGGAATAAAACAAAATTGTAACACTAATACAAGATAGATTAGATTTGATTCCCAGAGAGTTAGGCCACTCCCTAACTTGTCAGTGTGCTATTAGTATATAGTATTTACCTTCGTCTCCCACTTATTTGCGTATGCGTATGCATAGAAAAAGATAGAAAGACGGGCAACATCCCCGTACATTGCCCAGAATATTAATTATGGACTACTTGTTGCAACCCAACAACTTTCATGATAAGATGTAAATTTCAAGGTATAATGCAGTAATTACTTGTGATTTTATTTTATTTGCAATATCTGTCCATACTTTCTCTGTCATGCTCTTTCAAGAGTATTTTGTTAAATATTCTTCGGTTTATCCCTTAGTTTTCTACATTCCTTTCCCTCCTCTTCTAGGGCTATAAGGGATCCCTTATAGCCCAAGAAGAGGAGGGGAAATAAAAAGTATTTTGGTAAGTTATGATTATTCAACAGTGGATGTTTTTTAATTTCTGAGAACAACATCATATGAATATCTCTCTCGGCCTGCATATTGTGCATGATACCTTGCAGGCAACGCTTGACATTTTCCTGCGACTTTACTGATTGTTTGTACTTTCTTGCTCTCCCATGCATACTATGCTCTAGTCTCATTAATGTATTGGCGCTCGGTAAAGAATTGTACAGAGTGTATCAAGTAAAATGTATCTGCTCTGACAAGTTAGTGAGAAGCCTTAAGAATAAATGTTTGGCACTTCTTTAGATTGTTACCAGTGGTGTATCCAGCGGCTAGCTCTGGGGAGGGGGCACATTATAAGTCAGTTTAGATGGGGGAGGGGGGGTATTTGTAGTAGTAACAAGAAAAGGGAACTACCTATTCAACTAGGGTTGCCAGATATCTGAATGTAAACCCCCCCCCCCCCGGGGGCCCCTCCCCCGGAAAATTTTGAAAATATGACCTCTCAAACAGCGGCTTTTATGCATTTCTGAGGTGACATTTGATTTGAATTCTTTGTTATTTGTCATAATAGTAAACTTATGGTGTAGTTCGTTGGCAAAAAAGTATGAACATAACTACACATTTTTCTTTTAATACAAAATTTAAAAAAATAGTAATTGTAATACAATAAAAGTTGTGCACCTAATCATTGTAGATTAAATAGATCAGTCAATAGCCATTATGCTATATTATTTAAAATCTATAGAAATTTAAGAAGGAGGGGGGTTCCACTTTGGTCATCATTGTAGTTGGAATAAGCCTCTGATCTCACTTTTTCCATCCCTATTGAGTTGCGTCTTTTTCCACCTCCAACCACTTCTGAACTTGGTGGTAAGTTCGGTAGGAGTGGAATGTTGCTCCATTTTCAACGCAACAGGGTGAATTTGCGAAAAAATCAGTTCTTTCATTTGTTGTATTTTTAAGAATTGTGAGAAAACTATCACACCTACAGGCATTGTTCTGTAATGAAATTAAAGTTTATTACATTTGCTACAACATCGCTCCTTATGACTTTGCCCGAAAAATTAGTATTTTCCCCAATATCAGGGTCAAAAGTTGACCAAATCTTAAAATTTTTACTTTTTTGGAAAAAAAATGCCCATTTTTGGAGGGCTGTATCTTGGTAACTATTGGACCTACAGAAATGATTTTGGCCTCTACTTGTAGCACATTTAACCTACTTTAAAAAACGCATTGAACATGTTTCATAATGAAACTCATAGTTTACGAGATATAGTGAGAAAACCGCGAAAATTGTGACACCCCCCCCTCAAGTTAGCACAAGGTTTATTTGTTCGGAAAATTGGGTGTAGCACTACTGGACACCCACTAACAATATACCAAAGTTTCATTAAATTCTGTATTTTTTCAAGGTTCCTCCCTCGATTTAAGTCTATGGCGACTGGACTAATATATTTAATTGTGTTTATTATCATTATAATTTTTGTTCAATTTTGGATTTTTGTTGCAAAACTATAATGGATATTAGCGGTTTGTACGATGTAGGTTATACTGAGTTCCCTCTTGCTCACGTATTAACCCACAACATTTCATGGAAGTAATGAGTGGGATTTCCACACCGCTACTTTAAAATATAGTCAATAACTCTATTTTTGGTGGTTATTCTTGTGTATTCCCCTGCCTAATCTTCAAATGCCAGGTTTTTGGGTATTTTAAACCCTCGAAATGCACTTAACTTACCACTATTCAAAATAAATATAGCTGCCTATTAGACTTTATATATTAGGAATGTGTGCATATTTGAGTGCATATATTTGGGATAAGTGCATATTTGCGTGCATATGTTTGGGATAAGTGCATATATTTGGGATAATTTGCAGGTTTTTAAGTGCATATTGATCCGAACTCTACTTATAACATATATACTTTATAATTAAGGTTGGTATATTTAAGACAATATTAAGGGGTCACTTCGTTACTTATATAAGGTTAGGATCCAGCTGGATATGCGCAATTGTTAGAAATGTTAGTGTATCTAGGTGGCCAAATGCTGCTAAAAATCTTTATATGCACCTATAATCAGATTGTTAAGTTCTTTCAATGTCATAGGTCTCGTAGTTCTCCAGTCTCCATATACCTTGTCAAGCTCTTAACTTCACTTTTATTTGATTCTAATGTGTGGGAATAAACAGTTTAGAGAATCCTTCTTTAGGAACCGTACAAAGAGGGAGCGTCTATGGAGGTCATCTTAAGGAAAAATGAAAAAGTCTCTCCACGTAAAATTAACTTTTTAATAGCCAAAGCAGCTTTCAGTCTTATAAGGCCATCATCAGTGCCTAAAAGAACAAACAGATGTGATAAACCATGTAATATAGGGAAACTTAAATACAAAAATTAAAACCATTCAATAAAAAACACTATCACGGTGACGGATGGCCAAAAAACAATAAAACTAATAACAAGTCAAAAAATAAAATAAAACATCCGAAACACTCTTGAAAAAGCAGTAACAACTCAAGCTTTTGTCACTTTGTCTTGTTGAGTTGTTAAACTGTTCCTTTTTACAATGTAACAACTTTTAACCTAGTACCGTTTCGATAAAATGAATAGTTTTTTTTAAATAAGGGTGACCACGATAAACTGGCTCACCCTGTTATCTCTTTTATTTTTGAAGATAGAGAAAAAATGTATATGATAATGATAACTCACCTTGGATTTTCGCGTAGTTTTATAATATGATTTCCAAAAATATTTTTATCTCATAGTTTCGGCGGTATCACTCTCAACATTTTAATCTTAAATGGTAACCTATATTTTTTCCTTAAATTAGATTGCTTTAGAAGAAAAATGAGCCTTGAATCAACAAAAATCGGTTGAGAATTGACAGACATATTCAGTTGTCCATATAACAAAAATGCTATTTTAGTATGTAAAATACTGTAAAAAAAAAAATTGCAAATGAAACGAAATGATCTTAATTCTGTTTATTTCACTTATTTAGGTTAATTGAATGCATTTAATGATCAAAAGTCAAACCTTTTTTCTATTCCTTTCCTGAACTGTAAAACTAGTTATATTAAGGAGGGGGGGGGGGGGGGGGGCGTAAATTATTGTTGCTTTTTGGCAAAAGGCGTGGAAAATTAAACAATTAACACGTGATATACATTTTTGTAATGTACTCATTAATACATTTAATTAGTTACCCCATACAAAATTTCAAAAAAATATTCTTTTTTTGTGGTGGGAATTATCCGCCATATTGGATTCTCATCATTGGATAATCAGTTAAAATTGCTATTCTAATTTTTCCTATGGCACAGCAGACCGCTTGGCATATTTATTATACTTCTAGTAACCCAGAAAATTAAACAATTTTCACGTGTTATAGAGGAAGAGGTTCCTGGTTCAATCCCCCAGGGGGTCACAACGTTTTTTATCGGTAATAACGAAAAGGTACATTCATTTTTTTCCGGAAATATTCATCGGTCCACCATAGGGTATAAGCGTGAATTATTTCAAAATTTTAAGAATAGCCGTTATAGGATAGTTGGTGGGGGGACATTTGTATTTTTGTATATTTCGATTTATAAATACAATAAAAAATAAAATTTAAAAAAATGTTTTTATATTTTTGTAATCTACTCTTCAATACCTTTCATTTGATACCCCACACAAAATTTTAAAAAAATATTTTTTTTTAAGTTACATGAATTATCCGCATTCTTGGATTCCCAGTAATTCAGATCAAATTGCTAAGCTTGTTTTTCTATGGCCCACCAGACCGCACATTTTGCAATATTTTTCTATATTTTTAGTAACAGCGGAAATACGATTTTAGGGGGGGGGGGGACACGCCAAATTTAGATGTTTTTTTTTTAATGTTTAATGACAAAATGGCGCCGAAAATTAAATACTTTCCCTAAGCCTCGGTCACACGGAGCGATTATTCGCTGCTATTCAAGTAGCAGCGTCAGAAATCGCTTTGTGTGGCAGCTTACTCGCCGCGACTGACTCGACTCCGACTCGCAGCGAGTAAATAGTAGCGGCGATAACAAACATGTTTAATTCTGGTCGCCGGAAACAAGCGAGTAGGACGGTCGCGTGACCTAGTCACCGGTCGCCGCTACTCAGCGCTGCTGTCGCCTTGTCTGACACCTCTTATCGCTAGTCGCGGTCTTATATCATACTATCTAGGGTCTATCGCCACTTGCTAATAACGCAAAGTTATTTCCAGTTTGACGTTGAATTTCTCATTAGTATATTATCTTTTTTCTCAATTAGAATAATTCTTTAAACTTAACTTCAGATAGCCGAAAAATCCTCCAAAGCTAGCTCTTTCAAGAGCAAAGCAAACGTTGTCTCGTCGGTTTATCCAGTCACGAACGCGAACCCATTTTTAGGGTCCGTAGGAAAAATCAAGGACCCTTATATTTTCCTGCGTGGGTTGGTCCGTCCTTGGGTCCATCCGTCCATCTGTCGCCTGCTCTCACGGCTACACCTTTCGTCCGATCACTTTGAAATTTGGTATATATGTGTATAGTACCTACTTTTGATGGATTTACACGTTTTGAGGTCCCCTGAGTCCAAAAAAGTGGTTTTTAAATCTGTCTGTGTAGACGCCTAGAGCCTAAACTACTGGGCCGATTTAAACGAAATTTGGTATACATGTTCAGAGAAATCATACCCCGAGGCGAAATCGAGAAATGAATTTTAACTCCAAATTTAGGGCCGCTACCCCCCCCCCCCCCCCCCCAAAAAAAAACTCTGAAAAAACGTAAACAAAATTATTTCGCGAAAACGGTTCCGACGATTTTGAATAAAATGTCTAAAATGTAGTCTATTCAAATACGAATCCACTGATATAAGCCGGTTTTTCGGGAAAAATCTAGTTCCTGAGAAAAAAAGCTTAAAACAGGGACAGAGAGAGGCCGAGTTCGATTCCCCGCCCAGGAGAAGTTATTTTTAGGTTAAATTTTGATGAAATGTTCTATAATAATCAAATGTACCAACGAAAACTAATAAATGGAAAACACTGGTTTAAGTAATTATGATCTCGTATATGAAAAAATTTGTCTGAGTTGTCACGGACCGATTTTTAAAAAATAGGGTAAAAAACTTAACAGTTTTTTTTTTGTAAACTGTGTGGGGTATCAAATATGAAAGGGTACGTTGAGCTGATTACAAAAATATATCATTTTTGGTTATAAGCTTTGACAGGACGAGCGTGGACGAGTTTGAAGGGGGAGTAAAAAGTGCCCCCCCCCCCTTTTCTATCTGGCTTATTTAAAATGCAACAAATCTGAAGAAATTCTTCGACCAAAAGTAAAGATAAAACTTTTTGGAAATTTCGAAAGAAAATTACATATTTTTTTTTTATTGACAAAATACTTTTTTTTTTTTTTATAATTATTCTCTTTTTGATGTATTTATATGTTCATAGTCCGGTTCAGTGGCAAAAAATACTTTATCAGAAGTTTGTTTATGTGTTTTGAGAATAACAGACCCATAGGATAGTTGAAAGTAGGCTTTTTAGCATTTTAAAAAGCACCATCAATATCAATAGGTACTACTTAAACATACAGTGTTGCCTACAGACCCTCTCTGTGTGCTGGCTAGCACTCACTTGACCTGTTTATCTTTTATTACGAAGTGTCTGAATTTCACAATAAGAGCTTAGCTAACTCAGCACAATATTTCATATAAACAACGTTTCATATAAACGTTTTTAATAGTAAACTTTCTCGTATTCATTTTATTAGCACACTTCACTTCTCTTCTCAAGTAGTACTAACTACTAGTCGATAGTAGCTCTGTGTGACTGTTGTAGTCGTTGCTACTAGTCGTCGCGGGTAGTCGCCACGATAAGTAGCAGCAACAAAAATCGCTCCGTGAGACCGAGGCTTAAGTGGTATATATTTTTGTAATCTACTCTTCAATACCTTTCATTTGATACCCCACTCAAAATTTAAAAAAATATATGTTTTCGCATGACGTGAGTTATCCGCCATTTTGGATTTGAACAGCTGATACTTTTGAGTGCGCGTCCAAACGATCTTTAATATTGGAAAATTTCATGTTTTTATTTCTTTTTATTCAAAAGTTATTGGAACCGTACAGAGTGACATACAGACAGACACATGAACGAAACTATAAGGGTTTCTTTTTTTTGGTTTCACCAACGAAACCCTAAAAAGGTTTGACTTTTGATCAGTAAATGCATTCAACTAACCTTAATAAGTGAAATAAACAGAATTAAGATTTTTTTTTAGATTTAGTATTTTACATACTTAGATAGCATTTTTGTTATATTGAAAACTGAATATATCTCTGACAATTCTCAACCGATTTTGTTGAATCAAGGCTCATTTTTCTTCAAAAGCAATCTAATTTTAGAAAAATAGCTTCCGTTACCTTCGGTAATCTCGGAAGCAAAATATAAAAAATATAGGTTGCCATTTAAGATTACAAAGTTGAGAGAGATAACGCCGAAACTATGAGATAAAATATTTTTGGAAATCATACTATAAAACTACGCAAAAATCCAAGGTGAGTTACCATTTACATTTTTTCTCTATCTTCAAAAATAAATGAGATAACAGGGTGAGCCAGTTTATCGTGGCCACCCTGTATATTATATAAAATATCCACTCACGTATATACGGGAAATGTTGGGAAAATGGGGGTTTTTAAGGGTGGGGGATTCACTCAGGACTGCTTAAAACCTCAAAACTGGTGGTATACCCACGTAAAACAAAATAATAGTAACATTTTTTTTTTTTAACTTTTATTGAATATTGCAACTACAGTTTTACATGTTATAAGCAATAATGATAATTGATTGTATTAGCTTGATTAAATTGTACACAATTATATACTCAAGTGTGATATTCCTTTATTCCTTTGTCCCAAGGTACAATGGACTAAATATCCCTTTGTCTTAATAGTAATTGAGACTAAGGAATATATGCTACTCTGCATATAACTATTAACACAAAGGGATATAGGGGATGCTAAAGTAAAAAAGTACCTTTTTTATAAGTGTTTCAATTTGTTAGGTGTTATCTTATAGGATCTTAATTTCATTAAATATGAGGTTAGAGATTGCAATTAGAGTGTTGAAGGGGGGGGGGGGGGTTACAAATATAATTAATTATGGGTTATACTAAACCTAAATATTGTCACTCAAGATTATGTCCCCCCCCCCGAAAAAATTTCTTTTGGTTGAATGGAGTGTGTTGTTTTGACAGATTTGACTACTACACATCACACTCACACTTTGCGCATGTATGGATCGAGTTCAGGCGTTTCCATGAAACTCAATCCCAGTTTTTAGTGTATCATATCTGGATCTAAATCGTATATTTAATCCGTATTAAATCTAGGTTTCCATGGACAATTTGGATTCTAAAACTGTATTCAACCCGTATTGAATCTTGGATTCGTATTGAAAACGTAGTGCGTTACTCAATCTCTTTTTTTTTATTTGTTTGTTTCTATTAAAGCAACTCTTTCATAGTATTGTCTTTGTAAGTTAGAAGGGAAGGTGATTCTAAGGATCACCTACTCGAGCTTTTATTGGTTAATTAACTTCCTACATATTAGATGAAACAAATCCACTAAACCAGTCATTTACAATCTTCTTCAATAGCAGACCGGCAAAAACCGCCGGCAAGACAGGCGTAAAATGATTTTGCAGACTGGGAAAAAACAAACATAAGAACAAAGAATTTCACAAAATAAAATGAAATATACTAATACTAAAAAATAATGTTGCAATAGATAATAATGTAATTTGTAAAAAAATAAACATTTAAAAAAAAAAAAATCTGTGAATGTTAAATAATTTTTAATGTCATGGTAGTATTTATATTTGTGTTATAAATCAATCAATGAAGGAATAATAATAAGTTTTACGGAACGAATTAATAACTTGCACATAAAAGTGTTTTTGTTTTTTTAACTAATTCTTTTGTGAGGTATCAGTCCACGGATTGGTGGTTTGGAACCACTGTCTTCAATACTTTCTATATCTTGGAGCTTATTACTGTACTTATTATTCTTAAATATGATCTTTCATTTATAAATATCATGTTCAATCTAAGTTGGTACTGGAAACTTAGACCAGATTATAATTTATATGTTTATGAATCAATGACTTTTTCTTTTTGTAAAAAAGACAATGTTCGTTTAACTTAATTTATAGGCGTTATCAAAATATTGTGATACAAAACAGTAAAGCAAATAAATAAAAACAATAAATTTATTTTTATGTAAGCACATTTACAGAATATAGAAATTAGTGGAACAATCTGACTCCTTTTATTTTTAAGGAAATGTAGATAATACCATAACACATAATGTACATAACACCTCGGACATTTTTGAAGTAAAAATTAAATGTCTGCTGTTCTATAAAGATAATAAGCTGGCACCGTCAATGGCTGCTAGAAATTAATTTATAATTGTCAAAATATTTAGGAGGAAATTCCGCAGAGAATTCTATTTCTATTTCTATTTTTTTTTCTATTCTATTTTTTTTTCTTCTGTTACAGAGGCATAAGGGGATCTGATAAAGCGAAAAGTATGTTTATATAAATCATACCATGGATCGCATAAGGGAAATACTGTCAAATCATCGTATAAACTGTTTATTGTGAGATCCCTCTAAGGTATATCCCTCTAAGGCATATCATAGAAATCATTAAATAGCATGATATCTCATGGCAAACCAGAGTAGTTTTTATTAAAATAGGTAAGGATCGACCATACTGAACTTATCGATCACGTGTCGGCTATTTAAATGATATCGCATTGGATCGTAAAAGCGTGGATAAGAGAAGCCATCATCCAAAGGCTTCATAAAAGTGTTAATGCGTTGACGGAAGAGTGGGTCATTTAAATAGGTAGTGTATTGGATCTAATGGATCGTAAAAGTGTGGATGAGAGAAGTGATAATCCAAAGGCTTCATAAAAGTGTTAATGCGTTGACGGGAGAGTGGGTCATTTAAAAAGTAGTGTATTGGATCTAAAGGATCGTAAAAGTGTGGACGAGAGAAGGCATAATCCAAAGGCTTCATAAAAGTGTTAATGAGTTGACGGGAGATTAGATCATTTAAATGGTGGTGTATTGGATCTAATGGATCGTACAAGTGTGGATGAGAGAAGGCAAAATCCAAAGGCTTCATAAAAGTGTTAATGAGTTGACGGGAGATTAGATCATTTAAATGGTGGTGTATTGGATCTAATGGATCGTACAAGTGTGGATGAGAGAAGGCCAAATCCAAAGGCTTCATAAAAGTGTTAATGAGTTGACGGGAGATTAGATCATTTAAATGGTGGTGTATTGGATCTAATGGATCGTACAAGTGTGGATGAGAGAAGGCAAAATCCAAAGGCTTCATAAAAGTGTTAATGAGTTGACGGGAGATTAGATCATTTAAATGGTGGTGTATTGGATCTAATGGATCGTACAAGTGTGGATGAGAGAAGGCATCATCCAAAGGCTTCATAAAAGTGTTAATGAGTTGACGGGAGATTAGATCATTTAAATGGTGGTGTATTGGATCTAATGGATCGTACAAGTGTGGATGAGAGAAGGCAAAATCCAAAGGCTTCATAAAAGTGTTAATGAGTTGACGGGAGATTAGATCATTTAAATGGTGGTGTATTGGATCTAATGGATCGTACAAGTGTGGATGAGAGAAGGCATCATCCAAAGGCTTCATAAAAGTGTTAATGAGTTGACGGGAGATTAGATCATTTAATTGCTGCAGTATTGGGTTTATTGGATCGTAATAGTCTAGATTAGAGAAGCCTTGACCTAAGAGTGGACGACTAAGTAGTTTATTTAATTGCTGTAGTATTGGGTTTATTGGATCGTAATAGTCTAGACGAGAGAAGCCTTGACCTAAGAGTGGACGACTAAGTAGTTTATTTAATTGCTGTAGTATTGGGTTTATTGGATCGTAATAGTCTAGACGAGAGAAGCCTTGACCTAAGAGTGGACGACTAAGTAGTTTATTTAATTGCTGCAGTATTGGGTTTATTGGATCGTAATAGTCTAGATTAGAGAAGCCTTGACCTAAGAGTGGACGACTAAGTAGTTTATTTAATTGCTGTAGTATTGGGTTTATTGGATCGTAATAGTCTAGACGAGAGAAGCCTTGACCTAAGAGTGGACGACTAAGTAGTTTATTTAATTGCTGTAGTATTGGGTTTATTGGATCGTAATAGTCTAGACGAGAGAAGCCTTGACCTAAGAGTGGACGACTAAGTAGTTTATTTAATTGCTGTAGTATTGGGTTTATTGGATCGTAATAGTCTAGACGAGAGAAGCCTTGACCTAAGAGTGGACGACTAAGTAGTTTATGTAATTGCTGTAGTATTGGGTTTATTGGATCGTAATAGTCTAGACGAGAGAAGCCTTGACCTAAGAGTGGACGACTAAGTAGTTTATTTAATTGCTGTAGTATTGGGTTTATTGGATCGTAATAGTCTAGAGGAGAGAAGCCTTGACCTAAGAGTGGACGACTAAGTAGTTTATTTAATTGCTGTAGTATTGGGTTTATTGGATCGTAATAGTCTAGAGGAGAGAAGCCTTGACCTAAGAGTGGACGACTAAGTAGTTTATTTAATTGCTGTAGTATTGGGTTTATTGGATCGTAAAAGTGTGGATGAGAGAAGACATAATCCAAAGGCTTCATAAAAGGGTTAGAGCGGCGACAGCAGGGTCGTTTTTTTAAATGCTGTAGTATTGGGTTTATTGGATTGTAATAGTCTAGATGAGGGAGTTGACCTAAGAGTGGACGACTGAGTAGTTGATTTAATTCTTGTGTTATTGGTTTTATTGGATCGTAATAGTCTAGAAGAGAGATGCCTTGACCTAAGAGTGGACGACTAAGTAGTTTATTTAATTGCTGTAGTATTAGGTTTATTGGATTGTAATAGTCTAGATGAGGGAGTTGACCTAAGAGTGGACGACTGAGTAGTTGATTTAATTCTTGTGTTATTTGTTTTATTGGATCGTAATAGTCTAGACGAGAGATGCCTTGACCTAAGAGTGGACGACTAAGTAGTTTATTTAATTGCTGTAGTATTAGGTTTATTGGATTGTAATAGTCTAGATGAGGGAGTTGACCTAAGAGTGGACGACTGGGTAGTTGATTTAATTCTTGTGTTATTGGTTTTATTGGATCGTAATAGTCTAGAAGAGAGATGCCTTGACCTAAGAGTGGACGACTAAGTAGTTTATTTAATTGCTGTAGTATTAGGTTTATTGGATTGTAATAGTCTAGATGAGGGAGTTGACCTAAGAGTGGACGACTGAGTAGTTGATTTAATTCTTGTGTTATTTGTTTTATTGGATCGTAATAGTCTAGACGAGAGATGCCTTGACCTAAGAGTGGACGACTGGGTAGTTTATTTAAAATGTTTCGTTGTGAGTGTCCATTGAAATAGTGGAAGCGAATGGTAGAGAACATTTCGAGCAATTGAAAGCACTTATTCAAGAAGGTGTCCACAGTTCCATAAATTGGCACGAAGTAAGAGGGATAAAATTTTAAAAGGTAAGATTGCCACATGGATTCCAATATCTTGGTATCACTTTTACCTTCAAAGATATCTTTGAATGTAATACCAGACCCAAGTAAGCACTGTCTGGCCATGTAGCACTCTTTACCTATTTTGTCTAACTTATCTGACAACTTCTTTGAAAACTCCAATCCTTCCTTTTTAATTTGGATGAATTCTTTCAAGGAGGTATCGTGGCTCAATTGAAGGCCCCATAAATCCGGAATGATTGGCTCAAATTTAATATTGCCGGTTTGGCAGGCGCAAGGAATGTAACGGCTAAGGTAATTTTGTCTGGCGTTCAGAGTCTGGACAAATAATCTCATAGTTTTAAGAGCGATGAAGGTTACTTTATGAAGAGATGGCTGATTATTGGAAAACAATGGGGAATTCTTAATGACTTCGAAATAAGTTGGAGGGACAAGGCTCTTGATTAAGCTCCATTCACCTTGAGGATCAACCTCATCAGCCCCTGAAACAATTATATAACAAAGCATTACTCTAGAGTAATAATCGATAAAACTTATTTTTGCTTCTTTTGATTCCTGTGCAAATATGAGGAAACATCTTGCAGTAGGGTTACAAGTAAATTCTCTTACAGCTAAGTAAGAAGAAATATTTTGAACAAAATGCTTGCATACGAGTCTCCAACACAGTGAAATATTTTAATGTAACGCTTTTTGGTGTCGTTTTTTGGTAACGCTTTTTGAGTTTATGTGCCAAAGTAAAGACAACGTGAAAATGTAAAAAAATTCGAGGGTGCAGATTCTTGCGTTTGTAAATTAGGAATTAAATCGAACATATTATGTTGTGCAAGAAGAAAGATAGTATTTTTCATTTTTTCCAGTTTATTAAGAAGTAATCTTTTAGCTTCTTCACCCATATTTTTATAATAAATTCAAAAAATTATAGTATAACATAAATAAAACATAATATAGTAAAAACTAAATTTTACGTATGTAAGTTTATTAGAATAAAATTCTATGGTTAGCCCGCGGAGGGAAGGCTCATTACAACCTACGTACTATTTCCTGCCTCTTCCTAACCTCCTGTTACGGGTGTAACGCTTTTTGGTTTCGTTTTTTTGTAACACTTTTCAAGATTATGTGCCTAAGTCAAGACATGAAAATGTCAAAAAAAATAGGTCCGGGACAACTCAGACAAACTTTCTCTTATACGAGTTCATAATTACTTAGCCCAGTGTTTTCGATTTATTAGTTTTCGTAGGTACGTTTTTTTTTTTTTTTTTTTTTTTTTTTTTTTTTTTTTTTTTTTGGCATTGCTTTACCGTACAGCCATAAACATGGTATTTAGTATTTTAAATAATATTTAAGTATACAATATTTTAATCAGATTTTTATTTTTTCTGTTTTGATGAATCTGTATATTGCTTCGTAAACATCTTTATCTTTAGTTTTTAATAATGTGAAGTAATTGCCTTTGTACTCTTTTCGGAATTTTATTAAATAAAATTTGTCTGCTTTCATTGAATTTTCTACAAGTCATGAGAACATGTTCCAAATCTTCTTTTTCTGGCAGTCTTCACGTTGATCTGATTCTATTCGCTTTATGGTTTTAAGATATTTAGGGCATATCCCATGGTTAGATCTGAGCCGATTAATAATGGTTACTAGCTCCTTATTTCCTGTTTCACTGAACCAGGCCTTGACAGGCATCTCTGGTTGGACATTTCTATAAAAATATGCTTTATTATCATTATTGAAATTGCATGCACGGATATCTCCGACTATCGCTCAAAACTTAGCTAACGCATCAGATATTGTTATTTTATAAGGCAGAAACTCTGTATCTTCCGATCCCTCTCTAGCCAGCTTGTCAGCCATCTCGTTGCCTATAATACCTGAATGACCTTTAATCCATGCATAGAATTACCCCTTCAGTAATTTTATAGTGTGTTTTTGTAATTTCTATAATCAAGTAATTCTGGAGATGTATGTGCGATATATTCTGAAGCACATTAATCACGCTTTGACTATCGGTGAAGATAATAAATTTTAAATTTTCTTTATAGCTTTCAGTTAATTTTTTAGAGATATATTGTAGCGCCTTTAACATCGCTATCATTTTAGCAGAATAGATCAAGTGAAAAGATCCGAGCTCGAAAGACATCATCTCCTCGGTAGTTAAGTTAACAAATGAACATCCAACACGTTCCAAGGTTTTAGAACCATCTGTGAATATATATTCAGCGTTTGGCCATGTCTTATTAATATCTTCTAAAAATATAATGTTCCTCACTTCCCGGGGGTAACTTGCATAGTTTTCCATGCAGTATGTCTCTAATGGTATTTTTGTAGATACGTAATCAATATTTTCGGATATATAATATTATAATAATAATAATATATTTCCACAAAATTTGGTACAGGATCTGGTTACAATTGCATATAGAATCATTAAATGTGTGGACCCTCGGTAGTAAAAGATTACTAGAGTGAGGGCCCAGCCTTTGGCTTAGTAACAGTTATTTGAAAGATTTGAATGTAGTACGAAACTATAATTAAAAAAAAAAATCATTTAAAATATTGATAACAAAATTATAAATTATAATTAGGTTCAAAATTAATAAATAATGTCTATAAAAAAATGTATGTGAAAAAATAATTTAACTACGAGATAATGACTCATAATATATTCATATCTATCTGCTGTAAAAGTAAATTCTATAGAGAATAATTTTTTTATGTTTGCCTATCGTTTGAGAACATATTTAGTTAATTAGAATTGAAGTATTGAGAATCAATCGATCCATACTATATTATTCATAATTTCATTTAATCGTTTTTTAAAATGTTTTTTATCTTTTTCCTCTCTAATTTTCTGGGGTAACTGGTTAAATAGTTTGGGCGCAATACAGGCAAAAGAGTTCTGTCTCTTAGCACTTTTAAAACTCGGTACTACTAACTTATTTTGAGCTTTTCTCTTTGTGTTGTATCTATGATTTACATATATTTTATCTTCGTCAAAAAAGTAGAGTAATACTGATCGTTTGTATAAAATATCAAGAGGAAAAACTCGAAAATCTTCGAAACACTTCTCTGATTTATATCGCCTTGGTTTGTGTAAACAAATTTTTATTATTTTTTTCTGAATAACACGTAGGGGTTCTAGATTGGTCGAAGCAGCGGAGCCGTAGGCACATATCCCGCAGTTGAGAAGTGATTGGATCAGTGCAAAGTATACTAGTTGTTGGATTTGGGGTATTTATTTAATTGTATTATTATTTTTGTTTTATTTATTTTTTGTTGTCAAGGTAATTGTTTTGTTTATGAATGTCAAGTTTTGTAAAAGAGAAAAATATAGTTTATTTTGGAAAGAAAAAGAAGCTCTCGTCTTATTCTTGCGAACTTAGTGCTTAGTTCTTACATTTTTTGTGGCGACCGTGACTCCAAGAATAGACATGGACCAGCTTAAAGTATTTCGGTCAACTTTGAGAGCTTCAGTGACAAGGCAAGTAACAAATATTGAATATTTAATTCAGAATAATGGAGAGCAGAATTTAATCAAACTACAATTTTTAGTATTAAAAGAATGCTATAATAAATTAAAAGAAGTAGAAGATAGGATAATAGAAGCCATGCTTGAGGCGAAGTGTAGTGAAGAGGAGCTTCTTCAAAATTTTGACGAATCTGATGTTTATATAGCTAAATTTGCCGGAGTGAAAATTCTTTTAGACGAAGAGAGATTTTCAAAATTAAATCAATCCGATGCAATAGTATTTTCTCAAAATTCAGTAACTTCAGGACCAAAATGTCGTTTACCAAAAATAGAGATGAAAAAGTTCACTGGAGAGTTAATTGAGTATTTACCATTTTGGTTGCTTTTCTCAGTAGTTAATGATGACTCGAACCTAAGACCTGAAGATAAGTTTCAGCGCCTACTTCAGGCTACTGTAGTAAAGTCGAAGGCTCGAGAGTTAGTAGAAAGTTACCCGCCTACTGCGGAGAACTACCCTAAAGTTATTGAGGCATTGAAGGCTCGCTATGGAAGGGATGACTTACTGATAGAAGAATTGTTGAAGCTATTCCTTCAAAATGCATTGGGAAAAGTGAAAGATAAAAATATTGTCTCTTTGTATGATCGTTTGGAATCCCACTTAAGATCGCTAGAATCACTAGGCATCAGCAATGATATGTTTGCAGCTGTGTTGTTGCCCCTTATTGAATCCAGTTTGCCTGAAGAAATTTTGCGGGTGTGGCAGAGAAGTGGAGTCAGTGCTTCAATTAATGAAAGTACTAAAGAATTTCTATCTAATAGGAGGCTCGAAAGCTTGATGAGGTTTTTAAAGAACGAAGTAGAAGCGGAAGAGCAAATCGAATTAGCAAAATCAGGATTATTAAAGAATTATTATTATTAAAGAACTTATGTCAGAAGGAAAATTTGATCTTAGAGCTTGGGAAACTACAAACTATAGGCATGAATTTGATGAAGTCAAAGAAACAAAAGTATTAGGTCTAAAGTGGAACAGATTGGACGATACTTTAGGTATCAGTTCGGAGTCCATTAGTCAGTTAGAGGTTGGCGTTATCACAAAAAGAAAAATTCTTTCATTTGTTCACAGACCATTTGATCCAATCGGGTTTTGTTGCCCAGTTGCTGTAATACCCAAGATATTACTGCGGTACCAATAAAAGAAGAAAAAACTGTAATTATCACCAAAGAAAGAGGCAGCTCTTACAAACTACTCGATAGGAAATGTTTTGCTGCAAACCGTTATTGGTCGATGATCGGAAGGAAGGACAAAATCAAAGTTCAAGTTCACATAGACTGGGATCAGGTAGGTAAACACTGTGCCGAAAAACGCATCATGTGGAAATTCTCCGTACCGTCCGCAGCGTGGTGGGGAGGATGGTGGGAGCGATTAGTTAGAGTTATGAAAGCATTGCTTAGGAAGATCCTTGGTAGAGCGAGTCTAACTTACGAGGAGATGCTATCTGTGCTGTGCGATTGTGAATCGGTTATATACAACAGACCCTTAACTTACGTTTCCCAAGATCCTACAGACCTCTCACCTCTCACACCAAATACATTTTTAGAAGAACCGAAAGAATCTGGGGTTCCTGAATGCGACATTGTGGACTCGCATAATATGTTGAATCGGCGTGCCAAGCGGAGGCAACTTCTGCGAGAACAGTTTCGACGAAGGTTTCGATCTGAGTACTTAGGGCAATTAGTACATGGTCCTAAAATAAAGGGAGAAAGGAGAAAGCTTATCGTGGGAGATTTGGTGCTCGTTGAAGATGAGTCAAAGAAGAGGATCTCATGGCCACTTGCAAGAGTAAAGGAGTTAATCCCTGGTCGAGATGGCCACGTAAGAGTGGTTCGGCTGCGGACGGCTAAGGGGGAGGTACTTCGTCCCCTGAGGAAGATATACCCTTTGGAGATGGTTCCAGAGACGCATGACTTAGAGTAAATTAACTTGGAAGTTAATTTAGGTGGGAGTGTGTTGGATTTGGGGTATTTATTTAATTGTATTATTATTTTTGTTTTATTTATTTTTTGTTGTCAAGGTAATTGTTTTGTTTATGAATGTCAAGTTTTGTAAAAGAGAAAAATATAGTTTATTTTGGAAAGAAAAAGAAGCTCTCGTCTTATTCTTGCGAACTTAGTGCTTAGTTCTTACACTAGTTTTAATGTTCTTAGTTTGGCAAATTTCCTCAGTACTACGAAGTAATAGACTAGTTTCCTAATTTTTGTAACTAAGCTGTTTATATGATGCTTCCAGTTTAGATTCTGATCTATTAATATGCCGAGATATTTAATACATGGTACTTTGTATATGGATGCCGTACAAGTACAGTTATTTCGGGTCAAGTCACAGTCACAGTCATGCAGTATAAGATTAAGGTCTTTGTCTGGTTGCATATATCCGATGCATTATTTTAATTTCAGGCAGCATCTCTACAAGTAGCATCAATGCATCGACTATTGGGGGTGACTTCATTTTTACCCAAAAGGGATATGCAAGGACTTGCTCCGTTAGAACCGCATTCTTCCTAGCAATATCTTTGTGAAAAACGTAATTTTTTAAAGCAAATCTCCCTGCAAGAATTTTTCGACGTATATCTAGAGACGCCTCATTGGCTTCAGCATAGACGACTGATAAAGGAGTAGTCTTTAAAAAGCCTAAACTTCTACGTATAGCTTCATTTTGAATTTTTCTAATGCCCTGCAGTTTATTCTCAGAAGCTTGACCATAAAATATAGAACCGAAGTCCGCCATCGCTCTAATGGTGGATCGGTAGAACAACATTGCAACGTTCGGGTCCGCTCCCCATGTCGTGCCAGTTACTGCCGTTAAAATGTTTAAATATTTTTCTGATTTGTATTTGACGTGCTATGTGTTCTTTCCAGGTCATTTTTAGGGTTTTGTAGATACTTCTCAAAACCCTTATAATACCGAGGGTGATGTGTCCGTCCGTCCGTCGCTCTTTAGTTTATAGGGCCCGAACCGTTTAAGCGAAAGTGATGAAATTTGAAACACTGGTGCAACTTTTTGACCCAACCACAGGAAAAATATACAGAAGTTCAAAATTTAATATGCGCATGCGCAATTCGCAAAAATGTGGTAAACTCAAAAATTAATATTTTTTTTATTTTCGAGTGGGGATCAAATGAAAGCTGCTGAAGAGTAGGACGCATATGTATATATGCTTTTTTAAATTTTGCAATCCTTGTTGGGTAAAAAAATCAAAATATACCAAAAATAATCCCCCCCCCCCAACCACTATACAACGGCTGATCCTAAAATTTCGAAATAATTCATGCTAATGCCTTATTGTGGGGCGATGAAAATTCCGGGAGTGCATACCAAATTTTCAATAATTGCCAATTTTGGGAGCGAAAATTTTAAGTGCGCCAAAAATTTTTTTTTTTAATTTTGAGTTGGGTATCAAATGAAAGCTGCTGAAGAGTAGGACAAAAATATATATTTGCTTTTTTAAATGTTTCATTCTTTATTGGTTTTATAAGTCAAAATATACACCAAAAAAATTCCCCCCCCCAACACTATATAACGGCTGGTCCTAAAATTTCAAAATAATTCATGGCTATACCTTGTGGTGGAACGATGAAAATGTTCTGAAAAAATGTAATTTATCTAGTCGTTAGTACTGATGAAAAACATTGTGTCCCCCCGGGGGATCGAACCCGGGACCCTTTAGATCGAAGAATAAAATCATTATTTCATAACGGGTATGCTTAATCATCTACAAAACCCTAAAAATTACTTGGACGCAAGTACTTCCCTGTGATTTTTAATCTATCTTCAGGCCCAAAAACTTAACTGATCTGACAACATTTAACTTAACCTTTCCAGTAGATACGTTTAATTATTATTGAAATAATTAAACATAAAAAATCTGGGAATCGAATACCCCAACCACCTCGCTCCATACGCGTTTAAAGCTAATTAAAGCTAGATAACTTAAGGGAACTAGAGTTTTTCCGGAAAACAGGTTATATCGTTAGATTCGTATTTAAATGGACTACATTTAAGAATTTTTTAATCAAAATCGTCGGAACCGTTGGAGCTAAAATTACTTTCTCGAATCCGCCTCGGGGTATGATTTTTCACATGTATTCCAAACTTTGTCAAAATCGGCCCAGTAGTTTTTCTCCATACGTTTATTCAGACGACAGACGACAGATACACTTTAAAAAAAAAAAAAAAAAAAAAAAACTTTTTTTAAATAATAGTAAATCCTTCAAAATCTGATTATGAGTGAGATCATTGTAAAAATACTGTAAACTTCACGCGTCTGCACGACTATTTTTTTTTTTTTTAACAAAGTTTTGGCCTAGGGGTCTCTAAAACGTGTACATGAATATTTGTTTTTTACGCCGTCACTATGGGGCAATGTTTGTACCCTCGTTTCACCCTAAATATTAAGTGATTATTTTAAGAGCAATGCATTCTTTAAACATAAGGGCAAAAAAAAGGGGAATTTCAATTAAGAGACAATTATTGTATTCTTTTGCGTATACCTAAATTGGCATAGCAAGGAGGCAAATATATTCTTCTACTCTTAAAACTCTTCCTGAATTCTGTCTCAATCAACTTCTTCATAGGGGAATTGTAGACCCTCGTTAAACCCATAATTTTTTGTTTCTAGGCCATAATTCTATTATGACAAGTACGCAAGACCTTTATTTAATAATAATAAGTCAATGTTTTACATTATATTAAAACTTTTTAGTGAATTAGGAATTAGTATTCACGTATTTAATTGTATTTTGTCTGTAGCAATTAAAAGATTTGTCGACATACCTGAAGCAGCTGTAACAACAACAATAAAAATCAATAAATGACGCATGCTCGGAGAAACGATTTCAGCAGTAATGGTAAGAATCCTAGAGAACTTATATAATATAGTCTTGGGAGAATCGGAGTTGCGTCCTTGACGCCACACGAGTAAGACTGGGTCCCGGTAATTTAATTTTTTTTCATGGTTTAAAGTGTATAATTTCACATAATTCTGTGTTATCTATGTTTGGATTTATATTAGTTTCAGTTTGTGTATGCTTTCAACAAAATAAGTTTAAGCTAATTATCATATTTTAATCATTAGTTTATTGTGAAACTATCAGTTTCTTTTTAATTAGCGTAGTTATGAGTAGTTAGGAAGATTAAAGCGGACACTGCGCATGCGCGCCCCTCTCTATCTCTTCCACCCCACCAATACGTCTCAGCGTTGTTATTACTAAAGGTTGATATGTTTACATATTATTATGACTGTTTTAACTAATTCAGAATTATTTTAATCGCTACGTTCCTAAGGATGATCATATTGATTCTGTTGAAAGGTCCAGAATTGACAAATACGGTGAACAGAATTCAAATCAAAGTAAGTACACTGATTGTACTAAAAAAAATGAGCATTACAATTCTCGTTAAAATAAGAAATCCTTAAAAAATCCAAAATATATAATAATGTCTGTAGTTGCGACTATATTTATATATAAAATTGAATGTTTCAACTACAGTAACATACAAGAGAAAATATAAATGAAGTTAAATGAGCTAGCTGGTCACGACTTGTCTCATTTTATATAATTTTTTATGTGAATGACGCCAGACGAATCCTGTTAATCCTCGGCACAGAATAAAATAAACATTGCGTTTTGTAGGCACAAATATTTTCTTGAAGATATAACCCTTTAAGGATTGGTGGTTTGCCTGGCAAACCACCCTCTTATGCTCCGAATGGCGCACTACTGTTTTTTTCTAATTTCTAAAATTAGAGTTGCAAATCTCACTTGTGGGATCAAGAATGGCCCCAGAAAAATATTTTTGAAAAAATTCTAGCCCCCCCCCCCCCCTCCAATAAAAAAATCAATGTTTTTTGGTGGTTTCTAGGAAATGCCACCAATTAATTAGGGATTTGTACTTCTGATGACCTTAACAAAATTATATTGTCTGTAGGGTTTGGTGGTTTACATAAAGTAATGCCATGTCATGTCAACGGAATGAACCACCAAACCTCTAAGACAAAGTAATTTATTAAATTTTCACAACTCAAGCTAAAAATCTGTAAATAACTCGAGATTTGATTTGATAAGCGAACCCTGTCAATCCTCGGCACAGAATTAAATAAACATTGCGTTTTGTAGGCACAAATGTTTTCTTGAAGATATTAAAACAATGAAAGTCATTTGTATAAGCGAGCCCTGTCAATCCTCGGCACAGAATAAAATAAACATTGCGTTTTGTAGGCACAAATGTTTTCTTGAAGATATTAAACAATGAAAGTCATTTGATAAGCGAACCCTGTCAATCCTCGGCACAGAATGAAATAAACATTGCGTTTTGTAGGCACAAATGTTTTCTTGAAGATATTAAACAATGAAAGTCATTTGATAAGCGAACCCTATCAATCCTCGGCACAGAATTAAATAAAAATTGCGTTTTGTAGGCACAAATGTGTTCTTGAAGATATTAAAACAATGAAAGTCATTTGTATAAGCGAATCCTGTCAATCCTCGGCACAGAATAAAATAACATTGCGTTTTGTAGGCACAATTGTTTTCTTGAAGATATTAAACAATGAAAGTAATTTGTATAAGCGAAACATTCACTACGTTTCCACGAGTTTTCAATACCTTTTAAAAACAGTTTTGGTATCAAAAACCCCATGGACAGACAATTTCAAAACGTTTTGAGTAAAACACCAAATTTTTGGTTTTTTAGGGACCGTATTTTATATTTTCCTGAGTGTGTCTGCGTCTGTCCGTCCGTCCGTCTGTCGCCTGCTCTCACGGCTACACCTTTCGTTCTCACTTTCAAATTTGGTATATAGTTTTTTATAATTATGCTCTTTTTTTATATAATTATGCTCTATTGGATGTATTTATATGTTTATAGTCCGGTTCACTGTCAAAAAAATACTTTATCAGTAGTTTGTTTATGTGCTTTGAGAATATCAGACCCATAGGATGGTTTAAAGTAGGCTTTTTAGCATTTTAAAAAGCACCACCAACAGTGGCGTATCCAGCGGCTAGGTCTGGAGGGGGCACATTCTAAGTCAGTTTAGATTAGGGGGGGGGGGAATTCGTAGTGGTGTACAAGAAACTCTTCGCGCCCAAGTAACAACAACTGTTTTATACGTATTCGTTAGAAAATGTTATGCTGATGCGTATTGCAGTATAATATCTTACTGTAAGTCATGGGCGTCGTCTGCAGTTAATTATTGGGGGGGGGGGATTTATGGTGGGGGGGGTCCGAAGAAAATTTTGAAAATATGACCTCTCAAAACAGCACTTTTATGCATTTCTGAGGTGAAATTGAATATGAGGTGGATGTAAAAATATGTATTAAAACAAAAAATACTGCGTATTTTTTTTTTTTACTCTTCTGGGTCTGGGCCAGTCTGGGGGGAGCACGTGCCCCCTGTGCCTCCCCCTGGATACGCCACTGACCACCAATAGGTACTGCATAAAAACTATACTGTGTTGCCTATACGGACCCTCGCTGAGTGCTGACTATCACACTCTGACCTGTTTATTATTAAAACTGTTTTGAAAAAATAGCATGGAAACGGTTATTGAATGAATGTTATTGAAAACAGAATTGAGACATGCGCAGTAGGTATAATGAGAAGAGATATTATAACCTGACTTGTCTATAACTAGTCTGGGAGACTGGGAGTTAATACTTTTCAAAATAGTTGTGAAAACTGTTTTAGAAACTCCTCATGGAAACACTTATGGTTTGAAACTAAAACAGTTTTCAAAACGGCTTTGAAAACTCATGGAAACGTAAAAATGGTTGACTGCTGAAATCAACTTTCTATATATACTCTATAAACCTTTAGCCTAGTCCACAGTCCACACTAGTAGACATGTTGAGCGATTTTGGTCTCAGAGACGGTGTCTAGCGATTTGTCTATAGACATCGGGTAGACATGGGCTAGACAATCGGCGTCTACGGTCTCGTTGCTAGACCAAAAATCGCATGTCTATGGTCTATGTCTATGGTTTTCCATTCGAAATGGTAGACACGGTGCAAGGGTAGATTGGGCAATGTGTCTACAGTGTGGACGCTTTCTGAGACGAGACTTGAGTCTCTCTCCTGGTTCTACGAACTTTTTTGAGTTAAAGTTATATAATGATAATGAACAGATCATAATTGGTGGTCTATTGAATTCGTATTATCGTATTATATATATAATACGATATAATTATCGTATTATTAGTGTCGTTCATGTAAACGACACTATTAATAGTCCAGGTCAGATTTATAAAAGAAATGCATCAGCCTGGTCCTATAACAGTTATAATATGTTTATCATTATGATTGTAATGATTAATAAATAAATATTAGTTTGACGTATTTTTTATTGAAAGAATATTCAAAGTTATTTTTCTATGAAGCCTGCTATTAGTGGGCAACTTCCTCAAGGGTTTTGATGATTTTTTTGTGAGCTTTAATTTTTATTTCCCTCTCTCATTCTCTAGATTTATACCTTCTTTTAATTACGAACGAAAATTTTTTGTTTGCCCTCGTTCCCGTTTAAATAAGCTTTGGTCAAAGAAAATTGAAGATTACCAGGCGGCAGTTTGTCTTTGGGATGTAACCAGTTCAGACAATAGAAATCGCATAACAAAAAAATTAGATCTCGAATCTTTAGCCAGAGACGAGAATAACTTGACTAAAATACAAATTTAGGTGTGGACGCTAGACCTAGACAATAGTCGGTCTCAGCGGACGTCTATAGACATGTTGCACTACGTGTCTATTGACATGTTGCGCAACATGTCTACTAGTGTGGACTAGGCTTTAGAATTACTCTGTTATATCTTCAAAGGCCCTAAAAGAAAAAGTTGGGACGTGTAAGTGACGGTCTAGCAGTCTTTGTTTCTCTCCGTCGAGGTTGTTTAGAATCTTGGGAGTACGCAGGATTACTTTTAAACTTTCAGATTTAGCTAATAATGTTTGTGTTATTGTAGTTGCAGTGTATTTCAAGCCCTCGCTTGATAGTCCAGTCAATGAAGCATTTTGGGTCCTAATTTTTTCGGATGGGATGGATTGATGTGAAATTTGAACTGTAGCTAGGGACTAGCCCAAGAAACAAAAGTTATATAGTGCCGATGTGTGCTTTTACCCCAGGGGTGACTGCCCCCCCTTCTCGGGGGTAGAATTTTTTTTAATAAAAAATAACTTCAAGATTCGATACACGGACAAATCCTAAACAAAAAATGTTCTATAAGAATTTTTTGTACAGTCAATACTTTTTGAGTTATTGGCGCCTAAAGATGCTCTATTTAGCTAAAAAAATGCATGTTTTTGAGCGATTTTTTGCTAATATCTCAAAAACTAAAAGTTTTATCATAAAAAAGGTCATGGTCAAAAATGAAGGTAATTAAATAACAAAGAGATTGCCTTTTATTTTATTTTTGTAGCCAGTATAGAACCCGAGTTATGACTCCCTGAAATTGAAGTCAACTTTGAAGATAGTTAAAATCGAAACTTTCCATGCCAAGTAGCGGAAAAATGAAAGGTTTTTCGAAGAAAACTTATATTACACTTTTTAAAGTGCTTGAATAGACCTTGAAATTGATTACTGGCAAAAGTCTTTAGCATAAAAACTGACGGAGTTATAATTAAAATAAAGTGGTTGTCTTGATTTTTGAGAAAAATAATCGGTACTAAAATTAATGACTTGACAGCCAAAATTGAAATTAAATAAATTCCGTTGGTAGTTTACCTTATTTATATACTAACAATAGATTCTGAGAGTTTGAACGGTTTAAGAAGCCTAAATTCTAAAAAATGTTTGGTTTACTCGAAGAAAAAATTTCAATTTTTAAAAAAATCAACTTCTTTTCAAAATATTTCAAAAATTAACAATGTTATGAAAAAAATGATAGAATAAGAAATTGTAGCTTTGTTCTTGTTGAAAAAGTTTATTTTTTATTTATTTTTGTAGGACAAAATGTAACAGAGATATGACCATTAGAAGCTCAAAACTAAGTACGAAGACCACCTTTCCTGATCCCTTTAAACTTTCAAATCTTAAAAACGAAAGGCTCAAAAATTAAGACTTATAGCGCTTTAAATTCCCTACAAAATAGTTTTTTGAGCCAATTTATAACTTTAAAACTTAAAAAGTTATGGTAAAAAGAGTAATCGCAATTTTTCAGTAAAATGTTCGGAGCTGGTAAATTACCACCATTCTAGTGTATTTGGAATTGCTAGTGATTTAATTTAAGTGAGTACTTCAATATTATACATACACACATGAACCCGAGTTCTTGTGTATATGTATGAGTGCACGTAAGTACACAATAGATGAACCACAGAGAAGTAGACAATGAATAAATTGGAGGGAAAGCAGAGAAAACACGAGGTTTGCCTCATTTATAAATTAAATAAAAGGTGTTATTTTGTTAATCAATTTACAATGTAAGTGTGCTAATAGATTATTTAATTAATTTTTCAATATCGCGTACCTACATTTTATTAAAATTGAATATAATGAGGTGTATTATGTAAAAACTACATATTATATATCTATTATAACTTTTACTAGTTAATAACTAAAATACAAATGACTGTTTATTATAAGGTTGTTGGGAGGGGAGAGATCTCAAATAAATAGGGGAATCCTTTGTTTTTATTAATACAAATACAATTCAAAGTTCATAGCACATCATAATATTGTATTTCTAGAATTGATGTTTAAACGCAGGAATGTAATATACACATGAATATATAGCTTGAATGAGTGTTGTGTGTAATTGCTGGATATTTTCTGGTCGCAATCGCTAAAAAGGATGCGGCGCAACTTGTGGTTGCAGAAAAGTTGGACTTTTTTGCAATGCCACATGTAGTTTATGTTCTGGCGATAATTGTAACAACTGTCCTCCAATTGTGGATCAAGGCGAGGCCGAAGACATAGTGATGATAGTGATGTATTATAATGTATATAATTTTGTTTTTGTTTTAAATTAATTTAATAAGAAAATATTAAAAATAAATTCGATAAAATTAAAAAAAAAATGAATTATATCATCCTGTAACATATAATTTTACTCAATTCCTCCATAAGGGGTAGGTCTTCCATAAGGGTTTTTTTGGGGGTTAAAAAGTTGCAATACAATCATAGGCCATTCGAAAACCTATAAAAAGTTTAACATTTTAATAGGTATACCATTAAAAACATCTTAAGCCTTCAACCATAATTTTATTATAAAGGGGTAGTTTTTAAGGGTTACAACTTTTTAATTAGTCGTAAGTTTTCTAATAAATAACAAAAGAGATGTAATATATTGTGAATGCACCAAAAGAACATTTTAAGCTGCTAAAAACTTGTATTCCTATTTTTTGGGCATTAAGGGGTAGTTTTTAAATTTTTTTATGGGTATAAAAGTAATTAATTTCATCAATTTAAAATAAATTTCATAAAAAACTTTAAAGGATCTTGATCCAACATATTTGAACATGAATTGAATCTTTAAAATACGTAAACCTGAAATTTTCGCATTTTTCCCATACAAGGGTAGTTTTCACCCCCAAATAGCAAAAAGCACACATCGAGACAATATAACTTTTGAAGTGGGGGGTCAGATGAGCTTGTATGCAAATTTTCAGGACAATCCATTCAATCCGAAAAAATTTGGAGCTTTTACCTTATTTTCGCCTTCATTGACTGGACTATAATACTGATTTCATAATTGATATGTTTTAAGACTCCTTGGATTTACTAACTAATAAATATCAAGATGATATGTTAATTTTTTATGGCGATTTTAAATCACGCGTTTCAGAATAGAATTATAATTTGCCTTTTAAATTTTTTTTTTTTTTATTTTTTTTTTTTTTTATTAAATCGACAATCAAAAAAAATTAGTTACAAAAACAAAATAAAAATTACACTTGTCTACTTCCCCAAAAAAGCAGAGCTGGAGCTTGGGGAAGGAGTTCAAATAGAAAAAAAGAAAGTTACAATCAAAATGAAAATTAGTTTTACAAAATAATTCAACATCCGTGTAGACTGTAGACAATAATTAACGAAAAATAATCCATTCCTTTATAGGATAAGATTTTAATAATAATTTAAGATAAGATTCATTCTGAACTCATTGATAAGGATGTTTATATATTTATGTAATTACTAAATGTTTAAAAGAAAGCCTAAATCAGTTTGTTCAAAGTGTAAGAGCATTATTATCAAAGACATATATATATATACATATACATCCACATACATATATACCCATATATCCACAAATATACATACACACACATACATACATACATATATATATATATATATGCATATACATACATATACATACATACATATACATACATACATATACATATATACACATATACACATACATAATATATACATACACACACATACATATACACATACATACATACACATACACACACACACATACACACATATATACACCCATATATATAATCATCATTATTCTGATAGCTTATTGTAGAAATATCTTTTCAAGTTATTAATCAAGTTATTAATTAAATTATACCTTAAGCGTCGAGACTCTTAGTCCAATTTATAGTAATATTTTAGTCATAAATAAATATGGCTTCTGTTCCAAAAAAATAGGAGCTTCATTTATTTTTTGATCGCTTCATTTTGACGTTCTGAAAAACATATTGAAAATCAGCAACGAAATCGTGGTCGCGTTAATAGATATGCGAGAACAAAGGTCAACAAATTCGGTTTTTTGCGAATATCTCGCTTCCTGTGGCTCCGACACCAATCAAGGTAGCTATCAAAATTAAAGATAACAAAATTTTCCACAAAAAAAGTTCTATTAATTTTTTACGTACAATGGACGGTTTACGGATTATAAGGCGAAGAATATTTAGATCAGTCACCGCACCACTTTTTACATATTTTTACGAATATCTGGCTTCCGCTCGGAGACAAATTAAGGTGATTATCAAAAAGCAAAATTATTAAATTTCTCACAAAAAAAATCTCTTTCAGTTTTTACGTACAACGAACGGTTTAGGGGGGTGACACACTTTGCCACCCGGGTAACGCCACCTGGGTGGTGCTTTCCGGTCGTCAATGAGAATAGATGGAACCTGTCACACGAGGTGGCGCGCGCCACCTGCCGGGTGGCACTACACGGTCGACCGTCCGACGGTCTAGCCGCCACCCACAGGTGGCGCCACCCGGTCAACCCATTGTTTTCAATTGAGCCTGTCACACGGTGCCACCCAAGTCCGTGCCACTCAGCCCCCACTCCTTCAATCAAATATAGGGGAAATCAAATAAGGGGCTGACTGCATCCCTCATATAAGTGGGTGGCACAAGTCAGGTGGCGGGAGCAAGTGGCATCAACCAGGTGGCGCTACCCGGGTGGCGAAGTGTGTCACCCCCTTAGCAAAAACCTGGCTTACTATAACTTGTGTAGTGTTTGTTTTTGCACGACTTTTTATTTACTTATGTATTTTTGTGAATATCTCGCTTCCTGTGGCTCGAAGACCAATCGAGGATCAGATCAAAATTGAAGAATATAAAAGTTCACACAAGAACAAGAAACGTTATGTTCATTTTTTACGTACAACGAACCGTTTGGATAATAAACTGCTCCGAAGTTTCCTCACAAGGAGAACTGCATTGCGATTGACACCGTGACACTTACCATTGTAAAATATTAAAGCAACGGGGAGTACGAATATTTTCAACGTCCTAACAAACTTGAAATGTCACTCATAGGTATAGAATAACGGTGTCTCTGGGCATCAGTCCTGTTTGGTCCTAAAGTAACAAGTTTTTCAATAAATAAATTAGTTTTCAATTAGTTAATGTACAGGGTGTTGTTACGATGAAGTTTCAAACATTCTCAAGAGTAAAGTACCTCTGTTTTTAAAAGTATTAAAAATATTTACTTAAAAAATACGCGCTGAGCAATGAGTAAAGCGGTTGGTGGTAGCATATTTAAATTACCAATAAGTTGCCATTGTCTTCAAATATCAAAAGGAAAATTCTTAAATGTAGCAGAAAGTGTTCTTTTGTCTTCTTGTAAAAAGACGAAGCCAATTATAAAAAAATAAGAAGTTAGGTGTAATTATAAGCATATGAGCAGGTTGGATGCGTCAAGAGATACTGAGGTCCTCTTGGCTCTGTCAAGTCTCATATCGTGTACATTATATCTTTCAAGAGACTTGAGTGCAAATACAGTTTCTTCCTTACAGACCACTTAGTCAAGCAAACAGACCAAGACAATATGAGGCGACAAAACTAACCAACTCTTCAAGGCACGTCAAAGAATACAAACCTGGTTTATTTAATTACTATAGAATAAAATATAATGCAATTACTATTACTTTAACGAGATATAAGACTGCATAATCTCCTAGGTTAAGGATTTTACAATAGATGCAAAGAAATCAGCTCTCTTATGGACGTCCATAAGCATTTTCTTCTTTACTCTAGAAAATGATAATTTATACAAATTAGCACTGTTGCAAAATAGTCTTGCCCATTGCAGACCATCTAGTCTACCAATCATAATAGTCTGCAATCATATCTTGCTCGTATCCTATCACGTACCACGTACTTTATTTATGTTATACTTTTACAACCGATTATTGTCTAATTTATATTTAATTGTTTCTCCCCTTTTGCATCCGAGCTTATCGAAGATCGAAGGTAACGGAAGTTATGTGATGATCGTTTTAAAAAACGAAATTTTTTTACGTCTCCGATTTTAAAACTTTAAAGACAGGATTTCATTTCAGACATAAGTGAACATTTTTGGTCCCGTCAACACGTCATGCAATTTTTTTTCGTCGAACCAACATATCTTAAAAACTACGATTTTAATGAAATTTGGATGGTAGGTCATAATTAGCCCATTGTTAGTCCCATATATGTTTTAACCTTCTGCGCTCATTTGTTTCTCTTCCAACATGCGCATTAACATATTTTTATTTTTTAATAAATCACCATTGTAGACTATTATATGTTATTATTCATAGTGGATATTATTTCGATTACTCAAAATTAAATATCTTACCAGTGAAAAAAAAAATCTTTAAAAATGAAAATAATTGTAAGAAATTTAGTGATAATAAGGAATAATCTCTTCAGTTATTCGCTACGTGATTTTGCTTTCAATTTCCAATTATATGGTGCTTATCACATAGACACATAAAGCATAACTAGAAACACCTTCTGGGTAATTTTAATTACTTGAACTTTTCTATTATTCTGTATAATTTATCTATAAAATTATTATAACTTATGTTTAAAGAGAGACATAAAAGATCATTCAGAATTACCCATTCCAACCCTGCGTATGAAATACTTACCTTACATCTACGATAGTGTCCATGGGCGTCGTCAGCAGTACAATATTGGGGGGGACACATTCGGGGAGGGGGGTCCGGGGGTCCTCCCCCGGAAAATTTTGAAAATATGATCTCTCAAAACAGCGTTTTTATGCATTCTTATGTGAAATTTGGTTTTACCTTTGTCATAAAATAAAGTAAACCTACGGTGTAGTTCGTTGACAAACTATGAACACAAGTATTTTTATAAAAATAGCAAACTGAAATAGTAACTTAACAGTAGTAAATGCATAATAAAAGTTGTGCTCCTAATCATTGTAGATTAATAGATCAGTAAATAGCAATTATGCAATATCACTTAAAATCTATAATAAACTGTAATTTAATCAATAGTTTATGAAAAAAAAATAAAAACATGTTTTCTTAGGGTGGCCAGGATATAAAGTTTAGTCCAAAACGGGACATTGGATTTTGAGGGGTGGTCGAGCTATTGCAGCTCTCAGACGAAGTTGGGGGAGTCTGGGGTCCCTAGAAAAATTTCGTGAATTTTAAGGTTCATATGCATTCTTTATTCATATTTTACGATTTTGGTAGTATTCATACTACGGAACGATTAAATTTTAATTTAAATCAAATTATAATTATTATTAACTACGGGAAACAGATATAGAGGCCGGTGGTTTTTCTCTGTATGCATTCTTTAGTAAAGTTTTCTCTTTTGCCATCAATCTGCACTATTTTGCCTATTTCGTACTGTCTGATTTACTTCGTTTATTTTTTTTAAACTGTTCCTTGTTACAGGATTTGTCATTTTTACAGTATCTCAGGACACTGTAAAAACTATTCTGGTTGTAGTATCTCGATAAATTCAGTATTTTCTATTTATTAAAAATACACAAAGTGTCACGTTTTATATAGTAATGATGGAAGGTTAGGGTTAGGTTAGGTCAGGTCAAAAAGTAATAAACTTAACCTAAACTAACCATAACCTTGCATCATTTTCCCTAAAATGAAAAAAAAAGAAGTTAAACAAATATGATTTAATTTATCGAGATGCTACAACCGAAATAATTTTTTGGGTTTTGAGGTCATCCTAGAAACCCTTATGCTTTTGGTAGATCATCCGTCGCATCTTGGATCAAATCCCCCGACCTATTGTAGCTAGAGATTTGAAATTTGGTAGACAAGTTAAACTATTTTGCCCGAAAACAGGAAAAATGTTGTGAATTTTACAACTCACAATTTCTTCGATCAGAGAGCAATTGCGATTTTTTGTAATTTTTGAGAAGGGTATCATTGTAAAGGTATTGAAATGTAGATTACAAATATATATCGTTTCCAAAATGGTGGCCATATTACCCCCGAAATTACCAAACCAAATCCCCCCATAAAAGGGCTCCTTATTCCCAGTGGCGTAACTATGGGCCCGCACGGGCCCACTTCGCGGGGGCCCCCAATAACTGGAAATACTATCCTTGTACCAACGTCGAGGGGGGCCACCAATCCTGAACGCAAGAGGCTTTTTTTTGTTCAACAATTTTCTTGGGCGAGGGGCCCCCAAAAAGTTTTCGGGGGGGTCCATATGGTCTAGCTATTCCACTGCCTATTCCCCATAAGGAAAGGCCTTAAAAATGAGGAAAAAATACATCAAAATATACTTCTGGGCCGAAGATATTTCCGGGAGTTAATATAAAAAAGCCAAATTTTGGAAATTTTAGGCGGCCGTAACTGTGGTGACCAAAAATATTTATTTTTTGTCATTTTTGAGTGGGGTATTATATTAAAGATATTGACATTTAGATTACAAATATATTAAATCGTTTGTGGCGACCATTTTACCCTGCCGAAATTACCAAATAAGTGCATACCTATAAGATGCTAAAAGATAATATACAGTACAGAACTTGTTCCTCTTAAGTGCAACTTTTTATACATATTTTAGTAGAAATGTAGGGAAATATGAATTTTTATGATCGAAGAAACCCTTTTAGTAGCTTGCTGAAAGTACATGTCGAGATGTTTTGTATACTGTAAAAAGGAACAATTTGAAAAAGCCGATTTTAACGGATGTTTAGAAATAAGTGGGGCGTATTATGCAGATTTACCGCACACAATAAATAACATGTTCGTCATCATTTTGAAAGGGAGGGGGGGGGGGACACTAGGTCTTCACACAAAGTATTTGTAATAACTGATAACAGGTTTCTAACTGAATCTGAAGATTCCATATTAGTTTTTCACTGTTAACAGTAACATGGATCGAAGTGACATACAGTGGATAATATATTATTAATGATAAAATATATGTAGAAAAGTAAAAACGGGTTAGATATTTTAAACTTTTTTTTAGGTTAAATTCTTTATTCCATCTCAAACATTGGGGGGGACGCGTCCCCCCTGTCCCCCCCGGCGACGACGCCCGTGATAGTGTCCACCATAAATGAAATATAGTGTACTCCAGGGTGATCCAAAAGTTTCCCCCCCCCCTCTTAACTTTTGAACGGTTTGAAATAAATTAATGAAACTTGGGGGATCTCTACCATGCAAAGGTAAGTTTGTTTTCATGCGACCCACTAGGGGCAACCACCCACTTTGCCCCCAGGCCACCCAACTTCAAAATTTCAAATTGGAGTGTATATTTTTGATAGCATATTTGGATTCTGCAGTGAAAAATAATAAACTTTTAACAATTCTTCATACTTATTGGGCTTTTAGGGATGATCATTAAAAAAACATTTCTATTTTTTTAAAAACAATATAATTGGTGCGAATTTTCGCCCATACCTGGGCATCATCAGGCCTTTATCTGAGTAATATTGTGTGCTTTTCATTGATCTTTTATATATATACATCCAAAGGTGAGGAACATTCTCTGACCAACATTGAACTGTTACTCATTTTGCTATCTTTGCCCCCCTGTAGGGGGCAAAATATTGGAGATAGAAAAAATAGTTTCAAGTAAAAGTTTATTATTTTTCACCGTAGAATCCAAATCTGCTATCAAAAATATACACTCCAATTTGAAATTTTGAAGTTGGGTGGCCTGGGGGCAAAGTGGGTGGTTGCCCCTAGTGGGTGACCGCATGAAAACAAACTTCCCTTTGCATGCAAGTTTCATTAATTTATCTCAAACCGTTCAAAAGTTAAGAGGGGGGGGGGGAGACTTTTGGACCACCCTGTATAAAGCTTTTCTTTAGAAGATAGATTTTATTCCGGGAAAAAGGCTTTTCTCGTTAGATTCATTTGTAAATGGACTACGTTTTAACATTATTTTAATCAAAATCGTCGGAATTTATTTCACATTTGTTCAGAGTTTTTGGGGGGTAGCGTCCCCAAATTTGGATTCATTTCTCGATTTCGCCTCGGGGTATGATTTTTCTGAACATGTATGCCCAATTTCGTCAAAATCGGCCCGGTAGCTTAGGCTCCAGGCGTCTGCATAGACAGACGACAGACGACTGATAGACATTTTTTAAAAACCACTTTTTTGGACTCAGGGGACCTCAAAACGTGTAAATCCATCAAAATTTCAAAATCAAATTTTCGCGCTATCACAATACTTCCTCTTGATATGAGAAAGTAAAAAAGTCTAAGGAACAGTGATGCAGAACAAAAATGCCACAATGTTTTAATAATAGTCCGCCAAGTAGTGTGGCACATAATATAGCATCCTCGCGTCCTATTTCGGGCACTTCTTCAGATTGTTACTATCATTATAAAAAAACAGCAAACAGCAGGGAGTAACAATCTAAAGAAGGTGTACGGAATGTTTTTCTTTAGACTGTTACTCCCCGTATAAAAACAGATGTGTAAAATTCCTTTGTCCCAAAGTACATTGGACTAAAAATCCTTTTTTCTTAATAGTTATTGAACGATCGTAGTGAGTTCTTAATTTCAGAGACTTGGGATTTGAAAAGTTTATTTGTTTGTTTGTCTAACGATAACTGGAGTACAAATTGATCAATTTCAACGAAATGTGGCACATATAAGCATCTCAGCATTTTTGGAAATTACACACTAAATATTTTCAAGATGGTGGCCAATATGGCGGACGACTAAAAAAAAGTTTTAGTCAGCATAATGTGTTATACATCGTTTTAAAGGCCTTTTAGAGAAGGAAAAGAATATGCAACTAATAATATTTCACAATTCAAATTTTCAAGATGGCGACGACTAAAAAACAAAGTTTAAGTCAGCATAATGTGTTATACATCGTGTTAAAGGCCTTTAAGAGGAGGAAAGAATATGTAACTAAAAAAATTTTACACTTAATATTTTCAATATGGCGGACGACTAAACAAACCGTTTTTACTCAGTATGACATGTTATACATCAATTTAAAGCTCTTGAAGTCTAGAAAAGGAATATCTAACTATTAAAATTTCACACATAATATTTTCAAAATGGCGGCCAATATCAAGAAAACTAAAAAAGTTTTATCTGCATAACATGTTATAAATCGTTTAAAGGTATTTTAAAGGCTACACATTTGGTACAAATACTGTATAAAAAGCCAAGCACAGTGATCCTGCATTCATTTTATTATATAATTATTATGTACAAATACTTTTACAAAAGGCGAGCGTAGTGAGCCTGCAATCATCTTATTAAATAAAATATTTACTGCAAATACTGTATAAACAGACGAGCGTAGCAATCCTTCAATAATATTATTAAATAAAGATTATGGACAAATACTTTTATAACAGGCGAGCGTAGCGAGCCTGCAATAATTTTATTAAATAAATATAATGAAAAGAAGCTATATAATCAGGCGAACTAAAGATTATGGAAAAATAATTTTACAACAGGTGAGCGTAGTGAGCCTGCAATCATTTTATTAAATAAAATATTTATTACAAATGCTGTATAAACAGGCGAGCGTAGCAAGCCAGCATTTATATATTATTAAATAAATATTGTGTAGAAATGCTTTTATAACAGGCGAGCGTAGTGAGCCTGCAATTAATTTATTAAATAAAATATTTACTACAAATGCTGTATAAACAGGCGAGCGCAGCAAGCCTGCATTTATATTATTAAATAAAGATTATATAGAAATGCTTTTATAACAGGCGAGCGTAGTGAGCCTGCAATTATTTTATTAAATAAAATATTTACTACAAATGCTGTATAAACAGGCGAGCGCAGCAAGCCTGCATTTATATTATTAAATAAAGATTATGTAGAAATGCTTTTATAACAGGCGAGCGTAGTGAGCCTGCAATTATTTTATTAAATAAAATATTTACTACAAATGCTGTGTAACCAGGCGAGCGTAGCGAGCCTGCATTAATATTATTAAATAAATATTATGTACAAATGCTGTGTAAAGATAATGTAAAAATGCTATATAAACAGGCGAGTGCAGCGAGCCTGCATTAATAATATTAAATAAAGATAATGTAAAAATGCTATACAAACAGGCGAGCGCAGCGAGCCCGCAATAATTCCTATGAAAAAACTATCGAAAACATGGCTTATAAGAAATTTGATTTTTTTGAAATTGAGTTTCTTAAAACAAAATTAGGAGATGTATAAAAATCTCTGTTGTAACAGAATAATTTACTTGGAATATTCCACAATAGAATAAACACACGAAGTATTTAAGGATGTGTTTACCGTCAGTAAGAACTGAATTGGTCCATAAGATGGCGACCATCAGAGGACGGAAACTCGATGGTCATGGGCTGGCTGTTTCTAATTGCAATAAAGAAACTTCTTCAACTGCAAACATCCTCTGTGACACTCGCCCGAACATATTATATTGTCCCTCATAACCTAATATAATGACCATCTGCCACACGTGCTGTATTTCACAGATTATTTTGCTCAAGGTCAATACAATTTTCTGATTAGATCAAATTATTTCCCTATGAAGGATTGGTTCTTTAAAGGAAATTAAAAATGGTTATGAAAAATTAAAAAATATCTATTCATTGTTTATCTTAAATACTGCAGAAGTTATATACTCACTGAGGAGATCCTGCACGCATGTTTCTAGCCGGTCCTGCGAATTGAATTTACTAACGCGCAAATTACTAACTTGATACTAAAAGTGTATCTACTTTTCTCCATAAACATGGAGGTTTATGGGCATGAATCTTAAATCTTAAGTATACGGTTGGAGATTGGCGAGGTTGACATCGCATTTAAACAAACAACTAAAAAAAAGTAAAAGGGGCCCCCAAAAAACAAATAAATGTTCATGATGGTGATGCAGATTTCGAATCCTTTTTCCTCTATAGATATAACCCTTGGATTTGAAACACATACAAGTCGATAGCATTTTGTTATCGGTAAGTCATTGTGCGGGGTCTTCATTCACCCCGAAACCACGGGGCTTTGTGCAGCCGATTCGGCTTGCTATGACGAGTGCAACCCAAACGTTTTAGGTAAAAGATAATTACTGGAATTTTATAATCACAAAAAAAGTAATAAAATGTTATCATGAATCGAAATCGTAGAACCTAAATCAAAAAGGTTCGATTACTGGGAACGTAGGACGTGTTCTACCTTAAATAATAATCGAAATAATTCAAATTATGAAATAAAAAGGTGATTTTACTCTGTTGATTTGGTCATTAAAATAAAACAAATTTGTCCGAGGCAACTCCGACACACTTTCTCATATACGAGTTTATAATAACTTAGCCCAATGCCCAATGTCTCCATTTATTAGTATTCATATGTTCATTTTATTACTATGGCAGAATTGAACCCGCCTCTCTCCCTCCGCGTTTAAAGCTTTTCTTATAAACTAGATTTATTTTATCCCGGGAAAAAGGCTTATCTCGTTAGATTCATTTGTAAATGGACTACATTTTAACATTATTTTAATCAAAATCGTCGGAACCGTTTTCGAGAAATAATTTTATTTCACATTTGTTCAGAGTTTTTTGGGGGTAGTGTCCCCAAATTTGGGGCTAAAATTCATTTCTCGATTTCGCCTTGGGTTATGAATTTTCTAAACATGTATGCCAAATTTCGGTCCAGTAGCTTAGGCTCCAGGCGTCTGCACAGACAGACGACAGACGACAGACAACAGTCGACAGACAGACATTTTTTAAAAACCACTTTTGTGGACTCAGGGGACCTCAAAACGTGTAAATCCATAATGCTGTATTTTAACTTGGGTCTTCAGGGGTTATAAACACACTTTTTTATACATAAAAAAGGTGATATTTCATCCCTTAATTGGGATATCTTCAAACCTTGTTTTGAAGTCAATGATACATTTTAAAAAATTCTTCACCAATAATTTGGTAAAAAGTCTAAAAATCAGGTTATACAATCTGATGTGAGTCAGTAGGGCTCAATCAACTGACTCTAGAGTCAGTTGATTGAGCCCTACTGACTCACATCAGATTGTATAACCTGATTTTTAGACTTTTTACCAAATTATTGGTGAAGAATTTTTTAAAATGTATCATTGACTTCAAAACAAGGTTTGAAGATATCCCAATTAAGGGATGAAATATCACCTTTTTTATGTATAAAAAAAGTGTTTTTATAACCCCTGAAGACCCAAGTTAAAATACAGCATTATTAAATATAAAGGGGACGGCAAAAGTAAAAATGTGTAAATCCATCTAAATTTCAAAATCTAATTTTAGCGCCATCACAATACTATCTCTTAAATGAGAAAGTAATAAACAGGTCAAGTGTGTGCTAGTCAGCACACAGCGAGGGTCCGTAGGCCACACTGTATAGTTTAAGTACTACCCTATTGATGGTGTTTTTTAAAATGCTAAAAAGCTTACTTTGAACTATCCTATGGGTCTGATAATCTCAAAACATATAAACAAACTTCTGATAAAGTATTTTATCTACGATTGATACGAAATATAAACATTATATCTTTGTTTAGATGCGTAGAAAGTGATTATTTACGTACTTGTATTCATTGCGCATGCGCGTCTCATAGTTCTGAACAATTCCTCTTCTTTACCACACTAGTGCGGTAAAGAAGAGGAATTCTTCAGCTTTACGCACGATTAGCAAGTTTGTTTACATTTAACAAAGCTAATTTGCTGTTTTTTTTTTTTTTTTTATTAAAGTAACGGTTTATATCGAGTTTTTAGTGAAAAACAATGAGTGAATCAAGTGACTTTGACGAAAATGTGGAGAATAATACTCCTCCAGAAATAATTAATTCGGCAATAAATACAACTCAAGAATTAATGCCATCTTTATCAAGAGAGAGAGATACGAACTTACATACAGCAAGTTTATTTTTTTCTGTATTTATTATTTAAATCTAACAATCGTAGATAAAGTACGGTACGCAACTCGAGCGAAAAAGGCATTTTGCATTGCTCGTGTGGTTTTACTACCCTCGCTGTCGCTCGGGTGCAAACTCCACACTCGCATGCAAAATGCTACTTTCCGCACTCGACGCGTAATGTACTATTTTTGCCACTAAACCGGACTACAACCATATAAATACATCGAAAAGACCATAGTTATGAAAAGACGAATTTTGTCAATAAAAAATAAAATAATACTTTTTTCGAAATTTCCAAAAAGTGGCATCTTAACTTTTGGTCGAAGAATGTTCAGGAATTTTTTCAGATTTTTTGCACTTCACATAAGGGGGACACGTTTCACACCCACTTCAAACTTGCCTACGCTCGCCCTATCAAAGTTATAACCAAAGAATTATATATTTTTGTAATCAGCTGGACGTACCCTTTCATAGGATACCCCTCACGGTGTCGAAAAAAATTTAAAAAATTTAACCCTTAAGTTTTTTTACCCTAATTTTTTTGAAGATCACCGCTGAGAACTACTAGCGGTTCTTGCTCGCCGCGGCCCGGCCAGGAAGCGGCCGCTTCTCGAACTACTACTCGCCCTGTAAAGAAAAAGCATGCAGTTTTACAGGTCCCTGGACTGTAAAATGAAACTTTACCGGCCGCTCAGGATAGGAATGTTTACAAGTGGAGGGCGATAAATAGATATAATAACTTATCTAAATAATTTTACTTAGTTTTTTTTTTTTTTTCTAATTATAAAATTAAGCTCGTTGCCACGGCCCTAAGGGCTCGTATATTATAAATTACATATTATACAAAATGATATTGCTAAGGTATGCTTAAGTAAAGAAAATGTATTCTTTATAAAGAATCTATTTAGACGTGATTTCTCCTATTACTAGGATGTCTTTCTTTGTTTGTAGTGCAAAATGTAATGGCAGAATGGAGGCTGATTCTTTTACGGCTATGACAGTGTAATTATTCACATTGTCCTGTGTTTGTGGTACCGCTAGTCTTCACCGCACCATAAACTTTTGAAGACCTTAATTTCAAAAAAGTCATTAGTATCGTACAGGTTCCATTTTAAAACGCAGTAACGTTTCAAAAACTTTCAGTGCATTTTTCGTGGTTCCTAAAGTTTTTTTCTCAAAAATAAGCTATTTCTGTAAAATTTCATTAATAACGAGCCCTTAAGCCCGTGGGAACAGTATTAATTTAGACAATTATAATTAATTTAGATATATATTTAGAAAAGTTATTATATCTATTTGAAGACCAACAAATTAAAACCATAATTTATTTTTATTAGAATAAATGTGGTTGCCTTAGCTTAGCAATAACAAATCATTTCGAGGTGAGTCGTCACCTTCGGGACACTACTCAATTATATAAATGATAAAATAGACTAATAGACATCGATTCAACGACACCTTATTATTTTGTTCATGCTTCCGAGCTTACGGAAGGTGGCGAAAGCATTTGTGCTCGTTCTAAAAACGCTTTATTTTTATGTCTTCGAAATAAAAAAAATCCAAAATATAATTCCGTTTCAGATTAGGGAACATTTTTACTTTCTTATATAAAGAGAAAGTATTGTGATGGCACATTAATTCGATTTTAAGATTTTGATGGAGTTACACGTGTTGAGGTCCCTTGAGTCCAAAAAAGATGTTTTTAAAAAATGTCTGTCTGTGCCGACACCTGGAGCCTAAACCACTGGGCCGATTTTGACGTCCAAACCTTTTTCACATGCGAGTTCATAATTACTTAGCCCCTGGAAAGTCTCGGATCTAATTTTTACTTTTCTTTACCCTAAAGGAAAAGTATTGATGTCACCCAAAAAATCCGAAATCGAGATTTCGTTTTTATCGTTTGGGTGTTTTTAAGACGATATGTGAGACGATTTTCTGACTTGTCTGAATATTACTGTCTGTCTGTGTCACGCATAATTCTCACAGTTTGTAAGCTAGGGAGTTAAAACTTGGTATACAAAAATCTTTCCTTACGTTGTTGTGCTGCCCTGAAAATCATAAATTTTTGAAAAATCTAAGAATTTTCCAATATTGCTTAAATTTGCATGAATTATTACTCTATATTAGACATTTCTACTGAATTTCGTTCAGATATCTGCCACCATTTTGAAAATATCGACTTCTGAACTTAGAAACTTTAATGCTAAATAATGTATGAAATATTTCGCTGATTGAGCTGAAATTCGCACCAGTTATACCTCTCTGTAAGATAAATAAGTCTTCCATATTTTAACTCAATATGTGCCGCCATTTTGAAATTATTTGGTAAGGACGTTTTCCGAGACGCCCTGCGATTTATTTTTTCTCGTGTTTTTCTGACAGTCTATCGTTCGCAAATTTTTACGGATCATATATCTAAATGGTAGGTCATAATTATCCCATCTTCTGTTTGTGTATCCCATATAATTCAACTTTCTGCCCATTGCTTTCCTTTACTGCATGTGCACTATCATATCTTTTATTATCCCCTTTATCTTAAAAAGTACTTGTCCGATTTTTAAGAAATTTGGAAGGTTTGTGGAAAGTAGCCCAAAGATAGCCTCATATTAATTTCAACCGTTTGACTCAGTTGTCCTTCTTCTTGAACCGCTTAACTTTTTCTTTAATAAATTCAGTTGGCTGGATAGAGAATGCATTTAATGGATTGATTTAGATTTAGTCAACCAGACCAACTTTTCTAGAGACTTCTTTTATCATTCTCAAGTCATATACTCCATCAACACAATTGAGTAACTCTTTTCTATTTCACTTCTACAGAAATCTTAATCTTTTATACAAAATATCATACTGATATACTTGGGTTAGACTCTCAAAAAGGTAGCTAATGATTGGCACTGGTCCATCCGTTTTTTAATGACTTGAATTATGTTCCAGGAACATTGTGATTATATTATAGGAAGCAAGGGTAATATAGGATAGGTCTCACACATCGAGTACTTGATTGAATTTTGTAAGCGTTTTACAAATGATGGATTCTGATAATTATCTGTGATAATATATAGCAGTCTTTTCGTGGATTCAAAAAAATATACGGCGTATTTTTTTTTTTTCTTTTTTTTACTCTATTGGGTCTGGGCCCGTCTGGGGGGGGGGGGGGGGCACGTGGCCCCTGTGCCCCCCCCCCCCCCCTGGATACGCCACTGTAATTATCCATCTCTTTTTGGAACGAAGTTCCTTATGGCACTTTCTGGAGCCCGGGAGTGAATCCGAAAAAACGACCAAAATCACCGTCACAAAATCACCGTCACAAAATCCCTGTCACAAAATCGCCGTCACAAAATCCGTCACGAAATCTACAGATGACGATAACTTGAGTAAAAGATCACCGAGTTAGATGAAATTTGGTACACATGTTCATTTTATCAATGCCCAGGCTTAGTTCGTCGGAAAACTTAGTTCGTCGGAGTTATCCGCCCATGCGTTTACGCGCAACGCTCGCGTAATCGTAAGCTTCAAAAGACGGGAAAAAGTGTTATTAAGGAAGCATGTTACTTGACTTGTTTTGATTATTTTTGTTATATATGTCAAAAATGTCACTTTGTTTTGTAAATAAATAAAATATAATCATGTAAAATTTCACCCTGATTCAAGCAGAAGCTGTAGAGTAGGGAAGATATTTTATAATATTTTAAATTAATTGGCCGGGTAGGTAGAAAACAGTCCTATTTCAATCCAAACTCCTTTAACAAACATACTCTTACTCTTTCACTATAAACTCATCATGATCAACTTTTTTCTTATATTCAATATATATGTATAGTAAGACGCTTGCTTTAATTATACAAATAATGATTTTCTTTTAATTTTGCCTTAACTCTGCTAGGTACAAACAGTTCGTTACTTTCAATTTTGTCTCTTTTCTAACTCCGCCATGTATAAGTAGTTAGCAATGTATACGTACTTAGCAATGTGATTTTATAATTTATATTTAATGAAAAATGTAAGGAACTTCGTTCCTACCGGGTGTCCCGCGACACCACACGTATTTTTTTTTTTTTTTTTTTTTTGCTTAAAGATTGATAACAACTCAAAAGTCGTCTTTATTTTGGAATATAACTATAGATAGCAGGTCAATGATCAGGAAGCTCATATAAAACTGTTATTCCTTTCCTTCTATGACATATTGACACATTAAATTTCTCGTTACCTCCATCTACCATTCACTATCCACACTTGAGCAGTCGTTGGGATGTGTCATCGTGGTCAAAGACCATAAGAAAACATAGGTCTTGGATGATAATGTGGGTCGCCCTCCCCACCTTCGATTCTGAGAGGAGCCGATGCATGTTGGATGTTGGGCTGTGGAGGAGGCTCTGTGCTCAGTGGCGTGTGGCAGAGTGTTGGATCCAGTGGTTAGCTTACAGTGCTCCGGGCGGCACACCGTGTCCCTTACATCCAGATATATGTAGACTCATAACACAATGATGGTTATACTCTTACTTCTGGCTCAGGCCCTTGCTATCGCCTTCTCCATGAGGGATACCACATTCATACAGGTAACGTCGAGGACTTTACATATTTAGCTCAGCTAATATTGAATCAAAAATTGATTTTTGCTAGCAATGGACTTTAAAGGAGATATCACATTGTAGCATTTCATTAGAGCGATGTGACGTAGTAATAAATTGCATCCTAAATGCTAACTAAACAAGATTTTACAGGTTTTAAGTAATTAACAAATTAACATTTATATCAGACAGAAATATTCTACAGTACTTTAATACTGTTAAAGAAAATTTAATATTTAAAAAAAGTAATATATAAGCCATAAAACCCGGTATAACATTTGAATGGAATTAGAATTTTTGCTATAAGTAATGCATAATAATACAAAAATAATAATCTTATTTCTCATTATTCATCGCACTACTATATTTTAAGAAGAATGCAAAAAATAATATTGATCTTTAATAATGTGTCTGATCGTTCATAAGTGCTACACCCCCTTTTTTGGGTTTTGAGGCCATCCTAGAAACCCTTATGCTTTTGTTAGTTCGTCCATCTTGGATCATTTCCCGATTTAATGTAGATCAAAATATTGCGAACTTCACAACTCAAAATTTCTTCCATAAGCGGACAATTGCGAGCTGGTCGCTATTTTTCTATTATTTTTTAATGGTGTATTAAGAGTAGATCACAAATGCAAATTGCGATTCCGAAATTGCCAAAACAAAACCGCCCCCAAAACACTGCCCCCCCCCCCCCCCCCCTTCGCTACCCCATAAGGACAGGTCCTAAAAATGAGGAAAAAATATATAAAAATACACATGTCTGTGGGCCAATGATATTTCCAGGAATAAATATAAAGAAGTCAAATTTTAGAAATTTAGGTGCGCCCAATTTCTAATGTAGAAAATACGTATGCATTTTTATGACCAACGAAATCCTTTAGTAGCTTGCTAGCAAGTATTTGACATTTTTTTTTATTTTTATTTTTTTTTATGGATTTTATTGATAGATGTTTGATTCCATGGAATTCAACTTAACTTTCTCCGGTATAAAGGTTTGAATATGACACTACGGAGTCGCTGCACCTATAAAAACTAACCCTAGAGTTGACATAGCTTCAGGGAAGCTCTAATACTGAAAAATTCTTCTTACAACTAATACTACTGTTAAGGATTATTCTTTCCTAAATGAAATATCTAACAAAAATCTTTTGGTAAACGTACTAAAAATAGATTATAAAAAAAGGTTTAATGTGGCAGACCCTGCTGGATTTTAACACGCATACAGAAACCGACAAGAAAATTAGATTTTTTAAAAAAATAAATGATAATATACTCATATTTTGTTAATTTTAATCTTTTGTTTTATTAATGACAATAAATATGAATGAAATTATAATTGCTTGATATTTTTAGCCTATATATTACATAAGAAATTGGGAAGAGAGAGGGAGAATCCGAGTTTTATGAAATTTCGACTTAAAAAAATGAAATGAAATGTCAAGTTCTAACTTGATTTGCAACAATAAATAATACCTACCCTTTACCATCGGGAAGGTTAATTTATAATTGAATAGCATCGTGTGGCTCTAACATTTAAGCGAGCGTGAAGCAATTAATTTTAGATATTAAGAAAATAGTTGATCATATATGATGAGTTGATAGTTAAAGAGGATGACTGTTATAGAGAGCCGTGTGGTGGGGGAGAAGGGAGTCTTTCTACTATTCCTTAACTTACATGTACCGGCTATCTCCATTTCAACTATAATAAAATGTATCACTTCACTATACACAAAACAATTATGCTTGTATCAAGTTAAAATTTCACATGCTTGACACAATTGTACTTTTGACGGTGTGTGTGAAGTTTTATTAAAATCGTTACGTTAGAAAGTAAGATATTTTTTAAAACGTTATTTTCTCTATTTAGACGTTTATTTAAAAGATTTAGCTAACTTAATCACTTCCTAGTGGCGTCGCTGTTGGTTTTACTAAAAAATTGGTCTGAAGCATCTCAGACAAACTTTCTCGTATACCCAGTTGCGTAACTATGGGCCCGCACGCGCCCGCATTGCGGGAGGGCCCCCACCCCCAGGGGGCCCCAAATCAACGACGAGGGGGGTCCCCAGTTCTAAACACAAGAGGTTTTTTTTTTTTGCTCATCAATTTTTGTTTGGCGAGGGGCCCCTAAAAAAGTTTTTGTGGAGGGGCCCCCAATGCCCTAGCTATGCCACTGCGTATACCAGTTCATAGTTACTTAACCCAGTGTTTTCCATTTATTAGTTTTAGAGTTTTTGTAGGTACATTTAAATATAATTGATCATTATTTTAAAAAATCGATTTTGCCGGGGGTATGATTTTTCTGAAAATATATACAACATTTCGTCGAAATCGGCCCATTAGTTTAGGCTCCACGAGTCTGCACAGACTACAGATGACAGACAAACTCGAAAAAATATTATTAGAATATATTCCTGTCCAAAAATTCAAATTTTAAATTTGAAGCTCATGTTGAAGCGAGCATTGCGCGCGAACACTTGGACGCATAACGCAGTCTAACAAACTTAGCCTGGGCATTAACTCGCTAACAGTCACTTCAATTATTTTTCAGTCAATTATTTCAATTATGTTGTCAGTAAACTTTCTCTTATAGCGTTTGATATCACAATCAAGCTTCTCACTATCCAGTTCATATAATAAGTAGATTGAAGTTAATCATGAGTTAGTTATTACTGATGCGTTTAATTTAATAGGAAATAAACTATTTATTCAACTAGGGTGTGTAGCACATTTCGTGTTATAATTTTTTTTATTAGTACGGAAATATTCACTGTACATTTACTTCTTGAAGTGAAGACGATGATGTTGGTTTCCTAAATATATATATGTATTTATAAAAAGAATACGGTTTTCTTCCGTACAATCACGAACGCTCTGATAAGAAAATACTTTATTCTTTAAAGAATTTTCTAAGAAAATATTGTTTAAAGAATGCTTTAAACAATAATGAATTTTGACATTCTCAATAATACAAGTATAATACAATTATAAGCTCAATTGTTACTATTTTATAAATATTTAAAAATATACTATATTAGTGTTAGTGTAACTTTAATTCAACTATTAATTATTTATCACAGGATTTACGCGTACTAAATAATAAATAATAGTAAATAAATAAAAATAATTATGGTAAAAAAGTATAATATAAAAATGCTATTCAAATTTCGCTTAAGCAGATTTCAAAAGATAGATGATCGCAAATATGTTGACGGATACAACGATTGATATAATAATGTGACTAATTAACACCATTAACTGTTATTTTACTGTACCATAGAACTTTTTGTTTCTTGATTTTTTTCCCTAAATCCATTAGTTTAGCTGTAAAATGGACTTAAAGTTTCAATTTTAGCTGGTTCAGGGCTCTCCAAACAGCAAACTAATGCTCGGAGTGAATAATTTCCAAGAGTAAAAAACTTTTATTTTTAGCTATAAAATCCAAATCTAGTCTAAAAAATATGGCTTCCTAATCACTTTTTTTTTTAATTTTGTAAAATGCACACACTTTTTCTGAACACAGAAAATGTTCAGCATCTTTTCTGGACGCGCATTTATAGTCATTATCAAACCCTTGAAAACCGCATCTTTCTATCTATCATGGTTCCGGAGATATTTCGCTGTTCCATATTAGCTAGGACACACTGTATACAGAGTGGGCAAGAAAAACCGCACTTTTTTGAAAATTTATGCTCAGCTTCTGCAGAGAGAGATATGGGGTTTGTGGGGTCTAAAACTACATTCTTCTACTTTAAATTTCATATCTATAACTTAACAAACTATTGGGTGGAAGCCATGCAATGACGGTTTGAATTAGGGTCTTAAAAAAGTAGTTGTCCAGGTAGTTTTTCTCTTTCGAAGTTCATCAACGTCATTTACTTTGCCTCTCACGTACACTTTTTGTTTTAACAAACCCCAGACAGAGTAATCAATTGGATTTGGATCTGGAATGTTACTGTTGGACGGCCACTCGTCTGGCTGAATGAAGTCTGGGCAATGCTCTTGCAAGTATTGAATTCACAAGGTGCGATGGGACGGGGCACCATCTTGAATAAACGTTCAATTTGGCATTTGATCTTCAATTTCAGGCAATATTGTGCTTAACACATCATTAATGTTTGTTATTACTCTGAGGGACTCCTCCCACTTACCTACAAAGAACCCCTACTCCACCATATGGTGGAGTACATTATTTATTACATATTCTATCAAAACTATAATTCCAGACGATTATTACTTGGAACCATCATTGCATGGCTTTCACCCAATAGTTTGTTAAGTTATAGATATGAAATTTAAAGTAGAAGAATGTAGTTTTCAGATCCCGCAAACCCCATATCTCTATCTACTACAGAAGGTGAGCTATAAGTGTTCAAAAAAGTGCGTAATTTTTCTCCCCGCACCCTGTATATTCTTAAATATGGTAATTTCTAGTGAAATTTAACAATAACAAATAAGGTGGAAGTATACGATATATATTTTAATTTAAATCAAATTATAATTATTATTAACTACGGGGAACAGACAGAGAAAAATAGACTCCAGCGCCGGGATTTTTTGAACCACGGGCCTCTATATTTTCAGTATAGCGCTCTAACCAAGTATGCTGGAAATATAGAGGCCCGTGGTTCAAATCCCGGCGCTGGAGTCTATTTTTCTCTGTCTGTTTCCCGTAGTTAATAATAATTATAATTTGATTTAAATTAAAATTTAATCTTTCCGTAGTATGAATACTACCAAAATCGTAAAATATGAATACGATATATATATATATCGTATTCATATTCTTACAAAAGTTGTTTTAAATTCGGTACAGTAAAAGATCATAATCTATCTCTATAAGAGAGCGTCATCATTTATATAATCGAGTAGTGTCCCGGCGACGACGCATACCTCGAAATGATTTGTTATTGCTAAGCTAAGGCAACCATATTTATTCCAATAAAAATAAATGTTTATTTTGATTTGTAGGTCTTCAAATAGATCTAATAACTTATCTAAAGAGATATCTAAAATAATTTAATTAATTTCATTTTTTTTTTTCTAAATATAAAATTTAGCCCGTTGTCACGGGCTGAACGGCTCGTATGAAAAAAGATGTTAACATTTAAAAAAAAAATGTCATTACGGTGTCCAACAGTGGAATAGTAAAAAATAATACCATGATTAAAAATAAAAATTAAAAAAAAAAAAAAAACTCTTGTAAGTATATCAACCATATTTGTTATTTTTAAATTTCACTAAAAATTATCATAATTAAAAATATATATAAGGCATCAATGTAACCGCTTATTGAATTTATTAGTATAGAAATTTGAATTTATTTGTATAGAAATAAAGACTAATGGTGGCCTTAAAATGAAGGGTCGAAATATCTCAACAAAATGGATTAATGTTTCAAATTGTCACTCCCCCTCCCCCAGATCTATGTAACATATTAACAATTCAATTAAAAAGGTGCTGACTTCAACGAATAAAAATTAAGTGAGGTGATTCACGTGAGTTCTTTGAATGATGTATTTTTTAAAAAAAAAGACGATATGATATGACTAATGTAAACTAGACATTATTCTTATGAAAAATCATAAGGCGTAATGATCACTGAACCATATAAATACATTGACGCGTACAAGAAAGCGTGCGTCGTGCGTAATCTATTAAGCGTTTTTCTTTAATACGTATTTTGCGCGCTCTACCACTGACCACTGCTAAGAGATATTCGAGTAATATTGGACAGATTTTTGCATGCTTGTATACCTCGAGAATGAATGAAATGGCTTGTTACTTTCAATTTTGATATTTCAACGGATTTTACACGTTTTAAACACCCCTGAACAAGATTCTCTTTGATAGCCCTTGATTTAACTTATTTACTTACCTACTTTTATGACAGAAAGGAATATTGTTGTAGTATTATATTTACATAATTATTTTATATTTATTATTCAGAACACGCACACAACACTAAACACATTATTAGACACAGATAAATATAATTTTTACACACTGAAAAACACCACCAAAAACGACTTACACTGGAAATGTTATACATAAAATCAAATACAAATAACATAAACTTGAAACAGGACACCAATAAAATAAGCAGCATTTACACGTTCCAGTTAAGTTGGCTTTTAACCTTCTTGTTTGTCGTGTCACTTTTATGTCCTCCTTATCACTATTCATGATTTGTATCTTGTAAGTAAGTATTATAGTCGCTTGGTGAGCTAACTAAAAAAAAAAAAATGCCAAAACACAAGTCTACAAAACTAAAGTCTATGTCTGAGTGGACAGAAAAAAAAGTAAAATCGGTCCGAGACAACTCAGACAAACTTTCTCATATACGATTTCATAATTACTTACTGAGACTCAAATGTAAATACTATTTACATTGTAGGAAATATAGGTAACCTCATAAATATAAACCATATCCATTTCAACCAAAAAACGTGTATAACATTTGTGCTAATCTTTATTAATGTTTGAAATAGTATTTTTATATATGTACATACATGTTCCTCTTATTAATGCGATTAATCTAAGTTTGTTAGACACTATTATCTCGCGTAAAAGTGTGCCTCAATATTTTAGGACGGGAAAAGATTCTACCTTCTATTCTATCAAATAGATCAGTGGTTCCCAAACTGTGGTAAGCGGGATCGTGTCCAGTGGTACACACCACATAAATATTTGGGGTTGTTAGGAGTGTATTCATCCCTTATACCTCAAAACCAAGTATAGAAACAGACTGTCCTGCGTTGAGGATGATTTGCGTTTAAAACTCAGCCCCATCACGCCAGACATTGTTAGTTTGAGCCAATTATTGCGAGCACGTCCATCCCATTAACCTGCCTAACCACATTGTTTATTCAGACGTATTCTTTCATTATGTTCTTTATTATGAATGTTTCTTTTTTTACAATTTTTATTAATATTCTATGTTCTATTCATGTTATTTTATGTTCTAATTTGATGTTCTTTAATGGATGTTTTTTTAAAAAAAACAATATTTAGTCCTTTTTGATTGTACAATCATCCTCAAACACCTACTCTCTATCCAGGGGATTGATGGTAAAAAAAATTGATGATACAGTACTCTGGTCTGATACAACTTAAATTTAAAAAATCGGCCAGAGACAAGTCAGACAAACTTTCTCATATACGAGTTCATAATTACTTAGCCCAGTGTTTCCATTTATTAGTTTTCAAATGTATATTTAAATATTATTGAACATTTCATCAAATTTTATCATAAAAATAACTTCTCCTGGGCGGGGAATCGAACCCGGGCTCTCTCCATCCCCGTTTTAAGCTAATTTCTCAGAAACTAGATTTTTCCCGGGAAAACGGCTTATATCGTTGGATTCGTATTCAAATGGACTACATTTTAGAATTTTTTAATCAAAATCGTCGGAACCGTTTTCGAGAAATAATTTTTTTTCAGGTTTTTCAGAGTTTTTGGGGGGTAGCGCCCCCAAAATTAGAGCTAAAATTCATTTCTCGATTTCGCCTCGGGGTATGATTTTTCTGAACATGCATGCCAAATTTCGTTAAAATCGGCCCAGTAGTTTAGGCTCCAGGCGTCTGCACAGACGACAGACGACAGACGACAGACAGACGACAGACAGACATTTTTTAAAAACCACTTTTTTGGACTCAGGGGACCTCAAAACGTGTAAATCCATCAAAATCTCAAAATCGAATTTTCGCGCCATCACAATACTTTCTCTTTATATGAGAAAGTAAAAATGCATCCAGTGTTCATGGATTCAGGCGGTCCTCTGTGATCAGTATAAATTTTCTCCACGTAGAAATAACTTATTTATCATTAAATGGAAACAGACGTGGGGTCGTGAGACATCACGAAAATTTCATTTCAGTGGTACAAAACAGCATAGATTGGAATGGTAACCCTGGTTTCCACTGATATTGTATTACGCTATATTGTGTATACATTGTTACCAATATACGATTTTTTATCTTTGTTTAAGTAAGAAATGTTCTAAACACAGAAACTATTTCTAAGAAGGAACTAAAGATATAATATAGACATACAGTTTGCGAGTTATGACTTGTCATGTTTGACAGCGCGGGAAAATCCAAAAAATTAGGGTGGAGAGCCAATGAGAGGTCGGGATTTTGAATTCTAGAAGGTCGGGCCAACTAGGCAAACAAAAATATCACTGGTCCTACCACTCTCACTAGCCTAGTGGCTTTATTCTTTTCCTCATTCAGGTTAGCCAATCTGAGTGTCAAAAGTCACAACTCGAAACGCACATACTATAGAAACTTTAATTATGCGTTGTTACATTTAAGCTTAGTGTTTTTTTTAAAAGTGTATACATCTTATTTGAAATAAATAAATTAATACAATATTGTTATAAAAATATCGCTCATTGTTAAAATTTGAATACTTCTTCTTCTTCTTCGTCGTTTGGGAGTTGATTGAAGATGAGTGGAGGAGTGAAAGCCATTTTTGATTGCTAAATCTTCGAGCTATTGTTTTGATATGCCCTTGCTAAGAAGAGAAGGCTTGAAGTGTCTAAAACTAGACACTAATAATATCTGAAGTTGACTAACCCAGTGGCCTAGTAGATTGAAGGAGTGTATGATGAGCCATTGTTCGCTTCTTGGGCTCGACACGCGTCACGCTCTCTTTACTAGCTTAACTCTCCCTAACACTTAGAGCACAAACACCACGACACCTGACTCATATTTAATGACAGTCTTTATATTAGATGATCATAGGCAAATAGCAGTTATACGTGTTAATTCCTATCATTCTTGGATCAAATGTTTCACATGTGAGGCTTCAAGAAAAACTATTGAGTATATAATGTATAATAAAAATTCTTTAAATGTTCTGTCAGCTTCATTTATATAGGAAGAAAATTTATAAATCTTATGCCAAGATATGACAAATTTCCTTCCCCAACTTTATTTATTATTAAAATAAAAGCAATTGATTGAATACGAGGGTAGTTGAGGAACTTCGGGTATTATAAAATACCGAGGCTTCCCGTTCTATGCGAGTGCTGCACTGCTGTGAAAATGTTATTAACTTCTCTTATAATAATATGGTCCCATGTCCCATAATGCTATTCTATATGCCTAAAATTTATAAAATTCTCTTAATATGATCCCATAATGCTTTTTTATCAGCCGACATTCAGTTGCAATCAACACTAAACACATATGACTAAACAATTTCGTTATTAATATTTAGTATTTTTTTTTTTTTTTTTTTTTTAAATCTGTAATAATTATTGTAAGTGCTTTATATAACTTCGATTGTAAATTGTATTCCATGATATTCGAAGTTCTACTAATTATCGGAATTAAAAATGTTTCAAATAAATCGAACCAAACTTTCTATTATATTATATAGATATTGATACAGCATTTAATTTGTGTTTAGTAAGTGTTTAACATAGTGTTTACTTTTTGTTTTTGATTTTCAACGATATCAGATTTATTTTCATTGATATCTCGGAATATATATATTTAAAATTCATTAGTTTGGTTCCACGCGTCTGCATAGACTACAAATGATAATAGACAGACTATTTTAGACTCAGAGGACCTCAAAACGTGTAAATCCATCAAAATTTCAAAATAGATTTCCTTGCTATAACACTACTTTCACTCTATATGTAATGCAGGTACTACGTATGTGATAAAGTAAAATAGACTGCCAATTGGTGTGGCACATAGCTTCCTCACATCCTATCCACGTACTGTATTGGTTTATGCTTTTTTTACAAGCCATTATTGTCTAATTTGTTTAATTGTTTCCCGTTTTTTAATCTGTCAAAATTGTTTTAATTTTTTACATGAATTAAAGCATCAATTGAGCAAAAGTTAAAGAGCGCAGACGGTTCAAATTAATCTTGGGATATCTGCGGGTTACTTTCGATAAACTGTAAAAGTTTCATTCAAATCAGTACTTTTGAAGCTGCAGCTGTAGGTGTAAATAAATGTATGTTTGTGCGCATGTGGAAGAGAAACAAATAAGCGCAGAAGGTTGAAACTTATATGGGACCAACAATGGGCTAATCATGATCTACCATATAAATTTTATTAAAAACAGACGTGTAGTTTTTAAGATATGTTGGTTCGCAAAAATCGAACGACAGACCGACAGACAGACACACAACCAAAAATGTTCCCTGGTGTCTGAAACGGATTTCTGTCTTGGAATTTTTGAAATCGGAGACCTAAAATGTTTTCGTTCTTCGAAACGATCATATAGCTTCCGTTACCTTCGGTAAGCTCGGAAGCAAAATATGATAAGCTTAAAAAATAGTAATCAATAATATTCATATTGGCATTTTGCGAGAAAAAAAGGATATTCATTCTTATATCTCTTTTTAGTCTTTTTTAGGTTGGTGAATACGTTTAATTACATTTATCAAATTCAATAATCATATTGATATTAATTTAATATTAGATCAATATTGTATAAAAATTCTGGACTAGAGAAAACACAACTTAAGGTTCCTTGTCGATCTAAACACAATCCACGTTCTGAGGATGAAATGAAATGGAGTGAGTTTTGCCGGTAGAGTAACTACATTATAATTTGTTTTTTCATACAGGAATCCTCTAGGTTAGTAACAGCTGATCTACAAGAGATTACTGCATCTTTAACTCTTTCTAACTATAATTAAACCCATAAAAACATCCTGTCTGTAGTAGTCGGTGCATTGCAGTACTGTTACTACTGTTACATTTATTTGTTTAGCTACATTACGGTAATTTGTTTCCTTCTTTCTTTCAAAAGTCTAATTAATCAAATACATATAGCATATTCAGATCGATTTGGTATTTTTAGCTGATTTTATTAAATATTTATTTTATAGTTTGTAAAAAAAACCAAAACAGTATTATTCTTGAACATAATACAATGCATGTAAGCCATTGAATGTTAGTTCATGCGTTGAATACGAGTATTTTTATAAATTTTTATTTTGCTTCAGTTTAGTAATAAATATACTTGCTTTACTTACTTAAAATATAAATTTTAATTTCAATGAAATAAATATTTTAATGAAATTTTAAGGACATATTTAAAATGTAGTCTAAAAAACAGAAATAAGTAAAATGAGTTTAAAAAACAGTTATAGAGTTCATTCTTGTACTTAGTTTAACACATTGGTTCTTGTTCATATCTTTTAGTAACCTCTATTCCTAAAATATATTCATGCCCCTTTATTTTTTTTAAAATACCTAACAAAGACATCTTCCCCTTTAAAGAACTAATGATGCTTTCTCTATACTCTATAATCTATATGCTCACTTTTGAGGGCCTATAGGATGGAGGACTATAAATAATTTTATCTACGATTGATACGAAATATAAACATTATATCTCTGTTTAGATGCGTAGAAAGTGATTATTTACGTACTTGTATTCATTGCGCATGCGCGTCTCATGGTTCTGAAGAATTCCTCTTCTTTACCACGCTAGCGCGGTAAAGAAGAGGAATTCTTCAGCTTTACACACGATTAGCGAGTTTGTTTACATTTAACAAAACTAATTTGCTATTCTTTTATTAAATTAACTGTTTATATCGAGTTTTTAGTGAAAAACAATGAGTGAATCAAGTGACTTTGACGAAAATGTAGAGAATAATAATCCTCCAGAAATAATTAATTCGGCAAAAAATACAACTCAAGATTAATGCCATCTTTATCAAGAGAAGAGATACGAACTCACATACAGCAAGTTTATTTTTTTCTGTATTTATTATTTAAATCTAACAATCGTAGATAAAGTACGGTACGCAACTCGTGGGAAAACGGCATTTTGCATTACTCGTGTGGTTTTACTACCCTCGCTTTCGCTCGGGTGCAAACTCCACACTCACATGCAAAATGCTACTTTCCACACTCGACGCGTAATGTACTATTGTTTCAGGGTTGACACCATAAAACTGTAAATAAGTTCTTTCCAAAAAAGGACCTAATGGTTTTTCAATAAATTTAAAAGTGAAAGGTAGTAAAAATATAGCAATACTAACTCATATTTATCTCAATATTTAACTCAAATATTTATTTATGTTTATGTATATTATGTATCACGAGCCGTTAAGTCACCGTAAAAATTATCCCTACACGTCGTCGTCAGGACACTAGGAGTCCAATAATTTATATTATAATATATGATTAGATCACGTAGATGTCTCTCTCTTATCACATTAGTCTAAATCAGGGGTTCCCAACGGGGTCCGAGTGGACCCCTTGGGGGTCAATGGAAATTTCAAAGGGGTGTATAGTATTCCAAGGATCTACTGGGGGTCGTTAATAAATATAAAAGTTTGAATATTGATTATTTCAAGAATCTAAAAGAAAAATTTGCGTATTCTTCTAAAAGCCGAAATTAAATCACTCCTTAACCCGTCAACTTCTGTAAATAATGCTAGAAGTGGATTAGAAAGAAGCCTCTTACAATATTTCTTTGTTAATTGCAAAAGCCAGATATCCACATACCGCACTAGTGAAACAATAATTTTGCCCACCAGAAATAAAAGAGGTAATTAAAACAGTTATGAAAATGAACCCTAAACCAGTTTTAAAAAGTATTCCGCACAGTAATTACTCTACACAACGTTGAATGGATGATATGTCAAAAGATAATAAAAAATTCTTATTTGTGAATTTCAAAACAGTAAATTTTCTGAGTAGTTGCGGATGAATCCACTTTTTGTAGAAACAGTATTTTGATGTTATCTGTCGATATTATAGCTCCATATTAAGAGAAATGACAGAAGAATTTCTTTCAGTGAAAAGTTAGAAATGTACACTAGAGATGAACATATCATTTGTTTTCAAATTTACACTCAACACTTAAAACAAGTAAAAGAAGATATGTTATGTTAACTTTAGTGACTGTAGGATGATAGGTAATTTCAGCCAAATAATAAAAAAATATTATCAATATAAATCACTCAATTACACATAAATAAAAATTGAAATATTGTCCAATTACAATATCTGCAATCAAGTTTATATCTGTTATCCAAAATCTTATATAAACCACCTTTTATATTTTTCTTTCCAAGTTCTTAGCACAAATTGTTATCTTTCAGATTTTTAAGTGCAAATATTAGAATTCTGCTAACGTTGTGTGCTGCATATTAATGGAAAAATACAAGGGGGTCGATGATGAAAATACTTTTTTTTAAAAGGGTCGATGATGGAAAAAGGTTGGGAGGGAACCCCTGATCTAAATACTCACACATCCTGCTCGATTCGTAAAGAATAAAGATATGTTCCAACCTAGCTGAAGAGTCCATTCTGTTTAATAGTCATCTTAAATCCATCGAATAGGATACCATTGGTTGAAAATGAGATAATATCGATATCCTAAAGTCCCGTTTACACAGTTATAGTTGACGCGAAAGTTGTGGTCTCGATAGCAAATATCTATCGAGTATCACCGTATATACTGCAATAGATTCAGTCGCGATTTCGCGATATAACGATCAACCATCACTCTATCTCGTCTCACGAGATAGTTAAATGTTCTATCACGGCAATAAGAGTACCTACTCACGTTGCTACATTGCCAGGTTCTTGATGCTGATTGGCTTATTGTTTGTTTATACTTTTATATCCTTTTATATCCCGTGATAACAGATCAAGGAGGCAACAAATGTGATCTTGCTTCATACGTTCATACTTGATATCAGATTTTGATTTTTACTACAATCTAAATATTCTGTTTGCTATATATATATATATATATATATATATATATATATATATATATATATATATATATATATATATATATATATATATATATATATATATATATATATATATATATATATATATATATATATATATATATATATATATATATATATATATATATATATATATATATAATATATATTATAATACATTTCATGCTCCGTTCCTGTGTCCGAGTCAGTCAGACATGATGGATATATGACTGAGTACAAGACAACAAGTTTTGGTGTATGTTTACTCTCGTCGTGCAGACTGTACAACTCCGCAATAGTTCTATCGCGTTTACTGGCATAATAGTTCTATCGTGGGAGAACTGTCACCGTGTAAACGAGGCTTAAGAGTCATAACTGTAGTTCTAGCTTTGATTAGTAAAAGAATCAAACGATAGATTTCCCATGCTTGAAGAAGTAGACATAATCGGCAAATATTAGTGCTTCGAAGCTTTCACTTTCACTACAGATTTTAGGCAAGTTGGAGGAATCTGTTGGATAAAGCTGAGTATTTACACGGTCCCATGAACTCTGTAATTATGCTTGAAATCGAGCCATTCAAGTCAATACCTAGGCTGTCAATGCGTAAATGCATTTGATTCTCCAAACATAATTTTATTGCAGTGAATTGAACGTTGTAAGCGCAAGGCACATTACAAAACCAGTCACTATTCATTATCATTAGGCAATAGCAACATTTAGGAATGCTCAGATGCAATACTCATTATCGTATTTCCATATCATTTTTTCTACCTTTTCTTTAAATTCTTATCAGTGACAAAGATATATAGGTGTATGGTGTATCCTTGTCTGCATTTAGACTCTAGTTTCCAGTGGCCATAAATCTATAGTCCCCCCCCCCCTCTCCTTTGAAATAGTGCGACTTTACTTTCATTAAATTAAGGTAAATGGAAATGTTCCCACACCATATAGCTATAATATGATGCATAAATGATAACATATTCACTGTAAACTATTATCTTTTCTTTTAAATAAATTAGAGGATTGCTTATCAATCTGTTCTTGCTTCCAAACTTACTGAACGTAATGGAAGCATTGTGATAATTCTGAAAAACGAAATAATTTTATGTCTCCAAATTCAGAGATTTTTGGAACGAAGTTCCTTATGGCACGTTCTGGAGCCCGGGAGTGAATCCGAAAAAAACGACCAAAATCACCGTGACAAAATAACCGTCACAAAATCACCGTCACGCAAAATCCGTCACGAAATCTACCGATGACGATAACTTGAGTAAAAGATCACCGAGTTAGTTGAAATTTGGTACACCTGTTCATTTTACCAGCTGAGTTCGTTGGAAATCGTTATCCGCCCATGAGTTCACGCGCAACGCTCGCGTAAACTTAAGCTTCAAAAAGACGGGAAAAAATGTTATTAAGGAAGCCTGTTCCTTGACTTGTTTTGTTTATTTTTGTTATATGTCAAAATGTCACTTGGTTTTGTAAATATAGAAAATACTAGTGATGCGGTGCATAAAGAACTCGCATAGATTGAGGTCTTATGAGTACATCACCCATACTATGTTCTCAATATTGCTACCAGGATAATTTTTCGGTGAAAACCTAACATATTCTTATTCAACCTGAAAACAGGTTTAAAATCATTTTACGAAAAACAGCAATAAGAATAAGCTTACTTTTTAACACCCTCATCTCGGTCACATATGTTGAAAAACTTTGCTACTCATAAAGCCTTTTAAAACAATGTATGGTATATCATGCTGACTACAATCTAATGCTATCTATCATGCTGACTAATAAAATGATTGCAGGCTCACTACGCTCGCCTGTTATAAATGTAATATTAATGCAGGCTCGCTACGCTCGCCTGTTTATACAGTATTTCTACATAATCTTTATTTAATAATATTATTGCAGGCTCGCTGCGCTCGCCTGTTCATACAGCATACATTTGTAGTAAATATTTTATTTAATAAAATGATTGCAGGCTCACTACGCTCGCCTGTTATAAAAGTAATATTAATACAGGCTCGCTACGCTCGCCTGTTTAGACAGCATTTCTACATAATCTTTATTTAATAATATTAATGCAGGCTCGCTACGCTCGCCTGTTATAAAAGCATTACTGCATAATCTTTATTTAATAATATTATTGCAGGCTCGCTGCGCTCGCCTGTTATAAAAGCATTTCTGCATTATCTTTATTTAATAATATTAATGCAGGCTCGCTACGCTCGCCTGTTATAAAAGCATTTCTGCATACTCTTTATTTAATAATATTATTGCAGGCTCGCCTGTTTATACAGCATTTGTAGTAAATATTTTATTTAATAAAATTATTGCAGGCTCACTACGCTCACCTGTTGTAAAAGTATTTGTACATAATAATTATATAATAAAATGAATGCCAGCTCGCTGTGCACGCCTTTTTATACAGTATTAGTACATAATCTGTAGCCTTTAAAATTCCTTTAAACGAATTATAACATGTTATGCAGATATGTAAAACTTTTTTTTGTTTTCTTTATATTGGCCGCCATTTTAAAAATATTATGTGTGAAATTTGAATAGTTGGATATTCCTTTTCTAGACTTCAAGAGCTTTAAATTGATGTATAACATGTCATACTGACTAAAAACTGTTTGTTTAGTCGTCCGCCATATTGACCGCCATCTTGAAAATATTAAGTGTAAAATTTTATTAGTTACATATTCTTATCCTCCTCTTAAAGGCCTTTAAAACGATGTATAACACATTATGCTGGATATAACTTTTTATTTTAGTCGTCCGCCATATTGGCCGCCATCTTGAAAATATGAACTGAGAAATTTTATTAGTTACATATTCTTTTTCATCTCTTAAAGACCTTTAAAACTATGTGTAACACATTATGCTGGCTAAAACTTTTTTTTATAGTCGTCCGCCATATTGGCCGCCATCTTGAAAATATTAAATGTGAAAATGTATTAGTTACATATTCTTTTCCTCCTCTTAAAGATCTTTAAAACGATGTATAACACATTATGCTGACTAAAACTTTCTTTTTTTGTCGTCCGCCATATTGGGCGCCATCTTGAAAATATTGAGTGAGGAATTTCCAAAAACTATACACTTCTCACAAATGCTGAGATGCATATATGTGCCAAATTTCGTTGAAATTTATCAATTTTTACTCCAGTTATCGTTAGACAAACAAACAAACACACAAACAAACAAACACACAAACAAACAAACACACAAACTTTTCAAATCCCAAGTCTCTGTAATGAAGAACTCACTGCGCTCGTTCAATAATCACGGTCTTGTTAAAAGAAATTGAAACAGGCATGTAAAATTTCAACCGGATACAAGCAGAAGCTTTAGAGTAGGGAAGAGATATATTTTATAATATTTTCAATTAATAGGCCGGGTAGTTAGAAAACAGTCCAATTTTAATCCAATGTCCTTTAACAAACATACTCTTTAACTATAAAATGGTTTTTTATATTCAATATATATTTATAGTAAGACGCTTGCATTAATGATAAAAATAATGATTTTCTTTTAATTTTTCCTTAACTCTGCTAGGTACAAACAGTTCTTTACTTTTAATTTTGTCTCTTTTCTAACTCCGCCATATTTAAGTTGTTAGCAATGTATACGAACTTAGCAGTGTGATTTTTATAATTTATATTTAATGAAAAATGTAAGGAACTTCGTTCGTCCCGCGACACCACATGTATTTTTTTTTTTTTGTTCTCGTGTCGGTCTATCGGTTGTCAATTTTCGGAACCAATATATCTTAAAAACTACTCGTCCGATCTTAATGAAATTTTGATGGAAGGTTTGCCAATTTCTTTCTCTTCTGCATCTGCATGAACATTTTTTTTTTTAATAACACCTATATCATTAACTCAACCGATTTTGAATAAACTTGGATGGTTTGCCAAAGTAGCCCACAGATGGTCCCATTTTAATTTCAACCTTCTGCGTTTCCAATGCTCATTTTTTAAGATTTTCGATTACTGATGATTGCTCATTTATTTATTTTTTTTAAATGTAATTGCATTGCTTCTGTGCTTTCATTGCTTCGTACTGAAAATAGATAGACTATTTTGGATTTAGATAATAATTGTTTTATCTTAAAAAATTAAAAAAGTTTTTAAATTATTTTTCTGAAACTGAATTTGATAAAGGTGCAAAACTGATAGAAAAACAGGAGAGGTGCAGTCAGACTAGTGGACAAACTAAACGTTCATATATTTATTTTTGGTAGACCTGCATTAATAAAAGTTATTTAAAAAATCAAAACATTTGGTAAATAGTTGCTGTAAGATATCTATATAATTATATTATAATAAATATATTTCTTATATTGTAATAAATATATTGGGTTTATATTGTAATAAAAATATTGGGTTTCCTAAATTTTGAATTTAGAAAAAGGAAAACGAATATGAATTACTGCTAATCAACGTTTAATCAGTATTAACACTTATATTTCAATAGCCTCGTTATCATTTCGCAAAGAAGGAGAGAAAAAAAATCTAAACAAAGACTGATAAAATATGATAGCTCGTAAAAAGATTAGTTCCTGTATCCTTATATAGTAGTAAAATAAAAACAACGAAGAAAGGACTGGGTTGAAGGAGAGGAGTTACGCAAAAACTTCTATTGAGGGTGTTTAAGAGATTAGTGTCGGTTCGTAGTGGAAGTTGAGTAAATCTCGCTGCAGGAAGTTAAAGAAACAGTGAATGTCCTTACACCCACGCTTACTGACCATCATTTAGTGGTAATTCACCAGCTTGCCAGGTCAACATGGTCCATCCTGCCAGGGACAATGACAGATAAACAACACAATAACAACAGATAAACCACACACAGCAAGAGACAAAGAGATCCTTCTTTGTCTTAACCTTAAGCTTTCGGCTAAATAAATTATCATGCGCCATATGGAACGTTGTTATCTTAATTCTATTTGATTTATTTGTTACCTGGTTTTCTAATTCTTATCTGATTCTATTTTTTAATTAATGAAGGTTATTATTCTTAACTTCATAAACTTCTATATTCACTAAATTATAATTATACGCACCATAAATAGAAAATACTTTATTTACTCGTTTTGTTAAGATTTTTTGTTTGATAAGCAGTGGAGTAGGACCGGGAACGCGTGGGAACAGCGTTCCCTTGCTGGTTTTCCGCAGTAAATAAATAAAATAACCAAATTGTTGCTAAATATTGATTTGGTGTAAAATGATTGATGTAAATAATAAAACAATACTTTACAAAAATTTGTAAACTCGATTGATGTTGATCTTAAATAATAATATGAAAGCATACAAATACGACTTTCCTTATAATTTGACAAATATATTTAGCGTTCCCACCATGGAAAATTTGCCACTACACCACTGCCGATAAGTCTAAATTTATTTTTCAAATACGTACCTCATTAATATAATGTATTTACAATAAATAGTTTAAACAAAGAAAACCAAGTACAAGATAATTCTTGTTTTGGTTTACTTTTATAAATCTATAGATAGACTTAGAAATCCTTCACTATTGACTTTCAAGTTTCACAGTGGCAGAATCACACACGTCCACTTATTACATTGCTACATTATCGCTGTTCATTTTTTAGTCTGCTTTTTCAAATTTTCTGATTAAGCTATCTTAGTTCCTCAAGTTCAAAAAATTTTTTTTTTTAAAAAGCATTATTTTTAATTAAGGATAAAAATAAAATGTTACACACATAGTCTAATAAAACTAAAGTCTAAAGGAGAACACAATATATGACTTTAAAAAGTACACAACTCGATTCTAAGACAAAATTAAATTAAACTTTATACACAAATTACATCTGAGATATGTAATCAGCCTGGGCATGTGTATGTCGTATGTGTTTGTATGTATACATTTGCATTTTGTATTGTCTACTTCACCAATTCACTTGAATATAACCAGCCATTACCTGCGATTATTTTATTTCATTCAGTTAATTTAAGGATCATTGATCATTCCTTTAAAGATCAAATGATTATAATGATAGTAAGGGCTCATTCACACTGGGATTCCGGAATGCGATTCGTGTATGAGATTCAAAAAAATATCAAGATTCAGTATCTCGGCGGGTTCTTCCCCCCACTTTTCCTAGATTGATCCCACTTTTATTGTACACTAACATATATATGTATTTAATTTGTAAATAATTAATTATATTATATTTATTATTATATTCATAATTAACCTATTTTATTTAACGTATTTAAAACGATTGAAAAAAATATATATTATTAAAAAAATAGATTACATTGATTTATTAATATATTTATATAATTAAAATATTTTATATATTACCTAAATAAAATTATTTATAATAAAATATTATAATTAATGATATTACAGTAATTATAATGAATTTATAATTAAAATGTCTTATTTAAAGAAAAAAAATAACAAGAGAATTGAAGCGGAATGCGATTCGGAATCGCCTAGTCTGAATGGGCCTATGTAACACGAATTTAACACAGTCGACACTGTCAATTTCTGACGATTCTCTTGGTGCACTTTCCATTTTAAATAATATCCGAATACTTTTCTCAATGATAGAAACAATAATTGAAAAAAAGCGTTGTTTTGTGGATAAATAGCGAGTTTGACAGGAAGAAGGAGTAAGAGAGAGAGAGTATAGTGAGAGAGAGATGGAAAGATAGAAGAGTTGGGATTGCCCACGAAAGGATACCAAACCAAGTATAGTAGAGGGGGAATCACTCTACATTCTTAATATTCCACCTGGCACCTATATTAACTACAAACCTCACACTTCCGACATCAACTTTTAAAAATTGTAAAATATATCACGTCACTGTAAAAAAAACAGCTGCTTGTATCAGGTTGAAATTTTACATGCCTGTTTCAATTGTAGGTACTTTAGACGATTTGTATGAAGTTTTATTAAAATTGTTACGTTAGAACGTAAGATATCGGTAAAAACGTTGTTTTCTTTATATAAAACGTTTAGGTCCGCTTTAATAAATTTAGCGATCTTTATCACTTCATAGCAGAGTCGGTGTTCGTTTTACTAAAAAAAATTATTTATAAAAGTTGTTTGTCTCATTAAATAGATAAAGTTAGAATTTTTTCCCGTCCTCAAATTCCAATTTTAAATTTGAAGCTTACGTTTACGCGAGCGTAGCGCGTGGACGCTTGGGCGGATAACGTTGTCCAACGAACCTGTCCTGGGCATTGGTAAAATGAACATGTGCACCAAATTTCAACTAAGTCGGTCAACTTTTACACGAGTTATCGTCATCCGTAGATTTCGTGACGCTTTTAGCGTGACTGTGATTTTGGTCGTTTTTTTCGGATTCAATCCCGAGCTCCAGAACGTGCCATAAGGAACTACGTTCCAAAAAAGTGTACGCTCCTAAATGCACGCAGCCAGCAGATAGATATGTATTAACTAATTTAAACACAGACCACTATACAAAATTATTTTTAAAACTAAAAGAAACTTGCTAATGAATAAAATATTATATTTTCTTTATATTATTTTCACTCTAAGTTAACTTCTTTACGTATATACATATTATTTTTTTTAGCTTTAAGTTTATTTATTTAATTTTGCATAAAATAATTATTCTTTTAGCGATAGGTTTACTTCTTTATTAATATCTTATAGTATTATTATTTTAACTTTTTTATTAATACCTTAACGGATTATTTCTGTTCACTGGAATATACTGAGGGTACAATAGTAATATATATTTTCTTTTACTCGTGTAACCTTCATCTATATTAATTTTTGTTTTTATTTGACAATGTAGTATTTGCTGCAGGGAGTAAATAACAATGTTGGAGAAGCTGTCCAGTTCCTGAGAGAGTATGAAGCAGAAGCAAGCAGCATGTGCTACAGAGTTACTTTGGATCAGTGGAATTTTGCTACCAATCTTTCTGATTCAAATAAAAAGAGAATGGTAAGTTATAAGACAAACTTTTCTTAAACTAACAGCATTGGTTTGATGAAGGCCAGGATAAGTTTTAAGTTTTTAATTCATCTCTACTTTATGTTTGTCTTTTAAAGAAGTTCACATCATTCAATCTACCACCACTTGAGTTGTGTCCACAATAATTTTTTCACGAAAGCTTAGCTCATTTGCTGTCATCCCCACAAATTTCAATTAAAACTTTGTCCAGACTGCCGAACCGAACAGAGGGAACGAGCAGAGCATTGGTCTCAGCTCATGCCCAGTGTGTGATGCGCAGGCACACTTTAGACTGGCCATGCGCAGAGACCAATACTTTTCTCGTTTCCTCTGTTCGGTTCAGGAGTCGAGGCTTAAAAGACTGTTATCATTATTTTGGAACTAATTCTTCACTTTCGTGATTACTACATAGATACCTGTATGAATAACACATTATAGTAAATACATTATACTTTTTAACTCTGACAGCTTGGGAAAATCAAGAAAAAAAATGGGAGGAGAGTGAATGAGAGCTTGAGATTTTGGCGGGTAATAGGTCATTGCCCGACCTATTACCCGCAAAATCTCAAGCTCTCATACACTCTCCTCCCATTTTTTTTCTTGATTTTCCCAAGCAGTCAGAGTTAAAAAGTATAATGTGTTTACTATAGTGCATACTTATTTACTTTTAATTATTGTTTAATATTAATTATTATCAGTAGATATAAATCTCTAATCTACCTCTAAACACCACTAGAAATTTAACGCACCTTAATATATCATAAAGAAGTTATTTCTACAAATATTTGTTGTATTTATTGAAAGCTGTACTATTTTATTAATTTTCTCTGTTTACTATCAGGTTGATTCGCAGGCTTTGCAGAGTAAATTAGATAAGGTGGTTTGGCAGAAAGCAACCAGCTTTGCTTGGTCTGCGTTGCCTGATCCTGTAGTCAGGAAACAGCTTCGAATGATTGCCTCTAGAGGAAGAAGTGCTTTGTCTGAACAGAAACAGCACGAGGTAATAAGTTTTAGATAAAACAAGAAATGTTTGTATTCTACTGTTGACTTTAAAAAATAGACTGCCAATTGGTGTGGCACAAGCCATTATTGTCTAATTTGTTTGTTTCCCCCATTTTTTTAATCTCTCAAAATTGTTTTGATTTTTTACATGAATTAAAGTATCAATTTAGCAAAAGTTAAAGAGCACAGATTGTTCAAATTAATCTGGGGCTATCTGCAGGTTACTTTCGATAAACTATTAAAGTTTCATGCAAATCAGATAAGTACTTATGAATCTGTAGGTGTAAATAAATGTATGTTTGTGGGGATGTAGAAGAGAAACAAATGAGCGCAGAAGGTTGAAACTTATATGGGACCAACAATGGGCTAATCATGATCTACCATTCAAATTTCATTAAAATCGGACGTGTAGTTTTTAAGATATGGTTCGCAAAAATTGACCGATAGACAGACCGACAGACCGACATTCAGACACGGAACCAAAAATGTTTCCTGATGCCTGAAACGGATTTCTGTTTTGGAATTATTGAAATTGGAGACCTAAATATTTTTCGTTCTTTAGAACAATCACGTATCTTCCGTTACCTTCGGTAAGCTCGGAAGCAAAAGTTGCTGTCTGTCGGTCTGTCGTTCAATTTTTGCGAACCAACGTATTTTAAAAACCCATTGTTGGTCCAACATAAGTTTCAACCATCTGCGCTCATTTGTTTCTCTTCCACATGCGCACAAACATACATTAATTTACACCTACACCTTCACAAGTACTTGATTTGTATGAAACTTTAATAGTTTATCGAAAGTAGCCCGCAGATTGCCCCAGATTACTTTGATCCTTCTGCGCTCTTTAACTTTTGCTTAATTGATACTTTAATTTAAGTAAAAAATCAAAACAATTTTGACAGATTAAATAAACGGGGGAAACAAACAAGTTAGACAATAATGGCTTGTAAGCGTATAAAATTAATAAAGTACATGATAGGATGCGAGGAAGCTATGTGCCACAACAATGGCAGTCTATATTTTTGTTCGGAATCAGTGTAGGAAAATATTTATTATTTGTTTCTTTTAAGTTCATTTTGAATCTTTAGAAGAGACACGAAATAGTTTCAGTGGAGTAGATGCACTAAATTTCATGCAAATCACAACCCTAAACATGATGTGTTAGAATAAATTGTTACTATTCTATCTAGTATGTTATGCGTAAGCGATATCCAGGATCAGGTTATATCAATAATAATGATAAGCCTTGTTAGTTTAAATTACTTATATGGTTGTGATAAAATATGTTAGATATTATTTCTTTCAAATTAATATTAGTTACAAATGTTAATATTTACTGCATTAACTTTACTTTCTGACCAAATCTGCTGTTTGTTTTCAGTTGCAGACAGTGATTCAAGAAATGAAGGATTTATTTAATAGAGCTCGAACTTGCCCTTATAGCAACAGTGTATCGTCATACTGTGATCTTAGACTCGATCCAGGTAATACTAGAAAATATTTTCTTTCTTTACCGATAGTTATGGAATTGTGAGCAGATAACAAGTCATGGAGTCAACGTTACTACCTTAAGAAAATAATCAGGGAAAACGGTTAGTTTAGAGTTTAGGAAAACCTGATAATATAATATGTATCTGTTCACAAAACGTTTTTACATAAATGCAAAATTCTAACTTCAAGAAAAATATCAGAATAGAATATAATATTTGAATGATTATATACAGGGTGTCCCATTTCAAGAGGATCAAACGGCTATAACTTTTAAACTATAAAAAAATTCAAAAAAATGTTTCAGGTAGTTGTAGTATTTTTAGGCACAGTTTTATGAAACAAAAAGAAAAAAAAACGGTCCGAGACAACTCAGACAAACTTTCTCATATACGAAAGTTTGTCTGAGTTGTCTCGGACCAAACTCATATACGAGTTTATAATTACTTAGCCCAGTGTTTCCATTTATTAGTTATCAAATGTACATTTAAATATTAAAAAAATTCAAAAAAATGTTTCAGGTAGTTGTAGTATTTTTAGGCACAGTTTTATGAAACAAAAAGAAAAAAAAAACGGTCCGAGACAACTCAGACAAACTTTCTCATATACGAAAGTTTGTCTGAGTTGTCTCGGACCAAACTCATATACGAGTTTATAATTACTTAGCCCAGTGTTTCCATTTATTAGTTATCAAATGTACATTTAAATATTATTGAACATTTCATCAAAATTTATATAGATTTTTCCCGGGAAAACTGCTTATATCGTTGGATTCGTATTCAAATTGACTACATTTTAGAATTTTTTAATCAAAATCGTCGGAACCGTTTTCAAGAAATAATTTTTTTTCATGTTTTTCAGAGTTTTTGGGGGGTAGCGCCCCTAAAATTAGAGCTAAAATTAATTTCTCGATTTCCCCTCGGGGTATGATTTTTCTGATCATGTATGCAAAATTTCGTCAAAATCGGCCCAGTAGTTAGGCTCCAGGCGTCTGCACAGACGCAGACAGACATTTTTTAAAAACCACTTTTTTGGACTCAGGGGACCTCAAAACGTGTAAATCTATCAAAATCTCAAAATAGAATTTCCGCGCCATCACAATACTTTCTCTTTATATGAGAAAGTAATATATGAGAAAGTAAAAATTATTCCGCCCTTTAAAGGGTCAATAACAGGGTTTCCTTATCACCCTCATTTTTTTTTTATTTTTCTGAAAACTTCTTTAAAAATCATTGTATTGTATATTTGTAGATTTTTCACAGTTTAAGAAGAAATAGCCTTTAAAGTTGACTACTTTAGTAGGCGGGTTTTAAAAGAAAAATTAATGTAACATTAAGTTATCTTATTTTAAATTTTATAAACGAAGGTATTTAAGGTTCTTTTACGAATTATATTGGATAGTCTAACTAAACCCTTCTGTCTCAAAGTTTTTACAGAAAATATGTTTAATTTTTTACTTTTTTCCACCAATTTGTATAAATTGAACAATAATTGTTGCTAGATTTAAATTTCATTCTTTCTTCTTTAAAGGGTGGAATTAATTTTTATTCGATTTGTTTCATCAAACTACTCCTGAAGTGCTAAAACTTTTATCTGAAACATTTTTCTGAATTTTTCCAAGTTTATAAGTTATAGTCGTTTGATCCACTTGAAATGGGACACCCTGTTCACCTAATCTAATATTATGTAAACATCCTAAAATCTAAAGAAAAGACTATTATACGTCTAAAGAGTGTTAATATAATGTTAAAAAATCCTTTTATAATTTACCTTTCACTAAATGTATTTCAGATTTAGTAAGGACGATGGCGCATTCAAGAAACTACGAGGAACAGTTAGAAACTTGGAAATCTTGGAGGGATGTTGTTGGACCAAAAATGAAGGATCTTTTTATAAGATATGTTGAACTAGCCAACGAAGCCGCTAGATTAATGGGTATGTCTAATTAATTTTAACAAAAGCTTAAACACTTTGACCATCAATTAAAATTTGTTGAATTCCCTTAAAGGCAGAAACAACCTACATATTTATATTTTATTTCTTGTAAATAGTTATTATATTGGTATATCTCTACTAATTTGGAGATCCCCTGGTAATAAATTAATTGTAGACTTTGTTGACTTAAAATTTGTTTATCTACTTGAGGCAGCAAAATGAGGCATTATTGAACTGATTTTGGGCAGGGAAATTACTGCCTAGACAGTAAAATCAGAAAAATTTGACCGCCTAATAAGCAAAATGTTTACTGTTATAATGTTGGCAATTACATTTATATATTATCTTTATCTCCTATAATATTATATACTACTATTATATTATTATAGTTTAATAAGTAAACTGTAAACTTTAAGTAATAACCTTTTAATTTATTTATATTTATTAATCCTGTTTAAGTTAAAATAATACTAGGTCTTCAATTAAAAAAAATAATCTGTGGAGTAACTGGAAACACTGCAGCTTCATGTGAACATTCATATTATTGAAGTCATTCTAGATTAGACCTTAGACCACAAGCTTTTCTTGATTTATCCTAATTACTTCTTTCCTTAATTTATTAAAACCATTCAAGATAAAGATATATTCTTAATAAAAAAATAAATAAGTATTTTAATTGTTTTATGCAGTAATTCATTCCGGAGAATTGATTGTTATAAATGCGTGTTTTGTATTTTGTTTTGGATTCATTTTTGTTATAGATTCAGTTTGCTTTTCTCTCTTATTGTTATTATTCCAAAGCTTTTTATTTGCTTTCGTATTTTAAATAAACAATTTATTTTAGTTAATATGTAGTTATCTTATTAATATACATAGTTAATAAATGTTATTAGATTGTATTTTAGCTGTTTCATTTTTCTGCCTCCTGTAGATAAAATATTGTATACAATGCAACAAGACAGCAAAGAAAACATTTCTGCCTCGTGTAATTCATTGCCTGCCGAGAAGCCAAGGGCCAAGGCAGTTAGTTGGGTAAATTACTTGCCTAGCCAGTGAATTTTCATAGCCTGTCCTCGTCTTCGGCTTGGAGGCTAACCTCATCACTCGTCAGTAAAATTCCTTTTTGCTGCCTAATTACATAAATAACTATTCTTGTGTGTTTCCAGGTTATAGAGATGCAGGTGAAGAGGAGAGGGAAGTATGGGGAGTGGATGATTTGAAGGAACAGATCGGTGAGGTTTGGTCCAGCGTGGCTCCGCTATACAGGGAACTTCACACCTATGTCAGATCTAAACTGAGGAAACACTATGCTCCCTACAGGATATCTGAAACAGCTCCCATACCCGCCCACCTACTAGGTAAACAATTATTCAGTATTTTACGAACTTTATGAATAGTTGTTTATGATCACGTGAACTCTATGTGAAAAAATTGGTTAATGACGTCACAAATTTATGATTTTACGGGTGGCACAATTGCATGTAAGGACTAATTTTTTGTACCAACTGTCAATGAGTACAGACTCTAAAAGCATCAAATGGTCTTAAAAAATCCGATAACTGTCAATTCCGTTGAAATATCGGTTTCGTTTCTTTTTTAGGTAAAAACAATACTTTTTCTGTATACATACATTCGGAGAAGGTGAGAAAAAGTAAAAACTAACTGTCCTATAAAAAATTTTAAAATTAAAGAAAAACAAACAATATAAATTTGCAAATTGCAATTTCAAATAACTTTTGAATGCGATTTGGTAGAAAAACGAGGTTAGTTTAATTTTATAGGTCAAGTCATACCGTTTTTAAAAACATATAGGTAATAAATTGGAAGAATATACCCCGAAAAAGTAGAGACAGTTAAACGTGAAATATTAATAATAAAAGAAACCGCAAGGTAGCCGTAGAGCAGTAAAAGAGAGTGGTGCTAGTTATCTCCCTCCCTTTTCTACTTCAGAAGGGAGGATATATCTAACTCCCACTAATGGAATAGTTTAGTCTACCCTTCTCTTTCTTACTTACTGGACGTGTTTATTCACACTTTTTAGGGTTTCGAGGTCATCCTAGAAACCCTTATGCTTTTGGTAGTTCGTCCGTCCGTCCGTCGCATCTTCGTAGGTCAGTATCTACTGACCTACCGTAGCTAATGATTTGCAATTTGGCGTGGATGAAATGAAATTTAGATTTAAAATTTGGTATACGAGTTAACATTTTTTGCCCAAAAACAGAAAAACTATTTTGAACTTAAACACTCTAAATTTCAGCGATCAATTGCGATTTGATCGCAATATTTCATATTTTTTTGTAATTTTTAAGTTGAGTATCATTTTAAGGTATTAAAATTTGGATTATAAATATGCATCGCGTTTCCAAAATGGCGGCCATTTTACCCCCGAAAAAATTAAAACAAACCGCTAAAAAAATATCTGCGATACCCCACTAGGACAGGTCCTAAAAATTAGGCAAAAATACAAAAATATACATCTCTGATGTAAAATGATATTTCCGGGAGTTGATATAAGAAAGTCAAATTTTAGAAATTTTAGGGGGCCGTAACTATGGAGCCCCAAAATTTTTATTTTTCGTAAATTTGAAGTTGAGTATAATTTTAAAGGTATTGAAATTTGGTTCACAAATAATATATATCGCGTTTCCAAAATGGTAGCCATTTTACCCCTAAAAGAACCAAGTAAGTAGTAAGTGCATATCTAAGATTTTTTTTTTTTTTTTAACAGCCCGTTGACACTCACTTTCGTAAGCAAAGGCCTCCCCGTGAGCGGGGGTAATGGTTATCTTTTTTTTTCCTTCCTTCTAATTGTCCTCTAAATAATGTTTTGTTGTTCTCTTCCACGCTTGTCTGTCCATCGCAGTTCTGTGCCATAACTTGCCTATTCTTTCATCAAACTCGTCCCTCCATCTTCTTTCTGGGCGTCCTTTTTTCTGTCGGCCTCCACACATTGACTTTGTGTGCCCATCTATTTGGATCCATTCTGATTACATGGCCTGCCCATTTCCACTTCAATTTGTGAGTAGGGTTGGGACATCGATGTCGATGTATCGAAAACATCGATGTAACGGACTTTAAAAATCGATGTTGATCTTTCGATGTATCGGTCAACATCGATGTTATCCTGAAACATCGAAAAGATCGAGAGAGATTTTTTGAAAGTGGTGACCTTTTTTTTTTTTTTTTTTTGCTCTTCAGCTTGGAGGACTGATGTCGATGTATCGAAAACATCGATGTTTTCTTTCGATGTTTTGGCTAACATCGATGTTTGCCTATCGATGTCCCAACCCTATTTGTGAGCTTGCTTCATTAGACTTATTACATTTTGCTTTTCTACCATTTTCCTGTTACTGACCTACTGTCTTTTGCTTACTCCAAGGCATGATCTCAGCATCTGACATTGAGTGTTGCAATTAGGCCATCACTTAGCCCTTTTTACGCCCCGTGGTGGAGAGTTCCAGCTACTTCACACATCATACATTTGTACATTGTACCGCCGAAGCGAGTATGGTGTGGTCATTAGTAAGCTATATAAGCGTGCGTCAAAGCGTGGGGGAAGAGTCCCCATAAAGGGTGTCCCTCGCCATCCTCCGTCCTCGAACCATAGATACAAATTACATCGTCATGACACTGATTGAACCCACATCAAAGAGTGGGGGAAGAGTCCCCATAAAGGGTGTCCCTCGCCCAGCACCGTCAGCGAATCATTGATGCAATTCAGAGTATCATGGCACGGGATCGAACCCACGACCTCGAGTTGCCTCGACTTATTGATAGCTGAGCGAGCGCCCTAACACGCTCGGCTACCCTGGCTCCCCAACAATAATATTAAATCAGATGAATTATTTAAATCAAATTATAATTATTATTAACTAAGGGAAACAGACAGAGATTTGAACCACGGGCCTCTATATTTTCAGTATAGCTCTCTACCAACTAACTACGCAGGAGAATGATTTTCTTTGACGTTAATGATACCTTGTCCCGAATTTAAGCTTTCAATTTTCCACAAGTCTTAGAAGTCAACATTAATGACATAGAACTATTATAAAGTGCCCAATTAGTACCTGTACCTAGTACAATCAATTAGAAATTCATATTTTACGATTTTGGTAGTATTCATACTACGGAAAGTCTGTTTCCCTTAGTTAATAATAATTATAATTTGATTTAAATTAAAATTTAATCTTTCCGTAGTATGAATACTACCAAAATCGTAAAGTATGAATTAGTTATTTAATGTTGTTACTTTCATTCAAAGAGTGTGGTGTTTCAGGTAACATGTGGGCACAGAATTGGAAGAACATTATAGATCTGGTGCTTCCTTTTAGTGGTAAACGAAGAGTGGACGTTACATCAGAAATGTTAAGACAAGGATATAGCCCTTTAAGGTTAATTCTTTTATCTATTATTATATATTCAGGTAAAAGTAAGATAGTAAAGCGAACGAATTCAAAGTTCTGATTCGTAATCTTAGTACGATGAAATAGAAAATAACCTTTATCAAACCGAGCTTGCTCTACCCCACAGTAAATTCTTTGCCGTTTAAAATTAAATTATTTAGATGGAACTAAACTCACTTACCAGTCATTTTTTACGATTTTTTAAATGTTACCATAACAATTTATAGGCAATGTATTGATTTCCCGACTAATACTAATAGTTTGGTAAAAATAATGACTAATTATTGTTTTATCATTGGATATATGTAATCTGTGCAAGTTTCAGCTTTCTATAGGTAGTCGGGAATTGGGTCAAATGAAGGTTACAAAATTTGTCCCAAGCGAAGATATGAACTAATTAATAGCATGTAATGAAATTGACTCTTTGGACTATGCATTTTTCTAGATAAAAAAAAAAAATAGTAATGAAAAAATCTAATTGACTTTTGATAACAATCTGAATCTGACTTACTTAACAGACATATAAAGAACTCCGATTTTTCCTAATGGCACGTTACAGCGTCTGGAGCCTGGGAGTGAATCCGAAAAAAACCAAGCGTCACAAAACCAACTGTCCCGAAATCGACCGATGACGATAACTTAGGTATATAATGACCGATTTAGTTAAAATTTGGTACACACGTTCATTTTACCAATGCCCAGGACAAGTTTGTTGGGCGTTAATCGCCCAAGCTTTCGCGCGCAACGCTCGTGTAAACGTAAGCTTCAAATGTAAAATTGGAATTTTAGGACGGGAAAAAATTCTAACTTCATCTATTTAATGAGACAAACAACTTTTTCAAGTAAATTTTTGTAGTAAAACAAACACCGACACCGCTATGAAGTGTTAAAGATCGCTACATTTATTAAAGTTGACCTAAAGGTTTAAAATAGAGAAAATAACGTTTTTACCGATATCATACGTTGTAACTGAACGAGTTTAATAAAACTTCATGCACATCGTCTAACGTGCAATTGAAAAAGGCATGTAAAATTTCAACTTGATACAAGCAGACGTTTTTGTGTAGTAAAGTGATATATTTTATATTACATATTTTAAAGGAGTAGGCCGCGGCATAAACAGGTTAGGGACTAACTCTACTACAACCATCCTCTTTAGCATCAACTTATCATGATCAACTTTTTTCTCAATATTCAATGCATATTTATTGCAAGACGCTCGCTTCAATGATAAAAAAATGTTTTTCTTTTATATAATTTTGCCTTAACTCCGCTAAGTAAAAATAGTTAGTTACTTTTAATGTTGTCTCTTTTCTAACTCCGCCATGTATAAGTATAAGTAGTTAGCATCGTATACTTAGCGGTGTGATTTTATAATTTATATTTAAATTTAAGCGTAAGGTACTTCGTTCCTAACGGGTGTCCCGCGACACCACGCGTATGTTTTTTTATACAAGGGCTTTTTCTTAAAGAAATATAATTTGATACATTTTTAATAGAATAATTATTTATTACAGAATGGTACAAACAGCTGAAGAGTTCTTCACTTCTATGGGTTTGAAACCAATGCCTGTAGAATCTTGGCGAAATTCCATGATCGAAAGACCCGGTGACAGAGCTGTTACTTGCAAAGCATCTGCTTGGGATTTCTGCAATAGGAGAGATTACAGGTAAATTGAAACAATTCCTATAAAAGTGTACATCATAGGTTTGTTTCAACCAAGCAGTGTCCGCGGTATCGTTATAGACATGCGCAATGGATAAAAGCCGTTCCAACCCGACTTGTGGCAGTGTTTTGTACCGTCCTCCAAACTGTTCACGCGCGGGGATCGTTTGCGAACTGTTTGCTCTACGGTCAAAACGATCCTCACAATACCAAGTACTGATTTGTATAAAATGCTCAGTTATTGTCAATCGACACACATGTCAACAGGAAGGAACTGTTAGGTTTTCTTGAATGTTTTTAATACAATTCGAATTATAGTCCTAAACCTCTTCCAAATAGATAATAGATTAAAAATAGATAGGAATAAAATTCAAGCTAATATTGTGAAAAATAGTGTCTGACTAACATCAAGCTGGAATGTTGTGTATAAATTAATCTTTTGATGCCTTTTAAGAGTATGTGGTCGGCTAAGTTCGTCTGTGGGACATAACTTGGCAATAGGCATTGGAAAAAACAAACCGGTGGAGAGCGGCTGGTGTACAATGTGATTTTCATGACCCTGAGTACAAAATTAGCTATTAGACCGAAAATCAAGTTGATGTTAGTTTCTCACTTGATAGGTAACCTCTTTGATTTGGAGTAGTATATGAAAAACTAAGCAATCAAGTGACAAACTAACATCAATTTGATTTTCGGTTTACTAACTAATTTTGTACTCAGGATCATGAAAATCACATTGTCCACCATAATTGGCGATATATGGCCGCTCTCCACAGGTTTTTTTTTTTTCAATTGCCTATTGCCAAGCTATGTCTCGCAGAAGAACTCTTAAAAGGCACCAAAAGATTAACTTATACACAAAATTCTAGCTTCAGGTTAGTCAGAAACTTTTTTGCACGCTATCTCCCGGACTATAATTTTCTGTCAGATTATATACACTGGTTTCACTTTGTTTCTTTTATACAGGGTGGAGCGTGGCAGACGTATGAATTTGAAAATGTAATAAAAAATAAAACACAGAATGTTACAAAATATTTTTTTTTTAATTTTTTCCTGATTTAATAACATGAGAAATTTAAATTTACCTAGATTTAAACAAAGTATCGGATAAGTGGTTCTTCTCACACTCCAAACACTGATTAAGCCTTTTTTCGAAGTTTTTGTGCACTCTTTCGAGCATTTCCACAGGAATTTCGGCAATTTTGGCTCGAATGTTGTTCTTAAGGGCTTCCAGGGTTCTGGGACGATCGCTGTACACCAAGGATTTAAGGTATCCCCACAGAAAAAAATCACAAGGAGCCAAATCAGGCGATCTTGCTGGGCAGTTTAAATAGCTTCTTAAAGAGATGAGACGCCCGGGAAATCTGTCTTGCAAAAAGTTTACGCAACCCCTTGCTGTGTGGGCTTTGGCCCCGTCCTGCTGAAACGTGGAACATAAACTTCCCGTCCCCCTCTTTCAAACGACCCTACTCTCAACCGTCTAGGACCAATAGGAAGGGAGCAATCCCCTCTTCAAATTCATACGTCTGCCGCGCTCCACCCTGTATAATCAACACGAAAAAGTTAGCCCATGATTAGCGCCTATAGGAAGCAAAATGTTTACTGTTAATAATGTTGGCAAAACATTTATTTATTATGCTAGTATAGGTAGTAAGTTTTCTGCGAACGTAGTATACGATGTACAGTTATCAAATTATTTTCATTTTAGATTGAAGATGTGTACAGAAGTGACGATGGATGATTTGCTGACTCTTCACCATGAAATGACTCATCTGCAGTACTATATGCAGTATGCTGACCAGCCATTTCTCTTCAGAGATGGTGCCAATCCTGGTAAGCATTAGGCAACTATGTTTCATCTATTTAGTTAATATTCTAAAAAATTTTATCTCAAGAAAGGAGAAAAAGTTAACTTTTATCCTAGTTTACAAGGAGGAAAGTTACTCATTGCAACCAGTCAGGTTGAACAGGGAATCATGAACTCTCATGATCCTCCAGTATTACCCTAGATAAAGCACGAGCAAGTAAGGTTGAATGAATAATGAACTCGTATAATATGAGAAAGTTTTTCTGAGTTGTCGACCAATTGTTTTTGTTTAAAATAACTATAAAAATATTTTTTTTTTTTTATTTAATAATTTAATAATAATTTAAAATTTAAATCTTCAATTATTTTTTCTTCTCCTTCTGTACGTATCTTGGGAGTAAAGATAAATTCGAACGATAATTGACTCCCTCGGCTCATAATGAACTTCTGCGCTCAGGGTACAATGACTTACTTTACTCCCTTCTCCCTTGGTGCGTAAATAACTATTGATTTATTTATCTACTGCCGTTTGTTTAAAATTGAATTGAATAACAATGATGAAATGTTAATTTTGTTGTTTGATATGATCATTTTTATTTGCAGCATTTCATGAGGCTTTAAGTGATGCTATTGGACTATCTGTAATCACCCCACGTCACCTTCATAGAATAGGATTGCTTAACAATATTACCGATGATTATGGTAAGTACTAAGTACTCACTTAACTTTTTAATAATAAGTAGGTACTCGCAAATAAGGACCGGTGTAGCGAAGCAGAGTTTTTAGGGTAGGGGTGGCCAGTGGGCACGCATGAGGTCAACGAGAGCCGCATTCCACTTTTTCATGTATTAGAAATAAATATATTTGCATATTCTACACAATTATTAAGTGCTATGTAAAGTACACATAAAAGAAAATACAATTAGGAGAGTGAGACAATGCAAATAATCATTTCAACTCAACAATTTAATTATTAAAATAAAATAATCGTTGAGCGAAGAACTTTAGTTAAATCTTGGAAATATTGAGTCAAATTTGTTAAATGGGTCATTTCAAAATTTCGGTACAATTCGTGTCACAGGGTCATAAAAAGAAAAGTGTTTATCATAAAGTTTGGATTCTTTTTTAAATATTACCTAAGAACATAAGGGAACACAACCACTAAATTTTTGACAAGCTGGGGTCCACTACTAAGGAATTAAATATATATATATATGCTATTTTCTCACTCCCTAGCCTGTCACAAGCATGGGGTGGCCAAGTTCGCCTAATTTTTTTTGCAAATCTAGAAACCAAAATTTAATTAAACAATACGAGAGGTTGTGAGAGTTCACCTGTATTTTCCATAAAGTGATCCAAAATGGTTAATTTCTGCTTATTAGCTTACTAAAAAGCACATTTTATATGTGTCACAAGTTTTGTACCTCACTCCCTAGAATTTTTTAAAAATGACCACCAAACTTGTAGAGAAGCAATATTTGTTGCTCTAGCTTCATAAATAGGCAACACTAATTCAACATGCTGGATAGAATTAAGATTTATTAGGTTACAATACAGGGCTTCTTATCTATTATGGTGGTTTAGTACTGAAAGTTAACGAGTATTTTTATTCAACCTCACTCCCTAGACCATTATAATTATTAAATGAAGGAAAGTGATTTTTTTAGTATTGCTTTTAATTTATAGTTCAGTTTGTAGAATACAGTCTTGGACATAAGCTGGATCAACCTGGAGTCATCCCTGTTCACATAATTTGACATAATATCTCATTTGGCACTAAAACCTCACTCCCTAGTCTAATAGACAAATTCCATTCACCTAGAGAGTGAGAATCTTGATGAAACAATCAGATTTTACATTTTATTTCAACTATTTTTGCCTTTTTTAAGTTGATTTACTTCAAGCCGTGACCACTCCTTATCACATTCCTCTAAATGTTGACTTGTAATGTACTTATAATAATTATTTTTGTGAGCAAGATTTTTAATTTTTTAAACGGCCCAAATGTGATTTTGCTTCCTAAAAGCTCAATTAAATTAGTTTTTAAACAAATATTTTATAAAGCTATAATATTATTAATGTTATTAATAATATTTTATTAATTAATTTATTACGCTTCTCATTAACAAGACTTGAATCTCCCTCCCTAGATTCAATCGATTTTTTAAAAATCAATATTATTGGAAATGTTGGTGATTGTGCGTGCATACAAAGGGAAGTTACTAGGGAGGCCATAAAGACATGGCAGCAGTGAAAAAAACAATTATTTCAAATTTTTTTTGAAAAATTACCAAGGTTGAAATGCACCGAAATTTTGAAATGACCCAAATACGACCGCAGTAATTCTAGTTAAGTTAGATGATAATAGGTAAACTGAGAACGATATTTTGAATTCGTCATTGTGGAGTAGAAAGATTCGTGGCAATTATGTCGTACCAAAAATTAAAATTAGACTGCAATCAGCTTGCTCTAAGTCAGGATATTTTGATTTCGGCACGTTACTAAAATTCAGCTATAGAAGTAGATTTGTGCTGTATTGGCAATGCCTCAGCCTCTTTCACCTCTATCAACAAAACTTTCTTAGTCAATTTTTTAACAAGTATTATTTCAGAAATTGGAAATTTATCTTAAATTATATCACAAATCAATTGGTTTACAAAATATAAAAATGTAGATTTCGAACTTTTCAAATCTTTAAACCTAATAAAAGATAATATACATTTTGAATGGGAGCCGATTTTAATTCAACGAAGAGCTGCATCACACACTGGTTTAGGGTATTTGCAACATTCCTGAAACTTACATCAAAACACCGATGTATCAAGTTCGAATACCAGAGAGGTGAAACATGTTTTACGCTGATACACTTCGAGTAAATTTAATAACCAAATCACGTGTTGATCGGTAAGTAAAAGACTATTAAAAATAGAAAAAAAAAACTAGAAAATATAATTCGCGCTGTTCTAATGACCTATATCATCATTTTTGTTTGTTTCAGAAACGGATATTAATTTTCTCATGGAAATGGCATTAGAGAAAGTGGCGTATCTTCCATTTACATACATCGTTGATTTGGTAATTTATTGCATTAACTGTTCTTATTAATCTAATATTCTTTACTAGTCTATATGTTCTTTTTTGGTCTATATATTATTAATTATAACAGCATAATATTACATAGTCATTATTATAAAAATTATTTATTTACCAATATTTTAAAACAATTCACAAACAATAACTTACACACCTTGTATTTCTTTCTTTCTCATCTTCTTACTGTGAGATCTCTAGTCTGTAGGGGAGTTATTTTTATTCCTAGAATCTTAATATTGATTTCTACGTTATTGGACTAATTCAGTGATGGCGAATCTATGACATGCGTGTTAGAGGTGACACGCCAAGACATTTTGGTTGACTCGCAAAATTTTACTCAATGGGTTTGAAGTGTTCGAAAAAAACCAACCTTCAATTGAAGATAACGAGTACATAATTACTTTTAATTTCTTCGTTATTTCGAGTTCATAGTTACAGTTATAATATATATTATTATTGAACATGATATGAAATAACTTCTCCCAGTCGAGGAATCGAACACTAACTCTCCACTTTTGTGCTATAAGGTATTTATTGAGGAACAACAGACTACCTACTACAAAATAACAGACATTTGTTAAAAACCATTTGTTTCAGCTCAAGGGGCCAAAAAAGTTTAAATCCATTTCTCACTATCAAGATACTTTCTCTAAATGAGAAAGTAAAAAGTCTCTAAAGAAAAGATTAATTTATTTTGCTTTTTTAATAAATAAATATATTAAAAATAATTACTATTAGAGATCTAATATCACTAAATTATGGATATTTCTATACATAATTGAAGGAGCTAGGTTTATTTTACGAATTTTGTCAAACCGAGCTCAACCGATTCGCCATCACTGGACTAATCAATAGATATTTAACTGATAAAAACTAATAAACAAATATTTGACGCTATTTTCTTAAAATTGTAACTGCAGGGTCAAGGAATATTTTTTTTAAAAGGGTATTTTATTTACAATTCAGATATCACAAATAATAAGTCCAGTTTTCCCTCCCAGCTAAATTTAACTTATAAGACGGCGTCACACAATAAAACTTTCGTTTTGCATTAAATTCTGTAAACAATAAATAGTGATATTTGATTATACTCTTTTTACAATTAGTATTAACTTTTGATTCTCAGATTGGCCAAACTATATGAGGGAAAAAATAAAGCCACTAAAGGCTGTGGGAGGGGTGGAGCCAGTGACATTTTTATTTGCCTAGTTGGCCCGACCTTCTCGAATTCAAAATCCAGTGCTCTCATTGGTTCCCCTCCACATTTTTTCGATTTTCCCGAGCTGTTAAAAGTTAATACTAATTGTATAAAGAGTATAGATGAGCTGTTATTTATTCATATGAGAATCACTCGTTTATTGAAATTGCTTGTCTCTACTTTAGCTCAATCAAGAATACAATCGGCATCTCAATAGTAGCAGCAGAATCACCCTCTTACTATCATTTGGACTCTCATTGGTTCCCCTCCAAATTTTTTCGATTTTTCCCACGCTGTCAAAGTTAATACTAATTGTAAAAAGAGTCTAGTCTATGATAATTCTCTCTACACCAAATAATAGAATGTTTGTTATTGCAGTGGAGGTGGCGCGTGTTTAGTGACGGTACACGAGACATGAACTCAGCTTGGTGGGAACTTAGAGTTTGGCACCAAGGAGTTCTTCCTCCTGTACCAAGATCTGAACATGATTTCGACCCAGCCTCCAAATACCATGTCATCTCTGACCAACCATACATCAGGTTCGTATGATGAAAGCAAAAAACAAATCTAAAACATATTTTATACAGTGTATAAATAGATTATCCAAGAAGAACATTTTTTTTTTTTAAATTTTGAGTTTTCGAAAAAAAAAAAAATCTTTGTAAAAACTCGTGCTTGTTTTTAAACCTCTAAAAGTGTTAATATTTTCTTGATTTTGTGTATATTACCATTTTTAGAAAGTTAAGATCAAGCAGGAGTTTTTTTTTTGTTTTTTTTATAAAGTATTACTTTTTTTCGAAGAAGAAAATTATTCCTCTTGGATACTATCTTGGGACACATCGCATATGATGTAGCAATACTGATTTTATATCCCAGAATACCCTCTTTAATACATAATTTATTGCTAAACATATAGAATAATAGGTGTTTACATAGTCCTAGTTCGATTCCCAGCGGGATCAAATTTATTTTATTCAATATCTTGTTAGTTAATTTTTTTCCGGATTAACGAATTAAATGGTTAAATTGATATTTAAGTGGAATACATTTTAGATTTTGCTTCCGACCTTAGCTTACCGAAGTTAACGGAAGCTATGTGATCGAACATTTTTTATGTCTCCAATTTCAAAAATACCAAGAAAGAAATCTGTTTCAGACATCAGGGAACATTATTGGATCCGTATCTGTCAGTCGCTCAAATTCTGCGAACCAACATATCTTAAGGTCCTATTTTAATGAAATTTGTATGGTAGGTCATAATTAGCCCATTTGGCTTGAAAAAGCATAAAATCAATAAGGTATGTGATAAGATGCGAGGAAGCTATGTGCCACACTAATTGGCAGGGTTTTTTTTTTTTTTTTTATCAAGATAGCCTTTTTTGAGATATACCGTTTCCTAAAGGACTATTTACATAGTTTTTGGGAGGCAGAAGTTTAATAAACAGGTCAAGTGTGTGCTAGTCAGCACACAGCGAGGGTCCGTAGGCCACACTATATAGTGTTTAAGTGTAAAGTGTATAAACAGTGTTTTTTTAAAATGCTAAAAAGCTTACTTTGAACAATTCTAAGGGTCTGATATTCTCAAAACACACTCTGATAAAGTATATTTTTGCCACTGAACCGGACTACAACCATACAAATACATCGAAAAGACCATAATTATAAAAAAACGTATTTTGTCAATAAAAAATAAAATAATATTTTTTTTGAAATTTCCAAAAAGTGGTATCTTTACTTTTGGTCTAAGAATGTTCAGGAATTTTTTCAGATTTTTTGCACTTCACATAAGCGAGATAGAGGGGGGGGGGACACGTTTCACACCCATTTCAAACTTGCCTACGCTCGCCCTATCAAAGTTATAAAATAAGAATTATATATTTTTGTAATCACCTCGACGTACCCTTTCATATGATACCCCTCACGGTGTCGAAAAAAAATAAAAAAATTTTAACCCTTAAGTTTTTTTACCCTAATTCTTTTTTAAAAATATTTTTTTTAAGTCGCTATATTTTTAATATATGAGGGCACGTACAAGACACATACATGCCAAATTTCAAAGTGATCGGACGAAAGGTGTAGCCGTGAGAGCACGCGAGAGGACGGACGTACAGACACACGCAGGAAAATATAAGGGTCCTTGGTTTTGCCTACGGACCCTAAAAATCCATTGCTCAATTATGCCTTGAGGTATGATTTTTCCGAACTTTGTAATTAAAATTTCATTGAAATCAGTTTAATAGTTAAATCATCAAACGTCTATACAAACATACAGACCAACTTAAAAACCACACTCTTTAAGAAATTTTTGCGCTAATAATTATCTTTCTACATGTGAAGAGCCAAAGACAGACAAAGATCTTTTTTCCAATTTTCTGTTATCAATAGTTTCTTGTAGATTTTTGGCTGCTGCATCAGATTCTGTAATCCATTTGCACCAAAAATGGCTGAAAAAGGGGTAATAATTCAATAATATTGTTAGTTTTGTTTCAAATGCGGACAAAACTCGATAAACAAAAAGTGGACAACAGCCTACAACCTACAACAGCCAACAAGCGGCTGCATTCTAGCTAAATCATTCCATGTTTCTAAAATCCAGAGTGTAATTTGGCTTCTTAAGTGGACAATTTGACATTAAAGATGGCGTTTTTTTGGTTCAAAAGCCTGCTTTTCTTCCAAACCGGACAACTTGACTTTTTAACTCAATATATTGCAGCTGATATATCAAATGATGTCAAGTGTTTAGTACACATTACACGTAACTAGTTTTGAATCTATTAAGGAGCACAAAAAAATGTCACAGCCCTAACCACCTGTAGAATTTGAGCTACAGTCTTTTTCTCCTGTAAAATTTTGTTATTTATGTTTCAGGTATTTCATGAGCCTTATTCTTCAGTTCCAAATATACGAGTCACTCTGTCAGGCTGCTGGTCACATTGGAACACTCCATACTTGCGATCTGTACAGATCTAGAGAGGCGGGAAGGTTACTAAGGTAATAAAAACAATTTGATTGTTTGCTTTATAAGAAAAGAAATGTTCTAAAGTAAACATTAAGATAACATAATATGAATTATTAAATAATGAAATTTTGTTGTGAATTGAAGATAAAAAATCTGTCTAAGATTAGACAAACTTTCTCATATTTGTGTTTTCTATTTTAAGTTGTTACGAGTTTTCGGTAGTTACATTTAATAATAATTAAACATTTTATCAAAATTTATCATGAAAATAACTTTTCTCCGGCGGGGAATCGAAACCGCCTCTCTCTGTCTGCGTTCAGACATACATTTTTTAAAAACCACTTTTTAGGACTCAGGGGGACCTCAAAAAATGTAATGTCATCAAAATTGAATTTTCGCGTTATCATAATACTTTCTCTTTATATATACTTACTACGTATATTATATATGATAAAGTAAAGAAATGCTTTAATAATTATTATTAAATTTGTTTTGTTTTTCTATTATTCAGGGAAGCTTATTTAAATAAAAATTCAAAAAGCAGCATGCTCAATACATTAATTATATCTGACATAATGACTATTATCGAGACAGAAGTATAAATTATCTACGTTTATTTAGTACTTTGAATTAGAGAAAAATTGATGAGGTATATGTCTATTCCACTTTAAAAATGATTGCTTTTTGTGTTGCTTATTTAGTGAAATAATGTCTGCTGGGAGTTCCAAGCCATGGCCGGAAGTGTTAAGGATTGCTACAAGAGGGGCTACTAACAAGTTGGACGCTAGACCACTGCTGGAATATTTTAAACCTCTGCTACTATGGCTAAGAGTGGCAAACAGAAACGAGAAAATGATTGGATGGGTCACTACAGACCAAGATGAAGGTATTCCATTGCTTAACTATTAGTATGAGCTGAAGAACAAACTTTTAATTTAACGTAATCTAAATGAAAGAAAATACACTTGATTGTTGAGGTAGAGGGTTGCAGATGATAGATGATGTATTTTACTTAAGGTGGTTTCACAGTTTCACAGCTAGCGGATCTTGGCGCGTATCCGGCTATAATATAGTTAACAATATATCCTTGAAACCGTAGAGACCGCTGGTGTCCCCCACGCCGTTCAGTCAGGCAGGGGTGTCCATGGGGGGGATTGATCATCAGAATTTTTGGGGGGAATCCAATTTTGGGGTATTTTTCAGAGGTTCGGGGGGGGGGGGGGGGGTAAATATTCTAAGTGTATCAGGCAGTTGTGCGGGGTTTGCGCCATGGGCCTTTGGGGGGATGGGCACCCCTGCAGTCAGGTATCAGGTTATAAACAAAACAAACCAATTCGTTTTTTTTTAATGTTCTGAAGGGATAATTTCCGCTTTTCTTGTAACTTAACAATGAACTTTTTAAACGGTTCAATTTTCGCTGTTGTTCATAGTTATTCTATTCTTAAATTCTATGCATCAAACATAATGTAAAATCAAGTAAATGCATAGAAAGTTTTAAGTTAAAGTTATGATCTTTTACCGATTTATTTTGATTGATTCGGATGGCTTTTAACCTTTAACCTTCTAGTTTGTCGTGTCCCTTTTGTAATCTTCTTATATCGTTATTCATGATTTTTATCTTGTAAGTTTATATTTTGGTAAAATGAATGTGATGGCGGTGATTCCTCCGGTCCCACCACTTCAAAAATTAATAATTATTATTATGGTCACTTGGTAAGATCCCTAAAACAAAAATGCCAAAATACAGTATGAAAAAGTTTAGGTCTGAGTATAGACTGAAAAAATTTCACCTTGCGATGTGAACACTAGATTCAGGCGATAAATTTTCCCCATAATATAATATCCTAATTTATTTTTTAATGAAAACAGACGTGGGGTCGGCAATTACGAACATTACATTTGAGTGGTACGAGAATGTACGGTAATTTTAAAAGGAAGTCTAAGAGGACAGCTGAGCTTGAGTTGGCAACCCTGATCCTGATACAGACCGCCATTAGTCTTGGACATTCAGTTTAATCTAGACGGAGACGGAGCACAATCATTTTCTATTAATGTGCTAAATATACATTAAATAAACTTTAAATTTGTATCAATAAGATTATATATGATTTTATTCTTGATCAAATTGTAGGTACGTACATATTATGGAGACAAACATGGATTTTAATAGTTTTACCCAAATAAAACTTGTTTTGCAATCATTTAAAAACTGATTCCCCTTGATCTGGACTTTCAGTGATCGGGTCCCATCAAATCCGGGATTGGCGAGACTACTATGATTCAATTAGCACATAAATTTGACACAAAATTTGTACTGTTCAACAAAATAAAGGATGTGTTATATTGTTGCAGCTTTGTATGAGCAGTGGTCAGTAGGGTGCACAATGAAACCAGGATCGCTAATTCTCACTGTGGTTACTACAGCAACAGTTCTTCTTCATTTAACTAACTAATTTTAATAACATCTGTGATCAAAATTTCAACAAATTCTGTCAATTTTTAACTTTCCAAAAATTAGTAAGAGGGTGATTCTGCTGCTACTATTGAGATGCCGATTATATTCTTGACTGAGCTAAAGTAGAGACAAGCTTTTTCAATAACAGATTGATTCTCATATGAATAAATAACAGCTTAACTATACTCTTTTTACAATTAGTATTAACTTTTAACAGCGCAGGAAAATCGAAAAAATGTTGAGAGGAACCAATGAGAGCACTGGATTTTGAATTCGAGGAAGTTGGGCCAACTAGGCAAATAAAAATGTCACTGGACCCACCCCTCCCACAGCCCTTAGTGGCTTTATTTTTTCCCTCGTATAGTTTGGCCAATCTGAGTGTCATAAGTTATTATTATTATTACTAATTATAAACAGATTATAGCTCACTACTAATTAATTTACTTTAAGACTAAAGATGAAATACCAAAAAATAACTTTTAACTTGTCTGCATTTAATACTTTTAAACCTGTTAAGCTTAAAACCTTCAAAAAACTATATTTTTCAGATGCCATCCCCCCCCCCCCCAAAAAAAATACCTACCTTTCCAAAAGTGTGAAGGTTTAATATCAAAGTGTCGATATTGACAATAATTGAAATAAAACTAGAGACAAAAATTTGTGGATATTACACACAGTGAATAAAGCTCAAAGAGCTAATTTTTTAAAATATATTGTCAAAAAACCATAATTGTTTAAATTAAAACTCTCATCGTGAAAGCTTCAGCGGTTGATATCATCATTGATTTCCAAGTCTTCCAGTGATGATTTAGACGGGTTTTACGATGCTTTGCCTCTTATTATACAGGAGACATTTTCAGGGATGTACTGTATATTATGTTAATCTGTGAGGAAGGACTAGTAAGTCCAAGTTGTCTTTCATAGATCAACATGTACATTCCTGAAGATGCCTTCAGAAAAGAAGGTGAAACATCAGAAAACTCATTTAAACATGATATGGTCACCACCAGAAGGCCCGACATGATAACTAACAAAATTATGTTTTAAACATCTAAATATGTGATAAACAATTTACTCTTATTGATAAAATAATACTCAAAAAAGAAATATAAGGCAAAAATATTTTAAAATATGTAATCTATTAATGATACAGAATTACCCAGGAAAATTTACTTTTGTTAATTAATTTACATAATAATTAAATGCTAAATGTAAATAATTTATTTATTACTAAACATCTATCAAGGATTGTACCCCCCCCCCCCCCTCCCCTCCCCTCCCCTCCCTCGACACCTATATTTAAATAATGTTAAGGTAAATAAATAATAATTTGTAAACGGCAAAATATTTGTAAATATTTTTTATTGATACCAATGTAAAAAAAAAAGTTTTTTTATTTGTTAACTAATAGATTATAGAACATGTTAAAGAAATATTTTATTTACAAGATACCCAAATAACACAACCCTAAAATTACTTTGGATAATGATATTATATCGTCTAGAGAAATATGGAGGTAAGTGCAAAAGTAGTAATTTGTCAGAAGAGAAAAACAAACTACGATTTCTTCAATTTTTTTTATTAATAGAATGATATTCTTTTAATCAATAAGAAAACCAGGCAATATACAGTTTACTCAAGGCCTTTTTAAGCATTGGTATTTACAAAAATAATGTGCTCCAATTTAACCCCAAATTTAGTCCAAATGTATTGTTGCTCTGAAGCCTTAAAAGTGTAAACAACAAAATACACCATAGAATTTTATTAATAAAACAATTATAAATACTAGGTATACAATAAATAAAATATATAATCAGAGAAAATAATAAAATATTTTTGTATAAAGAATGATAATGTTCTTGATGATAATGGTATCTTAAAGTATTTATAAAAAAAATACGTGTGGTGTCGCGGGACACCCGGTAGGAACAAAGTTCCTTACATTTTTCATTAAATATAAATTATAAAATCACACTGCTAAGTACGTATACATTGCTAACTACTTATACATGGCGGAGTTAGAAAAGAGACAAAATTAAAAGTAATGAACTGTTTGTACCTGGCAGAGTTAAGGCAAAATTAAAAGAAAATCATTATTTGTATAATTAAAGCAAGCGTCTTACTATAAATATATATTAAATATAAGAAAAAAGTTGATACTGATGAGTTTATAGTGAAAAAGTATGTTTGTTAAAGGAGTTTGGATTGAAATAGGACTGTTTTCTTCCTACCCGCCCAATTAATTTAAAATATATCTCTTCCCTACTCTACAGCTTCTGCTTGTATCAGGGTGAAATTTTACACGATTATATTTTATTTATTTACAAAAAAAAGTGACATTTTTTACATATATAACAAAAATAATCAAAACATATCAAGTAACAGGTCTTCCTTAATAACACTTTTTCCCGTCTTTTAAAGCTTACGATTACGCGAGCGTTGCGTGTGAACGCTTGGGCGGATAACGTTTTCCGACGAACTCAGCCTGGGCATTGATAAAATGAACATGTGTACCAAATTTCATCTAACTCGGTGATCTTTTACTCAAGTTATCGTCATCTGTAGATTTCGCGACGGATTTTGCGTGACGGTGATTTTGTGACGGTTATTTTGTGATGGTGATTTTAGTCGTTTTTTTTTTTCGGATTCACTCCGGGCTCCAGAACGTGCCATAAGGAACTTCGTTCCAAAAAAGTATTAAAAAATAAAGTATCTTCAAATAATATTTACTGTTAGCTTATATTTTTATGGTTAATAAACAAATTTTTATCACTACCACCTTCTCATATGCAATGAATAATGAAATTGAATTTAAACATCATTAGATGTATTTTTTTTTAATTAAACATTTAAAGAATATTCAAAAGGTGATTGTTTACATTTCATCGATATTTAACTGAAACAGATTAACTCATTAATATCCCACTAACAAGATTATCCCCAGGAAACGTCCCTCTTCCACTACTTCAGAACCGTTTTCGAGAAATATATATATATATTTTTTTTTTTTTTTTCATATTTTTGGAATAGCACCCCCAAATTTCCCCAAATTAATTTTTCGATTTTGCCTCGGGGTATGATTTTTTAGAACATGTATGCCAAATTCAATCGAAATTATCCTAGTAATTTTAGACTCCACATGACTGGACGGACTACTGAAAGAAATTTTTTAAAAACCACTTTTTTGGACTCAGGGGGGACTTAAAAAGATGAAAATTCATTAAAATCTTAAAATCAATCAATTAAATTAATTTTCTCTTTAAATATACTACCCATATGAGAAAGTAAAAAGAAAAGTTTTTTATTTTTAAATAATAATAATTATCTGTAAATATAAATCTGAAATTAATATTTATAATCCAAATGTTCCTTGACCTAAAGTTAGGGAGATGAAGAAAAGACATAACTGTATCAACATATATATTATTTATTGTTTTAAATTATAAATTACAACCTTTACTTATTATACTGGGTTTATAAAAAACATGTATATACCAAACATTATTATTTATGTTTTTCAATTGTGGTATTTAACAAATGCAACGTATAAAAGTGGCAAAATATGGCTTATTTAATTAATACTTTAATTTAATTCTAAATAATAATAATAATTATAAATTAATTTACAGTAATATTAAACAAAAAAATTTTAAAAAAACTACAACAATAAAATCAAGCAAATGTTTTAAAACTGAGATAAATTAATATTCTATTACTTTTATTTTTTTTTTAAATAATTTAGTTTGTATACTTCCACATCATAACAATCCGCTTCCACAACTGAATACGTATTGAGAGATTTTGAGGATCTAAAGTAAATTAATTTAACTGAATCATAATAAAAGGCATTCACAGATACTTATCTGGTACAAAACAACAAGTTAGTTCAGCAATTAACTAGGTTATTATTTTAGTATTTTTCGCATAAAAATGAACACAAAAATGTAATTTTATTGTAAAGGATCAACTGCTGTTTAATTATTATTTATTAATCTCATGGATTAGACATGCAGTCAGAGAAATTTTGAATTTTTGTGAGGTTCTATTAAAATATATTCTTATAACAAAATTATAAAAAAGTTATCATCAAAATTGGTTGAAATTGCATTTTTGAGCAACTAGTGTAGTCTAGCAAAATTTGAGCTAATACCCACAATAATTTTGAGCTAATGTATTGTAAATTTGGGTTCACAAAAAAAAAAAATCTTTGGAGTTAATAATAATAATTGTTGTATACTTCATTCAGGGTCAAAAATCTTTCCATCTAACTTTGGGCAATCATTCAGGCATTTTTTCGCAGATGTAGTTAGACAATTAAGATTTTCTAATGAAGTCTGTGACGATGGATTCGAATATTTTTCATCTAGCATTGTGATATAACGTCAAAGTCCATGCTGCTGCTTTGAGTTAAGATTATAATGGTTAATTTTCCTAACAATGCTTCCAGGTGTAGGAGTGAAACATAAATAAATCCTACAAGAGGATATCATCAAAAGAAATTAGACTGTTTTGAACAAAAAAAACAAACATGTTTAATGATATTTTATTTAGTGTCAAGATGATATATCAGATTTTTACAGCGTAAACAAAAAATCGGTCTAATAAATGTAATAACAAAAATGTTTCATAAATATATTGATACAATATTTAAATCCCAAAATAACTTATTTAATTGATTTATTTTAAACCGATTGAAAAAGTTGTCTACAGGTGATTGTTTACTATTTGATATCGATTTTCTACAAAATCAGATTTATTTTTATCAATATCTCGGAACTAAATTAAGCCACTTAAATGGTTAGATTCGTATTTAAATAGACTGCATTTTAGTTTGTTTTTTTAATCAAATTTATCGGAATCGTTTTCAAGAAATAATTTGTTTTCCCAATTTTTCAGAGTTTTGGAGAGTTATACCAAATATTATCAAAATCCTGTCCGTAGTTTAGGCTCCATGCATCTGGGAGTATCTGTCGTTTGCAACTGCAGACGACAGACTGAATTTATTTTTTTAACTAAACCTTTTTGGACTCAGGGGGCCTCAAAACTCGAAAATCCGTCAAAATCAAATTTTTATGCCATCACAATACTTCTTTGAATATACTACCGTAAATGAGAAAGTAAGATATCAAATTTCAACTTTGTACAATTATTTACAATGATAGGTATACAAACTGAGACTGTATAATAATAAAATCAATTGAAACTAGGTGGGAGCTGATATCAAGTTGGTTTAATGTTACACGAGTTACTGTTAGACAACTAAAGGAATACACTAAATAAGAAATCAATAAATAGAATTTCTCAAAGCAACACCAAAATACATAATTTTACTATAATATATCATTTATCATTAGTGGTGAAAATTAAAAATGAAGTGGGTCTTCACTGACAAAAACAAGATTGTTATGATGACTGGTTATTAGGAGGAAATACATCTATAGCCAATGGTTATAACCAAATAGAGGATCTACAATCTACACACTTGTTAACGCGGTAGTTAACAATTGAATAATAATTTGTAAAAAAAAATATGGGTACAATTCCAACATAAATTATTTGCCCAACATATAATATAAAGTAAAACAAGTATGCATGGAAGCAATTAAATTACTAAGGGTCTGAGATTGTATCTTATTAATACAGTGTATTTGCTAAACATAAATATTTCTTAATTTTATAAGTTGTCAATTAGTTATCTACTGCCAGTACATTTTATTTTTTATCTTACAAATTTAAAACAGTTTTGTAAAAAATATATTGATTCCAGCACATTAAATGCCATACGAAATGCATTTTAACAGATAACAAAAGAAAATACAAGGTTTGAAACAATTTTACAATACTAAATTTGTCAAAAAGGTACAACACTGGTAACAATAAGACAAAGATAAATAAATAAGAAATTATAATAAGTGTCAACATATAACAATCATTTTAAAGATTATTAATACATATTAACTAAACTAAAATTTAAAATAAATTCTTCATATATATTTTTTCTTTTTTTTTTACAAAAAAGAGATAATGCTGATACTACAAATACAAATCAATCATAACTTTGAAAACATCACATAGAATAACAATTTCAATAATTTGACTGCATCTAACATGTTTAAACAATCCCATTATAATTAGTTAAGAAGGGCGTAACATTGAATACTGAATAGGTATTAACAGGGAATGATTTTACAGGGAGTATTGTATTCTTAAAATCAAATCCGTAACTATTCATATATTTTGACTAAAATATAAATAAATAATGGAGTCAGATTAAAGCTATATTAAACCATTATTAAGTTTAATTTCAATTTTTTTTTTTTTAAATATTATTAACTTCACATTTTTTCAAATACTCGACTCAACATTTTAAGTTTGTAAATACTTGGATTATCCACCCTGCAAACCGCAGAAGGAGAGTAACAGGGAAAACCAGAAGGGACTGTATTAGAAATCAAACCTTCAGAGATAACCTGCAAGTTGACTCGTTAAAAAACATGGTGGCTTCAAACTAATTAAGATGGTTTGGTCACATGAGCAGAATGAAGGAGGAGCGCTATCCCAAACAAGCGTTCGAAGCAAGACCACAAGGAAATAGACCCAGAGGGAGAAGACTTATTTGGGAAGACAATGTGAGAACCGCACTTCAAGAGCGAAGAGTAACCTGGAATGTAGCCCCGAGACTGGCAGAAGATAGATCCCGATGGAAAACTATTTGTCAATCCTTTACACCATACGGTAGAAGAGGACGGGATTAAGTAAGTAAGTAAGTAAATACTTGGATTTACAAATAAAATGTGAATACTGAAGAACCCCACTAGTCTGATCTTGGTTCAAGCAGTTGCTCAGATGGGAGTGAATCCTCATCCTCATTTGACACCCATATTACAAATCCTTCTAATCTGGTACATAAAAGGCCCGAAGATATCTAATTTAGTTAATTTAACAATTGTCATACTGCTGTGCAGTGTATTTTATTGTTTTAAAAGTATTTCTCTGTTTTTATTTGCTTGGTGATCCAACAATGAGTTCGGTCCCAAGATCTGGTTAACAGGGCTTCTACTGTAATTATGACTAGAGAGGTTAATAAAAGTAACACTACAATATTGTACTGTACAATATATTAACCTCTCTAGTCATAATTATGAAGTGGTACCACAAAATCTCAGTCAAAACAACCAATTATTTCTACTGTAATAAGAAAAGTTTTTAAGTAGATTCTCGTAGATCTATATTATGTATAAAAACATTTGAATTAGCCTTTTTTACATTATTGTATTTTTTACATTTCGAATTTACATTATTGGATAACACTTCCATACAAATCTAGCTTTATGAAATTAGTTTATTTTTTACACACTTTTAATTAAATTCTCTTGTTTGTCTAGGACAAATCTTGTAACTTAAATTTGACCCATTCCCGACTACCTAGAGAGCAGTAACTTGCAAAGATTATGTACTCAGATGACAATACAATATTCAGTCATTAGTTATATAAAATCTTTTGTCAGAAAAAATATCTGATACATTTTGGAGGTGAAATTCAAACCAAATTTTAAACAAATACAACAAATGAGCAAGCTTAGTTGGAACCATGTTCCACTCACCTTGGGGTTACCTCTAGTGCTTCCAAGACATCCCTCTGGTTCTATCTCCGGTTCTACAGAATCAATTTTACAAGAAGTCATTACTGCAACTATTTTCAATTCATCAATTATTACCGGTTTTTATTCATTTTCCCAGGGACAAATCTTATAATCTATATTTGACCATCTTAAAAATCATTATCACTGAAATTTGGTAGAGAGACATATACGTTCGTGTAAGCCGTTAAATTAATAAATGTTTAGATCTATATGAAGAAATGTTGACGGTAAAATGCAGGAATTCAACAATGACAACCATTGACAGGTAAGTAAGGTTAGAATGATTATAAAATTTGACGTGACAAAAATTAAAAAGTAGAAAATAATATTATATTTTTAAAAAAATTAAAACAAGCTTTTATAAAAAATCATGCCCTAAAAAAGGATAATTTTTTATAGGTCATAGGTCATCCTCGAAACCCTTATGCCAAGGGTGATGTGTCTGTCTGTCGCACTTTGGTTCATATTATATTCTGAACTGTTCAAGCTTCAGTACTATGTTCAATATAATTAACTATTGGCGTAACTCTTGTCCTACGTCCCACACATAGGAAAAATACAGAGATGTTAAAAATTTGCTACTGATGGGAAGGGACCCAGCACATAGCACCCCAAGCAGTGAATTTGCTGGGCAGCGGCCACATTCAAAGGGTTGGCCAGTGAAGTGAATAAATGCATAGCCCCTTACTTATAACCATAAACAATACATATAATTGGTGTTTTGTCCCCTTGTTGATCATTTTAATTTGTATCTTTAAACATAAATAATGTTAGGCCCTCAATTAACATATAGTACATCATATATTTTTTTTTTTTTTTTTTTTTTTTTTTTTTTTTTTTTTTTTTTTTTTTTATAATAACTAATTAAGGAATTATAGAAATATATGTAAAGGATTGAATTTTCATATATTGTGTGAAAATATGTAATTGGGGGGAAAAAAATAAAATAAAAAAATAAAAATAAGAACTGTTTTTGTTAAAATATGTAGTTAATCTAATCATTGTACTTTGCTCTTTTGTGTTGCCGTTTCATGTCTTCATTTTTATATACATATATAATGATTGTTTGTTGTTGTTTTGGTTATTTTAATTTTATTTTTGTGTTTTTGTTTTGACTCACAATTTTTTATCAACTAAGCTTAGATTTTTCAAATTAATTAATGTTAGTCTCTCCCTGGGAGTTTTACAGGGAGGATTCATTTTAATATTATGTGCTTCATAATAAACATTTTCTTTTTTATCGTGACAAAGTTTTAAACTGCTAGAGACTATGTCCTAGGAATATTACCAGGTATTTATATATACATAATTATGTTTTTATTGTGTTTTTACTGTTACATTATTTATATTTCAACCACTAAAAGACTGTATTAAATCAAAAACTTTTTCACCATTGTATTTATAAAAAACCAAAAAATATATGTTTTTGAATTTTTAATGTTTTAGCCTGAGGAAGCCCTTAGTTAGGGCGAAATATAGCTGTTTTTTAAGAAAAGGAGGAGTTTATTCATTGTAACCCTAACCAGACCCTAAGAAAATATATACCTATATATAGTTTTCAATCATATATATTTTTTTTTATACTTATCCATAAGTGGTAACAGTAATAATTTAAATTTTACTTGTTATCACTTTAAAAAATAAAACAATTAATTAACACTCCGTTATAAATACAAACAATTAAAACTATTATAACATAACTAAGATTCATAACTAAATATCAACTTTTAAAGAAAATTGTACGCTAATAATATTAAACATTAAATATTCATAAAGGATATTATTTTTATTCAACCATAAAATATATATGTTTAATTAAAATAATATAGAAATAAAAGAAAAAAAGTTCATCTTTATTTTATCAAAATATATGTTTTTAAAGCAGCAACAATTAATCCTTAACTTATTTTAATAATGTAGTAAAAAACATTTATAAGCAATAAATAATACAAAGCTGACAGAATACTATAAAAAATAACAATAAACTGCTCTTATACTCAACTATGTATCTAACAATAATTTGGGGATTTATGCAAAATGGCAAGCATTTAAAATACAATTATTGAACATCAACTTGAAAAAAAAAAGTTAAAGGAACACATAAAATCTAGAAAATTCAATGTAAAAAAGGAGAGGTTGAAATTGAGAGTGTGGAAAAGAAATACAGTAGAGCGTTGATTATCCAAACGTCAGTTATTTAAAAGTTCAACTATCCGAACTGACTTCATGGGGGGAAAAAAATGCACTATCTACCGCTTAATTAATTCTTAAAAAGAGCGTTGTTAGCTGTATAATAATATTTTTTCACTAAATACTATAGAAAAATAAACAAAGATTGCTTTCAGTATAAACGTTATTTATTTGTTTTACATCTCTCCTTTTTTTCTTATTTTTTGGATGGGAAATTGGTTATCCAAATTTTTAATTATCCAAACCACCCTACACATCTTCTGTTCGGATAATAGACACTCTAAAGTATATATTTATAACATTTTGAGATATCTAAAACACAAGTTTTTCTCCTCCTATCTTAATGAACTAAACAAATAAATCAATTTCTATTTTTATATATTTATAAATAAACCTATTCCATACTCAAATAGATTAAATTAGATAAAATAAACAGGATATGGAGAATTATAAAATCTGTAACAACTTAAATTTTAACCACAATTTTAACAAAATTGTGGGTAGATACCTAAAATGCTATTATCATTCTACACCCTCTAATAGAAAACTATTTGGTTGGTAGTTTCAGGTGAGATTTTGTAGAAATAATATTCCAGAATATTTTTTTTTTCTTTTAAAAAACAAGTTTTTTCACAAATTTACTCTTTTCAAGTTAGTTTTTTGCAGCAATAGTAAAGTAAGTTTGAAAGAGTGATTTTTTTTTTTTTCTCTTTTATAAAAGTGTTAATCTTGAGAGGGTAGATATTAAATTTAAAAATTTGATCTTTTAGCTACGTAAATATTTACATAATATAAAAATAATGTGCAGTAAGTCCAGCAAGATACAGTAATACCCCGACTTATGTAAATTCAGAGTTACGTAACATTCAACACTGCTGCTGAAAATGATCAGGGTAGATTCTGTAGCTTTGAAACCTCCCTTTTTCTGTGATTATATATAAAAATTTGATATGAAGATGCGCCTGTATTTGATATCTGAAATTTGATATGAAAAAGAAGCGCCCAGCCTGTCAATGTGAATCTGTAACTTTGATTGTTGCAAAATAACAAAACAGTTGATATTTAGTGAGTGATATATTATCACTTAAAATTGGCTATGTGTTTACACATTGTTATGTTTACATCAAACTGAAGTCAAAATCAAAACAGATTGACACCTTTATTGTATTTATTTTCATTTTCAAACTGAAGTAACTTTTATTGGACTTAGTTTGTGAAAGGAGTTATCACGTATTATATTTTTTATTTGATCTATTTTATTGTTTTGTTGTACTTTTTTACTTTAGCATTTTGTTTCTTTAAAAATTAATTAGTATATACTTACATGTTCGATAACATACTCCATTTTTTCCTTAGTAATAAGTAGAGGTACGGAATTTTCGCTTTTACAAAATAGACACGAATTTATGTGAACATTTCTTATATTTGCGAATAGATGCGAAATGTACATAATAATAATTTTTATTAATTACGTAACATATATATTTTACAAACAAAAGTTTTCAATAACTTCTCGCAGTCAGATAACTCCTCTAAAAACCATTTTTTTCAATTAATATAATAATATATTTAACAAAACATTTAGGCGAACGATGAAGAAAAATTCTTATAATTTATCAATTGCCTTAGGAAGCTAATGGCATTTAGCTGAATGATGAAAGGAGCTTCCAAGTATATACTGAGTAAATAGTTAGAAATGAAAGTGGATGTCATCTCGACATTCGTTGAAGGTTTGGAGTAACTAAGTTTCGGCGCCTTTCTTAGAAGCTCGTAACACGAATCTAAGCTCCCAACTTTGAGTTATCACTTTATAACAATGTTTTGTTTTTTTTTAACGAAAATATTTGAAGTATTGCAAGTATGACAACCTTAAATCAAAATAAATTACTCGAAGGCTTTTCAAAAATTCCTTTCTTCTGAGCACTTTCTTAAAATGAGCTCATTGATGGGTATACTCAATTTTATCACACAATGCTTCAATCAATAAACAGGAATGAAGATCCAAATGTTGACATTTTGTGGGCTACTAAATGCTGCTTTCCACCTTTGCTGAAGCAGCTTTGCAGAGAATTTAGAGTCCAACTAACAGCATAGACGCAGAACGAAATATTGACCGAAGAACGAGTCTAAAAGAATCAGATGTTTAAATAACAACAATGTTATCCGTTAATTAACATTAAAGGTAAATTTTAAGTGAATAAAAAAGTTGTTTTATTTCATATAGTAATAAATACGAATTTTAGCAAAATTTTGAACTTAATTTTTTTTTTTTTTTTATTTGTGAAAATTCCGTACCTTTAGTAATAAGTACCCTTAAGAATTTATCGAAGTACATTACTTGAATTTGCAGTCCCACCTATTCCGGGTGTGACACTATGTGTTGACAAGCTGTCAATTATTGAGTTCATTGTAAAAGAATAATATATTTATATATAATATGGTTTTGCATATTATCTGTGTTAGTTATTAGTAACTATTACCTTTACACGGGGTATTACTGTATTTTGAATTTTTAACAGAACCTATATGTTAAACAAAAGGAAACCTCATTTTGAAAAAGAATCTAAGTAACTTCTGGGTGTTAATTATTTTTAGAAAAGTGAAGGCTTATTATCCTGACTATAAATGAGGAGACATACTTAAGGACACTCTGCTTTTATCATTAAGGAAACTCCTATAAATGTGGGGTTTGCATGGTACTATTAACTCAAGAGCTCTTAGCACACTTTCATACAAGATCACAGTATTTCTTTCTTTTGCTCTTTTTTAAAAAAGTTTAGATGCTAGTTCTGGAATATATATTTTCTTTTAAGCTGCCAAAAGTATTTTTACCGTAAAATAAATAGACGTTAACATATTACAATATAAAATTAATAATTTCACCTGCTACCCGCTCATTTAACACTTTTTATAACTAAAATAAATAAGTAAAAAAACAAAAGGCAGGAAATTAATACAATATTGGACATTAGGATAGTTATGTCTAATACAATAAAAAATCAGTAAAATAACATAAAAGGCAGGAAATACATACAATAGAGGACATTACGATAGTTAAGTCCATCTGTCAGATTTAAATTTTATAGTCACACACAAAACAACAATCCTACAATACAGCATTTACAGCAGGGTTAAATTAAAAAATATCTTTCACACATTAAATTCCACATTATTACAAATATACATAAAATATTATGTAAAAACATTAAAGACTAGCCACTAAATTATATACATTATATCTCCATTTAGTTTGTTTTCTTTGTGTCGAAAAATTTTCCTTTCTTTCTATTCATTTTTTTCTCTAAAACTAGATGTGTTATGAAAATAATTAAGAAAATATAATTAACATTTTTTTCCCCTCAGTATTTTTTTTAATTTCTTTTTTTTTAAATATTTTTTTATGAATTATAATTGGTGTAATACATATGTTACCGGAATTAGGCGATGAGAAGATTTTCCATTAATTTTTTGTTAAGATTAATTACTTAAAATAATATTTAGGGGGCATTTATTATTATATTTTATGATGGGGAAGCCCAGATATTATTAATTGCTCTTGAAATAATAAATGTTAATAGAAGACAGAATATTAACAGGGGTTTTTATTATTATTATTTTTGTTCTTGAGCAAATTTTAAATAACAAATATAAAAAAAAGTTGTTGAACAAATATTCTTTACACATACTGATAAATATTTTATATAATTGTGTAAAAAAAGTCAGATCTTCAGATGAGATTTAATGAGATAATATTGGTTAATCTCGGAAAATAATTAGGAACTTATCACGAGAGTGATAAGTTAAAAGAACTTCACTTATGAGCATATCCTTTGAGAATAATCCCAAATATTGGATTTATCCATTATTGTATGAATTTATAGGTCCGCCTAAAGATGTATATTTGTTTCAAAGATTCTCACACCGACTATTAAGCTGGATCTACACCAATAAAAATTTGTGTTGTGTGTTGAATTTAGAGTGCGGTGAAAATATTTTATCTACTCACAGCAGCAAAATTAAGCATTACTTAACTGTTTTTAGGCTGGAAAGTACTATTTTGCTGATTTGTTTTTAAAATATTAAAAACAGGCAGGAAAGTAATTGAAACAGTCAGAAAAGTCAGGGAAATATTTCCCTGACTTTTTCACCAACTTTTTCATTCTTTTTTTTTTTTTTCACTAACATTATATATTATATAACAATAACAATTATATTATCAACATTATATACGATTCAACAGAAAATTTTAAAACGTAGTATATAAAAAGTTCTTTTTATCTTGAAATTATTTTAATTTAGTTTTATTACAAAGCAATGTTCTATTATTAATATTTTTACCCAAGCTTATATTTTATATTTAAATATCATGAATAGATAAAATATTGTATGCAACAAGGCAGCAAGGGAAACATTTCTGCCTTGTGTATTCATTGCCTGCCTCGGCAGTTAATTTTCATAGCCTGTTCTTGCCTCCGGCTCGGAGGCTAACTTAATCATTCGTCAGTAAAATTCCATTTTGCTGCCTAGTTACAAAAATAACTATACACAAACAGTCAATACATTTAGTGTCAGAGCGTGACACATGGCGCATCACATTCAACACACACAGCCTACATAACGCAATATTCTATTGGTGCTGATCCAGTTTCAACTTTTAGCTAATTTGAACCAAGTAAGTTTTTGTCTGTATTAGACAATAAGTCTTCTCTAATCTCAGTGTTTTTTAATGAGAGTATTTTAAGTATCAAGGTCTTCATAATCCCCTAATTAGCTTTAAATAAAAAACAATAATTGTTTACATCACATTCAACACAGCATTAGGCAATTGATAGGACAGCCACTTTACACAGTTATTATTAGTGTAAAACATGTCTTCCCTTTCTAGGATTGATAAAAGATAAATCAATGCTTGCTTGAGAAGCATTTTTAGATAAATACGATATCACAAGGTAACTCTAATCATCAAAATAAGCCTTATGCTATAAAATAAAAATAAATTTTTCAAACTTTCTTATCTAGGTCTATAGGGAATAAATAAAGTAGTCCACCTTCCTTTTGGAAAAAGCAAGGTGGACTACTTTATTTATACCCTATAGACCTAGATAAGAAAGTTTAAAAAATTTAAAATAAAGGGTAAAAGACGAGGATGATGAATAAAAATAAAAGATTAATAATATAATCATAACATTAAATCTTTGGAAGAATTTCTCATAAAAATGTTTCAATGTACAATACAAATTATTTCAGTTAAAAAATGTTTTAACAATTTTTAATAACAGGTATTTTTTTAAATCACAAAAATCAAAGTGCGGTGAGAGGAATTTGAGCAGTGATATACTGTAGGGTGAGGTACAAATTGATTAAAAAATGTATAACATTTGTAATTTAAGAATAAATAAATAGTTAATAATTAAATTTGGAATAAAAATCAAGTAAATGTTATATATATATAAATATAATACAAAAACTGAACCTCTTTCTCAGTTAAATAATTGTTGTTAGTTCAATGCTTATTTACTAAAAAAAATAGTACTAAAATTGTATAGGAAACAAAAATGCTTGTAAATTTCTGTAAATTATTTTTTGTGCAAGCTTTAATAAAAAGAACTATTTAAAAATGCATTATTTTGTAAGCTTAACAAGAAGTAAAACAACTGAGAGTTATAAATTGAATCTTACAACTCAGAGATAATATAAAAATGGAATTGGTTGGGAAAAACAAAGAATTTAGCAGATAGTATGTGTACTACTCCTCTCTATATGTATTCTACTGGCTGTTAAGGAAGGATTACCAAATGCACAGGAATATTAAACTTTCATCACCTTACACTCAAAATTATTTCATAAAATGTGGTAAAATCTAATCATTCATCTAATGGTAAAAACAACATTTTTTTTTTACTTAGTAAAAAAAAAAATATTTAGCAGGTACGCCATTAAAATTATAAGTAGAAGATATCTCCTTATTTCAGTAGGACAAAAACAGGGGAGGGGGTACTGTAACTCAATCTTAATTTGATATTTAAAGAGAAAAGGGAATTAATTAAAATTCTCTACTCTCGTGGATGAGATTCTTTGACCTTTTCTATTTTAACTAACTTATTCTAGGCAGGAAAACATCAGTGTCTTACATGCTTAGACTATACATACTCCCCTCCCCCTTAGCAGTCACAACTTCTACTTTTAATGATCTGGGTTCCAGCCCCCAGAAATTCGCCCAGGATGAGAATTTTTTGATGCACAGGTACATCTTTAATTTGTAATGTTTAGATTACAAGAAGAGCATCCACAATGTGATGTTGGTACTTCTTTAGATTGTTACTCCCCTACGTTTTTTTTTTTTCAGAATATAAATGACTGACTAAATAACTTAATTAAGACAAAGGGATGTTTAGTCCAAAGTACTTTAGGACAAAGGAATATCACACGTCTGTTTTTATAAGAGGAGTAACAGTTTAAAAAAGTGCCGTGATGTATATCTACTGTTATATTATACAATTATGAGGTAATGCTAAATGTGTTGATTGTTTAGCAAATCATTTTTCAAATTGTCTGATAGAACTCTCAATTATACCTATTTTCAAGCCAAATAGTAAAAATAATAATATAATAATAATTCTTTAAAAAATAAAAATATTCTATACTCATCAATAAGTGATCAAAAAAACTTATTTATCAATACACTTTCTTAATATTCATAATAAAAATCTTCTTAATAAAAAAAACATATTTTGGTACAAGGTATATTACAGTTTTTAATAAAATTCTCTTTAACGTTCAGGAGAATAAAAGAAACATAAATTTAGACCAAGTTATAAACAAATGAAGGAGAAATATCCTTGTTGTCGATTTAAAAAAATAATAATCCATTATTAATCCTAGTAAATGGATCATATTAAAATGGCTAATTGATTTCAGTAGATTCATATTTTTTACATTTTTCAACATACATTGTTTGCTCTATTTATATCTTTATTGTGCAAGAAAATTCAATTTTTAACTCAGATCTAAGAAAACAAAAATAAATAAACACATACATAATAAAATAAATAAATGGACGGAAGTTCCTCCTCAAACAAAATAACAAATTGTATGAAACAGAAAATTATAAAATAAATGAGTGAATTGAATCTATAAATACTTTTAAATGTAACAATGGAATGGTATGAAGCCATATTCTCAGCCTTCCATAAGTAAAATACAAAACACCAGCATGAATTTAAAAAAAAAAAAATTAAAAAATCTGATGATTTATTAAACAAATTAGATAACCCTATTATTAATTATATTTAAGCATTTTACTACTTTATTATAGGGCCTCAATAAATCCTGCCACTAAAATGCACATATTTCCTACAATGCACCCTCTCAAAGAATGTCGTGTTAAAAAAAAAACCCACAGATTTCACTAGAGGTGTTAATGAAATCTTTAAAACATTAAAAGATATTTTAAGATTAACGAATGTGCTGTACAAAAATATCTGCAAATAAATTTTAACTTCAAAATCACAATAATTCCAGATTTTTATTATCAATAAATTGACTTGTTATATAAAAAAACATTATTTGTTTTTATTTGAGAAATTTAAGATTATGAAAAAAAGAGAAAAGAATAATAAACTTATTTGTTCAAGTAGTTGGTTGTTTCTTTGGAATGTAAGTCCTTATTATATTTGATTAAAACAAGCTTTCGCCTAGGGAACCTGGGCTTCTTCAGGTTTTGGAAATACTGTAAATTTAGAGAAACAAATGGTCAAAATGAAAACGAATTTTGTAAAAAATAAAATAAAAATACTTATATAAAAAAACCAAGTCCACAAAAGAAAAACTTCAATTATTATTTGTTCAATATAAATAAATAATATATTATTTGTTGTAGCTAAGCAAATTATATATCTAGATCTTGCAGTATTGTCTACAATCAAATTTTCAAAAGTGCCTTCATATAATTTATTATTTCCAGTTTTCAATAATAGATTTGATACTGATAATTCGGAGCTGATATTATTTATGAGGGAACAAGCATACATTTTTTTATTTGAAAATTAAAGTAATTGCTTGAGGATGCCAGTTGAAATACAAAATTGGCACACCCTGACTATTAATAGCATAGTAAATAATTATCCATTTTCTTGAATAAAAAAAAAAAATAATAATATTTACAAAGAAAAATCAAATACACAAGTGTCATTTGCAATGCTTTAGGGCTACACAAAAATTAATCATTCAACTCACATTATACGATAAATCTAGAACACTAGGGGGAGATTGCACCTGAGATTAGGTAAAAACATTATCAAATTATATGGGTTTATCTGTGAAGTAGCTTATTTATCTTCCTCAATTTGGATAGCAAAAAAAACCCTAATTGCCACTTCATCAAATGCAGATAGGAATAACTCACTTAAAGTTGGGGCAAGTGTTACCGATAAGTCAAGCCCTTGTTAGCCTACTCCTGGTTTAATGTTGACTTTGTCATTTTGATTCAGTTTTGCTAGATTTGTACAACTTTACGATTAAAAATAAAACAATTATCCCACGAAGAAAATGTTTAAACTAACTTTTAAACATTAAAAATTAAGTAAAATAAAAAATAATAATCTGTCAATTTAAAATTTTCCATGAGATAAAATTTCAAACATGCTCATCAATTAATAATAAAATAGATTTTTTTTTCTTCTAAATATTACATAAAATATAAATATTTCTTATTGAGAATATGGCTTTCACAATTGAAAAAATACTGATGAGAAATAAGCCAATAAATTAAAACTAATACATAACAATAAATGCATAACATAAAATAAAAAACAACTTTGTTAAAAAAAATGATGCTAACTAAAAAAGCAATAGTTAATTAAATTAATTTTAAAATGCCGTTACAAAAAATTTAAATAAATAAATATTTAAAGCTAAACTTACAGAAACAATCAACAGACAAATAAATACTCAATACAAAATTCTTTTGCATCATATAATTTAAAACCTTTTAATAATATTAAATGAGAAAAAAAAAAAATATATAGGAACCATCGTAAAGTAGATACTTTTCTTTAAAGAAGGTCTAACCAACTCAAGATTACATCTTGTAAACAAATTTTTAAAAAAATTTAAAGATGTGCTTAAATTTAACAAAGATAATTTAATATAAAATAAAGAAATAGTGAGATATTAAACAAAATTAAAGTCAGGGCGAAGGTACATGAAGTAGAATGCAGGCTTGTAGAATGTGGAGTGCTTAGATTTGTTAATATCGGTGGTTTCATTCTTATCTTCTTTGTTCAGCAGTAAGCCTAACTAGAACTTGGCCCTGCCTCCATATCTCCTCCGCCCTTGTCTGACATTGTGCTATCCTCGTTACCAGACTTGGAGTCTGATTTTTTCATTTTGTCTAGAATGAGTGATAAAAATCAAGATATATATAAGTTTAATACTGCAATATAGTAAATTATTATTTGAAAAAGTTCTTACTGTTTATAATTTTTGTCTCCTAGATTAGGAATATAAAAATTTTAAACAAATTATAACTCCTATGTTTTGATCAAATTGTAGGACAATACTTATACAATAAATCTATTCATATATTTATGTTGTTCCGTTAGCTTGTTTCTTAGTATTTTTTGTATGTTTATCTTTAGGTAGTCCCTTAGTTAGTTTGTTTGTATGTTTTTGTGTTTCTTTACATGTTTATCTGTTTGGAAGTCCCTTTGTTAGTTTGTTTTTATGTTTTCCATTTGCATGTTTATTTTATATTTTTATCTGTTTGGTAGTCCCTTTGTTAGTTTAATTGTATGTTTTCAGTTTGCTTGTTTCTTTTTTGCTTGTTTGTTTGATTTACTGTTTGCTTGTTTTTATTTTAATTTTTTTTTTTTTGTTTCTTAGTTTCTCAATTTGATTTTTAGGATTCAAGTAGTAGGAGTAGAAATAAAATCTTAGTAATAGTGATAGATGGGTAGGACAAACCACTTTTTTTAATCTATCAGTAAGGACTTATTTAGCCCCTTAGTACCTTCACACATAACTCTGTACAATGTACTGTCAGAGAGATTATTATGTGAATAGTGAGCCATATAAGAGTTTTACAGAGCATTAAGGTGTAGGATCGAATCCATTTTAAGTTAATTTTAATCCACATCCATTGCAAAAAATTTAATACAGCCAGAAATTCTAAGTCAAAATTAATAAAAACGACACAAATGAGAAGTTTAGTATGGTAGGTTTATCAATATAAATATATGTTTGTTCTATTAATACTTTCTGAGTAAAAATTAAAGGAAGGCATTCACTTTCATTTTAACCCACTGTGGTTGCATGCCGTGCTAAGGTTGCTGACAGTTGGATCATAAGTAGATCCAAGCACACCCTTCTGGCACTTCGCAGCTCTTTTCCTAGTGTCTTGGAAAGAGCTGGTGTTAGTATCCACAGGGGATCCCAACATCATATATTTTAAAAGATTAACTTTTAAATGGAGTAAATTCATTTTGTATTATTTAAACCCACCACAGAGATACGTTCCTGAATTGGAAGACACAATGAATGGGTTAAGTTCAAATAAAATTTTAAAATCGAATCAACATTGGTGTTGGTACAATCAGACTATTCCAAGATGGACAGATAAATTATTGTTGGCTAATTAAAAAAAAACTAAGCTAATTTTAAATTTATAACACCCCTCTTTGATGATATTAGGCGGTGAATGAAGTACTTCTTTGAATATATTAAGTTCTTCTTTGAATATATTAATAATATATAATAACTGTCATTTTGGGCCAAGGAGCTCATTCATTATGCAGTTCAAATCCAGTTGTGGCCAGGCCAAGCCAAGAGCTTCCTAAAGCAAACACTGTCTTTTTTCTCTCTCTCTTCCCCGATTTTTAGGGAACCTCGAACATAACAATGTGGAAACCTTGGGTTTAGCAGACCTTAATTGGTAATTGCTTAGACCCATAGATCTCTATTTTCTTTTACTAAAAATTGCATTTAGCTGAAACTGGAACATATCCTGCAAGTTATTGATGATAAGATTTTCTTCAAATAATAAAATAAAGTTTTATACATTATATATACATAAAAGGATCTGTTATTATATTAGACATGGAAATTTAAGATCAATAAAACAACAATATATACCTGCCTTCATACAAAAACGTGATAACTCAAAAATGTATGTTTTAATTAGGATACACTTGACAGACGTTTTATATATGCTAAAGCCAGATACCCCTAAAGATGATATTTGTAGCTTACACTGAATATGTTTAAAATGAACTATATATTTAATTTTAACATTTGACAATACAACTAATTGAAGCAAGAAATTTTGAGTTACCTACTTGTAGTATTAAATATGACAAATACATTACTGAAAGAAGACTTCTGTAAGAAATAGACTTACCAGTAGTGGAGAGTGCCTGCAACTTATCAGGAAGATCAGATGTAGACACAATGGCATGATCGTTGAGTATATCAGCCATGGCATTGCGTCGACCTGTCCTGCCTGTCGTTATAAACTCCTTGACAGGATCCTTAGTACCTTCCTCCTCACACATACCTCCCGCACCACCGCTTAGCATAGTCATCACTGAAAATATGTCAACATTTCTTTAATAAAAAACAAAAACCAATAAATAATGGTAGAAGAATTAGAAAAATATATCAATATACTGATTGAAGACATTATAATATTCTTATAACGCATATTTTCAGTTACTTTTTGCCAGTAATTAATCCGATAAAGTTTCAAAACGATACCACAAATCTAAACAAAACTAGTAGATTAAATGTACATTTTAATTTACAACAAAACTTGTAGAGTTCAGTTATTTTTAAGCTCTTTAACAGTATATGTAATCAGTTTAACAAATGATTACCAGTTGAAGAGATGAAGAGTTTGATTTAGTATGAGTAATACTAAAACAAACCAATTTAGTCACATTTGAAAGTTTTGTAACTCCCCAAATTTCAACAACAAATTCCCTTAAACCTAACAGTCCAGGAGATAGCGTGCATAAAAGGAACATCAAGCTAGAATTTTGTGGCCAAGTTGATCTTATGGTGCTCTTTAAGAATATATGGACGGCTAAGATTGTCTGTAGGACATAACTCAACAGGTTGTTAAAAAAAAAACAGACTGGTGGAGAGGGGTTATGTCCCATCCAATTTGGGGAGACAATGTGATTTTCATTTTTCTTCGTATAAAATTAGTTATTAGATCAAAAATCTTGAAAAAAAGGTAATGTTAGTTTGCACTTAATAGTATTCAACATCAAATCAAAGTGGTCTCCCATAGTAAGTAAAAAGCTAAAATAATTTTAGTCATTAGATAATTTAGTAGATTAATAATCATAATTTTAGTAGATTAGAAAGAAATTTCAATTTTCTTTTACTCTCTTGCCCAGTTACACGTCAAATTATTCGTTAACTTTTTTGTTCATTAGTTCATAATTTTTCAAACTTATATTTAATTTAAAATAAAATATACATATTATACATATATATTGTTATTTGTCAATGTAATTCCAAAAATATATTTTTATAAATATATTATATATATATATATATATATATATATATATATATATATATATATATATATATATATATATTATATATATATATATATATATATATATATATATATATATATATATATATATATATATATATATATATATATATATATAAAGATATATTTTTGGGATTACATTAACAAAAAAAGAGGAGTAACTATAAAATGACACTATATGGTGGAACAAATTATGCAATTAATAACATTTTATCTAACTTACCAATACTTCATTTCAATACATTAAATAGTCACTCATAAATTTAATTTAAAAAAATCAATACAAGCATAGTCATATAATGCCATAAAATACTAAGCAACAATAGAAGAACTCTTATCCAACACCTAGAAGTTATGTATGCATTACATGCACAGAATGCAGACTGCTTAGATAATTTATTCAACCTTGAACCATGGAATAATAATTAGATAATAATAATAATAATAATTCCAAATTCAATGGCTCAAATAAACACGGTACAAAACTAGTGGGTTCCGACTTGGATGTCAACTCCATACCCCTTACCTTTTTCCTTCCGTAATCCTTCTACCCACACAACCCTAGTCTAACCCCCCTTGCACAGTTAGTTTACCATAATATTTGTAAAATAGTTAGCTTAGTACAGCATTCACTCTTACTAAGTTAACATGCATACTGAAGATGACATTGTATGTCGAAACGTGTCTTTTTAATTATAAAAAATTGTGGTGACAATATTGTTGTTTCTTTTTTTTAACCTCTCTAGTCATAAGTATAAACTTTTAGTATATGTACAATCAAACCTGGAAAACACATCTTTTCAAATCAAAAGTAGTATTTTGAATAAACATTTTTAAGTGATAACTTCTATTCTAAATTTCAAAATCTGTAAAGTTGAAGTATTGAGATAGTAAAAAAAATCACAAATGTAAAAAATTAGAAATGAGACAGGACTCTAGCAATATCAAAAATGTAAAAACTAAAATTTACCTATTAAAACAGAAGAAAGTGGAAATGCAGCATGGAAATATTCAGCATTTTTTCATTGACATTCATGTCATTTCAATAAAATTGTACAAATAAAAAAAAATATTGAAAAATAAGAAAAAATAAAACTTATTAAATTGATGAAAGAGTTGTAAAATTTGTGTAAAGGTTGCTGAAAGTGTATTACACTATTATTTTTTATTTCTATTATTAATTGTGTAGTAGTAGTAGTAGTAGATCCTAGTACTAGTAGTAATAGATCCTAGTACTAGTAGTAGTAGATCCTAGTACTAGTAGTAGTAGATCCTAGTAGTAGTAGATCCTAGTACTAGTAGTAGTAGATCCTAGTACTAGTAGTAGTAGATCCTAGTAGTAGTAGATCCTAGTAGTAGTAGATCCTAGTACTAGTAGTAGTAGATCCTAGTAGTAGTAGATCCTAGTACTAGTAGTAGTAGATCCTAGTACTAGTATTAAATAGGTAGGATGAACCACTAGTTCGAACCTAGCAATTAGGCCATATTGTGGACCCATTTTACAAGCCCATGGTAGAGAGTTGCAGCTACTTCACACATCATAAATCTGTGCAATGTATCACCGAAGCTAATAAGGTGTGATCATTAGTGAGCCATATAAATCCAGAGCAACACAGCAAGGGATCAAACTCACGACCTTGTACCGTCCTTGATTCATTGATGGCCGAGCAGACGTGGTAATTAATTTAATCCACATCGCCACACTGGCTCCCATTAATAGTGTAACAATTAAAAAATATTAAACAACCCTATGCTGCCTCTTAACTTATAAAAGTCATTTCTTCTATATTTTCTTTCAACTATAACAGTAATTTCACATTATTGACCCATAAATAATGAATGAATCAACCCATTAATCATCAAAATAGTAAAGAACTTTCCCCTTAAATTATAAAGAGAGAAGCGCCTGACACATCGGACCTCAAACCCCCTTTTTTTGAGGGAGCCAGAGTGGCTGAGGTGCTCAAAGTCGAGGCAACTCAACTGATCCCGGGCCATGATACTCTGAATTGCATCTATGAATCGCGGACGGAGCAGGGCGAGGGGCACCCCTGAGGGGTTCTCTTCCCCCACACTTTGATGTGTGTTCGATCCGTGTCATGAGATGTGATTTGTATGTATGGTTCTAGGACGGAGTAGGGCGAGGGGTTCTCTTCCCCCATGCTTTGACATAAGCTTATATAGCTCACTAATGACCACATCATACTCGCTTCGGAGGTACAATGTACAAATGTATGATGTGTGAAGTAGCTGGAACTCTCCACCACGGGGAAATAAAATGGGTCTACTATAAGGCCTGATTGCTAGGTTCGAACAAGTGGTTAGTCCTACACGTGTAGTAAGAAGTACTATGTAACTACTACTTCCCCTTAAATTAATCCTAAAGCCTTCTTCAATCTCAATGAGCCTTATTCTTTAACAATAATTATTTTTAGCAACCTCTAAAAAACGGAACACAAAACTGTCCCAATACACTTACAATTTAGGTAAACATTTTACTAAAGAAATTTTAATGATTAAGATTGAAGATCAGTGAGGAGATGATGGTCAATTAAAGCATGTGCTATTGTGGCTTTTGATAAATAACTTACTAAGCATCACGTGGCTCTATTCTTGAAGCGAAGGTGATGTAATAAATATATATTAAGAAAATAGTTAATCATGTTGGCATGATTGAAGACGATGAGTGGCATAGGTGGAATGGGTGTAATGGGTGCTTTCCTACATTACCCAATTTAACTACACCCCTTCCTAACTATACAGCCTGAACATACTTTTACCTAGTATTATAAATGTATCACATCACCACAGAAAAACTTCTGCTTGTACTAAGTTAAAAATGTTACATACCTGTATTAAAAGTACTTAAGTCAATTTATATGAATTTTTATTAAAATCTATGAGTTAGAACATAAGATGTTTGTACAATCGTTATTTTTTCTTTTTAAAACATTTATATCTGATTTAAAGGATTTAGCCATCTTGATTACTTTATAGTAGCTGATTACTTTATCATTGTTGGTTTCTCATCGAATAGATAAAGATAGAATCTTTTCCCACCCTAAAGATGTAATTTTTAGGGTCCGTGGGCAAAACCAAGGACCCTTATATTTTCCTGCGTGTGTCTGTCTGTCCATCCGTCGCCTGCGCTCACGGCTACAGCTTTTGTCCGATCACTTTAAAATTTGGCATATATGTGTCTTGTACCTACCCACACATTTTAAAAATGTAGCGACTTAAAAAAAATATTTTTCAAAAAAGTTAGGGTAAAAAAACTTAAGGGTTAAAAATGTTTTTTTTTTTTCCGACACTGCGTGGGATGTCATATGAAAGGGCATATCGAGCTGATTAGAAAAATATATAATTTTTGGTTATAAGCTTGGATAGGGCTAGCATAGATGAGTTTGAAGTGGGTGGGAAAAATACCCCCCCCCCCCCCCCCCTCTATCTCGCTTATGTGAAGTGCAAAAAATCTGAAAAAATTCCTGAACATTCTTCGACCAAAAGTAAAGATACCACTTTTTGGGAATTTAGTAAATATATATTTTTTTTTTTATTGACAAAATACTTTTTTTTATAATTATGATCTTTTTGATGTATTTATATGTTTGTAGTCTGGTTCAGTGGCAAAAAAATACTTTATCAGAAGTTTGTTCAAGTGTTTTGAGAATAAAAAAGTAATTGACCCATAGGATAGTTCAAAGTAAGCTTTTTAGCATTTTAAAAAACACTGTCAATAGGGTACTACTTAATCAATACAGTGTGGCCTACGCAGTGGCGTAACTATGGGCCCGCGCGGGACCGCATTGCGGGGGGGCCCCCAAATTCAGAAATAACTGGAATTACTATCCTTGTACCGACATCGAGGGGGGCCCCCAATCCTGAACGCAAGAGGTTTTTTTTTTTTTTTTGCTCATCGATTTTCTTTGGCGAGGGGGCCCCCAAAAATGTCTTGCGGGAGGGCCCCCAATGGTCTAGCTACGCCACTGGGCCTACGGACCCTCGCTGTGTGCTAATTAGCACACACTTGACCTGTTTATTAATTTTAAAGCTAGCGTTTACACGAGTTTTGCACAAAAATGCTGGATGGATAGAAATTAGCTTGAACATTGGTAAAAGGAACAAGTGTGCCAAATTTCAACTAAATCGGCTTTCTAGATTTCAAAATCCTGACCTCTCATTGGCTCCCCACCCTAATTTTTCGGATTTTTCCGTGCTGTCAAAATTCACAACTCATAACACGCACACTGAAGTACAGTAAACGAAATATTGTGACCATATTTTTAAAATCTTAAGACCATACTTTATTTTCAAGTGATATTCTATTGAATATAATTGATTTTTATACTAACATAATAACAACAAATGTTATAGAAAATTAATAATAATAAAATGAATTACCTATCCATATAAACAGCTTTCAAGAATTAAAAAAAGTACATTATACACATATAACTATAATACATAATATTTAGATTAAGAAAAAAAAAAATGTTAATAAACTATTCATATATTTAAAAAAGTAAAATGTACAAGGTAGCTAAAAGAAAAAAAAAGAAAATTATTGAAATAAAAAAATAAACTCAAAATGTACATTTTAAGTGCATGTCTTTTAATCATTCAATATATAAATGATATAATATGTTAAGACATTGCCATTAAATTTTAGTATAAATATAAAATGATAAAAATTAATTCAAGGCTTTTAAAATAATTATATTAAAAAAAAAAAAAAATTGACAGAACAAATAAATAAATAGAAAAAAATCAAATACTATGAAAATACTTCATTAGGTACTAAAATCTTATAACTTGAGAGAAGTAAAGTCAGGTGTGTGACTGGTAATAAACAAACGAACATAATGACATCAAATATTCATGAGTTTCACCTTAATACCGACAACATCAAGTGGGGATGAAAAAAAAAGTGGATGCTCGAATACACTCTCATTACCTCAGCATACAAAACTACGGAACTTGTATTCATAAATACTGTACGTCTACGTCAAGGTGCTTGTCATTTGAAATTAGTAATGCACATCTAAAAATAGATATGACCTGAAGTATTAAAATTTCTCTCAAACTAATATAAAAATATGATTAAATGGTCCATGACCTTTATTAATAAACATAGTAAAATAAATCAATGGAACAAGTAAAAAAAATTATAGTTTTCATTTAACCATTTATTAAAAGAATAAATGATAAGAAATCAATTATTTATCCTAATGCTATTCATTAAAAAGTTCTACATATACCGTATGGCATCGAATACAAGAATCACCCCAATTTTAAGAATCTGTTTAGTAAAAAAATACTCTGCCAATTAGTGTGGCACATAGCTTCCTCCCATCCTATCATGTACTTTATTGATTTTATGCTTTTACAAGCCATTATTGTCTAATTTATTTAATTGTTTCCCCTGTTTTTTTTAATTTGTCAAAGTTTTTATTGATTTTTTTTTTTTACATGAATTAAAGAGCATGATTAAAATTTAAAGAGTGCAGACGGCTGAAATTAATCTGGGGCTATCAGCAGTTTATTTTCGACAAACCATTCAAATTTTTGTAAAAATCAGATGATACAGGTGTAAAAAACAAAATCGTGACACGTTTTGGTAGTTAGGTCAAGGCTAAAACATGTTCCATGCTAAAAAAAATATATGTTTATGCGTATGTGGAAGAGAAACAAATGGGCACAGAAGGTTGAAACTTATATGGGACCTAACAATGGGCTAATTATGACCTGCTATCCAAATTATATTAAAATTGAAAGAGTAGTTTTTAAGATATGTTGATCGGTAAAAATTAAGTGAGAGCCTAAAATGTTCCCTGGTGTCTGAAACGGATTTCTGTCTTTGAATTTTTGAAATCGGAGACATAAAAAAAAAAAAAAAAAAAAAAAAAAAATGTAGCTTCTGTTACTTTCGGTAAGCTTGGAAGCAAAAATAAATTTAATTAAATTTTAATACAATTAAAAAATTGATTTTCATCAATATCATTAACATAAGTTAATTTAGTCACACATAAAAATGAATTTACTCAGAAACAGTAGAATCGGAATTGCTTAAAAAAGAGACTTTTATGAAATTATAAAAATATTTTTGAAAATATCTATGTGATAAAATAAAATGTTTTATAACTCTTCTGAATGAAAAATCTGATGTAGTAAAATAACTTAAACAACTTAAGATTTTTATTTCCGATAAGTCCTCAAAAAACTTTTGTTCAAAAAGTTAATATTCCTACTATACCACTCTAGATTTCATAAAACTTCCTTTTTCTGACTTGAAAAAGGAAAAATAAATAAAATAAATAAAAATAAATATTGTATGTACCTCGGGAGTAAAGTGCTATAATTCCTCTCGCGATAATTAGTTATTCCCTCGGGAATTAAAAAGTCTAATCCCGAGGCGAAGCCTCAGGATTTAGGGACCACAGTTCCTTTGGCTTCGCCTCAAGAACCAACTTATTCGTTCAGGGAATAATGGCTTACTTTACTCCCTAGGTGCATAAATAACTATTTCACTATTTCTTTACCACATATGGCCATGGCGAATCATTCACCAAACCTATCAACCTGGCGGTCATTGTCTCTCCACATTCAACAGTCAATGATTAACGACACTTCCAGGCTCAACTTATTATTATTCATTAATCCTTTTAAACTTATACATAATCTGAAGTATTTCCTAAAGTAAAATAATAAAATTAATTAACTAAAACTATTAATTGTTATAATCTTAATTGTAATTTTCGAATCTAAAGCCCTACATTACAACATATAACTCTGCAACCTTTATAAATTATTAAAAAAAAAAAAAAAAAAAAAACGTACATAGAAATAATAATTATCATAAAACTATAATAAGTATAATTAAAAAATTTAGGTGTAATAAATCAGTAATAAAACCATGCAAATAGTAATCAAACAGTGAAAAAGAAATCATGCTTTCAGTAATTCTTATTCTATTTAATAAAAAAAAAAAAAAAAAAAAAAAAAAAAAAATCAAACCATTTTGGAAATCATATAAATCCAATTTATAGGTGAAAAATTAGTGCTCTTTAAATAAATCATAAGAATAGGTGGCATGCAAAATTGAAATAAAACATTGTGTTAAGGGCGGTTATAAAAAAATAAAGTAAAATGAAAAAAAAAGTAAGAAACTGCTCTCCTTATATATTCTTTTTAAATATATATATTTTTGTTTAGTGAATTTTTGCTTCTGATAATGGGTACCTGATTGTTTTTTGAGTTTGAATTTTCCATTTTTGTCAATTGAGCGGCAGAGCACACCGCGGCATCCTTCGGGTTTTGTCATCTTTATATTAAACACCGCCTTCAATCCACCCAACAAACATTACAAAAACATTGCACAAAAAAACAAACCAAAAAAAAAAAACAAAAAAAATTAACAAAACCAAAAAAAATGAAAAATGAATATTATTTTTAATGAATCAAAATAAAAAAATAAAAGACCAATGTTTATTTTTATAATTTGGAAGCCTAAATACTACATTGAAATAAATTTATAGCAAAAAAAGGTGTTTGATAATATCATAATTAAAGACATATAATATTATTCGAATAAAAACTCAATTTTAACTAACAGGCTGATAATTTCATTATTGGTTTTATGAATTTTAACCAAACCAATTAAGTATATGGATTGTTCTGAATTAAAAAAGTTATTAAAAAAAACTATTCTACTTTCTAATTAGAGCAATTAAAAAAATTAAAAAATTGATAAAGAATGGAATAATATATTATAAGCTTCAAAAAAATTTGTTCATACAAAAAATCTGAACAAAATGAAGTAATTAATTTTACTTAAAAAAAATGATAAAAATAAAATTTATTAATGAGTGATTGATAAAATGATACCAAACAGACAAAAAGTGAAGCAGCCCTCAAATTAATGATAAGATGTCCAAAATATGATTAGTTTAACCAGTGACAAAATACAATAAGTGATTAAAACTAATTAATAATAGTGGTTACATCAATATATTTATATATGTTTAAATGTAACGTAAGAAATGTTTAAAAAGTGAGATATAAAATTTAGTTTAAAACTCTCCTTTGTTCTATTTTTCATTTAAAACTGGATACTTGTTATCAGTAATAACATGTCATCCATAAATACATGCTTGTGCTGATAATAAAAATATCAAATAGGATTAAAAAGAGAAAAATTATATTTTTTTAACTAAGAGAGAAAAATAAGACAGTAAATAACTATAGTATAGTTGAAATGAAGGCAATTTAAGTTGTGGGTGGTTATAAGTGCTTACGATTTTATTAATACGAGTATTTCCCATTTACATAACTATATAAAAGTATTGAAATAAATTTATTTCTTCAAAACTACTCAGAATGAAGCTAACTTTTATTTATATAAAATATATAATTTAGGCTCTTTTATAGAAAAGGGCCCCCACCTTTTTTTTAATATAATATACTTTCGGACAACCGAATAAACACTTTCTTTTTATATAAAAGTGTGATATTCCTTGGTCCCAAAGTATATTGGACTACATATCCCTTTGTCTTAATAGGTGTAGTTAGACTAAGGGATATAAACTCTTCTGTATATTTCCTATACAAAAAGGGGGCCCCATTTTTATTAGAGTACCTATAATTTATTTTAATAAATTAGCTGTTCTGTAGCTAAAATATGTGCTATTGTTAAGGACAAAGAGAAAGAGACCTTTTTAGGGTTTCGTTGTTTTAAAAAAAAAAAAAAAAACCCTTACAGTTTTGTTCCCGAGTCTGTCTGTCAGTCACTCTTTACGGTTCCAATAATTTTGAATCAAAAGAGATAAAAACATGAAACTTTCCAGTATAAAAGATTGTTTTGACGCCCACACAGGAAAAATATAGCGAACTCAAAATTATCAGCTGTTCAAATCCAAAATGGCAGATAATTCTCGTCAGGCGAAAAAAAAAAAAAAAAATTAAATTTTGAGTGGGGTATCAAATGAAAGGAATCGAAGAGTAGATTACAAAAATATATAAAACTTATGAAAAGTGTTACAAAAATATAAAAAAATATGCAAAATGTGCGGTCTGATGGACCAAAGAAAAAATAAGAATAGCAATTTTATCTGATTAACTGGGAATCCAGAAGGGCGGCTAATTCCCGTCACGTGGAATTTTTTTTTTAAATTTTGAGTGGTGTATCAAATGAAAGGTATTGAAGAGTAAATTACAAAAATATATAACACTTGTGAAAAGTGTTTAATTTTTATGCCATTTTGTTACAAAACATCAAACTTTTGCTTTAAATTTCTATTTTTAGAATGCTTTAAATTTCTATTTTTAGAATGCTTTAAAGGAACCTTTGTCAAACCTGATGAAATTTAACTAATAAACTTGGTGAATTACCCACAGTTGAAGGGGAGGATCCTATTATGATTATTAGTACCAAAACTTATTATTCATACAACCAACTGTATTAAAAAAGAAACATAAGAGATCTATCCTGAAAATAAAAGGTAATATTTAAAAAAATATGTATTTACAAATAAATCAAGTAATTATAAACTATGTCCCCTTCAAAGTATTCTGCACCTGAGGTAAGGCACTTGCGCCCATGTCGTTTCCACTGCTGGAAGTCTTCTTAAGTAAAGACCTTCTGCTGCCTTGTCTTGATAGGTTGCATGTTCCCCAAATGATGACCCTGGAGCACCATTTTGTATTTCAGGAAAAGGATTTTTCTAGGCAGGGTACACATGGGCAATGAGTCAGAGTTTTACGAGTTCGACATTGAACTGAATAGTCAAAGCAAAGAGTGAAATCTTAATGCATCGCCAAGACCAAAAAAATGTCTGCAATCGAGATTTTTTTCGATTCTAGAGGCATTGAGCATTATGAATTCGTCCCTCAAGACTAGACTGTGGATGGTAAGTTCTACATCAAAGTTATTAAGCACCTCCAATCTCATGGGGCCCATTTCAGTCCACATTTGGCGCAAGAGAAGCAGTGGATCCTCTATGTCAACTATGCCCCACATGTCGCTAGTTGTGGGAAAGTTTGTGGCAAAAAACTTTTTCACCCTCTTACTCACCTGATTTGGTGTCATGTGAATTCTTTCTGTAACCGAAATGCAAAATGGTGCGTCCGGGGTAGCATTTGGGGGAAATAAGAAGCCATCAAGATGTCAAGAATGAGGCAGCAGAAGGTCCTTACTTCAGAGGGCTTCCTGGGATGCTTCCAGCAGTGGAACTTGTACTCTTTCCAGCAGCGGAAACAGCATGGGTATTAATATTATGTCAGGAGGAGTGTACTTTATAGTGGACAACATTAAGTTACTTGACTTAATTTTTTAATTTTTTTTTGCCAGTTTTTTTTTTAAATTATAATTAAATAAAAAATTATAATTTAAAAAAAAAAGAAAAAAAAATTACCATGTACTTTCCGGACAGACCTAGAATATTCGGTTGAGGTAGCGTATCTGGGGCATCATGTATAGAAATGAAAAAAAAAAAACTGGCACATATAATTAAAGTCTTTTCTGTATATTGATAAAAAAATGCACCAATTATGGATTCTTCTTCATTTTATAAGTTTTCTCTTAATACATTTTCCACATTCTGTCCTCTATTTTAAGACACACCTATATACAGGTCGATTTTGCGAATCTTGGGGCGATGTATCTATAGATTAACTGGGCTTTAAAGTAGCGTACCTGGTTTTTTGAGAGAGTATGAAATGAAAAAGAATACATGAATAATGCAATTTATATCAATATACAGGAAACACTTTAATTATGTATGCATTATATTTGTTAGTTTTTATATTTCTATACATGTTGCCCCAGATACGCTACCTCAACCATATATTCAAAGAGATCAAAAATTAAAAAAAATATATAGTGCTGTCATACTTTTCTGAAGTCTATTCAATTGAATTTCTAACAGAAAATATTGAAGTTTCTAACAGGGTTAAGAACGTAATATCCCCCGCAACATAGATTTTCAAAATTTCTTTTTTAAATGAAAAAAATGCAACCAAATGAATTGTCAAAAACTTATAACAACACAGATTACCAAGGTGCTACTTATACTTATTCATTTATTTTGTAAAAAATTGTAAAAAATTTCAAAAAGCACGACCATATCATACTTCAATACTTCAAATATAAATATACAAACGGAAAATAAAATAATTTATAACTAAAAAATTATAAGAGTAAAGTGGCCGGATAACCCCCGTCCTGTAATGACCTAATGAGCTGTTGAACGGGACTAAAACTACAACCAAAAAAAAAAAAAAAAAAATACTAAAAAATTATTTTTGATCTAGGAAAGCTTTAAGCTGAATTAGTTGTGACTGATAATGATGATATAGATAGGATCTTTTTAGAATATAATTTGAACTCTTAATACCAGGTAATAAATTAATTTCTATTTTCATCCTTTCTTTTAAAAAAGTAAACAGTACTAAAATCTGAATGAAAGGGATAGAAAAATGACCTAAAATCTTGCCTTAAGAGGATTGAGGGCATGTAGTTCACTGTTTATAACAAAACTAAACAGATGTAAACAAGAAATAAGAATAACATAATCACAGAACACTTAAAAAAATAGCAAACATTTTCAATCAATTGATCAATTAAATATACTTAATTGAACATGTCATTAAAAATAATTATTGTCAAGTGTCAAACCACTTCAAAAATAAGATAAGAGTTCATGAAACATTCACATTTTCATCATAATAATACTTGAAGTCAAATTAAAGATAAATAAAAGTACTATAATAATAATAAATACCTACTCTTTTCTAATAATTATATATAATAAAAAATGTTTTTAGTAAATGTACATTAAAAACATTTGAGCATTTTTTGACAATAGTCAAAAATTAAAGAGGCACAGTAAGTGTGTTATAAAGAGGCTGTCACATTTTTTGTAAAAAAAAGTTACAATTATTGACATCCCCTTAAATTGTTAGCATTGATTCATTAGGTGGGTGGCCACTTATAAGGTACTTTTATAAGAATTTAATTGCTTATATTACTTTGGGGTTTTTTTATTCAAATCTTTCAAATAAACAGCAATTAATATGAAAGCTACGAAAATAAGTGTTATTTTGCACTCTTCTCTACATAGGGGACAAGTCAAACTTAAAATCAAGCTTAGCTGAAGAAAAAAAAAATCAGAGCAGTACACCATTATATTCATAATGTTCTGGTAGGGGGTCTTTAAGAGTGAGTAAAAAAATTGAAAAGTTTTACTTAATCTTTGACAAATCTCGGCTTAATTTCCGATGCATAGACGTGCCCTGGTCAAATGAAGGTGTGTGTACTAGTATTTTGTCAGAAATAAATATTGTAATCTACCAATTAAATTGGTTTTGCCAATGTATAGCTTGCTATGTAACATTATCTCTTATTTTACATTCATAATATTATGCTAATATCAAATAATTAGAAAATTGGATAACAACTAACAAATTAAAAAGTTTAGCATAGAGTAAAAAAAAAAAAAACAATCAGTACAGATAACAATAGGTAACTCCAAATAAATCAAGTACCTAAAAAATGCATGTTCAATTTTAGGCTAGGTTATAAAATTGAACATTTTAGATCTGGCACAGTTAAGCACCTGCCAGAAAAACATAACTGATTTGGAATGTGTAAAATGAGAACTTATTCTCTCATAGTATGCTTTTCCCAAAAAAAACTCATTTCTTTACAGCAAGAAAACAGGAGATGCACTATTTTCATCTTCATGCCCGGGCGCACATTGTGACGCAGGACAGGGAAGCAAAGTTTTTTTTCAACTTCATAAATATCAGAAACTGAACGAATTAAGACACAAAACAGGGCAGGGCTGTACTATGCCAAACATGTCCTACCCAAGGCTAAAAATTGAAAATTTTTACTCCATCATTGACAAAATTTGGTTATATTTCGCCTCTCTCCAAAGCATAGGCGTGCCCTGGTCGAGTGAATGTGTGTATACAAGTATTTTGCCAGAAATAAATCTTAAACTATCAATTAAATTGTTTTTTGTCTATCTAGAGCTTGTTATGTAACATATTCTCTTATTTTACATTCATAATATACTAATTATAATAATTTGAAATCTATGTCCCCCAAATGTCTCTGCATCATAATAAGCCAGCTTAAGGTGAATTTTAAAATGATCTTTTAAAACTACTTAATAGCTCCATTAACACCTTTGACAGAAGTTTTATTATAAGGGTAAAGTAAACTTAGAGGGGGCACAGCTTCATCACTCTATAAATTACCCTTAGTATTAATAAAAATATGATAAGAAATATATATAAATTGATAACAAAGAATCAAGAAGGAATTTGATCTTTCCAACAAAATTAATTTTATTTCACTAATGAGAAGATATCAATTAAAAATTGACTGATATTTTATGGAAAAAGAAGTTACGATTATTGAATTTATAAGGGCATGAGTGCATAACAAAAAATCAAAATCAGTAGGGTTTTCAGACTAAAAACATACAGAAAATAGTGCTCTTTTAGATTATTTTGACCTGAGTGGTTGTTTACAAATATTATAACCACATTCACCAACCCTCCAATAAGACTCATTGAACCACCCTATTTACCATTCAAACAAACAAAAACAAAAAAGTGGTAAAAGAAAAGAGTTGTACAAATGAGATGTCAATTAAATAATTTTAATGAGAAACAAATTTAAGTAATATTATGCAATAAAAAAGACTCAACTGTGTTACCACTCTAGAGTTATTTAATTTCAGGTTCTAGGGATTGACCAATTCACTTATAATTGTGAATTCCATTGAAATAGTTAATAAGGGGGGGTGGATTAAATAGTAACAGGAAATGATGAAAGAAAAAAGGATGAAAGATCTATTTTTATCAAATAAAATAAGTAATTATCTAAAAATGTTTTTAGCCCTTTCACTCACTTCTTATTAAAAAAACAACAACAAAAATAACTAATGCGACTACATCTAAACCTTACATTAAAAATAAAATAAATACAAAGTTGCATTAACATTTGAAATTTTATTTCTAAGAATTATTTATTATTTTTTAAAAATTATTTTTGCACTTATTATTATTTTCTTCTTTTTACGGAAAGAATCAAAATATCATGCTTTAAAAGAAAACAAAATTAATTAAAAGACAGTTACAAAAAGGAAATAATCTATTCAAAATCAGACTATATCAAGAGTGCAAAACATTTTGCAAATTATAAAATGAATTAAATAATATAATATTAACTTACCAAATATTCTTTAGATCCATAATTCTAAAGGAGTCGAACAAGTAGTTTTTGCTAATGTCCTGGAAAATAAAAACAGTTTTAAGATAATAACTCTGTACATACAAAGTTCGAATTGAATTGATATTAAATAACATTCAAATAAATGGTAAATCTTTAATGGTTATTAATATACATATTCAAGACAAATAAAGCTTAGCTAAGCTTTAGAACAAGGTAACCAAGCCTATACACACTGTGTGAAGGGTAAGTATGCCAAATTTTGTCAAAATTGGCCCAGTAAATTAGGCTCCACGCGTCTGCACAGACTACAAGCAGACAATTAAAAAAAAAAAACTTTTTTGGACTCAGGGGACCTCAAAATGTGTTAATCCATCAAAATCTCAAAATTTAATTTTCACGCCATTACAATACTTTCTCTTTGTATGAGAAATGGAAAAAGGAATATTATAATAGTCCAGGAGATAGGATGCATAAAAGTAGCTGACAAACATCAAGCTAGAATTTTGTGAATAAGTTAAGGGTCCTCTAAAAGTATTCTGTCGGCAAAGTTCACCTTCGAAACATAGCTCGGCCATAAGCTATTAAAAAAAAACAGACCAGTGGCCATGTCACGCCTATTTGATGGGTAATGTGATTTTCATGATCCTGAATACAAAATTAGTAGGTAGACCAAATATCAAGTTGATGTTAGTTTTTCACTTGATTGGTTAATTAGTCAAATCAAACTGTTCACCTATTTGACAGCAAAACAGTTTCAATTTGACTAATTAACCTATTAAGTCAAAAACTAACTAAAAACTTGATCTTTGGACTACTACTAACAAATTTTTTACTCAGAATCATGAAAACCCCCATTAACCATCGAAATAAGCATGTCAGGGCCGCTCTATACCGGTCTGTATTTCGCAAGAGTGATTATGTCCCTTAGTCACGATAGTAACAAGAATATAATAAAATTGAGTGTTACGGGCTTGGGTAACATATTCAAAGCTATTCCTAAAACCTATAAAGCTAATAAAAGGATATTAGATCCTTTTGTATAATTAATGTAGAAATAAATTATTACATCTAAAAACCAGAGAAATTAAGCCCTTTTGTCTTCAAATTGTACAGACCATTCCTAGAGCAATAAGATTAACAAAGATACTCTGAAAGATAAGGATCATCAAAAATTGGCGGGACCATATACCGCCAGGTGAAGGTTTGCCTTCAACGTAACAGCTGTTACAGAAAGATTAGCTAATTCTCATGATACAAACTAATTACGCCATTACCAAAGCAAACAAAATCTTCAAATCGAGAAATTATTTTCATATACATAAAAATGCATATACTTAAAATAACGAGCTGTATACATTATGTAATAGAATTAAAACCACTAAAACCAACTTCATACTTCATAATCTCCTGATTTTGCATTCTCAATTTATTTAATATGGAGAATAAAATGTTACAACTCCATCACCATCCAGTTTGTTGAATCTAAAAACTCTCCATTCAAATATTAAAGAAATAGATTGGGCGGTTATCAAAAATTATTCATGACGTTAAAATGACGTCAATTCATCAAACTACAACTTGATAGAAAGGCTGCAAGTATAAAAGAAATAAGTTGATACAATATAAATCAACAATACAACTCACATTTCTTTCGTAAGAGCATCTCTGAAAAGAGAAGCTTAAAAAAATAAGTATCGCAAAAAGCTTGGGATTATGATTAAATTAAAAAACAAAAAGCGATCGTTGCTATAATTAATAAAATAGTTTAAAAACTCTAATAAATGCAATTAAATACTCGACAAGCGTATGATGAGATGATTTAAACTAAGAAAATACTGAAATCTTTTAACTTTACACGACAAAGAAAGGAAAGTAATTATTTTGAAGTTATCTCCACTATCAACAAAAACTTGTGATAAGTCAAGCTCATCTTCCAAAATGCAACTGACCCTAAACTGATGTTTTTAAAACTCACCTCATCAAGTTGCTCACGTTGATGACAGTAATTTTAATCAACTTATTACATAAGAATATTCACCTCTGAATTTTGGAATAAAATTACACTTCACTGACTAATCTTAGATTTACTTTTTTTGGTTTTGTTATTTTTTGGTTGGTGTTACTGAGTAAACCTAAGATTTTCCCAGGGGTATCCAACTCCAGTATTCTAGAGGTGTCAGACCACTAGCGCTGCACGAGAATTTGCGGATAAAATTGTAAACAACTTTACACCTCAATTTCATTATTTAACCAGAGTTGAATTATTTTTGTATAATCTTTTTTTATAAAGATAATTTCAACTTTGCGGAATTTCTTTTCTTAACTTTTTAAACCTTTTTTAGGGTCCGTAGGCAAAACCAAGGACCCTTATATTTTCCTGCGTGTGTCTGTCCGTCCGTTCTCTCGCCTGCTCTCACGGCTACACCTTTGGTCCGATCACTTTGAAATTTGGCATGTATGAGTCCTGTACCTGCCCATATATTTTAAAAATATAGCGACTTAAAAAAAAAAAATTTCAAAAAAATTAGGGTAAAAAAACTTGAGGGTTAAAATTTGTTTATTTTTTTTCGACATCGTGAGGGGTATCGTATGAAAGGGTGCGTCGAGCTGATTACAAAAATATATAATTTTTTGGTTATAACGTTTATAGGGCGAGCGTAGGTAAGTTTGAAGTGGGTGTGAAACGTGTCTACCCCTTCTATCTCGCTTATGTGAAGTGCAAAAAATCTGAAAACATTCCTGAACATTCTTCGACCAAAAGTAAAGATACCACTTTTTGGAAATTTTGAAAAAAATATTATTTAATTTTTTATTGACAAAATACGTTTTTTTTATAACTATAGTCTTTTCGATGTGTTTATATGGTTGTAGTCTGGTTCAGTGGCAAAAAAAAATACTTTTTCCGTGGTAGGCTGTGAAATAGTAACTTTAGAGCCTAAAAAACATAGCTAAAATCCATTTTTTCATTACGTGGACTTAAAAATTTTTTTCATTACTCCTAGCTGTAAAGAAAAAATCTTTTACGTCCTAGGAACTAAAAGATTTTTATTTTCCGGCGGGTAGTTGTCAAAACTTCCGTTAGTACCGCTGCAGTCTTTGTAGAAATGCTTCTAGTACGATTAAAATCCGCTAGATGTCAATGCGTTTTATTTATATCTTTTCTTATAGTGTAACCTCTTTTTAAGGTTTCTTTTTTTAAGTCTTAAGTATGTAATAATATTTGTTATTATTATATATTGATTAGTGATTAATATTTAATGTTTTTTCATTGTCTGCTACCTCGGAAAAAATAGCATATGCTACGTGACTGTGAAGTGTTTTTTCTTTACCTTGGCAATATTTACTGTCTCGCTTCGCTCGACAGTAAATGTAATTGCCGCGGTAAAGAAAAAACTCACTTCACAGCCTAGTAACATAATATACTATTATCAGAAGTGTGTTTATGTGTTTTGAGAATATCAGACCCATAGGATAGTTCAAAGTAAGCTTTTTAGCATTTTAAAAGACACCATCAATAGGGTACTACCTAAACTATACAAAGTTGCCTACGGACCCTCGCTGTGTGCTGACTAGCACACACTTGACCTGTTTATTTTATACTATAATCCTAAAATTTAAACCTAGCTTTTCCTTGAATCCTTTTTAAATTACTTTTTTCCATTAGTTCTTATATATTTTTACATTATAGAATACATTGTATTCTATTTACTTAGTTTTTAATAACTCCTATATTTTTGACTTTTTGTCCGCGATGAATAGATGTTCTGTACATGGTTGTAGTAATACAACCCTTAAAGCTAAAATGTTTAAATTTCCAAATGATGAAAAAAGGTAAGTTAATTTTTCATTCAATTTTTGGATCTTTTCCGTAAATACGTATACCACTGCTTAAGATCCTTGTTATTGGTATACGAATAACGGAAACGACCCCTATTTTTGATTTGTTATTATGTTATACCTATAAAGAACTTATAATTTCCATCAGGTAACTTGTAATTTAACTTTGGACTTTGTTGGTTATCAGGCGGCCGTGCGACAAATCCAACTATAATTAGACTTTTTTTTAGGTAATAGAGGGTGTCACAAATAAAATATTCGTCCAAGCAGCGGCAAATGTATGCACAACCAAACTAATATACAGTTATATAAAACATTGTAGTAGTATGTATTCCTCGTTTCTCTAAGACGGATCTGAAAAATCATCCATTTTTTAAATAATTAAAAAGTGTTTAAAAAAATGAAAGAGGTTCTATTTACATAAAATTCTGTTTTCTAGATATTACTCACAATTCTCGTGTAATATAAAAAAAAAAACTACATTCTAACTACATTCTTGTGACAAGAATGTATAGAAAACTAATTGTATGAATTTAAAATTTTAGGTTCGAAATATGGGCTCAATTTACTATGAATAGTAATTTAGACAAAAAACCGAAAATGTGTGCGGTCCATTTTGAGCTGAAGTACTTCTTTGGGTGTAACAGAAATAAAAATCTTTTAGAAGCGCAAAAGCTGTACCTACTTTGAATGCTCCTGATAAAAATAGTAATAACGATATTGGTCAATCTATCAAAATTTAGAGCGAAAACGGCTGATGACTGGACTAATTTTGATATACTATATTATATTAATATATTAAATATTACCATAAGTTATACATGCGAGCGAAGTGAAGTGCTGTAAGTATAATAGTAATAAACTTTTTACTATTTATGAAAAGCTATTCCCATATCTTATATTCCCATTATCTTATTTTTTCGAATCTAATTTATATTTTACTTCAGTAATACAATAAACGGTAAAACAATAAAACTTTTAACTATAGTACATATTAGTGTATATTAGTTAAGTACATAATATTTTACAAAATATGTCCTTGTAAAAAAGTGCTCGAGAATTTTCCTAGACAAGATGATTAACTGTTGGATAAATACCAGCAAAAAATTTAAGAAAGTTTTTTTTTCTATAAACAACATAATATAAACGTTATCTATAATATTTAATTTATTATAATAATAATATCTTATTATAAAACAAAATCATAATAAGGCGGGCTGAGTTTACAATTTTTAGCGGTGTCCGACAAGCGCTAATGGTCAAGTAGAATAAAGCAAACTTTTAATATTAACGATCGCGATAACATTTTACTCAAGCGTCGGTGGCTGTATGAGATGCGCGGTGGCTCCCAATGGGAAACTTCCCGGGTTCGAATCCAGGAAAGTGACATATCAATTTATTTCTTTGAGAAGCTCGAAATCTTTTGAATGGTGTAAAAGATTTAGTTACAATATTAACCGCAAATTCCCGTGGAGCGCTAGTAGTCTAACACAGGTAGATAAAGAGGGGAGTTGGAAATCTTTCCGTTTAAGGATTCTATGATCGCTGGATTTTCCTCTCAAGAAAAGTCATCGTCAAGTTTGATTTGAACTCTTGTATTGTTCTGATAATGATAATAAAAATCTTTCGTTTTAAATTTGCCTTAGTTCGTAAAAAATCGAATGAATAGGTTGGGATTGTTTAATTTTTTATTGTAATTTTATATGAATAATCATGAGTAACAATCGACGGAGAAATAGAGGACTTGAATTAGGTGTTGTACTACTTGTAAGTGAAATATTAAAGTTGGGATTTGATTCAATACCACCTGTTACTCTTCTCACTGTTGTCGGCCAGGTATTTATATTTATTTTATGTATTAACTGCTTTACACGTTACCATCAAGATTTAAAAATATGTTGCTATTTTTTTTTTCAAATTTCTCTGAATTACGTGTGTCAGTCCTCTTCAAAGATCATAAGTTGCATCATCTTGCTCTGTATTATGAGTATCCTTATAGAGTTGACTAAGCTGTTCTCTGTTATAATTAAAGCCAAGAACACTTTAGAGAGAAAATATTGTCTCTTTTTGGGCTAAACTCGGCAATAGTGTACCCCTTCCTTGTAATCGATGTCTTTCGAAGTCGTACAGTTGGCTTCGATATATCAATGCATTCCTTCCATTCGTACATAATAATATATGTATATAATAATTATATATGTATGGTTTGTTCATAGAAGAGTTGATATCCCTTTGTCAAAAAATACGTTGAAGTGAGAAGGGGTGCGCTATTGCCGATATTTACCCCCATAGGGGAAGTGACCTTAGTTCTTCAGTGGGCAGAATGGTTAAGCCAATGATTTTCCACCTCAGGCAAATTAATGCAGGAGAGCTGTTAATTAGGGGTTTCATCCTCTTCCTTAAACAGGCTGCACACAGGGCTTTAGGCTAGGCCAAGCAGCTGTAGATATCGATTTAGTCTATTGTACCCAGAAAGAATGCCTGTCAAGAATGCCTGCGACAGGATTTTTTTTTAAAGTGAAAACAATGATCTGGTAAGATCATAATTTTAGATTGTCGCATACAGATATAAAGATATTCAAGATCTAATAATATTGAATGTTTCACTTCACAATGTGGCAAGCCAACAACATGTTTGGCTAACTAGTCAACAATATCATTACCCTCAATGCAACTAATGTCCTGGATCCTTGAACCCATATTAGTTGTACCTTATTAAGTTGCCTAAGAGTATTCAGATATCTTTTGCATTGGCCAACCAGCTTAGATGTCAGATGTACACCTTAGAGCTACTAGCGATTGTTGTCTGGCTGACAGAGTAGATACTAATTAACAAATTTTACAAAATAATACCTAATGATTTAAAAGTATTGAACTTGTTTTTAATTTCTTTATAGATTCTTCTGTACGTTGGTTTTTTGGATGTACCATGGGATAAATACGATGTCTGCATCAGTGGGTACAAAGTATGGCATAAGCGTGACTGGATGAGCATGCTAGTTTCAACATTTGAGCATGGAGATGATATGCATCTGTATTATAACATGATTTCATTTCTTGTCAAGGGGAGAACTCTTGAAATGAAGCACGGTACTGCTAACTTTGCACTTCTCCTATTGTTCTTGTGTGTTGCAACACCAGCTCTTTATGTGGCTCTTGCTGTGTTAGGAGCAAGTGCTCTACATGAGAAAGATATGATGAGATCCTGTGCTATTGGTTTCTCAGGTAAGATTATTACCTTAATTAAAATAATTGCTAAATTTTATTCCAGGTCTTTGTCAACAATATTACAAAAATTGTGTACTGTAACTTGGTCCTGTCCATTTGCTAGGATTTGTTTTATGTAAAGAATCGTTCAAGATTAATTTTATTCCTAATTAATATGCAACATGTTTTCCTATCAAGTACTGTAAATAATCTCAGTTTAAATACAGTAGTGCGGTGATTATCCAAACTAATGTTGTGTAGGGTGGTTCAGATAATCTAAATTCACCAAAAAAAGGAAATATGTAAAATAAACAAAATGTAAAATTTGTTCAAAACGCATCTATGCTTATTTACCTACGAGCTGTTAAGCCCGTGGCGACAGGCCTAATTTTATATTTAGAAATAAAAGTAAAATTAAGTAAATTAATTTAGATAAATTATTATATCTATTTGAAGACCAACAAATCAAAATAAACATTTATTTTTATTGGAATAAATGTGGTTACCTTAGCTTAGCAATAACAAATCATTTTGAGGTGAGTCGTCGCCATCAATACACTACTTGATTAATATAATAAACAGGTCAAGTGTGTGCTAGTCAGCACACAGCGAGGGTCCGTAGGCCACACTATATATAGTGTTTAACTGTAAATTGTATAAACAGTGTTTTTTTAAAATGCTAAAAAGCTTACTTTGAACCATTCTAAGGGTCTGATATTCTCAAAACACAATCTGATAAAGTATTTTTTTGCCACTGAACCGGACTACAACCATATAAATATATCGAAAAGTCCATAATTATAAAAAAAAACGTATTTTGTCAATAAAAAATAAAATAATTTTTTTTCTCGAAATTTCCAAATAGTGGTATCTTTACTTTTGGTCGAAGAATGTTCAGGAATTTTTTCAGATTTTTTGCACTTCACATAAGCGAGATAGAGGGGGGGGGGGGACACGTTTCACACCCGCTTCAAACTCGCCTACGCTCGCCCTATCAAAGTTATAACCAAAGAATTATATATTTTTGTAATCAGCTCGACGTACCCTTTCATATGATACCCCTCAAGGTGTCGAAAAGAAATAAAAAAATTTTAACCCTTAAGTTTTTTTACCCTAATTTTTTTGAAAAATATTTTTTTAAGTCGCTATATTTTTAAAATATGTGGGCAGGTACAAGACACATACATGCCGAATTTCAAAGTGATCGGACGAAAGGTGTAGCCGTGAGAGCACGCAAGAGGACGGACGGACAGACACACGCAGGAAAATATAAGGGTCCTTGGTTTTGCCTACGGACGCTAAAAATGATAGTTCATGGTGATAAATATAATTTTACAGCTAATAACGAAGAATTAATTAATTCTTAAGAATTAATTAAGCGTTAGCTTTTGATTTTTTCTATGAACTTTCAGTGAATTGACATTTGGATAATCGACGCTCTACTGTGTCTGTTTTTTTGTTTTTGTTTTGTTTTTTTTATTATTATTTTAAGTAAAAAAACCTCAGTGTCAAAATTTAAATCTTGAGTCGACACATTATGGTATATCAAAAAAACTGTTCCATCCTTCTTTTACTTTATAAGACATCAATGTTCTTGGAATTAGTTACTTTAAGATAATCTTTCTTTTACTTTATAAGACATCAATGTTCTTAGAATTAGTTACTTTAAGATAATAGGATTATCTAGAACTTTTGCCTTGATTTGCTATCTATAATTGTAAACTTATCTATTGCATAATTATTTTATTTATTTATTTATTTTTGAAATATATTTTGTTTAGGTGTGATATTTGCATTGAAGTTTATCACAACAGTAGAGAATGAAGGATACAGTCATATAGCAGGTTTCCGAGTGCCTGTGCGCTACAGTGCATGGGTTGAGTTAATAGCTATGCACATGCTTGTACCTAATGCTTCATTCATGGGCCACTTGGCTGGTATACTTGCTGGCTTTTTATACATGAAAACACCTCTTGGAACCATCATTGACATGATCATATACACCATAACTGGTAAAAAAAAAAAATCTTTATTTAAATTAAATTGTATTACCTGTGTTCTTGCGTGTATCTTAATGGTTTTTGTTTAGTTATTTTTATTTCCAAAGCCCCATATTAAAAAGAAGCCCATATTATTCCAGGACTTACATACAAGACTAAAACTAACAGAAATGAAGCAACGATACAAGACTTTACTCACAATTCTGGATAAAGATCTAATTTATCACTAACAAACAAACTGTCTATAATCTAATTATATAAGCTATTTGGACTTATAACTGTTTAGCTAATTATATAAGCTATTCCGGACTCGGAACTGTGGGGATCAACCAAACCATCGAATTCTTACAGATCCAATCCATGCAATCCTTAATCCTATATAAAATATGTAATGCTCCCTACTATGTGGCCAACAGTATAATACATAACGACCTAAATGTTCCCTATGTCCATATCCTTGCATCCTCTCGTTACAAGTCCTTCTATGTCAAGCTATTTCACCATCATAATCCTCTGGTGCAGAACTTGTCCTCTCCTTATATTCCTGGTAATACGAGGCGATGCCTAAAGAGAAAATGTCGCCATGACCATCTTAGAGACTAATGCTTTTGTAATCAAAATTATTGGAGTACCACCACTAGGTAGGATCTCCGAATCTGAGTTGTAACTGTGCTGTAATTAACTTAAGTGGGATAAGCTGCTTCATATAATTAATTTTATCTACGATTGATACAAAATATAAACATTGTATCTCTGTTTAGATGCGTAGAAAGTGATTCTTTACGTACTTGTATTCATTGCTCATGCACGTCTCATAATTCTGAAGAATTCCTCTTTCTTACCGCCCTAGGGTGGTAAAAAAGAAGAATTCTTCACCTTAACACACGATTAGCGAGTTTATTTACACCTAACAAAACTAATTTGCTGTTTGTTTAATTAAAGTAACTGTTTGTATCGAGTTTTTAGTGAAAAGCAATGAGTGATTTAAGTGAATATGACAAAAATGAGGAGAATAATATGCTTCCCAAAATAATTAATTCAGCACAAATTACAACTAATGAATTAATGTCATATTTATATAAAGAGAAATACGAACTTACAGGAAGTTTATTAATTTTTTTCTATATTTATTTTTTAAATCCAACAATCGCAGATAAAGTACGGTACGCAACTGGTGCGAAGACGGCATTTTCTCAGCTCGGGTGCAAACTCCACACTCGCATGCAAAATGCTACTTTCCCCACTAGACGTGTAATGTACTATTTAGAGATGTGGCTAAATAATAAATGAAAAAAAAACATTCCAGGTGGTAATAATATTGGCTTTAGACAATGTAATATTGAAACCACTGGCATTTTAATTGCTCACTCCGTTCATTTTAAAATAATATTGTTTCAAATATATTTTTTGGAAATTAACTTATGACTAAAATTTGGTTTGGCTTTATAGCAGTCTGTAAATTTCATTATGTGACATCTCTCGCAATATCATTTGCAGGGTTGTTTCTTTCTCAAAAGTAACTGTAACGATCAATATAAGTGTACAATTTGTTTCTATTTTGCCTTTTTAACAAGAGAAGTATACTGCTTATTGCTCTAGGGTTTAAAATTACTCAATGATAGTAGATTAAAATATCTATTAAACTAATAAAATACTTGTGATTTAATTATTTTTTTAAAAAATGCATACTTACATTTCAACTTAAATTCCAGGTCAACGTATGAGACACAATCCAACTTCATACAGATCTAGTTCATCAAGCTCTTACACTAGTCAGGATGGAAGTGGAAATCAGTGGTACGGCTCCTCAAATGACTATACGAGTGGATATAGGAATCCTTATGGCGGTGGTAACTTTGGTGGCTACAATGATTATAGTAATCCAAATTATAATGATTACGATACAAGGCCAACAGCACCACCTGGTTGGCGTTTTTAATTCAACATTTTTCAGAATAATACTGATTAAATTATTTATTGAGAACCTGGTGGTAAATTATTTTTGACTAAAATTATGTGTCTGAATTTTTAAAATGTCAAGTTACTGAAGCTGTGCTAGTTATTAAATTAAATTATTTTTTATATCTATTCTTAAGGTTATACTATTTTATTAAATAAAAATAATAAAAAATTGGCATTTTATTAATGATCATTTCTTACCTACAGGAATAACTATAAAAAATGTTTTAAAATATGTATTTTATTTATTAAATTATAACTTAAATTTGTGTAAAAACATTGATCCTCAAGAAGTTAATGGGCTTTATTAATCTTTAATAAATAATTTACGTACATAATTAATGTTAATAAATTCTTTAAACAAAATGTCTGCAAGTTGTTAACCTACCAAGTTATTTAAGAAAATATGTTCAAATAAATCATTATATATTTAAATAAAATGGCATGACAATATATTTTCTTTATTTATTTATTTTTTTTTTTTTACCAACCCCTGTTCATCCTTGTGTCAACTAAGATTTTGCTTAAAAAAAAAAATCTTATATTACAGAAACTAACTTAAAAAGTAAATAAAATGTTATAGACATTAGATAATTTGAAACCCACAAGGGTTTTGCTGAGCTATTGAGTGTCTCAAACTTGAAACTTAAATTTACAAAAATCTTTTCTTTTTTTTTTCAACAAACTTTGTTAAACTTAAACACCTTCTTAAATTGTAAATTTTGTTCAATTTTTGAAAAAAAATTTATTCAAAAATTGAATAAAATTTAAAAATCTTTTATTGAATTCTCAATCGATTTTGAAGCTAATTTTTACAATTTATGAAATGGTGTTACATGTTCTTTTTCCATTTAGCACCAAATACCTGTGTGAAATGATTTTTTGGCTTTATCTCTAAATAAAACCTAATATCTCACTGAAAGTAGTCGAAGATTCTTTACATTCAGCAGTATCAAATATTACACCAAGGTTAATATCCGCTCATATTTTTTTTTGTTTATTTGTACTATTTTTTTTGGTTTATTTATACTAAAACTACCTTTATTTTGATAAGGGTGATAACTAAATTTTACTTTCTCATATATATATGACGTATTATGTAAAGATAAGGTATTGAGATGACACCAAAAATTAGATTTTTTAAAATGCATTTACACGTTTTGAGGTCTCCTTTGAGTACAAAAAGTGGTTCTAAAATGTCTGTCTGGCCTCTGTAGTCTATGCAGATGGGTGGAGCCTAAACCAGTGGCGTAACTGTGGGCCTGCATTGCGGGCGGGCCGCAAGTGCCAGGAGGTTCCCAAATCAATATCAAGTTGTTTTTTTTCATCAATTTTGTTTGGCAAGGGGCCCCCAAAAAGTTCTTGTGGCGGGGGGGGGGGGGGGGGGGCAATGCCCTAGCTAGCCACTGGCCTAAACTGCTGAGGCGGTTTCGATGAAATTTGGCATACATGTTTAAAAGAAATCATTCCCCATGGGGAAAGCAAGACATTATTTTAGCTCTAAATTTGGGGGCGCTTACTCGCATAAACTCTAAACGTGAATACAGTAGAACCTCGATAATTCGGACCTCTAAAATCCGGAGCCTCGAAAATCCGGACTGCCTACTGAAAAATTTAAATAACTACAAATTCTATTAACAAAAATTCCGAAAGGTAAAAGTGGGACATTTCTTGCAAAAAAGTATGGTGTGGGGTCATCTAAAACGAAAAACGAGATAGCATACTGCGATTTGCGTCAAAGCTAGGTTCTGAAGAGGGGTAAAAAACCGGAAAACGTTACGAACGGCAAATGATACCCTTTAGAAAATGCGATGTACCCATGGTTTACCCAAAGAAGAAGCTCAGGCGCACCTTTATCAGGTCCTCTCGTCTGCGAAAAAGTTGTTTTACAGCACATTCGATTTGAAAATTCGGACAGTGTCTGGTCCCAATTATCGAGGTTCCACTGTAAATGATATTCTCAAAAACAGTTTTGACAATTTCGATTATAAATCTATTTAAAAACTAATCTAACCAAAGTTGTTTTCCTGGGAAAACTCTAGTTCCTGAGAAATTTATGAAAACAATTCTAATTTTGTACAATATCAATATCTATATGAAAACATTTTGTTTGACTTATTGGCCTGACTTTTTAATTTGTATATTGTGCAATTAAAAATAAATTATTTATTATTTCATATTTAATACCTGGGGTCATGAAAAATCTCGATTAAAAACAGGGGTTATGAGAGAAAAAATTTTAAGAAGTACCTGCATAAGGTCATATTATTACTTAAGGGGGAGCGACATAGCTGAGGGGTTAGTGCATTGTGCACTTGACTTAAACCAAGGTCTTTATCAAAAACCATGGCACTAGAATACGTTAAAAGGATATAGGAATTCTAGGATATTGAAGGCTTAAGAATTCTAGGAGCAATGAGGATGGCACCAACTCTCGTCTTTAGAAGTGCAGTGTGTGAGCATGTAGACAGGCTAAAACAGCTACATAGGCCATGAAGCTGCCTAACAGTCTCTGGTGGAGAAGTGCCCTGCAGCAGCAATTATGCAGACTTATACTGTACCTCAGTGGAACTTCAGAATTACTTTGAGTTATTCTTCTCTTTCTTAGCAAGACTGGAGGCAGTGCAATGAAAATGTCCCACCACCTATGAAGGATGTTAGGTTTACTGATGGTTTTCTCTTACAAGGACTATCAGGGGCTGGTGTATTTTATTCTGACCCGCTACAAGAGATGAAAAGAAGGCTTGGGTAAGTTCTCTACAGTCTTCAAGCTTAGATCTAAGCAACCGTGGCTTGCAGTCAAGTGATTCTGAGTAAGAATGAGCCAGGAAAACATTTACATCTATTAAGTCTTTCGCTATTCCAAGATGTACTTCTAAACTAGTGGCATATTGCACGAGATTTCTCGATGATCTGACAAGACAGAATGCCATCCACCTCCAGGTTCCAGGACATAGTAGGATAGAAGGGAATGAATTGGATTAACAACCAAGCTAGGTTCCAGTGTAATTCCTTCTGTCCCAGAACCAGAGTTAGGTATATCTCGCTACATTGAGAGGACCCCTTTAACCCTAGAATGCTTATCTACATGTATGTTTTTGAAAAAAAAATGGTATTGATTCCATCACTAGTTTTTTCGCGCCCCTATTCACGGTAATCTTTCCTCAGTTAGTCTGCTTCAGGCAAATGTTACTAATAGTTTTGTCTTTTTAGTTTTTGGTGGTATAGATAATAAGTATATTATCTATACCACCTAGTCTGTATTATTTGTCCAAAAACTGGTCAAATATATATTGTTTATAATTTAAAAAAAAATAGTTTTTCTTGTTCTTTCTGTTTTTATATAACTATAGAAGTTAAAAATTGATTGAAAATAAATCACTGAATGCTAATAAAAAATATCACTCTTTCATAGTGTCTATTTACATGCTTCACACTCACAAAAACCTTTGTGAACAAAAAACAGTGATATGTGTGCACTCGTGTGCGTAAGTGGTAGGGTTTGATGTCTAACGATGTTGCACTGATGCAAACTCATGAATCTTTTTATTTGGTGGCTTCAAAGTAGATTTTTACTAATTATTTTCTAATAGTACGTCAAATTGACGTATGATAAGTAATAAAGGGTGTTTTTTAAAGATAAGTATTCTAGGGTTAAAGAAGTCTATTAAGATATTTTCAAATAACCTGGGAAACTGCTCCCAGAATGGGACAGTCTAAGTTGTTTATTTCAGGACTCTCTCTTATAGCTACTAAGACAATGTTGGCCCTTAACAGAGGCACTTGTCATCTTAAAATTGGATTTATAACAGGTCATTGTCGTCTCAACTGACTTTCAGCTGCTAGGGCTTGGTCGAATTCCCACCTGTCGACTGTTTGAAGAGGAAGATAAAACCCCCACTCACCTACTAAGAAGCTGTTAGATCGAAAGAAGGTTTTAGATTGAAAACCTTTAGAATGTCAATCAGTTCCATTCTTAGAAGAGTTTAAGGGACTGCCTCTGAACAGACTGCTGAATTTTTTAGTCTGTCGGTCTGCTCTGAGTATAGAAGGATGAGGGAGAGAATTATTCATCTAACCCAGGTTGGCTCAATGGACCCACTTAAGTGGGTTATGTCTCGGTTTTTAACCCCCTGGGAAATAAAATCCATGGCAAAGTTTCACACTGATGATAATATCAAGTGAAAGTATGAAGTCCCCCCTCCCTTCCCTTCCGGTTTGGTCAATGGACTGACTCTCCAGCTCCTGGTTCCCTGCCTTTGTGCTTAGTTCAGGAACCCACCGGTCAAAGAAAAAAAGGTCACTAATGCAAAGTAACTCTTTGTACCTTAACTATATGTCTGGTTAGCTAAACAAGGGAGAAATAGTCGACTGTAAATGAGAGTCAAAGTACAGTGGCGTATCCAGGGGGGGCACAGGGGGCACGTGCCCCCCCCAGACGGGCCCAGACCAAATAGAGTAAAAAAAAAAAAAAAAAAAATACGCCATATTTTTTTTTTCAATACATATTTTTACATTCACCTCAGAAATGCATAAAAACGCTGTTTTGAGAGGTCATATTTTCAAAATTTGTTCTAAAACAGTGATTGTTGCTTGGGCGCTAACATTTTTTTTTTTTGGGGGGGGGGGGGGGCAGCTGCTTTGTTGAATAAGATGTTCCCTTTTCTTGTTACCACTACGAATTCTCCCCCTCCCCCTCAATCTAAACTGACTTAGAATGTGCCCCCTCCAGACCTAGCAGCTGGATACGCCACTGTCAAAGTATATTCACTGTCCCTCCTTCCCACACTTCTCTACAGCAATAATTAATAGCTACATTTTTTTCTTGAGGTATAATAAATAAAAAGAACACCATGTTAACTTTATACACAGTAATTAAAACACATATAATTATTTATTAATTTCTTATTAATTTTATTTTATTTGGTTTCAGTTTTTTGAATAAAGTGATAATTCTCCAAACAAGCACAGAATTAAAAAGTATACTTTGAAATTACAAAAAAATCATTTTAGATTATCCTGTTTTACTTCAGACAAATTATATCACAGAAACAATTTTTTTAAATATTTCTAACCTTCGTTAGGAATAAGAAAAAAACCTCATCACAAGCCAGCAACTCTTATCAGTTATTGCACACTACAAAATAAAATAATAATATGTACAGTTAAATATAAAATAGGATTTTTCCCGACCAATTATAAATAATATGGAGTGGATGAATTATGTAGTCTTGCATATTAGAATAATAGTGTTACATTGATCAAATTAAAATTAGACAGAGATCTATCTACCAGTTTAACATTGGTTTATGAATAAAAACAATTGAAGGATAGTGTAAAAGTTGTTAAAACATCAGAAATAAAAACCCAGCCAATAAAAATCTATATTAATTCTTTGACTCTAGTGGACAGAGAAAATAAGCATTCAAGGAAAAGGCAAGGCTTTGGGCTGGTGGACTGCGGTGGGCACTTTCTCCGTGCCTTTAATTAAGAACTTTTTTAAATGTCCATATCCCCAAATTTTGGAGAAGCTTGTACTTCCTTCTTTAGCTATAAGATGTTTGAAATTATGTATAGTTAAGATAGTAGATAAGTGAACTATGTTTCATGTAAAGAATTCTGTACTAAAGGCTCATGTGGTCTCGCCCAGCTTTCAGAGTCCAATAATATACATTCCTCTGAGCCAAAAAAAATCTTGAAAAATGTTATACATTATAATAACAGATTCTATGAGGTTTAACAATAATAAAGTATTGTTTAATATATAATTTGTTAATACAATATTATATTTTGGGCCTTAATTTATATTTTACTATTTGTTTCTATTATAAGACAAAGGCCTTATCAAACTTATATTGGTTGAATTTGGGCAGATGCTTAAATGAATGTGATTAGTTTCTATATTTATAAAAACCATTGTATTTAAGGTTTTCCAGTAAAACACTACATTTTGAAGGTTGTAATGTCCAACAGTTTGCTTATACTGCTAAAAGCCTCTTTCAGGACTTTTTTTTAAAGAATTTTATAGTCGTAAAACACTTGACTAAGGGAGAGATAGGTAGAAGTTGCCTATTTATACTCTTAATAAGGTCAAAATTTTTAAAATAAAGCCCTGAATGTATCTACTATATGTTACATCTGTAGTTCGTGATGATATCAGTGGAATGATAGTGAAATGCCTTAACCATCCTTCAAGAAATAGGTTTAACCAGAAAACCTTATTCCACTTGAATTGTGTTTATTAATAGTAAATTAATATAACTCCAGTCGATGAAGGACACACTATGCTTGTTCACAAATTATTGTCTTTAATACAAAGTACAAGAATGAAACAATATTTAAATAAAAAGTTTTTTTAAGAAAAATGTTAAAACAAAGCAAATAAATTATACAACCACTAATAAGTAACAAAGATCAAACATAAAAAAAAATTCTTTATCTACAAATTGATATATAACTGACACACAAATCAAAATCTAATATAAATAATAATTACATATTTATACTACAGTAAATTATCTTGACCACATTCTAATATAGATTTTTATTAACCCTTTATTTTCATTGCTAAGCTTGAGACAATGATACAAGCTGACTGATATTATAAAATATTTCGAATAAAGATAGGCTGGCGAGTATACTCTTACAGAGTCTGTTTCTCACTGATTTCTAAAAGAACATTACGGCCAAATGAGTTAACTCTTCCAAACCAATAAAGAGTTAATTGATACTTCATCTAAAAGCGGCCCACAGACGATCAACTTGGTTGTCAAACATAGTTGACTTCTAAAACACACATTATATTTTACAAATTTGTCTACCAAATCTACAGTTAGTTCAAGTTTGTTGGGTGAGATTTTTAGGTTTAAAATTATAAAATGATTGAAGAATCATTATCCCTAGTTATAATTATGAATTATGTAAAGAGATGCTCCTCCCACAAGAAATACAAATTTTTGATTTTACTCCAACCTGTGAACCAACATAAAATTTCAACAACCAACCTATCCATAGACGTTCAACTTGGCACACTGACAACCAAGTTCATTGCCAAAAAGTAGCCTTTATTATGTAATACAACATTTCGATATAAATTTTCTCTTTTTTTTTGAAACAGTGGATACTTTTAAATATCAAGATAAAATTATATTTCTCAAAAGTGATAATTTAAAAAAATAATTATAAATAAAAAGATATTCTAACTAACAAGAAAACACAAAAAAAAATCTCACTTCATATATATTTATATTGTCAACAAAAAAAAACTCATTCATATAAATGATTTTCTCATTAATATGAGGTATTTACAAAATTAATTTACACATATTATTAGCAAATTTCTTACATACTATTTGAAATTGCTTTAATATAGTTATAGTATCGGGTTCAACCTCGGTGGCTTAAAAGAACGATATTTTACATTTTTAACTATTATTATAATCAGATCCAGAGAACATCTCAAAATTGTTAATGAATGAATTATGCAACAATTAATCATTTAAAATTTGAAAAAAAAAGTACAAACTATATCTGATTAATACAGAAACTTTTTTGTTGTTAATTATTTAAAAATATATTATTGATTTTTAGATTAGTGATTAGTTTATTCTTAAAGTAAATAATAATATTATCCTTAGTTGTTATCTTCATTTCAAAATATCGTAGAAACCCAATAAGTTATTTTTCTGAACATTGGAGAACATAAGGATTTCTCTAAGTAGGTTGTTACAATTGAAATCACAGGTATAATATCTCATACTTCATTGCTTCCCCCATAATTTCAACTTATTTCTCATGATAACAATGTTATAATACAGAGTTTTATTTTGTAAAACATCAGTCGACTGATATATATTTAGAGTGGATGTGAAATAGTACATTACGCGTCTAGTGCGGAAAGTAGCATTTTGCATGCGAGTGTGGAGTTTGCACCGGAACGATAGCGAGGGTAGTAAAACCACACAAGCAAAGCAAACGAGTTGTGTACCGTACTTTATCTACGATTGTGGATTTTAATAATAAATACAGAAAAAAAAATTAATAAACATCCTGTATGAAAGTTCGTATTTCTCTTTTGATTCACATGACATTAATTCATTAGTTGTATTTTGTGCCAAATTAATTATTTCGGGAGGCATATTATTCTCCTCATTTTCTTCATAATCACTTAAATCACTCATTTTTTTTTCACTAAAAACTCGATACAAACAGTTACTTTAATTAAACAAACAGCAAATTAGTTTTGTTAGGTGTAAATAAACTCGCTAATCGTGCGTTAAGGTAAAGAATTCCTCTTTTTCCCACACTAGGGCAGAAAAAAAGAAGCATTCTTCACCTTATTGCACGATTATGAAACGCCCAAGCGCAATGAATACAGCTACAAAAAGAATCACTTTCGCGCCATTACGCATCTAAACAGAGATATAATGTTTATATTTTGTATCAATCGTAGATAAAGTTATTTTATCCTTTTAAAATTTATTTTGTGTATTTTACGCATAAATATGTTAATTGTTACCCAAAGAGTAAATTTGACCATTTTCAATATCAAACCTTAAAATGTTGACACAGTGAACAGATGATAACTATTAGACCGGTTTTTATTAACATATTCAGTGCTTGATTTGTGACAGTACGCACTGGTACGCTGTACCAGTATTTCAGACAGAAGATTGTTAGTGCATATGAGAGTTTTACCAATATTTGTTTGTTTATTTTTTACCAAATATGAATTTACTTTTAAAATGCTCTTAAAAGCGTTAAAATAACGTTTTAAAAACTCAAAACTTTTTGACCACATGGTCAAAGTACTAGAACCTCTTTTTTTACAAATCAAGCACTGAACATAATAAATATTTGTTCACACATTTTAACAATAAAATTGATTATTTTATTATAAGCTTGATTTGGCCATTAAAGATTTCCCAACATCTCTCTGGTAGAAACAACCAATAACATTTTAAACATTGCCAATAAAAGTACGGAAGGAGTGCAGTAACTTTTTTAAAATTTCAAGCTATTTGAAAGTATTTTATAGATATCTACGTGTGGTGTAACATTCTTAAAAACTACCTCGGTATAATTCTCAAATGGATTTCTACATTGAACATTCCTTACTAATTTTCATTTTATACTTAAATGTAAATATAAAAAAGCCACCTTTTTATAAGTTGATTTGCTCAGATATAATTCAAGAACCCTTCGATTTACTTAATAATAACCATCTAAAATGATCAGGTTCTTCCTAAATATCTAGTGACGTTTCAAGATAAAAAATAAACTCGTAAACTAGCTAAAAAAAACAATTCCTCTTCATTGACGTAAGTCTCATTAAAAGGTCTTTAATAAGTCAGAGACATTTTTATCGGCTAAAAATTTCGGGAGTGAAAATTTAATTTAAAGTTAACTTTAAATTTAACAAATTTCAAAACTTAAAAAAAAAATACAGGGTAATTTAGGAACTGCATAAAGGAAGCAATCGTAAGAATTGTGTGTACTAAACATATCCATACAACTACAAATCTTACAGTCTTATTAAAATCCTAAATATTTAAAAAGAACCCTCAAAAATATACAAAGTGTTATAAATCCTAATTTAAAATATTACAGCTATTAACTAATTTAGTTTTGTTTTTTGTTTTGTTTTACAAAAATATTTCCATGTATAGTTGTATAAAAAGAAAATAAAAATAGTTCTAAAATTACTTGATAGATCGTTCTAACTCTACATTACTCCACATACCAACATTTTAATAATTAATTTATTGATATTTATACTAAAAAAAATGTTGACTTTAAGATGTTAACTTGCTTGAATAGTAAGAAGAAAGTGAACAAAAATGGTAACTAAGAAATAATAATGCAAAAAAAATTGAATATATATTAATTAAATCCTTAACCAAAAAAAGAAAGAAAAACACTTTTTCTTGCACAAAATATTAATGTTCTAAATAAGCTCTTTTTGCAAAAATTATAAAGTAAGGATTAATATTTTTTTTCTCATAAGCAACAATAATATAATATACATTTTATCTTATGTCGAAAAAATAGTGAAAACAAGAGGGAAAACAAAAAAAAAAATTAAAAAATCAACATAACTTTTTAAAAAAAAAAATTATACAAAAAGTAAAGTCAAGTTGGCTACAATTTTCCTTTGCTTTCACTAATATAAAATTAATAGATAAGGAAAAGGGGGGAAAAAAGAATCAACAAATTAAATGGAATGAATATTAAGATTGAACTTATAAAATGAAATAGTTAAATTGGGTGAAAAATGTGATGGTCTTTGAGAATCAAAATTTTCTCTTAACTAAAGATTTGTTATTATTTAATAAATTGCATTTTTCATGATGAAAAGAAAGTTTAAAAAATGGCATAGAAAAATACTTGACAAAGAGACAACAAATGTTTTAAAATAGTAGAGGCGGAAAATTATATTTCCCTCCTCCCACCAGCCCCCTTCAAATTAAAATTAGAAGAAATTTGTTATACAGTTTCTTTTTTGTTGGCTGTTTTCTTGTATTTTTATTATTATTTATTCTTTTTCAAACCTTCAGCAATCTTCTGCCAGAGAAGGGTGTGTTTCCACATCGGCGCTGGCCTGAATACTGTGAGGACCACCTGATATTAACAAAAATAGTCAAAATAAGTAAACAAAATTAACTTAGAATGTTGTGCTGAAAAACTAACTAGCTTTGACTTCGAGTTGTCATTTTTTTAAAAAAAAAAAAAAATCAATAATCGAATAATCAAATTCAATAATCGTGGTAAAAAAATTAGTGAGACACATAGCTTCCTCGCATAGTTTAATGATAATTAGTTGTTTTGACTGAGATTACCACTGCATAATTATGACTAGAGAGGTTGGTAGAAAGTAATGCAACAATATTGTCACCACAATTTTTATTTTATTTTATTATTAACTTACAAATGCGTTTCGACATGTAATATCATCTTCAGTGTACGTGTTAACTTAGTAAGAGTTAATTCTGTACTAAGCCAACTATTTTACAAACTAACAGTACAAGGTGGGGGTAGACTAGGGCCGTGTGGGTAGAAGGATTACAGAAGGAACAATGTAAGGGATGTGGAGTTGAGATCCAAGTCGGAAAACCCAGTAAAGGTAAGGAGGTTCAGGTAACATTTGGTTTTTCAACTGCTTATATAGCTGAATAATAATTTCTTATAATACTATGACTAAAATATCTTATAACTACCACATTATTAAGAGCTATCCAAGACACAAGTATAGAATGTTATAATGAAAAATCTAATCTTAACAATACTGCACTTGTAAAACCTATAAAAAAATATTTTTTTTAAAAAAATAATGTGGTAGTTATAAGATATTTTAAATTCATTTTTAAGTCTTTGGTAGTATTCATACTACGGAAAGTTTAAATTTTAATTTAAATCAAATTAATCAAATGTTGAAACTTACATGGGACCAACAACAGGCTAATTATGATCTAGCTCCTAAATTTCATTAAAATCAGACAGTTTTTAAGATACATTTGTTCGCAAAAAGAAGGACAGACAGACAAAGGACCAAATATATATAAATATATATTGAAAAGAGAGGATCATTGGAAATATTTATGACAAATAGAAGACTTTCTGATTTCGCTTACCAGTATTCATCTCTTTGACCAATCAGAATAGGACATTTTTTTTGTCCCCTTTATGATTGCAAAGGAAGTTTATTATTCATATTCCACATGTAAATATTTATAATAACTTTAAGTAACTCTGATTTTTAAATTACTTCATATTATTTTTGAAACATAAAAGTTCAATGTATAAATGAAAAACTCTGACCTGGTGGAGGAGGAGATAAGTCAATGACGAAAGTAGGATCAGCATCATTTCTTAGAACAATAACACTTGGAGGTGGCTGGAATATAGAACTAGAGTCATCCGAGTGAAAGGATATGGAATCAGCTGAGGAGGAGTCATCAGCATTTACAGCCTGCGAAGGACCTGCTGCCTCTCCTACAGCTCCATTAGTATTTGTGCTTTCAAATGTTGTACCCAACCGTCTTCTTAAGCTGTCTATAGATGAGAGAGCTGCTCTTAAGTCAGCCTGCACAAACATATTAGTCAAAATTAAATTATTTGCTAAGGATATCAGGCTCTTCCTTCTCATACCAACAATAATGTCAAATGGAAATCAATTTTTACTTTATCATATAAAGAGAAAGTATTGTGATGGCACGAAAATTCAATTTTGATGGATTTACACTTTTGAACAAAAGGTCCCCTGAGTCCAAAAAAGTGTTTTTATTTAAAAAAAAAAAAAAAATAAATAAATATAAAGATGTGCTGTCTGTGCAGACACCTAGAGCCTTAACTACTGAGCCGACGGGAAATTTGGCAAACATGTTCGAAATTCTGAGGCGAAATCGAGAAATGAAAATCCAAATTTCCTCCAAATTTGGGGGCGCTACCACCCAAAAACTGATAAAACATGAAAAAACGTATTTCTCGAAAACCGTTAAAATTCTAAAATGTAGTCCATTTAAATACGAATTTAACGATAAAAGCTGTTTTCCCAGGAAAAATCTAGTTCCTGAGAAAAATAGCTTAAAACGCGGATGGGGAGAGCCCGGTTTTGATTCCCCACCATTTAGTTAAGTTTATATTAAATTTTAATGAAATGTTGAATAATAATTAAATGTACATACGAAAACTAATAAATGGAAAACACTGGGCTAAGTAATTATGAACTTATATATGAGAAAGTTTGTCTGAGTTGTCACGGACCGATTTTTTAAATTAAAAGGTATGTGTCTGCCTAAGTCTAAATAAGAAAAACCTTCCTTAGGGAAAGTAAAGATGAACAATTTTAGTGTTCTTTAGTACTCAATGTTGGTGCTTATTTCTTGTATTATTAATAACATACCAACCAGGATGGCAAGAAACCTCCACAAAATGTTAAAGTGTTAATAGCTATAGTAAAATAAAAAAAACAATAATAGAAACATATTACTTTCCTTCCTTTATGTATTCTATTAGTATGGCATAAAATAAATAAAAAATGAATGGTCATAAGATAGTCCAATTATTACTTCTACTGTGAATAACACATTTTAAAAATTTATATTTGATTTAAATTATTATTTATAAAGAATTTAAAAAGTAATTTATTTATTAATAAATTTAAAATGTACCAATAAATTAATAACTTTTACCAGCTAAGCTTTTATAAAGCAGTTTGAGAAATCTGGAATTTTCACTTTTTCAAAAAACAAGATCATCATTATTACAAGAGCAAGGAAAACGAGCAAAACAACGCTTGAAATGAGACAACACAGTTGAGAAAGCATGGTTACAAGAAGAAAAAGAATCAAAGTTTATTATAAATTAGAGAAGAGATCCAAAAATAACAATAGACTAACTGGAGAACTCCTGGAATAATAGAAAGTAAGTGAGGAAATTGAAAGCTCCTTAATTAGGTTTGAAAATGCATAGACACATCTATAATGCCTACTGAATATTATTATTATATTTATTTGTTTGACCTAATTATAACATGAAAAACTTTAAAACAGGTTGGTACTTAAGATTTACATTTTTTTTTAAAATATACTATTTTAAATATAATATTTGTTCTACTTGTCCCTTTATATTTATCTTCAGTTGCATGTAGGTCGCCTAAGGGTATTTTTAAAAAAAGAGAATTTTTTTTGTCACATGTTCGCCTTTAAATGGCTATATTTCGCCCCTTTTTGGAACATATTCATGCCTATCATGATAATTGTTTTATGAGTGTCCGGTTAATTTGCCAAATTAATGATTTTGTAATTTAAAAGTTAAATTTTAAAAATCCCATCACTGATTTATTGACTCAATATGTTATTTTTACAATTGTTGTTTTAATTATAAAATAGTAAAATTATGTTTGTAGTGTAAAAAGAGTTTATTATCCAAATTCCCTACCGTTATGAAGTCCTATTGCTGAATGTTGCTTACTTCTTCTGGGTCGCTATTGACCACCTTATCCAGATCCGGCCCTTCAACGTAAAGATTGAAGACCCCTGGCTCTACATCGACAAGCACGTTCAACGCTTTTTTGGGGCTGCATTAATGGATATCCATCAAAAACTACGGGGACGTTTGATCCTTAGTGAGGTTTTTATATATTGGATATACTTGGCGGCTATCATCCCAAAAGAGGCAATCTGAGGCCACACAACTTTAAGAAGATGTTGTTGTGTGTGTGTGTGTGTGATCTACAACCACATATTTAACCTTCTCCTGGATCTTATCCAGTCTTATAGGAGTGAAGTGCGTAGGAGTAAGACTTCGCGCTTTTCCTCATTTCCTCTTCAGTGACAAGGGAAAAGGTGACAATTCATAAGTGAAAAATTCTTTTAACTCTTCATTAGACTATTTTAGAACGAATAATATTTGGAACAGTGTGAGGGGGTCCACACTCACCTTTCTCTCACCAATAATAATAATAATAATAATAATAATAATAATAATAATAATAATAATAATAAACATATTTGTTTTAAACATAAGTTCTTTACAAAAGATGGTTACAAACAAAAAATAAAAAATGTTTAAATAGAATTAATAAGTTCTAGGTCTATGACAAAAATTACTAAAGAAGAAAAAGAAAAAATAGTCAACTAGCTACCACAGGTATAGTTCTGGTGTTATCTAATAGTTTTAGAAAGAACAAAAGAAATTGTTTAACTTTTCTAGGGAATCTAGATCATAAAATAGAATTTCCAATTTTTCAGCATGTGATGCATCTCTATTTGGGAACAAAGGCTGTCTTGCATCCGCAAGAGATGAGCAATCAAATAACAGTTGTGTACAAAATGTTTTGGTTTAATTTACAGAGAGGACATACCACATCAAAACCAAAATTGTATAGCTTCTGGCTGTAATATATTCTGGTGTAATTTGGATTAGCAAGACAGATCTGTGCAATAATTCTATGTTTGGCTATAGGAGCTCTTATTAGAAGGTAAGAGGTAAAAGAGAGGATATATGCAAGAAAAACAAGAGTTTAAAGCTTTGTCCACATCTTTTAAGAAAAGATGGTTTGTAAAAGAGGAAATTATGGAATTTTGGGAATTCTTAAAAGTGTCAAGGTTAAGAGACAAAGATGATGTAAAACCAATTTCATTAAAAAAAATGTTATACTTGGAGGCCTAGTTGTAGCTCTTAAATTCGGGTGATGAGGCATCAAGAGCAATCATTCTTTCTAAGCACAATCTTGGAAGTCTCTCTTCAGACATATTAATAATTTTTTAACCATAGAGATGTCACATTTTTAAAGACAGTTGCACAAGGAGGAGAAAGGCCAAATTCAAGTCTAATTTAAATCCACCAATAAAAACAAGAACAGGCAGCAGAGGAAAGCATGTGAACTTCACCTGCTGGAAGTAGTCCCCAATCAACTGCAACATACTTTCCTTTCCTCTGCTCAGAGCGTTGTGGCAGTTCACAGCTTCTCATCCAACAAGCCTATTAATTACTTAATGATATCGTGAAATCTATCTTGGAAGGTGATAAGAATATCAGTTACTCAGTTCTTCATCATCTCTGGTGAGACAGGAGTGTCACACATCTAAGTGTTTCTCAGAAGTTTCAGTGCATAAAAAAATACATAAAAAAAGTATATGACTTAGACACGAACCATTTTGGATCTCGTGTTATTTTATATCAAAATAAAGACTTACGTTGGTAAAAGTACCACCACCCGTGTTGTTATTTCTATTTCCTCTCAGAAGAGGTGTGTTATCATCTTCTACGTCACTCCCAGACTCTGAGTCTGTCGGTACTCGTTCGTCTTCAGCAAAAACCTTACGCTTGCACATGGGGCACACACGTTTGCTCCTAGTCAGCCAAGGGTCTATACACTTGCAGTGATAAGCTAATAATAGAAAGAAAAAAAAGAAAAATACAGTTACTATTGAATAAAAGAGTAAATATTACCAATAAACTATAATCAAGTTTCATTTGGAATTATATTTCTATTCCTTACAAGCCTTTAAATGCTTGGGTCTTTTTTGTTCTCCCCCCCCCCCCCCCCCCCCCCAACTCCTACCGGGCGATTTTTCATGGTCGCAATTGGGGGGGATAATGAAAAAGAGCCAAATGCTTTCTTTATACTTAAGAGGGAAATTCTAGGAGCTGTTTGCATTTCTGATCTTTTTTTTTTTTTTTTCTTGTTATTGATGTTATAAGTATTATAAGAATTTCCTACATTTTACAATACTGTAAAACACTTGGCAATTATAAATTAAAGTGAGTAAAAATGAACCTTAAACAATTGAAAATTGTTCTGTTACTAGGGTTGTAGAGAAGGAGTGGTAACATAATTTACAACATTTTGATTATTATTCCATTTTTAACTATACATATCTCAGAGCAAGGAAGGGGTGGAGGGAACAATACAATATAATCTGGGTATCAAAAAGGGGTTTATTATGCTCTCCCCGATACTAACACTTTCAAGCGGCAGTTTGGTAAAACAATATCGATATCTCGATAAAAACTCGAAATTTATCTGATAAGGTGAAAAAAAAAGGTTATCTAATAAGGTAAAAAAAAATAAGTGATTTTTTCTTAAGACATTTAATATTTTTATTTTTAATACAGTTTTCTTTATAAATAAGTACTTTAATGTTTGTTGCTAACCTTATTAATTATCTAAAGACAGTAACGTCGTTAATAAACATGTAAAAGTTCCTAGATAACCAATAGCAATCTCCTTTGAGTGGGGTATCAAATAACTGCTTCTGATAAGGATTTGTTGACAAGCGTCTGTGGGGACGGAAGTTCAAGGATCAGTGACCACGTGATCGTGCTGTTGCTACTTTAGTTCGGATTGAGCTTATTGGGAAGTTTAGTATTGGAGTAGAGAATAATAAACCACTTTTCAAATCGCATAGTTCCCTTAATTAAAATTAGAGCTTAATGATTTTATGCAATATTATACATAAGGTTCGTGCTAGTTACAGCATTTATAGATGAACTAAGTAACCCATTTTATCAGAAGAATTGTAAAAAAAAACTTTTTACCGTATAAATAACTTACCACTTACTTATTATATATACATGGAGAGAAAGATTTTTCAAATATTCAATTTCCATCATGATATTCATACTATACTAGACTAAAATATGTTGATAAAAGTGGTCATACATAGATAATCAATCACTTCCCCCCAAGAACTAAATAAAATTTATTTACGAAAAATATTACCATGTGAGCAGGGGAGTAGACGAAGTTTTTCCCCTTCAACAAAGTCATCAAGACAAATGGCACAGGTTTCATAAGGATATTCCTTCTTGTACTTTGTCGTAGGAATCCTTTTTAAAGATGAATTAGGCAATCGATGCCTTCTAGCTCTTCTATGATCCTTGATACACTTAACTACCTAAAAAGTAAAAAAGGAGTATTTTTAAAATCAGTCAAATGCAAGTAGAAAATAAAGTAAAATATCACAGAAGATAGTCCAGAAGATAGCGTGCAAAAAAGTAAATCTTTTGGTGCCTTTTAAGAATATGAGGTCGGTAAAGTTTGTCTGCGGGACATACCTTGGCAATAGGCATTTGAAAAAAACAAACTGGTGGAGAGCAGCCATGTCCCGCCCTTTATGGTGGACAATGCGATTTTCATGATCCTGAGTAGTAACTTAGTTAGTAGACCAAAAATCAAGTTGATGGTAGTTTGTCACTTAATAAGTTAGTTAGTCAAATATTACACCAAATCAAAGAGGATATCCCACAGACGAACTTAGTCGACCACATATTCTTAAAAGGCACCAAAAGATTTACTTATACACAAAATTCTAGCTGGATGTTAGTCAGACACTTTTTTGCATGCTATCTCCAAGACTATGATCTTTAACATTGACAAATCCTAGATTTTTTCAATAAAACTTGATTACAGGTAAATAAGTTGACTGTAAAATATAAAGTAATAAAATAATTGTACCATAAAACCAATCATAGCACTGAAGCAAATGGCAACAACTACAGCGAAAGGTAGGAGCAAATGTGTTCCAATGTCAAATGGACTATCATCATTAACTACAATGTAAAACCTGGAAAATCAAAACACTACATTATATAAAAAATTACAAGTAAATACTTCGCAAAAATTTTCTTTCCTTAAAATATAAACAATTTTTGGCACAATATCACTGGCAAGATCCACTTGGCATACAGATCCTGGACAATGAGTAACTGTAAATCCTTTAAGAATGAACTTTTTATCCATATGATTTCTTACAACAACCATTTTATTTTTAAATAGGTAACTTATTAGTTTATTATTACAGACATACCCTCTCATGAAAAAACTTATTTGATATACATGAAGGATTTTAAACAGGCAAAATATTGTTTGCACTAGCAAATAAAAAAGTTAAAAAAGTAGACATAAGTGTAGTTCTGGAATAACTCTCTATACCAGGCATAGCATGGCTCAATTATTGAAGCCAGGGCAGTGTAATAAATATTAGATATTAAGAACGTAGTTAATCTAGATATTAAGGAATAGTTAAAGAGGACGATTGTAACAGAGAGCCGTGTAGTGGGGGAGAAGGGTACCTTTCTACAATTCCTTACCATACATGTCCCGGCCATCTCCATTTAAACTATAATAAAATGTATCACTTCACAACACAAAAACTTCTGCTTGTATAAAGTTGAAATTTTACATGCCTGTTTCAATTGTACCTTAAGCAATGAATATGAAGTTTTATCAAAATTGCTAATGTTGGGACATAAGATATTGATAAAAACGTTTTCTCTATTTTACGCTTTAATAGTTTTAACGATCACTTCGTAGCAGTGTCGCTGTTGGTTTTAATAAAATAATGGTAGTTAAAAAAATGTTCTTCTTATTGAATAGGTACGAGTTGTTGGAATCTTTTCCCATCCTAAAATTACGTTTATACAAGCATTGCACTCAAAATCTTGGACAGATAACGCTTTCCAACGAACTTAGCCTGAGCAATAGTAAAACGAACATGTGTACTAAATTTCAACTACATTGGTCAACTTTTACTCATGTTATCGTCAGACATGTACACATTACTTTAAGGCAGATAGACAAACAGACACGATGCATATTTTGTTGAATGTAAGAAGCTCGCTTACACTCGCTTCAATTATGAGTTTTTTTATGATATATTATGAAGCTACCATTTATTCTCCTAGGGCTGGATAATTGAAGTTGTATCATAGTTAAAAATGTAAAACCTTGAAGAAGGTATATCATATTTTAAAATCCTTCAACAATAAAGTGTTTCCAAAATTCCAATTTTTTTAATTCTTGAATTCTAAATGAGAAAAAAAACATTTTTACTCACCCATCATTATACTGATAGTTGTCCCTAATAAAAAGGCCTGTGGCAGAGCCAACAAAAACTGAAGGTATTTCAATACCCTCCGGATTGGATGCTTGCATTCTCACTAAAAAAAATAAGATAAATAAGTCACTTTATATCTCTTTAATAATTTTTTTTAGATATTAAATATTCCTTGGGTTTTTAACTCCATTAAAATTTGAAACTACTTACTCCTGCAATTATTTTTAAGTTTTAATAAGTAGTTCGAAAAAAAAAAGAAATATTAGATTATTAACATAATTCATTGTATTCATTCATTCATTTAGGGTTCTGTAGATATCTTCTGGAGTACAGAGGATAAGAATCAGTAAATCTCAAGGATTCAGGTTTACTTGATTAAGAAGTAAGGGTGATAATATTAATAAAATAGCAAGAGACAAACAAGTTTGATTACACATTTTTAAAAAGGTTAATGATAAATAATTTAAACTTACTTAAGTCACTGGAGTTAACATTATGCACTATGGCAATATCGTAAGATGCAGCTTGAGCAATACGAATTTTCTTTTCGAAATTACAGTCGCTCCTCCGTATAAGAACTGCCCATTTACCGGTAAAGTTGGTAACATTGGGTGGTGGGGCAATTGGCTGACAAGCAGTCGGCGGCTTAGCATAAACAACAAATGCCTGAAAATAACCATTTAAAACATAAAAATTACCTTTATAATAAAAGTGGCACTAATATAACTTAAGCAGGACATTGTTCAAATGTGGTTAAAACAAAATCAACCACTACTAGAGAAATTTCAAAAATGAATGGCAATGCAAGTCTCAAGAATTCGTAACATTACATTTTAATTAAAGAAGTAAGACAGAAAGATAAAAATGCACCTCCTGGTCTTTCTAGCCTGGCTCTCTTACCAGATGAATTCCAATGGAGGAGTGATTTTTACTACGTTTTTATTAGCTTGCTTTCTTGTTTGTTTGTTTGTCCGGTACAAATCTGACAATTGATTTCTAACTCACTTCCCGAATAGCTAGACATTTGAAACTTTTAGCATAGCTCAGAACACGATGACAATGCATTATTTTAATACTTTTAGCCATCTTTCAGCAGAATTTAATTGGTTTTCAGCAAATTTTGCTGTATGGATTGTTAGTTCGGAAAAAATCCGCAAGTTATTTTATTTGTTTTGCCATATCCCATATTTACGCAATCTTCATTTTGACAGGTTTCAAAATTGTGATTTTTATAAATAAATAAGAGATAAACATTGAATGACAGCAAAACAGGAAATATATCGATTATATTATTCCAAATATATCGTTGGCACGGTTTAGATTTGGTATTGGGGAGATCCGTTGTACTTAGATTTGTCCTTTTAAACCTTTAAGATCAGCTCTAGATGGTTGTCATTTAAGTGAAGTATTTTTTTTTTTTTTTTTTTTCACTAACATTATATATTATATAGCAATAACAATTATATTATCAACATATTACATACGATTCAACAGAAAATTTAAAAACGTAGTATATAAAAAGTTCTTTTTATCTTGAAATTATTATCTATACAAAATGAGAATTCATATCATTAAATTAGAATGGAGTAAAACACAGAATTATTTTAAAATGTACTTGAAATCTTTTAAGAGTAAAGAGGTAGACCTATTATTTAAGTCTATTATGTAAGTCTAGGCTGTTAAACTGATTCGATTATTTTACCATCTATAAATATTTTTTTAAAAGGTATACAAATTACTTGATCACTCCTATTACTACAATTTAATAGAGTTCTTAAGTACAAAAGGTAATCACAAGGAGAAACAATGTCTTCATTCTATATACACGAGGAAGGAGATCGGTAAAGTAATTATAGTTAAGATTAGCATTTTCAGAAAATCTTTATCCTAGGTGCAGAAACAGGAGGAGTTACAGTAGTGCCAAGCTAGCTGATACATTTATTTATTCTCTAGCCTAAATTAAGACCAACCATTGACCAAAGGAACAGCATTTAATTAAGTATTAATAAAAAAAAAAGAATAAGAAGTCCATACTAACAGCGATTCCTGTTTGAGGTATCACAGCACCGAAAGTGGAAGACATATCCCGAAATTCGACTTCAATCTGCCGGTGAGTTTCTTGTACATATACCATGATATCACCGGTAACAACGCAGAACCCGCACACCAGCAATACTGATAATTGATTTATTTTCTTCATACTGAACTCTTAGAATATCAACTCAGGATAGTACTACCAACAAAATAAACAAATAAAATAATAATTATGTATAAATTAAAAATATAAGGATAACAATCTCTTGTCAAGATAATTTTAACGAACTATTTATTTAATTTTAATTATACATATAAATTACCTCGCCTCTCACCAAGGCATAGACGTGCCTGAAACATCATTTATTAGTACATAGAATTTACAATTCGTTAACATTTGAATTAAGATTTAGTGAACATGTAATTTTGTGTAATAATTTAAAAATATCAAGTATGGTTCGAGTTAAGGTATGTGAACAAAGTATTTTTTATACAACAAAACATGAATATCACCAACTAAATTGGTTTTATCTTTCAAGTTTATTTCAAATGTTTTTCAAGTTTATTACTAACCCTAAACAACCCCCACCAGAATATTAGATGATATAAAAGGGAAAAATAAAAGAAACCACTTATAAATTACCATTGAGTGAGAGGAAAGGGCAAATGCACAAAATATTGTGTGAAGAAACTGTCAAAGCTTTTTAGCAAATGTATTAAACCTTCATTTACTGGCACACAATGGAGGCCTGGGTAGGCCGTGGGGAAAAGCAGTTGGCTCTCAATAAATCAGGTTAAACAGCATCGTGCAGGGTCATTAGCGAGATGGGTGTCCACTGACCAGCTTTTGATTCAATTCATGGATCGGGCCCCCCGCTCAATGTTCACCCAGAAATAATTAAAAAGATGGGAAGTTGCTCGAAAGAGTTTGCTACCAGGTTTCAGCCTGGGAAACCATGGTCAAAAATCTCGGTTTGATATATTAATTGAGATGAGACCCATTGTTTACCGATAAATACTTCACACGTGTGTGGTCAGCGTCTGAGGGTGTAAAAGCCCCCCGGAAAAACACCTCCATGGGTGAGTTGATCAATGTAAAGAATCACTTTTTCCTTTTTGATAAATATAAAAAAATAGATTCAGCACTCATCAAATATTTCTTCTGCTTACACACATATTCAATCAATATTACAGAATGAGTTATAAAAGATACTTACAAAATTTCTCAGCTGATATCTTCAACAGTAAAGAAGAAGGTTCACATAAATATTGGACCAACACTGGCCCAATATTTTAAGGACTCCCATAACACCACCTAAAAAATAAGTTTAACATACATTTTGTAACTGGCATAAGACTCTCAAGGTTCGTTCCAACCTCTTATTTGTACCGTCCTTTGATCGTGCCGTGGATCCTTCGGAATAGTTTAGAACAGGTTTTATGCCCATGCGCCATAGTCACTGTACTATAATAAAATTATGTCAGATTGGAACAGGTTTGTGACTCTAATTCGCACCGTATTAAAAACATTAAAGTAAACCTGTCAGATAGAAAACCTTCCTGTTTATAAGTGTGACAACTGAATAACTGCCCATGTCCTACAAACCTATACTTGGTATTGTCAAATGATTCCGGCATGGGTTGGAACAGTTTTGAGGACGGTACAAAACACTGTCAAAAGTAGGGTTGGAACAGATTTTTTCCATTGCCAATGACAATTCCAAGGACGGTACACTGCTTGGTTGAAACGAATCTAATATATTTTATATAAGTTGTTTAACAAAATTAAAGAATAATTATAATATCCTTGCAAGTATTAGCATAATGTTTATGAGAAACCAACAGGTATAACCTCTTTTTTTCTAGTTTGTTTTAAGAAGCAAATCTTTTAAGGAAACATAATTTGGCAAGAATCAAAATATTTCAACTTAAAAAGCCAGATTATCATATATTAAGCCAGATACTAATAAGGGAAGTTACACCTGAGAGTCTGGCTGTCGTATAATTTGATCACCAAACAAAAATATTTAACTACCTCCTGCCAAAAAAAGGTAAAGAAATAAAGTTCTGACACATAAATTATGTATCACAAATTGTAGCGATTATCATTTTTATTGCATTAAAGCTTATAAGAGCATCAGAAGTGATTATAAGTGTTCAATTAATCAAACAACAAGCAATATTTGAGGTTAGTTCAAAGTTAATAACCATTATAATTAGAGAGTTAATATGATTGCACTGATGTTTGTATTTAGTCCCATGACAAAAGTATTATATAAGTGATCAAAATGTTTGCACAATTAAAATGATATCTTAATGTATTAAACTACAGAATAAAATAATCAGTAAATCATTGTGAGGATGAACTACAAGGCTATTAGTATCACTTTTTTTTCAGTTGCCAAACCGAAAAAAAAGAGAAATAAAAGAAATGATCTTACATTGTTATCAACTGATTGTATCTCTATAATTCTTCTATAATTTAATTGAGATGAATCACACTTTAAACAAAAATATTTGCTCATATGGTTAGTTTTACCATAAACTAAAATACAAGCATTTCTTTTTCGTGAACATAAACATTGGTGAATTCCCGATAATTAAACCAGATACCTAGTCATTCTAGGTATTAAACCACAGATCCTAGCTAATCCTAGGAATTAAACTGCAATCCTAGTTAATTGTGAAAATTAAACTAGAGCTAGCCACTAAGCAAGACCAGAGGAATAATATTTATCAGTTCAAATAGATATACTCATATAATCCCGATCTACATATATAAAATTAAATGTTTGTCTGCACATATCTGTCGCCACCAGACTTTATAGGTGCAAAACTGGTTGAATGAAATCAATTATTTTTTTTTCTGCAGAGGTGTGCATAAACAAGTTGAGCATAGTAGGCTGGGTTTCATCAAAAAATTTGAGTACAACCAAAGTTATAAACAATTTCATAAAGAAAAGATATACAACTTTGGTCCTATGACTTTTTGTCGTACATCCACCGGTTCCACCTTAAATTGAGCTAAATTTGATTTTGCTTCCGAGTTTACCGAAGGTAACGGAAGCATTGTTTTCACTTTTGAGAACGAAAAAGTTTTATGCCTCCGATTTTAAAAATTCCAAGACAGAAATCCGTTTCAGACATCAGGGAACATTTTTGGTCTCGTGTCTGTCTGTCTGTCTGTCTGTCTGTCGGTCTGTGTGTCCGTGAATTATGAAACGTGCGACGATAACTTGAGTAAATGTCAACCGAATTTCATTTTACTAATGGCCAGGATGAGTTCGTTGGACAACGTTATCTGTCCAAGCGTTCACGAGCAACGTTGGCGTAAACGTGAACTTCAAATTTAAAATTGGAATTTTAGGTCGGGAAAAAAATCTAACTTCATCTATTCAATGAGACAAACATTTTTTTCAAATACAATTTTTTAGTAAAACCAACAGCGACACCGCTATGAAGTGTTAAAGATCGCTAAAACTATTAATAGTTTTTACTCAATAAACAATATAACAATAATGTTAATGTATCAATAAAGTACATGATAGGATACGAGGAAGCTATGTGCCACACTAATTGGCAGTCTATTTTTTTTTTTTTTTTTTTTTTTTTTTTTTTTTTTAATTGACTTAGAGCTGTTATGGCGCCTGCAATTGTTGGCCGATTAAATGTTTAATTGGGGAGCTTAAACCTCACACTAATGTTCTTTTAATCAAGTATTTATTATTTATTAACTTGCCCTAGAACAAGAGTTATTAAATATTTACTAGCTGCCGTATTGAGAAGAGACTGGTAAATAAATTAATGCATGCAAATTATGCTTGTTGATTGTACTATGACTTCTCTGTCTGATTGGTTTTGTGTTTATTATCTCATTTAATTTATCTCTTTTTAGCCTATCTTGTTATTGTTAATTATTACTATATTACTTAGCTAGGATTGGCTATTTTTTTATACATATAAATAGACTTCAAACTACTATTTGGGGAGTATTATATTCTTAGTAATGGAATGAATGATGTATAATATATTCCTGATTTTATTCAAAGAAGGCTTTGGAAGCAAAACTTTTTAGACATTTTATTTAATTGCTAGGCTTACAGTATAATAGGAAACATATCCACTAATACCTAGCATGAGTCCCGCACGGGGTGAAGGCTAGTTAATAACAAAAAATGACAATATAAATAATACTGAATAAACCTAGGTAATTATTTATCTTCCAATATACTCAGGTTTATGAAGAAATAAAATTAAACAAGAGTATATCACGAGTTTAGATAGCTTTTTAAAAGTATAATAATTTCTTGCAGTTGATAATCAAACTAACATAATAATTAACCACTGATATTATTATTCGTTTTTTTATTGATTAGACTCTAATTATTTTCACTGATATAACTTTAGGCACTCATTTATAATATTCATAACTTTAAAATTTTAATTTCACATCCTTTGAAACATGTTTTTCAACTGAAAATTTAAATTTTCTTAACAGTATTATGATCAAATACATAAAATCGATCACATATAATCTTCAATAATGTTCAAAGACCAAATCAATATTATTTTATAGAAAAGTCTATCTAATTAATGTTTTAAGGAACTTTCACAATTTGTGAAATTATTAAAATGATTTCATGAACATTACAACTAAAGCCAACATATAATTAGTATACAATTAATTAAATGGTAGATTTAATTATTTATGACCTCAACTTTTCAAATGAGTTCAAGAGGGATACAATTCTTAAAACATTCTGTGGAACCAGAATAGTTCAAAGAGACATTTCAAATAAATTGTAAACCCTAGATGTGGGGGTTTTAGAATTCTGATCATAGATAGGACAGGTGTAATGTACACATTGACCTTAGTGATTCATTACTGATATCAATAATGAGGGAAGTTGACATATTTCATTCAATAAATTATTACAAAAAGCATATTCTTTTAATTAATAAAAGATTGGTTAAATATTTGGGATTAGTCGTTGATAAGATAAAAAAAAAAAAAATGATTAAAATTCTTCATTATGATTAATTAATTCACAAATATTGGACAGAATGATCGTTTAAATCAGACTGAATTAAACTGGAAAAACAATTATGTTAGAATATCTAACTAAATATGTTTTTTTAACTTTAACTTATTTAAATACTTCCTTATTTAAATAATCTGATTTCACACTAAAGCAGTTAACAGTGCCTCTGCACTTATGACATTATACTTTGTTTTTTTTTTAACAGTGCGGGAAAATCAAAAAAATATGGGAGGGAAGCTAAAGAGAGCTTGAGATTTTGGAGGGTAGTAGGTCGGGCCAACTAGCCAAACAAAAATATCACTGGATAACATTGAAATAACTGCCTAGTGGTTTTATTTTTTCCCTCACATAGGTTGGCCAATCTGAGCTGTCAGATTTACAAAGTATAATGGCATAAGTATAAACAATAGGATTTTTTTCATAAGGATTACTTGTCTCGATGTACCAGCAAGAACACAATGTTTATGTTATTACATAGTAATCTCTCTGAGTAAAGAGGCATACATAAAAAAAGAAAATGGTTGAACTTCAAATGTCAACACTGTTAGCTTGTTTTAACTCGAAATAATTTTATTCATTTTTTATGAGTAGATTATACAGTATTATTTTTATATTCATCATCTTCGCTACAAAGCTAATGTTTCGTCATTTAAGATTGCCAAACACTAGAAAATATAATCTTTCTACCAATTCTTAATATTTTTAGTTCTATTTGTTCTTCAAATTCCGCTATAGTCTTTGCATGGTTGTTTGACTTCATGACTAATTTTATGAATATTTTAAATATTTATTTTCATTCTAACTAGTAAAAGCACTGATAATAACCTATTAATAGGTTTGCAACAATTTGCAGCAATTATACATTATAGTAAAGAGACTTTTTTGAAATGAAGAAAACAAGGTAAGTAAATTCATATTGTACGTGCCAGGCCGAGATTTAGAACCACCTCTAACCACCCTCTAGGAAATTTCTCTGGCACATACAATATGAATTAGCCGAAAACAATATTACTTAAATAACATACCAAAATAGGCACTTTTGTACTTTAGCACCCCTCTTGGTTCTAAACAATAATCTGCCCTACAAAAGTCACAAAGGTTTGTGTGTTTGTCTCCCCAAGATATTGAGACTCCTGGGAAAGTTTTATATTTAATATTCCTTTATATTAATAGTTAATTAGACTAAGGGATATGATCAAAATTATATACACAAGAGAGATATTCCTTTGTCCCAAGGTACAATGGAATAAATATCCCTTCATCTTAATAGTAATTTAGACTAAGGAATATATGCTACTCTGTATAATGTTCCTTTGTCTAAATAACTATTAACCCAAAGGGATATAGGGGGGTGCAAAAGTAATAAAGGACATTGGCTAAATCGAATTGTACGTGCCATCGAAATTTCTTCGAGTTGGACCTCTACCTGGTTTATATACAGGAGGGTTGTTTTTCTTCAGAAAATGAGCGGAGCACCGCGAAGCGGCTATTGAAAAGTACACAAAATTAAGGGGATTTTTAATTTAATGTGCGGGATTTTATCACCTAACATCAAAAAGTGGTGGCACGTACAATCCGAGTTCACTTAAGCATTAAGGCAAAATGCCTTTTATTACTAATAAAAACCAGAGATCTATGAAATTTTAAGAAAAAACTTATAAACCATTGATAGTTCAGGTAGCAGGCAGGTTGTCTTGGATTTTTAAAACAAATTAAGTCACAACCCTATATTAAATTTATACACTTAATTCAATAACTTATCACAAGGTGTGAACCATTCGCCATACTATACAATATTAGAATTTATAAAATTAATTATATTAAAAACTTACGATATATCAGGGAAACAAAACATCTGAAATTATAGAAGTTCCGTGTCGAAGATATTTTGGTAAAATCATTACCCTTTACACAGTAGTTGAGACAACTCTTTCTTAAATCACACAATAAAATAATTTCTTTAAATAAATGATAAAAATATTCATTACTTATCTACAGTTCGCAAAGAAAATACTCTTACATAGACACTGATATTGCAGCAAAAATATGAAATAACAAACTATTCTTGAAAATCAAAACATGTAAATAATTGTTTCATTCAATTCCGAAATGTAGGAATCGTTCTTTTGAATGAGCTAATTAATTATGACAATAATATGGCGAAGTTCTAGCATGAGGATTATCAGTCTAAATAGATCAGCTGCTAGACCGATTAAATAACACATTAAATCAGGGTTAAATCTATAGGAAATCAATATAAAAATTTCGAATTAAAGATATGTTCCCCTTTTTAAATTACATATAACCACGACGCACTTCCAAAACTATTAACAAAGGCTTATCATCCAAGCAAAATGAACAAAAATAAAGGAGAAGTGGCCATGAAGAAAGAGTTACAAGTAAACAAATCAGTGAAGATAAAACACGTAGACTTCTTATTCTAGTAATTACCTTCAAATAATTAGAAGCTCAAGTCTTTTTACAAAATAAACCATACAAATATAACATCATATAATTTATTGGATAAATGTAAAAATTTAGATTTTAATCACACACTTATCAAAACAACATATATATATTTTTTATTCACCTCCACCTCCACCTTAAATCGGCCTTGACTGTCAGTGTTGGTGAAGCTGAAAGTTAAAATTACTCGTATATAAAGATAAATAAAAATAGGTAGATACTAAAGTTTATGTTGTATCCATTTAACAATAAAGCATTTAAGCATGACAGTATGTGAATAAAACATAATTATATAGATCGTTTATAATAAAATTGTTAAAAATTTCATATATACGTGAATAATTTCTCAATTTACCGGGCGCGGCCCCCCCGAAACAACGACCTAAATGAAGACTTGTCTCAAAAGAAACATTTTGTTGGAATATTTGTGACTTCACTTTCAATGTTAGTTATACCGCACTGCTCACGTGCTCTTCCTTGATCCTTCTCGTTGTCGTGCCGTGAAATGAGGATGTCAAAATGTGTTGTTTTGTGTATCTTTATATTTTTTAAATGTTAAGTAAATTGTGATTGAACTTTAAAGTAATATACATTTTTTTTTTTTTATTGACTTAGTCTTTAACACTTTCATTGAAAATGCCTCCGATAATGAAAAAGAAGGTAATTTTACAACCTATTTTTCCACAAGTTGTACTATAAGAGGAAGATTAGTAATGTCATTTCTTTTGTTTTTATTGGTAGATATTGCATTTGTCCTGATCATAACTTTTCCCTGAATATTAACGTTTTTCAGGAAACTAATTCTTTTTACTGTCTCATTGAAACAATTACAGTAGTTATGAAAAAGTGGTGTATCTGTCAAGATTATTTCTGTTAACACGAGGCCTTACCTTTTTCTACTTTGCATTCAGAGAGAACAGTTAATGTTGGATGCTACCGTAAAGTATTTATCGTTAAATGAGGCTGGAAAATATGCCGCATATTAATCCCAACTTTTTTTGTTGTCTTATTTTAATCTTTTATTTATTAAATTGTTCCTTATTACCTTCTTTAAATAACTTTTGGACAAAGGAACATCTCTCTTATGTAGGTATTTAACAGTGACAATGTCCCTTTGTCTTAACAGTTAATTAGACAGATTTGTTATCATTATATAACAGAAGGGAGGGAAAAAATAAATGTTTCAAATTCATATATATTTTCAGCAAGTGAAATGACCATTACCTGACATCAGAAGAAATGACGAGAATCAAATAAAACATTTCAAGAATACGAGTATAATGTAAGATAACTTCTAGTCAATCAGCTTGAGAATAACCCAAGGAGGGGTCGAAATATTGCAAAAGTGAGCTTTTTAATTCCTAAATAGACCCAACTACTCCAGAATGCTACAAGGAACAATTTATAATTTATTTTAAAATATCCTTTTGCTAATGTATAGACCTAATCTTTCTATTATATGTGTGCTCGCTGCCCCCACCCAAGCACTACTGTTTTTGAATACTCTGTTAAGTTTCTGTATTACTTTTCCTTTTTATAAGTGAAGTGTGTTGAAACTATATTCTTATTTTTTGTTTTAGTATGAGTCAGGAGAAGGAGCCAAATATATGACAAGAGCTAAGGCTATGCGAAAGCTCCAACTGTCATTGAAAGATTTTAGGAAGCTTTGCATTCTTAAAGGTATATACCCGAGAGAGCCTAACAGTAGAAAGAAAGCTCAGAAAGGAGAGGGTGGTATCCAGACTTTGTACCATAAGAAAGATATACAGTTTCTTCTCCATGAACCAATCATATGGAAGTTTAGGGAAGCCAAGGTTTGTATCTGTATATTTAGTCATATGTTTATTTATTTTAATAGAGGATTTGAATGGTTTCAATTAATCAGATGTTCTCTTTCTTTTTTATTATCTAGGTCCTTGGTAAGAAAATTGGTCGGGCTAAAGCAACAGGAAATTACAAAGAAATGAGGCAACTTGTTCGAGAACGACCCTCAATTAAATTAGATCATATTGTCAAAGAAAGGTATTTTATTTTATTGTTTATTAATTAATTAATTTTATTATTAATTATTTCTTTGGTTTTCTATTTTTTTGGTTTTATTACATGTATTTATTTGGGGAAGTTAGGCTTTGGAATAGAAGGTAGTCCTGCAATTCATTGAAGATTTTCAGTGATCTTTACAAAAGTATTGTATTGACGGAACAGTAATGATTGTACATAATGTACAATTGAGGCATTCCGAATACAAAGGGCGAACTCATCATTTGGTGATTTTGAGAAAAATTAAAATAATGTTTCAAAGCAATGGGCCATCTCAACAAAAAAGCATATTACCAGTTTTAGAGCTTTTCATATAATTTTTACTTATTAGTTATAATAATATCTACTTTAAAAAAATAAAAACCCAAAAAATTAAACAGTTCAAAAAATAAATTTCCATGTTTCAACACTTTTAACGCGTTTACGTGAATATCCGGACATTTCTTGAGTCATGTTAGTTTTTAAAAATAGTACACACAATAAAAATAATAGCAACAGTGATTTGCACAAACAACTTGTTTGAATTGAACAAAATAGAAAAAAAAAAACTGGGGAGAATAGACACGCTGCCTGATAAGATTTAGGAATGAGAGAAGTGGGGGACTTACAGAGTTAGACAAGGTAGTGTGGAGTTCACCCTTTGTATCCACCTGATTATAGACGATTCAAACCTCTCCAACAAGTTTAAACCAGTGATTTTAAGAGGAATTAATGGCGAACTCAACACAAAAACTATACAGGCAAAATCTTAGACCCCATACGATGGCAAGAAGGAAAAAAAGAAAAAATGTTGGATGTTGAGTTCGCCCTTGATATTGGGAACGCCTCAATTGTGTTAAACAAAATTATTGCATTGCTCTAATTTAAAAGATTTTTTTTTGTACTTTCAAAATTACTTAGATGATATAAAATGCTATATAAAGAGCTGGCCATTTATTTTAATGGATATATTATTCCTTTTTTTTTGTCTGTTTTAATTTATTTAAAGACTAAAAAGTGTTTATAATTTTAATTATGTTGCAGGTATCCAACTTTTATAGATGCTCTTCGTGACTTAGATGACTGCCTGACATTATGCTTTTTGTTTGCCACATTCCCTTCGATGCAGCGTCTACCCCGTGAACAGTCTACTCTTTGCCGTCGACTTACCTTGGAGTTTATGCATGCTGTTATTGCTACCCGAGCTCTGCGTAAAGTATTCATCTCTATCAAGGGTTATTATTTCCAGGCTGAGATTAAGGGTGTTACCATAACATGGATCCTTCCTCATCATTTCTCATTTGAGGTTGGTATAATTTTTGGAACAAGTTCAAATTAATTTAAGATAAGCAATTGCCTGTTAAATATGAGTGAAATATATTTTTTCCGTGGTAGGCTGTGAAATAGTAACTGTAGAGCCTAAAAGACATAGCTAAAATCCATTTTTTCATTACGTGGACTTAAAAAATCTTTTCATTACTCCTAGCTGTAAAGAAAAAATCTTTTACGTCCTAGGAACTAAAAGATTTTTTATGTCCGGCGGGTAGTTGTCAAAACTTCCGTTAGTACCGCTGCAGTCTTTGTAGAAATGCTTCTAGTACGATTAAAATCCGCTAGATGTCAATGCGTTTTATTTATCTTTTCTTATAGTGTAACCTCTTTTTAAGGTTTCTTTTTTTAAGTCTTAAGTATGTACTAATATTTCTTATTATTATATATTGATAAGTGATTAATATTTAATGTTTTTTCATTGTCTGCTACCTCGGAAAAAATAGCATATGCTACGCGACTGTGAAGTGTTTTTTCTTTACCTTGGCAATATTTACTGTCTCGCTTCGCTCGACAGTAAATGTAATTGCCGCGGTAAAGAAAAAAATCACTTCACAGCCTAGTAACATAATATACTATTCTTGATTAACTATTTTTAATTATCTATTTTTTTTACCTTTTAGCCTCAAACAAAAGAAGAAGTTGATTTCAAAATTATGTCAACATTTGCTCAGTTCTACATAGTTCTTCTTGGTTTTGTAAACTTTCGACTTTATAATGAACTCAACCTTAAATATCCTCCTATCTTCTCAACCAAAACTGGTGAGTAAAACAGTGCCAGGCATTTTTATTAATTTTATATCAGCAACTTCTTTGAAGTAGGTACTTTGTTTTTGTATTATCAATTTCTTGTGCTTTTTCCATGCAATTTATATTCTGTTTTTTTAACTTTTAATAATGTCTAATCTTGTTGTCGAAACTTTGGAAAAGACAGTCACAATGTTTTATTATCTTTATATTTGCAGAAAGAGATGAGTCTCTAGTTGACGAGGCTGCTTTCCAAGGAGAGAGAGTAGCAGCACTCAATATTCCAATTGCTGCCAACAAACTTGCCACCAGCCCTGACGAGGAACCTGTTGAAATTGATAATTTTAATTTGGTACTACATAAATTTATTTAATTTAATTTTTTATAACAATAGCATGCACAAAAGCCTCCTTTCCGTTTGTAACATTTAATGTACCTCCCTAAGAAGTTCAATCTTATATTGTAATTTTTCAGACTGGTGATGTAAACGAAGCAGATGAAATGAAAAAAGAAGCTGAAAGGTTGGAGAAGTTGAAAAACCTGTTTAGTGGACTTAAAGTGTTCTTATCTCGTGAGGTACCAAGAGAACCACTTACTTTAGCCCTCAGATGTTTCGGTGCCCAGGTATCATGGGACAAGAATTTCTTTATTGGAGCTTCTTTTGATGAATCTGATGAGACCATATCTCATCAAATTGTTGATAGGCCAAACCTCAGTAAGCAGTTCATCTCTAGGTATTCTACTTTTTCATTGCTGTTAAATTTGATACATTGTACCATTTATAATTAAACCCTGGCATTTTTTTTTTTTTTTTTTTTTTTTTTTTTTTGCAATATTTATATTGTCTAATTTTCATAAAACTAAGTTTGTAATTAGTGTATGTGACTGTGGAATATATAATAATGAATTACTTTTTCAGGTACTACGTTCAGCCTCAATGGGTATTTGACAGTATAAATGCAGGTGAATTGCTTCCTGTAGAGAAGTATTTCATTGGTTGTGTACTGCCACCACATCTATCACCATTTAAAGAGAAAATTCATGTACAATATGTTCCTCCTGAAGCTTCTGGCAGCCAAAATGATGCTGGTAATTATTATTTCTACTAAAATATCTCCAGTTTTAGATATTTTCACATTTTTTATATGCCTTTATTATTAAATGAATATTTTTCTTCTGAAGGGTAGGGTTGATGGTAAATTCTTTATAAAAGTAAGGATTACCAAGAAAAAAAGTCAACCACTACTTAAAGGCAATAACATTACTTTTTAACATTTAAGTTGTGTGTACAATATTACTGAATGCCAAGAAGAAAAAGTTTGTTTATGATGTGTTTACAGTGAGTACTTATTGATTAGTGTAGAATTGTCTAAGTGACAAGTCCAACCTGGATAAATCCTTTTTTTTTTAACTGTTTATTGGCTACAGTAACATTTGCTTCCAAGCTTATCAAAGGTAGCGGAATCTATGTGATCGTTTTGAAGAAGTCCATTGTTGGTCTCATATAGTTTTAACTTCTGTCTATTGGTTTCTCTTGCACATGCGCACCAAGTTTTTTTTTTATTAACACCTTTATCTTCAAAAGTACACATCTGACTTTCCAGAAATTTAGATGGTTTGTTGAATGTAACCTGCAGATGGTCCCACAATAATTTTGACCATCTGCACTCATTAAATTTTTCTAAATTGATACTTTTATTATTGTAAAATATCAAAACAATTTGAACAAATTTAAAAAAGAGGGGATTTAATAAGTATTACTGTGATTGGTTGTAAAAGCATAACATTAAGTGCATGAGGAAGCTATGTGCCACACTAATGGGCTGACTATTTTGTGGAGAGTAAGAGATTGAAGTTTAACTTGTGGACCTACTGACTATCAGTATTCTATAGGATTATCTAGTTCCATTCAAAGTGCTTGGTATGATCCTATGTTTTCCCTGCTATTCTTAATCTGTAAATTATTATAATATTTTTCTAATAATATTTGACATTTTAATTGCAGAGGGAGCACCAGATAATATTGAAGTTGTTGAGGAAAAGGTGGAAAGTGACAGTGACGAAGCAGAGGCAAGTGACAAATCTGACGAAAGTGATATTGAAAAGGATGAAGATGACAGCGAATCTGAAGATGAACCTTCAGATGAAAGTGAAATGGATTCCGATTCTGAACAAAAAATAATCCAAGAGCAAGATAAAAAGAAATTACTGGTAACTAAATTTTACCTTATTTTAGTATTTTTAACTATAGAATTTTGTTTTTAATTTGTTATTTTTATTCTATTTTTATATTTTACAGCATAGTATGAAAGTAAAGAAAGGAAAAGTTGAGTCTGTCGACCCTGATGCTAAAAAGAAAGAAGATTGGCAAGAATGGAAACTGAGGGAGAAAATGGTTGAAAAGAAACACAGGTATAATTATTTACTGTTTATTTGTCGGACGGTTTATTTATGTATTCACTCTACATGGCACTGAAAACTTAATTGGTTGGCTAGTAGTAGTAGTAAGGTATTAGTACTAGACAGGTAGGACAAACTACTTGTTCGAACCTAGCAATTAGGCCCATTTTACTAGCCCTGTGGTAGAGAGTTCCATTAGCCATTGTAAAAGCAGATTCAAAATTAAATTATTGTATGTAGTTGGTGGCCTGTTATATTTTTCCTGTATTTACATTATTATTTTGTTTGCAGAGCCCTTTACAAGAGTATGATGCAAGGTAGGAGACTGAGGAATTACGATGTCAAAATTCTCAAGAGGAAAAGAAAGCAAATTGATGAAAAGAAGAAGAAAGAACCTGTGGCTCAGAACTAATTCTTGTGTATATTTAATCGCATAAAATACTGTGTAGGATTTAAGTTTGATAAATAATATATTGTTTTATTAAAAGTAACAAAAGATTTTACTTCTTTTAAATAATCCCACACTATTTTGAATACTGCACCCTTAGTACATTACAATATTAGGTGAACAATTTAAACTGAGCAAGTTTTTCAATATTATTTTGAAAAACTGCAAAAAGTATTTTGGACATTCGTATTTTATTATACTTAGTAGTATTATTTCCTTTGCTTCCTTTAATATAATTCAAGCTTAATTTTATCCTTGTATCAATCATATTCCACTCCTTCCAAGGAAAAGTATAGTTTTCACCTAAAAAAAAAACTCTGAAACCGAGATTTCATCAGAATTATCCGTTTTAGGTGTTTTCAAGACGATTTGAGTGGTTTTTAGCTGGATATCTGTCTCTCTGTGAAACTCCCACAGTTTTCAAGCTAGAGAGTTAAAACTTAATACCAAAATCAGTCCTTACATTATAGTTGTGCTGTCCGGAAAAATCATAAATTTGTGATGTCATAAACCCATTTTGCTGAGTCAGTAGAAATTTTCAAAAAAAAAAAAAAAAAAAAAAACCAAAAGAATTTCACATTGCTCTGAAATTTGCACCAATAATACCTCTTTAAAAGACAAACATTTCTTTTGAATTTCATTCTGATATCTGCCATCATTTTGAAATTAATTGTATAGGAAAAGTTCCAAGGCACGCATCTGATTTTTAGAGATAATTACATACTTAGACTATACATCCCCCCTCCTCTCCCCAAGTCAAGACTTCTAAAAACGGAACACTAGGTTCCAAGGTATCATGATAACTATAAACCTTGTCCCAACAGCCTACAGGCAAATCTAGCCTTGCCTAGAAGCTTCTACAACCACATGGAGTGAAGGATTGTTGACTCCTTTAGCCGCATATTATAGCAAACATAACCAATAGATGTCACTTCCCATAAGTATTTAATGATTAATGATATTGGGTGAACATCATATGTGTTAGTTAAAGTTAGGAATTAAGAGCTCCTGGGTCTCAAGTTGAAACAGAAGCAATGTGCTGTTGGGATTGTAGCTTGTATGATAAATATCAAAAGGTAAAAAAATAGAAAGAAAATCGCATATAATTGCTTGCTTTTGATAAGTTCATTTAATAAAAATAATATCCAATCTCGTATCAAATAAATTACAATATGAACAATTTCAGCTTTTTTCTTTTTGTGCTCTTAATTTATTAACACACAACACAGTTTAATTTTAAATTTGATAATTTCATTATTAGATAGCATATTATATATTTATTGGTCTTATATTTTATATAAAATAAATTAATATGATCACACAACCAATAATTATACTAATAAGAAGGGAACACAAAGGCAGGTATCAGATGAAGATAAATAAGGAGAATAAACCAAAAATGAAACTGAGTTTAGATAAATTTGATAAAACGGGATAAATAAGCTTAAAAACAGATCACTTAATGAGTTTAAGGTACTTAAGATAATTATTATTAGAGAGTTATTCAGTCTGAGTCAGAAGCTTCATCATCATCATCAAGATCAGGCATAGGAAAGCGAAGGATGGCTGCGATTCCAGTTAACAAGCCAAGCTCTACAAATATAATAAACATCCAAATTGGTACGTTAATAATTTAATACTATAATAAATATTTAAATAATCATAGATTTGTTTCAACCAAACAGGGAACATGCCCAAGGGAGAAAATCTGTTCTAACGCGACTTAGTACTTCATGAAGTCCTCCAAACTTTTTCAACCCTCATATGGATAGTTGCAAGTACTGGTTTGTACGACATGCGCAGTAATGTCAATCATCAGACATGTCAGCACCATGGTTCTCTATCTGTTAGGTTTCCTTTAATTTTAAGATGCAAATTTGAGTCACACATCCAACAATGAGAGTTCCAACCTGACTATGATTTTATTCAAGTACAATGTGAGGGCATGTACATGAAACATGTCCTACATGATCCATAGACCAATGCAAAGGGACTGTACAAATAAGGGGGGTTGGAACAAACCCAATGAAATCATCTTGAACAAGTAAATTATAAATTGTAAACATAATTTTTATGAAATGACATAATTTGGCTTTTAATTTATTTAAATATTGTTTTCAATTATTTATTTAGTTTTACGTTTTTGTAAAAATAATATTTATCTTCTCATATTTAATCTTAGAACAAATAACATAATTACTCTTAATTTCATAATTTATAGTAAGAATTATCTGGGATGATTTTATTGAATTTCATAGCACATTGGACCTCTTTGTATTCACAGAATTTTGGAAAGTTTTCCCTGAATTAGACTGCTTAAGACTCAAATTTCAGGAGCATCTCTTTGTTTTCTTCAGACTGGGTTATTTTCTTATAAATACTGCTTGAACAGAAATTAGTAGTTCCCAAACCTAGTTTTTAGGTACACTCATTAGCTTAAAGAATGCAATGCAAGAAATTTTTATTTTGTTTTCAAAGTTTCCACGCCTTAGAATATTATTTCTCAATGCTACCTTAAGATAACATGCAAGCAAACAATTAAAAACATGCTTACGTTCTCCTGAGACATGCATACTGGAAAATAATTTCACATCGCCTCCAAACTCTCTCACATTATCAACCAGATTTACAAATTTTTTACGCAACTGGACATCTTGACACCTAAAATAAAAAAAAATTAAATTATTTTCTACAAGAGTATTAAAAAGATTCATAAACTAATAAAATCTATAATTATAAAAGATAATTGATTCCTCCACTGTAGCTCACAGCAATGGTTAGAGTCATAGAGCAAGAATCTAGGGATCAATAGTTCAATTTCCAGCATTGGGTTGCATTTTCACCTTCTTCTTCTAATAAAAATTTGATTATTTAAATTTTGACTTTCTAAATAAAAAAAAAACAAAATCAAATAGTTAAAATCCTTATCATCAAAAGGTTTAAAATATTTGTTAACCATTCTCTAAAAGGTAATGACTTTCCTTTGACTAATTAGAGAAAAACATAGATGATTTTTAGGTACAGGGTGGTCCAAAAGTTCTCCCCCCTCTTCTTAACTTTTGAACGGTTTGAAATAAATTAATGAAACTTGGGGGATCCGTACCATGTAAAGGGAAGTTGTTATCATGCAACCACCCACTTTGCCCCCAGGCCATTCAACTTCAAAATTTCAAATTGTAGTGTGTATTTTGATAACAGATTTGGATTCTTCAGTGAAAAATAAGAATATTTTACTGATAACTTTTTTTTCTATGTCCAATATTTTGCCCCCAATTAGGGGCACAAGTATAAAAATGGTAGGGATGGGCTAAACTATTAAATCTGAGTAATAGGTGACACCGTTCCAGCTCCGACCTGGTAATAGGTACCAATACCTATTATTTTTTTAATAGGTGACAATGTCACTGTCACTGAAAAAAATTTCTGCTACCTGCAACGTTTCTCTAAGGATTCGTTCCAGATCTGGTATTAGGTACCAATACCTATTATTTTTTTAATAGGTGACAATGTCACTGTCACTGAAAAAAATGTCTGCTACCTGCAACGTTTCTCTAAGGATTCGTTCCAGATCTGGTATTAGGTACCAATACCTATTATTTTTTTAATAGGTGACAATGTCACTGTCACTGAAAAAAATGTCTGCTACCTGCAACGTTTCTCTAAGGATTCGTTCCAGATCTGGTATTAGGTACCAATACCTATTATTTTTTTAATAGGTGACAATGTCACTGTCACTGAAAAAAATATCTGCTACCTGCAACGTTCCTCTAAGGATTCGTTCCAGACCCGTGACAGTGATAAGATTTAATAGTTTTAAACACTTGAATCTGAACCTCGAATAAATATTGAATATATATACCTGGTAATATCAGGCTCTTATCGTCCACCATTTTTATTTTTCAATATTTTCCTGTGCTGATTTAACTCCTCTCGACTCCGTAACTTATACCCATCTCTTTTATTTATTTTATCATTTAAACCTAATACAAAATATAATTCACTCCACATTGCATTGGTTAATAATACATGAATATAGCAAAAATGAGTATTAAATTAAGGGTGCGCGGACGTGTTTGATTTTACAAAATTTCTGTTTTTGTCCGTAATATTAGAGATAAAAATACAATATTTCGTATCTGGGTTCATCAATATATTCTTCAATGCAGCCGCGAGCCCGATTTTTGATTTTCCCCTTTTTTCCCACTTAAGTGATTCTTAAATCCGATTCTATTTATTTATTTAAAAATCTAGCTCGCGGCTGCAAAAGGCAATTATCTAAATACTCTAAATCCCAAATTTCGTGCAAAAATATTAATGTTTAGAGCCAGGAGGAGTAATTTGGTAAACGGGAAAAAGTGGGATCGAGAGCTAGTGCAGTCTGTCGGATTTTTAGTGAACTAGGCTTTACTAACCCCCTCATTACCTTCCTATCGGAGGTAACTAAGAGATGGTTAGAGATGGTCAGTCTCTAAGGGAAACATTCAAGCATAAACACGCTATGTTTACACACACTAAGATTCGGCCAAAATTATAAATATTTATTATTCCATAGTTTCATTCTATTTTTTTCTGATAATTTTTGTTTGTTTACAACAGTATTTTGACTTTATATAATTTGAAATTCGTAATTAAAAAAAAGAAATATAAAAAAACATTGATTTTTTTTTACATTTAAAAATTTTTTTTTTACTATTTTAAAATGATGTTTTTTGAGATTTCAACTGAATTGTCCGTTTTAGCTAAATTTACTGAGAGGTTTTTACCATGAGGTTCGATCATTGTATTACCCACATTGACAAATTTGGTTTATAAATACTTTCAAAATGTTAATTTCGGTTGAAAGGTTTGTAATTTAGGAACTCACACGATATTTAAAATTTAATTTGTAAAGAGAGGGGATGAATATCAAGATTTGGTGGTAGGGATTTTTTTTTCTTATTTACATGCCAGGGGTTTCTTTACCTTACTTTACTTTTCCTATCTAAAAAAGCAAAAAAACATTTGATTCCATTTTTTGCTGACTCAAAAACTAAAGCTTACTTTTAAGCTAGAGCGGCAAAACTTGAGAGAAAAATCAGTCTTTTAGGCCTTTTTCAAACAAGGCAACTCGTCCGCCCAAGCAACTAGGAGGCCCAGACACATGGGGCATTCGCGTTCTTATCCCCACTAGTTGATTTAACTAAAAAGACTACAAGGCATTAGGCCCTTCACACCAGTCAACTTAATTGAGTCGGCTGGGACATTTTTTCACTATGCAATGGCAAAGTTATTTTATTTTCTCTTCTAATTCCAATGTAGACTTATTGATTGAATATGTTCGTATTCGTCCCATGATATGGGACATGAGGTGCAGTGAATACAGTAAATCCTGTGCTGGATCAGGGCGTGAATCTCTTCGAAGGATGGTCTGTACATGCGGAAATAATTGAAGAGTTTATCCTCGTGGCTTAGAAGTTTCGGATATAATTGTAAGAAAGCGCCTATTTCCCCTATTCTCTAACAAGGGAGGAACACACAATCTTCGACTAGATACATTTCCTCCTTTATTGCTTTTCAGAAGAGCAAGCTCAAGAAGTACTCCTGCTTCCTCGGTTTCTAACATCGTACTGACCTCCAAGATTGGCAAGAAAAGTTGAATCACCTAACTGCCTCGTGTGAAAGAGGACTAAATTGAGTTTTTGAGTCAGAAAAAAATTGAATGAAAAGTTTATTGTTTTTTGAGGGTAGAAAAAGTAAAGTAAGGTAAAACCCTGGCATGTAAATAAAAAATTCCTACCATCAAATCTTGATATGCACCCCCCCCCCCCTTTAAAAATTAAATTTTAAATATCGGGTGAGTATCTAAATTACAAACCTTCCGAAATCAATATGTTGTATTTATAAACAAAATTTGTCAAAAGGTACCGGTTAAAATGTTTGCAATTAAGGAACTCACCCTTGTAGACTACTTTGCAGGGGCCTGAATTGATTGACTGATTTATCTGTTAGAAATATACTAAAAAGTTTTAAAGACCTCATTTACCTAATATCTAAAAATTTTAGGTATCTTTTTAGTGAAACAATCAGAAAAAACTAAAACTACGAGTATTTGAGGCGTTGCGTTGTTTTTATAAGTTGTGAATAGTTTACAGTTACTTTGTCCCATGGCCAAATAACAAAAATTAAATATTTTGTTGTATACATGGAATCAGTTTCAGAGCTCAAGAATAAGTAAAAATGCCATCATGAAAACCTATAATTTAATGAAATGAAACCTATAATTTAAACGGTTTGCTAAGTTATTACCTTTTTAACGTTCATATATTTTATGTAAAACATTTACCTTTTTAGCGAATTCGAAACAATTCACTACTCTTAAAAATATAAAAAAAAATATTGTGGACTCGAGTCCAATAATCCGATTATTTTATTCCGATCAAAATCGTTCTATGAAATTTAGTATGTATAGGAAAAACACATTTCTTTGTATTCTTTCATATCGTTTTCAAATAATAAACATCATATAATAATCATTCTATAATAGTAATATTTCTAATAATAATAATTATTGTTATTATCTCTTTATTATAACAATATAATTTTATCAACCAATATTGATATCAATAGTATTTTAATCAAGCTAAAGATGAAAAACCAATACATGTTAAAAAAAAAGATAGGAGCTAATCCTACTAGGTATCTGAAAATTGTGTTAGCCAATACGACCATCCAAAATCACGTATGGGAGCCAATACGGAAACTCTCTTGAACAAACTGCCTAAAACTGACCAAAAGATAAATTAATATATATTTTATTCCCATCCATTACTCATCTAAGGGTACATGGGAGAAACAACAAGTCATATTTCGATCAATAAAGATTTAGTATAACTACGTCTGGCATCTCAATGCGTATAGTCATGTGAAAAACTGAATGCCGAGGAATAGGGATAAAAGCCCATGAAAACTAAAAGGTGAATTCAGAAGTTTCTGAAGAAAAACAAGTCAACATTTTTTTAACCTCGTGTGGTCCATTTTTCTCAACAAATGTTTGTGTAAACTTGAAAATTATATTTCTACGAGCTGAATGCTTTATAGATTATAATTTACCTAATCAAATCTTAGTACCGTAAATAACTTATCTGTAAAACTGAATATTTTTCTCGTTTTTATCAAAATAAATCGCGGTAGAAATAATGCTTAGAATAAAAAGTTCTAAGAATAAACAAATGCGCCAAGAATAAACAAAGGCGCGCTTCACGTAAGTACGAGAGGCGATAATCGCAGGTTTCTGTACGATTAAGTTAAAATTATTAACTTTAAAAAAAAAATTACTTTTGTTTTGTAGCCAGCCATATTGGCCGCCATCTTTAAAATATTAAGTGTGAAATTTTAATAGTTGCATATTCTTTTTCTACACTTCAAGACCTTTAAATTGATGTATAACATGTCTTGGTGACTAAAAACATTTTTTTTAATCATCCGCCATATTTGCCGCCATCTTGAAAATATTAAGTCTGAAAAATCAAAAAAGTGTCCAGTTGTCATAAATGCCGAGATGCACCTGTGTGCTGAATTTCATGTTCCTAGCTATAGTAGTTTATGAATTGAAACTAGCAACGGACAGACAGAGCTGTTATATAAGGTTTCTTTTTTTGTACTTCGTACAGGAACCTAAAAATTAATATTTCAAGGCATAGAATCTAAATCCACTCTTAAAAATATGGCTTTCAATTTGTTTTATTTTTATTTATAGTTTCTTTTCACTAAAATGTTAGAAGTGCTCATCAACATTTTTTTAAAGAATTTAAAAATCCTCAGCCAACAGTTTAGAACCGGTCTTTTTATCTCCATCCGTTCTCGAGAAAAGTGCGAATCCTTGTGTATCAAGCTCAGACTCATTACATATTTCTTTGCATACGATACTATTGTAGCATTACATAGTAGTACATAGTACATATATGATGTATATATATATATATATTAGTAAAATTATATATATTTATTTTGAAGGAGTTGTGGTGTGATGACCGCTAGTACCGAGAATGGTCTAAAATGTGTAAGCTGTTTATACAAAGATTGGTATAGCACAGTAAAGCATAATTTCGTAGCGTTTACGTTTGAGGCAAATTTAACCATTTTTACTTTCCAAAGAGAAAGTATTGTAATGGCGCGAAATTCGATTTTGAGATTTAAACGGATTTACACGTTTTGAGGTCCCCTGTGTCCAAAAAAGTGGTTTTTAAAAAATGTCCGTCTGTCTGTGCAGACGCCTAGAGCCTAAACTACTGGACCGATTTTGACGAAATTTGGCATACATGTTCAGAAAAATCATACACCGAGGAAAAATCGAAAAATGAATTTTAGCTTCAAATTTGGGGGGAAAAAATTAAAATGTAGTCCATTTAAATAAGAATCTAACGGTATAAGCCGTTTTTCTGGGAAAAATCTAGTTTCTGAGAAAATAGCTTAAAACGCTGACGGAGAGAGCCCGGGTTTCAGTTCCCCGCCGAGGAGAAGTTATTTTTATGTAAATGTAGCTATGAAAACTAATAAATGGATCGTCTATGAGAAAGTTTGTCAGAGTTGTGTCGGACCAATTTTTCATATTCGAGGGCTAACTAAATAACTAAGAACTAGCTAAGAACCATAATATTTGAAGATTATTATAAAGATTTTAGTATCGACCATGATTTTGCAACAACATAGACATGATATTATAATATTCCAGACTAGACAAATTAAATTATTTATAACATTTTCAATCTTCAAAAGTTCAAATAATCATAGTAAAATTATAATTTACTAAAAATAAAAAACTCAATATTATTTTTCTTACAAAAAACAAATAAAAGTACGACATTAATAACGCAAATACAATCCATATAATTATGTCAGTTAAAAATGTAAATATTGTGACGTTCTAGAAAACAGAAATACATTTTTAAAAAATACTCAGACCTACATGGTAATCTAACCTTCCGTGGAATGTGATTGTCAGAGACATCTAGCGGCAAAAGTATGCAACCAGCTTTAGAGTATACGCAGCCTTAAATAAAAACTAATACGTATCATCAATGTATATTGATTTCAAAGATTTATTTATCAAGATATTAAGATACTATCTAAGATAGATTTATTAATCAAGATATTAAGATATTTTAGATACAAAGATTATTATTATCAAATCAATAAAACTTTGTTTATATAACACGCACCTATAGTTAAAATAAATTTAATTAATTGTGCGCATTGTACAAGTAATGTCAAATATTTATTTTTATTTAAGCAAAGCTTTTTAACTACAGCTACATGACAACTATCCGCGATCGCGAGACTACAGTAATTTCTCAAAGTTATAAGTTTAAAACCTCTGCAAACCAGAAACCTAGATACTACTTTTAGGATACCTAATTATCCATAATTCAGAATTTGTATCAATAAAAGGAATAACAAATATGAAGACATATTAACAATTCGTAGAAGGCGGGCCGCTGCCTTTGAATTCAGTCGTTTGTAATAAAGCCGCGGCGGTGCCGGTGTGGAGATAAGAATAAAAATTATCTCCCATCTACTTTTATCAATTACTCGAATCAATTACCGAAATAAAATAACATAACTTTGTTGATAACAAGTCTATCTGTATAAAAAATAAAAGATAAGTAGGTAACCAAAATAAATACGATAAAACATATAAAATCAGTTTTTGTCAAAAAGAGAAGGTATATTTACGTTTATGTGTTTTAATTGGTGTAATATATATATATACATACTCTTGTAATAGCTGTTTTTTAACTATTGAGGTAAAATTTAAGTCATAAAAAAGTTTTTGGTTTTTTTACTCGTGTATAATACGCACCCCGATTTTGGAGGGAAAAATGTGCGTATTATACGCGAGATATTATAAGTCGCAATATCATAGACGAATATAATTAGGTATAATTTTAGGTATTATAAAAAGATAATAAAAATTATAATAACGTATTATATCTTCAAAGCATTGTCTGAACAATCTTTTTACATAATATTTAGAAGTGCATAATATTAAAATGAGTATTTATTCATTCATTATGTAATTTAAATTAAATAAATAAACTTGAATAAAATTATTTAAATTTGAATAAAGTTATGAAAATGAAAGGAAAGTCAAAATCTAATTATTGCATGAAACAGAAAACACCCGGAAACGAACCAAAATTAGACTAAAGAAATATGATTTCAATGTCATGGAACAATTCATTTACAATTGTCTATAAGCCATAAGCTATTATAACGGTGCGGTGGTGTCATTAGGAAAGTGGGAGGGCGGTGTCCGGGCTATCGGCAAAAGAGGAATTAACATCTTGTAGAGGATCTAAGGTGTGTAGGATTATTGGGGTTTTGGGGTAGAGTCTAAGTACCTGGGGGACAAATGTTTTATTTTTCATCACAACTTTACAATTATACAAAATATTAAAATAATAACAAGCAAAGCAAGAACAACAACGCTTTGAAGATATATATAAAGTTAAACCCGATATTATAATTTTTATTATTCCTTATAATATACCCAAAATTTAAATTATATTCGTCTAGGAAATGAGGAGGGGGGGGGGAGGTCAGTAGTTGTTTTAAATAAATACTTCGAAATCAATACACACGTTTGTCATATATGCATGTAATATTAACCAATAATACAATGTGGAGTGAATTATAAAGAGGAGTGATAAAATAAAGTAATAGAGATGAGCATAAGTACTACATTAAAATCTCGTGTATAATACACAGGCAAAATTTTAAATAAAATTTGTGGAAAATTAAATAGTCGCGTATAATAAGCAGTTAAAATAAATTTAATATTTTGCACATTGTACTGTAATTTCAAATTTGTATAGCTTTATATTTTAATCACAATTACACGACAACTAAAGCTAAACTATTATCCGCGAACGTGAGACAATAATAATTTTTAATAGTTTAAAGTTTAAAAACTTTGCAACGTACTTACAGAAAACTAGGTACATACTGTTTTTAATATATCAAATTATCCATAAATAAAATTATGGATAGGTATTCTTCTGAATATTTATCATTACTAGGAATAATAAATATAAAGACATTAACAATTCGTAGAATTGTTAATTGCCTTTGAGCCGTTTGTAATCAAGCCGTTGTAATCTCACGGCGTTGCCGGTGTAAAACTTATCTTTATATTATATATGTACTTTATCAATTACTTTGATCAATTACCGAAATAAAATAACATAACTTTGATGATAACAAGAAACAAGTCTCTCTGTCTAAAAAAGATAGAATACAAATAAGTAGGTAGATACCTTACCAAAATAAATACGATAAGATACATAAAATCAGTTTTTATAAAAAAAAGTATATTTACGTTCATGTTTTATAACATGGGTAAAACACCCGAAAACTATATATATACTACTGTAATAGCTGGCTTTTTTTTAATTATTGAGGTAAAAATTAAATTGTAAACAAAGTAATATTTTCACTCGTGTATAATACGCACCCCGATTTTAGAAAAAAGTGCATATTATACGCGAGATTTTACAGTATAGGTAAGTAACGGACAAGTCGAGTAGAGAGAAAAGTTAAATCAGCACGAGAAAATATTAAAAAATAGTGGCCGATAAAAGCCCGATATTTCAAGATATAGAGTATTGGTTCAGGTGTTTAAAAAAAAACTATTAAATCTTGTCACCGTAACTGGTCTAGTTATGGTGCCCTCAAGGAACGAAGCAGGTATTAGGGCTTTCTTTCCGTGACATTGTCACCTATTAATAAAATAATAGGTATTGGAACTTCCAGTTCCAGTATTCAAAACTTCATATTTAATATTTTACGAAGCAGGTATTAGTCTGGATATTGGGTATTAGGACATTCTTTTCGTTACTTTGTCACCTAATAATAAAATAATAGGTATTGGAACCTCCAGTTCCAGTATTCAAAACGTCATATTTAATATTTATTATATCTTATCCCTTGTCACTTGTCTCTGTGTGGAACGGAACCAGGTAGAGAGAGGGCTTTCTGCTAAGTAGAGAAGGGTACAGGCCAAAGGCTTACATGTAGGAAAAGGAACCTTCCCCCACTACTACCACATGATGACACCCTACTACTTACTACCTAACCTACACCTACCTTAAAAATATTTAGGGGCCGTTCCGTAACCAGTGACAAATTTAATAGCTTTAACCAAGTCACTGTCACGTCTGTAATAGGTGACACAGTTGGAACCCTATTATTTTACCTATTACGTTAAATAACGCACATCTCTAAAAAATGGTATATTTTAGAGCCTGGGGCAAAATGGATGGTTGCCCCTAGTATGCGAGTAGATGGATACACACTTCTCTTTACAGTAGTACAGATCCCCCAAGTTCCATTAATTTATTTTAAACCGTTTAGATTTTATAACAATATGTGTTATTTTTTTTACTATTTTTGGAAGGGTACAATACAACGAACCAATCAATACAACGAACTTCCTATTTTTGGAAGGGTTATTTTGCTATCTTTGCCCCTATAGGAGGCAAAATATTGGAGATAAAAAAAAGTTTCAAGTCAAATTTTATTATTTTTCACCGTTGAATCCAAATATGCTATCAAAAATATACACTCCAATTTGATATTTTGAAATTGGGTGGCCCGGGGGCAAAGTGGGTGGTTGCCCCTAGTGCGCGATTGCATGAAAACAACTTCCCTTTACATAGTACGGATCCCCGTACCACCAAACATTGTAAACGTTTTATGTTAAAAAAAAGTCAACTTGAATGTCATAATAAAATAACCTGAAGAGATTGTCTGAAATGAGCAATGTTTCGATTGCCTGAGCCTCGCTGGCCTTTTCAACGTGGGCTACACCATAGAATGCTTTTGCAGGTTCAGTTTGTAGCATGGTATAGAACTGTTCCAGAGCTTTAACTTCACCCAAAGCTTTAGTATCAGCCATTTTTGCAACAACAGCTGGATCCATCAATACTTCTGTAAGAAGAAAAAAAAAAAATTAGTTTCTTTGAGTGCTGTTCTATATTTTTGGAAACATGATCCAGCACTGAACCCTTTGTTAAACAATTAGAACTCACAACAATAAAGTTACCTTTTAGAGAGTGCTTGAATCCAGAAGACGAATGAATGAGCATGAATTTGGATTTGTTCTCCAAAAGTGTTTTATTATCTGTCTTTACAGCTTCTTGGAACATATACTCAAAGAACTGATCTCTGACAAAACCAGGGCTTGCTATTAGTACGCACTTAACTATTTCGAAGTTTACATGTCTTAGTAGAGCTTGCATCACATTATCAAAAAATTTAGCTAATCCCTGAAAAACAAAACATAGTCACTATTAAAAATGTTAGCTGCATCAGTGTGTAAATTCTGTTTTTAGTGGCAAAGTTGATTGACCATAGCTCCATGAATGCTGACGTGGTACATTAAAGTTTCTTAATGGTATGGCCTTATTTGATAACATAAAATTATTTAATGAGTTGAACATGATAAATTCCATTGTTTTGTTGTTTAAATCAGAAATAATAATTTTTAGCAAAAAAGGAATTTAAACTCTTATCTATGAGAAAGTATGTAGTTTCCCTTACCATCAACAAAAGGTAAACAAATTTTATAATTTTTCTAAAGTAGTTTTTTAACCTTTTTTTTTTTTTTATATTGTAGTGTTTTTGTTTAACAAATTTTATATTTTTTTAAATTACCTTCTCATGTTGTTTGACATTGCCTTTCCTTTTCCTAGGAATAACTTGATCTATTTTACTCCTAATAAGTGTCATGCTATTTGTAATCAGACAAACATGAGCTAAACCTTCCTGCATAATTACAGCGGCAACATCAGCTTTCTGTAACAAAGGGTAAAGCAAAAAAAAAAATTATCATTAAGGATTAAGATATTTAAAACAATAAATGTACGGTTATTGAATATTGTATTACAATTTGATCATTAATTAATAATCATTATTATTTGTTTTACTATACCTTTATACCTTTTTATCAGGGCAAATATATAATTAATTAAAGGAAGGGAAAGATTATGAAAGAATTTTTTAAAAGTATTAGTATTAGCACAGTCTAACAAATAGCCTAATAAATGGATATGTTCAGTTGTTATTCTATATCATGGTCAAAAGAAACACATTTTAGAAGTATGAAGTAATTCTTAATAAATTAATGCAACAATTCTTCAATGGACCTACTGTACATAGTTAATGTTCCCTTGCTTTAGTAACAAAGTCAAGAGCTTCACATGCCGAAGACTCCAAAAAACTAACGCAAACACAAGATACTTGTGGCTGATAAGTATACTTGTTTATAGCCTACCTGTCTGAACAAATACAGTAGGACCTCATGACATATTTATACACCATATACCACAGCACATCCCTGCCAAATTAATTAATTTGTCCTAAATACCTTCTAAAAAAAACTTCTGGCTAAAAAATGCATAAAAGTGGTTTAACATTAAGTACCTGAACTGGATCGCATGCAGTGTCAACTCTTTCCATAGATATTGTATCCCACTCATGTTTAGATAAACAGAATTTCCTATTTACTTCTAAATCCAAGGTATGATATGCTCCCATCTGAAATAAAAATATTAAAAGAATTTATAACTAAGTCATACAGACTAATACCCTGACTTATGCCACCCTTCCTTACGAAAGTCCTGGGTTACATGATTTTCGAATTACCCCTTACCAAATTTTTTCGAATCTTTTCCTTCCAAAAAAAAATGGGGTCTGCGCCAGAGCCTGATCAAATTGGTTATATGTTTGAAGAAGTTGTCGATCTTGCTAGACAATTAAATTTAGAAGTGGATGGTGATGACGTCCAAGAAGCTGCTGGATTCACACAATCTGGAGCTTACAATTGATGAGCTCATAGAAATGAGTGAGCAAAATATTGAAGAACCTGATTTTTACGAGCCTGTTATTTTTCAAATTGTTTTAAATTTTGCATGAAAAGAAAAAAATTGTTAACCCAAGAAGAAAAGAATTGTTGTCAGATTTTATGAAGCCTTCTACATCAAAAAATAACTTTGGTTAACATTTTTACAATACATATAATATAATTTTGTATCATCTAAGATTTTACTATATACCAATTTTTCTTCTACATTATTGTTGACCACTGGTCCCAATTAAACAAATTTGTAAATTTGACTTATATGGTTATCGTTCGGTCCCACCTATCATGTAAGTTCAGGGTATTACTGACCCTATATAAAATTATAATTACGGCCAACCAAAAGAGTGTAAATACATACCTATTATACTAAATAATTTTACAGTTCAAATTTAATGGAAAATCCTAAACACAAAAACCTTTTTTCTGGTTCTCTAGTACTTTTTTATGCAGTGTATGAGTTACTTATTTTCATCAATATCAAAATAAATAATCAATTTAAAATAATTTTTATTTAAACACAAATCTCTACCGAGGTATGATTTCTGACATTAATTCAATAAAATTGATTGAAAAAGAAATATCTTGAGGAAAGGAATGGTTAAGACTTACAAACATCTCATTGTAATAACCCTGTAGTATGGACAAATGGACGTAATAATTAAGAATTATATCTGGCGAATGGGTTAGAATAGTGATAACAGTTAAGTACCCTAAATAATTTTTTAACTAATAAAAAGCTGAAACGGTTAAGCACTTAATATTTATAAATGGTTAACACACAATAGATCATCTCAGGCGAACTTGTTCTGCATTAACTTTAAAATTAGGGATATGGTTATTTACCTTAACATATTGATTTTCTTCTATGTTCCTTCCTTTGAGACGAAGCATACATGCCTGAGTATCAAAGTCTATACTCTCGACACGGATTGTAAGAATGGTTCGTACGCGATTACTAGTAGAGGATCCAGTAGCTGATTCATTTTGAACTTTTCTAAAAAAAAAAAACAAAGCATGTACACAGTCGGTTATTAGGTGGGCTTTTAGTAAATCTACAGTTGAGAGAGCGTTTGGGGGGGTTAAAAAAGTAGGTGGGCCTCACTCGACTATGCTGTGTGACAAAAGGATATAATTTCTCAAATGTATAAATCATGTCAAGCGATTCTCAACCGTACGGTTCATTGTAAATTATACTGGCTAACATTTAGTAAGAGAATATCTCCAATTCACACCTAATTACAGAGGTAAACAAGTACCAACCTTATAGTCGATGCTCTAACACTATCACCTTCAGCTATCAAGTTATATGCATGCCACATATCCTCGGGTTCTTCGGGGACCAGTGAAACGGTCCTGAAAACATTACACAACGTTTAAATCTCAAAAAAGAGAAAACAATTTCATACACACCAAATATTCATGACAAAGAACAGCTGGATTCTTACCCCTCTCCATCCTTATTGAAATTTTTATAAACTAATTTCATATTTCTTATCGACTATACTTCCTACACACAATAGAGGATAAAAATGTACAGCTAATACTCTGATGAAACATGATTTTCCACTTAAATTTAGTATTAAAAAATGCGATTGTAGTGATTGTACAACTAGAGTAAGGTTATTTTATCAAGAGAGAATTTAAGGTTTTATCAGGTTCACCACTAATAAACAAGTTAAATACTCTAGAAAATGGTAATCAGTGCTATTGAAAGTTGTGAAAGTACGTAATTTAATTATTTACATTTATCATTGTAGTTCACTAATAGTTTAAAATGATTTTCAACATTCTTAAACAGTATTATTAAGTTAAATCTTTAAAAAAATTATATTCTTTTAGGGAAATTTTAAGGAATTTAAATCACTGATAAGATTAGAAAAGTAACCGTATTTTTTTCTCTCTCGTCGCTCGTTTCGTTGATTTTATGCGTTGAATTTTCGCTCTAATTGTTCGGCGTTTCGTGGTTTTTAACGTGTTGGTGTTTTTTATAAGATTGTTCGCATAATCCGTTTGAAGAATATTCGCGTGTGAATAGTGTCTTGTGATTAGTTAATGGAGTGAATAAAACGTTTCAACCTTATCATAGGTAAGCTCATTATATAGTTGGAGTAACATGTTGCACATTATTATGTTTGTTGTTTTAATTGATTTATCTAATCATAATGATACGATTAGCCAACAAAACCCACTCCTGCAGAGTGGGTCTTGACCATTTTAAAGTGTTAAACGTTGATTTTCTAAATCTTCTTTCCCTTTGGATGTTGGTGATCTACTCTGGAAAACTCAAGAAAGCTGATATATCTATCGGCCTCCAAATAAGAATTTCTGACCTAGTAGATTTTGTGTTGGAGTTGGGCCAAATTCTAATTTTTATTTGTATCAAATTTAAAGACGAATTTTGGCGACTTTTATGAATGAGTTTAGTGACTGTTTCGAAGTTTCTGACAGCTTAAGGTTGCCTATACCATTATTACAAACAGTTTCCTTTGTATCAAAACGTTCATGTAAAAGTTAGAAAAAATCGTATCTCTTTACAAAATATAGAATTTTTCTTTGTAGTTATTAACTTACTAAATAACTCAATTTTTTATGGTCCCCACTATTTCAAAATGGGTAAAGATTTTATGGTCACACATGTACTTCTCCTATACATACTCTTATCTTTTAGAGTAAAGTTTGGCTGAACTTTGTTCTAGAAGAGAAATATTATTCTATTAAGTACAGACAAAATAGGAGAATGGAACAGGACAATTAGTCTCTTCATGAAATTGGGTTTATGACTTCGTTTTGGCAGTAAAATTGAAGATCTGAAGAGTCTTTAAAATTTTAAGTAATAAATAAAAGAGGGAAGGGGGCAATTTGTACAATTTAAAATTTTATTAAATAAGTCTGTCGAGTGAGGTGTCCTTTAATTTGTATTTTATTGAACTATTGATTTAATCATTCATTATCAAGATTTGAATGGTTTTATTGGTTAAACCTAGAAATATCACACTTAATAGGACCTTAGTCCTATAATTTAATTTTAATATCATTGTCTCTAATTTATTGTCAATATTATATTTTTTATTTTTACTTTTTTTACGCATGGGTTTATCAATAGATTCATCTTCAGTCTTGTCAGAATTCTTAAAGTGTAGAAGATTGCCTCTCTCATTAGGCACTGGAAGTTGAGAGTCGTTGATTTCCATGTTTCTGTATGTCCCACCTTCACATGTTTTGCAGAGTATGGTAAATCTGATACCGCCTGTGATGCAACCCCACTGATAAATTGAGCAATTACCTTAGAGCAGATATAAATTTGAGAATTGTGTCTTGGTGGTTCCAAAGTTGTTTTAACAGCTTGTTATTTCACCGTCTCGACGACTCTAACCCCACTCTTCTGCAACTAGCTTGAAGTTGAACTGTTGTGCTTGATAGTATATTCTGAATCATTGCTGCATTTGCAGATATGGAATGTATGGATCCAGTTTGGCTGACTTCTTCTTCTGTGACTTATAAAACACATTGAACCTATGCTCATCTACTTCCAGTTTTAGATAACTTCATAAGTTGTTTATTTTTACCTTTCCTATGAAAGGCCAGTGGCGGATTAAAGGGGGGGGCCGGGGGTGGCGACCGCCCCCCCTTGATTATACTTTTTTCCAACGACTACCAAATTTCATATCAGAAATGCATAAAAGCGCTGTTTTGAGAGGTAATATTTTCAAAATTTTCCGAGGGAGGACCCCCGAACCCCGCAATATATCCTTAAGTTTGTATTATATTTTTTTTTAAAAAATGTACTTGTGTTCATGTTCATACTTGTTTTCCAACAAACTACACCATATAATCGAGCCAAAAATTACCCTTTTGTGATTAAGTATTAAAATCAAATTTTACCTCAGAAATGCATTTAAGCGCTGTTTTGAGAGGTCATATTTTCAAATTTAGGACCCCCGGACCCCCCGCTATATGCACCCTACAATAATTAACTGCTAACGACACCTATGACTTAAGGTTAAGATATTTTACTGCAGTCGGGGGGGGGGGGGGGAATCCTGAGAACTCCCCCCCCCCCTTTCCTTAGGGCTTTCCATATTCCCGAAACCCCTTGGAGGGTCAGATTGCCACTCCCTAGATGACACCCTTAATCCGCCACTGTGAAAGGCGTTGATAGTATCCCATCTGCTGAATGCATGGACTAGTATAATTTAATATTTCATGTCAAAGTATTGCTTCTCTGTAATAAAATTAGGAAAATAGTTAATTTTAACAACTCAGGAATATTTAAAAAAGAGTGGGAGAGCCAATGAGAGCTTAGGATTTTGGCATCTAGAATGTCTGGCCAACTAGGAAAACGAAAATGTCACTAGACATTTAGGCCTATAAATTGGCCTAATGGCTTTATTTTTTTCCTCACATAGGTTGCCCAACTTGAGCTGTCAGAATGAACTCTTCTCTTAATCCTACTATACAAAGGAGGTTATATCATGAGGAAATTATTTTTCTCGTTGCTCATCCTATATTTTTTTATTTCTTTTGTCATGTATGTCATCATAACCATTTAAACAATATTACTATTTAACGATACCATACAAGGATAAGGGGCAATGTCATACTTTAAAAAATTCGTCAAAACCTCTGTAACATGTCTCCAAACAAATATCCATTAAACTTCAGGTGGTCGCACCTTTTGGATTTCTATAGGTAGTCAAGAAGTAGTGTTTACGTTTACACCACACTTTTTATGGATTATAACGAGAAATTCATTGAATAATGTAGGTATATAAATTCCCTTAAACAAAAATATGAGTTTCGGAGTTTACCAATAAAACTTATTATAATATCTCAATAATATACATATTAAATGACATCTCATGCCATTTAAAATTTTATAAATTCCTCCCTCCCTTCCCCAAAAAACATTGTTCCACAGTTCCACTCCTGAAATTGTGGGGACTTTAAATTGTCAATTCTACTGCCAACTCAAACCCATAAACTAAGGTTCATGCATGGACGAATTTTTTTTCGAGAGGACCCTGTTTTTAGTCTACTTTACCAATACTATGTAGAGAGTACAAATGAATTAAGAATTAATTAAATAAATTAAGTCATGGTGACAGTAGCTTATTGCGCACTAGGTACTACCACAACTGTGTATAATGCAGTATTCTATTTTGTGATACTACTATGTTCAAGATATCAAACAGTGACTTTGAAAACCAAATTTTCTTTAAATATCAAGCTTTCTATTAAAATTGCTTTTGCTCTACAGATTTTTTTTTAATCCAGCTTGTTTAAAAATAGTTTTAAAATACAGACTGTCTAGTTTTTTCAGTTTCTTCCAGGAGTTGATCACCTTGATTTGAAAAATCTTACAGTTTGTAAAGGGTTCATGAATTCAGTTCAATCCTTTCCTTGCCCTATTCATCTTGTGCCTCCTTAACATTCAGGAAGGGGTCCACTGCTCCTCATGCTACTGTATTTACTCCCCAAAATACTTCTGGGGCAGCATCAAGTGCAGTGTGTGATTACATTTTCCCTTACTTGCTTTCCATTCTACCTCGGAAGAAAATACAGCTTCAGCGACATATTGCATTTTGCCCTTTATGTTAATAAAATTCTATCGATTTTTCATTTGTGGATATTGCCGAAACAGTTTGAATATTATTTAGCGTTAAACTTTCAAAATGGCTGTAGATATCTAAATAAAATTCTCTGGGAATGTTTGTCTTGTAAAGAGGTACAATTGCTGTAAATTTCAGCGTATTGTATATTTTTGAAATATTTACTAACACAGCAAAATGGGTTTTGTCAAGTAAGTAGAAGAGCAGAGTATAAGCTCTCCCTGCCACTCATGCTGCCTGTACTTTGACTTCCACACGATAAACCACCAACGAGAGGAGCAAAGGGCAGCTCAAATGGCAGGAGTATGGACACCGCAGCTAACCTGTTTACATTCTTGCGCTGCTCTATTTCATGCACTTCTCTGCTCACTTCCATGGAAGTGGCCTGAATGTAAACGAGACATTAGGTTCTATATTTCTTCAGGGAGAACATCGGGCTGCCATGAATGTTCAAATAAAGAAGGGGGGCATAGGGATCTTTTTGGCATGTTTTTGGTTACTAGTCCCAATACCTCTGGCAAGCATTTTACTCTGCCTTTATCTGTTCCCAGCTCCTTCCCCCTTCCTATCCGCTATTCTACTTTATGTTTCTTGAAGTTTCCTTCTTCTTGCATCTGGGTTTAACTCCAGTGTACATTTCTGCAATTCTTCTCTTCCCTTTTTGAATATGTGTCCTATCTCCTGTCCATTTCCCTTTCCTGTTTTTCTGGGCCATCTGATTTTCAAAATTATCCATAATGGCTGGTTTATCAAGACTTGTATTAATTTATGTAGTCCTAGTATACTCATAAGTTTTGCTCTGGGTTAATTCCATTCTTAACTAGTCAAGGAATTTAGTAAAAGAAAAATTCAATTGTATGCCAAAAATTTGTCATCTGAATCCAAGGCATGCCGTTGCAATAAGCAGCTTGCCTTTCAAATAAAAGCTGCATGTTTCCCTTGTTTACCAGAAAGCTTTATCAGTTGCAGAAGAATGTGTCAGTTGCATGCGAAAGAGAACTTACCTTGAATCAATGTAGGGTAATTAATACTACAAAATACATGGTTTTTACTGTCTTGTAATCTGTTATACTAATTTTTATTTGTAGTAATTATATAAATGTCAGGCTATAATTAAAATCTATTATTACCTTGAAAAAAAAATATATATCAAGAAACACTGTTTCATTGTTGCAATATTTATTCTATTTAACTGAATTTTACCTCTTGTTTTAGATAATGGCAGATGCTCAGCGTGCATCGAGGCTTAAGCCTCCTTCTAAGATTGCTCGGCCAGCATCGTCAAATGCTGCCACCGTATCATCCACCCAGCCAAAACCTACTACACAAACAGGTTAGTGCTAGATTAAGAACTAAAAATCATACTTATAAACTAACCTTTTAACTTTTAGAGGTACCTATTTACTCAGGCAAAATCGTTTAATAGACTCTTCAAATTTAAAATGAAACTTTGGTACTCTTTAGTACTATATATTATGCGTGTTCTTAAGTTACAATTAAAAGAGTGTTAAACAGTTTGAGAGCTGACAATCAACTATATTTATATTTTGACATTTGTAAACAAACAATGAATAAATGTGATCGATAAATGTGACTAGATATCTATAACCTTCTGATGGTGTTAGTGGTCCGACGATGTCAATGTTTATATGCTCAAATCGTTTTTCACATGGTTGGTAGTGTCCAACTGGGCTTTTTGTGTGTCTTGAGACTTTTACCCGTTGACATGCAACGCATGCTTGCGCCCATTCTCGAACATCTCTTCTTAGTCCGAGCCAAACGAAACGCGATTCGATGAGGTCGATTGAGCCTTTTATACCTGGGTGGGCTAAGTTGTGTAAGGAATCGAACACAGTCTTTCGCAATCCAGTTGGTATGTATGGTCTAGATACGTTGGTCGATTTGTCACAAATTAATTGCATTCCACTTGGAAGGTGTACCTTTTCTAATTTAAGCGAACATTTTTCGGCTTGCATTAGATTTTCCAGTTCAGCGTCGTCTTTCTGTGCTGTCACTAAGTCGTCTGTCGATATCTTTCCTGGGATAGTGATGGAAGTTATTCTTGAACATGCGTCTGCGGCAACGTTCTCTTGTCCTGGTGTGTATCGTATGTCTGTCGAAAACTGTCCAATAAAAGTTAGGTGTCGTATCTGTCGAGGTGTGGCGTTGTCGTTTCGTCGCTTAAAGGCATATACTAGCGGTTTGTGGTCCGTGTAAATTGGAAACGCTTGTCCTTCTAGCATATGTCGAAAATGTTTAATCGCCGTATAAATTGCTAACAGTTCTCTGTCGTATGTGCTGTAGTTTTTTTGGGTAATACTCAGTTTTTTTGACATAAACGCTAAAGGTTCTAATTTGTTTTCATTAATTTGATGCAATGCTGCTCCTATTGCAAAGTCGGATGCGTCGGTCATTAATACTAGAGGTAGGTTTGGTGATGGATGAGCTAGTAAAGTTGCATTAGCCAGGGATGTTTTAATTTGGTCAAATGCTAGCTTTGTTTCTTCTGTCCAATTTATTTTCCGTCTGTCCTTTTTCTTGCAGTTCTTTGTCATGTCGAATAACACTGCTTGCATTTTCGCGGCATTTTGCAATGAACGCCGGTAGAAATTTATTAATCCTAAAAATCGTTTTAGGTCGTGGACTGTTTCTGGTAGTGGGTGTTCCATTATTACTTTAACTTTATCCGGCATAGGTGCAATTCCTTTCTCGGATATCCAGTAACCTAGGAAATTGACTTCTTTTTCACCAAATACACATTTGTTTATGTTGATGTTAACGTGAAATTCTTCTAACCTTTTAAATAAACTTCTTAAGTGCTGTTCGTGTTGTGCTTCGTTTTCGGATGCAATCAGTATATCATCGATGTAAGCGAAGCAAAAGTCGAAATCACGTAATATGGAGTCGATAAAACGTTGAAAGGATTGGGCCGCATTACGGAGCCCGAAAGGTAATCTTAAGAATTCGAAAAGTCCAAAAGGTGTTATGACTGCTGTTTTTGGTACATCTTCACTTGATACGGCTATATGATGGTATGCTCTGACAAGATCTACTTTTGAAAAAATTGCCTTTCCTGCTAGTTGACTGTTAAAATCATGAATATGGGGAATTGGGTACTTATCGGGTTGTGTGACTGCGTTGAGTGCGCGGTAGTCGCCGCAAGGTCTCCACGAGCCTCCTTTCTTCGGTACAAGGTGGAGTGCACTTGCCCAACAACTGTTTGATGGACGACATATACCCATATTTATCATAGTCTGAAATTCAAGTTTTGCTATTGCCAGCTTGTCAGGTGCCAGTCGGCGTGCTTTTGCCGTTACTGGGGGTCCCGTAGTAACGATGACATGCTTAACATCACAATTTCGAGGTGTGTATATGGGAGATTCTTGATGCAATTTAGGAAAATCTTTTAAAATGTTACTGTATTTTTGTTGCGGAGAAATGACGAAAACTGAATTAGTTTTGGAATTTGATTTAAAACATATGGCCGAAAGAGAAGTTATAGAATCTATAAGTCGTTTATTCTTTAGATCTATTAATAAATTAAAATGACGTATAAAATCTGCGCCAATTATTGGTGCCTGGACATTGGCAATAACGAATGGCCAGCAAAATTCCCGTCGTAGTCCTAAATTTAATCTGAGCATACGCTCCCCATATGTTTTTATAGCAGTGCCATTTGCTGCATACAGTAGCCTTTTCGTTTCATTATATCGGTCTTTAAGTAATGGAGGTATTACACTTATGTCAGCTCCGGAATCTATTAAATATTTCTTACCAGTGTCTTTTTCTGTGATAAATAAGCGGTTTGAGTTTACTGAGCCAACCTCGTCTGCCGCTTCCAGCGATTGGCCTTCTAGTTTTCCGTTTTAGTTTTGAAGTTACAGGGTTTAACACACTTCCTTGCTTCTTCACCGAATTTCCAATGGTAGAAACAGGTAGGGAACTTTGATCTGCTCCTAGATCTGCTACGAGGTCGAAATGATCTTTTTTCCGTGCTTTGATTTTTCGAATTGTTTTTTAGCTCCTTAATAGTTTCAAGTATTTCAGCTATTTGCTTGGACTCACTCACTTGTTCCGTTGAATTTCCCCGATAACCAATTGTACTGGCAGATGTTGTTGCATACATGTCAGTCATTTTGTCTGCCATGGTCGCAATGCTGTCTAGCGAGGCATCGCTGCACACTAGCACCGGTCTTACGTGCGCTGGAAGTCGGTCTACAAACATACTTCTAAGAAATTCGTCACTAACCTTATCTCCAGCCAAACTGCGCATTTCTCGAAGTAGAGTGGACGGTTTCTTGTCTCCTAACTCCATTTCAGTTAAAAACTTTTTTATTTTACGACCTTCAGTCTCTTGAAATTCTGCTATGAGTCGTTGTTTTAAGTCCGAGTATGGTGTTTGACTCAAAGGTTTCGAAATTAAGTCCTCTACCAGTTCCGCTACTTCGCTATCTAAAGAACCTATGACGTGGTAGTATTTCGTAGTCTCTGTTGTTATTTGACACGTAAAAAATTGCGCTTCGACTTGTCTAAACCATACCTGAACGTTCTTCCGCCAGAATGGAGGTATCTTCATAGAAACACGGCCGATTTCTGATCGTGGAGGAATTTCCGGTGTCGCGATCGCACTTCTACTTTGTTCTGTCATGTTTGAAGTTAAACGTCGTAAGGTCACCACTTTGGTACTCTTTAGTACTATATATTATGCGTGTTCTTAAGTTACAATTAAAAGAGTGTTAAACAGTTTGAGAGCTGACAATCAACTATATTTATATTTTGACATTTGTAAACAAACAATGAAATAATCAAAATACACTAAATAAAAATCAACAAAAATATAACTAAGAAAAATTAAAATTATAAAGTATCCACAAAACTTTGTTTTAGAGATCTTATATACTATTAAAATAGTGTTTCTTCAAAAAAAGAAGGATACTGATGAAATATTAATTTCCCCCCCTTCTACTTTTGATATTGTTAGTTTTTTGACATTTTCATGTTTAGGCTATGGAACATAAGTCAAAAAGTTACGCTACTTTTAGTTTAAAAACTCAGAAAAGTATAACAGGGAGTTAAAAACCTATAGGAGGTGTGTAATCCAGTCTCCAGCTGTTGGGCCTCCCTCCACTGCACGTCATAGGGCCGAAGAAAGTCGAAAAGATTTATACGTGTGACAGGGAGTTAGGAAAGTACAGGAGGTTGCCATCAACTCTCAGCCCTCTCGGCCCTATCTAGTATGAAGGCATATTAACAATTCCTAGAAGGCGCGCCGGCGCCTTTGAATTCAGTCGTTTGTAATCAAGCTGCGGCAGTGCAGTGTGGGGATAAGAATAAAAATTATCTTCCATCTACTTTTATCAATTACTCGAATAAATTACCGATTTTATTTCATTTATGTCGGTAGTTTACGCAGAGTGAAAACATGAAAATGTCTCACTGTCTTGCGGACTCGTATGCAAGAAGTATTTATTATTTTTTTAATTATGTACTCAAAATATTTTTTTTTTATAACTTCTGAAGATTGTTTTGATATTGTTATAATGTCCTTTTTCTCCCCAAATTCTGGAAATTAATTTTTTAAGTATACATAATCCCGCTTTTTTTATAAGAGGTAGCCTAGACTCCTAGTATGGGTTTACGCATTTTTTATATTTACCTTAAATCTTTTTTTTTGTAAACAGTATAAATTGTTTACGATACTTAAAAAACTATTATTTGATAGCTTTGTTTTTAGCTTTATTTTCCGACCTGTATTTCTTCTTTTAATACGCTATACGTATATTTAAACTGTTTCTATTTTGTTTATAATATGATAGATTTGATTAAAATTTTTGTCTAATAGTTTAACATCTTGTTACTTTACTTTTATAGTCACACGGTATAATTGTGTTAAAATTGAAGAAGATAAATGACACTATGAATTTTTATAATGATATATGTAAAAAAATTGCGATGTTTTTATTACAATGAATGATTCAGTTAAAAATTAAGTGTAGGTGGGTTTAAATATGACCACCCACAGATGCATTGAAATGTGCTTTTTTATGTCTTATAGAAGTCTAAGTTTAAACTATGATTGCATCGTATTTTTATTTTTTTATTTTTCTAATACTTGAAGTGCCAGGAATTTTGAGACGAGATCGTTATTAACTTGTCAAGAGATGTTAAAAGCATTCTTCGTCCACTAGACAACTATCACAATTGGAGGACATCTTTTTCAACTTCCCCGGTATTTTCCGACCTTGGGAAGTCTGTGAAAATCGTGAAATATAATTTATTATCAACGACGGAAACCGCGTAATTTAAGCTGTCTTTTAAACGTCGTATAACTCTTTACTACAATAATTGTTATTATTACTTTCCTGATTGGTGATATTAACTGAGGAGGTTCAGCTCTTTTTTGATAGATCTAATATTTTTTTGTCCCACGAATTCTCCATATAAAATTGTTTCCATAGAACGAAAATAATTTCTCTACAACGACCAAAATTAATAGAAATAAAGATAGAGTGAATTAATATTGTCGGTGTTTTTACATTCCTTTATTTTCTTTGAACCATTTGTAGGAGTTTCTTGCTCTTGCACTCGGTACTTTTTAGGGTCCGTAGGCAAAACCAAGGACCCTTATATTTTCCTGCGTGTGTCTGTCCGTCCGTCCTCTCGCGTGCTCTCACGGCTACACCTTTCGTCCGATCACTTTGAAATTTGGCATGTATGTGTCTTGTACCTGCCCACATATTTTAAAAATATAGCGACTTAAAAAAATTATTTTTCAAAAAAATTAGGGTAAAAAAAACTTAAGGGTTAAAATTTTTTTATTTTTTTTCGACACCGTGAGGGGTATCATATGAAAGGGTACGTCGAGCTGATTACAAAAATATATAATGCTTTGGTTATAACTTTGATAGGGCGAGCGTAGGCGAGTTTGAAACGTGTCCCCCCCCCCCCCTCTATCTCGCTTATGTGAAGTGCAAAAAATCTGAAAAAATTCCTGAATATTCTAGCACACACTTGACCTGTTTATTTACTTTAGCACCCCCTATATCCCTGAGTTAATAGTTATTTAGACAAAGGAACATATACAGAGTAGCATATATTTCTTAGTCTAAATTACTATAAAGATGAAGGGATATTTATTCCAATGTGCCTTGGAACCAGTGGCGTCGCCAGGGGGGTGCGGGGGGGGGCGGCCCGCCCCGGGTACCACGACAAGGGGGGTGTAAGTTTAAAGGTATGTACTTGAATATTGAATAATATAATAATATCAATAATAAAAAAAAAAAAAAAAATATATATATATATATATATATATATATATATATAATATATAATATTTATTTAATAATATATAATAATATTTATTCATTAATATATAAGAAATATTTAATAATATAATGCCATATTATTTTAATTAAAGAGGTTCTTGCTTCAGTTATAAGACGTTGGAGGTAGTTGATAAACAGAAGCCGATTGAGACTGTGAGACAAACAGTAGGCCTACCGTTACCGTGACACGGATCAGAGTAGGATTGTGATATGAGTTTGAGTGTGATAACTGTTGGTAGGGTTGTAGGGTGATAAGGAGGGGGAAGGGGTGCGCACGAGGCTAATGCGCAGATTCGATCTGTCAAGAACCGTCAAGGACGTGAACCGTGTGTTGTTCTGACTTGACTACTGTGCACGCATCTTAATAGATAAAAAATCACAGGGAAGTACTTGCGTCCAAGTACTTTTTAGGGTTTTGTAGAAGATTAAGCATGCCCGTTATGTAATTATGATTTTATTCTTCGATCTCAAGGGTCCGGGTTCGATCCCCCGGGGGGTCACAATGTTTTTCATCGGTAATAACGACTAGAAAAATTCATTTTTTCAAACCATTTCCATCGCTTCACCATAAGGTATAACCATGAATTATTTCGAAATTTTAGGACCACCCGTTATATAGTGGTTGGGGAGGGGGGAAATTTTTGGGGGTATATTTTGACTTATAAAATTAATAAAGAATGAAAAATTTAAAAAAGCAAATATATATATGAATCCTACTTTTCACCAGCTTTCATATGATATCCAACTCAAAATTTTAAAAAAATAAAAATTTTGGCGCACTTCAAATTTTCGCGCCCAAAATTGGCAATTTTTTAAAATTTAGGATGAACTCCCGGAATTTTCATCGCCCGACAATAAGGCATTAGCATGAATTATTTCGAAATTTTAGGACCAGCCGAAGTATAGTGGTTGGGGGGGGGATTTTTTTTTTGGGTATATTTTGATTTTTTTACCCAATAAGGAATGCAATATTTGAAAATGTATATATATCTTTGCGTCTTACTCTTCAGCAGCTTTCATTTGATACCCAACTCAAAATTTTAAAAAAATAAAATTTTTGCGCACTTCAAATTTTCGCGCCCAAAATTGGCAATTTTTTAAAATTTAGGATGAACTCCCGGAATTTTCATCGCCCGACAATAAGGCATTAGCATGAATTATTTCGAAATTTTTGGACCAGCCGAAGTATAGTGGTTGGGGGGGGGGGATTTTTTTTTGGGTATATTTTGATTTTTTTACCCAATAAGGAATGCAAAATTTACAAAAGCATATATATATTTGCGTCCTACTCTTCAGCAGCTTTCATTTGATACCCTACTCGAAAATTAAAAAAAATATAAATTTTTGAGTTTACAACATTTTTGCGAATTGCGCATGCGCATATTTAATTTTGAACTTCTGTATATTTTTCCTGTGGTTGGGTCAAAAAGTTACACCAGTATTTCAAATTTCAGCTCTTTAGCTTAAACGGTTCGGGCCCTATGAACCAAAGAGCGACGGACAGACGGACACATCACCCTCGGCATAAGGGTTTTGAGAAGAATCTACGAAACCCTAAAAACGAAAGACGAAAGTAGTGAAAGTTTATCGGTGTGTTGTGTTTTGTGTTTGTTGTTTGTCTACCTTATTTTGCCGTTTTGGATTTCGTTTGCTTACAGTAAGAGCTACAAGGTATGCAATGCAATTAATATTATATATTGACTGTAGTTATTGTAGTTGATGGCAATGTTTTAAATGTAATAGTTGAAGTTTATATTATAATGTTATGTGTGAAGTGTATAGAGAAGGGTTCGTAGAGTGGGGGGTCGCCTCTCTGCATCCCTATAACAACGTCCATCCGTCCCACATTTGTCTTTCAGCTAAAATAAAATGTATAAATGTATCAATCACTCCGCTTGACCGCGCAAAAACTTCTTCTTGTGCCAAATTGAAATTTACAAGCCTGTTTCAATTGTACTTTAGAAGACGTATAAAAAGTTTTATTATAATCAATTCTTTAGAACATAAGATATTGGGAACTTGTTTTCTCTTTTTACTTTCTCATATAAAGAGAAAGTATTGTGATGGCGCGAAAATTCGATTTTGAGATTTTGATGGATTTACTCGTTTTGAGGTCCCCTGAGTCCAAAAAAGTGGTTTTTAAAAAATGTTTGTCCGTCGTCTGTCTGTCGTCTATCTGTGCAGACGCCTGGAGCCTAAACTACTGGGCCGATTTTGACGAAATTTTGCATACACATTTAGAAAAATCATACCCTTGGCAAAATCGAGAAATGAATTTTAGCTCCAAATTTGGGGGTGCTACCCCCAAAAACTCTGAAAAAACGTGAAAAAAAAAATTTCTCGAAAACGGTTCCGACGATTTTGATTAAAAAATTCTATAATATATTCCCATTTGAATACGAATCTAACGATATAAGCCGTTTTCCCGGGAAAAATATAGTTCCGGAGAAAATAGCTTAAAACTCGGACGGAGAGGGCCCGGGTTCGATTCCCCGCCCGGGAGAATATATTTTTATGGTAAATTTTGATGAATGCTCAGTAATAATTAAATGTAAATACGAATACTGATAATTGGAAAACACTGGGCTAAGTAAAAAATATGAACTCATATATGAGAAAGTTTGTCTGAATTGTCTCGGACCTATTTTTTAAACGTTAAGATCTAATTTAATAAATTTAATGAACTTTATCACTTCAGAGGGGTGTCGTTGTTGGCTGTTAGTTTCATGTTTCATTAAAGAAATATATTTGTAAAATATGTTAATCTCATCGATTACATAATTAATCGATTACATAATTCTCACCCAAAAGGGAGGGGGGGGGGGGTGACAAAAGACTGACCGCACCAGGTGACAGAAGTCCTGGCGACGCCACTGCTTGGAACAAAGGAATATCACACTTGTGTATTTAGTATATAATTGTGATCAGTATCCCTTAGTCTTAGTCTAATCAACTATTAAGACTAAGGAATATTAAAGATAAAACTGCCTCAGCAGTCTCAATGTCTTGGGGAGACAACTATCTAATCATTTTGCGTATTCTACCTCCATTAGTTTAAGTGGGATCGGAATCATCTTTGCATAGTATATAAAGAAATCTCAGTTTAGAATTAGTTTCGGACGTTTATAAATCTCTTGACTTTTTTCAGCGTAATTTACTTACCGTACAAATGTCTAAAATAAAATCCTAACTTTCAGAAAATATTAATCTATTCAAAGTCGTAGATAACGGAATGAAGAACAAGACATTATCCCGTAAATATGAAATCGCTCCGAGCTCAATTTTGAAAAACCGAGATTCAATATTTAATCTATACAAAACAAGTGAAAAATTAAAAAAAAAAAAAAAAAAAAAAAACTAAAGGGTTGTAAGTATGAAGACGTAGATGAAGCAGTTCTGCAATGGGTGAAAATGGTACGGGATAAAAATCTTCCTCATTCAGGAACACTCATTTTTTTCTCTTCTAAAAATACATTTTATACAACGAAATTTGTCTAAAGCGATTTTTTTCTGGAACCATTAATTTTTTAGTTTGGAGACCTGACTGTATATCTAACCAACAAAATATATTAAAGACGATAGTGCATACGTTAGCGGTTAAAGTAGAAGGGTTATTTTTAAACTTATAATAAAGCCTTATAAAAAGCGCTCGATAGTCTTCGTCATCAGATATCTTTCTACAACCATATTATAAAATCAATGCAAGTGTATTTTAAGAGTAATTAATCTCTTAATAGATTTTTATGTTATTATTTCAGTTAGTATAAAAACAATAAATTTCAATTTAGAGACAAAAAACTTATGTATGTTATATTTTTAAAGAAAATTACAGCGTCTACGTAATAAATTCTCTAAGAAGAAAGAAATAAATACACGGCTTTTCTCAATATAGATATTGCTGAAATATTAACATCATATAATAATAATAATAAATTTTATTTAAAAATGGTTTCACATAAAAGAAATTTTACAATAAATACTTATTTGTTTAAACTTATTACTTTCAAAATTTATTTATTTAATACACGCAAAAGCTATTTGCTTGAGCGCGGAAAATTCGAAAAAAAACTAATTTGATCATATGGCTGTAAAGATACGCCGAACTCCTGGTCTTTCTAGGAGAAAGACAAGGAGTTCTCCTTGTCGCCGGTCTTCACCGGCAACCTATATTCTTTTAACAATTAGGGTGCGTTCGGAAACACTAACCGGTCAACCTCTCGGTCGACCGGCGGTTTGTTGTGGTTAGTGTCATGGCGGCTAGAAATAATTTTTGTTTCCGAACGGCACGGTTGAAGGCAGCGGTCGACCGAAAAGGTTATAAACAAAGAGAGGTTACAAATATAAATTCGTTTTTGTTTGGTGAGAGATAGAAGTGAAGCTGTGATGATTCCTCAAGTGAATAAACTATTGCAGTGGCACCCCTTTAGGTTAAATCTGTATAATATAGCTGTCATCCCTTTCCTTTTTCCTTCAACTTCAACTAAAAACTCAGATTACACGATGTTCAGCAGCATCTTCCTCCTCAAACCGTGCACTGCACTGTTTACATCGATAATATCAACTTTTCTGTGTAAAAATGATACATTTATAATATCTTAAATGTATAAAATATGCAAATGAACAGTTTAGCAAATGGATATAATCTCTCATGTATAAATCAAGTAAAGTTATGCCACCAAGCGATCCTCGACCGCACAATCTCCTTCAATTCTGTTAGGGGTTCTATTTTAGATTGTCTAAAAATAGTAACACCCTTAATCGACCCACAAATAACGTAAAAAAAAACAATTCGTTTAGGTGTGGGTTGGTAAACAAAAGGGACAAACAAAAAAAAAACACGTAAAATAACAACTATATCGCATCCATGAATTGTTGAAAAGTAGGATTGGTAACAAAGTAAATAACGATTAGGACAAAGGTTGGTATATTTAGTCTATAATGAACTGTTGTACAAAGCAATATCACACTTTTCATCTTTCAGTTTTGGTATATTGTTATTATTAGTCATAAAATTACCCACCATAATCATTTCAGTTTTAAAATAAAAAAGGCGAATAACAAAGTAAAAGAGTGCCGATAAAGGTCCATGTTTCACAAAAACTAAATATTAATAAAGAATTTTAAAGATTAGCAAAAAAAGACTACAATGTAATCAATGTTTAATAAAAACGTATTCAAATGTTTACAAAAGAACAATGACATTTCGCCTAAAAAGGTAACTTGATGGTTACTAACCGGACTAACCGTATTTCGATTTCGGTCGAAGCGGTCGCGACCGAAGTGGTCGACCGCTAAAACGACCGGAGGTTTACGAACGCGGTCGGTTATTTTTAGGTTGGTCAAACTGAGTGTCATAAGTTAGTACAAATTGTAAAAAGAGTATAGATTGTTATGATGCAGTGAAAATAATATTTGCTTTACAACTGGATGCTAATTCAATATCTTGATAAATAATAAAATTCCTTCGAATAAATTATAAAAGATGCAAAATTTGCATTTTTGTAAGCAGAATAAAATTTGGTGGTTTGGCCGACTTGGTGTTATCATATTTATAGTCCAGGAGATAGCGTACAAAAAAGTGTATGACTAACATCAAGCTAGAATGCTTTTAAAGCCTTTTAAGAATATATGGTCGGCTAAGTTCGTTTACGGGACATAGCTTTTGGCAATAGGCGTTTGGCGTTTGGAAAGAACAGCAAAACAAAACGGTTTAAGTGGCATGTCCAATTATGGTGGACAATGTGATTTTCATGATCCTGAGTGAGTACAAAATTAGTTAGCAGCCCGAAAATCAAGTTGATGATACTTTGTCCCTTGAATGGATAGTTATTCAAATATTACTTCAAATCATAGTGGTCCAACGACGATCATTGCCGACCACATATTTTTAATTGTCACTAAAAGGTTAAGTTGTACACAAAATTCTATCTTGATGTTAGTCAGACACTTTCAGCTTAGAATATGAGTGTATCAATATGAGTGTATCTTGTGTGGGGAAATTCCGTTAACGAAATTATTGGAGTTTTTCTTTTGTGGACTTGAGGTTTTTTTATTTCATTTCCAAAATTCGTTTTCATTTTGACCATTTGTTTCTCTAAATTTACAGTATTTCCAAAACCTGAAGAAGTCCAGGTTCCCTGGACGAAAGCTTGCTTGAATCAAATATAATAAAGGACTTTCATTCCAAAAAACAACCAACTACTTATATGAAATTATTGGAGATCATATTTTAAATATTAAATCATTGTAAAGAGCTCTGGAGCCAAGTATACCCTACTTCACTAGTTCTATATTTGTTTTTGAAACTGTACACGGCTCTGTGTATCTTAAAAAAAAATGTAAGAAAATAAATGAGGGATTTGAATGTCAAAAAGAAGAAGAAGAAGAAAAAAAAATGCTTCATGAGTATGCATAAGTAAGGTTTCGGAGAATTCTTCAAATAAAGAAATTATGTCTTTGTTAGGAAAAAAACGGAAACATCTTTTAGCAACAAAATTGCTAATATTTGCATATTCGCCTTTTGTTTTGACTTCTGCACTTGGAGAACCACCGTGTGTACGAATTACGTGTCTTCAAGACGTAAACAAAAGCCGAAGTTTTTAAAATGTTTTTGTAAACCTTGCAAAGTCCAGGATCGACCTTGGATACTTCCCAACAAGAACATAGCGAGTGGGCTGTTGAGAAGTGAAGCTCGCGTATATACTCGTGAAGCCACCGATACACACTCTGCCACGCTTTCCCGAACCCACAGAATCTGGTCTTCTCAATACACATCTTGACGTTCTCCTGGTAATTTGCATCCATAATCCCATCGTAGAAAAAAAACCATAAGTGAATCACTCAAATATAGATCCTGTGCTCATACATATTATAAATGCCGAACTTCTTGAAAAAAATATTTTTTTTATCTGTATGTTTATAAATATTTAAATCCTTTTACTCAATAATCAGATTTTTTTTTTCAACTAGATACGCAAAATATGTAATTTGAATAAAGGTAAATGCTTGGGCAAGGTAAAGGTATTATTTAGTATTTAACAAATGTAGGTTATCTACGCTAGGTATATGATTACAGTCCTCGAGAGAGATCAACCTGTGTCAAATTTGTATTTTAGTTTTCGTAGCTAAAGGAATTAGTTTATATATATGCATATAAAAAATAAAATAAAATAAAGTTTTCATGCCAATAGGACTTTGCACAACTTATAATTTAACTCCTTGTTTCGTCTTCAGATAGTTTTATTTACGTCAAAAATGCTTATTATTAATATATATATATTTTTTTATGGAATCAACTGGATAATATCTCGCGTAGGCTTATATCTCCCTCCATAAATTAAACCAGATGTTTCCTAGACCTAGTAAAGATATTATGTATATTTAAATTGGATTCGTTCCGCTTCCTTTTGTCTTTGTTCACACCTGTAGGAAGATTTACTTTTAATTTAATTGTTTAGATGAATTAATGGATCATCACTGTGAGAATCAGTGGGTTTTTGTTTTCGTTAAAGATCAAAGCTTTGGATTTTGTTTTTAAATTTATAGTTCCCGCATTCATTGTTTCAACTTCAATCTTTTAATTGAATTTAATTAAGTGTCACGTGATATTTTGTCTTAAGACTAGTAGCGAGAAATGATTTGTGTCATTGGCGATAAAAATATTAAAGTTCTATTCATGTGAGTCCATGCCGTACACGGGACGTCCATACGGGATCCGGACAAGGATTGTCAAATATATACATACGTTTCCATGTGTTTAAATACGGATTGAATCCTGATTTATGGGATTTAACAAGTTAGGTGTTTCCGTGAGTGGTATTGAAACCGTATTCAATACGAAATAAAAAAACTAACTTTTTCTTGGTTACTTTTGGTAAAGGTTATAACTAATTTTGTAACCTTCACCTTTTATGACCATGTTTTTTATTACGTATTTTGACAGATTTGACTACAGTTTCTACAGAAATACGCTTGGTGCACTCACACCCACGCTCTGCGCATGTCAGGATCGAGTTCAGGTGTTTCCATGCAACTCAATCCAAATACGATCCCAGAATTTAGTGTATCGGGATCGGTATCGTATTTTATCCGTGTTGAATCTAGGTTTCCATGAACTCTTTGGATCCAAAAACTGTATTCAACCCGTATTTAATCCGTATTTAAACATCATGGAAACGTAGTAATATTTAACATGCGGGAACATTTATAGTACTCAGGGGACGGGCCATGTCCGGGGATGTCCCCGTACGGGTCAGGGACGGTGGTTTGCCGGACACGCCACGTTCACGCTTCGCCCCGTCGTAAGCTAAACAAGAGCATGAGTGAATCACGTCAACTTTCCGGGGCTGTTCAGGTTCAGAGCTGTTTCTAGCTCATTTCATCTTTCCCCACATGAATGACAATGTATCCTAACTATCCCCGATCGTGGCCCGGTATAGCATTAACACTCTGCCTGGACAGCTAACGTCCCCGGCCCGTTCTAACATTAGTAGATCTTCGTTGGTGGTTTTTTCCCCCCAAATGTAAGCGCAATTTTATAACCATATTGAATTTATACGTTAAAGAGGAAGGAAACTAAATCCACTGTAATAATTGGCGGTTTTCCGTTGAAATCCGCGTTACGAAGGAGTTGAAGTCCAACGTTTCGCTTCCATTACTTTAAGCATCTTTAGAAGTGTGGTGCATTATGATGTAGACTCGAATGAAGCAGCGACATTATATCTTGTTTTTGCTTCGAGTTAATATCACGATGAACCACACCCCTGAAGATACTTCTAGCAGTGGAAGCGAAACGTCAGATTTCAACCCCTTCGTGACGCGGATTCAGAGTCATCCCGCGGAAGCCTACGCTCTAAGTAATAAAGTAGTTTAGAACAACATTATAAAAGATTTTATAAAGTTCGTTAATTCAGTATAATGAAATAAACGATCTTTTCGTCTTCAGCTAGAGAACGATGGATGATCAACTTCTGTATAGTTGTAAAGTAAATAATTCTACTGATAATTTATTAATATTTTTGAATATTTTGTTAAATTAAGAGTTTAATTGTAGCCGGACCTGTCGATTTAATTTAACGGGGGTGTCTAGGGCGTGGCTGCCACCACTGGCGGAAGAACTTGGTTACTTGGAGAGACCATGTTAGGATGCGGCCATCGGCCATGGTGTGGGTTAGCTGAATGCATTGCTTGTTTCTAAGTAATCAACTTGATAAATATCTCTTTTTGTGGTCTTGTTTGGTAAATGTCATGTTTTTGCTCGTTGAATTCTAAAATCTAAGAACTAAGCATGATCTTTTCATAGGAATATATAATTCGTATCCCACTCACATGATTTTATAAATCATCCTATGAATAAGTCTACTATTCTTGTATAGTATGGAATAAAATTAGATGTTCGGAATTTAGATTTTTTTAAACACTGATTACTTAAGTATGAACTTCGATCGATTACTACTGTGATACACTATTATATTATATACTTCCCTTTATGTAAATTAACATGAATAATTTAATTGAGAAAAGACGTTCATTTATGTTTAATGAATCAACTGCTATTTGTCTAAAACTATAGATACAAATTCATTCATCCTAATCTATATTATTGGTTATTCAATAGAATTGTCTTCTTCAAGAGAAGGGAGGGGGGAGAATGTCCCTCTCCCACTTTCTACAGAAAAGGAAAAGAAAAAGAAGAACAATAGCTTTAATCTTGTTACATTTGTTTATGTTAAAAGCATACGCCATTAAGTTTTTTAAGATATTTACATTATTAAAACTTACCTATGAATAATTTCGTTGTACTGATTGAGATTTTGTGATAATTAAACATAATGAATCGTGTATACGAGTATATATATCACTTGTTTAGAGAAATAAAAAAATGGTAAAATTGAAAATATAAGTTGTACCAAATTTTTTTGCTTCGGTCTAGAAATATAATGTCACTGAAGGTAGCCGTCAGACTTTTATAAATTTTATATTCAGAGGCTAAAACCGGTCTGATATGTTATAAATTAAAAAACTGTGGTTGACCAATAAACTTATATTTTAAATTTTGTTTTATTCTAAATTTTAAATTTCAGTGTTTTATTTCTTTAAACAAGAGATATACACGATTCTTTACCTATTAATGTCTGTTTTTTAGGGTTTCATTGGTAAAATCAAAAAAATAAATCCTTATAGTTTCGTTCGTATGTCTGTCTGCCACTCTGTTAAGTTCCAATAACATTTGAACAACTAAATTCATGTCATGCGAAAAAAATGTTTTTTTTAAACATTTTTAGTGGGGTATGAAATGAAAGGTATTAAAGAGTAGATTACAAAAATATATTGCACTGAAAGAAAATATTTAATTTTCTACGCCATTCTGTCAAAAAACATCAACTTCTTGCGTATCCCCCTCCTCTCCTCTAAAAAAAAACATATTTCTACGTTTTCTTAAAATGTAAGATTTAAATGTTTAGTGGGAAATCAAAAGAACGGTACATATTGAAGTGTAGATTACAAAAATATGTACTTCAGGAAATTGTTACACATTCAACAACATTGTTTCAAACAAAAAATTGCGTGCCCCTATCCCCTCCACTCGACACTCTCTAAAACCATATTTCTGCTGTTACTAAAAATATGCAAAATTGTCGGTCTGCTGAAACATTGAAAAAAAAGAATAGCAATTTGATCTGATTACTGGAGGGCTCGTTTTCTACACTCATTAACTGTGCAATGAAGTAGATGTGAAGCAAATAATATAGCGTCTGTTGCCTTATTAATGTTAAATCTATAATCTACAACTCCAAAATTACTTTTAGCTGAAGACGTGGAATGAAAAGCATAATTTTCTTTTGGTTCGAACTCAATTCTAATTAACATGATTAAAAACAACTAATTATTATGATAAAACGTGCGCGTGTCCTAATATCATTTATACTAGTTAACCTCGAAGATAAAAATTCCTTTCCTTTTTTAGCTATCAAATAAAAATAAGTAAGATTTCTTAAAGAGGGTACATGTCGAGACGAAACGCACCCCCTGAAGAAGTCCAAACATGCAGTACTTTTCAATTGCACTGAAAATAAAAAAAAAAATCACTAAATGTTTATTTTATTTTGATATCAAGATTTGTAAACTGCTTTCTTTTTTTTATTTCCTCGTTTATTTAAGCGGACAAAAAATAAAGTTAAAAGCAAGTTAGGGCGTGGGTTCTTTAAAATTCAGATAGCAATGTGCGTTTTGACTTTTTTCCCGTGATTTTACCGAAATGGACAGCTCGATGTCCTTCTTTGACACTTCATTCTTTATTCGCTTAGTTTATTTTTATATTACCTCTCTATTTTTATTTATTTATCAGATATTTCGTGTTCTTTTATCGATTTATATTGTTGTTATGATAAGGTGTCTCTTTTTAAAAAATATATATTTCAACCTGCAACCTTGAAAAAATAGTTTGATAATGTTTTTTAGTCGAAGAAATGTCTAAGTCTGTCAAGGAGTCGTAGTACTTTTATTAATCGTTTCTTTTTTTATTGATGTTAAGTCGTTCTTTGTACAGCGTGTGTTTTACACTTGTTCTTCGATATTTTATTTTGTTGTCGTATACATAAGAACCTATGCTGGACAAGAACTACCGCTGTTCTAGGCCTTGTCTCAAGTTTGTTCTTGTTCTTGTCAGATGTCATGTTTATTATCTGAAACGAGTTCTTGCTATAAAGTTCCTCGTAGGTGTCTAACTTAAATCTTACTTTGAGTACGACTGCATATGTTTTTTCCCTATGATCCTATGTTTCTGTTTTATTTATTCATTTGTTGTTGTTTTTTTTAATGTAATTTATTGTTTTTAAAGAAGAATTTTTGTTTTAAAAAGAAGGAAATACAAAAATAGTCTGCCAATTAGTGTGGCACATAGCTTCATCGCGTCCTATTTTCTGTACTTTAATGATTTTACGCTATTACAACCTATTATTGTCAAGTTTATTCAATATTATTTATTATGGGATCCTTTAGGGCTACATTCACAAACCATCTAATGATGTTACAACCGATGAAAGCATTGTAAATAATCAAACAATTGTTTAATTTTTTCATGTTTTTCCCCCAGTTTTTAAAATTTGTCTAAATTGTGTTGATTTTTTACATGAATTAAAGTATCAATTTTACAAAATTTAAAGAGCGCAGACTGTTGAAATTAATCTTGGGCTATCTGCTTGCTACTTTCGACAAACTATACAAAAAATCATATGAGTATACTTTTGAAGTTATAGGTGTAAATAAATGTATGTTTGTGCGCATGTGGAAGAGATGGGTGTGGAAGGTTGAAACTTACATGGGACCAACAATGGGCTAATTATGACCTACTATATACAAATATAATTAAAATCGGACGTTTAGTTTTTAGGATATATGTTGGTTCGCAAAAATTGAGTGACAGGTATGGAGCCAAAAATGTTCCCTGATGTCTTAAACGGATTTCTTTCTGTTCTGAATTTTTGAAATCGGAGACATAAAATATTTTCGTTCTTTTGAATGACCACATAGCTTCCATTACCTTCGGTAAGCTTGGAATCAAAATACAATATTAAATTAGAAACAGAATATGAGACTTAGAGTAATTTGATTACTCTAGAATATGATTCCAATTAACAAACAGGTATATACACCTTTCTCGATTAATGATCGCATCAATAGTTATGTTAAGTGGATTTATAAACAAATTTTTTAATCTAATTAAAATTTGGTGAAGTTTATTTTCGTGAAAAGTTTTACTATAAATATTGATCTTTATCTTTTATTTAGACACCAATTAGTTTTTAAACATATTGGTTTTAAATATTGTATTTTTTAATGAGACAAAGGCGCAACTTTTTTTTAACCTTTCATTACTATAAACTATTAATAAATTTTGTGATAAATCTTACATTTTTGGAAACTTTGTTAACGTCTACTGATATACTTTCGCACGCAGAGTTAAATTTTATGTTCTAGTCTTCTAAGTGGGAGATCCTGTTCTGCAAATAACTGTAAGTTTTCTACAAGCATCCCACGACCTGGTAACTTCATTCCGTCGTATATATTAGTCCGCAGACCGTCTTTGTAAATAAGTACAGTATAGTAATTTCCAAAAGATAAATAATTATGGTTTGACATTGTTTTTTTTCTGATAAAACAAAATTAATAATCCATCTTGTACTAAAGATAGTTTTGTTTTTATTACAGAAATTCTTGAAAAGACATAGTTAACCTTTCTTTATAAATAGTGGTCCCCTATAATTAATTTTACTTTTTCTTGTTGGGTCGTAAAGGTGTGAATAAAGAAGTAGAAGTTGTTTAATTTTAAAAAATGGCTATATTTCACCTCTAGAGGAACATCGTCGCCTGTTATATGTATTCAATTGGTGGTATCCACACTTAAAGTTAACGAAACTTTTTATGTATTAAAGAAGCTTTGTTAAATTGAATTTTGTAAACCACCACTTATATTATGTAATCATAAAACAGGTCTGATGATGTCCTTCTAGGGATGAAATATAGCCTTTTTAGGGTTTCGTTTGGTAAAACCAAAAAAACTCTTATAGTTTTGTTCCTGTGTCTGTCTGTCTGTCTCTCACTTTACGGTTCCAATAACTTTTTAATCAAAAGAAATAAAAACATGAAACTTTGCAGTATTAAAGATCGTTTTGACAAGCACACAGGAAACGCCCCCCCCCCCCCCCGTATTCTTACTAATTTCATGTACACTATACCAACAAACCTCTTTTTATGTGAGACTTGACGCGCAACCATTTTATTTTAAAATGAAATAACTTCTACTACCTTATTCACCCCTTCGCCACCCAACACGAAAAAGCACTATATAATTATGACTAGAGAGGTTGGTAGAAAGTTACACAAAAAAGTACTATAGTTAACTTTTTTTCAGTAAAGAATAAAGTGCATATGGAAGGAGAGAAGAAAAAGAAAACCCTCTTAGAATATTTTCCTTAATAAATCGCTCTTTGACGTTACGTTATTTGAAAATTATTATCTTTAATGTCTATAAGAAGAAATAAAAGAGTGAAAGAAAATATTTGCGATTCAATAATTTTTATAATTATTTGAAGGTTATTGAAAATGTTTGGTACTCTTTCACTTTAACACCCCCCCCCCCCCCCCCCCCCAGGGGGTAGGGTTCTAAAGTAAAATAGGTTATATAGGGAAAAGCTTTTCTTTTTGCACCCAACTACTACATGTTATATTTATGAGGCTCAAGGTGCAATTGTTTTTGTTAGATTCACAATACCTGGCACTAGATCTTCAGCCTTTCAAGGCTCTTACAGTTATGATTCTTAGAGAAAGGTGTGTAGGTCTTCGGTTAAGACGCCTTGGTCCTAGGGGGGCACATAAACGAAGGTACATTTTCCCAACTAAGAGTAAGGCCAGGTGTACAATTGTTAGCATTTTGAATGGTTCTATTTTTTTTTTTACACAAATCAGCTGCTTACCAGATTTTTCTTTCTAACTCTATCATGACTGTTGCGCCGTGATCTAATTCAGCTGACCATTCAGGCAGAGTGGCAGCCCGGAGTTCAAATAAGTGCAGAACAAATCTTTGTATATTATATATATATATATATATATATATATATATATATATATATATATACATATATATTTTTTTGTTTTGTTAATGATAAATTATCATCTATAGTATATAAACAAAAACAGTAGAGTAATCATTAGAAACCAACAATGTAATTGCAGTTATATAATAGAAAGTAAATATAATGGAAAGTAAGTATAATGGAAAGAACTTCAAATTACTTTTTTCTCTTATAATAATTCAAATGTATTATTTATTTCACTGTTCCCTCAGAACATGTTTTTCTTTGTTCCTACGTTCGATTTTGTAACTGATTGATAATGTATTATCTTCTTCTAATTACTTGACTAATTTGTCAAAAGTACTAAGAAATGTATAAAATTATTCAAAGATAAAATCTTAATCCTTCTAATGCGTTATTATGCAACGGTAAATAGGAAAAACAAATAATTAAGATATCTACAATGACATTGTTTATTTATTCAAATGATTAATTTAAACTTAATATATCCTATTCGCTCCACGCCTCATTTATGTATGTTAACTTTTAATTGAGCATCATATTCATTTGTCTTATCCATTCATTGAGCAAAGACTTTTCTTGATATAATTAACACTGCATTAGATTTAATATATTAAGGATTAAATCTAAGGTGTATTTAATAGTTACTCGCTATTTTAATTCCATACTTAAACCCACTGTGATATTGTCAAGGTTGTATTATATATACTTGTTTCTTATTTATTAACACTGATTACTGTTGTAATTATGGAATATATAAGTAACTGTGTTCTTAAATGTTGTTGTCTTATTATTATTTTAAAGTATTCATAATCGTTATTTTATTGCTATGTTAATCTTGCTATGTTAATCTATTTATATGTTTTCATTTCATATTCAGCCACTGTTGGGATAATTTTGATTTTAAATACTTAAACAATTATAATCGGCGATAATATATGGATTAAATTATGATGTAAACATAAGTAAATCGAGCTTTTGCATTCATTTGATATTATCATTAGTAAGAGTGTTCTATTGAATAGGATAACGACTCAAAAATGATTTTATCTCCAGTAGGGAGAAAAAGTTATGATTTTGGATAAGTTTAGAGGGTCTAAAGTAAGTATTTTCTTCCCTGAACTCAAAAATGTAGGGAGAAAAATAAGGATTGCCAACTTTTATAAATAGTAGAGAATGAATGGCTAATGTAGTGAAGTTGAAATCAGGTTGGCAACACTGCTTTTTCGACCTAATTTATCATTGTTTAAACCTGCATCTAAATAACCTTCTATGTATTTGAGTTTAATTGCAATTCTTATTTGTTTTTAATATTGAATCTCTTATAATCTGCTATTAAACGTGCTAACAATTATTTTTATTTATTAAAATATTAAATAAAAGCTATGCAATGGATGAAAATGTGTATTTTCTCCCTACTGGAGATAAAATATTGTACCTCGGCTACGCCTCGGGGCAAGAATTAAAAATCCTAATTCCCTCGGCTGCGCCTCGGGATTTAGGGACCGCGGTTCCTTTGGCTTCTCCTCATGAACCAACTTATTTGCTCAGCGAATAATGGCTTACTTTACTCTCTAGGTGCATAAATAACTATTATACCGCTATTTTGGAGAAGTGACAATATTTCTCATATACACTGAGGAAAATATCCTTGTGTGGCCATTCCATTGGAACCAGCCATTCGTGTTTTCTTTTTAGGCACGGGGGCGCAAAGACCCTTATACATTCCTGCGCTTATCCGGCAGTCTTAGTTTCTTTTTGTCTGTCTCTCTGTAATGCTGATCTCCGAAAGTATCCAACATAAATATTTTAAACTTTTCAGTTCTGTTATATGGTATAATATATATTAACCCAAACTCAGAAAAAATATAGGGTAGCTCCAAACAAATCACCCCTTAAAAATTAGGGGTTAAAATATTTAAGGAGGACGCCCTGAGTACAAATATATATTTAGTTTCGTTTTTGTACCACCTCATCTCGTCATGTGTTCTTGCATAATTGCTGGTTCACGAACTTGTCGTATTTGTTAAATTGCTTACGGACCCTTTTGTGAGTGCTGATAAGACATAGTTGGCCAATTTGTTTAGCTTATGAAATGCCGGTTGGTTCGCTCCTCAACTATTCAATTTGTTTTACTGGATTAAGTATATTATAATTGATATCTGATTCTAGGTAAAATAATAGAAATAAATAATACTCGTATTAGCTACACAATATAATGCTGAGTGCTTAGTTAAAGTACTGAACTTTGCGGCTTGCATAAATCAATACTTACTTTTCTATCACTTGATCATACCGTGTAAAATTTGTAACTTATACTTTGCGGTTATATTTGTTTTATTTATCCTTTGTTGTTGAATTGTGGTTGTTTATTTCTATGGTGATTGATTTTATTCTATGTACTATATATATATATATATATATATATATATATATATATATATATATATATATATATATATATATATATATATATATATATGTCATACTCTTCAATGAATACTTATTTGCAATGTTTTTTTTGCTCATGGAATATTCAGTCTCAATTTTTCTTCATCGTTGTGGCTTCTCGATTGTTATTGTTTTGCTTTTGTTTCCTTCTTCTTCTTCTTCCACTGTCATTATCTTTAAGTTTATTTTAAAATGCTCAGTTCATTAATCCACGTCGGTTTCTCTTCATCTTAACATATCGTGTCCCCCCCGGTACCGAGTGATGTGGCGCCGGCTTCAGACTTCACGTCTATGTCGTATCTCTACTATACGAGCGTTCCTCGTTAGTAAAAAAAAAAAAAAATCCACAGCTGTCTGCACAGGTATGAATCGCTTGTCTGCCCTTGGAATGACATACCACCCTCACGATAAACGACAACAATATCGCGTTTCAGCCACTCTCATAGGCCTGCCCCAACAACAACGAGATAAAAATAATATATTGGCACTCCATTATATAAGGTAATAAGGCGATAACTGGCTAAGATGACTAATAAGGCATAACGGGAAGACATATATAATAACTAGCTTCGAACATTATAATATTGATGTGGTTTTTAAAATGCGAGCTTAATTGGTTTTAATTTTTAATTATTGAATTTTTAAAACTAATTTCATTTTAAATTTATAAAATAAATATAATGAGGAACTAAAAATGTTTAAGTTGAGACGAACGTTAACAAAAAAAATATTTAATATATTTATGTGTCGGAGTATAGTTCAGTTTATTAGTTACATAAAGTATTGATTACCTAATAATGTTAATTTATAATTATAATCTCGATTTTAAGTCCCTGCAAATAATTCAGCTTTAACAAATATCATAGCTTTGAGTTTGAAAACAAGTTTATGAATGACAAATTTGTACAAAAGATGAATCAAGCTTAAAGCACTAAACTTTTATTTATTATTAAGCAAAATGAAACTATACAAGAATAAAGTCTTTGAACAGAATGAACCCCATAATCCAGCTGAATATGTTCAAAAGCAGCAGCACAAACATTCAAGAAGAATAATAACTCAGACAATATTAATTTATTAACGGATCCTTGTGGGCTAAATTCACAATAGTTATTTGTGCAACTAGTGCGCAAAGTGGCACTTTGCTGCACTCGAGAGAAATATTTACGCACGAGCCGCAGGCGAGGGCAGAAAGGTTCCTCGAGCGCAGCAAAGACACTTTAAGCTCGAGTTGGACATTAAATATTTCCTACAGTTAGTTTTTTCTTATTTATTTATTATTTTATCTACGATTGATACGAAATGTAAACATTATATCTCTGTTTAGATGCGTAGAAAGTGATTATTTACGTACTTGTATTCATTGCGCATGCGCGTCTCATGGTTTTAAAGAATTCCTCTTCTTTACCACGCTAGCACGGTAAAGAAGAGGAATTCTTCAGCTTTACGCACGATTAGCGAGTTTGTTTACATTTAACAAAACTAATTTGCTATTCTTTTATTAAAGTATAACTGTTTATATCGAGTTTTTAGTGAAAAAAAATTAATGAATCAAGTGGCTTTGACCAAAATGTAGAGAATAATACTCCTCCAGAAATAATTAATTCGGCAAAAAATACAACTCAAGATTAATGCCATCTTTATCAAGAGAAGAGATACGAACTTACATACAGCAAGTTTATTTGTTTCTGTATTTATTATTTAAATCTAACAATCGTAGATAAAGTACGGTACGCAACTCGTTGGAAAACGGCATTTTGCATTGCTCGTGTGGTTTTACTACCCTCGCTGTCGCTCGGGTGCAAACTCCACACTCGCATGCAAAATGCTACTTTCCACACTCGACGCGTAATGTACTATTACCTTTGTCTAGATTAAGTTCTTATGTTCGTAAGTTAGAACACTGGAGTGCGGTAAAGTAAAACGAGTGCGGTAAAGTAGTAAGTGCGCAGGAATCTGCTATTTTGAGTGCGATAACAACCAATTTATTGGTTAACTGTAGGAAAACCATTTAATTATGTTATGATTTAAACCCATTATTGTTTAATTTTAAAATTTATGAGCAAATTTCTTATAAAACAGATGAGTATACTTTTGGAGATATAGGTGTAAATAAATGTATGCTTGTGCTCATGTGGAAGAGATACAAATGGGCGCAAAAAGTTAAAACTTTTTTGAGGCCAACAATGGGCTAATTAATTATGTCCTACCATCCAAATTTCGTGCTAATTAGACGTAAAGTTAAGATTTGTCGATTCGCAAAAATTGAGTGGGAGACAGATCGACAGACAGACCCAGAATCAAAAATATGCCCTGATATTAGACACAGATTTCTGTCTTGGAATTTTTTAAATCGGAGACAAAAATGTCGTTGTTCAAAACAATCTTATTGCTTCCGTTACCTTCGGTAAGCTCGGAAGCAAAATACCTGTGTAGGCGTTGAGACAAAGATAGTGTAATGCTAGACTCTCCTTCTCCTTCCAATAAAAAGGGGAGGATATCTCTAACTCCTACTACTGTTTAGTACAGTCTACCCTTCCCTTTCTTATACTCACTATAGACTCATTTGTGCGTCAAAAATTTTATAGTTATATAGGAAGATATGCTTGCCACAATAGACAGTTGTTAATTAACAAAATATAATATTTAATGTAGTGTGATTTAGTATACATTGTTAATTAAACATTATTTTTATAATACTAATGATTCAATTTTAAGATTAAAATGTGTGCTAAATTCTGTATTTATATTCGTTAAGAGAAGCCTTATAAAGAAGAGAGAGAATTAAAATTTAAAAAAAAATTGTAATAATACCGTTGAAAACCATGAGAATCGACAGAAGAGTACATTAATATACATCGTCTATACTTAAAATATAATAAACCAACTGTAATTATTTATTTGTTAGTTAATATGTAGGTTTTTATTGCGTAGTATGATATAGGAGGCGTAATTCAACTGCCCAGCAAATTGATATCATATGTTAAGTTGGGAAAAGTATAAGTGTAAGCATAAAGTTAAAAAGAAAAATTTTAATGGTAATGTTGAAATAGTAAGGTATAGATTCGTATGTGTATAGAATCGTTAATGAAGTAATTGATATTGATAATAATATATATATATATATATATATATATATATATATATATATATATATATATATATATATATATATATATATATTATGAGAAAATAAAACTTATATTATGCAAAAAAAAAAAAAAAGAAATTCTTTAAATATTGTATTATTATGAATGTTTCAAAGGCTGAGTTAATGTGCAATCAAGAAATTTAAAAACGGTTGTGAGTCATATGAAAAATAAATACTGAACCCGCACTCCGGCTCATGCTAGCAATCGATTTGAGGTACGATGCAAGCGATTAAATGAAATTCCTAAATAGTTTATTTTCCATAGCCTTTGTAGAAAAGAATCAGGACATTATACATAGGTCATTCCATTTTTAAAAATAAAATGCTTTGCGCTTCGCAGTTTGGCGGTTATTTAATTTATTAAATGTTAAAATCCCTCTATTTTATTTTAAGCCACGATAAATGACCATTATTTAATCAAGAAATGACGATATTAACAGTACAAACGTAAACAGAATGAAGTGATAAAAAATATTGGTTTTAAAAACAGTTTTGCTTTGATACAAAATATTAAAAAAAGAAATCTTGATTTTAAAGAAAATGTTCAAACCTTATTTATTATGAGATATCATAGATGGTGCGGAAATTCAATTTTGAGATTTTGATGAATTTACACGTTTTGAGGTCCCAAAAAAGTGGTTTTAAAAAAATGTCTGTCTGTCGTCTGCTTCTGTGCAGACGCGTGGACCCTAAAGAACTCGATATTATCTGAGAAAGTTAGTCTGAGGTGTCTAGGACCGAATTTTTACAAAATTGTCAACAATAGAAAGGAAAATAAGGAAGCTTGATTGACACCTAATTGTTCTAAAGCTGCTAGTACAATAATTCGTTTCGGTGATATCGTCGTCACCGTAACGGTGATATTCGTGACGAATTTGACGCACAAATGTCCTCTATCTTTAATAAAGTTGTCAGGTTTCTTAGCCAGCATCTAGCCGCTGGAAGAAACCTTTCTATAAACACTCACGTTCATAGGATGTGAGTGGATTCAGAAAAATATTGATCATGCGTATTGATCAGGCGTCTCACCTGATTGATTTATCAGTCAAGAGTTTGAATTTATAAGACGCGACCCTTTAAGCCGTTAAGTAAAATTAAGTAAATTATTTTAGATAAGTTATTATATCTATTTGAAGACCTACAAATCAAAACGAACATTTATTTTTTATTGGAATAAATGAGGTAGCCCTAGCGAAGCAATAATAAATCATTTCGAGGTGCGACGTCATCGCCGTCGGGACACTACTCGATTATATAAATTATTTATAAAATAACATGTTTTTTGGTCACTTTATTGGAAGTAGAATTAAAATAAGCAAACAGAATATAGACTTAAAACAACTAAATAATTTATCTTATGGTCTGAATCGTTTTTGAAGGGATAAATCGTGGGTTCTAAAGCTTTTATATGACAACCTCTAGGTTAAGCATGTATAGTGTATAGTTATAGGGAGGTACAAGAAGACAAGGCCTTCTTTACCATAGTAATCATTTACTGTCAGAGGCGTCTTACCTGTTATTTTCCATGTTAAATACAGACTCTAGTTAAAAGTGTAATTTTTAAATATTACTCAGTTGCATGATTTATACTTATTACCTATTTTGTATTTTCACTTAGTAGCTTAGCTGTTGGTAGAGAGGTGATTGATTTCATGCATCAGAGACACCAATTATTAATGTATATTTACTGTGAATTAATTTCACCTATATTAATATCATTGCAATGTAAACACACACTCACACGTATATATTTGTACATAGTAAATACATTTTATTTTTACTATAAAACGATAAAGGTTTCTCAGTTAAGGTCATAAACAATAGTGCCACATGATGTTTGACGGTTTTGCATACTATTTTAATAGTTGCGTATGGTTATCCCCGATGATTGCCTTTATATACTTTGTTTTTTTTTAGGGTTTCGTTGGTAAAACCAAAAAAAAGAAACCCTTATAGTTTCGTTCCTGTGTCCGTCTGTCACTCTGTACGGTTCCAATAACTTTTGAACCAAAAAAGATACAAACGTGAAACTTTCCAGTATAAAAGATCGTTTTGACGCGCACACAGGAAAAATATAGCGAACTCAATATTATCAGCTGTTCAAATTCAAAATGGTGGATAATTCACGTCGCGAAAAAAAAATATTTTTTTTAAATTTTGAGTGGGGTATCAAATGAAAGGTATTGAAGAGTAGAATAGAAATATATATACCACTTAGGGATAGTGGTTAATTTTCAGCGCCATTTTGTCAAAAAACATCGAAATTTTGCGTGTCCCCCCCCCCCCTAAAATCGTATTTCCGCTATTACTAAAAATATAGAAAAATATGCAAAATGTGTGGTCTGCTGGGCCATAGAAAAAATAAGATTAGCAATTTGATCTGATTTACTGGAAATTCAAGATGGCGGATAATTCATGTTACTTGAAAAAAAATATTTTTTTATAATTTTGAGTGGGGTATCAAATGAAAGGTATTGAAGAGTAGATTACAAATATATATACCACTTAGGGGTAGTGCTTAATTTTCAGCGCCATTTTGTCAAAAAACATCGAAATTTTGCGTGTCCCCCCCCCTAAAATCGTATTTCCGCTGTTACTAAAAATATAGAAAAATATGCAAAATGTGTGGTCTGCTGGGCCATAGAAAAAATAAGATTAGCAATTTGATCTGAGCTACTGGAAATCCAAGATGGCGGATAATTCATGTCACTCGAGAAAAAATATTTTTTTTATAATTTTGAGTGGGGTATCAAATTAAAGGTATTGAAGAGTAGATTACAAATATATATACCACTTATGGATAGTGTTTAATTTTCGGCGCCATTTTGTCAAAAAACCTCGAAATTTTGCGTGTCCCCCCCCCCTAAAATCGTATTTCCGCTGTTACTAAAAATATAGAAAAATATGCAAAATGTGTGGTCTGCTGGGCCATAGAAAAAATAAGATTAGCAATTTGATCTGATCTACTGGAAATCCAAGATGGCGGATAATTCACGTTACTTGAAAAAAAATATTTTTTTTAAATTTTGAGTGGGGTATCAAATGAAAGGTATTCAAGAGTAGATTACAAATATATATATCACTTAGGGATTGTGTTTAATTTTCGGCGCCATTTTGTCAAAAAACCTCGAAATTTTGCGTGTCCCCCCCCCCCCCCCTAAAATCGTATTTCCGCTGTTACTAAAAATATAGAAAAATATGCAAAATGTGTGGTCTGCTGGGCCATAGAAAAAATAAGATTAGCAATTTGATCTGATCTACTGGAAATCCAAGATGGCGGATAATTCATGTCACTCGAAAAAAAATATTTTTTTAAAATTTTGAGTAAGGTATCAAATGAAAGGTATTGAAGAGTAGATTACAAATATATATACCACTTATGGATAGTGTTTAATTTTCGGCGCCATTTTGTCAAAAAAACTTTTCTCTCCCCCCCCCCCCTTCTAATTTTGTGTTCACAATACCAACGAAACCCTTTTTACGTGAGACTTCACGCCTTACCAATTTATTTTTTTAATTACGTCACACTATTATTTTAAACTGCTGAGACATTTCGATTATTTATACAAAAGGCTTGGTAGTTTCCTGGCCATAAGAGAACTTTTGGTAACCTTTTAAGGGTCTGTTGGCAAAAACGAGAACCCTTATAATTTCCTGCGCTTGTCTGTCAGTTTGTATATTACACAAGATCTCTACAAATACTCAACTCAACGATTTGAACCTTTGTAGTTGTGTTTATAGGGTTATAATTATTTAAAGAATTTAACTTTTTTCAATGGAAATGCGACATATGGGGAAGATGAGAAACCGCAATAGCCAGAGCGCACAAATTATATACTACTATCATACGATGTGCTTTCACCAATTAATCTACGTCTTTAAATATATATATATACAGTATGTCCCAGGATCGACTTGACGATACGTGAAGTGACCTAAACATTTCATTTTTCGACAAAAAGTCATTCTTGATCATCCCTCCTTCATGTCTTCAATGAAGATTTATCGCATTAAAAATTTTGTTCCATGTAACCTGTTCCTAAAAATTACAATTTCTTAAATCGCACAAGAGGGAACTGGTGTAAATTTTAATTTTATGAAAAAATGTCATTCGTTATAAAAAATTATATTTCTCAAAATAAGAAAGAAAATACAAAAAAAAATTAAATTAAATTTCAACCCCCCCCCCCCCCCCCCCAGTCCCCCTACCCGCTTACCTCACTATTTAATAAAAATGTTTTTTTTCCACCCAACCTAATTGAGGTTTTCTGTGTTTCCCTCAATTTACTAGGCAAATGCCAGGTTGGTCCACTCTTAAGTCAGTCCACAGACTGCCTATGATACCCGTTTAAATACCTGCAAACAACCCTAACAAAAATCAATAAAAAACGTCCGTTTAGAAAAATAAAAAAATATAAATATATACTCCAAAATTGTCCATTATACCCTTCCCAAATTTGATTAAAAAGCTCCAATCCCTTACAAAATATCAAAATTATAAAAAGGCACAAAATAACATTATGGCTCCGGTAAACACAAATAATTTTTTTGTTACTTATGCCAATAAAGAATTTGTTTAAAAAAAAAAAAAAAATGTTTTTCTAAAAATGTCTATTCAACAATCATTGTTGTGCTCAAAACGATTCCTAATTTTTTTTAAATTTAAATTTTTCTTTTTATTTAAAGTTGGGTAAGTGGGGGGGGGGGGGGGGGGAGGTGAAATACGATGCTTATTTTTTTGTATATTCTTTCTTATTTTGAAAAATATAATTTTTTATAACGAATGACATTTTTTCATAAAATTAAAATTTACACCAGTTCCCTATTGTGCGATTTTAAGAAATCGTAATTTTTAGGAGCAGGTTACATGGAACAACATTTTTAATGCGATAAATCTTCATTTGAAGACATGCAGGAAAGATGATCAAGAATGACTTTATGTCGAAAAATGAAATTTTTAGGTCACTTCACGTATCGTCAAGTCGATCCTGGGACATACTGTATATGTATTGAAAGACCTAGAGTAAATTGCCTACGGATTCTTTGTGTGGCTGAAAGCACATCATGGCATACTTATTTTGTTTCAATTATTATTCAGTGGGACTAGGTATGAAAGTCATTAAATTTTTTTGTAGTATGTTCCACTAATGATTAATTTTTGATGTTAGTAGAATTTTGTTTTGTGTAATTATCTCTATACTATTGAAGATAAATGGATAATCAGGTCTATTTGTATTGTTTAATGATCAGATTTTTGCATAATTGTATAATTTGATGATTATACTCATTCTTTTTCATCTTACAATATTTGTCTTTTTGTTAAAAGTTCATTGAGCCATATCCGTGTAGTTTATGAGCTCATGGAGCAAGCTTACGGCTCACCTACACTTTTTCATACGTATAAACGAATTTGTTTCTCCAGATTTATTTTCTTTAAAATACCTACTCCGGCGTAGAATCCCATCTCTTGAATATTAAAGTTTTTTATATTAAAGAATAACATGGAAAAAACGAATCATTTTGTAAATATCGAGCGCGGCTAGCGCTGTTCATATGCAAATCTCAAGACTTTAAGATATCTTTCACAATAGACCTGCTTTTCGACTTAAGTTAAAGAAAAAAAGTTTCGACTAAAGTCTTAACTCTTTCTTTGTTGAGTCTGCCCAATATCTTCGATATTGAGTCATTTATCAAGATCATATTTTACAAATAATACCTACATGAAAATAAAGAAGTATTCATTATTGTGTATATACTTACTGTTGTATTGTTAAAGTGTTCTTCTTTTTATATTCATATTTTACAAATAAGAACAACAATAAAAATACATCAATCTGTACTAATTTGGATATGGAGACGAAGCGAAATATGTAAAGAACCCACTTTATTCGTTTTCTTTATTTTGTTGTTATATTCCTATTTACTTTCTCGTATAAAGAGAAAGTATATTGTTGATGGCGCGAAAATTCCATTTTGAGATTTCGATGGATTTACTCGTTTTTATTCCCTTAAGTCCAAACGCAATTTCGCCTGAGTAAACTATTTCCCTGAGTCCAAAAAAAAGTTTTTTTTAAAAAAATGTCTGTCGACTGTGCAGACGCGTGTAGCCTTATAACTACGGGCCGATTTTGACGACATTTGGCGAAATGTGCATACAATTTGGCATGTTTAGAAAAATCCTACTCCGAGGCGGAATCGAGAAATGATTTTTAGCTTCAAATTTGGGGGTGCTTCCCCCCAAAAAACTCTAAAGAAACAAATATTTCTCGAAAAAGGTTGTGGCGAATCTAAAATGTAGTTAATTTAAATACGAATCTAACGATATAAGCCGTTATCGCGGGAAAAGTCTAGTTCTGAGATATTGATGAAAATAAATATGTATGATGAAAATCGAAAACAATTAGTCAATAACCAGTTGTTAAACGCTTTTTTTAAATCCTTTATATCAACTTCACTTTTGTGCCTGGGTGCCTGCCTGTCGTTAAATCTTTGTAGGGCGAGTTAATCGTCTTCTACTCATCCAATCGAGCTGAAATTTGGCACAAAGACTCTCTACCAATGGAAAAACATTTTAACACATTAATTAATTATCTTTTTTAACAAAATTAATGGATTAATTAAATTTAAAAATAATTAGTAAAAATAAAATAAAATAAATTAATTAATTAGTAGGTATAAAATCTTTGGAGGGTGAAATCGAGCTAAAACTTGGTACATAGACTTTCTTCCATTACAAAAACATTTTCACAATTTTGATTAATATTTTTTTAATTTAATTAATTGATTTTTTTTAAATTTAATTATTTATCTTTTTAAAAATGAATGAAATAATTAAATTTAAATAAAAATGAGTAATAAAAATAAAATAAAAATTTAATTAATGAATTAATAAATTAATTATTTGGTGGGTATATAAAATCTTTGGAGGGCGAGTTAACCCTCTTCCAGTTATCCAATTTAGCTGAAATTTGGCACATCGACTCTTAACCAATACAAAAACATTTCAACAAATTAATGATTAAATTTTACTAATTAAAATATTTAATATTCAAATGAATGGATACCAATATTTACCCTCACAACCAAAATGCAAAAATATAAAATATTTATAATAAAAACTTGGTTTTTATGGGCTAGTATTATTATTACTTAGTTAAATAAGATATTATGGAATTTAAATAGAGTTTCAACGATATGAGAAAGTTTGTCTGAGTTGTCTCGGACCTTTTTTACTTTCTCATATAAAGAGAAAGTATTGTGATGGCGCGAAAATTCGATTTTGAGATTTTGATGGATTTACACGTTTTGAGGTCCCCTGAGTCCAAAAAAGTGGTTTTTTAAAAATGTCTGTCTGTCTGTCGTCTGTGCAGACGCCTGGAGCCTAAACTACTGGGCCGATTTTGACGAAATTTGGCATACATGTTCAGAAAAATCATACCCCGAGGCGAAATCGAGAAATAAATTTTAGCTCTAATTTTGGGGGCGCTACCCCCCAAAAACTCTGAAAAAACCTTTAAAAAAATTATTTCTCGAAAACGGTTCCGACGATTTTGATTAAAAAATTCTAAAATGTAGTCCATTTGAATACTAATCCAATGATATAAGCCGTTTTCCCGGGAAAAATCTAGTTCCTGAGAAATTAGCTTAAAACGCGGATGGAGAGAGCCCGGGTTCGATTTCCCGCCGAGGAGAAGTTATTTTTATGATAAATTTTGATGAAATGTTCAATAATATTTAAATGTACATTTGAAAACTAATAAGTGGAAACACTGGGCTAAGTAATTATGAACTCATATATGAGAAAGTTTGTCTGAGTTGTCTCGGACCGATTTTTTTAATTTTAAAAAGAATTGAGGAAATATTGGGAATCCCCAAAGTTATAGATATAAGTAGAATGAGGAGGTGTAGGTGTCCTTGTTATAGGATATGAACATGTTCAATGTTTCGTCCATATACCTTATTCTTGGTTTGTGTAACACGTAATACTGTACTAGGAAATTACAAGTTCTCTTTAAGCCATTCCTACTTTAAAATTTTTGATTTAAAGATACTAATAATAAGCCGCGTCCACACAATGCCAAATGGCAAGGAATGGCCGGGCCAAATGACACTGCCAAGTGGGATGTGGACGTTTTGCTTGACATGTGCCATTTTGCTAAACTCGGCATAAACGAGCAATTTGCCATGCCTACTGTCATAGTGTGGACATGGCTTAGATTCAAGCCATGTTGAAGGAGGAAAGAAAAACTACATAAAGATATTAATTTCATGTTCGGTGTCTTCTTTCATGTACTAAATGCGACCAGTGTTTAGGACAGTGTCAAATAAACGTAATTGTTTTTTTGCCTGAATATCTTATTTCTCAGGTATTTGATGAATTTCAGAATCATTAAACCGAGTGTTACAAAATATGATGAATTGCTGATAATAGCTCAACTATTTATGAATTACATAATTGTTTAGGTTTACGGCTGTATATAATATTTTGATAAGACTAGAAACTATTCTTGTTAGTACAATAATGAAAACTCTAATGATAGGTTTAAAACAAGTGATCAAAAAATTAAATAATATTACCAAATCTATTCGACACTTTTTTAAGCAGTCAAATGTTATTTATAGATTCTATTTAAGGAAAACAATATATTTTTTATGATAAGTATATAAGAAATTAATATGATAAGTAGGAAATTTACATGGATTAGGTTTTTATCATATCTGAATGACTTTTTTTACGATATTTTTGAAGGACTCTTAAGGTTTTATTCAGCTACTAAAAATCCATTTGAATTATTATTAAAAAATAAATATCAATATCGTTTCCATTATTATGATGCAATCAACTTCAATTTAGGTTTATTGCATTTGTTAAGTAGGTTAAAAAAATTATTAATTGCTTTGTGTTAGCTTAACTTCCTTTATCTATATTTCATTTTATGATTTTAATTTAGAACCAAGTTTCAAAATATTGAATTATGATTTTTTTTTATCTTTAAATCTGAAATATTGATTCCTCTTGTTTGTTGAATATTAGTTAAAAGAAAGTATTGATTTTTTTTTTTTTTTTAAATTCGTTTACGGATTTTTTTTTTTTTTTTTTTTGCGAAATTAAAAGTGTTGAGCGTGGGTGTTATAAAATGAAGCTTTCTAAGCTGACTCAGTGAACCAAATCAAGTGTATTTGATACAAGAAAATATAAAGAGAAAACATAAATAATACATAAAATGTTGAACACAAACGCATTTAAACAACACCCACTTATTTTAACTTTTATAACCATAAGTTTAATAACTTTTAATCATAGGGTTATATATAGCAATTAATGATCTGTCAGGAAATCTGTCTGGAATAATGGAAGTAAATGGATATTTTATTATATTATAGATAACGTTATTATTTATTTATTTATGACATTTTTGAATCGATTGTCATACTTATAACCTTCTTCTCTTCCTATATTTAAATATCTTGACCTAAATCCTTGAATTTTATAAGTAATTTAAATGTTTTTCCTTTCTATCTGAAATAATGTATGGTTTTCTGAAATATTCTGATCATTGCCCTATTCTATACAGTTTATTTTATTAAAACAATTAATGGTTATTAGGAGACCCCCAAATGGGGCAAAAAATACCCTTTAATACCATTATTATTATTATTTTTTTTTATAATTTTTGAAAATGACATGATGCAGATTTTTTTATCAAAATCTGCACATATCTGCTGAAGTGCTTGTTCTAGAGAAATAAATGAGGTTGTATAAGATCAAGTTAATTTAATACTTCAAACAATCAATGTTTAACCAATTATTTTAAGAGGTACTATGTTAAAGTGTTCTTGTTAAAATAAAAAAAATATGTGGAGTGTACTTCATAAGAAGTTACTTCACCAGAACTATTAAATGTTAAGGAATGATGGCACAACTATAATAAATAATAATGAAGTTAGGGTGTTTTACACTCTCCAGCTCCATTCTAGTTATGGATTTTCTTTATTAAAACTAGATTTTGACTAACTTTTAATTGACACATTTAGATGTTTTTGGCATCATTTTAAAGCCTAATTGAATGCGCTGTATTTCTTAATTATTTTATTGTCCTTGTAAAATTACTTCTTTTGAAGTACACTCTACATTTTATATTAGTTTTCTCAAAAAAGAATAAAATAAATGTGTGCCTCTCAAAAAACCTAAATTTGTGCCTCATTAAACATAAATTTTTATGTTATTAAATTAACTTGATCTTATATAAAGTTATAGGACAATACTATACATTATAGAGACTTAATATAAGGCTGATGGAGAAAGAGATATCACTATGAAAATAAAGGGCAAAACCAGGAGAGATCGATTATAAAAAGTACTCTACTATCACACTAGATTTTCTGTCCTGAAGTTTCAAAATGGATCAAAATTAATTTATAAAAATACATTTTTAATAGGTTTTTTACCAGCCAAAAAAGGTACTAGAGCACTATAAAAAACAAAAAAAAGTATATATATATTTTTTTTTTTTTAATTTCATCATCATATTCATAATAATTTTATCATTTATTTTTTCTTATTTTGCGGAAGCTATGTGATCGTTCTAAAATATTTTATGTCTCCGATTTCAAAAATTCCAAGGCAGAAATTTCGTTTCAGACATCAGGGAAAATGTTTGGCTCCATGTCTGTCTGTCGTTCAATTTTTGCGAACCAAACATATCTTATAAACTACACGTATGATTTGAATGAAATTTTGAAGGTAGGTTATAATTAGCTCATTGTTGGTCCCATATAAATTTCAACCTTCCACACCCATTTGTTTCTCTTCCGCATTCGCACAAAAAATAATTTATTTACACCTATAGCTTCAAATTAGTACCCTACTTACCTGAGTTGTATGAAACTTTTATAGTTTATTGAAAGTAACCCGCAGATAGCCCCATATTAATTTGAAACGTCTGCGCTCTTTAACTTTTGCTAAATTGATACTTTTAAGGTGGAGATACAACATGCCTGTAGTTTGCACAAACAATACGAGCTACTTGCACGTGTATATATTAAATGGCACGTCTGTAGCTGGCAAGCAAGCAGATAAAAACTTATAGGTAATAAAAATCCTTAGTATGCCATTTACTGGCAAATACCCACTTTTGGCATGCAAGCTACTTCCCCAATTTGACGACATATGTATCTTCACCTTAAAGGCGAAACACGCATGCCGTCAATTTGGGAAGTAGCTTGCATGCCAAAAGAGGGTATTTGCCAGTAAATGGCATACTAAGGATTTTTATTGTTCTTATCTGCTTGCTTGCCAGCTCCAGGCATGCCATTTAACATATCCACGTGCAAGTAGCTTGCGTGTGCAAGCAGCTGACATGTTTTTGTTCAAGCTACAGGCATGTGTATCTCCGCCTTATAATTCTTGTAAAAAATCAAAACAATTTTGACAGATTAAAAAAACGGGAGAAACAATTAAACAAAATAGACAATAATGCACAATTAAATAAAATTAATACAGTACGTGATACGACGCGAGGAAGCTATGTGCCATACCAATTGCCAGTCAATTTGTATAAATAACCCTGCTTTCAGATCTAATATTAGAATTAAAGTCGTGTAATTTTTGCGTTTAATTTCGTTTATGTAGTTCTACACACAACACAAAATACCTCCCTAACTAATATCTTTATTTCATCAACAAATTCATAATGATTTAATCATTTATTTAAATTATTTTTTAAGATCAAAGATCCACCGAGTGATCTTTTTTAAGTAACATAATATTACCTTAGAAGCTATAGTGGTGTTAGATTTCCTATATGGGAAATATATGGTAGACGAATTATTGGCCTATAGAATGTTTGTCATGGCGATATGGTTGGATCAAATTCTAGTTATCGTCTTTGGTTTTTGTTATAATTTGAGCTTTTATTATCTATAATATAGTTCAAATCATTGATATGAAACATGAATCAATTTTTTTGAGCTTGCTAACCACACGACTAGACCAATAAAACATTTCATACCAATTTTCTTAGTACTATGCTTAATAAATGGTTGTAGGGCTTGGTGTACCCTGTAGTAATTGGCTGATTAGAAGGTGGATCCTTAAAGTGTATAAGGAAGAAAAATAACATCCTTAAAGGGTATGAGGGAGAAGAATAACATCCTTAAAGGGTATGAGGTCTATGAGGAAGAAGAATAACATCCTTAAAGTGTATAAGGAAGAAAAATAACATCCTTAAAGGGTATGAGGAAGAAGAATAACATCCTTAAAGGGTATGAGGAAGAAGAATAACATCCTTAAAGGGTATGAGGAAGAAGAATAACATCCTTAAAGGGTATGAGGTCTGTGAGGAAGAAGAATAAAATCCTTAAAGGGGATGAGATGGAAGAATAACATCTTTAAAGGGTATGAGGAAGGGAAGAAGAATAACATCCTTAAAGGGTATGAGATAGAAGAATAACATCCTTAAAGGGTATGAGGAAGAAGAAAAACATCCTTAAAGGGTATGAGGAAGAAGAATAACATCCTTAAAGGGTATGAGGAAGAAGAATAACTTTCCTAAAGAGTATGAGGATGAAGAATAACATCTTTAAAGAGTATGAGGGAGAAGAATAACTACTTTAGTATCTACTCTGGCAACGTTTCGGCTTTTTTTCGTTACCACCCATTTTCGAGCCTAAAAATAATAATTTATTGTAAGCATGGCGTTGATTGCAGCTTATTTCAGATTTCATATAGAATATTACATCTATCGTCTAATTTAGCCCTCATGCCAAAGAGTTATGAACTTACATGAATTCTTTACATAAAATTTTGGGAAACTGGAGTACACCACTTCAATACCTAGAAAACGGTAAAAAGATAATTCTTCACACATGATAATTCTTAACTATGATAGATATGAGTGAACATCAAAGTGTTAAAGAGTTTAAAAATTAACCAATGAGAAGAGGTAAATAGTTAACAATATATTTAAAAATTATGTGGATTTACCATAAGTAAAAGAAATAGAGTGATTATTATAATTTTTTTTTAAAAAAAGTTTACAGTATCAATATCTATGTTTAAGCAAGTTTTGTTCAATTTATCGAATCGATTTTCTTTTCTTGTAACAAAGATAACGTTTCAATATTCTATGTAGGTATATATAAAATTAAAGTTCTGTCTATATATTTGTGTGCCGTAGTCTTTAATACTAACAGTCTTAATACAGTAATAGTCTTAAATACTGCAAGAGCCATAAACTTTTGTTTGGATCAGAATGATTGGTATCAGATTGCTCTACTGATTTCCATATATTTAAATACGCCATAAATTTATAGTGAAATGTACAAATTTTAAATATTTATTAATTGTTTAAATCAATTGAAAATTTTCTAATTATAGATTAAACATGTATCAACATAACATATTTTAATTTAATTATGATTTAGAATTATAATAATTGAAGCTGTTTATAATGCATTATTCAAATTAATCATGTAACTAAAACTCACACAAGAAATAAACTACATGTATAAATAATAGGAACATTTCCACATATTATACAGGACATTATGTCGTGCTGAGATTTATTGCAGCTTTGTATAACTTTAAAATGATTCATGGCTTGTTTGGAATATTGTTTAGCCTAATAAATAATCGGAGAATTATGGAAATTTTATATTTAACGTAAAATATAAAAGCATAAAGGTAACAAATATTGATTTTTGGTCATCTATATAAACTTTTTAGCTAAATATTTTTTTTTGAATGTGTAAATCCTCAAAAATATTTTATTGAAATAATTGGAATTATGATTCTTATTGTTCTATAATATTCTATATCGTTGTTTATTTTCTTTATAGGAAGACATTTCTTAAAGTTAGCTTTTAATTTCTAACCCCACATTGTCACGGCAAGCCATTGTCACGGCTTGTTTGATATATATACTATATACTGATCTGTCGGTGTCACCCCTATGATAATTTTTTTTTCAGAATGGTATAAAGAGAGCGTTAAGATATTAATATATCAAATTTTGAATCGCGGAAATGTAAGGGCAATCCGTTATGCTTAAGTATGGTATAAAAATGTACATTAATTATGAAGTACTATATTATACATATATTATGTGTGGGGATATTTAAAATGTAGGCAATTGTATAATGCAAAATGCAAATAAACTTGCTATGGAGATAGATTAATATCTGTTATTGATCAGGCTTACGCTTTGTACGTTCTTTTAACTCAATATAAAGATAAATTAAATAAACAACAAGGTAAATAAAATAGCTTATAATTTCTTCCTGATATGCCTACTTTGACCTGATAAGACTATATTGTATCCCATGGTATGAAAAATGACTACGTTTCCAAACCGTTTTGAAAATTCTTTTAGTTGCAAACAAAAAGAAAAGTGTTTTCCTGAGGAGTTTTCAAAACAGTTTTCACAACAATTTTGACAAACTATATAACTTTTAGTTGCAAACAAAAAGAAAAGTGTTTCCCTGAGGAGTTTTCAAAACAGTTTTCTCAACAATTTTGACAAACTATATAAACTCCCACACTAGTTACAGTTAAGTCAGATTATTATTCTGTTTTCAATTTAATACCCGTTTTCATGCTATTTTTTTTTCAATACAAAACCAAAAATTTGCTGTTGTGACCTTGAACTCAAAACTTTTTGAAATTTCTGTTTCCATGGGGGTTTTGAATCGCGAAAAAGGTTTTTAAATCGGGTTTGAAGCCCTATAGAAACGTAGTAAATATTATGAGATACGGAGCATCACTAAAGAATTAGATGAATCTTCTTTATCTTTGGTAAAGCGTATTGTACCGAAAAACTATTACAATGTAACTACAGACTACAGTATAGGTCGATTGTTCCTTTACTATTTTGAAGTAAGATTTTGCGGCATTTTTATATCTATTTGGCTATGGATCGACAGTTATTTGATTTTAAAGTTTTATTGAAATTCGAGAAAGCTTACTTTAGCTTCTTTAAGTTTAAGCACTTCGATAAAAATCGGGTATATTGTTATTCAATGATGTAATTATATAGCTTTTATTCTTCGTATATACTTTTAGCATGTAATCAATACCTTTTGAAGTATCTCCTTTCCATATTGTTGCGTAATATTTTGCTCGCGGATGTGATTATAGTCCATAGAAAACTTCTTATAGTCTGAGTCTGCCCCTAACATTAATTATACAGTCCCTAACATAAAGTATACAGTCCCTAATATTAATTATACAGTCCCTAACATAAATTATACAGTCCCTGACTTAAATTATACAGATTTGATTATTGTAATTTTGTTTAATAATCAACCAAATTATAAGCTATATTTCCATGGTAATTTTTAAAATGCTTTTATTTAACATGACTTTGTTTTTCTTTGTCGACTTTGTCCACCAAATCTTTGGTCGACTTTGGCCAATTCGTGTAATTTAAATTTGACCCACTTTCGAACTTCCTAGAAAGAGGAAACTTGTACAGATTACGTTTTTCCGATAACAGTACAATAATCAGTCATTAGTTTTAATAAATTTGAATTTACTAGTTCTTACATAAACTTTTGATACCTAATTTATACTTCATATATTTTACCATCTGGCTCGGATAAGTCAACGAAACAAAGAGTTTAAAAAAGAAAAATGCAAACCATGATTGACTCTTCAAACGCCTCAAGGGTCACTTCAAACAGGATGTTAAGAGCTTAATATTACTTTTTATTGATTGGTAACACTGCGTCATCATGTTTCAAGTTACAAAAACAACACAGATTGTTTTCGATAAAAAATTTTAAAAAAAAATGGCTATATAAAAATAATAATATTCGCCTTTCTCAAATTTCTGACATATTCGTTAAAAATATAAAGCGTAGATAATACTGTTATGTTTTGCTGTATTGTTTTTTTTCACGCCTAATAAACCTTTTACTTAAAAAGAAAAATCTCCACATCGAATTTGAAATGACAGCTAATGTTTGTTAGATGTTTGAATTTACTTCATCATTTATTTTTATTGTTCACTATTGTACCTTTTCATAAATGGTAGCCATAAATTATATTTATATGTACATATAATATATATATGTATATATCATAAATAATAATTATTGAAAATCATTATTTTATAACGTAATATTATGTTTGTAGCCTTAACGAAGTATTAAGATAAATTATCGTTTTTTAAACAATATATATATTATATAAGTCTTGATATTAATATGTATGAAAGAGAATTGTATTTTTATTTTTTTTTTCAAATTTAAAATAAAAAAAAATGATCTTATTAGAGTTATAATGATAATGTATTACACTGATTCAATTTTTCTATTAAATGGGTAATTTATTTTAAACTCCCACTTTTTCCGCACCTCCCACATCAACCACTTCTTATTGCTACGTCCTGAAGTGACATGCTGTAAAACTAACTATATTCGATCGTTCTTTTGTCGTAGTCTTTCAGTGGAGGAACTTTATAACAAATATGGTAGGATTTTAGAAGAATCATTATAGAAGACTCTTTTACTACATTTAAAGAGTCACTACTCTAAAATTTGGAATCGAAAACTTGGAGCTAAAAACGAAAAACAAGAGTGGAATTACGATAAAATGTTTGCTTAATGTCTTTAGAATTTCATATTTTACGGAAAGATTAAATTTTAATTTAAACTAGGCATCGCGTGGCTCTATCATTGAAGCGAGCGTATAGTAATAAATATGTATTGAATATTGAAAAAAAAGATTATTGTGAATCATGATGAGTTGATAGATAATGGGTCTGGTAGTAGTGCAGCGGCTAGTAGTAAGGGAACCACCCCGCATTCTTACTATTCTTCTAACCACACATCTCTATTTCAATATTTATAATTTGTATCTCTTTGCTACAAACAAACTACTGCATGTATCAAATTGAAATTTTGCATACCTGTTTCAATTGTGCATTAGATGGTGTATATGAAGTTTTATTAAAATCGTTTCGTTAGAACGTAAGATATCGGTAAAAAGGTTGTTTTCTCTATTATATACGTTTAGGTCCGCTTTAATAGTTTTAGCGATCTTTATTAAGTCATAGCGGTGTCGCTGTTGGTTTTAGTAAAAAATGTTATTTGAAAAAAATGTTCGTCTCATCGAGTAGATGATGATAGAATCTTTTCCCGTCCCGAAATTCCAATTTAATTTTTGTACCTCTCGTTTACGCGAGCGTTGCGCGCGAACTCTTGGACGGATCACGCTGTCCAACGAACTTAGCCTGAGTATTAGTAAGAGGAACATGTATACCAAATTTCAACTAAATCGGTCAACTTTTACTCAAGTTATCGTCACACGCGTAAACGTTACTGACAGACAGACAGACAGACAGACAGACAGACAGACAGACAGACAGACAGACACGGAGCATATTTCGTTGAATGTAGGAAGCTCGCTACGCTCGCTTCAATAAATTTATTATTTTTCTCTGTCTGTTTCCCGTAGTTAATAATAACTAGGCATCGCGTGGCTCTATCATTGAAGCGAGCGTATTGCAATGAAATACTGAATATTGAAATTTATTAATCATGATGAATGTCATAGTTGAAGATAAGTGGAAGAGGGTAGTCTAGGGAAGAGTGGGGGTACTCGGTACAAAGCTTTACTTCCTAAACAAACCTATACCCTATACGACTATAACCATCTTCACCACCCGCGGTAGCTTTTAAACAATTATTATAAATGTATCTCACCACTACGCAAAGAATTTTGCTTGTATCAAGTTGAAATTTTGCATACCTGTTTCAATTGTGCATTAGATGGTGTATATGAAGTTTTATTAAAATCGTTTCGTTAGAACGTAAGATATCGGTAAAAAGGTTGTTTTCTCTATTATAAACGTTTAGGTCCGCTTTAATAGTTTTAGCGATCTTTATTAAGTCATAGCGGTGTCGCTGTTGGTTTTAGTAAAAAATGTTATTTGAAAAAAATGTTCGTCTCATCGAATAGATGATGATAGAATCTTTTCCCGTCCTGAAATTCCAATTTAATTTTTGTACCTCTCGTTTACGCGAGCGTTGCGCGCGAACTCATGGACGGATCACGCTGTCCAACGAACTTAGCCTGAGTATTAGTAAGAGGAACATGTATACCAAATTTCAACTAAATCGGTCAACTTTTACTCAAGTTATCGTCACACGCGTAAACGTTACTGACAGACAGACAGACAGACAGACAGACAGACAGACAGACAGACAGACAGACAGACAGACACGGAGCATATTTCGTTGAATGTAGGAAGCTCGCTACGCTCGCTTCAATTATAATTTGATTTAAATTTGTCTTTTGAATGTCAATCCCACTTTTTTTTCTTCTCTGGAAATTGTAAGGATGAAATGAAAGTAAGCTAGAGTGATGCTTTATCGAACGCAACTAAGAATCATCAAATCACTGACTATAGGTTTCTTCTAACCAAGCAGTGTACCCTCCGCGGGATCGGCTAAAAGCCTTTTCAATCCGACTTGTGCGACAGTGTTTCGTACCGTCCTCTAAACTGTTCCAAACAGCCCAGGGATCATTTCCGAACCATTTACTGTAGGTCCAAACGATCCTCTGACAATACCAAGTACTGGTTTGTATGACATGTAGTTATGTCAATCTTCACACATGTCAACAGGAAGGTTCCCTAACTGTTAGGTTTCCTTGAATGTTTTTAATACGGTGCAAATTATAGTCCTAACCCCGTTCCAACCTGACATGATTTCATCATAGTACAAATAGTACAATGTTAGTGCATGCGTATAAAACCTGCCCTTAACGATTCCCGAACAATCAGTAGGGCGATACAAAGGACGGTACTAATAGGTTCGAACAAACCTTAAACGTTTTGTAATTTCTTACTCCTGATCCAATTTACACAAATTTTAATAATCACTATGTGCAAGCTTTTTTTTAAATTTCAATCAGCTAGTTTTGGGTAGAATCAACAAACTTAAAATTAATAAGAAATTAGGAACTTACTTAAACTAGGTTGGTTTTAATTAAATTCAGATGTAAAGTTTCAAAAAAGTTTAAAACTTTCGTATATGTGTGGTCGAAATCCTGAATGTAGAAAGGTTAAATAAATAAGCAGTTATAATTAATCCTACATTTTGACAATTGTTTTAAATACTGATAAATATATAACATTTGGAATTGCGATTTGATTATAATTTTGATTTTTTATCATTAGATTGTTTCACAATATCTCTATAAAACCATTAAATAAAGTTTTGAAACTAAAAATGGTAATCTACATCATATAAATTATTAAAATAGGTACCATAAATAAATAATGGGGTTTATTGTTTATAAAAATTATGGCACCTCGTTAATTCGATAAGGATACATTGTTGAAGGTTTGTGTTTTAGATTATAGGGCTAGGGTGCTTGTGTTAAAGTGTATAATATCCAGTGTATACAAGGGGTGGTGGGGTTAAGATATGGGGGAATCCGTGTAGAGCTGGGCTGTCATAATCCCACTCCAGGTCTCCCTCCCGTCGTGACGGCGCTTGACTGCAAGCTGCCTAGAGCCCCGCGGTGTCTATACTATATGTTGTCCAAGTCTTGAGCTGAGCTTGTATCCCTAGAGCCTGTAGTATTCCTAGTGTACCTAGCTTCCAGCTTAGTTATACAGGGAGCTAGACTCATCTCTACTTTTTCCTCAGTCCTCACCATGCCTGTACTATCGCCTTTAGCCATGACCTACAGATCCTACTACTCAGGTACTACATAGTAACTCCCCAGTACTCACACATTATGTTCTTGCTATTCGTCAACATAATTTATCATTTATTTATTGTATTCCCCTTAGTATATTTGTGTTTACAATGTTTCTGCTATAATGAGGAGAGTGATCTATATACTTTACCAATCTTCCGTAATTCCCTCTATTTATTTATTTATTTATTTTCTTAGTATTCTATAATTTGTAATAATTCAATTAAAAAACGAGAGATTGCACAAGTTTTTCCTTTAAAAAAATCATATTGTTATAATTTTATTTTAAATTTTAACAACATAATTCGTAAGGACTTAAGTCCCCAATACTTAAAAAGTTCATATTATTATGATTATATATATATTTTTTTAATTTGAACAACTCAATTCATAAGGACGTATTTCCCCAATAATGCAAGTCAAAAGAAAATATTAAGACTTCCTCAATATAAATAATTTATATGTTTACTTTTTTTTTAAATTCTTGCTGTTCCAAACGAACCTTGATAATTGAATATTTGTTTGTTTATCTTGCCACTAAATGGACACCTTAATTTCGTGGATTAATATGATTAAACTATTTTTGTAATATTTTTTTCTGATTTTTCTTGTATACCAAAACATTTTCCGGTCAAATTAAATTATTCTTTCATTTTATATTATTATAAACTATTTTAATTTAAAATCGTCTACTGCAGTTTTACTTTCCTTGCTTCTAATAGTTATACTTGCTCTCTTATAAAATAATCAATTATCTGTTTTTATTTTGTTTTTTCATTCAGTAATTTTTTTTTTAATTAAAATCAAATAATATACATTACATATTATTCTCAAAATAAATTAAGGTAAAAATAATTTTAAAACTTCCTAAAATTGACTTATGGTGCATTTAATCTGAAATGTGTACGTTTTATTTTGACTTAAATATGTTGGTAATGTGTTCAGTACAGCAGTTAAAAATTAAATATAAAGAAATATTTTTAATATAAAAATTATTGTAAAATATATTTTTTAACACACATATTGTGAAGTAATCCATCAAATATTTACCTAATGTTTTTCATACATTTTTTAAAATATTTATTTTAAATAAAAAAAAAAAAAAAAAAAATTGCTTTGTTTTATATTTAAATTTGTTTTTATCTTTCAAATTCAAGATAAATATTTTAAATTCTTTTCTAGACTTACTACTAATACATCTAGTCAAATGGTATTATTTTAGTTTAATTATTATTTGTATAATATTTATTCTAATTTATTTTTTTATAATTATGAATTAATCATCTCAAAGAATAAAATTGGTCTGTATATTGACAAACATCATTGTTAGTTTGATCAAAGTTGGTGATATCAGTAATTAATGGAAATTTGTCATTATCTAGTTGGTTTCCTACTTTTGTTTGTTACTTACTTTTGTTCGTAATCTACTATTGTTCTTTACCTGTACTTTTGTTCTTTACCTATACTTTTATCCGCTACTTACTTTTGTCTCATCTGGCTTTATCCAGTTCATTACCTACTTCTGTACATTGCTTACTTTTGTTCGTTACTTACTTTTGTCTCATCTAGCTTTATCCAGTTCATTACCTACTTTTTTGTTCGTGGCTACTTTTGTTCATTACTTACTTTATTTCTTTAATCCACTTTTATACTGATTTTACTTTCTTTAATACTTTTTTCTTATCTTTAATTGACTTGACCAACTCAACCATAGTGTTTTCAAAATGGATTTTATTGAAGTTTTATTGTTTTTGCTTATTGTGTTTTCCCTAACAAATATATAATCAACGTAATATCCCACGAAATTTCCCTACTCATATTATAAGAGAGTAGGGTTAGAAAGAATGTATATATATATGTGTGTGTGTGTTATTATTCTTCTAGTTTTTTAAAAAAATGGAGATTTAGATTTTCATGAAATCAATATTTTTTATCATTTTTTTTTTTAATGTTTTTTTTTCAATACGATTATTACATACTGCATTGAATTGAATATGTATTAAATACATAAATTACCCACTAATCTATTAAATTACTATCTTGAGTTTGGAAATGTTTCATTCTGGTTTCTATTAAATAATACTTAAGTATACTATGTGGTTTAGTCATGTATTGTTACGTAAACTAAGCGTTGAAATCTGCAATAACTCCATAAAATTATCCTCTATTCTCTCAAGATATTGATAATCTTATTTGTTATTTATTAATTTTAGGAAAATATTTTTTTTGTAATTAGTTTCTAAACATTTTTTTTAATATTTGTTATTAAATGTTCTCGAAGTCTGTTCAATTTAGTTGTTCTATTAAGTCCGGAACTGTCGGAGATTATTATCCTAGTTTTCGAGATTTTGATTGTTGATTTCATGCTACGTTTTAAATGTAGTACTATGCCCTATAATGCTTTATAGGAAAAGAAGATATGCGGTTTAGAACTTATTGATATTTTTTTAAACCGTTGTAATGTTTTGTAAACAATGTCAGTATTACTAATTAGCATAATATTTATGTTTTTTCTAAAATAGGATAAATATTGATATCTTGTACACGTATTCAAAAATAATTAATAATTCTTAATAAATCGATAATAAATTAATAATTCTTATAATATTTATATGATTTGGATAATGTGATTAACTAAATATTTTGTTGTTTGTGACTGTGATTTTTAGGATCTTACTTATATAGTGGTGACATCTTATGGTGTAATATTCTTCAGTTTATCTTAAAGCCATATTTAACATACAATTATAGTAATCAAAACTATATTATATCTTATATCAGGGTTTAACAATGAACTAATTAAAATTTATTGATTTTTACTAACTTTAATAATGCATAGGGGCTATAGTTTAGCTAAAAGGTTTAAAGTTCTCTCCAAACGATAACAAAGTCTGAACATAACTATATCCGAGTTCGTTTCTCAGCTATTATAAATATTTTTAATTCATCTAACCTAAATAATAAAATAAGAATAATACGCTGATTCAAAACCAACTTGAAAAATAAATAAGTATATAATATTAATACTTAACTGATGGTATTTTTAATATAATATTGTAGAAGTATATTGTAAGTATCTTTCATCCAAATACGAGACAAACCTCTAAAATTGAATAAATTTTTAAATTATTATAATTTATATATATATATATATATATATATATATATATATATATATATATATATATATATATATATATATATATATATATATATATATATATATATTTAGAACTTGGAAAAAAAAATTTGATTCGATATCTAATAAGTATAATTATATTGTAGAGATGGTCGAGTATTTAACGAATTATTATTATTTAGTTCCAATCAATGTTTAAATTAGTAGTATATATAGTTGTAAGTGGGTTGTTCTAGACCGCCAACGTCTTTCTGTACATTCAAATGTTGTTATTATTTAATGTATGAAGTCTCGTAGCGTTTTTTTTCAACCTTAACCCATATGGTTAAATTATACAAATTCTGTGTGATATATAGACCCTATTATTAAAATTAGTTTAATTATTATATTTTATTATGTACCTATAGTTTTTATTGATAAGATCAAGGGAGTTCCGCAAGGGATTATTCCTGGGCCTGTTTTATTTTAATTATTTCCTCATTCCTTGATTTGATCGCTGTTTTTTTTAAGTCATTTCATTCTTTTGTATTGATTTAAAACCTCAATATGTTATCATTCTATATAAATTAGAATGTTTAGAGGCTATATTATATTTCTTTTTTGATTAAATTTCTATTTATTAATTGACGGAAAATGTTTGATTTATTTAACAGGAACAATAGACTATTTAGTATTTTTTATTTCAAGTTTTGAGAAGTGTTTAAGTATTACAAATTTGATTATTTATTACTCATTAAAGCGCTTTATAATTTCTAGTGTAAAGGAAGTAATTATAAAAATTATTATGTCGATAAGTTTGTATAAACGCTTTAAACTATTATTGAAATCTTTTTAATGTTTAGATTTATTAGAGTAAATTATGCAATTAACTTATTATCTGATTTTGAAATCCTAAAAATATCAATTTAATAATGTAGTCCGTATTCTCATAATTTGGTGGATCGGCATCAGCTAATTATTTGTACTTTTTAAAATATTTCTCAAAACTTTCGACTAACACTGTTTTTGTAGTTGTATTTTTGATGCTGAATCTTACTTTGCCGATTTCTATTATCGACGACTTTAAGTCTTTTATTCTAGATTCCATTAGATTATTTTTAAAAATAAGTCTCCTAATTAGTGTGGCACATAGCTTCCTCGCATTCTATTCACGTACATAATGAGGTACTTAAATCATGTTATGCTTTTACAAACCAATCATTTCTAATTGTCATCATATTTTTTTTCCTTCCTTTTATTTTTAAATCTGTCAAAATTATTTTGATTTTTTTTTACATGAATAGAAGTATCAATTTAGCAAAATTTAATAAGCAGAGAAAGTTGCGATTAATATGCACCATCTGTGGGTTTCGTTTGACATAAGACGGATTAGTAGTTTTTAAGACGTGTTGGTTTGCGACAATTGAGGACAGACCGACAGACAGAAACGAGACCCAACAATGTTCCCTGATGTCTAGAACGGATTTCAGTTATGGAATTTTTTAAATTAATTCGCTCTTTAGACCGATCACATAGTTTCCATTACCTTTGGTAAGCTCGGAAGCAATACATCAGATTATGAATCAAAATGTAAGATTAATCTATGGAATGTATCAATCTTCATTTTAGCTGTATTGATACTGGCAGTTTTACCATTAGGTTTTTTGGAATTAAGTTTTCCCTCTAGATAAGGCGTTTTTTATTATGATTAATAGCTTCTACTATAACTTTACTACCAAGACCTTTTTTTCAATTCCTTCTCTACTTATAACTAAAAAATTACTTTGGCACATCCTGCCACTTACCTGTTGCGATGTTACCCATTGACTAATTTATATTTAATGGTTTTCCCCTTTTGTTTTGAATTTCTCACAATTGTTTGATTTATTTGAACGAATAAATAATAAAATTATAAATTTAGCAATATTTAATGGGCGCAGGTGGTTAAAATTAATTTGGTGCTATCGTCGGGCTACTTTAGACTAACCATACAAATTTCTTAAAAATTAGTTGAATACGTTCAATGATATAGGTGTAAATAAATGTATGTTTGTGCGCATTTGGAAGAGGAAAGGTTGAAACTTATTTGGAACCAACATTGGGCTAATTATTACCTGCTATCCAAATTTCATTACAACGGGACGAGTAGTTTTTAAGATTTGTTATAGTAAGAAAAATTGAACGATCACATGATTTTCGTTACCTTTAGAAAAGAAAAAGGGGAAAACCAGTTAGGGGAAATAATTTATACAATAATGGGTTGTAACATCATAACATCAATAAAGTAAGTGATAGGATGCGAGGAAGCTATGTGCCACACTAATTTGCAGATTACAGGTTCGTCCCATGTTACCTCAAGTCATCTCGTGATAAATTGATTAATCAGTGATATTTTAATATTCTACTACGTTTTTATTAGCTTGCTTTCTTGTTTGTTTGTTTGTCCGGTACAAATCTGGCAATCGATTTCTAACTAACTTCCCGAATAGCTAGACATTTGAAACTTTTAGCATAGCTCAGAACACGATGACAATGCATTATTTTAATACTTTTAGCCATCTTTAAGCAGAATTTATTTGGTTTCAGCAAATTTTGCTGTATGGAAAGTTAGTTCGGAAAAAATCCGCAAGTTATTTTATTTGTTTTGCCATATCCCATATTTACGCAATTTTGACGGGTTTCAAATTTGTGATTTTTATAAATAAGAGATAAACACTGAATGACAGCAAAACAGGAAATATATCGATTCGATTATATTATTTGTCGATTATATTATTTATATTATTTCAAATATATCGTTGGCACGGTTTAGATTTGGTGTTGGGGAGATCCGTTGTACAAAGATTTGTCCTTTTATAGGTTTAAGATCAGCTCTCTAGATGGTTTTATGTGAAGTAAATAAATTCGGAACTGTTTTTGTTTTCACTAACATTATATATTATATAACAATAACAATTATATCATCAACATTACATACGATTCAACAGAAAATTTAAAAACGTAGTATATAAAAAGTTCTTTTTATCTTGAAATTATTACTTTTAACAAGACCGTGATTATATTTTAGATATTTACAAAACCAAGTGACATTTTGAATATAACAAAAATAAACAAGTCAAGTAACAGGCTTCCATAATAACATTTTTTCCCGTCTTTTTTAAGCTTACGTTTACGCGAGCGTTGCGCGTGAACGCTTGGGTGGATAACCTTTGCAACGAACTCAGCCTGGGCATTGGTAAAATGAACATGTGTACCAAATTTCAACTAACTCAGTGATCTTTTACTCAAGTTATCGTCATCGGTAGATTTTGACGGCTCTTTGCGTGACGGTGATTTTGGTCGTTTTTTTGGATTCACTCCCGGGCTCCAGAACGTGCCATAAGGAACTTATGGCAACAAATTTTCGATAAAATAACGATGCCCAAACATCCTCCGGGGCCGTTTAAAGTTTGGCGTAACGTTTTACGGCATAGTGGTGGCTGATAAATAGCTCCTGAGGCCGTCCGAACTTCCGCTTCCCTCACCTGACCATCCCTACCAGTGTTGTGTCAATCGTGCTCTCTAGACTCAGAATGGTTGTCATTTATGTGAAGTAAATAAATTCGGAACTATTTTTTTTCTCACTAACATTATATATTATATAACAATAACAATTATATTATCAACATTACATACGATTCAACAGAAAATTTAAAAACGTAGTATATAAAAAGTTCTTTTTATCTTGAAATTATTTACACCTATATCTTTAAGAGTACTCTTCCCATTTTTGAGTGAAGCTATGTGTTACACTAATTGACAGACTATTTTATAGGGTATTACTATTCCTATCCGCCCTCAGGTTTTGAGAGGAAAGGTTCTCCAGTAAAGGTTTTAGATAACCTTTTCTCTTATGAAAAATTCAAGTGCATATTAACAAGTGTATTTACTTAGAGTTGTATTATAAATATTGGAATTACAAACTAACTAAAAATAAAAATTACAATAAACATCAGATGATGGTAATAGTTAAAATGATCTGGTAATAAATGTTTATTGTTATTTTTTTCTTTGACCTTGGATTGAGGAGTATTATTTGATGAATGAAATGTAATGTTATTGTGTTCTGTCATTTACTATTAAATCATCCCGAACATAATAACTTATTTCTAATGGTTCAGCAACAAGTGCATTAGGTTTCTAGGTGAGAAGTCGTGAAACAGGAGAAACACGGGGTTCCAAGGCAACACTGTAATTAACTCTGGATATGAAGTCAAGTGGACAATTTACTAATAGAGAAGTAACACGCCGTGGGCGTCCCTTGCTAAATTCTAAAGACAACAGTCTAATCTACTAGTAATTCTTTTCTTCAACAAGTGCGCACTATACACTGTTTTTTTATTGTTTATTTACCTTCCATTTTTTTCTTCTAGTACCGCCTCTATTATAGTTAACATACTTTTGGTTAGTTGCAGTTGCAGTTAGCTGAATGCAACACTATTACAACTATAATTCTTTAGTTGTAGATTCAGTTTCTATTGATATGGTTTTCCTTTATACTTATATATTTTGACTTCCGAGCTTACCGAAGGTAATGGAAGCTGTGTGATAATTATGAAGAACAAAATATTTGACGTCTCCGATTTCAAAAATTCAAAAACAGAAATCCGTTTCAGACATCAGGGAACATTTTTGGCTCCGTGTCTGTCGCTCAATTTTTACGAAGAACATTTCTTAAAAACTGCACCTCTCATTTTAATGAAATTTTGATTTCAGGTCACAGTTAGCCCTTTGTTGGTCTCATATAAGTTTGATTTGACTCACTTTTATTTATACTCAGAGAATAGATTTTAGAATAGATTAAGACCAAGAATAGATTTTAAGGAAATTTTAAATAAAAGGGTAATATACTACCACATGATTGTTTACATTATCCAAATGATAAGGAGTCAAATGTGTAAATGCCTGCTTATAGACTAAGTGTTATAAATAACGATTTTCTTACATCCCACAATTTTACCATTTATTATTATTATTAAAATATGTTGGTTCGCAAAAATTGAGCGACAAACCGACATGGAGCTAAAAAGTTCTATGATTTCTGTCTTGGAATTTTTAAAATCGGAGACATAAAAAATTGTTCGTTCCTCAGAACAATCACATAGCTTCCGTTACCTTCAGTAAGGTTGGAAGCGAAAAAAAATAATAAAAAACATATAACGTTCATTAAATAGTGTTACGTATTTTCTTTGCTTTTATTCTCTTCTTCTGCTTTTATTCTTACCTATCTCTATACTATAATATTAAATAAACCAATACCAATTACAAAGAAGAACTAATTTATAAAACGACGTAATTTTACAAATAACTGCAATTACAAATTGTAATGATGATAGCTTTGTACGTCAGTAAATAAAGCAAAGTAAATAGACTGCAACTCGTAATTAAATGATACTAGTTCTGTGCTCTGTACACTATGTAAGGTTTAATATTATTATATAAGAATGATTACCATAAATATTTATGCAAGGTATGTCATATCTTGTTTGAACCCTCTTATGTAGGTATGATTTAAGAATAGTGGGTGACTAATACTTATGAACCCTTTCACATCCCAATGGACCTCTTTCTAATTTTAGTGCATGGATTTCGTTTCGTGTCTGATATGCAACATTACATTATAACATCGCGATTTAAAAATATTTTTATGACGAACACAAAATAATAGAAATGACAAAAACACGACTTTTGTTAATTTGTCATCCAATATTTTTTTAGTTAGGACATTAAATTCTTATGTACATAAGTTGGTGCTACAAACTCAATAGTGCTATAATTAAAGACAATCAAAAACAAATAAGTGAAGAGAATTGATTTTCGTACAATTCAACTTAAAGAGGAAGACATATTCTGTTTGGCAAATTTTGGGTGATCTAATTTCATATTACTATTATTGAAATATGTTTTCTTTAGTATATGGGTTATTAATTTTTTAGTACCCAATATTGCTTCCGAGCTTACCAAAGGCAACGTATGCTATGTGATCTTTCTGAAGCTCGACAATTTTTATGTCTCCGATTTCAAAAAAACCTGGACAGAAATCAGTTTCAGACATTAGGGAACTTTCTAGTACCGTGTCTGTCTGATGGTGTGTCAGCGTCAGTCTGTCTGTCGTAACATTTTTGCAAACATATACGTATCTTAAAAACTACTCGTCCAATTTTAATGAAATTTAGATGATACGTCATAATTAGCCCATAGTTTGTCCCATTTAAGTTTCAACCATCTGAATTAATTTGTTTTTTCTTCCATATGGGCACAAATATGTGCTACACTAATTGGAAGACTATTTTTATGTTACATTTAATAGAAACAGTGGCTCTTACGTTATTGAACGTGCATTTTATCTGTTATTGTTTATTTTTAACATTGTTATTGCTAAAAACATGTTTTAATTCCTCTCCCTCCATTTTTAAGGTTACTTATATTTTAATTACGACTACTTAAGTTTGGCTATCTGATATATTCTATTGGATTTAGTATTCAAAATACTAAATCCAACAACCACCAATACTACTTTGGTCGTATGGATTAAATTACTTATCACGTCTACTCGCCCACCACTGAATTAAGGGTTGGTACGAGGTCGTGGGTTCGATCCCTCGTCGCGATGCTCTGATTTTTTTATGGCTTACTAATGATCACATCATACTTGCTTTGGCGGTGCGATGTACAGAGGTATAATGTGCAAAGTTGCTTGAACTCTTTATCACGGGGCTAGTAAAATGGGCCTAGGCCTAATAGATGGCCTAATTGCTAAGTTCGGTCAAGTGGTTCGAACTACTACTACTACTATAATAAAAGCAAATTCTACGAGTAGTATTTGCATGTACTATGAGTATAGCAAATACGGGTATAGTATTTGCTCACACTTTATATACCGACAGTAATTTTGATTAAAGATTTATCGCACATTACTAATCAAATAACCACATTAGCGATGTCGAAACCATTCTTTATAATTTCTTGTAATTGTGGTTTTTCAAATAAATGAATAAAGTTGACTCTCAAGTTTTATTTAAAAACAACAGATTCTGTGATTACAAAATGCTGTGTAAGTTATACGAAGATTACACATGACGCTCTATTATAAACATTGCGCTAACTCAGCTGCAGTATAATGTGCAAGTACTGTTCACTTGCACTCTCGTCAACATTAAAATAATGCTTGTTTTAATGTTTATAACAAATCTCATGTCGTTAATGACATCTCTAACGGCTGTATTTCTTAATATGTTTTCAGCTGGGAAATATGTCATATGACCTTGTTCGCTCTGTAGTCTTTAATGTCATAATACCTTATTTAGTCTGTTTCGAGATATTAGTAAACAATATTTTTTTAACAAAGTATAATGATTATTTGTATATAATAAGAAAAATAATAATCTCTGAAATTTAATGTTAAGCATCGAATAAAAATGATAAATTACTACTTAATAATATTTGTGTGTAAATTAAAAAAAAAAAGTTCGCACATAAATTAAATTATGAATTATTATATTTTTTGACTGATAAGGCATTTTTTTCTCATATCGTTACTTTCCTTTTGCCTTATATCTCTTATCTAATTAATGGCATCTGTTTTTGTTTATTTTATTTTTTTATCAGTGAAAATAACTGTACTCTGTACAATGGAAAGATATAAATATTTAATTTCACAGGTTTTTAATCTTGTTTATTTTTCCTTTTGATATGTACGCTTTATATTTTTGTTAAGACTGAGTTAGTTTTTTTACTTTTAAATATAGAGAGAAAGTATTGTGTTGGCGAGATTCTAAATTCGATTTTGAAATTTTGATGGATTACTCGTTTTGAGGTCCTTTGAGTCCAAAAAAGTAGATTTTAAAAAATGTCTTGGTTGTCGTCTGGCTTCTGTGCAAACGCGTAAATCCAAAACTACTGGACTGATTTTGACGGAATTTGCGGTATACATGTTCAGAAAAATACAAATCAGAAAAGTGAGAACAAAATTATTTCTCGAAAACTGTTCCGACTAATTTGATTAAAAAATTATAAAATGTAGTCCATTTAATTACGAATCTAACGATATATTCCGTTTTAACGGGAAAATCTAGTTCCTGAGAAAATTGCTTTAAACGCGGACGGTGAGAGGTTCGATTCCCCGCCGAGGAAAAGTTATTTTTATGGTAAATTTTGATAAAATGTTCAATAATAATTAAATGTACCTACAAACACTCGAAAACTAATTAATGGGAAACTATGGGCTAAGGGCTTCGTAATTATGAACTCGGTATAGAAGAAAGATTGTCTGAGTTGTCTCAGAAATGTTTTTTTTTTTTTTTTTTTTAATATTAGGAACAATTTGTTTCAAAACATTTATGTATACGAAATATTCTGAACCTACATATTCTTCTATAGAACCACTCTATATACTTGTTTTTTGTTCGTTTATTTTTTAACATCGAAAGTATTAATTTCACTTGTGCTAAATAGTGCTTAAAACGTATAATTATGTCGAAATCTAATAGATAGGGATCACGCAAAACTTTCCTGCCTTACACAGCTGTAAGAAAAAGGAGATATTTTAAAATTTGCAAATTTGCATTTATTTTGCACGGAAGCTATCGCTCGATCTAATCATGTTAAAGATTATTTGCAATATATAATTATATTTAAATCCGGGATAACTTTTTTTTCTCTCTCTTATCGTTATTATATTCAGTAATAGATTGCTTATACTGTGAAGCTTTGATTAAGTTATTATTAATCTTAGCGTATTTAAGATATTTGTATGTTTAATGATGATGTGGCTGTGTTCTTTGTAAAATTCATTTAAAAACGATTTGAGTCATTCCGATCAGACGATGAGATGAGTAGATAAGGAATCAGAGCAGAACTTAACAGCCTGAGGCTTCAAATCTTTAGATTTGATCATCTCGCCTCCGATATGATCTGTTTCGCTTCTTTAGATCCGTGTTGTTGCCATTTATGTAGGTCTTGACGGCGTGCGAATTCATTATCAAATTTCTAATTTTGACCTTTTGATTTTTATACAAGTACAGTGTATATATTTATATACAGTGTAAGTAAAGAATTTGTACAGTCTAACATAGTGCTTTTAAAAAAAAAAAAAAAAAAAAAAAAAAAAAAAAAAATCTTTTTGTTTTATATGATGAAAAAGAGAGAAACAATAGAAAAATAAATACTCATTTGTTCCATTTTATGGAAAAACATCGAATCATGAATATTTGTTTTTGGGCATTGAATCCATAAATCAGCATTTCAATGATTTCCAATGTCAAAATATGTATGCATTTGTCTATTTGAAGGTGTTAAATTATTTAGCATTGATCCATTGTGATCAATCCATTTGATCCGCTAGGAGCTCTGATATAATTTTATATCAAATTGAGAACATCTATCGGCGAAATATAGTATTACAATGAATACAAGTGAAAAACTAATCTACCTCCTGTAAAATCCTAACTTCCTGGCTCAATATATTTAAAAAGCATCACATTTTTCATTTCGTTTTTTTTCCGTGAAGGAAAATACATCTATCCCTCAGAGCTAAAACATATTATATCCATGTTCAAACTATAAATAATTGTAATTTATATACTCGGATATGATCCAGAACTCAACTATGAAATATTATGCAAATAAAATCTAGTGTTACATTTATTCACACTGACAATGTACCTGAGTAGAGTGCTACGATATAGAGTGAAACATGATTCCAATGTTTTGAGATTGTACATCATTCAGAAGAATGTTACGGACTCAGAATAAGACGTGAGTATGAATCATCCCGTATCTTATTATATATGATAGGAAGGCATACACCTAGCCTACTATAAATCGACCGTAAATTGATTACAATGAGATTACGGCTACAAGGAAACCCTACAATTAAACTTGTTTTATTATCTATTCAAGTTTAGAAAATTTCCCCTTGATATACTCGAGCCCAATAATTCCTTTGTTTAGATAAACGTTTCGGTTTAGAAAAGAAAATAATTTGCATAAAATCAAATTACATTAGCTCGCTGTTTATAAGATGACATTAATCCAATGTACATTTTTTTTTTTTTAATATGTCAATACTAATCAGTTGGCCTCGATCGAATATGCATGATGTGAGCTTTAAACATGTCTATCTTTCAATAAACTTATTTATATAGGCGGTTTATGAATGAGCAGCTTGGAAATAAAATTAATTGGTTAAAGTCATTGTAGCTTTATTACCTTGTTTTAAAAGACAGATCGTCAAGTGTAGATACTACATATTGATGTACATACTTGTGTGTTTGTTAATAAGCGATAATTGAAACTGGGTAGGTTTGTTAATGCGTAGGCTTTGGCGGCAGGTGCCGTCATAACGGTTTAGGTGTTTCGGTGATGATAATGTTTTGATGAATTTTAAAAATTCTCAAAGATCACACGGTGACACTAATGTCGTGACATTGAATGCCGTGAAACTGTTTGACAATCGCCGTCTTTTTTTCCCTGAAAAACCAGGAGAATTAATAAAACAGGGAGAAAGAGAAGGATTGTCAACTTAATTCTTTTGTGAATAATAGAGAATGAATGGCTAATGTAATGACTGTTGTTGAAATCAAGATGGCAACACTGCTTTTTAGTCCTCATTTGGGATTTGAATGGTCATTGATTTATTTACAATTGCATCTAAATAACATTCTATTTGCGTTTTATTCGATTTTTTTTGTTTGTTTTAGTTTTATATTTTTGAAACTACTTTTACTAACTTTTTTTGGCTGTAATAAGTGCTGCTAATCTTGTTTATTATCGATATAATGTGCATTTGTATTAGTATTTTTTTCCTTCTGAAGAAAATATATATTGCATGTACCTCAGGAGTAAAGTGCTACTTATAATAATACCCTCGTTACTCCCTTATAAGCGTTGTTCCCTGGGCTACGCCTCAGGATTTGAGAATCATGGTTCCTACTCCTTCGGTACCTATATCGCCTCAGGAACCAACTTAGTCTCGCAGTGAATAATGGCTAGCTTTACTTCCTTGGTGCATAAATAACTATTATAACTTTATAAGTTACTTAAACATAAAATAATGTAATACCTCTGCCACCAAAAAATGAAAACTTCAAGATTGAATTTCATGTTTTGTGTTAGATTATACTCGTATACTAAAAGCAGAATAGAAAGAATAAAATTGCACCTTATAATAAAGTATTAAACTTTAAAGTATTATTTAATAATAATAATGACGCTACTCCAAGTATTGAATATTTACACATTCTAACAGCCTATAAATTTCGATTTGACTTAATTCTAATTCACTCATTAAATCATTTTTCGACGTCGCAAAATGACACCGAATTGTCGGAATGACACTTGAATAATTTATTGAACTTCGCCGCTCTTGTTCTCATGAAACAAAACCTAAGCGGCTCATTATTCCAACGTTTATAAATAAGTGTTTGAATATAAAGTGAAGTTGACATTGTGGATTATATTCCTTAAATTCCAAGCCTAAGAGATCGTGAACCACAATTACACTGATTGCCCTATTACCAAACACGAATAATTAAATGAAAATAAAAAAACAAAACAAAAAACCAATCCATTCATTAAAATCTGACAAGCAGTTTGATTTATAACTCCATTGAGATTCAACTGTAGTCTTAAATCCAATCAATAAATCGAATTATCTTATGGTCCCTCTATATTATAATTGCATGAAAGATTGACTCCATTTAACGCCAGAAAAATTAGACGTCTAATCGTTCATGTAATAGCATAACCAATGCAATATTTTATAGCTGGAGTGCGTGTGTGTGTATATATATATATATATATATATATATATATATATATATATATATATATATATATATATATATATATATATATATATATATATATATTGTTCACGCACTCCAATTACGTGTAACTTAAAGGTTTGACTGCTCATTACAATGTGAAAATGATGAATGCTTGCTTAATTACATTTGACGTGCAAACTTATTTAGTAGGTATAAAAGCATACGATATATAATGTTTCAACGCAATTAGATATCGAGGATTATTATAAAATGTGATATTGATATTTCTTGAATTATCCGTTCTTCAATTACGCATAATCGTAGACACTGTTATTCCTTGTTACTTCTGACGGCCTTTAATGACAATAAACTGAATTATATATATATATATATATATATATATATATATATATATATATATATATATATATATATGAATAAAAGAAGAGAACAGAGAATATATATAATATATATATATATATTATATATATTATTATATATATATAATATATATTATATATATTTGTTTTCTGTGTATATATATATATATATATATATATATATATATATATATATATATATATATATATATATATATATAGTATATGTGGGTGTGCGTATTACTTTTAGTACGATAGGGATTTATCTCACTAGGAGGTATAAAAAATACTTTATTAAGAACCGATTAAAAGATTATAGTAATTAAGTTTTTTAACATATCAACGAAAAATTCATGAGTATTTATTAAAATTGATCATTCAGATAAAAATTAAAGTGAGAGTCAAAAGTTTCGTTTCTAAATCTTATGAAATTAATTAAACATATATATTATATATAAGTTGTTGAAATCTCTTATATATAATTAAATACAAAACATGTTCGAATAACAGCCGCACTTTCCTATTCACTTATTTATAAATTGATCAAATATTAAAGATAAATATATATATATATATATATATATATATATATATATATATATATATATATATATATATATATATATATAATAAAAGTTAATTAAAAAAGGATGTATAAAATAAACAAATTAATTATCGAAGAAAAACTAAATCTTAATTGATTTTTATAAGTTAGAAATAATAAAAAAAGTTTGTTTATAATGGCCTGTTAGATCAAGGCTAGATTAAGTCAAAGATATAATCAAAATGAAATAATGTATTTAGGACATATATTCTGTATATATATTATATCTTTATAAGGTGATATTTTGACTGGATATCTAGATTTATTTTTTTCAATACTTCGATAAAACTTAAAATTGCTAGTTATTTGTGAAATACGAGTAATTCCGGTCAAATTAGTTTCCTTTTAAAGTTGAAAAAATAAACTAGGTATTGAGAATAGTCATGTTTAAATTAAAATAAAACTTTTTATTATAATAACTACGATTCGATTACCTCTTTAATGTTTTATAGATTATTAGGAACAATCAAAGAATAAGAAACAAAAGTGTTTATCATTATCAATATCTAACAACATGTCAATGAAATCTTAAGTTCCTTTCAGTTTTCAATTTATTAAAAAAAAAAGGGCATGTTTTTACTGCTGAATTCAACACTTAAAAAATGTTTATAAGTTGTACTAGATTGGGGAGCTATCTTATCTTAATTTGATAATTTTAAACTGTGAGAAAAAAAATTAATTAATTTAACTTTTAGAAAACACAACAAAACATACTCATATTGTTTATTTCGTGGGGAAAACAATTATCATAGAAATGTTTTTGAGGATTGAATCCACTTATTGACATTTCAATGTTTTTCCATGAAGTGCAGAGAATCAATATACATTTGTCTAATTGATATAGTAGATGGATCTTAAGGTGTGAAAGTATGAAACATTAATCCATTTTGATTTCCATTTGGTCCGCTAGGAGCTCTGATATCGTTTTATATAAAATGTCCACTTTTATCGGCAACATATAGTACTACAATGAATACAAGTAAAAACCAATCTACTTCCTATTATAAAATTCTAACTTCCTGGCACGATATTTAAAAACGTCTCATTTTGCATTTCGTTTCCTAAAACTACAGCCCGCCTATCGTCAAAATATTGTACTATAAATGAAAACCTATTGACCTCCTGTTTAATCCTAACTTCCTGGCGCGATATTTAAAAGGGTCATATTTTTTCATGTAATTTTTTGCAGGACGGATATTTCTTCTGTCTCCCAGAGCTAAAACATGTCAATGATTAAAAATGCGTTTGTTTTGTTAAATCCTTTAAACAAGTTTTGATTTTGTTTCTTTGTTGTGTTGCTGAAAATCTTTAGAGGGTTAATTAATTCTCTTTCAGTCATCCAACTGAGCTAAAACTTGGCACATAGACTCTGTACCAATATAAAAACATTTTATTACATTTTAGTATTATTAGGATTATTGATTATTATTATATCTATATAATATTATATAAAGGATTTATAATAAAGTCAACTTGGTTTTTATGGTTCTTTAAGGTTTTTTGGTAAAACCTTATAGTTTCGTTCTTGTGTCTGTCACTCTGTACGGTTCCAATAAATTTTTAATCAAAAGAGATAATAACATGAAACTTTGCCGTATTAAAGAACGTTTTGACTTTTGACGAGCACACGGGAAAAATATGGCAAACTCAAAATTATCAGCTGATCAAATTAAAAATGGCGGATAATTCATGTCTCACGGAAAAATTGTGTTTTTAAATTTTAAGTGGGGTATTAAATAAAAGGTGTTGAAGAGTAGATATAACACTTGTGGATAGTGTTTAATTTTTCATGTAATTTAGTCAACAAATATCATCATTTTGCGTGTCCCCCCCCCCCCCCCCCAAAAAAAACAATATTTTTGGTGTTACAATGAATATAAAAAATCTGCGATGTGCTAGGCTATAGAAAAAAATAAGAATAGCAATTTTATCTCTTTAACTGGGAATCCCTTTTTGATTTACAGGATTTTTTTTTTAATATTAAGTAGAGTATCAAATTAATTAAAGGTATTGAAGAGTAGATTAAAAAAAATATAAAACTTGTGTAAATCGTATAATTTTCCACGCCATTTATTCAAAAAGCATCAACATTTTCCGTCCCCCCCCCCCCCTCCCACCCATTCATTCTAACTTATTTCATGTTCACAATACCAACGTAACCCTCTTTACGTGAGACTTCACCCACAACCATTTTATTTAAAATTATTTTTATCTATTCATTGGCTTATAAAATAGAGAAAACAAAGCACTAAATTACGTAGGGTAAACTTTGCTAGTTTCAAGATAGGAGTCCACAAAGGCTATTTATTATTCTGTTTGTTATTGAGTTTGTTTACATTATTCTTATCATGGGATTGTTAATTATTGTTTGCTCTTATTATTTACACGTATTATTTACGTGTGAACTTTGTTTCACATTTCATACCTAGTAAATTTTTAATATGTTTGACACATGTATCTTTTTTACAAAAAAAAATTATTTGAGTTTTGACGGTGTTTTGTTAAGTGTTTTTTTGGCAGTGCCCACTCAAGCATTTAAGTTATTTTAAGTTGAGGCCGTTGTGGACCCAGAGCCGCGGTATTCTTTATTAACCCTCTATTACACACGTGTCAGGCTTAATAGCTTCTCTGCTAAGCTCCTTAAAAAAAAACTACAAACCTGACCCGGTTTTCACCTTTTTCGACTACTTCCCGCGACCTTTACCGAGGAAGTCTTCTAGACTTGGTTATATTTGAACGTCCGTCCTTACCCTTGTCACCTTTTTAGTATTTTTTTTTTTTTTTTTTTTTTTTTTTCTGTTTAATAACCGATTTAGCTGCCTTGACTCAGCGCTCCGCGCCTCCGTATTTGAAATAAAATATTTCATTGTGACACACCGAGCTTATAAACTCAAGGCCTGGAACTATTTACAAGACCCTATAGCTTTTTGTATAGTTTAACAAATTGAATGTAAATGTTTGTTTATCAAAATGTATATTCTTCGTTTGTGAAAATAATATTATTAAGTTATAAAAAACGATAACATAATATATGTCTGCTTGATATTCCATTCAGAAACATTTTATGTGTCTATCTTTGAAATATATTATGAATAAATGTTTCAAAATGATTTTATAGTTGATAAAAATTAGAAGACTGCATTTATAAATATATTTTTTAAAAGACAACATAATTTTATTAACTATTAAATTTACCTTAAAATTTAATTTTATTCGTATTTCTTTGAAATATATTATAATAAATGTTTGAAAATTATGTATAGTTTGTTAAAAAATTAGAAGACTATATGTATAAATGTATTTTTTTTAAAGAAACAACATATTTTAATATATTGCTTTAATTAACTATTAAATTCACCTTAAAATTTAATTTTAATACGAAAATCTGTCCCATGTTTCCCCATTTATTTTCACATTTAAAAAAGCATTTAAACGCTTTGTAAGTTGAAATCGAGGACCTTCTCTTTGTAGATTTACAACTACTACTGTTAATTGCTGCTCGTATTCATTTATCATTTTATTTTTTATTTTTATTTTTTTTTATTTTTTTTTTTTCATCCATATAGCTTTAAGGTCGTTCATATTAGAGAGAAAATACCTCTTTTCTCACCCGTCTTTGGCATCATTAGTGTCAAAAATTTAATTAAAAAAATAAATTAATAAATACAATTATATCTCTACTTTTCTGTGTCCTACAGATTTTAATATTTATAAATATGATAAATTACTTTTTATGATAAACCTGATGTAAGTAAGATTTTTTTTTTTTTTTTTTACTAATCATAAAGTTTAATTATTGCACTTAATCATTTTTATTTATAATGATTAAAATGATCAGTGAACTAATTAATTAGACAAACTTGTTACTTTATGGAATTACTTACTTTGTAAATTGACGATCCGACTTATAAATTACTTTATAAGGTTTTTCTTTCCATCTGTAAATGGGTATAATTTGTTGAAATGTTACTTAATCTTTACGTATGAGATTTAACCTTTCAGTTTAAATTAGTCCCTTTTTTCCACCTTATGATCTTATAGATGTTGTAGATCAAACTGCACTTGTTTGTCGTGACTGGTGAAGATTGTAGAAATTCTACCGTCTAGTTTTCTTCGACGTTGTGCAATATGTAGGTGTGTAAATAAGTGTCCTTTGTAACGCTACACTTTTTATTTATTTATCTAACGTGTGAATTTATATGTGCATAAAAGTGCCAAGTATCTAATTACATTTTATTTATTCTCATGGTGGTTTTGCCGTATGAAAGACGCTTTTGTGAAGTATTATTAGTGGTCTTTGTTTTCCTATGCCTTATTTGGTTTTTATATATGTATAACTGCATTTTCATGATTTACTTCTGTTTAATGCTAAATACTTTTATTATTTTTTTTTTTTTGTTACGACTTATAAAGAACACTGACAGTAAATGGTATTATCAACGCCATCGAAGATGAGCTTCCTTTACCTGCAGTCTCTAAATCCGTTCATTCTTGATCATCTGCAGAAAGAATGATCCCTAAGTAATTTCCTTTTTAATTTCGTTCTGCAAACTTAAACAATTAATTCTTCTGAAAAATCTTAACCCAGTATTTCAAACGACGAATTATTTAATCCTTTCATCGTCTATTTCTTGTTATAACTTGCTCAATTATTCAACTTTATAATCGAACCAGGCTGTATTAATGAAGACACTTTCAAATAAAATACTAATGTCTAAGGCGCCATTACAAGCCTGCAACTAATTGCATACTTGACTTTATGCATCGTTACTAAACTACCGCCGCCGCTTGTTTTTATTTTTTTATTTATTTTTTTTATCACGTATTCTGCATATTGATGCAAATCGGTCGCGTTGCAGGTCGTTTGAATTTTAAAGCGAATTCTTAGCCTATTGATTTTAAGTCGTGATTTTTTCCCCACTTGTTTTTCACCGCTCTCTTGTCAAAGCTGGATTGTCTTGGGAATCGTAGTTATTGCAGGAGCACACAAGTGAAAGGCAAAATAATGGTTTACCTGGTGAGTACGAGGCACGAATATAAAAAATCCAATTGTACCTTAGGGGTTACACCTTGTGAACCTATATCGTAATTCTAACATGTGTATCTCTTACCTGGTATTCAGGGCATTTCCGTTCTAATGTCTGAAAGTACTTTTTTTTAATATCGTGCCATCTGGACTTTTTTAAGTCTAGTTTATTTTTAGAACTTTATACAACCAAGTTAAAGTTATTCGTGACTAGAAATTAAGCGAGACTATACGACACCGTCTAAGTTAAGACCTTTTTTCTGTAGAACTGTGGTCAAATAGAAGAAAACTTCGACGTCATTCGCTTAGAATTTCAACATTGCAACAAGGATAATAATTGTCATTATTCGGTTTAGAATTCATAATTTTTTTTATACTAGAACTAAACTATTATAAATTCATCTTGGTACTTAGGCTTCCGCGGTTGATGTCACCATTAAGTTGTTGTGCTTTCCGACGTTTCGCCTCCTATGCTGGAGGCATCTTCAGGGGTGTACATGTTGTTCTGAGTGAGGGACAACCTGGGAAACGTCCTAAAACAGATCGAACATGACGCAGTCTCCACCGGAAGACCCAGAACTTTTATAAAATCAATCTTTTTTAAAATTTTGGAAATTGTAATGGCAATTAAAAAAAGTTATAGTCTGGAAAATGAACTACTGTACTGATTTCAATAAAATTTCGTACCTATACGTACCTGTACGATATATATATATATCTATATATATAAAAGTCAACGTATGTGTGTGTGTGTGTGTGTGTGTGTGTGTGTTTGTTCTTTATACAAATCTACAGTTTTAGTCCAATCTCGATGAAAATTTGCACACTTGACCTTCAAAGCAAGGAAACAATCAAGGTCTACATGAATTTTCGAAATTTCAATTTTGGTACACAGGAGTACGGGGTACAAGTAATAAATACGGGGTCAAAGTAATGAATACCCTTCATGATGCATATCGTTGAAAAGCTCTTTAAGGGTACAGTAATTGTTGTTATGTACACTTTTGTCATATTTTCATTTAGGAGGGGGGTAAAATAGAAAAATATAGCTATATCTTATTTGTTCTTTATACAAATCTACAGTTTTAGTCCGATCTCGATGAAAATTTGCACACTTGACCTTTAAAGCAAGGGGAAAAACAAGGTCTACATGAATTTTCGAAATTTCAATTTTGGTACACAGGGGTACGGGGTACAAGTAATGAATACGGGATCAAAATAATGAATACCCTTCGTGATGCATATCGTTGAAAAGCTCTTTAAGGGTACAGTAATTGTTGTTATGTATAGTTTTGTCATATTTTCATTTAGGAGGGGGGTAAAATGGAAAATATAACTATATCTATGTATAGAAAGAAGATATCTATATAAGAGAATGTCTTTTATACAAATCTACAGTTTTATCCCAATTTGATGAATATTTACACTCTTTTTCTTCCAAACAAGGTGAAGGTCACTGCCTACATCATTTTCCAAAATTAAAATTTTGGTACACAGAGGTACGGGTTACAAATGTCAAAGTAATGGATACCCTTCATGATGCATATCGTTGAAAAGCTTTTTAAGAGTACAGTAATTGTTGTTAAGTACGTTTTTGTCATATTTTTATTTAGGAGGGGGGTAAAATGGAAATCTATATCTATATCTATAAAAGTCAACGTATGTGTGAGTGTGTTTATGTTCTTTATACAATCAACAGTTTTAATTCGATCTCGATGAAAATTTGCTCACTTGACCTTCAAAGCAAGGGGAAGATCTCTGTCTACATAAATGTTCGAAATTTAAGTTTTGGTACACAGGGGTACGGGGTACAAATGTCAAAGTTGAAATCCCTTCATGATGCATAGTGTTGAAAAGCTCTTTAAGAGTACAATAATTGTTTTTACGTGCATTTAGGGGGTAAATGGAAAAATATATCTAAAAGTCAACGTATGTGTGTATGTTCTTTATACAAATCCATAGTTTTAGTCCGATCTCGATCAAAAAATGCACACTTGACCTTCAAAGGAAGAAAAAATCAGTGTCTACATGAATTTTCTACATTAAATTTTGGTACACAGGAAACAGGGTACAATAACGAATACGGGGTCAAAGGACTGAATACCCTTTATGATGGATATCGTTGAAAAGCTCTGTAAGATTACATTAATTGTTGTTATGTACAGTTTTGTCATATTTGTTTTCATTTAGGAGGGGGTAAAATAGAAAAATATAGCTATATCTTATATAAAAAGAAGAGTGTCTGTATGAGGGTATGTCTTTTATACAAATCTACAGTTTTATCCCAATTTGATGAATATTTACTCACTTTCCCTTCAAAGCAAGGGGGAGGTCACTGTCTACATGAATTTTCGTAATTTAAATTTTGGTACAAAGGGGTACGGTGTAAAAGTGTCAAAGTAATGGATTCCCTTCATATGATGCATATCGTTGAAAAGCACTTTAAGAGAAAAGTAATTGTTGTTATGTACAATTTTATTTAGGAGGGGGTAAAATGGAAATTTATAGCTATATATATATAAAAATCAACGTATGTGTGAGTATGTTCTTTATACAAATCTACAGTTTTAGTTCGATGTCAATAAAAATTTGCCCACTTATCCTTCAAAGCAAAGGGAAAATTACAGCCTACATGAATTTTCGAAATTTAAGGTTGGTACACAGAGGTATGGTACAAGTAATGAATACCCTTCATGATGCAATAGCTCTTTAAGAGTACAGTAATAGTTTTTATGTAGAGTTTAGTCATATTTTAATTTAGGGGGGGGGGGGGGCGAATTTAGGATATAATTACCTTATCAAAGAGGAGAGGAGGGGGTATAGAAATAGGTGGGAGAGATAGAATCTAGATATTCTTGCATAGTAAAATAATTTATATGTTTCATTATGGTTGTTTATAAACTTATCTAATTATAATAACACTCCGTAGCGAAGCACGGGTACCCAGCTAGTATTTGAATAATGAAGATTTGTTATGATTAGTATACATTTACAGTATAACATAACAATGCTTATACTTATAATATTATCTTATCAAATCTTTATCAGGATTACTTAGCTTTGATGGTTGCTTATTTGATAATCTGAAGATCTTTACGCGATATTATTCAAGTGCAGTGTATGAATTGTTTGTATGCACATGATTAATATAGGGCTTTTTAATATGTTTTTTTGTCGTCTGGAGCATATAGTTGTTTTATTGGTTAGCTAAACATTTGCGCCACATGAGATTATGTTCTTAATAAAATTGGCCTATGTGCCAAGAAATAGGTTTTTATGCACCAATATGTCATTCAACATTGATTTGCCAAATGTGTTGTTTTAATCATTGTATTTATACATAATGCTTTAATGATAGCATAGCTATTTGAATATTTATACTTAATTTTATGTTGACAGTAAAATTATTTGGTTCTATTTATCTATTTGCCTCAATACAGTTAAACATTTTGTCAGGTTTATAGGGCTTCTTTGGTAAAACCAAAAAAAGAAACTAATAGTTTCGTTCCTGTGTCTGTATGTCACTCTGTACAGTCCCAATAACTTTTGAATCAAAAGAGATAAAAAACATCAAACTTTCCAGTTTTAAAGATCGTTTTGACGCGCACACAAAAAAAATATAGCGATCTCAAAATTAGCAGCTGTTCGAATGCAAAATGGCGGCTAATTCCTGTCACGGGGAAAGTGTTTAATTTGCCATTTTGTCAATAAATATCAAAATTTTGCGTTTATGATTTATTTTGCGTGAATTTTTATGATTATTGTGTAGACAATTTTATCTTTCCGTACCTCCGTTCTTCTGTATCCTACACCTACACCATCAACTTTCTGTTCTGTTTATATCTTTCACATCTTTTATTTCGCGACATTCATTTCTTGACGTTCATTTATCGAGGTCTTCTTACAAAATGGCTTTGTTAAGGTCATGTTTGAAAGGTTAATGTTTCATATCTCAGGAATCATTAATATTCGGATATCCCTCGTCTTTAATTCCATATAAGATTGGAAGAGTGCGGAAAATTTAATTTATTTAAATTTCAAAATATTATCTGGTTATATCCTCTTGCTATAATATATGTATCCTCAAATGTATTATAAATTATTTTGCAATCAGATATAATATTATGTTTTGCTGCTGAGCTTACTGAAGTTAACGGAAGCTATGTGATCGTTCTTAAGAACGCAAAATTGATGTGTCTCGGATTTCAAAATTTCCAAGACAGAAATCCCTAATATTTGAAACATTAGGAAATATTTTTGGCCCCGTGTCTGTCTGTCGCTCAATTTTCGCGAAAACTGCTCGTCCGATTTTAATAAAATTTGGATGGTAGGTTATAATTAGCCCATTATGGTGGGATATAATATGTTTCAACCCTCTGTTGAAAGCGCCCATTTGTTTCTCTTTCACAAACGCACAAATATACATTTATTTACACTAATATCTCCAAATCAAAAGTACTCATCTGCTTTTTATGAAATGTGTATGGTTTTGTTGAAAGAGAGCCCTAGATTAATTTCAACCGTTTGTGCTCGCTAAATTAAAACTGTAATTGTTGTAAAAAAATCAAAACAATTTTGACAGATTAAAGAAAAAACGGGGGGAATTGGTGTAAATACAATTTGGCAGGCGTATTGGCCCATCCCACTGCCATTCATAAGCGTGCCGAATTTGATGATTCTAGCCACCCTATAAGTATTGAAAAACTACACTAATCTTAGTTGCCAGCTCAATATAATGTATAAAACGATGGAGATGCCACGAAAAGTCATTTTTGATTTTATATGTTCCGTCCTTAGATTTAGAATTCATGAGTCAAAAGGCTAGTTTAAAATTTTTAAAAGTAGGAGCTGATATAAATCATTTTATTTCAAATAAATCATTTATATTATTTTTCCTAATAACCCTGAGGTAACTCAGTTCAGAATAAGTTATTTGCGGTTATAGCTGAATTAACACCTTGAGTTGTACAGTACCATCTTTGGCTGGGACATTGATTGTAGGTTTGTATTGATATGTGTGACAAGTTAAATGATGAATTGCTCTTTAAAGAAGGTTTAAAGAAAAATATTCTGTTGGTTTTTTGTTTAACATCTCATCAATGTGAGATGTTAAACAATAAACCAATGTGAAGGCTGTATTTCTTAAAACGCCGGAGTATAGAGAATGCGGTAGACATTTATCAAATTTATATATTAGTAAAATTATTTACCGAAGATTTTAATACACACTTGGAATTAAGGATTTTATTTTGGGATGTATATTATTTAATTTGTCCTAATCATCGAATATATTGTCAAATTAAATTAATTTTAAGAATCTAAATCTTTTTGCGAACATTTTGTCGTAGATTAGGTAATTCTTGAGATTTTTAACTCTTCATCATTCTTCAAACAGGTACTCAAGAAGTATAAGATGTTATAAATTGGGCATCATGAGAGGTTAATTCGATTAACAACTACCCTTTGCAAAGATTTGTGTTTGATGCCCTCCGCTATCTTTTGCGTCTCAGTAAATGCCTTCGTCTATAAGATACTCCTTTTCCTACTGACGTCCTTGACCTAGGTATTAAACGTTTATTTATATATTAAAATAAATACCTTTAGTTGTACATTATCGTAATGTACCTCTCTACAAATTGTTTTGTCACACCTTTATTATCAAACAATAACATTCTATTTACGTTGCGTTCTTTCTGTTACGTTTAACTTCTATTCTGTCTACAAAGATGTACAATATTTGAAGGACGTATTACCGCTTAACTCAAAGATTTTGTATAAGATTGTAATATCCATTATATTTTACTATTGTTCTTGTATAAGTTATAAGAGAAATAGCTTCCAGTTTACTGATCTTGAAGTAAATTAATCTCGTCTTGTTATTGTTCCTCATGTTATTGATTATTTATTTGAACTTATTGTAACTTACAATTACTTATGTGATTGAAGATTAGTAGAGATTTTATTTCCTCTTTCGGCCCAATAAGTTCAAATAAATAATAAATTAATCTCTTTGCTTTTTTTTTTTTTTTAGGTATCGTCCATCTCCAATAACAATAGTTATTTATTTAGTCATGTTCTAATCTTTAAAACAAAATTAATTAGTGCAACATTTTTTTTTTTTTCAAACGATCATTTGAGTGGTTTTTAGCTGGATGTCTGTCGGTCTGTCACGCATACCTCCCACATTTTGTAAGCTAGAGAGTTGAAACTTACAAAATCAGTCCGCTTACCTACATGTAGTTTTTTCCGCTAATATCAAGCCCTATCAAAATAAATGGAATAATTAAAAAGTTATAAGCGTTTCTACTTTTCAATTAAGTACATTATTTGATATAGCAAAGAGTTAGTTTACGTTTTGAAATATTTATTTTTAAAATTATTTTATAAAACCTCTGTGCAATCAATTACCTTTTAACACGAAACTAATTGTTAATTTTTGTAGGAAGGTCACCTGATAAGTCTTCTAGTATGTTTTATTTATATGTGTACAATTACAATAAATTAAATGTTCTTGTTTCCTCACTAATTTAAGAATTATGTATTATAAAATAGATTCGGAGCTAAAATTAATTTCTCAACTAACTAAGGGGTATGATTTTTCTGAACATGTATTCAAAATTTATTAGAAATCAGCCTATATTAGTTAAGGTTCCTCGCGTCTGCACAGAGTACTGACAGACATTTAAAAAAACGTGTGGTGTCGCGGGACACCCGGTAGAAACGAAGTTCTTTACATTTTTCATTAAATATAAATTATAAAATCACACTGCTAAGTACGTATACATTGCTAACTACTTATACATGGCGGAGTTAGAAAAGATACAAAATTAAAAGTAACGAACTGTTTGTACCTAGCAAGAGTTAAGGCAAAATTAAAAGAAAATCATTATAGTCCAGGAGATAGCGTGCAAAAAAGTGTCTGACTAACATCAAGCTAGAATTTTGTATACAAGTCAATATTTTAGCGCCTTTTAAGAATATGTGGTCGGCTAAGTTCATCTGCGGGATATAGCTTGGTAATAGGCGTTTGAAAAAAACAAACCGATGGAGAGCGGCCATGTCTCACCAATTGTGGTGGACAATATGATTTTCATGATCCAGAGTACAGAATTAGTTAGTAGACCAAAAATCAAGTCGATATTATTTTAACACTTTATAGGTTAGTTATTCAAGTATTACTAAAAATCAACGTGGTCCCCTGTCAACGGACAAACTAACATCAACTTGATTTTTGGTCTACTAACTAATTCTGTACTCAGGATCATGAAAATCACATTGTCCACCATAATTGGTGAGACATGGCCGCTCTCCACCGGTTTGTTTTTTTCAAACGCCTATTGCCATGCTATGTCCCGCAGACGAACATAGCCGACCATATATTCTTAAAAGGCGCTAAAAGATTGACTTGTATACAAAATTCTAGCTTGATGTTAGTCAGACACTTTTTTGCACGCTATCTCCTGGACTATTATTTGTATAATTAAAGCAAGCGTCTTACTATAAATATATATTAAATATAAGAAAATAGTTGATCATGATGAGTTTATAGTGAAAGAGTATGTTTGTTAAAGGAGTTTGGATTGAAATAGGACTGTTTTCTACCTACCCGGCCAATTAATTTAAAATATATCTCTTCCCTACTCTACAGCTTCTGCTTCTATCAGGGTGAAATTTTACATGATTATATTTTATTTATTTACAAAACAAAGTGGCATTTTTGACTTGTATAACAAAAATAATCAAAACAAGTCTAGTAACAGGCTTCCTTAATAACACTTTTTCCCGTCGTTTTGAAGCTTACGTTTACGCGAGCGTTGCGCGTGAACGCTTGGGCGGATAACGTTTTCCAACGAACTCAGCCTGGGCATTGGTAAAATGAACATGTGTACCAAATTTCATCTAACTCGGTAAGCTTTTACTCAAGTTATCGTCATCTGTAGATTTCGTGACAGATTTTGCGTGACGGTGATTTTGTGACGGTGATTTTGGTCGTTTTTTTCGGATTCACTCCCAGGCTCCAGAACGTGTCATAAGGAACTTCGTTCCAAAAAAAAAAACTTTTTTGGACTCAGTGGATCTCAAGTGTGTATCCATCAAAATCTCATAATGAAATTATCGCGCCATCGCAATAATTTCTCTTTATATGAGAAAGTAAAATATCTAGCTCACATCTCAATACTTTCTGTTTACTTATAGTACTGTATAGGATAAGATTAAACAATAAAAATGTATATTTTATGATAGAATAATGTCCTAACTAATTTTGGTCTTTGATTAATTTTGAATCACTTGATCTACTTGTTCTGCGTAAAATTGGTATTATTGAATATACAGGAGACAAGGAGATAAATTGATACAATTAGATTTCTGCCGCTGTATAAAATAGGTTTTATTGTTATTATTGAAAAAAAAAGCATTTAAAATAAAAAGTTGCTCTTAAGTTTTGATTTTAGCTGTTTTATTTTTTTTTTTATCTTATCAGTTTTAAGATAATTTGATCGAAATCAAGGTGTGTTGAATGCTAAACTTACTTTGATCTATTAAGTTTTTTTTTTTTTTAAATCGTAATGTAATACTCCAATTACGCTTGGGTAATTTGTTAATGGATTCTGTAGTAAGTATGTACGTTCTTTTTCTCTTAGCCTAAAGCATTTTTTAATACACTTTTAATATTTATTTCGATCACAATCTTGTTGTTCTTGAAGCCTAGTTCCTGTAAACGATCAATTCTCCTTGTATTGAAGTGTGATTCAGTGTTTTGCTCGTGTCAATTGCATCACTGATTTGATGCAAAGCTGTCTATAATAGTGTTGGATAAGGCCTTGAGATTGGTGCAACGTATTCAGATTCATCTCTGACAAAGATGCAATTCCAAATCTGTCTTAACATCCACGTCAACTATTATTTATTAATCTGACAATTAGATCTGCAAGAATACATATTTCATAAAAAATAAATCGAAAGATAAATAAAATTTTCTTGTTAGTTAGGATTAAACTAAGAGATAAGACGGTAAATTAAATTTTTTTTTTCACAGTTGCAATGACTGAAAATTAGTGCTTTTCTCCTGTTTTACCCTATGATATTAGGCACTTCTTTAGATTGTTACTCCCCTTATGAAGAAAACAGAGGGGAGTAACAATCTAAAGAAGGTGTACGGAATGTTCTTCTTTAGTCTGTTATTCCCCTTATATAAACAGAAATGTGATAATCCTTTGTCCCAAAGTACATTGGACTAAATATACCTTTCTCTGAATAGTTATGTATTTAGTCAGTCATTTATATTCTAAAACAACATAGGGGAGTAGCAATCTAAAGAAGTACCTGATATTATTAGTTTAATTGTTTCATTTGTTTTTATATACATATCCTTTCTATAAAGTATACTATACTAATAAATACGTAATTAAGTTTTAAAAAATGGAGGCATTTTAATTGTATTGTGATCATATAAAATATGTACGCCATGTACGCTATCTGATTTCACTACAGGTTTTATTTTGCACAGGCGATATTTCTGACTTAATGTACCTTGAAGAAAAATTAACTAGCCTATCTTGAGGGGCTTGAAGTGACGATGAATTTTTATTTGTTTAGTGTTATTTTGTTTTTTTATTTTGGATCCGACCTCTTTAGCGCCCTCTAGAGCCAAAAAAAGGGGTTTTTGATAGTGTAACCTGTTAAGACAATTACGTTCGTGAAGACCAAACCGAATAAAACGTACCTTATCTTGTAGAGGAAACTTTAGAGAGATGGTACCCTACTATGAACTTCATTCAAAACGCCTCCAAGTGGAGTGAGTTATGCCTCAAAAGTTAAGTGATTTCCGATATTTAGCATGTTTTTTGTTTAGGGGTGTCATTATTTTTTTTATAAGAGGAGGATTGAAAATGATATGGTTGGGGTGCTCATAATAAAAACTAAATACAAATTAAGAGAAAGCTTAATCCAATTGCAATTGAATTATGTATTTCTGAATTTATGAACACATTGTGTTTGCAATATATCTAAAGACTATTATTCTTATGCTCTTGTCATGCTTTGATGATCTCTTGCTTGTTACTTTCTTATTAAAAGTGTCTTCCGAGTACTTAAAATTCTATTTATTTAGGTTAATACTTCTTTTCTTGTTATTGAGAATGGTAACTTAATTAATTATTACGTAAATGTTACATCTGTAACATCCATCCTCCTGATGCACCTGTGAATGATTCATAATTTGCGAAGTTATTTATAAATTTATATTTATGTAATCATCAAACCTAATTACAAAATAATCTTTTATTCATTACTAAGTATAATTAATTACGATAGTATGTAATTTCAAACAAAAGGTAAATTCTCAAACTTTGAGGATTAACAATTGTTAAATTGTGTGCCACATCAAATGTAGGTATACAGTTAAAAGTGCATTCATCTACATATTTTGCTTCCGAGCTTCGCGCTCGGAAAAAATTTTTATGCCCCCGATTTTAAAAATTCCAAGACAGAAATCCGTTTCAGACATCAGAGAACATTTTTGGTCTTGTGTCTGTCTGTCTGTGTGTCCGCGAATTATGAAACGTGCGACTATAACTTGAGTAAATGTCGACCGATTTTGATGAAATTTGGTAGAGATGTTCATTTTACCAATGCCCAGGACGAGTTCGTTAGACAATGTTATCCGTTCAAGCGTTTACCAGCAACGCTCGCGTAAACGTGAACTTCAAATTTGAAATTGGAATTTTAGGTCGGGAAAAAAATCTCACTTCATCTCTATTCAATGATACTAACATTTTTTTCAAATACAATTTTTTAGTAAAACCAACAGCGACACCGCTATGAAGTGTTAAAGATCGCTAAAACTATTAATAATTTTTTCAAAATAAACAATATAACAATAGTATATATCACAATAATTGTTATAGTACATGATAGGATGCGAGGAAGCTATGTGCCACTCTAATTGGCTGTCTATTTTTTATTATTCCATTAATTTTCGGTTTTAAACTTTGTTCATGATTTTACTTTTAAAAAACCTTTAGTTTATTATTCTATTCATTTTTACAGAAGTTCATATTTTCTTTTTATTGGATTGTTTTACTTCATTGAGTTTTTTATGCAAACACCTTCCTGACTTTGTTATTAGACCCCTCGTTGAGTGCTGGTAGATATCTTCAGCGCAGATTCATGAAGCTTAATCCGCCGATTTCGATAATATTTGGAGAACACATATTCAACGAGACAATAAGTGTCTGTCAGTCGGTCTGTCGCTCAATTTTTGCGAACCAACATATTTTAAAAACTTCTCGTCTGATTTTAATTACATTTGGCTGGTAGGTCATAATTAGCCCATAGTTGATGTTGATCCTATATAAGTTTCAACCTTCTGTGCTCATTTGTTTCTCTTCCACATGCGCACAAGCCAACATAATATATACACATATATCTTCAAAAGCGCTTGTATGATTTTCTAGAAATTTAAATAGTTTGTCAAAAATAGCAGGCAGTTAGCCCCAGATTAATTTTAACCGTCTGTCCTCTTTAAATTTGGCTAAATTGATACTTTATTTATATAAAATTTCAAATAAATTTGACTATAATAGGTTTTAAAAGCATAAAATCATTAAAGTATACGAGATAGAACGCGAGGAAGCTATGTGCCACACTAATTGGCAGACTATTTTATTTAACTTTACTTTTTTTTTTTATTGTTTCCAAATCTTGTAAGTTAAATTTGACCCACTTCCTAACTACCTATAGAAAGCTGAAACTTGCGCAGATCATCTATGAATTTCAGATGTCAATACAACTAGGCATCGCGTGGCTCTATCATTGAAGCGAGCGTATTGCAATGAAATACTGAATATTGATATTTATTAATCATGATGAATGTCATAGTTGAAGATAAGTGGAAGAGGGTAGTGTAGGGAAGAGTGGGGGTACTCGGTACAAAGCTTTACTTCCTAAACAAACCTATACAGTATACGACTATAACAATCTTCACCACCCGCGGTAGCTTTTAAACAATTATTATAAATGTATCTCGTCACTACTCACTACGCAAAGAATTTTGCTTGTATCAAGTTGAAATTTTGCATACCTGTTTCAATTGTGCATTAGATGGTGTATATGAAGTTTTATTAAAATCGTTTCGTTAGAACGTAAGATATCGGTAAAAAGGTTGTTTTCTCTATTATAAACGTTTAGGTCCGCTTTAATAGTTTTAGCGATCTTTATTAAGTCATAGCGGTGTCGCTGTTGGTTTTAGTAAAAAATGTTATTTGTAACAAATGTTCGTCTCATCGAATAGATGATGATAGCATCTTTTCCCGTTTTCTGAAATTCCAATTTAATTTTTGTACCTCTCGTTTACGCGAGCGTTGCGCGCGAACTCATGGACGGATCACACTGTCCAACGAACTTAGCCTGAGTATTAGTAAGAGGAACATGTATACCAAATTTCAACTAAATCGGTCAATTTTTACTCAAGTTATCGTCACACGCGTGAACGTTACTGACAGACAGACAGACACGGAGCATATTTCGTTCAATGTAGGAAGCTCGCTACGCTCGCTTCAATTATTATCAGTAATTTTTAATTAATTTAATTAAATTATCTATCCAAATTATTATAAAGAAAATCTCTATGAAAGAGTGTAATCTTGTTTAATTGTTTGTGACATCTTAATGGTTTTCTTTAAGACAATTTTGATTTAAATATTTGTGAAAATTGTCCATTTAAATGTTAATTAATAGATCTTTCCCCATCCTCTTTTGTAGACCATTTTGTTCTTTGCGCATGCCTGAGCTCATATCTATAACTAATTCATGGTCCTTATTTGAAATAGATTTCATTGGCAATTTAATTCAATTTTCAATAACAATGACAAAGACATAACAAAACAATATAATAATAGGTTTTTTATCACCATTCAATCTCCTACTTAGTAAATAAGGTCTTGTTAATGTTATTCTCTTCCTGTGGCTGAGTTTATTTTTAATATACAGAACTTTTCTCTGTTCATTATGTACTTATAAGAGACGCAGAGTTCAATTTAATAAGATAAATTATATATCTTTATTCGTTCGTGCTTTGATTTTAAAATACCTCCTTTTCCACCTTGTTTATGATTGTACGTGGAATTTATAAGGTTTTTTTCGTGATTCATTTTCTCAATAGAAATCGAAGCGCCATTGTATCCCTGTTGTGCCGATTTAAAAATTCATCGTTTTTAGTCCCGTACGTTTTTTTTTGTTGTTTTGTTTTAATTTTTCATTCAGTGTTGGTTTGATTTATTTGAAAAGTTATTCATCTTGTTTCGCCCACTTGTCATTCTTAAGTGTATTCTTTATTTAATTTGAGATTCAGGAAATTTGTATTCGTGTTGTGTAAGAATGTAAAAATTAAGATTAATAGGTCGTTGATAGTGGTGTTTTTTTTTTAAATTATTTCTTCTTTGTATCCTGTACAATATAAGATTCATTGATATTCGAGATTGATTCACCTTTACCTGTAAGTTGGAAACCTCAAAGAGATAAGCCAGAATTTGTTGAATTCAGATTTCTAAGTCTAGATCTAGTAAAATAGTTAAAATGCCAAACTCGAATCTTAATTGGTTCTTCTGTTTTCATTATGTTGCATCCGAGTTTTACCGAAGGTAACGGAAGCTATGTGATCGTTCTGAATATCGAAAACTTTTTACCTCTCCGAATTAAAAATTTCCCTGATAGAAATCCGTTTCAGGCGTCAGGGAATATTTAGAACGGGGACAAGGAAATATCACACTTGTGTATATAAATATGATAATATCCCTTAGTCTAATTAACTATTAAGACAAATTAATATTAAATATACGCTAAGAAAACTGTAAAACTCATTGTCCTACAGTTTTCTGTATAAGATTTAGCTTGCATGTGATAAGACTTGATTTTAAAATAGCTTAATAAAAATGCTCCTGGAATCTCAATGTCTTTGGGAGACAAACACCCAAACCTTTGAAACTTTTGTTGGGTAGATTATTGTTTAAAACCAAGGGGGTGCTAAATAAATAAGTGCCGAACATTTTTGGTTCCGTGTCTGTTTGTCGGTCTGCACACAATATTTGCGAACCAACTTATATTTATATAACTGTTCGTCCAATTTTAATGAAATTTTGGAGCCAGGTCTTAATTAGTCAAATTTTGGTCACTTGCAGTCACCATTTCTTTACCATTATATAAAAGTACTTGTATGAATTTAAAAAAAGTCGATGGTTCGTAGAACATTAGCTACAATGGTCTCATAATAATTTTAACCCTCTGCGCACGCTAAATATCGCAAAAAAATCGAAACAATTTTGAAAGATTTTTGAAAAAAAAAGGGTGTACAATTATATATAAATTTAACAGTAACTTGTTGTAAAAGCCTAAAATCATTAAAGTACGCGCCATAAGACGCAAGGAAGCTATATGTGCCATACTAATAGAGACACTATTTTATTTAGTATATTTGTAATAAATAAATTTATCGGACAAAGATCAAAATAATATGTGTAAACTATGATGTATTTTAATTAGAATAATATCTAATTACTGTTATTTTCGTGATACGTGATTATTGTATAATTCCATATCAAAATATTTTGATGTGAGAGTTAATTTTTTTAAAAATATTTATGACATTCCATTGAGGTTCATTGTAATAAAAATGATAATAATTTAGCTTGTTGAAACGTGAAAGTGTGGAATAGTAAATTAAAAGGTTGCATAAAACAAAGAAATTTTCTTCACTTCAAAGTTGAAAAATATAAACATTAAAATAATTCGTTAACTCTTTGTGGTCAGCTGAATATGATAAACGCACTTTGAATTAGTGTTGTATTATAGAACGAAGTTATTAATTTATTAATGTATGCGACTATTACAGGTACTCTAGCTTTGATAATAAAACAATGAGAAAATGTGTTACAGACTTTAGATAATACCGCTCATACGCACTTTTAAACTCTTAATATATAGTTGTCTTTTAAAGATTAAAATCTTTAATCCTTAAAACCGTCCATTAATAAAGCCTAAATGATTTAATAGAGTCGTATATCATTAATTTCTGAATGTGTCAAGGTCCTGTTCAATATTCATTCGAATAGAAGATCCAACCTGAATAGGATTTGTCTTTGAAAGGCAAGGCACTATGCCAGGCATCTATCATACGTTTAGCCGCTAGCTGAGTCCTAGAAAGTGATAAATATTCACTAGATCTGCCTAGTGTAGTATGGAGTGAATTGGAGAAGGCGAAGGCATTCCCTATCACGGATACCTTTAGGCTATATTTAGTGCTTTTGTGAAATTGCCTTAAATAGCAATGTTTTCCTAGCCGCCTTGAGTTTATGGTGTTCCCTTCGTCGGTGGCCAATCTAGAAAGCTATTAATTAAATTAGGATTTCATTCCATTAGGAAAGAATCAAAAGTCTCAATTAGGTACATGGTAAGGCAAACGTGTGTTTGGTGTTTGCTAAAGTACTTACTACTTTTCCTCACCTCCTCCGAAGGTATGTAGGAAAAATATTGTTTTTTACCAAAAAAATCCGAGACCGAGATTTCAACGGAATTATCAGTTTTGGGTGTTTTTGATCATATGAATGGTGTTTAGTTGGCTATCTTTGTGTCGGTCTGTTTATTTCACGCATAACTCTCACAATTTTTAAGTTGAAACTTGGTGCAAAATTCAGTCCTTACATTTAGTTGTGTCGCCCAGAAAACCATAAATTTGTGACGTTTTTAACCCATTTTGCTGAGACGCAATTTTTTTTTTAAGTCGTAAAAAAATCTATGATTTTGCTGGAACGCAAAAAAACAAACAAAATCTATGAATAAATTTCGTTTTTATATCCGCCGCCATTTTGAAAAATATTATCTTTTGAACTTTGAAACTATGACGCTGAATAATTTCGGATTATTCGTAGTTAATATCAACAAATTTATTATCGGGAGAAACTGTTTATCATAAAGAACAAAATGTAGCAAGCCCGATAAAAATAATAAAAATATAAATTCAATAATAATTCAAAAGTTATAAGCGTTTATATTTTTCAAATGGGTACATTATTTTGATACGAGCCTTTAAGTCTGTGGCAACTGGCTTAATTTCTTATTGAGAAATGAAAGTAAAATGAAATTAATTAATTTAGATAAGTTGTCATATCTATTTAAAGACCTACAAATTAGAACAAATATTTATTGGATTAAATGTGGTTGCCTTGATTTCGGAGCTTAAATCTACTAGAGGAGCAATCAATGCATAGATCTGATAAATTTAAATTAATTGATTAATTCATTACTACCTTCATTTGGTACTATGTTTGACAGACATGAGGGATAGCATGAATTATATGGTTCAATTTTCTTTATCATAATGATTTAAAGAAGTATTATGTATCGTATATCAAAGTTGTCTCATAACACCAACTATGGTTTGTTACGAGGTAATATAATACAAAAAAAAAGAAAGAAAACATTTATTATAGAAGTGGTCTTAGATCTACTACATTTCTAGATCCACCGTTGAAACTTTCTTTTTGAGCTTACTTCCTCTTCTATGTTACTTCTCCGTAGGACTGACGTTTTCGGAGTGAAACTTCGATGTTCTCTCAATGTTACATATTATTATAAATGGTGGTTCACATTGACAATATGTATCAATGAAAATCCGCTTTTACTACCTGATTTCTAAAACGATTACTTTAACTACATTATCAATGAATTTTAGAATAGTCAGAAAAAGTATTAAACTAAATGTAATCAATAAAGATAACGAAGTATGTCCAATATAGGGTGTAGTTGGGTTAAATGAAGTCCGTAATCAAAGGTATATGGAATGTATTTCTAAAATAAAACTTCTCGCTAAGCTCTGTTAATATGCCATTTGATCGTCAATAGTTCTTACTGCAGCAATTGTACGAAGGTAACTTGTTTCTTACTTTTTGGATTCTTTAGGTCGATTCTCTAACTTTTTTTTATATATCAAAATTGGACATGTCGTATCAAACTGGGATATTTATTATATTTATTGTTATAATATAATGTAGTGAATAGTGAATCTTTAAAGTGGTCCCAGCTCTATTTGTGGCCGAATCCGAATTACGTCAAGATATAGTGAACTTCTTTAACTATTTGTTATTTATTTATTTTTTAAGTTTGGTAAATACTTATAACTTTTTTCGTTAATAATATGTTATATAACGTGTCTTTATATAATACATGAGCCCGTGGCAACAGGCTTTATTTTATATTTAGAAAAAAGTAAAATTAAGTAAATTATAATTTAGATATATATTTAGATGTTATTATATCTATTTGAAAACCAATACAACAAAACAAACATTTATTTTTATTGGAATGAATGTGGTTACCTTAGCTTAGCAATAACAGATCATTTTAATGGGAGTCGTCGTCGTCGGGATACTACTCAATTATATAACTGATTTGATTAGAATTTATTAAATAAAATTATAGTAGTTATAAAAAAATTAATTTAATAAGTTTATTTTATTGACAAAAAACATTATTAAAATCGAATTAGAAATATAATAAAATATATTAAGCGGTAAAATACCCTTTACAAGTAATAACTCAAATAAAAGTTGGTTTCGCGTTCACTTCACGTTGAATTTATAGATTCACGTTGACATGGTGCGCGCGCATTTAACGCTCATATTCACGTGAAAAAGGAGGTTTCAAAGTTATAGAATCGGCCTCCTGGATAATTGTAGGTTTGTAATTTTAACTTTCTCATTTTTAGCGCGAATATTCGATTTCGAGATAATTTACACGTTTTGAGGTCCCCTGTCCCACGGTGTGTGGTGTCGTCTGTGCAGACGCGTGCGGCCTAAGCTTCTGGGCAAATTTTGACGAAATTGGCAGACATGTTAAGAAAAATCATCCCCCTAGGTGATATCGAGAAATGTATTTTAGCTTCAAATTTGGAGGCGCAACCCCCCAAACAGTCTAAAGAAAATATATTTCTTGAAAACGGTTCTGATGATTTTGATTAATTAAAAAATTATAAAATGTAGTCCATATTTAAATACAAATCTAACATCTAACAATGTAAGCCGTTTCCCCGGGAATAGTTCTAGTTTACTAGATATTAATGAAAATAAAACTGATTTTTTTTTTAAATTCGAAAACAAGAATTTGTGAGAGATGGAACCTAGATTATATGGGAAAGTCAGTCAGAGTTATCTTGGACCGATTTTTTATGTACTATTTATTTTAATCTACATCTTTTATTTACCATCAGCCCTTCGAATGCAATAATTACTACGTTTACACATCGTTATGAAAGCGTTTTGGATCCGATTCGTTTTTAAAACGAAACATGTTCTCACAACAAAAAATACAGGTGATCGAAATATTGTTTTTGAGATATCAATCATAACGGCGACGTTTCGAGTAAAACCTACCTTGATGTTACCTAATATGGACGCAAATTTTGACATTTCTTATATATACAAGTAATTAAAAAATGTTGCATGTTGTTTATAAAATTAACGTTTGTTTCAAAACGTTTTTGCAGTTTTTTAAAAAAAGAAAAAGAAACGGAAGTTCACGAAAACAAAGAACTAAAAAAGTGGGAATGAGTAAAATAACCTGATATCTCGATCCCCTCCCCGATATGTTCATACGTTACCGTTATACGTTATATGTTCAGGGCGTTACGAATACGATACCCCATTCCGATCACCGATCACCTATTTTTTGTGGGACGGATTTGAACCGTTCTCTTTCATTCACACAGCGTTTTGAACTAGCGGATCGTTTTCAAATAAATGTGTGAACGTAGTAAATGATGAATTCCTTTTTTTTGTCTCTTCATTACTTAGTTCTAAACGATCTTTTTATTTCGATCTAAACTATGATGTCAGATACGATTTGATGCAATTACAGCTAGCTTGATCTAATCGAAAGTAGTTGGTAATTAATATTTGTTATATATTATACTCTTATTTGAAACAAGCCTTACAAGATGTGTTATCTTTTCAACGGAAATTTTCCTCTCAGTGTGAAGTTCACCTTAGAATTAATGATGGTTTCATCCGGTTTAATGAAGCTAATCCATAGAGATAGTCGATTATGAATGGCAGTGAATTGTAGTAGTACTGTGGGGTGTCTAGCCTCTATGGAATGCGGCCTCCTCTTTAAATCTACACCGCTTCTGTTTCTCTCGCGTCATAACGCACACAATATCGTGTCTCTATTTCATTTTTTTTTGTACGAACTCTGTACTAGTAGTCTTTTGAAACTGTTTCCATCCACTACTATTTTGTTTCTCTTTTAGATTTTTGAAGTTGAAAAGCTCTCGACTTAAGGATTGATTGAATCCCACGCTAGATATCAATTCTATAGTTCTTTTTAAAACTTTTATCTTCTTCCTGAGTCTTAAAGATCTCTGTTCTACTGTGTAAACACTTGAGAAATAATTACTACTTGAGATACAATAACTTCTTCCCATCTACATTTTTAAACAAACTCTGTCTCGACGTAAACAAATATAGGTTTTTGCAATGAGAACGAAATTGAATAGACTCTTCTTTTGATTGGAGGATATTATTGTTTTTTTTAATGTTATGTCTTACCAGTAATATATTATGTACTCTTCTCTTATATTGACTTAAGAAAAAGAATGAACAGGCTCCGTGTTTTAACTAATATTAGTTTAAATATATTTAATATATTATGCTTCCGAGTCCGAGCTTACCGAAGGGATGTGATAGGTAATTGTGAAGAACGAAAATATTTTACGTCTCCAATTTCAAAGCTTCTAATACAAATATCCGTTTCAGACATCAGAGAACATTATTAGTTTCGTGTCTGTCTGTCAGTCAATTTTTGCGAATCAACATATCTTAAAAACTACACATTCGATTTCAATAAAGTTTGTATGGTAGGGGTAGGTCATAATTACCCCAATGTTGGTCCCATATAAGTTTCAACCTTTTTGCGCCCTTTTTTTCTCTTCAACATGTGCACAAACATACATTTGTTTACACCTATATCTTCAAAAGTAGTCATCTGATTTTTATAAAATTTTGATGGTTTGTCGAAAATAGACGGCAAATAGCACCAGATTAATTTCAACCTTTCTGGGCTCTTTAACTTTTTCTTAATTGAGACTTCAATTCATGTAAAACATCAAAGCAATTTTGAAATATTAAAAAGACGGGGGAAACAATTGAATGAATTAGACAATAATGGCTTGTAAAAGCATAAAATAAATAAAGTACGTGATGGAATGCGAGGAATCTATGTGCCACACCATGTGGCAGTCTATATGTGGGGGTGCGAACAGAAAGTAAATTTTAAAAATTAAAACCAGAAACAGATGTGGAATTTAGTTGAGAATTAGTATAAAAAAAAAAATAAAATAAAAAATCCGCGTCCTAGCTTTAAAAATAGAGATATAATTTACAAAATTACGAAGCTAACTATACCGGTCCCGCGCCACCCTTAAGCAATAATTAAATCAACTAATTATTTTTATTTTAAGTTAATGCTACTATTAACATTACTATTGGTTGGTTATTTTTAGTGATAAACCAATAGATAATTGTTTGAATGTTTTTTGTTTGAGTTAAGAGATTAGTGCAGGTGGACAGGTTCTCGATGCCTATAGGGAGTACTGCGTACTCAGGGCAGTGTGGGCAACATGAAAGCGTGGGCTTGGCCACTGCCTCTTATGTCAGTTTCTTTCTACTTCCCACCTTGGTTCTCTGACAAATCTTTTAATTACTACATTGTTTTCACTACGCCAACTGAAACTTGGAGCCACCAAGTTCTAAAGCTGTTTTTTTTTTTTTTTTTGTTCTTCTTTTCTCCTACCGATATTTGATTTATTTCTTACTTTTCTCTGGCTTTTGCACTTCCGTTTGTTAATTTCTTTTAAATGATGATTTACTGGATCTAATTGGTTTTTCGGACCTCGTATTTAATACAATTGTCTATAAATCCAAAAGAATTTCGACTTCAAAATAAACTTTTAATTTCCGCCTGTTTTTTTTTATTTTGTCTCACTTAATGGCTTCTCTCATTTTAAGGCGTAACATGTTCATATTCTTGTGAATACTTCCTGTTTACTTATGGAAGATCTCTTGAAGATTCATTTGGTCTCTGTTAAACAGGATTTAAGTTTTAGTTATTTATGTATTACGGTATTATTAGGTTTCAGTGAAAAGGAAAAGGTGATAAGGTGAAGGCGATATAAAGGTATATATCACCTACATCAGGTGTGATTTAACACCTAATGTCAAGGATTTCTTTTGATGCTTGAAAAGGTTTATTTATATTAAAATGAAATTAATTTTGTTTCCGAGCTTATCAAAGGTAACGAAAGCTATATGTTGGTTCTGAAAAACGAAAATATTTGAGATCTCTGATTTTAAAAATTCTAAGACAGTAATCCGTTTTAAACATCAGGGAACATTTTGGTTCCGTGACTATCTACCGGTCTGTCGCTCAATTTTTTGTGAACCAATTTTTAATAACTACTCATTCTATTTTAATGAAATTTGGATGGTAGTTCATAATTCATTTACATGTATATCTTCAAAAGTACTCATGTCTGATTTTTATGAAATTTAAATTGTTTGTCGAAAGTAGCCCGCAGATAGCCCCAGATTCATTTCAACCGTCTGGGCTCTTACATTTTGCTAAATTGATACTTATCAAAACAATTTTAGCAGATTTAAAAAAACGGGGGAAAATTAAATAAACTTGACAATAATGGAAGTGTTGGAAAACAACTAATCATACCAACCCAGCAACAAGACACCTTTGAGTCTTACACCGGTTGCTGGGTTGGTATTACTCACTGCACTCCTATCTTCCAATGTCTTCATTAACACTTTTCAATTTTCGGCACTGATGAATGGCCTTGTAGTGGCTGAAAGTTGCTCTGAATGTTATTAAGTATTTTTTACGTGGAGAGACTTTTTTTTTAATTTAACACTCCATGTTAATTTTTTTATTTCAACACTCCATCATTTTTTTTATTTCAACACTCCACTAACGCTTCATATCTTAACTGACAATAATAGGTTGTAAAAGCATAAAATCATTAAATTATACGATATAGGCGTGAGGAAGCTATGCGCCACACTAATTGGCAGACTATTTTTTTCTTTTGCTTAAGAAAGACCAATGACTTCTGTTCTGCATAAATTGAAAAAGTATGCCTCCGGAAAATTGTTATAAATGCATATGTTTTGTTACTACAAAGTGGTTATGATTTTTATAAGTGAATGGATGTTTTTAAGTTCATTCTTTGTTCTTTTATTCAATTCTCAAACGGTATTTAAAAATAAATACCAATGTATTTTCTTATTTAAACGTATTCTAATGAAGTACTCGAACTTACAAATTCTTTTCAAGTAAAGTGAATAAATAATAAGAAGTATTCGAAAGAAAAGACTTTCAAATTCGTGATACTTTCACCGTTTAACTTGATTTCAATGTGCTGTTGTAACAGCCTTGTATTTTTGGTTTTATCTTACCCTCCATTGTTCTATAGAACTGTTTAAGTTCTCAGTTGAAATAAATGCAAATGGAAGAACTACGGAAATTAACTTCCGACTCTACTGTCACTAGACGTTAAATATCTTTGTTTATTTTCTCCTGCTTATTCTCTTGTCTTCTAAACCTTAGAATTGAGAACATTCTAAAACGTATAAATACTAAAAAACTTCAATACACTGTAGATTAATGGTAACCACATTTGAAGTCCATCTGTATTAAAGAGCATTCTCCGAAACACCTTTTCTACCTTTGCTCCGGCCCTAACACACTTTTTATATAGGTTTTTTTTTTTAAATAAAAAGTTTTTACCATACTCGACCTCATTAAATTATTATTAAAATAATTTAATTGCTGTTGGGTCTTTAAAAAAAAGAATACGCTCCCTTTAGCGATATTTCGAGCCCTCCTTGGGTCATTCTCAATCTATAAACATATAATTGGTTGTCGTATGTATCCAAGATGAAGTTCAACAGCGAAGAGAAGAAACTTAATTATTAGTAAAAAGAAAAGTGGTGAAACATGGATCATTTTGTCGGACTTGAAAAGCCGACCCAAAATACCTTTTCTTTTTATGCTCCGGCTTGAGAACAGCAGGGCTTCGGAAAAATAATTGTCTCCTTATGTTTGGCGTTGAGCGCTACAAAAGAAAATGCCATTTATAAGGCAAAATAGGGAAACAACCTTTTTTAAAACTGCCAAAAAACCGTTCTGAGGCTGGAAAAAAAGTAATGGTGTTGGTCTAAGTTCGAAACATTTGCTATGTTTCCCTGTTATTTGTTTTTATTTTATTTTTTATTCATTCTTATAACGTTAATTATCGATTTAATGTAATTGAGGATGGTTACCGCAAGTTAGTAAGTTATGATGAAGAGATACTAACTAACCTTTGATACTCTTGCTCGATCTATGGATCACTGGTGTGATTCATGGATCAAGCAAGTATCGACGGTTTAATTTGCAAATGCTATTTTAATAATTATTATAGGGCTTTATTATTTTCCATGCCTACTTATTAATGTATGAAAATTCTTCTTTTTTTTGCTTATTACAACAAAAATGATCAAGTTTTAAAACTAGGCTTATTATAGATTATAATTTACTTTATTGTATCAAGCAGTGATAAATCAGTCAATGAAAAGTTTTTTTTAATATTTCCGTAACTGACCTATTTATATTGACTAAGGAATTCGGAGGGAGGAATAAGTAAGATCTCAATTTTTATATTTTTTTTATAGTACGAATTATTTTACATTTTTAACCATCCAAGATTGTAGAGAGCCTTTACAAATTTCCATAATTTAATATTTATTTATTCATTATTGCAAATCCTCGATTACCAATATTTCATTGGGTTTTGGCTTCTTCCATACCTAATGTATTACGAGTTAAGAGCTTCTTTGGAATTTGTTTACCTACATATTGAAGAGTCCTTATCTACTGCACTCTTAACAAGTCTTCAATATTGTAAGTTTTTAATAGCTTTTTTTTTTCTACATAGATTGATGAAGTCTGAAGTCCTTTTCCTTTGCTGAGGACCGTTTAATCAGTTGTGAAGAGTCCATCAGTCACTTGTTGTTCAAAAGGTCCTTGGTTAAGGTTGTTTGTTTGTTGTCGCTGGGTAAGAGTTCATCGTCCCCCAGGATGAGGATGGCGCTGCGCCTGACTAAGCTAAGAGAAAGGATCCCTGACCCTGCCACTTGCTCCCTTATTCTCCACCTCCTGATGGCCCCGTTTCCATCCTGTTCCTGTTTGGATGCTGCGCTCCCACGCTTCATCCTTGATCCTTCTTAGCACCGGCCCACATCTTACAACTGATATATCACCTCTTTTGCGCGGCCACAAAAAAAAGATGAAAACAACAATATTAAAAGCATCATTTATTAATATCATAACTTCTTCAACCTTCGCAATTTATTTTGTAAACAACTTTAGTTTTGTTGGACCTGAAAATGAAACATTGAGCTAGTCCTTTATAATATAATTAGAATATGAGTTTCTTCCATTTTCTTATGCTGTTAAGTCCTTGCATTACACCTGTACTGATAAATAGAAAGGTTGAATAAATAAGTTGTTTCAAGATCGTGTTTGATAATTTTACTATAAAACACACATAAATATAGGAAAGGTAGTTTCTTATTTTTCTTATGAATATTATGAATAAATTAGGCACGTCTTAAATGTTATTCTAACATTACATTGCTTTCTTATTTTTAGGGTTTCTTGGTAAACCAAAAAAAAAGAAACCCGAACAGTTTCGTTCCTGTGTCTGTCTGTCTGTCACTCTGGACGGTTCCAGAGTGACTACCTATGTGAGTGAGAAATTTTACTTGTAACTTTTTTTTTTATATTTTGCCCCCTATAGTGGGGCAAAGATAGAAAATTAACCATTTCGAAAGTAGTTTAAAAAAATTACACTTATATAGTACATATAGCTGTAAAATATAAACGGTTTGAGATAAATTATTGAAACTTGGGGGATCCGTACCAAATAAATAAAATTATTTGTACTAAGTTGTATTTATGCGAAGTGCGCTGAAATCTACCATTTTTATACCTTTGCCCCATATATGGGGCAAAATATTGAAGATGGAAAAAAGTTTGAAGTGAAATATTCTTATTTTTCATCGTGTATCCAAAATACACACCGTAGAATCCAAAATACACACTCCAATTTGAAATTCTGAAGTTGGGTGGCCTGGGGGCAAAATGGGTGGTTGCTCCTAGTGCGTGATTGCATGAAAACAAACTTCCCTTTACGCATGGTACGGATCCCCCCAATTTCAATAATTTATCTCAAACCGTTCAAAAGTTAAAAGGAGGGGGGGGGGGGAGACTTTTGGACCACCCTGTATAAGAAGTATCTTCTGTCGAAGAAAAAAATAATTATTAATGCTGAAACAATCCAACTGGTGTATCATATGTAGAGTGGGCGTAGCGTAGTTTTAATTTTTTTACTGTCGGATAAACGCAATTGATTCACAGATTAAGCAGGGGTATACATTATATAAACGAGTCTACAATAATTCTTATAGTAGTGGAACTTCAAGTTTGGTTTACAACCCCTAATTATACTTAAGAGTTAAGTTCTCTGCAAATAGACAACAGTGTTGTTATACAAGGCATTTTTTATTATCTTGCTCGATCGTTATTGTTGTCGTCACACCATATCGTATTTGTTACGTAGTTAAATGTATTTTTTATTCTTTTTATTTCCCTACTGTTTCTATATTTGAAACATCCTACGCTCTTCTCGGTGCCTGTCCAAGAAAATGAGTGTTGCCCTAAGCCGTATAAAAGACTTAGTTCTCCTGATGGCCGCTCCTAACTAACGAGCAAAACCACTGTCCAAAGATGGGCCGTTCTGTTGCCCCGACCCCATACTTCAAGGTCCTCCAACGCCGCATCTAGAAAAACACCAATACCACTTAGCCAATCCTTCAGTTACGTTTAAGACAGCTTAACCGACACATTTTATAGAAAAAAATTCAAGAAAACAGAAAACAATCGTAAAATTTGATTAGAAGTTTAGAATCTTTTTAACATCTAATTTCTAAGTGTTATCAAAATGACTGTACCTGAACTGGACACGGAAGCGAGTGGGTATATTAATTAATATTAATGAGCTAAACTGAACCAATATGTACATTAATTGTTTTCACTTCTTTGAAAAATATATATTTTTTTTTTACATTTTACTTCCCCCCCCCCCCCAAAAAAAAAACTTAAATGAAATAACTACACTTTAGTTTAAATTTAAACATATTTTATAAACTTGTTATTTATTTTTTTTTTTTAAGTTTCAATTTATCTAACTATTTGCTCTGATTGCTATCTTTAAATATTTCTATTGACTTCTATTTACATTTTATTGAAGCGTAAGCGAGCTTCTTACATTTAACAAAATATGCATCCTGTCTGTCTGTCAGTAACGTCTACGTATCCGACGATAACTTGAATAAAAGTTCACCGATTTAGTTGAAATTTTGTATGCATGTTCCTCTTACTAATAATCAGGCTAAGTTCGTTGGTCAGCCTTATCCACCTAATTGTTCACGTTCATGAATAAAACGCTATTTATTAAGCAATCAAATTTTAAATATGATTTAACCCATAATTCATTCACCCATATTCTTGATTCTCTATGTTGAACGTTCTCCTTTGCAATTCTCTGGTCCAGTCTATAATTTCCTATTGCTGTTATAATTTCATTTTATCTACTTTCATTTATCTGTACATTTTACTGTTTGTTTTAATGGTTTCTTATTTTGAAATTCCTGCTCATTTACAGTTACTTTTATTGAAAAGGTTGTAGTCTTGTTCATTTAGATGGTTTCTCTACGACCTCTGGTCTCTTGCTATATCCCTGATTCAAAAGAATCGTGTCCCTATACTTAGATAATCATCTCAATTTACAAAGATACATTTCACCAAGTTGTGAAGGTAACAAAGTCTCGCCTTTCAACTTGAAGCACGAATCAGCCCTTTTTATAAATTAATCCTGACTACGCTTTATCTCTTTTTTTAAAAAGTGTCTTTTTTGCTCAAAAGGTCTTATAAAACTTGTTAAAAATTATAGAAACTGCGGTTAATCATGATTCATAATTAAGATAATATAATATGATTTATCCGATTGAATTAAATAAAAACTTATTTTATTTATATTGCGTTTAATTTATTGTACTTTTATTAGCCAAAGCAAACTAGGTGGGGACATAGTTCTAAGCTTTGTTATTAGTATTTTACGTATAATTTTTTTTTAATTTTTCAACATTTTACTTTATCCTACTTGTTTGATGATTATAAACAACAATCACTTTTAAAATTTCCGATATTTCGTTTTCTGTATAAAAAGTCCCTTTCACAGTTTTCCTAATTTTCCAGACACCTGTTTAGCCATGGTCTCTCATAATTTTTAGTATTTGAATTTATTATAATGTATTTATTTCTCTGATATATTCCTATGAAGATCAAATTTTATTTTCTAATGAAAGACAATGCACTTAATTGTAATGATTTATTTAAATATAATTATATTGTAACGAACCGTCAAGCCCGTGATAACGGGCTTAGCTTTATAATTAAAAAAAGTAAAATTAAGTAAATTAATTTAGATATCTATTTAGATAAGTTATTATATCTATTTGAAGACCAACAAATCAAAACAAACCTTTATTTTTATTGGAATAAATGTGGTTGCCTTAGCTTAGCAATAAAAATCATTATGAAATGAGTCGTCACCGATGGGACACCAATCACTTATCGATTATATAAATGATCATAACAAAATAATTTAAATATAACCCTTAGGTATATTGTTCAAAATGAACCAAAATTTTTCTTGGATACCTTCATGCATTCTTAAACAAACATGGTATTAAATACTGAGTAATAGTTAATTTCGACTCTATTATACGATTTTGCCTGAGTAGGTACTCTGAAAATTAAAAAAATAAACCCATACAGTCAAAATATATTCTAATATTACTTCTGCTAAAACTAATCAATTTATGTGGTGATACATTTAAATATTTTTTTTTTTTTTTTTTTTTATAATTTCTATTTTTATTTAGGTTTATATTTAAATTTTAAGTTCTATTTATAGTTTTCAGTTTCAAATATATATATTAGTAATTAAGATATTATTTTATTGCATTTTGTATTATTTATTTTTTTATTTTTATAAATTAAATTATAGTTTTGATTTATTTACATTCTTATCAAATTTAGTGTAAATTACACTAATTTGTGATTTATGATTTGTAATTGTTCAGGTGATAATAATAACAATAATTCGAGTTAACTATAATAAAAAATAAAATAAAATAAAATAAAATAAAATGATAAAAGGATTTATCTAAGTATAAGATATTAATAATAATATACAATAATATCATTTTTTTACGATTATTATTTCATAGGTAACAGGTTGTACAACAACAGCCTTTTAAAAAATAAAAAATAAACCAATAATTTGTTATCATATAATATTATTTATACTTACACCACAGTTATCACTTTATAAACAATGCACTCATAAACAAATGTATTGTATTACACTATGTACGAGTCACACTAGAGTTGTAAAAAATCTTTTCAGAATGCGTCGCACTGTAGATATAGTATATTTTTATTATGTATGCAATTGTTTTTCTATTCAGGTAAATGCACCTAAAGTCTATGCATTTTTTTTTGTGTATTCAACAGGTTATATGAGTTATTTGTTTTGATGTTTATTCCTTGCGTTTATTTTGATTTTTAATTTTATAATTTAACTTTTATAATGATTTGATGATTTGATTTTAATTTTTCTGCTTGTTCGATCATTCTATTGTTTCGTTATTTATTTTTATTTTATTTTAATATTATTTTCTTTCACATACCAATATTAGAATAAGAGGAAGTATTGCAGACTGTGTATTACAGTACTGACAATTTAAAGGTGTGTCTTTTTACAATGAATGTGTTTTCAACCACCCTTGACGAGATTTCATTGCTTAAAATACATCTTAACATTGCAGAATATTGCATTAAGCATTACAGAACGTAGTTTGTATGATTCTAAAAGAAAATGCATCTACATTTTTATTTTCCTATAAGTTTGATTGCTACTTGACAACCATAATAATAAAATTGACTCATTTTTGCTTTAAGTATAACTTTTGAATTTGCTTTTATTTTGTTGTTTTATTTGTTGTTTTTTTCTCGCTTACCTTTAGATGGGACGTCATCTTTGAGCACACTAAGCGATGATTTAATGAGGACAAAAATTATTGGTAAGTAATAGTCATGCACTTGTACATAAATTACATACATTAAACCTTTAATTATCATGCCTGTTAATTAGTTTTATTCTTAAAATTATTCGTTTATTTATACACCTTCTCTTTAGATTTCGGTAGTATTCCAATTACACACAATTTTTTTAATTTCTTCACGTTACCTTTTTATAGTTTTTTGAGGGTTTCTTGTAAAACCAAAAAAAGAAACCCTTATGGTTTCGTTCCTGTGTCTGTCTGTCACTCTTTTAAGTTCCAATAACATTTGAATCAAAACAGATAAAAACATGAGACTTTGCAGTAATAAAGATTACGCGCACACAGGAAAAATATAACTCAATTTAAAACATGTCAAACTCAATTCATGTCATGGGAAGACACAGGGCCGTAACTAAATTCTTGGGGGCCCTGGGGCAAGATTATTCTGGGGGCCCTTCGTGGTGTCAAGGGGATACCCCCCCCCCCCATAAAAAGGGGGGTACGGGGGTCCTCCCCCGGAAATTTTTTGAAAAATAACCCCCAAAACATGTTTCAATGCATTCTTGAGATCAAATTTACCCACATCTATAGTATTTTATTTTGCGCATGACCCAAAATCGAAAATGTCTAATTTAGCATCTATAGCTAAATCCTCACCTACCTCCTGGTTAATTTAGTTAGGCTACTACATAAATACATGTATAACTTATACTATACGATCTCGTCGTAACAATTTAAGGAGAAAACTCTGATAAAGGTGAACAATATATTGAGTAAGCGTCAGAGTTTTTTGTCAGTTCACCGTGTAATAGTCCTCATAAAACTTAGTGGTGAACTATGTTTGTCATTCGTTGCCACAGGGCCCCTGGTGCGTGAAAATGTTAAATTTTCTTCTGTAAATGTCTTTACAGAAAATGTATATTTTTTTTCTGTAAAAGGGGCCCTCTAGTTTCAAAAGAACCGTTTAATAATAGTCCATAATTATTCTCTCTTGAAACTAATTTTTTTGATAAAAGGCTTTTAAAATTCACTTTATTTCATTTTGCCCATTGAAATTCAAATAGGGCCGTATGATCGGGGGCCCCCGGGGATGGGGGCCCCGGGGCACTGCCCCGGTTGCCCCGGTGGTAGTTACGGCCCTGGGAAGACAATGTTTTTTAAATATTTTTTGTGGGGTATCAAAAGAACGTTATTGAAGTGTAGATTACATAAATATATTGCATTAAGCATGTACAAAACTTAATTCGTATTCTTCTAACTTTTGTTTCATTATGAGTTTGAATGTTAATTAACTCAAACAATAATTTAAATAAGATACATATTACAAGTTATCATTGAAGCGAGCGTAGCGAGCTTCCTACATTCAACGAAATATGCTCCGTGTCTGTCTGTCTGTCTGTCTGTCTGTCTGTCTGTCTGTCAGTAACGTTTACGCGTGTGACGATAACTTGAGTAAAAGTTAACCGATTTAAATGAAATTTGGTATACATGTTCCTCTTACTAATACTCAGGCTAAGTTCGTTGGACAGCGAGATCCGTCCATGAGTTCGCGCGCAACGCTCGCGTAAACGAGAGGTACAAAAATTAAATTGGAATTTCAGGACGGGAAAAGATTCTATCATCATCTACTCGATGAGACGAACATTTTTTTCAAATAACATTTTTTACTAAAACCAACAGCGACACCGCTATGACTTAATAAAGATCGCTAAAACTATTAAAGCGGACCTAAACGTTTATAATAGAGAAAACAACCTTTTTACCGATATCTTACGTTCTAACGAAACGATTTTAACCCTTAAATGGGCAAGACAAGAAATAATTTAAAAATACACTTTTTTTTCATTGATATGACTAAAGAAACATTTAATTAGGCAAGAAATCAACTTTTCATTATTAATTTTTTCTAAATTCATATTAAATTTAGTTTGTATGTTATAACATACATTGACCTATTTCAGCTATTCAGGTATGTATGTTTCAACATACATGGACCATTTCTCCTTGTGAGAGGAATGTATGATATGTCATACAATGCCCGATATGTGAAGACATTATAAGTATGTTTTAACATATTAAAGTCGTTATATAATTGCAAAAACTAGAAAAAATGTTTTTATTTCTTTTGGTTATATCGTTAATATGTTTAAGGAAAAAATAAAATACCAATTTATACTTTAACAACGTTATATTAAAAAAAGGATAATGCTATAATATACTTGACTAATTCACAGTCTTACACATAATATTAAACAGTCTTCAAATTATAATTTTAAATAAAGATAAAACTTAAAACATATTTTAATACAGAATAAGTAAACAAATATAAAAAAGGTATAAAAGAAAGAAAAATAAATAATAATAATAATACATATGGTAAAAAATTGAATGCAATACAAATGTATACATTTAAAAACATAAGGTTTAAAAATAGTATACACAGCTAAAATAATTATGTATAAAAATATAAATGTGGAGTAATTATCATTGATAAACGGCACTTCTGTAGGTTGTTACTCCAGTTTTAATAAAACAAAAAGGAGTACCAGTCTAAAGAAGGTGTACGAAATGTTCTTCTTTAGACTATTACTCCCCTTATAAAAACAGAAATGTGATATTCCTTTGTCCCAAAGTACATTGTACTAAACATCCCCTTGCCTTAATAGTTAATTAGTCAAATTTATTTATATTCCAAAAATACTTTGGGGAGTAACAATTAAAAGAAGTGCCTGATAAACTACAATACTTTTTAAAATAATTTGTTTCAATATTTAAATAATCTTCATTCATGATTAACAAATTTTCTTCGTTGTCCGGGAATTCGATATCTGATTATATATTCGGTTTCGGGCATGCCCAGGATTCTTTCAGTTCTCCTGGAAAAGATACCTCGACCCTAAAAATATAATACCACAATTAATGGGTATATAATATAAAAGGAAATATGGTATTAGAATAATTTATATATGTCTGTGTAATATTCACAATTGGACTAATGTTGACAATGGCAGAAGGTTAAGAAACTTTTGCTTCAGGCAAAACCACCTAAACAGACCAAGAATACCAAAAATTAATTAAATTTCCAAGCTAATTTTATCTGTTTAAATAAATAATGTATTAATTTGCTAATAAATTATGCTAAAATGTCTCCATATGTAGCTAATTCATTAAAAGTAAACTTACATTTTTTTTGCAGTGACAATTTTCATTATTCGTACAGAGGGACATGATCTTGTTTTAAATCTTTTCGTATCCTAAAATCACGGAAGAATGAACAAATAATATATTTTTCTAACATAAAATTGTTTTAATTATGTATGTTACATCATACATTGCCCTTTAAAAGGAAATTTTATGAGCATATTTAGTTTAGCAGAAATCAGGCAATGTATGTTAGAACATACATGAAGAAAAATAATCGTAGTAAATAAAATATATAAAAAATCAATAACAATTAACCATCACAATTATCAAAAATATATACTCTACAATATCCCCTAGCAAAAAACTTCAAAAATTAGCTTAGAATATGAAAATAAATTATTTACTTACGCTCATTGAGGTTTGAAATGCTTCCTTTGCAAAATGGCTGGTTCGCATGTGACAAGTTTTGAAAACATTTAAAAAAAGTTATCTCAGAATAGCCAATGCTATAAAATAAAAATACCTTTTTAAAGCTGAAAGTTCCCTAAATAAAGACATTTCAACTCGCAATGTGTTTAAGTATAGACAAGTTACAAAAAAAAATCCCAAAATTATGTATGCCGTGTCATACATTGCCCGTTTAAGGGTTAATAAAACTTCATATACACCATCTAATGCACAATTGAAACAGGTATGCAAAATTTCAACTTGATACAAGCAAAATTCTTTGCGTAGTGACGAGATACATTTATAATAATTGTTTAAAAGCTACCGCGGGTGGTGAAGATTGTTATAGTCGTATAGTGTATGGTTTGTTTAGGAAGTAAAGCTTCGTACCGAGTACCCCCACTCTTCCCTACACTACCCTCTTCCAGTTATCTTCAACTATGACATTCATCATGATTAATAAATTTCAATATTCAGTATTTCATTGCAATACGCTCGCTTCAATGATAGAGCCACGCGATGCCTAGTTATTTTACCTTAAACAAACTCAGAGTTTTCCTTAAATCCTAATCTTAGCGTAAGTTAGGTATTCCAAGAAATATTTTATTAATATAAATAATTGAAGCGAGCGTAGCGAGCTTCCTACATTCAACGAAATATGCTCCGTGTCTGTCTGTCTGTCTGTCTGTCTGTCTGTCTGTCTGTCTGTCAGTAACGTTTACGCGTGTGACGATAACTTGAGTAAAAGTTGACCTATTTAGTTTAAATTTGGTATACATGTTCCTCTTACTAATACTCAGGCTAAGTTCGTTGGACAGCGTGATCCGTCCATGAGTTCGCGCGCAACGCTCGCGTAAACGAGAGGTACAAAAATTAAATTGGAATTTCAGGAGGGGAAAAGATTCTATCATCATCTACTCGATGAGACGAACATTTTTTTCAAATAACATTTTTTACTAAAACCAACAGCGACACCGCTTTGACTTAATAAAGATCGCTAAAACTATTAAAGCGGACCTAAACGTTTATAATAGAGAAAACAACCTTTTTACCGATATCTTACTTTCTAACGAAACGATTTTAATAAAACTTCATATACACCATCTAATGCACAATTGAAACAGGTATGCAAAATTTCAACTTGATACAAGCAAAATTCTTTGCGTAGTGACGAGATACATTTATAATAATTGTTTAAAAGCTACCGCGGGTGGTGAAGATTGTTATAGTCGTATAGTGTATGGTTTGTTTAGGGAGTAAAGCTTTGTACCGAGTACCCCCACTCTTCCCTACACTACCCTCTTCTACTTATCTTCAACTATGACATTCATCATGATTAATAAATTTCAATATTCAGTATTTCATTGCAATACGCTCGCTTCAATGATAGAGCCACGAGATGCCTAGTATATTCAATAAAGACTTGAAATTGACAGAATCTTTAATATGCGTATTAAATTTTCTATTTTTGTATTTTTACTTGAGTTCAGTTTGAATTATATCATACATAATATGAATTATAAATATTTATTCGATTGATTTTTATCCAACTCTCTATTTGGTGTTCGTACACGGGATAAAAAATAAATAAATAAATAAATAAATCGATAGAGACGGATACAGTATTTAAATGGTCATATTAGTTTATATAAGGTAAGGAACAAGGTGACAAAGAATAACCTGTCCTTGCTTATGTAACCAAAATATAAATTGAAAATAAAATTGTTATTTGTTACATTTCCTGTAGAAAATGGATCATGGCCACGCTTTGAACTCAGTCAGTAGGATGAGTCTTATTCATCTCTTGACAGAATTTGTTTGGGATAAAATAATAAATGATACATTTTAAAATAACCCCTGAAAATAAATTATTAAAATTAAGAGGTTGTGCATAAATGGCGACATAAAACATAATATTTAAAATGAATCTAAGCGTTTACATTTGTCAGTGTTAAAGAAAACCAATGACAAATATTATAAAAATGACATTGATAAATACAGTCTGTCCCCGGATCGACGCATGATGAATAAGTGATAAAGTCTAAAATTTTTTTGAATAGAAATTTTATCTTCTGGGATAAAACCCTGCTTGAATGGAAACTAATTTACGTCAAGCACAATAAAACACAAACAATTCACGATTAAATGTATTTCTTCCGAGGGTAATGGGAGCTATGTGATCGTTCTGAAGAACGAAAAAATATCCAAGACAGAAATCCGTTTCAGACATCAGGGAACATTTTTGGTTCCGTGATGATCTGTCTGTCGCTCAATTATTGCGAATTAACATATCTTAAATCCGATTTTAATAAAATTTAGATGGTAGGTCATAGTTAGCCCATTGGTGGTCCCATATAAATTTCAACCTTCTGCGCTCATTTGTTTCCTTTCCACGTGTGCACAAAGATACATTTATTTACAAAAGTATTCTTCTGATTTCATATGATTGAATCTTTAGATCCATTATATATAGCCATTAGTATATCCGTAAATTAATATTATGTTTTGAATACATTATGTACATGGAAATCGAAGGGTTTATCTTTTACGTACCCTTTCTATTGACTTACATTGATTATTTTATTTATCTTAATTAGTTTTCAGTGTCATATACCAGGGATTAAAAATATTTATGAGTAGATTATTTTTCATTTAAAGAAGTTAGTTAGTGAAAGCAACTTTCATATTTAACATTATCTTTTTAGTTTGATTGCATTAAATGTGTACTTCTTTTAATTAAGCACTCGTTTTTATCACGAGGGTGGAGGATGCACGAATAAAACGTGAATGAATTAAATAATTCTGCAAGAATGTTTTATTATAATGGTGCTATATTTAGCTGTTTGTTGTAGCACTTTATTTAGATATCAACTTAATCTTTATTTAGTTTTTTCACTGTAGCACAAAATGAAAAACAAAAGCTGTAGTGTCTTTTCATTATTGTAGTTATTTTTGAGTACTGAAAGGCTTTCTTTTTCACTTGAACATAAAGTTAAAACTGATGGTCTATGTTTAGCTAAATTTGTTTTATCACTTTATATAGATAAACTTAATCTTTATTTAGTTTTTGCACTTTAGCACTAAAAGAAAAAAAAGTTATAGTGTCTGTTCATTATTATAGTTATTTTTCATAAGAATATAAAGTTATGATCCAGCTATGTTAAGACTAAATGCCCATTTTATAATGTGATACTCGTAACCTAACTTTTCCAAATTGGTTCGTTGTGCCCTTATTTTAACCTCTAAAGATAAATTATAATGCTTCTCTCATAACCTCTTTAGGTTAGTTTATAGGCCCCTGTCCTAACCTCTCCAGATTTTTTATAACTAGATACTTATGAGAAATAGTTGGACTTTTATGTCTCAATTATTAAAAAAAAGTAAATACGCTACAAGTTAACCAACGTTAAAAGTAAGAATATTTTAAATATCTGATTTTACTAAAATTTTAATAATTGTAGCATAACTTTATATGATTAAAGGTTAACAAATTTAAAAGAATTATACTTACAGCACTATAGCTAATATTTTCTATTCTTGTATAACGTATGTTGCACACAGAGGAAGAAGAAAACGGCGATCTTACATTCGTATATAATGGAGCAGGAGCTAGACGCCCCAGCACTGACCGTCAGTCTTCAAGTAAGTTCACAATTTATTTATTTATTCAAATTAATTTTGATAAAACTTTCAATACGTTCAAATACTTTATTTCATAAGAAATACTCTTTTCAATTTGGTTTATTACAACACCAACCATTTTTTCAAATTGCTTTAATTTTTATGTTCTCTTTTTCGGGTGTTTCTCTGTTGTAACAAGTTCCTTAATTTAATTTTTATTAAAATAAAAAAGTATATATTTATTTACTTTACTCTTTTAATTTGTTTACTTTTTATGCTTTTTTAAAAAACTTTTTTTAAGGAAATATTAGTTAAAGAAATTAAAAACATATGTTTAAGTTGTCACTTAAATACATCGATGAATGCTTTCATATAAATAATTTATTATATTTTATACTTATTTCTTACGTTGATTACTCAAATGTTTATTATTATCTTTCTTTTTGTTCTGATTATAAGATATTTTGTCTTTTTTAATTAGATTCCTTTTACCTTTAAATGCCTGGTCCTAAACCCCGACCAAAGAACTGGTAGCACTCGGAGACACACTGTAAACTTAGCTTCGTTTAAATTCGGAACTCCCCAGTGTTGCCAAACAGCTCTCTATGACAATTAATAAAAATAAAAACAAAACTGAAATCGCACTTGTTTATAACCTACATCTAACGTTCCTTTTCTTTAAAAATGTCTCCCCTTCATGAAAAAACATTGAATCATGAATTTGTTTTTGTGTTCACTCCTGGTGACAAAATGCAGTAGTAAAGTGAAAACCATGCTACCTCCAGTTATATCCCAAATTTCTGATACTATATTCAAGAGCGTGACGGATGTGTCTATGTTATTTAAAAAAAAAAACTAACTGTACGTAACACAAAAACAGCAACACTAGCGCACTCCTCAGACTGCCATGAGTTCTTGGTCGGGGTTTAGACAACTTCATCATATTTAATTTTAAAATGAATATAAAAAAAAAAATAATTAGTTCGAATAAGAGTCTGTAGCCATTCTCTAGACTTAAAACTTCAACCCCTCTAAAAACTTGCGTAACATCTGTTTTTAAATTGATAGTCATTAATTGTAGCATTGCGTTTAGTTCTACAATAATACCTTTATTTACTTTGCGATTGAACTTCTGTTAAAGTTTTCTAACCAAATCCTCGATCTAATGGAGTTGGAAAAAGTTAAGTTTAGATTACAATTAGGTATTCGTCTTTGATAATCCTTTGGTTTTTTTTCTGGTAAATATTTGGCAAGAACTTTTTTACGCCCTATTTTGTAATAAAACAATCTCTTTATTTTTTTTTCTTGAAATTATCTTTCTTGATATATATAAATAAATATATTTATTAAGAATTACATTCTTTGCTGCAAAAAAAAGATTGGTTTGACAAATTGATTTTTAACCCTGAGGCATAAAAAGTTTTACCAACTATAATTATATCAAGTTTGTATTAATAATTGGGTGATATTTAATTGGTAGATGTTACTTTTTTATTAGATTTATCTTGATTATTACAAGTTTAGTTGAAAGTGGTCCCTGCACTTATCGCTTTATAAGTTTTTTTCCACATTACTGATTCTCTTGTAAGATTTCTTAATAAGATCAATTATCCAATTTGTATGATTTGTGGAGTGTAAGATGTGGACTACAGCTGTCTGAAGCTATGTTACCCGCCTTCACATGATATAGTAAGTCTGGGTGGGCGATGTGCGTAAGCCTGACAAGATGATTACCCACTGGGTGTGTTTGAAGGAAATATGCAAGTGACAGGTTAAATAGAGATCAGCAATTCTTCATTTTGCTACTCATGGGAGCGGCTTCTTTTTCTCTGACATATCATCGTCGATGAAATAAAACTCACCTGACGTTTCAACTTTTCGTTTCAGGCGGTAGTTTAACTGTAATAATAGTATAGAGTAACTGGAATAAAAAAATATGCGTGAACTGGTTGGAAATTCAACTAGGTGTATGTCTATATTTTATGGCCACGGATTCAAGAATCTGTAAAAAATGATAGTTTATCCAGCTTTATATATTATATCCTTCTTTTACCTTCATCCAACCGTAATAATAATATTTTATAAAGATTTGTTGTTTTTTTCTCTCTTGTTATGAATTTTATTTATCACCAAACAAGTTCCTGACAAGTGACCTTAAAGGATGATATTCATCATTTGTTATGTCCTTATGTTATACTCATACTTTCTAAGTTCGTTCTTAACTCCGTTACATGCTGTCAAGGTATACTTGGACTATTCAGCTTTGGCTCTACTTTGATGCAACTTAGATCGTGTAAACAGGGTAGCAAAGTCAACTTGGTCATCTAATTTGAGTTGGATGGGCCCCAACCTTTTTTTTTTATTAATAAAAACAAAAATTGCGCCTCCCCTGACAAATTATGAAAACGACCTGTCAAAAAATGACAAAGATATGAGGTTGTGCCTGGTTTTGTTTACAAGAAGGTTATATATCATCAATCATCACTTAATAAGTGCAATTTAAAAGGAAAGTTCTAGAGGGACAAACATTACACACAAGATATCTTAACATCTTATTCATGTAGTGTATCACAGTTCCACTAATTGGATCAAGTATGCTTGGATCGTGTAAACCATGCTTCAAAGTTCCACAACCTCTTGGACCAAGTGGATTTGATTAAAGTTACTTGGACCAAGTATACTTAGATCGTGCAATCTCGGCTTGAATTCAGCTGAATGACCCTTGTAGAAAAAGAATGTTCAATTTAAGAAATAAAAATTTGAGAGTAAAGTTCTATTGATTGTTAATTTTAGTACATTTTACTTTTTTTATAACCTTATTTCAACTAGCATTTCATAAAATGTTTTAAAGATTTTTTAAAAAGAGATACTCTAGTGCGCTTAAAAGTAGATTCCTTCCACCAATTTCTCACTAGATTTCCCTTAAAAGATATACTTTTCCCTAAATACTTCTCAACTCTAATCTCCCATAGTTAAGATTGGTTTTAATAGTTGTTATTGGTTTTAAAGATCAAATACTGGCTTTTCCAAGGTCTTCGATAGAAGCACTGCGAACGAAAGGAGAATAAAGCGCTAACTAAACCTTCAGCTACTGAATTTCATTTATATTCTAAGGCCAATTAGAGTTTAACCATTTGCTACCATTGTGAATAAGATTTATACTTGTTTGGATAACAAGGGTTTTTAGAAAGAATTCAAGCTGATATTGCAAGCACCTCGCTTAAAGCATAGAATGTGAACAGCCCAGCTTTGGTTAATATGTATGTTCTTGAGTCACAAACTAGATATCCTCTTATACTTGTTTATCTATCTGTATTGGGGATCTCGTGTCGAAACATTGTATCGCCTTTGTCGCCGCTAATTGTCTCGCCTTATTGTTCTTCTGTGATGTGTCCGCATCCCTCCACCTACACCAACGTTGGACGAGGTTACGGCAGTCTTTTTAACAACGAGCTTCTAGACGTATATTCTTTTCCCCTTGTCCGCTTGAAATTAAGTCGTTCATAAATGATCGGTCATACTTATTTTAGTTAATGTGTTCATTAGTTATCCTTACAAAAACAAATCTATGAACAAAGGTTTGCATTTTTTAATCGTTAATCAATAGGAAAGAATACTTTACTTTGGAAAAGTCCAAATCCAATTAAGTGGGCGGAGAATTGTTGCAATGGAGACTCCAAGCTTTAAACCACAATTCAAACTTGGACCATTGAAATCAACCCACATGTTTCCGAAGTATGGATATCAGACTAGTAAGTTGTTCATTTATACACCTTAATAACTTAAGCTCTAAATAGAGATCTAAGAATCTATTTAGTAATCTACTATGTTGTACTAAGGTTGTTTTTATGAATCCATCATCCAAAACATCAGTTTATACTCCTAGAGATGAGTCGCATTCCTCATTTGTGATACCGCAGGCAAATACGTAAAGGTAAAAAAATTCTTACATCTCAGTATGTATTTATTATTGTTCCTAATCCCAAATCAATAACTTAACTTGTATCTTTTTGGGGTATCTTCGTTTTTACTTCATTGAGCAAAACCTCGACCTAATTGGCATCTAATTCGGTGTATCCAAGAATGTCTCGACTAAATGGAATTTGTTCTTTTGTTTTTTTCTCCTTGTTCGATTTTTTTCTTTAACCCAGTTCTTTTGTTTTGTGCTGGATTTTTTGGACCGTCTCATAACTTTTTGTTTCGGTAACTTGATGATTCAGAATACCATGTTTTTTTTTTTAAAGCTTGTTTTAAAAATAGATCTTTAGAACTAGGCATCGCGTGGCTCTATCATTGAAGCGAGCGTATAAATATGTATTGAATATTGAAAAAAAAGATTATTGTGAATCATGATGAGTTGATAGATAATGGGTCTGGTAGTAGTGCAGCGGCTAGTAGTAAGGGAACCACCCCGCATTCTTACTTATTCCACTAACCACACATCTCTATTTCAATATTTATAATTTGTATCTCTTTGCTACAAACAAACTACTGCATGTATCAAGTTGAAATTTTGCATACCTGTTTCAATTGTGCATTAGATGGTGTATATGAAGTTTTATTAAAATCGTTTCGTTAGAACGTAAGATATCGGTAAAAAGGTTGTTTTCTCTATTATAAACGTTTAGGTCCGCTTTAATAGTTTTAGCGATCTTTATTAAGTCATAGCGGTGTCGCTGTTGGTTTTAGTAAAAAATGTTATTTGAAAAAAATGTTCGTCTCATCGAGTAGATGATGATAGAATCTTTTCCCGTCCTGAAATTCCAATTTAAATTTTGTACCTCTCGTTTACGCGAGCGTTGCGCGCGAACTCATGGACGGATCACGCTGTCCAACGAACTTAGCCTGAGTATTAGTAAGAGGAACATGTATACCAAATTTCAACTAAATCGGTCAACTTTTACTCAAGTTATCGTCACACGCGTAAACGTTACTGACAGACAGACAGACAGACAGACAGACAGACAGACAGACAGACAGACAGACAGACAGACACGGAGCATATTTCGTTGAATGTAGGAAGCTCGCTACGCTCGCTTCAATAAGTATAGCATATAATGAAAGAAAGCCTAAGTTCCATTATGACAATTGATTTGACTTTAAAATATTCAACTTTTGTTTCCTCGAGCTTCACAATAGATCCATAAATCATATTTCTCTTAACTCATCAGTCTTGAAGTTTGAAGTGACATGGCAGAAAAACAGGATGTGCGTGAATAATTCACAATACTGTGGAAAATGGCGCAGTCTAAATCCGCTGCCGAAGTGATCACCTATATTTAGACACGTCATTACTGGAAAAGAAATCTTCCTGAATTTTACTTCTTAATATATGACAGTTAAATGACTCTATAATTAATAATTAATTTCAAGATGGGCACAGGCACTATTTGATGAATGGATTTTTTATTTAAAGACCTGAAAGTCTAATTTTAAGACGCTGGCTATTTTGCATATAACCTGAAAGTTGTTGTTAATGATCTAGGTGGACATTCCTTTTTTTAAGTAAGTTATTTGATTTGTCCAAAGTTTTATTTTTTAAATACACTCTAAATCGAATAGAGTATATTTGATAAGTTCAAGATTTTTTTAAGAGAAATATGAGTGTTCCTGAAAAAGGAAGATTTTTATCCCGTACCTATTTCACCCATTGCAGAACTGTTCCATCTACATCTTCATACTTATGATCTTTAGGTCTTTATTTAAAATCCACCTGTAGTTTAAATATTGAATCCCGGTTTTTCAAAATTGTAGACTCTGAACTGGGAGCAATTTCATATTTACGGAATACTTCTTTGTTCTTCACCCCTTTATCTTCGTCTTTGAATAGTGCATTATTTTCTGAAAGTGGTGATTTCCTTTGAGAACTTTGTACGGTGTATAAATTACGCTGTAATAAGTTAAGAGCTTTATAAACGTCCGAAACTAATTCTAAACTGAGACTAAGATATTTCTCTTTACTGTGCAAATACGATTCCGATTCCACTTAAACTAATGAAGGTAAAATACGCAAAATGATTATTAGAGTGCTAGAGCAAGAAACTCCTAAAATAGATGCAAAAACTATTTATTAAGTAAAAATTATTAATTCACAGAAAGTTTGTCGGTCGGATCTTTATACTCTGGAGGTCTGGCTGTATTTATACTTCAATCGTTTGATTTCAGTTTAGACCAAAAAAATTAAAGTTAAGAGTTAAATTCACTCCATTATTCCTTTCATCTGAATTTTATTTGTAATTGTCACTTATTTATTAAGAATTTTTTTATATGAAAGCATTCGAATTTAGCCCTGTTAATTGAAAATATGGGGGGCTAGAATTTTGGTTAGAAAGAACAAATCTTCACTATTCTTGATTTTCAAAATGTTCTGTTCTTTCTTTTGTCCCTAAAAAATCAAATGTCTTATAATTCCTAATATACTTTCATTGTAACTTCTTGATAACCTTAGCAAAAATGCTTTGATAAATTTATCTTCATCTTCAAAAATCGAACTTTTATTCTCAAAAAAACCTAGAAAATATTAGTTTCTATACTTACATTTTATTTATACTATTAACGTCACCATCAGGGTTGCCAACCTAAGCTTAGCTGTTTCGCTAAGTTCCTTTTAAAATTACCGTACATCTTGTACCACTCAAATGAAATGTACGTGATTACCCACGTCTGTTTTTATTAAAAAATAAATATATATTCAGTGTCGTCTTTATATTCAGTGGCGCCTGAATTCAGTGTTCATTAGGTGATTTTTTCGGACCACTCAGACCTAAACTTTTGCTTTCTGTGTTTTGGCATTTTCGTTTTTGGTACCTAGCTTACCACGCAAAAATAATTATGTTTTTAAATGGTAGGACCGGAGGATTCATAGCCATCATATCCATTTTACCAAAATATAAACTTACGACATAAAAATCACGAAATACGATATAAGGAGAACACAAAAGTGACATGACAAACAAGAAGGTTAAAAGCCATCTAAACTGAATCGGAAACGCATGCCACAGTAAATGTACATATATAGAAGAAAGAAAAAAAATCACAGAAAATTAGGACAGTGGATCGAGCTAGCCAAACTTACAGAATTGTTGAGGCATGGGGGCGACTAAGTTAGTATAAATCAGTTAAGAAGTCTGGCTTGTTACGTTCATATTTTCCATATTTTATGGAAAATCGGCATCGTTTTTTGGCCGATTACCGCATTTTTGCGTAGGGTAATGAATTACCGTGCTGGTACCCGACTCCGACTTATAGAATTGACATAAATATGTTTATGGTAATTACCGTACAGTTGGCAACCCTGGTCTCCATACTTTATTGTATGAACTGTTAAACGTTATTTTTACAGATTTAAACTCTCGCGGCTTCTGAAAAATTATATCATGTAAATACAAACACTGTGTTTTGTTTAAGAGTGTTTTTTTTTTTTTTTGTTTTTTTATCCTAAAAGAATTTTACTCTTTTTAACTTATATTTTTTTAATTTTTCAATTATTTTATACATAATCAATAAATGTCTTTTAGCTTCTTTGTTTGCATTATTTTGACGTACCTATCTCTTTGTTTATCTTTCTAATGTTATGCGTCATGGATTTTACTTCGCGCGAAGGAACCCAAAATGGAATACTTAATCATATTAATTATGTCGGATGTATTAATTTTATATTAAAAGAATGAATCATGTCTACAAAAAAGCTATGACTTCACAATAATAAAAGTATAATGTAATGATGTCACTTAATTGATTACATTATTGCAAAGTTTGCGAGATTATTCTTGTCGTCATTTTCATCCATGTAGATTTAATAACCGGTTTTTATGGTTTAGTCGAAGGAAATGTTAGTAAAAATTCAAGACCCAGCGCTTGCTTTTGTAATTTTTCTTTCTTAATTCTTTTCCGCTATCCGTTTATTTTAATGCAAACAAAGACGCAGTTGATTTAAATTATGTACGCTATACTTCAAGGTAGGCTTATAAGCTAGATCCAACATTAATATAGATCCGACATTTATACTTATTTAATCAAATGAAGTGCTTTATTTCATGTTTTTGGGATGTTTAAAAAAAAAAAAACTATATTTTTGCAATTTAATTTAAATATTATTTTGTTTTGGAAAAACATTTTGAGTGTGAACCATCCATAACAAATAATACGCACATTCATTTCATTTCCATCTTGTTTTTATTTTCATTCATAATTTAATAAAATGGAACAGAACTTTGCTTAATTGTGAAGCTTGGAGGATTTTCATTGGTGTGAGTACTTTCACTATTTCTGGGTCGTATTTTTTTTTTTAATTTTTTGATAAGCACTTTTTTTTAATTATTTAATGCACCTTTTTTGTGTTTTGTGTGGTTTTTTGCAAATGTTTTTTTGTTTTTTTTTTTTGCATGCATTTTTTTTATATTTACCTTTTTTTGGGTGTTTTTGTTACTGTGTGATTACCTTCTCTTTCCGTGCAACTCTTCATCAGTCGGTGGAATATCATCAAACGATTCACTGTGGGGTGACGCTCGGAGGCTGAGCGAAGCTGGAGTACGACGAACCTCTGGTAAATTAATATCTTTTTGAAGAAACAAGCTGGGGAAAATATCAACTAATTAACAAATAAAACTAATTTAAAAGCTTTATTTTAAAACAACTTTTATAAATTAATGTTGAATTGGAAAAGAGAGAAAATTGTTTATTTTGTTTTGAGACTAGGTTTGTCTCACTTAAGTCACGTTCAAGTTTGCTTAACGCAAGAGTTATGTTGCAGCCAACTCAAAAGTAGCAGCAGTACATCCTGTCTAATCTTCATTCAAAATGTCATTATTTTTATAAGAATGCAAGTATTTAATAGGTTTGTTCCAACTACACTTCAAACTAGTTCCAAACTGTACGACACATTAGCGAAAAACGATCAAGTGTGGTCCGATGCGCATGCGCCGGACAGTTTCAAACCAGTTTGAAGTGTGGTTGGAACAAACCTAATATTTGCAACGCTGTTAAATCTTTTTCGAGTTTAATATTCTAAACTAATTTTATTTAATTCATAATATTGAACTAGAGATGAGATGCTCTATCTAAGATTAACTTTTTTCTTATGTTCATCTGAAAACATTTATAATAGTCCAGGTGATAGCTTGCAAAAGTGTGACTTACTTACATCAAGCTAGAATTCTGTCTATAAGTTAATCTTTTGGAGCCTTTTAATAATATTTGGTCAGCATTTTAAAAAAAACAGTGCTGAGCGAAAATGTTCCGCCCATTTTGGTGGAAAATGTGATTTTCATGATCCTGAATACAAAATTATTTTGTTGAAAAATCAAGTTGATGTTAGTATGTCACTTGATAGGTGACAACTTTGATTTGAATAACTAATCTATCAAGTCACAAACTAATATCAACTTGATTTTTGGTCTACTAATTTTGCCCTCATAGGATCACCAAAATGGGCGGCAAACAGCTGCTCACTAACAATTTGTTTTTTTCCAAGCTATGTCCCTACAGACTTACTTAGCCTACCACATATTCTTAAAGGCACTAAAAGATTAAGGCGACTTTCAAACCGAAGTAGTAAGTCACAGGTTGCATGCGTCCTAATAACACCGGATTATCTAAGGAGTCGAGGTAATTGAACGAGAGCCTACACACCGAAGATGCAAGTGCCACTTGTTTTCAGGATGCACGTCGCACTTGCATCTTCGGTGTGTATGCACTCGTTCCATTACCTCGACTCCTTAGATAATCCGGTGTTACTAGGATGCATGCAACCTGCGACTTGCTACTTCGGTGTGAAAGCCGCCTAACTTGTACACAAAATTCTAGCTTGATGTTAATCAGAGACTTTTTCACGCTATCTCCTGGACGATAAGATCTTGTTCTTAATTAAAATTATTAAACAATACTTTCTCTTTATATGAGAAAGTAAAAAACAATGGTCTTGATGCAACCCTTGATCCATCTTGAATATAAACATAATTATATAATTGGCAATGTTCAATTATAAATATTAGATGGAACCTGCTTTCAAACCACTCTTGTTGTTGAACTAAATGACATGGAGCAAAAATATTTTGGTTGCTATAATAACTAAACTGAAGTTTAAAACTAATTAATTTCACATGAATTGATTTTTTTTTTTTTTTTTTTTTGCTTTTCCTCCTACTATATTATACCATGAAGACCATCAATAAACAGATTGTTTGTCTTATAGCAATTTTCTTTCTTTTCATTCAACAGAAAGTTTGATGAATGTTTTTCCCAAAAAAAAGTATTATTTGGTGGCTCATCTAAAGGTAGGAAGGCTTCTCCAAACCCCAATATAAATTTAAATTAATTAAGCATTATTTTCTAGCATATCTTTCTCCTTGTTTCTAAAATCTGTGTAACAGATTCCCCAAATTTCTTATAATTTGGGTAATAATGTAGTAAGGTCATACCCTCAATTTTTTCTCAAGTAATTTTAGAAAGGGCCTCTTTGTTATTTTGCCTCATGATCAGGAGACTAGTATTTAGCGATATTTGCTAAGGTACGGTTGAATGGATTTATGTTACCAATCTTATAATGTATGTAGGTATTAAACCTATAGTATTTTTCTATTAAATGTTGGCTCTCGATTGACATAATTAAACCTATGATGTGTAAAATATAGGGCGCCTTTAATCTGCTACTTACTACATTTAATTTTATCTTTTTTAAACTTCTAAACGGATTGTTTGCGCGATTACTTATTACTTCAACAGGAGAGAAATATAGAACTCTTAGAGTCTAAGTGAACTCGAGGAGTCAACTTACATAATATATCTTTTCAACCAGTTTTTTCATCTTCAGGTCCAGCAAGTATTAACTTTAAACACATCTTCTATTTTATATCTTAAGTTTTTGAATATAATTTGAAACCTTGATTTTGATACTAATAAAAAAACAATTACTTGTACCCAGCCATTTTCATTTACTTAGGAAATCATTCACCATTTCAAAAGCATGATAAGTATAAAAGCAATTTTGCATGAGCATGTGGGTTATTGGATGATGAAGATTTTTTTTTTTTTTGCATGTAAATTATTAAAGATGGACATTGGGATTCGCAGAGGTTTAATATTAATGAACCCCTAAAATTAAGTATCTTTTTTTAAATGTTAACTATTTTGCATCTAATATTTTATAATACTACAAATTTATTTTACTTTAAGATTTGAAGTATCATGTGTTTACTCCCTTAACTGGCAACAAAACTATTTTTAACCACTTTAAAATCAAAACAACTGTTATTCTACAAATTTAGTTCATTACTATATTGGGGATTAACTTTTAAGTGACTTAAATTAACTACATATTGAACTATTTTAACAATGAACTGTCCTAACAATATGTACTGGCCTAAGTTTGCATGTACTGGTAGTATTTTTTTTATGTGGTTCAACAATAATTACCATTGTCCATCAATGTTTTATTCTAATGCACATCTTTATGATTATTATTATTATTATCTTTATGATTATTATTATTATTATTATTATTTTATTATTTTGTAAATATTTAATGGATTTAAAAAAATTGGCCAAATTTAACTTTTATTTTATGAATTATTATTTTTTAAAAACGACAAAACTATGTTATTTAATTAATACTTACCCATAATAGTTCATGAAACAAAGTAACTATGGCCAGATTTTTATTTCATTTTATAAAAAATGTAAAAGAAAGCACATTTTTCACTATAAATATATCATTTATTTCTAAACAAAAACTATACAGGTCTAATTTTAAACATGAATGACCCTGATGGACACAAACTGTTACTTTATTTTCTTATTCAGTATCAGTCATCATAAAATTATTATTAAAATTTTCTCATAACAAATTATGGTTTCTAAATTAAAATTGTAAAAAAAAAATCCATTTTTAAATTATAACAAAAATTACTAATTAAAAATAATAATAAGTGATAAACTTATAAATTGTTAATATATTTCTTAAATATGGGTTCTCTCTATGTCTTTTACCTTTTATTTTAATATTTTTTAGACTCTTTTAACATTGTTAATAATTTTAAAAATTAGCTATAAGTATTTGAATCCTTTCTTTTAAAGTAAGTAATGGTACTATGGGAATTAATATTTATTAGTTTATAATTGGAATTTTAATCCAATTACCTGAACTCAATAGTATGTACTTCATTTGGAACTTAAATTATGGAATAAATTATTTTAAGCTTTTAATAAATTTAATATTTAACATAAATTATAGAAATCACTGAGAGTGACTAATATAATTTATTGAGTTAAAAATTAATTACTTATTGGTGGGAATATTTAATTTTTAAAATTATTTTAATGTATCCCTATAATTATCATTGCTAATATCACACATTATTAAATGTTTAATTTTCAAATTTGTAAGGATTTTGTTTATTGTTGCTGTGAATATTTTGGGATGTTTGTTTTTTAAATTACTGTTATTGTTATTCCTAAACAGATGCATCGGTGATACTAACAGAGGACACTGATGGTTTCATCATCGGTGATCGTGTTTGGGTGGGAGGCACGAGACCTGGTCAGATTGCCTACATCGGTGAGACACAGTTTGGACCTGGTGATTGGGCTGGTATCGTCTTAGATCAACCTATTGGTAAGCATTGATGTGGAACACATCATTTCTATTATTAAGCAATTTCGTTGCCTTTCCAATATATTTCTTTCTATAGTTAAATTGATTGTTTTCTTAAATCAAAGTGTATTAAAAAATCAAATAGATTATAGTATATCTTAAAATAAAATTTAAATTTGTGAAAGTTTTTCAATAAAAATTGAACTAAATTTTGAATAATTATCTCTTACTTTTGTTGTAATTTAGCTCATAACTCTAGTATGTAGTTACTAACCTTCAAGTACAATAGTAAGCCATTAGTTTAGATTATAATTGATTTTCCATAGCATACAGTTTCTAAATCTAATGTCTAATTCAAGAGTCGGCAACCTTTTTGTCTTTAAGGGTGCATTACCAGATTTGAAAATAACCGAGGGCACGCATGCCGGCAGTTGACGAGCAATAGAAATAAGTCGATACTTTAAAACACTTAATACCTTATTATGGGTTAACCTTAGTCTTTTATCATGGAGTAGTTTTCAATGCTAAAAAAAAAATACAACAGAAAAATTAAAATAATTAAAAAAAAAAAATGCAATATGCAATATCAAAGGGCGCATTAAAAGCACACAAGGGCACTGGGTTGCTGATCCCTGGTCTAATTACATTCTTCAAACAAAATAACATTATTTTTTTTTGTATTAACTGAACAAACCCGTGTATACAGAAAGTATTTCATGAGTAGAGTTGGGTTAATGAAATAGAAATATCTCTTTATTGCGAACATTTTTAAAAACTATTCATTTTCCATTGTTTAAATGAAAATAAAGATAAACCTTACCTTTTTTAAGTCGTTTATGATCAGATTTATTGTTGATTATGCTGTTCTAAATTGCAGACAAAAAAAATTGTATAACAAGAATTAGTTACATTTTGTTCTCTGATACTTAAGAAAAAAATTAATTGAATTTTTTAAAAAAAATCAATGATATGCTGTCTAAAAATATCTTTGTTAAATTAAAACATTTATTTATGTCTTTACTTTTATTATTTATAGTTACTGCTTAATTTTGGGTCTCGTTACCTCTGGTAAAAGAGCAGTTAGCTCTCCTATTAGGACATGAGGCGTAGTCCTAATATAAATGGGGGAACAACAGATATGGGTTCAATTCCTGGATCGAGTCCTCTACTCAACTCTGCATTGCTTATAAAAAATTAAATTTAAACAATATGGAGCTACTCGGAAGATTTAGGGCCAGTAGGTTTCGACCTGTATAACCAAGTTAGTTCCAGAGAATGGAGAATTGGTTAACTGACCAACACTTCAAACATATGTTAAGAGTTAATTGTCTAACCCATGTTTGTTCAATGGGAATGGGATCCATGTACCATTGAATGTGGTCTTTGTCTTCTGGCATAAAAACTCCCAGTAAAAAAAAAATAATAAAATAAAAATACTGATTTATTTACTATTTTTTCCCTTTTTTATTGGATAGCACTACTAAATTATTGTACGTTAGTGTTTCAGATATATGGTTAATAATTGTTTTACAGATAATAATTAGTGCGTCCTTCTATATAGCTAGGTTCTCTTTGTTCTATTTATAATGGCCCTCAGAGTTGATTTGATTGAGGGAATGTGAATATTCTATTAAAAATCCTGAGCAATCCATGTTCCACTTTTATTTAAAAGTTCACTTTATCATTAATATCACGATATTACTTAATCTACCTGTACCAAAAAAGAAACTATTTTAATTATATAAAATATAAAGAGGCAATTTCTAGACATATTAGGTAATTTTATTGTGTTAGTGTATGTTTATTTTCTGAAAGTAAGATTTATTTTTATTTAAAATTTGTAAAAAAAAAAATCGAAGGACGTAATCTGGATTGTTCATTTAAACTCGTCTATTTAAAATACTCTACGTTTTATCAGGTAAACAAATATTCTTATAATAAAACTCAAGGTTTATTCATTATTTATTATTTTAAATTTTCAGCTTCACGTAATAAGTTCACCTGTAAGTTTTGCTTTATAATTCAAAATTGCTATTTAACTATGTATTTTTAGTAGTTAGTAAAGATTTTTCAACATTACTGTTGTACTTTTATTCATTTACATCTATGTTATTCCGTTGTTAGCTTTTCTGTTATCTTGTTGTTCATACTTTGTTGAACAACTCATACGTACACAATGTATTGAATATTATATTGCACTTTTTGTTATTATGTGAGCACACTCACATAGCTTTTATAATGTATTTAGATATCAAGTGTTATTCATACTTCATCACTTATTAAATTTTTGTTCTGTATTATTGCTACGATTCCATGCATCTATTGGGGAGAAAAATTAAGCTTTAAAATAGAATCCATTTATGCTCTACTTAATGGTTTCATCAATATCATTATAATTAAGTCAGATTAGAAAAAAAACAAAAAAACATTTATATATTGTTTTAAGCTAGTTAAATCACTGAAGGTCTCACAATTGTTAGTGAAAGTAATATTTTAATCTCAGTCTCAATTCCTATCGTCAATTTGCCGACACTGTATTCGACGATTAGCCATAGAAAGCCCATTTCATACAATAAAATAACATTTTTGGTAAATCAAAGCCATTTTATTCCTCTTGAAGTTTCTACTAATTTATTAAGATGTCTTCAGGGGTAATTTATACAATTTTGTTTAATATAAAAGGCTTTAAGGATTGAGTTTGTAGGTTAATAAATTATTATTTAATAAATTAAATTATTCATTGTTCTGCTTTCTAATAAATTGAATCATTTTAAAGTTATTGATTCTTAGCTTTTAACTCATTGAACACATTTGGATGCACTGTGGTTCATTGCCATGCTAAGGTTACTGAAGTTATATCCCTAGTGGATCTAAGCACACCCTTCTGGCACTCCGCCGCTCTTTTCCTCATGTCTTGTGCTGATCAGAACCCTCTTAGAAGGGTCCCCCAGGCCCGATGGCATTCGTATCCACAGAGATCTGAACAAAACATTTTTTTTTACAGATTCACTTTTAAACCATGTTATCTCATTTGGTATTGTTTTAACGCTACGTTCCTGAATTGGAAGATGCTTTGAATGGGTTTATTGATTATTGCCTCTACTGCTTGGCCATTGCCTCTACACATATCATCAACAAACTCTTCTTTACTATCAAAATATATTACTTAAGTGAAACCTCTCTAAATCAAACACATTCAGAATTTACTTTAACTACTATTTGAGAATATTTAAATAACGATGTAAAATGTTAAAGGATATTAAAACATATATTTGAAGAAAGATTTAATAATCTGGTATTATTAAAGTGGCTGCTAGGAGAAGTTTCACTATAACTCAAAAATGTGTCTTTTTATATCATGCTTGTAGAAGATGACTTCATTTAAGCTATTATTTTTACTTAAATCAGTTAGGCTTTTTTTTTTTAAATGTTACAAGCATTTAATTTATGTTGTTACTTTTAATAATTTATATATGATACTTTTCAGATAAGCTTAGGGATAGAATATTATGAAGTCAAGCAGGTTTATAACTATAGTGATTATAATCAATGCTTTTCTTATCACTATAGAGTTTGTAGGACATTGACTTAAGGGTAATTGATGGACTGAAAAGCTCTTTGGAAGATATTCAATCAGTTGAAATCAATGGAAGATTTTACATGTGTGGCATGGTTTATTTAATATAATCTTGAACCTTTTTTTTTTATTTTTAAGTAAAGAATATGGCAGTAGCCTATTAAATGGCATAAATAATTTGCCATTTATACTGTATATTAATAGTATTTTTTTGTTTTAAATAAGATTTATTGATATGCATAGAAAAGTTTTTTAATAATCCTCTAATATTGATGAATTTAAAAAAAAAATTAAATTGTTACTTGTAGATTTCATTAGTTAGTTTTCTCGTTCATTATGAAATTGGAGATGGCTGTGAAATTTTATTGAAATAAAATTTATCTCAAATCCCCCTTCTTTAATCAGGGAAAGACTTATTCATTCTATACTTCTAATAGAAAAATGAGAATCTTAATTAATGTTTGCCTTGAATCATCCTTTAACCTTGATGATATTATAAATACTTTGTTCCATTTCAGGTAAGAATGATGGATCAGTTGGAGGAATCAGGTATTTCCAATGTGAGCCCAAGCGTGGTGTTTTCTCCAGGCTCGGCAGATTGACAAGGGATCCACTTAATGATCCTCCACCACCACCACCTCCTGCCACAAGACCTCTGGCAGCTTCTACCCCTAAACAGAGTACTCCGCCACCGTCTGTAACAACTAGGCGCACTACTCCCCCACCTACCCCTGCCTCTTCTCGAACTGTATCCCAGCCAAGAGATGAGGAACTGCGTATAGGAGACAGAGTAATTGTTAAGAGTGGAGGTGCGTCAGGTTCTAAAGCCGGTATTCTCAGGTTTAGGGGTGAGGTTCGTTTTCAACCGGGTATCTGGTGTGGAGTAGAGCTGGATGAACCTCTTGGCAAGAATGACGGATCTGTTGAAGGATTCAGGTTTGTGAAGGAATATCTATCAAAATAATTCCTTAAACTTTTTATTTTATGATATTTTTCTAAAAGATACAATTGAAAATGAATAATAATCTATAATTTCCATATATTGCTATGAGGATTAAGGGTGATTGAAACTCATAAAGTTTATTTTTACTCCCTTAAAACTTTCAATATTTGAAAAGTAAAAGTGTTACTTAATGTATAATATTAATGTTATAAATAATTAATAAATATAGCTATAGAGAACTACACAGCAAATACAACTTCCATAAGCCATGTACAGTAATGGTAGCAAACTTTTGTGGTGGAGAACCAACAGTGTTCACCTATAAAATGTGGGAAGGGCCAAGTAATAAGTTTAAAGTCTTTACATTTAATGGAATTGACATGCTTCAATTTGAATGTTGGGAAAGGGTCAGTATACACCATTGTTATACAAAAATCAGTGGAGGGAGATATAACCTGCGATTTATTTGAGATGTGTTGGAACAAATGCTTTTAATCAGGATCTAAGATTGATAATATTCATATTATTAATGTTCATATTGTTTATTTTCAATTGATATTTTCTGTCACCAGATATTTTATATGTCCTCCAAGTCATGGATTGTTCGCTCCAGCTATTAAAGTAAGCAAGTCTCCAGTACCTGCATCACAAAAGCCGTCTTCCTGTGTTTTGCATGGTAAAACACCTTCCATTCGTCGATCGAACTCGAGAGAAAGTATTAATTCAACCACTTCAAGTATTAGGACCTCAGCTTCCTACACAGTAAGCATTATAGCCTTTAGTTTTTAGACCTCAGTCTCAAATACATACCATTCCTCGTTGAATTTATTGTTTGTCCTGTTATTGCATAGCAACTTATTAGCTATAGAGGCTTTTTTAAAAATCTTGTAATTTCTTAACTTATGTATTTAGATTTTTAGGTCTTAATAATTTTTATGTTTTCATTCAAATATTTGCAAAGTCTTTGAACTGTAAATTAATTTAAAAAATCGATCCGACAAATGGAACAAAACTATCTCATATTGATACTGAATTTTAATTCCGCTATATCTTCTTTAATTGAATTATTTTTTAACAAATTAAAAACGACGTTAACAGGTAGTTGTTTACTTTTTGTTTTCAATTTTTGTAACATAATCAGATTAATTTTCACCAATATCTCGGAAAACAGATTTTTCCTGTGAAAACAACATATGGCAACGTTCATATTTAAATAGCCTACATTTTAAAGTTGTTTAATCAAAATCGTCGGAACTGTTTTTGAGAAGGAATTTTTTTCTCGCTACTTTTAAAGTTTTTGGACCCCCAAAAACTTTAAAAAAAATTGGAGCTAAAATTCTATGCATGCCTTTAAAAAAAAGAAAAGCTAAAATTGATATGCCAAATTTAATTGAAATCAGCTATAGGCGGACACACTACAGATAGACATTTTTAAAAAATTACTTTTTTAGACTCAAGAGGACCTCAAAATGTGTAAATCCAACAAAATCTCAATATCAAATTTTGGCGCCATCACAAAACTTTCTCTGTGTGTATACTACATATATGAGAAAGTCAAAATCAATTTAGAAATTAGTAATATTTCAATTAATATCTTTTGAAATTTTAAGACAATTTATTGCTTGGGTGAAATATTAAATTGAATACAATTCATTTTCTTTGTTACAGAAACTTCCACGCCCAGTTTTCAATACTCCTGCACCACGAAGTACCGTTCAGGTTTGTACTTTTTAAAGAAAAATCGCATTTGAATGGTATTTAATTGTGCACTTTCTTATTTGTTTTTTTTTTATATTGAATCGCATGCTATTTTTTATTTATTTTTTAAATGCTTGTTTTGTGATTTATAAATTATGTTCCTTTGTATGTAACTTAACATTCCATTGTTTTTATTTGTTTTTTTTTATGTTACAATAATATTTCATATACTTACACTAAATCATTTTTCATCCTTAGGTAACATTATTCATTTACTACATTCTTTTTAACTCATATTTTGCATTTTTTAAAAGTTTGTACAGAAAACAAGATGAGATTTTCATATTATGGAGAATGTGTCATAAGTCTAATATATTATTGTGAATTATTTATACATTAAAGATGGAAACTTATTTTTTTAATCACACTATCTTAACACGTTAATGGCGGACAAACAATTGCTTGGCACAACGTAGGGGCTGGGAAATAAAACTAAAAATTAAATTAAATAACTGAAGAACAAAAAAAGCTAGAAGAGAACGGAGCATATGTATTCAACAACATATACGCTCTACAGGGCTATCTGGCTACTGGTTAGATAGAATCTGAACCTAGGCCTACTATCATTAGAAAATAGATAGTAGTGTGGTTGTGAGGGCATGTTCCCGGAATGTGGCCTACTCCATTGACCCAACTTTCAACTAGCACCACATTCCCTGAATGAGGTCCGCCATCAACGTGTTGAGTGAGGTTGAATTGATGTTATTATTTACTTAAAACAATTGCTGAAACCACTGTTCGAACCAAAAACCAAACATTTCTTTCTGGTTCTAGACTCAGATAGGCGAGGCATGTTACACACTTATGATATGTATAGTGACTGATTTCTTCTTTCTGTAATAACTTAATATTATTTGTCAAAATTCAATTCAATTTCCTAAGTCTAATAATTACAAATATATTCTTGATTTAAATAATATTTACACACTACTCTCATAATTTTTATTTACTGGTAGAACAACTCTCTCTGTTAATACATTAAGTAACACATTTCATTCACTTATCATACGTTATAATCATGTATGAAATTTAAAAATTATTAATTTGGTGTAGTGGCCATGTAGACCATTTGGGCTTAGACATCTTTTCCCGTAGTCAACTTACATCAAGGTTGAAGTATCTTTTGGTAAGTTTTAAAAAACTGGAATCATTATTAACTTATTTCAAGATATTATTCTAAATCCACCTTCAATTGCAATAAAAATAATCTAACTCCTATTCCTAGTACCAAGATTTCCTTAACTTCAGATTTTGATTTTCAAGAATAGCTGCTTTGATGTTTTCCTCTCAGTATTGGAACAAAATTATTAGGGAACTTAAATGTTGCATAGAATATTTCTCGCTGCGAGTCTGATTAAAATATCAATTTTTGTTACTTCCTTGGAAACATCTTTTTAAGGATGTGAAGAATCACTTTAACATGTAGCAACAACAAACTACTAAATTATACTTTACAAAGATAAGTAGTTATTATTCATAATTTTTTTCTGGATCAACATATTTATCCTAGATGTGGCTACTTTTTTTCTAGAATCAAAATTTTAACATAAATACGGATTATAAATAAACGAAGTAAGCAAATTGTTGCCAATCAAGTTTGTTTTTTAAAACTTACTTATTGTTTAATTTAAAAAAAAAACAAAAAAACAAGAAAACTTATCTAGTTGCTCAGTGATCTTACTTTATCAAAATTCATTGCCTTTAGCAGATTCCCAAGAAATCTGAATTTCTGCATCAAATGTCATTTCTTCTCTAGATGTATTCTTTCCGGAACCTTTTCTATCTGCTAGTTGGTGAAGGTACTTTTCAATATGCAGCTCTTCAATATCAACAGATTGCTCGTTAACTTCATCAGCAATTTTCTGTTGGTTTTTTTTTTTTTATTTTGAGCAATAGAATGTTTTTTTTTTTTTGTTTTTTTAAATAAATATATAAAAGAAGACAATAATTATATAAAAATTGTGTAGAGTGAAATCAAGATGCATTATCCAATTACTCTTGGATACTTTATATGTAATTTGGATACTCTATAAGACCTGAAGAGAACAGCTGCAGCTGCTTTAGTTTTCTTTGTTTATACCAAGTTGTTTTTGATTTAAAATAAGAATCTTTTACATAATTTAAGTTGGTTCCAAGTTCAACTACTTATTCTTTAAAAAAACATTCAGTGATTGGCCAATTGAATGAATTGTTATGACGACTCCAGCCACAGATTAAATTCTTATACAGTATAGCATCAATTATCTTAACATCAGTTATGCATACATTCAATTATCCGAACTGGCTTCATGGAAACAAAATAAATATAAAGCCACCGTTTAATTAATTCTTAAAAAGAGCATTGTTAGCTGTATAATTATATTTTTTCACTACATACTACAGATAAAAAAAACTAAGATGCTTTTTGTACAAGCATGATTGATTTATTATACATCTTTCCTTTTTTTGGTGAATTTTGATCAACCTAAACCACACCCTTTACAACGCCAGATAAATAAGGCTTTTTCCCTTAAAATTTTAACTATGTTTTATTTTATTTATTTTTTTATTCACTCTTAAAATTAACTTAAATTACCATTTATATATTATTTATTATAAATTTTAAAAAAATAAAAAATAAAGAATTATTAAATATCCCATCCTCAACTAATATAATTAAGTTATAGGTTCACTTTCTATGCCATATTATTTCACTTGTTTAACATGGTATGGATGGTATTTCTTTTAAAAAAATTGGTTTTTTGAGCTTGTTTTTTAACCAAAAGGACAAAACTGTATTTGCACAATCTATTTGTTATTTTGTTGAAAGTTCTATGGTGGTTTTCAGGTGAAAATCATTAAAGTGTACTACCAGGACTGGGGTCCAGGATTCTTTTAGAATGTTGCGTTTACGTTAATTGATGTCTGTGGTTTTTTTTTTTTTTTTGTTTCGTATCTTTTTTTTAACATTTTCTCTTCTTCGTCTTCACATCTTTTTTATTTCCTCGTCTTGAAGCTGATTGATCTTTATTTCTTCAATTTTTCTCTTTTTTATGTTGCTTATATTATATCTGCTTTACTTTGATATGCTCTTAGAGAAAGTGGATCTGTACAATATATTTAAATTAAAAAAATCTAAATTTAATTGTTTATGAATATGTCAAAAAAAGAGGAAATTTAAATGTTACAACATGCATGTGTTATTTTTATATGTTGTTAATAATTGAAATAATTTAAAAATTTATTTTTATTAGAATTTTATTCAGTCACATTTGAGGAGTATAAATTAATAGAGGAAATTAATAAAAAATGAAATTGGTAACGTATGCAATTACTTTTTAAGAAACCAGCTTAAAAATTATTTCTTCCTAAATAAAACTATACAAACAAATTTTTTGTATCATTATTGGTGCTGAAAGATTTCCCCAATTATTTTTTTAGCACTATTATAATCATCAGGTATTATTGTTAATATAATATTATTTATGGTACTTTACTTAGGAAATCAAAAAGTTGTTTCATCATTTGGAGAAAACAATACAACTATTTCTATTGAGTACAATACATAAATTATTTTATAAAATAATATTTTATATTACTTTGTTATTGGTTACTCAATTTTAAAAATTATAAAGGAGTATCAAATGTGAAAGGTGGCTGAATAAATTCTAACTTTGCTTGGCCAAATATTTGTTTGTGACTTAGTTCTATACTACTCTTTACAAAGTAACAAATCAAAAACATGTATCGTTTCAAGTACCTAATTGTGATAGACTGATCTAGTTGTACTAATGTTACTGTTTTAAATGTTTGTTTATTTTTATTTTTGCTATTATATATTATTTAATTTGATAATTTTATTTTTCTTTATATGTATTATTTTTATTTGTTTGCTGTAAACAAAAGCTTTACCTTTACCTTTTGTTGAATGTGGATCTTTTTTTATATTATATTTCCTTGTTTTTGTTATGAATTATTAACCAAAAAATAAATAATTAAATATTTTTTTAAAAACAAGTTAAACAATATATATATATATATATATATATATATATATATATATATATATATATATATATATATATATATATATATATATATATATATATATATATAATTTATACAAATTAATATATTACTGTATGGTATAAAGTCAAGAAAATAAGTATATTATTTACTAGTTACTCACCTGTACTATTTATATTTTATGAATATAGGCTTTTCCAATGGCTTGTTTTCATGTTACACTTTTATACCTTTATCCCTGTACATGTTTCCTAATTTTGATTCTCTTTTTTTACATCTGCATGTGGTTTTTGCACTTCAATAGACACGGTTTGTAGTTCCGTGTTATTTTTATTAAAAAACCAAATTATTGTTTTAGTGTTTTTTTGAGGAATGCTTGTTAAGTAATTTTAGTTTTAAGTGTGTTGTTTTTGTTGGAATAATTTGTTTAGTTTAAATTGTTTGTTTTTTATTAATTCCTTTTTTTTTAAAAAATTGAACATGGTTATTGAAGAAGCGGATGTGCAAACATATTTTCCCATTTAGATTGTTTCATTTAGAATTATGTTTGTCATTTAGATTGTTTCCCTTTTTTAGGGGAAAAAAAAGATTAATTGATAGATAAAACAAATTGTTTTAATGTTAAAAACATTAATGTTAAAGTCAACTTAAAAATTAGAGTTTTTGTGGATCTTTAGCTGAAAGCTAAGTGAAATAGTGGGCCCAAAGTGAATGCTGACAATTGTGAACATTCTACATTCACCATCTTTTCCAATTTCTACTAGCTGAATAAACAAAGAAGGTTCCTCACTGAAGTTATACTGGGGGGGGGGGGGGGGGAATCAAGGAGTAAACTTGATTTTTTGAGACAAGTATCAATTTCTCTTATTAATCATAAGTGAAATGATATATAATTTTGATGTAAAAGTTTTTGATTTTTTTTTTTACCTCTACTTTTTTTTATTTCCCGATTCACCTGTAAAAGTGTTTAAAATCAGATTATTTTAAATATTTTATAATTTAGTTTGTCAATTAATTTTTATTCAACAATAATTAGGCTGTTATGTATTTTTATTTTTTATTTTTTTATTTTTTTTCGGAATGAATCATTTATTAAATATGATACCATTTCCTCGAACTAAATTATTATCGACTTTAAAATTTTAATATTTAATAATTTATGTATCAATGAAATGGCTGGCTAGTTGTTATTTCCATATATTAGAAAATACGTGGTGTGATCAAAAAGTATCCGACCTTAATTTTATTGGTCAAACAAAGGAAGCTGTGGGGGCAAGGCTTGGTGTACGGTTGCAGGCATGCCTAATGTGAATGCTCATTTTTTGTACGTCTGCAACACGAGTTAGTTGGCAGTAGGCTATTAATTAGTGAGCCAGTACGAGTGATTGTCATCAGAGTTTTCTTTCTTACAAAATACAGAAAAAGTCAAACAGCGTTACTGCATCAAATTTTGTTTTAAGCTTGGCGATTCTCAAATGGAAACAATCCACAAGATTTAACAAGTGTTTGGGAACGAAGTGATGGCCACCACACAAATAAAGGAGTGGTACAACCGCTTCAAAAATGGCCGCTCAATTGTTAGCAATTTTGGCACAAACTTTGCTGAGACCCTCCTGAGGACCAAGTCGTCAGTCAAAATGGATTGAATGGACCCAAAACTAATGTTCACCTCGTCTACAAGTTCTCTGATCGTCATTCGGCGATTCTGCATCACCAAGTTCCTTACTTGCCCAATAACGCCCTCATTTCGGGATGCTGCCAGACTGTGCTTCACTCTCCATGGATTAGCGGCCACCTTTGAAGCGGCTGTACCACTCCTTTATTTGTGTGGTGCCCATCGCTTCGTTCCCAATCACTTGTTAAATCTTGTGGATTGTTTCCACTTGAGAATTGCCAAGCTTAAACAAAATTTGATGCAGTAACGCTGTTCAACTTTTTCTGCCATTTTGTCAGAAAGAAAAGTCCGATGACACTCACTCGCACTGGCACTTTAATTGTGCCTACCGGTGACTGACTCGTGTTGCAGATGTACAAAAAAAATGAGCATTCACACTAGGCATGCCTGCAACCGCACACCAAGCCCCGCCCCCACAGCTTCCTTTGTTTGACCAATAAAAATTAGGGTCGGATACTTTTTGATCACACCATGTATCATGGTATTATTACTGAATAAATAAATAATAAAAACACATTTAAGGATTAATCAGTTTTTGTCTGACCACTAGAATATATACAATTACGTAATTCTAGTTTGGACTTAAGTAATAACTAAGCAACATTATCATCAGTTAGCTGATTATTTTTAACTGCTCAAAATAATCAGCCAACCGATGATGACGTTATTTAGTTATTACTTAAGTTGAAACTGGTATTAAATAGTTTTATATATTGTTCTGTTATGAAACTAAACTAATAAATCCTTAGATGTGTGTTTATTATTTATTTATTCAGTAAGAATTACCATAAATCATCAAATACCACAAAATCTCAGTGAAAACTACTAATAAATTATATATTAGGAACTAAGGTTTACACTTGTCAACTGAATCAGTAACACTGATTTAGTTAAAAAGTTTGGACAACACTAGCTTACATCCTGACGCAAAAATCTAACAATTAGTGAAGTTAATCTTTCATAATTTTAAAATACAAAAAAAGTACAGCCCCTTTAACATTCTATCTAAATGATATATGAACTTTTTCTTCTTTACACTGTAGAATCTTGCATCGAACCTGCATGGATTGGCATGAACTAAGTACGAGTTGGGTTACTTTTTTATCAGCTTATTATACCTCTTTATCTTCTTATAGTATAATAAGTACTTAGTTTGTACCATATATGTACCTACATCTTTATTCTATAAATCTTGCCCTTGATTTACTTGGTGTAAATAAAGGGGTGCCTTTAATTCTAATTATGCATGATTGATTTTTTATTATAAAATATTGATTGATTTTTGTCTGCAAATATTTTCTGCAGATATTTGTTCAAATCCTTGCAGTTATAGATAGATATTCAGTGGTGTTTTTTTTTTTTTTTTGTAATTATTTTATAAATTTCCATTAGTGTTGGGAATTTCTCCTTCAATTATTTTTACTCTTATTTGGGGTATTGTTTCTTATATTCTGGTTTTTTTTTTTTTTTTTTACTAAACTGATAGAAAAAGATAAGTACTCATATTTGTACCCAAATGCAGAGTAACTTACTTGCTTTAGAGCCGGTTGACGTACTGCCTAATTACTTTTCATTGAATATTTAATTCAGTTACAATGTTTCCATGGTGTTTAAATATGGATTGAATCCAGATTTGGAATTGAACAAGCTAGGTGTTTCCAAGAGTAGTATTGAATCCTTATTCAATATGTTTTCAATACACCAATCAGCTGATCAAAAAAACCCTTTTTCTAGGTTACTTTCATGAAGGTTATAGATCATTTGTACCTTCTTCTTTTATAACCAGGTTTGTTATGTTTGTTTTTTAGTGTTTTAAAAAGACAAAACAATAAAAAAATAATGAGATTAGGCTGAAGATTTAACTACAGTTTTTGTAGAAATACGCTAGAGGCGCTCACACCCACACTGTGCAAGTTCAGGTGTTCCATGACACCCGATAGATAGGACCCCAGAATTTAGTATATGGTATATGGATCTAAATTGTATTCAATCCGTATTTAAACACCATGGAAACACAGTAAATGTTTAAAGGTTTTTAAAATTTACAAATATAGTCCCTACACAGTTGGTTTTTATAAGTTTAGATGTTGTTTTTTTTTTTGGGGGGGGGGGGGGGAGGGAGGGGCTCGGTAGCTCAGATAGGAGAGTGAATTAAGTAACATCTGGCACCATTTAGATGGTTGACCACACATCTCGGTTAATCCCCCTCGCTCATGGTTCACCCAGCATCGCCATATAAATGGGTAGCTGCTTACTTTAAGTGGTGACTAAATGGTTATAAATACCAAGTAAAAGGTTTATACTGCTGATGGAGCAACACACTAACCCTGTGTCGTCCATTTCATTTAAAGTTGTATAACCTCAAAAATTTGATTTTGATGAATTTACATGCTTTTGAGGTCCCCTGATAGTCCAGGAGATAGCGTGCACAAAAGTGTCTAACGAACATCAAGCTAGAATTTTTTGTGTGTAAGTTAATCTTTTGGTGCCATAGCATGGCTATAGGTGTTTGAAAAAAACAAATCGGTTGAGAGAGGTCTTTTCCCGCCCATTTTGGTGGACAATGTGATTTCCATGATTCTGAGTACAGAATTAGTACAAAAGTCAAGTTGATGTTAATTTGTCACTTGATAGCTTAGTTATTAAAATAGTAATTTAAATCAAAGTAGTCACCTATGAAGTGACAAACTAACATCAACTTGAGTTTTGGTCTACTACCTAATTTTGTACTCAGGATCATAAAAATCACATTGTCCACAAAAATAGGGCATGACCGCTCTCCACAGGTTTGTTTTTTCAAATGTTTTTTTGCCAAACTATGTCCAGCAGACGAACTTAGCCCACAACATATTCTTAAAAGGCACCAACACATAAACTTATAAACAAAATTCTATCTTGATGTTAGCCAGACAATTTTGGCACGCTATCTCCTGGACTATGAGACTAAAAAAGTAAATTTAAAAAAAAGCTGTCTGTTGTCTGTACAGACCTTGGAGCCTAAACTACTGCTACTGGGCTAATTTCAATGAAATTTGGCATATATGTCGAGAAAAATCATACCCTTAGGGGAAATTGAGACGTGAATTTTTGTTTCAAAGTAAGGGACGCTACCCCTCAATAACTCTTAAGAAATTATTTCTCTAAAACGGTTCTGACAATTTTAATTAAAAAATTCTAAAATGGAGTATATTTAAATACGAATCTAATGGTATAAGTTGTGAAGTTGTTGAAAATCAAAAACAAGAAGTAAATAACTACCTGTTAATCACTTTTTAATTGTTTTAAAATAAATTGATTTGTGGGATTTAAATACAGTATCTATTTCTATATGAGAAAGATTTCTTCTTCTTATGGTTTTTAATTTGGTTAAAAAGAGCTAATTAGTAATGTGCTTCAGTAAGAATAATTAGATGCAAATGGTACTGCAGGATTTTCTTTATTTAGAATATTATATTTTATTTTTTATTACAGTTTGATTTGCCATTTTATGTTTTTAAGCTTTTACTAGTTTTGGGACTGTTTTAGAAACGGCAGTGCATTTGTTTGGCTTATGTAGATTTAGAAGCTTAACTAATGGAATCATTATTTACCCTTTGGTTTTGTGTGTGTGTGTGTGTGTGTGTGTTTGTTTTTTATTATGTTGCATTGATATTTTTTTTTTTTTTTTTTTTAGAAATTCTAGTTAATTTTTTCTTCTAAATACAGGTTTTTGATTATTTCTATTGGTTAGAAGCAGTTTATAGTTATTATTTCAGGATATACTTCAAAGCTTTATTTGCTTGAGCTTGCACCTTCTTCATCAAGTTAATGGTAGCTTAATAATTTATACAATGGTTTACTTAAAGTGTAAATATCTTCGAAGGCTGGAATCGATATTTAAAAACCGACAAATCTTGGGGAAATGAGATGTAATTTACTACAAACAAATACTTGGGCTCTATTAATTTAATTTTTACTGACACATTTCTAAAACACAAAACATAAAAAAAAATGTTAAAGTGAAGGAAAATGAAATTAGTTGAAAAGAATTGGATGATTAATGTGGAAGATATCATCTGATAAGTTTCATGAAATTCTTGATTGCAGAACCTTCTTATTAACTCCTCCCTTCAAAAACTCAAGTGATTCAATGGTTAGATATAGTTTTATAGATAGAGAACTAGGCTAGGGAATAGTGTGCTATAAGCTGTGGGTTCTCGGCAAATAGCCGATTTGCATGATTTTTAAATTATCTATATTTTTAACTTAATTGAAAGCTATATGCATGCAATAAAGGGAAATAAATAAAATGTGCTATAAACATATTCTGGTAAAACTATGATAATTTGTTAACTAATTGACTTCTTTGATGTGATTTTTTAAGATTTTGGGGTCAGTTATTCTGATGACAGATGGACTAAAAAGGTCTAATGCCAGGATTCCTTATGCGTTATTTTTAAAACCCATATTTATTAGAGCTTCTGAACAGATCCCTTAAACCTTTTGACCATAGCTAAGTTACTGCGATCCAAAGCTACTCTTTCCTTACAAACAATATGGATAGAGGTGGTGAGATTATTAATATTATAAATGATGCTTTAATTTTTATTGGTTTTGGAGTGGGGATATGAGATATTTAAAGGGAGATTAGTTGATAGACAAAATTAATTAACCCATTCAATGCGTAATCCAATTCATGAACCTACCTTAGTTACCGTATATATCTAAACGATTTTAAAAGATAATTTAAAAATAAAAAAAAAGTTTGGATCCACTGTGGATACAAACGTGAGCGGGCCTGACGGAGCCTTGCAAGATGGTTCTACTCGAGGCACGGAGAATAGAGCAACAGAGGGCTGAAAGGGAGGGCTTGGATCCACCCGCCAGGCGCGTTAGTACGCCATGGATCCACAGTGGATCCACCCGCATTGAATGGGTTAAGTGGACAATTATATTGGATATTGTTGATATCTTGGAGGGTTTTGAGTTTATACATTGCTATAGCTGCTTAATATTTTATCAATTAATTATTGATAAAGAGAGAATATAAGACTCTGGTGATCAGGAAGTAGATACACTTACACATTGATGCTGATGAATTACTGAAAACAATAAGAGTAGCATCCTCATTTAGCTTAGAAATATCTCTATTCACCTTGTATGTTGAAATGATCCCTGATAAGAATTCATCAGATTGGAAAAATGGATGAAACTCCATTCTTTGATGATAATGACTCTGTATGACTTGATGTGCTCCTTAGAATTTGAATTATAAAATGAAAGAAATTGATTACACCCATTGATTGCTGGTGTCTACATCAGATTGTCTAATTAAATCATAGAGTAGAATGCAAGGTTGAGTTCTTGCCTTTATCATTGTTCAGATCTTTTAGGAAATGTTGTTTAAATTGAAGGAAAAGTGTTTATTATATTAGTTCATGAAATCATTTGATTTATTTTATAATCTAGACTTATCATATTTTATCAAAATTAGTTATCCACTTCCCCTGATAATATTTTCCCAATATTTGATAATAAGATATTAGTTAAATGATCTAAGATTAAAAACAAAACAGCATTTTAAAATTACTTTAGAAATTTAGAATGTGTAAAAAAGAAATATTGACAAATTAAATGTGTGTTTATATTTACGATTTTATCATATTATGCTGTTATACACACATCCTTACAAGCCCTTGTTAATCATACCTATACCCTTCAAATGAAAAGTTTTTTATTACATCTCATTTTGTTTTGAGTGGTTAAATTTTGGCGATGCTGTACTCCCAATGATGTTATTTGATATTTATTATTTTGTGTAAAAACAGTTTACTTTTAAGATTATGAGGCCAGTTACTTTTAGCTCTCGATAGAGACGTAATTTATAGATAAGAAACTGAGGAGAAGTAACTCTTCAACTCATCTTTATTATAAAACTCCGACGAATTGTATTTTTATGTACAGAATAGCCTGGAACAATGATCAAATCAAAAGGCTTTTGTGTCTGGAATACAACTTAAATTAAACATTATTTATAGTCCACTCCTCTCCTTACTGGGGGAATTTGCTCGACGGGCTTGGGTCTTTGAATTGCTCGTGCAATAATAGAAGAAAAAAGGGTTTTTGGTTTAATAAAAATATCCATTTTAAGTTATTTTCTTTTCAAAAAGTCCCCTTCTGTCATATAAGGTTAGCCCAAAAAAAATCCAAAATAATAATAGGTATTAAAGATGATTTGGAAAACAATAAATTATAAATGTTTGCCTTTTGTTTTGGCTGAAAAAGTATTAGTAACATGCTTAGTAGAAAATCTTCAACTAGAAAAAAGGTTTGAAAACAAATATATCACCAACGAATTATATAGTGGTCAGAAGATTAATTTTGTATTTGTCTATTCCTTGCCACCTCCTCATAGTTAAACTCTTATCTCTCCATTGATAAATACATTGCCTTTCATTTTATTCACAGATCCCCCCCCCCCCCCCCCCCCCATTGAAATAACATAAATTGGCTCGGCCAGGCACACTTGATAAATCATAAATTATTAGTTTTATTACCACTGGTAATTTTGAAGTGGCATTAATTTACGTTGCACTACTGCATTTGATAGTGATCACAAAACTAGAGGTTTTAGATGAATAATTATCCATAATTTGATTTTGATTAGTTTTATTAAAGACAAATTGAAGAATTTAAAAGCAGTCAGTAACCTATTGTTTGCCTTATATTTGGTCATCTATTCTTTTCAATACAACTCAAATTAATTATTGTTTGAGTGAATCTGAACCAAAAAATCCTAAAACTCTTTAGACAATTCAATAAATACACTGCATGGAAGGTTCCTGTTCTTTATCTTTAAGCATCGCCTGGGAAAGGGTCGTTCAGGGTGTGGCAGTGAAACTTACTCTTTTCAAAGGTAAATAAAGCAATAACTATTTAAAATAATTTATGGTTATTTCCCTCGAAGCCTTAAAGATATGTATTCATGATGAGAAAGCCCTTATACTAGTTGCTATGGTGAAGAGAGTTGATAGAACTTGAATTGATTAAATCAATGCAAGTTTGTATCAACGGTTATTGCACTGCTGCACCTTTTATGCTTATATAATTTAAAATGATTTATAAATATATATCATTTATATAATCCAGTAGTATCCCGACATCAGCAACGACTCACTTCAAAATGATTTGTTATTGCTAAGCTAAGACAACTACATTTATTTCAATAATAATAAATGTTTCTTTTGATTTGTTGGTCTTCAAATAGATATAATAACTTATCTAAATAGATATCTAAATTATTGTAACTCATTTTACTTTTTTTGTAGTACAAAATTAAGCCCGTTACCACAGGCTTACTGCTCATGTATTTATAAATCAGTTCAGTAGTTTAGGCTCCATAATCATTAGTTTAGTTTCAATTTTTTGATCCCGGGGAACCTTAAAATGTAGAAACCCATTTTTAAATTAAAAACTGATAACAGTTTTTTTTTGCTCTATATTTTTACCAAGATTACTCAATAAACCACTTCTGATTGCAGCGACTAGAAGTTAACTTAAGTCTTTTCGTCAACAACAAACATACTAAAGATTGGTAAGAGTGGTGGGCAGCAGAGCGGTGCCGTTTACATTAAGGAAAATGGAAGTAGAGGATGGCCAGCTACAATAAGCACGAGTGCCTAAGGGAAAAATGTTGCCGCTTACTGCTGAGCCTAGACTGTCACTTAGTGCTTACCGCTGAGCCTACAAATTTGAGTTTTGCTCACTGCTCAGTCCTTTCAGTTGATTAGAATGTCTTGTCAAGTAAATATGGCAGGGGATTGATGGATAATACCGCCCACCCTATTATTTTCACTCTTATTGCAGCCAGCGCTACTCTGACGCTCTGCCCCCCCCCCCCCCCCCCCCCCACTGTCCATTGCTCTTAACGTACTATGAGAAACTGAAAAGTATATTTTTATACTAGTACTGTTTAAACAGTTATCTTGTTAGTTTTGTAATCCTTCTCTTTTAAAGTCTTAAAGTTATTTTTACCTTATATTTTCTCTTTAGATTAAATAAAAATTGAAGAGGATGACAAATAATATATTCACATTTTTTATTAGCTTTTAAGGGATTCAAGTTTGCACATAATGTAGGCTCAAGCATGCTATATAAATGTATTTTGTTCATAATTATGTGTTTATGTTTCTTTGTGGGTATATGTTACTTTTAAAATCATTTGTAAATAGAGTGAAAGTGATCTAATATTTTGCTATTTTTTTATTTTTTTAATTGATGTGTTATAAAATTTAACTTTTTGTTAGCAGATGACACCTAAGGCCAAGCCTAAAGATGAAGTACAAGAGTTGCAGAAAGAGAGAGATCTTATTAGGACTCAGATGATAAAAGCAGCTGAATTAGTTGAAACTTCTGAAAAGAAAATGCTTGATATCCGAGTTGAATTTGACATGGTAAAAATCATTTTAAAGTCTTCTTTAAGTATACAGATTTATTTTGACTTTATATTGCTCATTGTCAATTATTTGGGTTCTAGTATAAAAGTGAAATGGATTCAAAATGTGCTCAATTATATAAAATGATAAAGAAACTGGAGGAGGAGAAAACTGAACTTATGGTTCAACTGGAAGACGTTCAGTTCAGGGCTGAAGAAGAAACCATAAATAAATCTGATATCCAGGTTAGTATTATATTTGTTACCCACTCAAATACTAGTAAAATAATATGTTAAAGAAAATTCATATTTGAAGCTCTCTCTAGAACAATGTTTGCTTGATTAATTGGCTCCTTACTATTTTTATTTATATATATATGGGGGAAATTTATTTGGATGCATTTATTTCAAGTATACATTGAGGAGTAAAAAAAATAAATTTGGAGGAATGGGCCCAGAGTTGCATAACAATTAATTGGTTTGTTTTGTTAAAGTCATCTAACATATCATTAATTTTCTGCCATGATTTCTCTGAAAATAATTCAACATTTATTTATTTTAGGTGGCCAATGAGCAAAATATTGGTAGAATATTCCAATTGGAAACTCAGTTGGAAGAGGAGAGGAAAAAAATCGATCAACTGACTGCACAGTCCAATGTTCTGTTTGTAACTGAGGAAGAACTGATTCGTGTAAAGGAAGAATTGGAGAGGGTCAAAACGGAAATGGGTGAGAGCCTTACCACTGCTAAATCTGGGGCTTCTCACATGGAAGAGGAGTACGGCAAGCTAAAGAAGATATTGAACGAAATACAGTCTAGCGATGCCGATGCTTCAGAGAAAAGTAAAAACTTTATAACTGAATTAGAGACTTTGACTAGTCAGCTCAATGAGAAAACAGTCAAAATAATAGAATTAGAGAGTAAGTGTTCATCCTCACAAGAGAAACTTGCTCAAGTGGAAAAACAAGTTGAAGATCTCATTTCTACCAAAGAAACCCTTACAACTCAGTTAAACAATACTAAAGTCAAAGTAACTGAATCCGAAACTCTTATCCAGACTAAAAATAAAGAATTAGAAGACGCAAAGAAGACTCTTAGTGTAGTAGAAAAATCAAATGCTGATTTATTATCCAATATATCAGAAACCCAGAAGCAGTTGGAAGAGCTACAGTTAAAATGTAAACTGAGCGAAGAAACTAGTGAAAAAATTAAAACTGAAGCCGACCGAAATCAAAATGAAATTGAGAATAAGTTGAAAACCGAAATAGAAGAATTAAAAAAAGCTATCGAAAATTATTCAAAAAATGTGCAAGATAAAGAGCGGGAATTGTCGGAAGAGAAAATTAAAAAGGATGAAAGCGAACGGGAATTTTCCACTCTGAAAAAAGACCTCGAAGAACTTAAAAATAATTATGAAGAGAAAAATAAAATTTTAACATCAAAAGAAGAAGAAATAGCAAAATTAACATTTGAAATAGGAATATTAAATGATTCAGGTACTAAAACTCAAGAAACGTTGCAAGAAGATCTGAAAAAATATCAGACAAACATTGAAACCTTGACAAAATCACTTGAAAATTCTAATAGTGAACTCACAACTCTTAAATCACAAATAACATCTTTGAATGATGTCCACTCTCAAGAGATCTCTGCTCTGAATGAGAAAATGAATAAACTAGAGAGTGAAAGACAAGAATTGATAAAAGAGAATGAAAAAATTAATTTAGCTATTAAAGAAATGGAGGTTAACTTATTGAAAGAAAAAGAAAATTCAGTTAAACTTGGTGAAGACTTGAAAGGTACCAATCAGAAACTTCTTGAAAAGGATTTCACTATTGAAAATCATTCTAAATCAATTGAAGGTATTTATATAAATTTGGGTCTGATTGAATATTGAAACCCAGTTAATCAATTTTAATTTATACATTTTATTTATTTTAATCCATTCAATTCATTGTATTGTAAATTAATGAAGAATGCTGTTCTTTTGATTTTCAGAGTTAAAATTACGAAATGAAGCTTTAAGCAAGATGGAGGCAACTCTGAAGGGTGAACTTCAGGGTGCACTACTTGAGAAGGCAGATACTTTACAACGTCTTCAGATTTCTGCCGATCGTTGTGAAGAGCTCTCTGCTCACAAAGCTAAACTTGTTAGTTACTATTTATAATGTATCGTTTTATATTTCATTTTATTAAATCAATTTATTCGATAAGAGTATTTTTTACTATGAAATAGAGAATATAAATAAAAAAAAAAAGTTATAAGAGGAACCAGAAAAACCTTACGAAAGCTACTAAGAGGTGACGCAAAAGGAGTTTATGGTACACTTGATGTCTGATTAATTTTTATATGTCTCCACACTTCTCACAAATACAAATAATTAATACATGTTTGTTTTATTCACATATTTTCCTCTCCAAAGCTGCACTTTTATATGAATATATCGATGGTGTCAAGCTAAAAGGGAAAATAACCTACTTCATAACCATTTTTCACTAGAACATTAAATAGCTTTATTTAAACCTGTTTCAATTTTTGAAGAGATTAGTTTTTTGAATAGCCCAAAGGGTTACTATTAAATAAAAATTAATAAGATCAGTGCTGAATTTAATGAAATATCTATTTGCATCAAAATATTAAACTGTTGGTTATTCCCTTTCAGCAATTCATTTCATAACCCTAATAATGGTTATTCCCCAAAATCTCACAGTTATTCCCTTTCAGCAAAACATTTCAAAGAGGCATTGTTTCATCACTCATGTTGGTAATTACCTTTTTGCGAAGCAATATTATTTTTTGCAAGCAAAAAATTTGATAATCCTTAATTATTTATCTTAATATTGCGATTTCAGTTATATCCTTTTAGCATTTGATTTTAAATATCCTCTGTTATTACGGGAAGGTAATAAGTGATTTTCAGAAAAAAAAAGTTGGTTATTCCCTTTTAGCTTGACACCATCGATATCTTTTAATTTATATGTAAAGCGGAATTATTGAGATTAAAGGAAAATTTATTCATTACAACCTCTTCTTATCAAGATGTTGAGATAAATTTGAATCTTACGCAGATATGGCAGTAATTAGACTGAAAATTATCAATGTTGGTTTAGTTGTTTAGTTAAGACATGTTAAATCAATTTGTTAGTTCCCATCTTATAATTGTTTTAAGATGGAATGATGGCTGCTTAATAATTTTTTGACTATGACCACATTTGAATCAAAGGTCAAATTTTCTTTAGACATGAAACGTTCAGAAACATTTTAAATGTTTCTTTGTTAATAAAGTTTGATATTATCTTTAGATTAAAAACTTTCAGAAACATTTAAAATGTTCTTTTATTAACCAATGTTCGATGTTCTTCCTTACACATGAAACTTTACAGAAACATTTAAAATGTTCCTTTGATAAACAATGTTTGATATTCTTCCATAGACATGAAACTTTACAGAAACATTAAAAATGTTATAATTAGTTGATTTTTGGTCTAAAGGAAAATTAAAATGCTCTCATTTGCGATAGGTGTGACAAAAGAAATAGTGTAGTGGAGAGTGGATAAATTATTAGATAATAGAAATATATTAAATCAATAAATTTGTACTCAGTATCTCGAAGTGAAATAAAGATTATCGAATTTTAGAAGTTTGATGAGAATCAGACGATTCTATGATTGATTAATGTTTAATTTGACGTAAAATAATCTTTGTAGGGTAATCTTCTAGTCAGTCAGCTTGAGAATGACCCAAGGAGGGGTCGAAATATCGCAAATGAGAGCGTTTTAATTTTTCTTTAGACCAAAAATCAACTAATTTTAAAAAATACAAGGAAACAACTACTCTACTTCATAGTATATAATTGGAAGGTCGCACACATTAAAAATGTTCCTTTCTTAACCTACCTTTGATATTATGCCTTAGACATAGAAAGGGCATAAGAAGTGTAATCCAAAACAGGACATTGAAAGGGGGGGGGGGGGGGGGGGGGTGTATAGCTATTGTAGCCCTCGAAGGAAAGAGGGGTCTGGGAGCCCTCTCCCAAGAATTGTTTGGGAATTTTAAGGCGAAATATGCATTGCTCACATAAAATTTTGTCTTTTGACATCGATTAACACAAAATTAAAGTAAGAAATAAAATACGGAAAATATAATAAAACTGTTAGTCATTAAACTCACTATTAAAAATTTAATAAAGAAATTATTAAATTCATCTATACCAATACTTAATTTAGTTTAGTAATACCTCACAATTAATAACATATTTACTAAGATTGAAAACGTGTCCAGCTCATTACATATGGGGAAAGTTTTTGTTTTACCCAGACTTTCTGGAAAATGTCCAATTATTCCAAAAAATGGACATTTTTGGAAGCTAACAGTATGGCCAGGCGGCCATACCTCTTGTTTCATGTCTAAATAGGGTTACTTAAACTTGAAACATGAACTATGAAAATATTAAAAATGTTCCCTTCCCAATCTTTGATATTTGCTTAACAGTAAGCATTGACAATCATTTTTTTGAGGAGCTGATAAAATCTCCGTATAACTTTCCTATCACCTTGGTATATGTATATCTGTATGTTACTCAGAATAATTAATTTAGAGAGAAACTAATACTTCATGGACCATTTTAATTGATAATTCCTCGTGGATTAAAAAAAAAAAGAAAAAATAAGTAAGTTTACATGCAAGATGTACATAATATATATAGTTAAACTTCATTAAGATTTTATTGAGCCTTAGATAGAAAATGATTGTATTCAAATATTATTCTTGGCTCACCAATTTGTTTTATGAATGATGGTATTTTTCTTGTTTCATACTTTCTCCACTGATTATGAAAACTCTGTTTAAGAATTGCTAAATTTCATTGTTTTGAACACATTGTAGGGATTGATCTTATATTAAGGGAGGTGCTCATGACGATGTAGTCGCTTATGATCTGGTTTCTAGGGAATGATCCTATTATGTTTGATACAATGGAGTTAACTCAATCTGAAATGCAGTTTGGAAGATCTAGATATTAGAAATTGGCTACAGAAGCCTATAATACAATTTTAAACCCATGTATTTTTATTTTAAAATTTCTCATGTGTCTCTTATGTACTCTAAAAAGTATATATTGAAAGTAAAATAATGTTATGGGATGTTTGTACTTATATTGATTTTATTTATAGGAAAGTGATATTTCAACTATGATGAACACAAGTTCAAGTTCCTCCGAGCAAATGTCAAAACTCAATTCTGAGCTAAGAGAGAAGGAAAAGGAGTTGGAAGATTTCAAAGCCAATTCAGCTCAGCATAATAGGTACAGTACCACAGAATGTGTGACACTTCTTTAAAGTAAACCAGGCTATTTATAGTTTTAGTATTACAGTAGTACCCCGGACTTACATAATAGGTGGGGTCACGAATTTTAAAGAATAATAGTGTGAATAATGTTTTAATTATGACTTTGATTTGATAAAAACATAACGATGTACACACATAACCTAAAGGATGTATCCAAATCAATTTTAAGTTGTAATGTATTACTCACTAAATATCAACTTTTTTGTTATATCACGACACAAAAGTTACAGATTCACATTAACAAGCTGCGTACGCATATCATAAAAAATGTTGACGTCTAATCATGAAAAGAGAGGTTTTAATGTTAACAAAAGGGACCCCGTGACCACTTTTAGCAGCAGTGTCGGGTGTTACGTAATTTAAGTCGGGGTCTTACTGTATATAATAAAAAAAATCAGTCTGATAAATGAAACAAAATTGTCTCATATAGATATTCTCATTTAATTGATTTATTTTTAAACATATTTAAATAGTTTTTAACATGTGGTTGTTTACTTTTTTTTTTTTTTTTTTTCGATTTTCTACAAAATCAGATTTATTTTTATCAAGATCTTGGAATGGAGCTAAAATTCATTTCTAGATTTGTATTGTAACCTGTATGCCAAATTTTATAGAATTGGGCTCAGTAGTTAAGGCTCCACGAGCCTGGATTGACGACAGACAGACATTTTAAAACTCTTTTTTCGAGTCAGGGGATCTCAAAACGTGTAAATCCAATACTTTTACCATCACGTTGACACATTGATGGTTGGTTGATTTAAATAAGTTTTACACTTCCCAGATATGTTTAATATATTTAATAAGATAAAACCATAATTATGTTTATAAGCCCCTCCATTAATGATTGTTGTTGAATAATATCCCTTAGATTGTTTTCTCTTGAGGAGAATAGAGGATGCTAGCTATTCCTACTTTCTACGTATCTAGTTTTTGTATTTTTTTTTTACTAAGTGTGGTGTTGCCAGTGATTACTTACTGCTAAATTAGCAATACTTGAATTATTAAAAAAAAAAAATCAATTACCTTGTAAGACTCTAGCAATAGTATCGCCTTCCCAATGCTGATGTGACTAAGGTCTTAAAAAAAGAAAGTTTATGTATATGAGTTAAATTTAGGTGCATAAATAGAACTTTTTAACCCTAAACAACTCGAAACCATTGAAAAAGTAAATGCCTAAGCCTATGTTAACTTTTTTTTTTTTAGCATATTTCTTAATTTTGTTTTTTAATTCAGCTAAAATTTAATTTATTTCCAGGGAGGTGGAGGGTAGGGAGAGAGCTTTACAAATGGAAATGGATGCTCTCAAAGCAGATTCACAGAAGCAACTTGATGAATTATCTTCCAAATTGAAGAAAACTGAAACAGGTTTAACTGAATCTCAGAAAACTGTTTCAGAACAGTCTGAGAAATTGAAGATACTTCAAAACGATTTTGAAACTGCTTCTCAACAACTTCAAGCTCTCAAGTTGGAACTAGAATTTAAAATATCCACTCTTCAAACAGCTGAAAATTCCAACATCAATTTAAAAACTGAATACGACAAGTTGAATAATGAAATGACTTCTCTTAAAGAGAAATTATCCGCAGGAGATAACACAATCGCTTCTTTAACTTCACAATTGAACACATTCAAAGAAAATGAAAAGAATGTGAATGAAAAACTAACTCAGTTTGAAATGAAATGTTCAAGTGCTGAAACTTTATCTGAAGAACACAAAAAATTAGTCGAAACACATCAATCGCTTACAAATTCATTCCAAGAATTGAAGAATAAATATGAAGAATCTGAGAAAATGTTAAATAAAATTAAATCAGATTATGCTGACAAAGAGAAGCTCATGTCTTCCTCTGAAACCGACCTAAAGACGAGTTTAGAACAAACTAAAACAGAAAACAATGAACTGAAAACTAATGTTGAAAGTTCTCAGAAAAAAATAACCAGCCTTGAAAGTACAATTAAAGAAAAAGAAGTTAATTTAACAGCACTTACATCTGAACTGCAAGGTAATATTTATTAATTTAAAGAAATAAAAATAAGTAGCATAATTAATACAGTTGAATTATGAAAATTATTGTCCGAGGAGAGCAAATTGAACTTAAATTTAATTAATAATTAATCAAACCAATAGTGTAGACTGTGTGGTTAGCGTACTTGCAACTCCGCCTGAAATCAAGGTCAAAACACTGACATGTGTTGTGAGTTCAAATCCCAGAGAGGTGAGACATGTTTCACACTGATGATCACATTCAGTGATGGGTAAAGTGGCTGGGTCCCTGTAATAACGGGGGATGTTAAAGAAACCGCATCAAATAAATAAATTTATAAATATAATAAACCCGTATGAATTCTTAGTTTGAAGGCTTCCATAGGATTGACTCATAGTAATTAGTTTTCCAAACTATTTTTCTCGTGAAATCCTTGTCAAGAAGGATTTGAAGTCCGACGTTTCGCTTCCACTACTGGAAGCATCTTCAGAGTAGTGGTGCATTGTGACGTTGACTTGAAGCAACACCAAGATATACTGACAATTGGAGAGAAGGACGGTGTATTTATACTGTTTTTCTGGAACATAGATTGTCCCTGGATTTTCAGGAGGTTCTGCCAGTGAGATTAATCCTTTGTCAGGATGGTGCAATCGGACAGGTTCTACCTTCGCCAGTGTTCCTTTATCGTGTGGGTGATGTTTGAAGTTGGGAAGTGACACACAAAACATCATCCATTCGAAAAAGGTTGTTGATAACACCGATGAAGGCAGCATCTACCCAACTGCATCATCCCGACAAAGGATTAACCTGACTGGCCAGAATCACGGAAAAAATGCCCACGGAAAAAATGCCCAAGGAAAAAAAACCCAGGAAAAAATGCCCACGGAAAAAATACCCACGGAAAAAATGCCCACGGAAAAAATGCCCACGAAAAAAATTCCCACGGAAGAAATGTCTAATTTTGATATGTCATAATTTTGAAATTTCATTCAAAATATAATTTTGAATGAAATAATTTTTGCAAAATATTATAAAACATATTAAAATTGGTTTTATAATTTTATTATTAATTTTTAATTTATAAAATACCGTTGTTTAGTCTCATCGTTTATAAGCACAAAATGAGTCAGTCTCAATTATCATTTTCAATTTTTTAATTTTTCAGTATATTTTTAAATTCAGGTACCATATTAATTTATTTTGTATTATATTTATATATTTCACTAAAATTTGCGTAATACCAAAATTTAAGTGAAAGTGGCGCGGGTCCTCTGTCTGGACAATATGGGCACAGAATTGAAGTATAATCACTTTATCACGTACGATGTCAAACAGTGACTGATTCTCTTGAAAATCTGTACCATCCTAACTTTAGTTTCGACTTTTTTGGATTTAAAAATCTTGGTAGAGATTTTATTTCAAAAGAAATTAATTAGAAGGTGTAGTTAGTTTTGTGTTTAATATTTTAATATATGTGCTAGCTTATTAGAATGATGATTGCCATACAAATCTCTATATAGGCTATTATTGTTATATTCTCGTATATTTCTATTGAAATTTACCGAGAAAAGATCATATAATTTTACTCCTTAGTTAGTAAAATAATGAAAGTTAAAAATTTTTCTTGAGAATTTTTTTTTAGTAAATGATGTTTTAAGTTATTAGAATTATTTGTTCTAAAATCGGTTTTACTCTCTATGCACTGTTAAACTGAACACTAGATTAAACTAGCCTAATCCTGAATATTTATGGTTATCTAGACAGGAGTAGGCGAACAAATCGTAATCCTACTGTTGCATCTGAACTTTGTCGGTATACTGATGGACATATCCCTTTAGTACCTGTGGTAATCCACGGTTTATGACCCCTCTGGGGAAATTTCCTGATTGTCCTAGGTCTGTTATTATGTTTAAACTTATCTTTTGACTTACGCGGTTTCATTGGTGCTTAATCTTTAGGAAAGTATGAATGCTTCAAGGAAACACTAAACCAATATAATTTTTAGTAAATTTTATATTTAAATGTAAGCCTAAGTTTAACATAGCATTCTTTTGTATTTTGTATAAAATCATTTATCCATGTTAGAACTAGTACTGTTTTGAGTCTGCGATCACATTTTATCAAACTCAAAAAAGTTGTTTACCGTAATGGAGGGCATCAGGGCAAGCACAGAATGGATCAAACCACTAATTGTGTTTATCAAAATTTTTATTCAACAACATATACCTATAATATGTATTAACATATTAGTATAAGGATCTTTCAAGCCAAAAATCATTTGAACCAACATTAGTGTATACGATCCTAGCTTCACAGTCTAATGTAGTTATCCTTTGCAGTAGAATTAGATTTTTAGGAGCCTTTGCAGCTCCATTTCACAGTTTCTTCTTACTTACTGTACCTTACATTCAGTAAACTTGGAAGCATTATGATCGTTCTGAAGAGAGATATTTTTATGTATTCGAATTAAAAAAAATCGAGTACGGGGCACCTCGGAACTTTTTTAAATTAATAACTTTCTTTTTCAACTTACTTGTATATTATAAGGTCTATAGTCTATAGGGTATATAATATTTATAGTAATCAACATTGCTATTTGAAGCATATAGAATAGCAAGGTTGATTACTTTATTATATACCCTATAGACCTTAAAGAAGATCTTAAGTCCAGTGGCCCAGGGTACCGTTACTTTTATAGTAATATAACTGCAAAAATACAACACCCCTACTGGCTATTCCACTTAAAAATAGGTTAAAATTTGTTAGCGTTAACAATAAACTAAGTATACAACTTTAAAAACCACCATTAAACATTAAAGTTTAATTATTTTGGACATTTCTTCCATGGGAATTTTTTTCGTGGGCATTTTTTCCGTGGGCATTTTTTCCGTGGGCATTTTTTCCGTGGGTATTTTTTCCGTGGGCATTTTTTCCTGGGCTTTTTTTCCGTGGGCATTTTTTCCGTGGGCATTTTTTCCGTCTACCGACTGGCCAAACCCCCGGAAAATCCAGGTAAGCCATCCTTCTCTCCACTCGTATATATATATATATATCTTGATTGTTGCTTTAAGTTAAAATCATGATGAACTACTACACTCCTAAAGATGCTTCCAGTGGTGGAAGTGCGATTTAACTTCAAATCCTTTTTGATGCAGATTTCACGCAAAAACCAAGGTATGTAATATGATTTTTTTTTAATATCAGTTGATGACTGATTTTAAAAAATATTCATTGAAGAGTAAAAATTATCTGTTGTGCATCATCAAACAATGTCTCTTTATATATCTGTTTTCAGTAATATGATAAAGTAAGAGGTATAAATATTACTCTTTCCTTGAGTATTAGGGCTTAATATTTAATGTTTTTCTTAAAAGGTGGAAAGTAAAAAAAAATAAATAAATAATAATCATAATATTTTACATTAAAGAAATCAAAGACTTCAATAAATAATCATCTATTTATTATTTGAATCACAAAAAGTACATATTTATTAGTTTACTAACCAGAAAGGTGAAAAAAGAAAAAGAAATGTTAGTTGCATGAAGCTAAAATAATTCTGTTGTTTTTTTCTGATTTACTTGTACATTTGTTTGATTTTTTTTTTTTTTTTATGTTTTAATTAATATATATCACATCTATAATTTAAATAAAAAAAAAAATTCAATGTGTTTATATGTATAAAAATGATCTAAAGTTGTTTTTGATCAAAGTCCGCTGATTATTATGAAAACCATTGATTATTTCTTACTTACTTCATTTTATAATACGTTTTTTTGCTCTTCCTCATGATATTGGTAACCACATCTGTCATTATCTTGTACTTATCATCTCTTTTATTTCTGTATTCAGCTCTGAAAGAGAATAACAAAGCTTCTACAGTGAAAGATGAGGAGCTAAAGACAGCAATCAATAATAAAGTGAAAATTTTAGCATCTTCTGGCTGTCTTGATGTGAAACTTTTACCAGAAGGAAAACCTGTTTTGGAAACTGTGGTATGTTAATCTTTTTTTATTATTATAAATATTAAATAAATTAATTTACAATTTTCTCACATTGCATTAATTTATTATATTTTATAAAAGTACAGTTGGTTTTTTTTTTACAGTAGAGTTGATTTAGTCTGAACATTACAGTCAAGCTAATTAAGTCTAGCTAACATTAAGTCAAGCTACAGTCAAGCTAATATGTATATTGATTACAAATGTTTTGAATTTTAATAATATAAATCAATTAAGCCACTTAAATGTTCATCATAAAATATGTGTCTATTTTGTTATGAATGATTAATTTCGATTTTGTTTTTAATGTCATTCCATGCTTTTAATCAGATAATTACTTTATTATAAATGGTTTTAACACTTTTTAACGCAAATTCTTTTGGTTTTAGATTGCAGTTTTCGAGGTATTTAATAATGAAGTTTCTAATTTGAAGAAAGATCTCTCCATTAAAATGTCTGAAATTGAATCGCTGTCCTCTTCTGAAAAAGGTTCAGCAGATAATTTACTGGAAATGCAGAAAAAACTTGAAGAATCTAACAATAAGTTACAAGGATTTGCTAAACAAGTCGAGGAGTTGACCAATAATTTAACAAAGCAAGAAGAAATCACAGTAAAGAATCTAGAAGAGAAAGATAAAGTGTATAAACAATTAGAAAACGAGCTAGCGGAAAAAGTGCATAAAGTAGAAGAATTAAATTTGCTCGTTAAGAACAACAGTAACAACTTACAGTGCATGGCTGAACTTGAAAGTACAGTGTCAAGTTTGAAAGAAAAGCATTTAAGTGAAAATGAAAAGTTAAATACTATTCTCGAGAGCACTAAATTAGAAAACTCCAAACTAAGGGAGGACATGATCCAGTTGAATCGTACGACTAAAGATTTGGAAGCGAAACTAGCTAAGGCTCAAGAAGAGACTGAAAATCTGAAAACACTTACTGCTTTGATTAACAAAACGGACAATAAACCAAGAGATAATAAACCGGGGGATGTCAATTCGAATACATCTGAAGATAGAGCATTCTACGAGACTCAAGTCAAGTTTTTGAATTCTATCATATTCGATCAACAGAATAAAATTGATCTTTTAAATGCAAGAATTCAGGAATTCGAGTCGTACGGCTTTGAGGACAACAGGTATTTGTAATAAAATAACTTCATTTTCACTTACAATCTCAGTATTATATTAACAAACATTCTAATTGATTCATTTTTTTTTTTTTTTTTTTTTTTTTTTTTTTTTTTTTTTTTTTTTTTTTTTTTAGCAATGGTGAGGAAAGAAGAGTAAAACGCAAGGCAACTGAAAGAGCTCCGAGATTATTCTGTGATATTTGTGATGAATTTGATCTTCATGATACTGAAGACTGCCCCCAACAAGCTTCCAGTGATTCTCCGCCCCGCTCTCTTAACCCTCGTAAACCTAGAGTTAAATCGCCTCCAAGATCTTACTGCGATATCTGTGAAAGTAAGTTTACTTTTCTCTTTATTTTGTAATCAGCAGTTTATTAGTAAGCTAACATTTTCACTGTTATGGAAGAATTAACCAGTTTGGTGTAGATACTCTTTGGGGGTTTAGATGTTGTATATTTTAATGAAGTTCTAGGTTTCCCGGTATTGACCGCGTCTCGAAGGGTGTACGTCCCGACGTTTTGCTCCTAATGCCAGAAGCATCTTCATGGGCGTTCATGGTGTCCTTAGTTTAAGACAGGTGTGAACAACCTAGGACGCCATGAATACCCTTGAAGATGCTTCTAGCATTAGGAGCGAAATGTCAGGACGTACACCCTTTGTGGTCACCACCGGAAGACCTAGAACTTCATTATAATTGTTACCGTGGAAGCCTACGAACACTGATGTTCTATATTGTTTAGCAATTTAATTCCAGGACGACTGAACCTTTTCCTATTTTAATTAATGCACTGATGAAAAATATCTGCAAACCAAGCATCTTGTCATGCTTAATATATATCCTTAAATTTATTAAATTATAATTGCACAGTGGAAAAGTTTCTTCTTTTGATAAATCATTTATTTGTTCACTATACCACACTATTACAAATTGCACCAATCTAATTTTTTGTTTATTGTTTCAGTGTTTGACCATGAAACGGGTGAATGTCAAGATAATGATACGTACTAAAAATTACATCTTATTTTCTCTGAGTTCTTCCCACCTCATTTGATTTTAATAATTTAGATTTTTTTTTTCTATATTTTTAATCATGTGATTAGGTAATTTTAAATATCATAAGTCTAAAAAATAAATAAAATACTCCAATCAAACTAAACCTTCCAATAGATTTTATTATGTATACATATATATTTATTAATCTTATGAAGTATAAACTTCTATAAAATGTGCTAGGATCTGTGTTACACATTTATCTAAAGATTAGTGGACGTAATTGAATTCATTCTCTATAATCCATCAATTAATAATTATTATTATTATGGTGTGATATTTAATTGCATATTTTTGTAAACTAAAACAGACTTTATTTGTATCCACTTTTTAATTTTTATTTCTTAAAAAAAGTTTGATAAGGACATTGATAGATGCAACACTGTGACTGAGAATTTTATGTGTGCTTCTGTGGATGGTTTAATTTTAATTTTTTTAAGAATAATAAAACTGTATAATTCTTTGAAGCTTGAATTTTTCCCTTGTCGGTGCTTTGATCTGTTAGAAAACCAGAAACTGAAGGATCTATGGTTGATTCCAGCAGTGAGGTGCATTTTATATCCTACTTCAACAAATTCTTGAACAAAAAGAGGGGCTTGTTATTGTTAGACCAAAATTTTAAGGGGGGAAATTACAATTGAACAACATGGATTAGGAAAATTATCTTATCAATGTATTTGTTTGCAATGGTTGACTAGATGAAGAATTCTTGATAGAGAATTCATTGAATAAACTATTGGTGAATACCTAATGATGGAATAATTATATTAAATAAACCTTTGTAAATAATCTCTGACTTGGGTCGCACACACTGCAATTTTCTTTGACGCAACGCTCTGGTAGTTGGGATAGGTCCCATCTCTTAAACATGGATAGGGTTTTAGCACTGGGGGGACAGAAGAAATTTCTGCCACACAAAAAAAGACAGTTTCAAACATTGTGCCAGGAAGTTAGAATTTAACAGGAGGTCGATAGGTTTCCACTAGTATTCATTATAGTACTATATTTCACCGATAGAAGTTTTAAATTTTATATAAAATGACATCAGAGCTCCTAGCAGACTAAATGGCAATCAAAATAGATTAATGATTTATAATTGTTCTCCTTAAGATACATCTACCATATAGATTAGAGAAATGTTTACTGATTTTTTCCACTTTATGAAAAAAATACATTGAAATGTCGATATGTAGATTCTATGCCCAAAAGCATATCCCCATGATTCAATATTTCTCCATAAAATGGAGAAAATTAGCATTTTTTTTATTTGAAGTAGGGCGTAATTCAAATAGTTAAGGAATATTTTTCTATTTCATTTACACTAGTAATCAGTTAGAGAGAAGCAATATATTTAATTAACTTATTTTTTTTTTTAAATATACACATAGTTTAGATGCAAATTAATTTTGCACAATGTCACCTCTATCGAATCTAATCTAAATTTTTAATTGTAAATGCCTATATCTAAATTGTTGATGAATGGAAACAGAGTTTATTTTTTAATGACCAGAGGCGTAGCCTATGGAGTCAGTTTTCAAGCCCCCTCCATCAATTTTGTAAGCCATACTATTTCGTCGCCCAATTTTATTTGGCGCCTCTATGATGCTGCACCCAGGGAAAACTGAACCCTTATGCCCCCCCACCCTTCTCCAGATAAGCCTATGTTAATAACTTCTAAGCCTTCATAGTAATTGTTAATTTACACATGGCCAGTACATAACTGTGTAAATTTACCCTTGCCTAATCACCTTTCTTAATCGGCCTATAACTTATTAAAAAATATTGACAAATGATTACATAGTTCCTCCAATGACTCCTCTCCTAAACATGGCTTATAGAGAATTTAAATAAAAAATGTTAAAACTATTATCCAGCTATCTAAGTATTAAAATGTGTAACACATTTCCACAAATAAATTTAAAATTAATGTAAAAATATAATGATTATTTATTTGATGTTTTTTTTTTAAATAGAAATTCTTGCCTAATATTTTTTTCAATTTAAGTAGAAAGAAATTAACATTAAAATCTTGTGGTCATCTAGTCTTCCTCTGAATTTCTTGATTACATTGTATTTAAACAAAAAAATAATTAGTTTATCGAAGTATATTTTAACTGCATAATTCTTTTAATGAAGTGCATTCAATTTTGATTTGCTCATTAATTTTAATTTGTTTAATTTATTTATTGGTTTAATTTATTTCACTTTGATATAGCATGTGATATATTAAAAAAAAATAGTTTTGTTAATTTTTTCGTCTCTAAATTATTTAATTCGGTTAATTGTGTTTTTAACTTAAATCAACTAATTAAACATTTTTAACGTTAATAATTTCTTAAGATTTAATCTTTAAAACATTTAATTATATTTAATGATATTATGTTTAATTTATTTATTTTATTATTTGTTAAGTTAACTTTTAAGTTTTTTATGTTGTATTTTATTAATCTGTTAATGTTTTTTGGTGTTATTAAAATAGTATTAACTCCTGTAAGCTTAATCTCTATATTAAAACATGGTACCTGTGATAGTTTATTTCATTTATTATTTATTGAAGTCAATGAAATTAAACTAATTTTTTTGTATTAAGTAGCATTTAGATTAAAAAACAACTTTTTTTTGTCGTGTTTCAAAAACAATTGTAAGCAATGTCATTAGCAATATTATTATCCACTTATCATTATTATATTTGAATAAAATTGGTTTTAGAACTGTCAATTGCCTTTTTTTTACTTATTACCAGTAAGTGAAAGTAAAGTATAAAAATATAGCTTCTTCTATGGGAAAAAGCTTAGGTGCCAGAAATGAAGAATATATACAAAAATGTCCGGAGTCCGGGAATGAATCTGAAAAAAAAAAAAAAAAACAACTGGTAACAAAATCTACTGTCACAAAATTGACCTTCCCGAAATCTACAATGACGATAATTTGTGTAAAAGTTGACTGATTTAGTTGAAATTTGGTACACATCTTCATTTTACCAATGCCTAGGACAAGTTTGTTGGACATTATCCGCCCAAGCGTTCGTACGCAGCACTCGCATAAACTTAAGCTTCAAATGTAAAATTGGAATGGAAAAAAAAAAAAAAAAAATTGGACGGGAAAAATTCTAACTTCATCTATCAGATGAGACAAATAACTTTTATAAATACAATTTTTTTTACAGTGGCGCCCCTATAAAGTGTTAAAGATCACTAAAACTATTAACCTAAACGCTTAAAATAGAGAAAACAATGTTTTTACTGAAATCTTATATTCTAACATAACGATTTGAATAACACTTCATATGCATTGTCTAAAGTACAATTAAAACAGGCATGTAAAATTTCAACTTGATACAAGCAGAAGTTTTTGTGTAGTGAAGTAATACATATTATAATTGTTGAACAACGTAAAAAGCATGTCTTTGGGTGGAATAGTAAGAATGCAGTGTGGCTCCCACCATTACTAGACTCTCTATTGCAACCGCACTCTTTAACTATCAACTTGTCATGATAGTCTATTTTCTCAATATTCAATACATATTTATTTTATATCATTATTGGGTTCTTGTTTACTTTAGCATATATTGTCCATTATTGTGTATACTTCCGTATACACAAGTAGTAAAAAAACTGTCCTTTTAATTTCGCCTTAACTCCGTTAAGTACAAGTAGTTAGTGTAGTAAATCTTTTAATTTTTTCCCTTTTCTTACTCCGCCATGTATAAGTAGTTAGCATCATATACTTAGTAGTGTGATTTTGTAATTTACATTTAATGAAAAGTGTAAGGAACTTGATTGCAACCCGGTGTCCTGTGACACAGTTTTTTAGTGTACCTATTTCCCTTCTAGGCAACTCTTGGTTTCTCCATTATAAGCATCATAATTTAGAAATGAAGTTGACATTTCTATGACTTTGACTTAAAAAACAGACACATATAAAAAATTAAATCAGATTAAAAACAATTAAAAGAAAAATGAGGTGGAAATGGACTCTCAAGTTATTAGTCTAATTTTTACAATGCAATTTTATTTGTGAAGAATTTATGAGTGTTTTTTCTGGAACATCAAACGCAATGACTAGCAGCCCAATAATGGGAATGCCGGTGAAAGAAGGGAGGGATGGCGACGGTAAAATGATGCCTGGGTATTTCAAATATCCAGTCGAGAATTGGGGAGACTATTTAAAACTGTGTAAAGCCAAGTTTGAAGCTGACTTCGCAAAGAGAAGAGTGGGTCTTGAACACAAGCTAGAAGACTTTGAAAGACTCAATACATTGGGAACGGGAGCTTTCGGCAGAGTAATTCTTGTCAAAATTGCAGGTCAGGATGACTACTACGCCATGAAAGTACTCGATAAAGAGAAAATAGTCAAAACCAAACAGATCGATCACACTCTAGGTGAGAAGAGAATCTTACAGTCGATTAAATTTCCCTTCACTGTAAGTATGGAATTTTTTTTCATGGACAATTCTTATCTTTACCTCGGTATGCCTTTTGTCCAAGGTGGAGAAATGTTCAGCCACTTGAGAAGCCAAGGTAAATTTTCCGAACCCCTGTCCAGATTTTACGCGGCTCAAACAATTTTAGCTCTTGAATACCTTCACTTTTTAGAACTTGTTTACAGGGATTTGAAACCTGAAAATATCCTTATAGATAAAGACGGTTACATCAAAATTACTGACATGGGGTTCTGTAAACAGATCAAAGGTAGGACGTATACGTTGTGTGGGACACCTGAATATCTCGCTCCCGAGGTCATCATGAACAAAGGCTACGGGTTTTCTCCAGACTGGTGGAGTTTAGGTATACTTATATACGAGATGGCAGCTGGTTACCCTCCATTTTATTCACACGAACCTATTCAAATATATGAAAAGATAGTTGCAGGTAAATACAGCATGCCTAAATCATTTTCAGACGACCTCAAGGATTTAGTTAAAAACATAATACAGACGGATTTCACTAAAAGATTTGGATGCATGAAACGTGGGGTGAACGACATCAAAGAACACATGTTCTTTCAAGGAGTCAAGTGGATGGATATCCTGAACAGGAAGGCAGACCCACCATTTAGACCCAAGATCAAAGGGATTGGAGACGTGTCTAACTTTGATAAGCTGGAAGACACTGCTCTTGTTATATCTTCTAGAGACAAATATGTAAAAGAATTCACTGATTTTTAAATATAAGGAATTAGAATAATTAAATAACTTCTTTTTTTTATAATTAATCATATAGATTACAGTTCATTAAAGTGTAAAAATATTTGTGAAAAGTGTTACTGAAATGTAGATAGAGATTTAGAACCAGTCTCTGGGTAAGAATAGTATAATAATAATCAAAGTTAGGGTCTGCAGATAATAATAATTTAAAGCAATTGATCTGGCCTTTAACAACTTTTTTTTTTATTTAACTCATAAGGAAATCTCTGTATAAGGATGTTTTGAAATCCCTCTCTGTGCCTCGAGTACAACGGATGAGGATTACTTCTTTTTAACTGCTGTAGCAGTACAATTAGGAGCTCTTCTTCCTCTTTCTCAAAAAGATATAGATAACATCGATGTTTCCTCTACAGCGTTACCCAAATACTGAAAATTGGATTTGAAGTTATAAAAGCAGCGCAAAGTTGAAGTTATATGAACCTTACGGCTAGAGACTTATGACCAGTAGCTTCAGTTGTCGCATTGACACTCCACCTTAAGCCTTAAGGCATGCCGCCTTGCCATTGAGTTTCAAACCCCTTCTAAACAATGATTAGAAGATAAACAATAATTACAAAATAAAGTCTAATTATAAAATTTAGCCACAGTAATTTTAACACCTATATTCATGAACACCTGTTAAAACAAAGTTTAAAATAATTAATAGATCATATGTCGATTGCAAGCAGTACCTACTAAGTATGGCATATGCCACGACGATACTTAAAGGCCTCAGTTTATATAGTGCCTTTATAGATATTGGCTCTTCAGTCTTTACATGTAGTCAAGCTTAGTAGCTCTATCGACGATCACAAGTTTGGACAGACTTTATTTAATTAATAAAAGCTCAAGAGTCCATTATTGCGGAATTTAACTGACTTAGATGCATGTACCGTCCAGATTTAAACGTTATATTTAAAGCCCTCATGAAAGACCAAAAGAGATAGAGATAGGGGCTCTGCTTAAACCAGTAGCTGATATTCAAAAAGAACAAGAGGCTAAGAAACGAACAATTACTTACAAAAAGAAGTAAAAAACCCATCAATAACACTTACTTAAAAAAGAAATAATATAAGCAGGTCTTATGTAAAAAGTTGTGAGATCATAGGTTTAGCCAAATCTCCCCCTGTCGGAGTAAGTTCAAGTTCTACTAGCTCTAATCCTTCAAGTGCAAGTTAATGATGTCTGTCTCCCTTCTCTATTCTTTGTCCCTTACACACACAAACATTTTTGTTGGATTCTAAGGCGGCTTTCACACTGCGTGCAAGACCGAGCGAGGCTAATTCTGCTTGAGAAACAAATACATGTATTAGCATGGGGCTATTTAAATTAGACCAAAAAAGCATTGTGAACGGTTGTGTGGGGACTAGTAGATAATCAGCCAATCGGCTTCGATCTCGCGTGCAGTGTGAATACAAAAACGCTCGGCTCGGCCTCGCTCTGTCTTGCCCGCAGTGTGAAAGCAGCCTAAGAATAAACTTAAGATATAAATCTGTTTTTAGAAATAAGTTTTAATATTATAGGTCTTAATTTAGATTTTTTTTTTTTTTTGTTTTGAACTGCAATTACTGCAGAGTCATATTGAGGTTAGAAGATTGTTGATTTTTGTTTTTTGAAAAAGATAGATTAATATTTTGTGTACCCTAAAATCCAATAAAAAGGACTTGTTTAACCCTTAACTGCTAATGGTGATTGGATGGCTGGTATTACTAAACCTTCGTCGATTCGACTAACATATGCAGAAAATACATTTTTTGGGTTGAAACTACACTTTTATAAAGGGTAAACTATTAAGAACTCATTATTAAATCTTTTAGTGAGATATACAAACATTTGATGACAAATAACTTAGTAGGAACATCAGAAGAATCTGAAATTGAGTGAACATTAATGCACCAGGTCCCATGCCCCAGGCCAAAAGCCCTAGGCCCTTTGCTAAGTGCTCCAGGCCCCAGATTATTGGCCACTGGTCTCTGGCCCAAGGCCAATTACCCATTTAAAAGTGTGTAGAATGATTTGAGAAAGAAAATGCTGGGGTTTGTGAGAGATAGAAAATAGAGAGAAGGGACAGACAAAAAACATAATTTATTTGTACTGGATGGATTAGATCTAGAAGAATTTACTTGGACAGGAAGAGACTTTTTTTTACAAGGGTTACTGTGGGAATCTTAAAAAAAACTATTGAGAGGGTATACTCTCTTAACTTGTGTGGGGTTGCTACCAATCAAGAACTGACCCACTAAAACCACACCCACAAAACCTATTTCCAGGCAAATTCCAGCACGGAACCGTTTACAAATTACTTCATGCTAGCCCTTTCTTGACCTAGTATAGGCAGCGCTCCTTTTAACATAAATATGCTTACGACTGGGAGCAGAAAAAATGTCTTTCACCCAAAAAACTAAATGAATAATGTAACGATCTTAAATATAGTTCTAGGAAGTTAAGATATAACACAGGGGGAGACTTGGCTAAACCTATGATCTCATAACGTGTTCTTGTTCAGATTAGTTTTTTTTAAACTATTTTCTAAAATCCAAATTTTAGCTCTAAAAAAAGTTTATATTTTCGAATTATTTGAGGGATCCATGTGTTCAAGTTAGGTTTTGTCAGTGGTCTCTCCTGAACCAAATTCTAATCATCAAAATTACTGATGATTTATCAGAGGTTTGAAATTTCCACCGTAATAATCACAATCACAATGTTTGTGTTTTAAGCTAATTTAATTGTTTTTGAAGCTTCTGTTTGATAATAAAAGACAGGTTTAGGCCTTTGGTACAATATGAGCGGCAGAGCAGTAAGCGGCGCTGGCTACCAAAATAATAAGCTGAGCGGTATTTTCCATTAGTTTCCTGCCATGTTTACTTGATGAGAGTTTCGAATCAACTGAAAAGTCTGAGCGGTGAGCAAAAATTAATGTCCCGACGGAGCAGTGAGCGGTAAGTGGCAAGGGTCAACATTATTCGCTCAATCGCTCGAGCTTCCCGTCCTCTATTTCCACTGTACTCAATACAAACATAAACCTAAGCGGTACCGCTCTGCCGCCCACCGCTTGCATCGTACCCGACGCCTTATTGTATTAACTGAAGAAACTCAATAGGAAAATAAAAGACAAAATAAAATTACTCATCTTATAGAACCAACATTTTAATTTGATTTCCCTAGAAATAAATAAACCATGGACATCCTTTGTAATAAATAAATCAAACAAAGAAGAAATAAGTTATTTACACTTATGAATAGCTTCTCGTACAAAATAAATATAAATCTGGACCCAACTCTTTCACTTTGTAACCAAATAAATCTGAGATTATATTTTTGATACAAGTCCTCTTTTAAAGTATGTTCAATTTAAGTGTTAAAAAGGTTGAGAATAGAAGAATAAATAATACAATGATTACTTTGTTACATACGAAAAAGAATCATTGACATGATAAAAAGGAAATTCTACTTAAGCTAAAAAAAAAGAAAAAAAAGGATTTTACTATTTAGTCAAAATAGACAATTGCATTTTTTTGTAATTAATACAGTAGAACCTCGATAAGAAGTGTCTCAAGGGGATTAGGGAAACAGTCTTGTTATCATGGTGCTATTTTTGTTGAGGGTCGTGTTATCAAGGTTATTTTGGCTATCAGTCGTGTTATCAAGGTTCGAGGGCGGGTTTTCATGTCTAGACTTGTTCAAGAACGACCCATTCCTGTATAGAGTCACGTTATAGAGGTTGACTTCTCAAAACGACTTGTTATAGAGGTTCTAAGTTACGTTGTGAATTAGGAAAAATCCGTGTTATAAAGGTTGTTTAGATAAGAATAGTCGCGTTATAGAGGTTAATTTAACATTATGTGTTATGGGCAATCTCAAGGGGATTTGAAATTTGCACTTGTAATTGAGGTTGTCGTGTAAGCGAGGTTCTACTGTATTTTCAAAGTTCAGAAAAATAATAATTACACTTGTAAATTACAACATGCTCTATGAAAGGAACTGCTTTCAATTATTAATATAAATATAATTTATACATTATTAACTTGCAGACACAAAATATTATTAATTTAAAGAATAATTTTAACATCAAAAGTAAGTTAATTAGTTTTACAAAACTAATTAATGATTATTTTAATTTATTTCCTTAACTGTTACACTTTTAGTTAGAAGTTTTTTTTATCATATTCATTCTGAAGTAATATTATATTATTAACAATGTTTTAAACTCAATATCTAGTAATATAAACAAGATTTGTGCATTTATAAACAGTAGATTATTATTTACAAAGATAACAAAAAAATGATGTATTTGTAAAATTCTTGAATTTTGGTCATATTTTTGTATTAATTGATAATACTAATATTTCGCAATTTTATATTAAATTAGCTTTTATAAGCCAGGGAATTGAGTCAAAAAGAGAAAAAAAAAAAATAGTTAAATCCAAAAATAATCTAGCATGAATAATTTTCACAATAATAATTTGCAAAAAGGAAAATTAATTTAATTTATTTAAAGATTTTTGAACCACTCAAATGTATTATTATCTACAAAAAAAAAAAAAAAAAATTAAACACAAAACATTAAAAACAATAGTACATTACGTGTCGAACGCGGAAAGTAGCATTTTGCATGCGAGTGTGGAGTTTGCACCCGAGCGACAGCGAGGGTAGTAAAACCACACGAGCAATGCAAAATGCCATTTTCGCAAGAGTTGCGTACCGTACTTTATCTACGATTGTTGGATTTAAATAATAAATACAGAAAATAATAAACTTGGTGTATGTAAGTTCGTATCTCTCTCTTGATAAGGATGGCATTAATTCTTGAGTTGTATTTTTTGCCGAATTAATTATTTCTGGAAGAGTATTATTCTCCACATTTTGGTCAGTCACTTGATTCACTCATTTTTTGTCATTAAATACTCAATATAAACAGTTACTTTAATAAATGAACATAAAATTAGTTTTTTTAAATGTTAACAAACTCGCTAATCGTGCGTAAAGCTGAAGAATTCCTCTTCTTTACCGCCCTAGAGTGGTAAAGAAGAGGAATTCTTCAGAACTATGAGACGCGCATGCGCAATGAATACAAGTACATAAAGAATCAATTTTTACGCATCTAAACAGAGATACAATGGTCTCAACTTAGGTCTCTAAACATGACCAAAAGCTTTAACAGATAATAATTTTATAGTCCAGGAGATAGCGTGCAAACAAGTGTATGACTAACATCAAGCTAGGATCTTGTGTACAAGTTACCTAATTTTTTAGTGCCTTTTAACAATATGTGGTCGGCTAAGTTTGTCTGCGGGGCATAGCTTGGCAATAGGCTTTTGAAAAAATACAAAAACAGGTGGAGATTGGCCATGTCCAACCCCTTTTGGTGGACAATGTAATTTTCATGATCCTGAGTACGAAATTAGTTAAAAGACCAAAAATCAAGTTGATGGTAGTTTGTCACTTAATAGGTTAGTTAGACAAATAATACTCCAATTCAAAGAGGTCACCTATTAAATGACAAACTACCATCAACTCGATTTTTGGTCTTTTGACTAATTTTGAATTCAGGATCATGAAAATCACATTGTCCACCAAAAAGGGCTGGATATGGCCGCTCTCCAGCTGTTCGTTTTTTTCAAATGCCTATTGCCAAGCTATGTCCCGCAGACAAACTAAGCCGACCACATATTTTTAAAAGGCACCAAAAGATTTCAGTTCATCTGCTGGACATAGTTTGGCAAAAAACATTTGAAAAAACAAACCGGTGGAGAGCGGTCATGCCCTATTTTTGTGGTCAATGTGATTTTTATGATCCTGAGTACAAAATTAGGTAGTAGACCAAAACTCAAGTTGATGTTAGTTTGTCACTTCATAGGTCACTACTTTGATTTAAATTACTATTTTAATAACTAAGCTATCAAGTGACAAATTAACATCAACTTGACTTTTGTACTAATTCTGTACTCAGAATCATGGAAATCACATTGTCCACCAAAATGGGCGGGAAAAGGCCTCTCTCAACCGATTTGTTTTTTTCAAACACCTATAGCCATGCTATGGCACCAAAAGATTAACTTACACACAAAATTCTAGCTTGATGTTAGTCAGACACTCTTTTGCACGCTATCTCCTGAACTATAAGGGTTCTTCAGTATAAAATATTACATTGCTGGGTATAAATGACCAGAGTTGTTTAAAACCCAACAAAATACATAATTAAAGATTAAACAGTTCATAAACAATACCTGCTGCGTAATTCATATTAGATTTTTCTATATTCTATTTTTATTTAATTTGTGTAAGGAATGATAAAAGAAAAAAAGTATTGGCTATATCAGTCTTATATCACAATATACTATTCATAGTGGCTTTATATGTAATCAATACGGACAAATAAGAAATTATAACTGCTTATAAGTATACATTGATATTTTAAACTTATATAACTGATTAATATAATATAATAGAATAGATTCTTTTTAACATTAATAAAAAGTTATAGGAATCACTAAGTTTAATAATATAAACTCTAATTGTGAAGCAGTAAGTATGTACATTTGGTCTTCATGTTTTATTTTCTTAATTTTTTAGCAATAATTGCACGATTTTTTTGTTTTAATAACCATCTTTTATTTTACTAGAATCAATTTTATAATTATTAAAATTTTATTTTTGAGTAATCTGTTTAAATGAAAAAAAAAAAAAAAATGTATTTGGTCAGTAATAGTAATAAATAAGGTTATAGAAGATGAATAGTTCCTAAATAAGTTTGATGATTAACTGATCTTTACCCTTTTAGCTTTATTTAACTTGAGAAAGTCAACAAATGTTCAGTTTAGTCATACTCCAGGAGATAGCGTGCAAAAAAGGGTCTGACTAACATCAAGCTAGAATTTTGTATACAAGTCAATCTTTTAGCGCCTTCTAAGAATATGTGGTCGGCTGAGTTCGTCTGCAGGACATAGATTGGCAATAGGCGTTTGAAAAAAACAAACCGGGGGAGAGCGGCCATGTCTCACCAATTATGGTGGACAATGTGATTTTCATGACCCTGAGTACATAATTAGTTAGTAGACCGAAAATTAAGTAGATGGTAGTTTGTCCCTTGACAGGTAACCTCGTTGATTTTTAGTAATATTTGAATAACTAACCTATCAACTGTGAAAATAACATTGACTTGATTTTTGGTCTACTGACTAATTCTGTACTCAGGATCATGAAAATCACATTGTCCACCATAATTGGTGAGACATGGCCACTCTCCACCGGTTTGTTTTTTTCAAACGCCTATTGCCAAGCTATGTCCCGCAGACGAACTTAACCAACCACATATTCTTAAAAGGCTCTAAAAGATTGACTTGTATACAAAATTCTAGCTTGATGTTAGTCAGACACTTTTTTGCATGCTATCTCCTGGACTATCAAGCTATTGTTCAGGGATTGCATTAATATAAGTAGAGACCAAATATGGAGTCATAGATTATCAAGACAATAAACAGATTTTACATTAAACTCAAAACTCTAGCAACCATAACATGTTTAACCCTCAAGGGGTCATACTCAACTCTTGCAACCATAATATGTTTAACCCTGAAGGGGTCGTGCTCAAATCTAGGAACCATAATATGTTTAACCCTTAAGGGGCATACTCAACTCTAGCAACCATAATACTACGTTCACACATAGTTTTGGAAACAATTTTGAAAACGATCTGCTAGTTAAAAACTTAGTGTGAATGGAGAACGACAGATTGTATGGGTTCAAATCCGCTCCACCAAAAATAAGTGATCAGAGCGGGAAATTGTATTCATAATGCCCGTATAAATAGGTCGAAGAGGTGATCGAGATATCAGGTTATTTTACTCTTTTCCACTTTTTTAGTTGTTTGTTTGTATGAGCTAAAACTTTTGAAACAAAAGTTAATACAATAAAGAACTTGAAAAAAGTTTTAATAACTTGTAAATAAGAACAATAAAGAAGGGGCCTGGGTGGCTCGTAGGCTAGAGCGCTTGCCGTGCAATAACGCAAGTTAAGCAGCATCGAACTGAAGGTGACAGGTTAGCAGAAGGTGACCGCAGCTCTGGGTTCGATTCTCGGACCAGGCCTCCCGCTAAATGTCCACCAAGCATTGTTTAAACAAATGGGAAGCTCCTCGAAAGAGTGGCGCCACCAGGTTTCGGCCTGGAAACCATGATGATGACACTCCTGGTTGTTATACAACTAGGAGGGGAGTCATGGTTAATTACCATATCTTTACACGAGTGTGAAGATTTCAGTCCTAAACCTGGGTTTGTTCAATGGGTCTAAGTGGCCTGCGTCTTCGGGTGTAAAAGCCCCCCGGAATAAAAAAAAAAAAAAAACAATAAAGAAGGTTTTACTGGTGATATCACCGTTATGAAATATCAAAAAAAAAAATTGATCACCTGTATTTTTTATTGTGTGAGCATGTATCATTTTAAAAACGAATCGGATCCAAAAACCTTTCACAACTATGTGTGAACATAGTAATAATATGTTCAACCCTCAAGGAGTCAGACTCAACTCTAGCATCAATAATATATTTAACCCTCATGGGGTCATGCTCTTAACCATCACATAGGATTGATAGGTTGCGTGGCGTGGGAGGGTGTCACTTCTTATTTTATAACAAGTACTAAATAATTTCTTTTAAATCATCAATCGTAAAGAATGTCAATGCTTAAATTCCAGTTTCCATCTTCCTTAACAGAATTGTTGATCTTATTGTGCTCTATCATTTCTTAAAAAATTGGGAATTGTTAGCCCAAAAATTATCATTAATAATCAGACAATGAAACAATTATAACAACTGTAAACAGACTGTTTTTGCTTCAAGCTTACATTTGTACATACCACTGATTGAATTTACAGAAACCTTTAGGCATCTAAATATAAATTTATGTGGTGATATTTTCCAATATGAACTCCACCTACACTTCTATTACAATCTGAAGGCTCACTAACATTAATAAGGTTATAAAGAGAGACTGCTTGAATATCGCATTTACAATTGTGACGGGTCCTGTCAAGAGGATTAATATTTGTCACGTTGCAGTGTTTTTCGATTCTACTCAAGTTGTTAATTGAGTGTTGATATTATACTTAGTTTCCAAATATATAATTGTTTAGTTATTCGTTACACAATAAAAATTAAAATAAGTCCCTCCTTTATTTTCAACTTTCTGGTAAACAAATGTTTCTGTTTAAATTATATGCATATTGAATTGATTGTAAATAATAAACTAATATCAATACAGTAGAGTCTCGATAATCCGAGTTGGATGGGACCGGCACTAACTCGGATTATCAATATACTCGGATTGTTGGAAATTTACGAAAAATGTGAATTTGGAATTCTACTTTTTAATTATTTATTGAAAAATAATACTTACATTCATATTTTATTTTCATTAGGTTTTCAAATAATTTCATCCTATTCTGTTTCTAATCACCCACTGTTACACTTCTAACTCCTGAGTAATAGTTCAGTGACACACCTTTATCTATACGCAACAACGCATCTATTTTCACAGCATATGTTTTCGTTAACTCATTATAAAAATGTAACGCGATGCTTTCGGTACAAGATCTTAATTAAAACTGAAGAAGAAGAAATAAAATTAATAGGCTTCCCTGAATTTGAATGTAAACACCAGCTGCTCAGACAGGAAAGGCATTCCATGTAATCATACTGATCCCTCTCTACTAGTACTAACACTGTCCTGTCCTAATTGTGTTTAATTCAGGGAAGCCGCTCCCCCTCCTTTCCATGAACTCTCTTTTGACGGATTATTGGAAACTCGGATAATTGGAAACTTGGATTATTGGAGCTCGAACTATCGAGACTCTACTGTAATTTAAAACAAAAATTAGTATTCTAAATTGGATGTAGAAATTAAAAAAGGAACCATTAACCCTTTAACGCAAGGTGGTAAACAAAGCTATCACCTTAAGATTCCCCCAAAAATCACCTGTGATATTGGAAATAATAATAAAAAAAAAATAATAAAATAAAAAAAATATTCTTATTATTATTAGGCTGTTACACAACAAATTGAGGTGGTAACAATATTTTTCATTAAGCTACTAGGGTTGAGGCAGTAATATACATAAATGATTGGAACATGCATGTATACACACACACACACACACACACACACACACACACACACATATATATATATATATATATATATATATATATATATATATATATATAAAGATGGGTAGTAAACATAGCACCAAGCATCGGGGGCATACCTAATTTTTTTTGCGGCGAGTGTTTAAGGGTAAAAAAAAGTAAAGAGTGGCCAGAATATATCTTTAACATAAACATTTATTACAAATATATTTAATTTTTGTAGGACCACAGTAAATATTAATGGTTTGAACACAAATCAATAAAACTATAAGTCAATAGCTTAGAGGTTTTGAACATTTCTTTACAGCAATGGAAGCATATCTTAGACTAATTTCTTATGTACGAGGCAAGGTTAAAAAATAAGGGCGGATGGGCAGTATAAAAAGCGATAGGTAATACAGATTGGTTTGAGCATGTGTAGTAGAGTTAAGTGAAATATGAAAAATTTAAAAAAAATCATGGCAACTATATTTGGGACCAAAAGGGTGTTGATTTAATTGATTTGATGGAATCTGGAACAATAATTACACCACAAGTCTATCACAAAAACATTCTAAAATGCATCATCCCATTCAAAACTGATGAAGGGGAATGTTGAGATCAGGAATTGTTCTTCTCTTCACGATAATACACAGCTGTATCCACTTCGAGAACAATTAATACATTTGGATAGATTTTTATCACGCCTCTTATCATCCAGATGTCTTACCTAATAACTACTACCTCTTCCTACATTTTTAACTACCCCCCTATATTTTTTAACCACACTTCGTACTATTAATATTTCTTAAATTGTTTTTGTAAGATTGGATATGAAACTTAAAAAATGGACAGACTTAAAATATTATATTTCCAGGATCCTAATATCTGATAAAACTATATAAAATTATGAAATAATAATAAAACACGTTAGGGACAAAAGAGAGACATCCATTTATAATAAATACATGGTATAATACAAAAAAATTCACAAATAACATTAACAAAGAGCAACAACCTACACCTTCACATAAACAATAAGAAAAAATAATTTATAATTTTTTTCCCTTAAAATATTAAGAGGCTGTAATTCTACATAAAAAGGCAGTAATTAATTAAAAAAAAAGTAAATATGATTTGTTTATAACATTTAATTAAATGTTATTTACCATTTGAATATATAATACTGAACATTTACAGGTGGTCAATTTAGACTTGACGTTTAACCTTATGTCATTTAAGAAACAGTCTATCTATATTATTATTAAAAAAGTTTTTTAAACAAACAAATGTGTCAAAATGTGCTAAGGTTCAAGGCAACGGCCGCTTTTCGACGAGCGAATTAAATTAATTTTGAATGTATATTTAATGAAATATCTCCTTTAAATAAAAAATCCTTTCAAAGAAATTCTTAAATAGTTAGAATTACAGCCCGAGGAAAGTGATCAAAAACAAAATTTAATTATAAAAAATTCATTCTTGTGAATGATCACAACGCTTCCTTTCAGTAAGCTTTGGAGCTTAAATTATGCTTTACATATAAGTAACGTCACAGTGCTTACTTCAGTTTCCTTCGGTAAGCATTGAAGCTTAAATGATGCATTACATATAAGTAACATCACAGTGCTTACTTCAGTTTCCTTCGGTAAGCATTGAAGCTTAAATGATGCATTACATATAAGTAACGTCACAGTGCTTACTTCAGTTTCCTTCGGTAAGCATTGAAGCTTAAATGATCCTTTACATATAAATAACATTGTCACAATGCTTACTTCAGTTTCCTTCGGTAAGCTTTGAAGCTTAAATGATCCTTTACATATAAATAACATTGTCACAATGCTTACTTCAGTTTCCTTCGGTAAGCTTTGAAGCTTAAATTATGCTTTACATATAAGTAACATCACAGTGCTTACTTCAGTTTCCTTCGGTAAGCTTTGAAGCTTAAATGATCCTTTATATATAAATAACATTGTCACAATCCTTACTTCAGTGTACTTGGTAAGCTTTGAAGCTTAAATGATGCTTTACTTATAAGTAACATTAATTAATCAATTATACCTAACATTAATCTACATAATAAAGTAATGTAGTTTGAAAAAAAGGTAGAGTAAACATAAATTCATTAAGTGTAAAATAGGAAACAACTTACATAAAAAAATTGGAGGTTATAGTTTATTTAAAAATTTTACCTTTGATATTTTAAGAACTTAAAAAAAAACACAAATTTGAAATAAAAGTACCTATTCAGCAAAATTTATTGTGTGCAGACGGACAATATGTGAGCTACATTCGACAAACCATCCAAATTATAATCTACCACATCAATTTCATTAATATCGGACAAGTAGTTTTTAAGATGTGGTGGTTTGCAAAATGTCTAAATGATAGACTGACAGACAGACAACAGACGCCCTGACGTCTAAAACAGATTTCTGTCCAAGAATTTATGTAATCGGAGACATATAAAGATTGACCAATTCTTGTTCATAAGTAGATATAAATTTATAAATGAACTCATAATTAGATTCATTTAACAAACTAGAAAAGTATTTAATATTTTTATTTAATTTCTATACAACAAGGTTCATTTAATTTAATATTATTTATACAATTTAAAAAAAAAAAAAAAAAAATCAGCTTCTATAAATTTCTTCTAAATAAAAGCACCAAAAAAAATTTACTAAATAAAATAATAATAATATTTATATATATATAATTCATACATATAATGTAAAAACGGAAGCCCAAAATTAATTCGAAAGTAAGACTATGTTAATGAAGTTATTTAAAATTATATATAGTTAAAATAAAAAAGTATGCAATTGTTAAGACACGAGCATTAAATGTTCTGACAAAACTGTTTCATCGGATAAATTGCAGATCTTTAAGGAAGGAGTAAAATACTATGCTCAACAAAAATGTATATAAAAAAATAGATTTTTCAGTAAAGAATACTTCTCTTGGGATGAGGGGTCCAAACTTTTGCATCTACTACCTTACTTTTTTTATTAAGTTGGTTTTGGAAGACCAAATGGAGCGGAAATTGTTTTCTGTTGAGACATGATCCTCAACAGAAAACCTACATTATTATGATAATTCTAAATGTGGGAGTCAAATTGATATAGTTATTATCCAGTAAGGAAAATATCACCGTGATTTCCAATCACCCGTAATTACTGTCCTTGATTTTTAAGTACACAATGCAAAACTAATAACAATAATAGATGGAGTAAAGTGTCAAAAAAAAAAAATTATATCGGATCAGTGTTATTGATTTATATATATAGGGTAGGTGGGGGCAAAGGTCCGCATGGGGTAAATGTCCGCACTGGTTTAAAAATGGGAGGGAAACTACTTTTTGAAGTGAGACTGGCAACACTCATTTCTTACGTTGAGGCTTTGCTGCTGTAAGGTTATCTTGATTTCGTTTTGACTATTGCCAAGGAACATGAGGTAAGTTTATTTTTAATGTTTCAATGAAACTTTTATAGAATTTTGGCAGTTTATTATTAATTATTATAAATCTATATTCATATTTTTGATAAAGTTGTACCAAAATGGTGCTAAAGTAGTGTAGAAATAGACACTTGTTTTACCTTCATATGTAGTTACCTTCGATAGGTTACAATATTTTTATGTTTTGATAAAATGGGGCAAGATCCGTGCACTAAATGGGGCAAACGTCCTAATGTGGACTCTTTTCCCATTTAAAAAGATTAATTTATTTTAGTTACTTTTGGTAAAAGAACTAGTTTTTAATTTTCAAAGTGTACAAGAGAAAGAGAGATTGTTTGAGCCCTTTAACCCAGCAGACCCTGGATGAAGCGAATTATTAATTAAAAGGGATTTCTTGATCAGAGGTTATTTTAATTCTATACTTTGTACCTAATATGTTTTCTTTGTCGTTCAATGTACATGTTCTTTTATGAATTATTTCACTTTTTTGAATTATTAATTAATTAATATCAAATGGAGTAAAAGTCCGCAAATCATAATTTTGGAGAAATGGTCCCTCAAAAATGTTGAAAAATATTTGGAGAAATGAGAGATGGGGGATTGTTAGATGGATTGTTGGCCAAAATTCACAGGTAATTTGGAAATTTTTAAAATGAAGCAAATGCTCAAAATTAGCCCTAAACCAAAAAGGGCGGACCTTTACCCCCACTTACCCTATATAAATAGAATATGGATTGGAGCTCAATAATTTATTTAGGGTAATGTAAAAAGTCCACAGCTTTGGCTAATTTTAATAAAAAAATTTATATATACATAGATTTATAAGTGCTTAAATGCAAAATGAATTTAATTAATGGGTTATCTTACCTAATGTAAAAAAAAAACACATGAACTATAATATGAACTATTACATGAGATATATTATATTGATTGACCAAACACTGATTTAATTTTCAACAAGATATAATAGTTCTTAAATTTTAATTTGTATATATTCCACATTTAATAAAGCCAGAATGCTAATTTTTTATTTTAATTTTTCATTGCTTCCCGGCAGAAGAAATTCTAGCAAGTAGTAGATAAAAAAAGATTTCACATAAATTTTGTACTATCTTTGAATACCCCATCCTTAAAATTGGCTGTAAAAAATTGTAATTAAACCAAATAAATAGTGGTCAAAACAAATAAGGTCTTATCTTTAGGATAGGACGTTGGTATGAAAGGACTAGGATTAACAAAATATATATATAATTATACAATTATAAAAATTATAATTATTACTACTATTATTATATAAATAGTATCTTGTCCAAGTAGCACAAATGTCAGGTTTAACAATGGAAAAAAGTAGTTCACAATCCCTAGGTTTTTTTTTTTTTTTTTTTTTTTAATATTTAAGTAGATTCAAACCCAATTTCATAAATATTAACAAATGAATTTATTATTACAAAAATTCAATAATATAAGAAATTAAATACATAAATACTAACTTTAATATATTTCGTATTATAAAGATATCAAAATGAAATCCAGCACTTTATTTTATCATTTGCTGAAAGTTTTTAATATTAGGGATTGATAAATTACATAAGTAGTCAACCCATCAATAATTATTTCTAATAGATATTGACAAATAACTTAATTGTTTTAAATATAGAATACAATTTATAACAAGTAGTCCGTTAAATGTATGATGATGGCAATATAAATAAAATTAAAGAGTATCAAAAGTTGAATTGTTTCATCAGGTCGTTTTACTTTCTTTGACCTAAACAACGGCTTAAGGTCATTACTAGATTGAGGGATATATTAATTTATAGATGTTATCATTAATATGATATATAGAGTTGAACCAAGGATAATATTAGATGGTCCATTTTAAGACAATACTTAAGAAGAAAATTTAAAAAAATAAAATCATTCTCTCATATCGCTTTTACATTATGTACTTATCCCAAATATGAAACTTTCTCCGTTACCAAGTCAATTATTTATTTATTATTTACCATGTTTATTACTGTGTTTCTTGCATTAAAAAAGTGGAGACATTTCAGAATCCATGGTTATGTTTGAAGACCTCTACACTAGATGCAAGATTATTTGTTACCGATATTTCTACCTTTTCATTACATTTTCTCATTAACAAGCACAACTTCTTCGGCGTTTTTCACTTACATATCATTTTATCCAAAATAAGTTCACCTTTACAATCAATAAATATCTTTAAAATTCTTTTAAAAAATCTGATGTGGTTTCAGTATTTATATTCAGATGATTTAAAAATCTTATAACTTGGAATGTTTCACAATAATAACAATTTAAAAAAAAAAAAAAAAAACAACCTATCAAAGTATCTTACTATTAATATTTTCACCAAAAAAAAAAAAATAATAAAATAAAAAATATATAAATAAACAATAATAAATTAGAACGCAAAAATTAAAGAAAAGTAAATAACATAAATCAAAGAAAAACAATATACAACAAAATATGAAAAAAATAAAATAATAATAATAATACATATAATATATAAAAAAATAAACTTTCCAAACATATTTAAACAGAAATAATCATGTATTTAATACAAAGAAATAAAATGATGAAGTGAGCTTTCAGCAAACTTTACAAAGAAAATTCCAATTTAAAAAAATAATAATAAGAATAAAAGTTAAAAAAAAAGGAGAACATTTATTTATAAAATTGAAAGTGATTTACTTATAACAATAAGCACAATCCTGCATCGTTTGACCTGCCTTAGTCATAACATTATTCATGTTTTACCCAAATCATGTTACAAACTTATGTTATACGAAACTAATATTAATTAATTAATTTCTTTAAACTCTTAAAAAAGAATAAAAATTTAAAAGATAATAAGTTTAAGGTGGGTAAAATCTAGAATTAGAACCAATTTTGGTCCCTGTTATCATGAATAGAGTAGAATATATAAACAACGTTGATATTCAAATTGAATTTTCATTTAGTTTTGATTTTAATATATTTCCTTATTTATTTTTCCTATTTCAATTAGGAATAACTAAGTAGATTTATCTTAGAAGAAATATTTTTATTTTTTTTAATAAATAAATTACCAATAATAAATAACAATAGAATAATAAAGATAGAGAAATAATAACATGATAATAATTTTAAAATCCCATTTATTGTGTTTCATTGATTTTATCGATTCGAGATAAGACTTCCTCCCAAACAACAATCAATGATGATTACAATATTTTGATTGTAGAGTTTTCGTTTCATTTTAAGTTGTTTAAATCAACAGATTAACACAACGGTAACTCAATTGTTGTTTTATTAATACTTTTGTTGTTGTTTGCTGTTTTGACTTTAAGTCTTCAGTAAAAAAAGGATGGTTTTTTACTTTAGTAGAACTTCTTGTACTGCTGTTCTTTACTGTCCCTGAAAAATAAATATGACAAAAATTAATCAAATACAAATTTTAAAACTGTTTATTTATACTTAAGATATGGGCTAGAAACTTATACAACCATAATTTACAACCTTCCCCCATTGAAGGATTTTTACTGTTTACTTTCTGATGAAGAAGACAGAGTAGAGCGGAATGTCAAGTGTACAGTAGTAGCGTGAAGTCATAACGAGGTAAGCAGTTAAGTGATCCTAGCGGACAAATGTGATACTTTTAGTTCCTTATGACGCTCAGTTATTAATGTAAACTAAAATCCCTCCATTCATCATTGACAATCCTTTCTTGGACCACTGTATGTTCCAAATCAACTTAATTTACTTGAGTTGAGAAAAGTGAAATATTTTAAAAATAGTCTGCCAATTGGTGTGGCACATAGCTTCCTCACATCCTATTACACGCTTTTACAAGCCATTATTGTCTAATTTTTTAATTGTTTCCCTCGTTTTTTTTAATCTGACAAAATTGTTTTGATTTGTTTACATGAATTAAAGTAATAATTTAGCAAAAGTTAAAGAGCGCAAACGGTTCAAATTAATCTGGGGCTATCTGTTACTTTTAATAAACTATAAAAGTTTCATATAAATCAGATCAAGTACTTTTGAAGCTTTAGGTGTAAATAAATGTATGTTGTGTCATGTGGAAGAGAAACAAATGAGGGCAGAAGGTTGTAACTTATATGGGACCAACAATGAGCTAATTATGACCTACCATACAAGTTTCATTAGAATTGGATGTGAATTTAAGATATGTTAGTTCGCAAAAATTGAGGGACAGACCGACAGACAGACACGGAACCAAAAATGTTCCCTGATGTATGAAACTTGGAACCTTTCTATCTTTGAATTTTTGAAATCGGAGACATAAAATATTTTCGTTTTTCAGAATGATCACATAGCTTCCGTTACCTCCGGTGAAAATTCAAATTTGAACTTTCAAAGACTTTCGAATAAACTTAAGCTTCTAAAAAACACTTATTCTATTCTACTGATATAATTTGAAATAAAATAATATTTCATTACCTGTAGAGCAAATAAAGGAACATGAGGATAAGCTGAACAAAGGCTACTAATACTAAAACTAAGGGAGAAACACATGAAGCAGCACAGGTGGGCTGCACTGCTAGGCGCTGTGTGTTGACTTCAGTATCTCGTTGTAGTGCTTTCAATGAATCTCTCACTTCATTAACAACCGATACTGTATCATAACCAACTGCTTGAACGTGACCCCTGCCTCCTGTATTGGCGTTGTCCGTTTTAGAACTGATTTCAGCTAATAGAGCCCTGAAATACAAAAAAAAAAAAACATTTGTTAATAAAAACACAGTATGTAGAAATCGTGGAATGTTGTTTAGTTGAGTCTCTTTAATCACATGACTCATAATGACACATATGGGACCATGCCATGTCGGATTATAGAGAATTGTTGGATTACTGGATGTTTGATGATAAATAATTATTAAAACAGAAACAGGACACAATAAAACTAGTGCTTATTACGTGGGAGTGTAGATGCACAACAAACAAACAGCGACTGATGGTTTGTTTTGTTTACCCTAGTGCTCCTGTGTTTCCCCTCTTTTAGTTATCTTATCTTACACTTGGCAAGAAGGGAGGGGGCCTCAACCTCAAGTCGGATTACCAAACATGCCAGACTGGCAGTGTCACACTACAGAGACTCAACTGTATTTTAATCTAAGTACCAAACTTTCATTCCATCATAAGATATTTATAGCACAACTACGTACTTGAGGGCTAGATAGTATTAAAATAACCTGAAGAGGCATTTTGTATAGAAATAAAACAAATTAATTATGCTCTATCTGGAATATGATAGAAATGGAGACATTAAGTCACTTATTTTTAAGATATCCTATATACAAAGAACAGAGAGAAGCATTCCCTTCAAGAGAATGTTTATTGTCTAAATAGAGAGATGCCTTCCTTCATAGGGAATGTTTATTGTCTAAATAGAGAGGAGCTTTCCTTTTAAGAGAATGTTTATTGTCTAAATAGAGAGATTCCTTCCTTCCTAGAGAATGTTTATTGTCTAAATAGAGAGATGCCTTCCTTCATAGTGAATGTTTATTGTCTAAATAGAGAGATGCCTTCCTTCATATTATTTTATTATTGTACTTGTACATTTATTTTTATATGTATTGTTATTTTATTCATCCCTTCAAATGTTTGTTAATTTATTTTATAGATTATATTATTTTATTAATTTGAATTTATTGGTTTTACCCTTTCTTAACACCATATATTCGTATAAGAACGAATATAATTTATATATTCGAAGAATTTCACCATTATATTCGTATAAGAACGAATATAATTTTTATATTTATTTAAATCTCATTATTATTTTTTATACATTAAGAAAAAAAAGGTGCATTATTTTTTAAAGCAATAACCCTTTGTACAAATCTGTCAAGCTTTAAAAACAAATAAAGATATTCTTATTAACTTTAAAATAATTATAAATAAACTGTGCATTTAAAATATTGAATATTTACTTGATGTCTCTAGCAGCTGCTATAAGAGTATTCTGGTTTGAAATTACAGAATCCACTTCATGCCTTCTTATGGTGTCTACCATAACAGTTGGTTGTCCTGGGCCACCACCTGTTAACCAAATAACCTGAATTAGTAAATAGTATAGTATCCATTTGTTATATGGTTATAATAAATATGCAATTATTATATTAAAAAAATAGTCATTTTAAAAAGTATTGTCTGAGGAAGAAATCAGATAATCTATAGGGGACAAATTTCTAAAGACAACCATACATCAGAAGGGTAGTGGTAATCCTCACCCACAAAGCAGATCAGTCGAGAAGGGGGCGAAATATAGTTATGTGATTGAAGATTAGTAGAGATTTTATTTCCTCTTTCGGCCCAATAAGTTCAAATAAATAATCAATAACATGAGGAACAATAACAAGACGAACAAAAAAGCAGATCAGTTTAAAAAACACCAATATGTCAAGAAGGGGTCAAGTTTCAAATAGTGAGTCCATATGAGCCGGTCAGAGGAAAAGTGGTCCAACTGAAAAATTTTGAGATTTTGAGTTATACCGGTTTTCTTGCTCCTAGGGGTATTATCTGTTTAGTGTATAAATGATATAAGTCAATTTGTTTTGGTTACCGAGATAATGGCTCCATAATGTTTTTTCTCTAAACAGATTTTCATGCGCCTGGTGGAATAGTGGTATAACTCAAGATGCTCTAGGCTAGACAACCCTTCAGTCTGTGATTCACAGTGTGTTTCCTCCCTCAGTCGCGTCGTGTGTTGTTCTTTACCCATGTGCTGTGTTGTTATTTTGATTTAAAATGAACAATTTGAGTGAAAATCCTTGTGTTAGTGAAGAAAATAATGTTCACAAAGGAAAGAAACGCGTGAGACACAATAGTGAGCATAAAAAAACGAAAACCAAAACACAGAGAAATTCGGGAAAGGAGTATGTTACAGATAAAGGTAAGATTATTCCTAAAAAAGTTTTTGATAATCGCAACTGTGGTTGTATTAAACGTTGCAATGATTTGGTCAGTGAAGCAGATAGAAGTTCATTGTTTTCTCGATTTTGGAGTTTAGGCGATTATTCTCGTCAAAATGCTTATATTGCAGGACTAGTTCTAAGATTACCGGTGCAACAACGTCGCCCAAATATTAAGACTCAAACAGTAAGTCTAAATATAGATGCCTCAGGTGCATAGAAAGGAAGTGGTAGGAAGCACCAGTGTGTAGTTTGTCTGCGGGACAAACACACATACATACATATCTACACATATACAGTATACATATCTTGGCAATAGGCATTTGAAAAAAAAATCGGGCTGAGACAACTCAGAAAAACTTTCTCATATACGAGTTCATAATTACTTAGCCCAGTGTTTTCCTTATATTAGTTTTTGTGTTTTCGTAGGTACATTTAATTATATTTCATCAAAATTTAACATAAATATAACTTTTCCTCGGCGGGGAATCGAACCCGGCCTCTCTTCGCCTGTGTTTAAAGCTATTTTCTCAGAAACTAGATTTTTCCTGGGAAAAAGGCTTATATCGTTAGATTTGTATTTAAATGGACTACATTTTAGAATTGTTTAATCAAAATCGTCAGAACTGCTTTCGAGAAATAATTTTTTTCACGAGTTTTTGGGGGGTAGCGCCCCCAAATTTGGAGCTAAAATTCATTTCTCGATTTCGCCTCAGGGTATAATTTTTCTAAACATGTACGTCAAATTTTGACAAAATTGGCCCAGTAGTTTAGGGTTTAGGCTCCAGGTGTCTGCATAGACAGACATTTTTTAAAAACCACATTTTTGTCACATTGTCCACCCAAAATGGAAGGGACATAGCCGCTCTCCACTGATTTTTTTTTCCCAAATGCCTTATTGCCAAGCTATGACAAATATTCTTTAAGGGCACCAACAGATTAACTTATAAACAAAATTCTAGCTTGATGACAGCTTGATAGTAAGGCACTTTTTTGCACGTTATCTCCTGGACTACTAGACATTGTTCATAAGTAACTCTCCAAACATTTTACAGATAGACTTATAAAACATCATTCGGAGAACTTGTATTAGCAAGAGAAAATGTAAATGATGATAAAGAATTATATCTTGATATTTATTTCTATATTAATTCTTTTATTGGATATACAATCAAAATGATTATAAGTATACCTTGAGGAACAGCAACACTTCCAGGTTGTATTGAAGAGACAAGGCTCAGTGTTCTTTCTTGTCTACCAATGACTTCGTCTAGTTTTGTACTCAATGTTCTCACCTACAACAAACCATAAATAATAATAAGCATCTGACTGTAGTCGATAGACCTGAAGTATTTTTATTTTTCTAAAGTATTACCTGTTCGTATATCTGAGACTGTCCAGAAAAGATTTGCCTCAGCTCTCTCTGAGAATCACTCTCGTACCATTCTTCAAACTCAGCCTCGTGGTCCTTCGTAGCGGCTCCAGGATGTTCCTTTTTGTATCTAAAAAGATTAACAAAAATGTAATAATAAAAAAGTTCTCTTACAGAAATTGGTTTTTACAACTCTTATATAGTTGTTATAATATATTGCAAATTTATCAACAAACGGTACATTAGAGAACACTAAAACAAAAGAGGGAAAACTAAGGCTTGAATGTCTTAAAATATCAATAGATAAAATCACTTAGAAAGATCATTGGTTTGTAATAACCAATGCTTTTAATTGGGATAAAATAATAAAAAATCAAATAACAAAGACAAACTATTTTTGTGCACCATTATTACAAAGCATAAGAAATAAGTTCAGCAGTTCGGTCCTTAAATGCTTTTTGGTACTTATGTGAACCACAAAAAAATGCTCGTAAACACCCAAATTATTTTTTTGAGGTATTTGAGGGGCATAGGAGACCCCTAAAAAAAAATATGGATCTTTCATTCGAGCCAGAATCATAAAAAAGTGTGGTCCACATAGGTTTCACAAAGGCATACACAATACTTTCTTTATATTTATATGTATAAGTAATGCGGAAATGTTAATAAATTAATTGTTTTTTAAAAATAATGAAATACAATTGGTAATAGGCAATAACAAATGTCGCCTTAAGCCCACAAAGCGACCAGTAAGCATCACTTTTAGGATATTTGAATTTTTATTTCAGTAACAACTGAGCCAAAAAAAATGTATTAAGAACAAACAAATATACTTCATAAACTAAAATTATGAACAAACATTTCTCAAAAACTTAAAAATTTAGGTTGTAGATTCAATTAACTAAAGCCTTACATATATAACTTGGACCAATCGAGGCGATGTATTTGCCAGAACAAAAACTAATTTTAGGAAATAAAAACACCACAAAACACATGAATTTATTATTAATTAAATTTTAAGAATATACATAACAGCAAAAAAGAAGATAGGACTAATACAAGAAAGCAGGTAAGTGCAAACAAAGTAGTACTTGTTTAGTTTATAGTTGAGTTGGAACACTAGAATCGGCAGTCAACTGAAAGGTTATAATAAATGGTTCAATGAGGTGTTATAAGGGAACCACAACCTCTATTTTTTTATTTCTGCACATTTCCGCGATAAGTTCTAAATGTGATTGATTCCAAAGACCCTCTAACTATAGAATATCTTAACAAGAAACAAGTGGATTAGGGTTTATTTTAGGATTGTGGTCCACATAAGAACTACAAAGCATTTAGAACCTAGAGAATTGTTTATACCCAGGCGTTAAAGGGTAAAGTTATATGTCTCTGTACAGAAAACAAACCTTTGGACTCTGGTTTACATTATTAGGGTTTAATAAATAAAATTTATCTCCAATAGGGACGAAAAGTAACTTTCCAGGCCTAGCTTATAGGTAATAATGTTGGTCTTTTCATCCCCGTTCTTAAAAACGGGGAAATAATGTGAAAACAGGGAAATAATGTAAAAACCTCGGCTACGCCTCGAGAGCTAATTGACATTAATCCCTCGGCTTCACCTCGGGAATTAAGATACCTAATACCCTCGGCTTAGCCTCGGGATTTAGTTGCCTTGATTCCTTCGGCTTTGCCTCAGGAATCAACTCAGTCACGCGAGAAATAATATCTTACATTATTCCCTAGGAGCATAAATAACTATTACTCACTCTTCTTTCTGGTGTTCTAGTTTGCGTTGGTACTCAGCATACTCCTGAGATAATTTAGTCTCCTCTTCTGGACTGACTTGAGGTACCTGAGGTGCTGGTAAAGCCTGACCAGGTGCTACCAAACTTGTAGTCAAGAAATGAATAACATCATGATCATCTGGCAAAACAAAACACAATACATAGAGCGTAATCAGAGTAAGAGTAGAAGCAAATTGAAATGTAAACAAAGGATATTTAAAAAAGTAAAAAAGGATTTAAAAAAAAATATTTTTTGACGACACACATAAGTAGATTCTGATTATTTTATTGTCAACGGTAATGCATAATCTGAGAAAGTTTCAGCTTTCTAGATACTAGGGAAGTGGCTCATATTTAAGTTAAAAGTTTTGGAGACAAAAAACAAAGCTAATTTAATAAAAGAGTGTAAAAAGAGGAAGAAGTAAAAAAGCATACGATAGATGTACAAAAACAAATTACTCATATTATGGTATAAGAAACGCACCTGCTAATCCTCCAGTTGCAGCAGAAACACCAAAGTACCCGTTCTTCGGAAGATGGACATTTTCAACTCTCAAACACATTTCAAAATCTTGTTCATTACTTGTCATACCATTGTGGAACAAGACCTACAAGAAAATTAATATATAATAATTAATAATAATTTCAACAAATTTTAATAAATTGGTGTCTATTAGGCTAGACTATTTGATGAATAGATGTCAACGAAACTTACAGTTAAAGTGTTCATGTAGTATTCGATTCTAGCTCTAGTTGGGTACGGCTTGTTTCTAAAATCTCTAAGACAACCGTTCATAGCTTGGGCAGCACCATCACTGAAACAATATTATTAATTAGGAGGAAAAAAGAGCACTTACATCAATCGTTAAGATTACTAGGTTCAAATTCTGGGAGTGGTGAGAAGCATTTGACAATAATGAGTGAATAAACAATCACATGCATTATTTATAATGGCAATAAAAACTGTAAGGATCATAAAAGCAGTAAATCTTTTTAAAAAATCACTAATAATCGGTTGTAGTCTACAATAGATCATAGGTTCACAAAGTGTGCTATGAAGTAATGTAAGTGGGTGATAATGAGTAGAGATGAATTTCTAGGGCAAAGAGCTGTAACTAGGTAATCTGAGGTTTACAATGGGGCGGTCATGTGAATAACGGTGGGAACCTACGTTTAGATAGGGCAAGTATGATTTAAACAAACTTCTGTCAGAACAATGATCATGGTCACTTTAGCCAAGCGATTATTAAGTTTTAAAGATTTACTTTTTTCCAGGTTTCATCCAAGATTTACTTTTTCATCCAATACAGAATAGTTGTAAAAATCATATCACATGTGGTGTCGTGGGACACCCGGTAGGAACAAAGTTCCTTACGCTTTTCATTAAATATAGATGATAAAATCAATTTTTTTATTATAAAATCACAGTTCCAAAATTAGTATACGATACTAACTACTTATACACGGTGGAGTTAGAAAAGAGACAAAATTAAAAGTAACTATTTGTACTAGCGGAATTAAGGCAAAATTAAATAAAAAGCTTTTTATTATCTTTGAAGCGAGCATCTTTCAATAAATAATGTATTGTATATTGAGAAAAAAAGTTAATTGAATTTATAGTTAAAGCAGATGGTTGTAGAGACGAAAAAGAACTGTCCTCTCAGACTCCGTCGGCATATTACTCCAATTAAATATTATAATAAAAAATATAAATCACTAACTCATAAAAACTTCTGCTTGTACCAGGTTGAAATTTAACATGCCTGTTTCAATTGTACTATTGGTGATGTATACAAAGTTTCATTTAAATCATTATGTTAGGACGTAAGATATCAGTAAAAACATTGTTTTCTTTATTATAATCTTCTTAATTTTAATTTAATAAATTTAGCGATCTTTATTACTTCATAGCAGTGTCGGTGTTCGTTTTACTAAAAAAATGTATGTAAAAAAGTTGTTTGTCTCATTAAATAGATAAAGTTAGAATTGTTTCCTGTCCTAAAATTCCAAATTTAAATTTGAAGCTTACGTTTACACGAGCGTTGCGCGTGAACGCTTGGGTGGATAACGTTCTCTAACGAACTCAGCCTACACATTAATAAAATGAACATGTGTACCAAATTTGGTCATGGACACCTTAGCGTGGCCCGCTCTTAGACGTCCGTTTTAGAGGCTTTTTTCGGGGGCATGTATCTTTTTTCCTATTCACTTAAAAAAAAAAAAAAAAAAAACTGTTTTTTCCCTTTACGCAAGGCCTACAAAAAAGGTCCTTTGTGTCGGACCGCTGCGGTCGACCGTATTCGAGTTATGCTGATAAAACTGTTTCTTTTCCCCCGAAAAACCGTTTTTTTTCCGCATAACTCGAATACGGTCGACCGCAGCAGTCCGACGCATCGGACCTTTTTTGTAGGTCTTGCGTAAAGGGAAAAAATAGTTTTTTTGTTTTTTTTTTAAGTGAATAGGAAAAAAAATATACGCCCCCGAAAAAGCCTATAAAACGGACGTCTAAGAGCGGGCCACGCTAAGGTGTCCATGACCCCAAATTTTAACTAACTCGGTCATCTTTTACTCAAGTTATCGTCATCGGTAGATTTCGTGACGTTTGGTTGAGTGACGATGATTGTGTGACGGATATTTTGGTAGTTTTTTTCGGATTCACTCCCGGGCTCCAGAACGTGCCATAAGGAACTTCGATCCAAAAACTATTTAAATTTCAGGAATGGATTTTGCAACAATGAATTTGTTAGTGTCTAACACAACTTGCACTTAGTTCCAAATTTGATAAATTTATGGCAAATTACAAAAAAATATATTATATAGGGGTATATTTACTTCTGATGATCGAATTCTTTAGTTCCATCATTAACGACAGCCATAATATAGGGATTGTTGTGCTTGTTGTCATTATCGAAGGAATCAAAGAATACTCCGAGACCCTTCCACTTGTCTGAACTACCGAACACATCTCCATTATAGTCACCATGACTTTCTGTGAACCAGAATGCCTACAAACAAACAAATAATTCCTTTATATTATCACCAATTAAAGTACTAAAATATTGTAAATAAAAATAAAGTTAAAAAATATGAATAATAACAAGATATTCAGGGAAATTTCTATTACAATATGCTTCATAATTTTTCCAAAAAGTAAAGTTAACTGATGAAGAGAAACTGGCACTTCTCTAAACTGTTACTCCCCTTATAAAAAAGAGAAGGGAGTGACAATCTAAAGAAGGTAAACGGAATGTTCTTATTTCGACAGTTACTCCCCATAAAAAAACAGAAGTGTGATATTCATTTGTCCCAAAGTACATGGGTCTAAACTTCCCTTTGTCTTAATATTTATTTAAATAAAGGAATGTATAAACAATAATTATCTCTATTTATATTCTAAAAAAAAAAAAAAAAAAAAAAAAAAAAAAAAACAGGGGAGTAATAATCTAAAGAAGTACCGACAAACTAACATAGTTGAAAGTGGTGTGAAGTAAACATTTATAAAGCTTAAACCAAATAAACCAGTCATTATTAATGTCCCTGACGACATTCTAATCCCAGACACACATGTTTCACACTGATGATCATATCAAACGGATAGCGGCCAATTGCCGACAATTGTAAGTCATTGGTAGAAACAAAATTAAACAATTGAAGCAACAAACCTCCAAAAATAATGGTAAACTCTTAAGAAATATATCTTATTAAAGGTCGACCAAGAAGTCATGAACACGGGAGAAACTGAAAGCTTAGCTTCGTTTAAAGTCGGAACTTCCGAATATTGCCGAAGTCAGTACAGTTGGGTGCTTAGACAATACCCATTTCTTGTTTGTATGACATGCGCAGTTATGTCAAATCTCACGAATAACAGCAGGAAGGTTTCCAAATTGTTAGGTTTCCTAGTTTCCTGTTTTGTTTGTTTTTATACAGTACGAATTATAGTCACAACTGTCCTAAACGATCCATAGACTAGGGAGTAAATAAAAAGATCTTTGTACGATCCACAAATCCATGGGATGATGCAAATGCAAAGAACGCTACAAATAACGGGGTTAGAACAAACCTAATATTATGTATTTGTTATTGTAAAAATGATTGCTCTCCATGACAATTAATCAAAATAATATTAGCGAATTTCTAGTTTGCTTTTCCCCATTATATTTTATATAAATAAAATAACCAGTAAAACTTATCTTAGAATCTCATTATTTTTATAATTTCTTCCTAATTTTGAATTTGTGTTATTATCCATGATTTTATTAACAGGAAACTTAATTTACCAAAGAGAAAATTGCCAAAAACAATCCGAGAGAGGTAATAGTACAAAAATAATACACAAAATATTAACAACTAAAATCCAGAAATAAGAAATGAAACAAAAAAGTAACAAATCAAACTCAGAAATAAAGAGGAAGAAAATAATCGATTAAGAAAGAAGTAAATCGATTTAGATTTAAAAAATATTATTATGAATAATCAATAAATAATAATATAAAGATATTATTGTGATTTCTTATCAGGTACAGTGTTGCGTGTTGCAAAAAAAAAAATATTTAAAAAATATAGAAGTTATCAAAAATAAAATTATTAATAACAAAAGAACAACACTGTGTTTTTTGACAATGGTCTATTTTATTAAAAACTGACTATACATGGCACCAAAACAACGACACATGACTTCTTGGTCGACCTTTATTTTGTGAATAAAAAGCACTATTACATACGTATGTTTTTTGGGTCTATAGGGGGTTTTTATGTATAATATTTTAGGGTTTAAAAAATTAACACATCTTAAATTCTTTTCTTTTCCAGCGCTATATTTCGCCCTCACCTTGGAATTATTCAGGCTAATATCTATTTCTCAGTCACATTAGTCAATCATATGACCATAAAAAGTTATACTTTTTTCTTTTAAATAAAAAACGTCATATCACATATAATTGAGAAAATATAAAATTATAATAACTTGAATCTCCCCAGTTGACTATCAGAGGGAGACTCAAGGTCTCGCTATCGAGGGTACTCAATTGTAAGTCATTAGTAGCAACAAAATTAAACAATTGAAGTAACAAACCTCCAAAATTAATGGTAAAGCCTTAAGAAATATATCTTATTAGGGTTGGGACACCAAAGTCAATGTATAGAAATCATCGATGTATCAAACCAAAAAAACATCAAAGTGTAACTTAGTCTAAGTTCCAGACCGTTTTCGTTGTCTGGCGAAACGTCTAAAAACTACAACATCGGCAACCTATGTGATATATCGAAAACATCAGTGTACCAACCCTAGACAAAACATAATAAATACAAACCAATCCATCAGCACCAACTCTTCCTCGGCCTGTAATCCTGAAAAGAATATCAACTTCCCACCAATCAAATGAAGTTTTTCCTTTGGTCCACATAGCACCTTTCTGACTCCTCATGGATGGGGCCAATCTAACACTCTCAGCACTAGCAATAGCATCTGAAACATTAATAGTTAATTTAATACTACTTAAGTACAAAAAAAAGCTGAGAACAGAGTCAATGGTTCTGCAACTCTATCTAGTTTGATAACTCTAAAAACTTACACAGTCTAAAATGCAAGCTAATAATAAGGAAGCAAAAAATATGAGGTTACATTATTATTCTACAACAAAATAAGTAAACATTGTACATGTACAGTTGCTATTAAATTTTAACTTTGATGATGATGTACAACCAATAGTTTTAGTCACACATCTTCTATCAATATTGATTAAAACTTAAAGGTATAAAATATCATATTCTTCTTCAAATCCAGGAATTTTACCTGGCAAACTGTAAAATTTGAACTAGAAAAAAATGTAGAAATTTATTTTATATTATTCTAAATTTCATCCTTTTTCTTCCGTTTTAAAACTGTAGGTATGCTTTTTTTATTTTAATTTATAAGATTCAGTCTCAATTTGAGACTTGACTATTAGGTGATTTAACGTTGAAAATAAAAAGTTACCGAATCACATTAATATTAAGTCATATTAATACATAATAAGTCAGCTTGCAGGGGAAGCATTAATAAACCCTTTATGTCAACTGTTTAATAAAATCCTAAATAGTGGTGAAATTCGAGAAGAATAGGAGACAAGTAAAACTTATATCCCTTACTGTTAACTGTAGTCAAGAAGAAATAAACAGGAGGATAAAAATAGGATGGAAAAAATATTGGTCACTTAAAAAGGGGTTTTAAAGGGAATCTGTCAATTGATATTAAAATTAAAGTGCTAGAAAGCTGTGTGTTCCCTTCATTGCTTTACGGATGCCAAACTTGGAAGCTCACAGCTCAACAAAGCAAAAAGCTTAACACCTCTCAAATGAGCATGCTCAGGTGCATATATAGTATTAAAAAAATACAAAAAAAAAACCAGGATATTATGAAAAAACACCGAACGAAAAACCTGCAGACTCAAGCACACCAACTTAAATGGAACTGGGCCGGACATGTGGCCAGGCTACCTACAGACAGATGGGCTAAAATACTCAAGAAGGAGAGGAAGGCCTAGGAGGAGATGGATGGATGAAAGAGGAATGTAATGTGTTCCATGGAGCTCCTATTTTATATATCTTCATGGGGTCACTTTTCTTCCACAACCCTCCATCCCCTTTATTTAACATCCTTGAGAGTGAAGAAAGACAAGTGACAAGTGGTGTCAACTCAAAACAACATAAAAATGAACTTTCAATAGGGGAAGCGAAACATCAGACTTCATATCCTTTTATACACAAATTTAACGGGAAAAGAGACAACCTATGAATGCCTCTGAATCATGGAGATATGCTTTGAAATACAACATTCAGATGCCTCTACTCTACTTATAGACTAAAGAACAAGGTAAAACTAAAAAAATATGGTGTGGTTCATAGAAAAGAAGGCGGGCCTCACTCCAACATTTTTTTTTTTTGACAAAGGGATATCGAGTCTCCTATAATAAAAAAATCATACATATTTAATTTCTCAAATGTTTAAATCATACAAGTGTACTGTTTGAAAAAGGGATGTAATCTCTCAAGTGTATAAATCAGCAAAATTGTGCGTCAAGCGATTCTCAACCATATCATCACCTTCAGCCCAACCAAAAACAAATAGGAGTTCATTAGGCAATAAGTAAAATCTAAACAAGGATTTCACTAATATCCATCTAAATGCTTCCTAAAATAAATTTAAAGGATGCTTTTGCTGGGTTACGTTATAATTTGATAATGTTGTATTCTGACAAATCCATTGGTATGGGTACAGGCTTCAGTAACACAGCAACTACAAAGCTATGAAATGTTGAATTACTTTGGGAATTGCACGATCAATTATAATAGCTGTAGCAAAACTTGAGTGACGTACTTATAAAACTTATTTTTCTAGTAAAAACTCAATGTATTTTTACAAATCATAGCAAAGAACCTTCGCTAGAGTTTAGTTCTTCACAGAGAACTGAACGAGCTCTGTTGGGCAGATATAACTACAAACATATTGATGTATTAAGATCTTGAAAAATAGTAAATTCAGCACAGGAAAAGCAGTAATATAATTATTTTAACAACAACAAATACTTACTTCCTCCATATGTCCAAAAAGGGACTGAACCGTCTTTTTGAGAGAGGTAAGGTGGCTTAAAAGAGTATTTGTATTCAAATCTTCTATGAGGTACATTAGCTTGACACAAGTATAAATTAACAGCAAAAACTAAAAATAAGAACCACCTAACTTCAGCATCCATTTTAATTGTTTAATAAAATCAGTCTTTAGGGAAAAAACAAAGCTACTGTTAAGTTTTGTGAAGAGGAGACAAGTCGCCGACGTGGAAGCAAAAACCGCGATTCAAAATATGAATTAAATAAAAAACAAAATAAAGTCTGAAATCAGTTCCCTACATAATTAAACTGAATCCACCGTAAATGGAAGAACAGGGGCTATTGTAATAGCTTAATATTGCACAAATGACTCTATTGATGAGAAAACTAGAAAATATACGTGTCCATATCACAAGATAAATAAAAAATTTCGTTGTTCTTGGCGTGACAACCAGATGCAAGCTGGAGCCTGAACCAAGTGTTGTAAAAAAATAAAATAATAAAAAAAAAATATTCAAAATTAAAATATAAAAATATATATTTTAATTAATATTATTATTAATTTACAAAATATATTAATTAGTTAACTAACGTTTTATTCCTCATGCATAATGAAATGTTGGTTAGCTATAAAAGATTGGTGGTTGGCAACATTGGAACAAAAACTCCTGCAGAAGTTGCCAGTTGTCTTGTCTAACCTCAAATGTTATCAATCAAAACAGTCAATAATTTTAGCTTTTTCCTGCCTTTTGCTGCTCTCTTGGCTGAAGAATTTCACTCGTCTTATAAGAATATTGCTTCTTGAGTCTTGGTAGATTTGTTGTATACCTAAAGTTGCGCTCAGTTGGTCTCATTCGGCTTTATGACGGATGATGACTACCGAATCTTCTCAAGAACTACTGGCCGATGGATTACTCAAAATCTACGAACCTTCTTTGAAGAAATTACAGAACCAGCTTACAGAATTAACGTAAGACAATTTTGATTTGAAACAATAAATTAATGAGAGGAATTTTTTATTATAATTAGCCCGATTGTTAAGTCAATCTTCCAGAATTCTATTCGTCAATAACCTTACAAAAGTCGTACAATCGTTTGCATTTCTCTTGCGTTTCTATACTTCAGTAAGATTAGCACACTTAAGACATATAGCATTTGTTTTAATATTCGAAATAGCTCAGCCTTCGTAGCCATTCCTTTCTAAAAGTCTGAAAGAAAAAAAAAATCTTCATTTTCGTTAATAACCCGATGAACTATATCTTATTGCAGCAGGATGCCTTTTGTGCACTTAAAACATTGTTGTAAGCTTAACCAAGTTTTATATTCCGGTTCCAATGTATTTGGAAGGAATTTTATTGCCTTCAGATTTAACTCTACTATCCACGACAGTTTATGGCACAAAACCAAGTTAGAGGAGAATTATACCCATAAGCATGATGATTTTAAGGAAACAAGAGCCCTATCCTACTCATCAAAGAATTTCCCATCCCTCCGTGGTAGATCAGGAAACTTGGCTTCTGACGATGATGTGTTCAACAGGTTGAAACTGATCCAACAAAAAAGAAGTTTACAAATTGCTGGATATTTAAATAAGCCTGTTGTTTCAAGTGAAAAGTTATCCTCTGCTAAAGAAACACCACCTAGCAGTTCTAGCTCGGGAAATCCCCAAAATCCTAAGAAACCTAGTAAAGAATTACTTTTTGGTGTTTTTGTACTGGTTGTCGGTTCCGGTGTATTGCTGAGATTGATCTGGGAAGGCGACGATGAAAAAGATAAGAAAACTGAGGATTCTCCCAAATATGTGAAACCTATTAGGGTTCCTCAATCGTCTAGTGACATCCCTGATGAAGTGCCTTATCTTTTGATCGGTGGTGGGACAGCTTCTTTCTCTGCTTTCCGGGCCATTAAGACTAACGATCCTACTGCTAAAATATTGGTTATTTCTCAGGAACCCCACAACCCGTATATGAGACCACCTCTCTCCAAGGAAATGTTTTATAATGAGGACAGGACTCATATTAAAAATCTTAAATTCAAGCAGTGGAATGGAACTGTAAGGAGTGTATTTTACGAGCCTAATGAATTTTATATCCCTTGTGAATCTCTCCTAGAGAATGAAAATGGAGGTATAGCTGTTGCCCAAGGATGGTCTGTCAAAGCATTAGACCCCACTCGTAAAATTGCATATCTCAACGATGGTAAACAAATCAAGTATAAGAAATGTCTCCTTGCCACTGGCTCAAGGCCCAAGATTGAAAAACCTTTTGCTGAATTAGGTGAAAAGCTCAAAGAGAAGTTTAATTTTTACAGAGGCATCAAAGATTTTGAAAAATTGGAAAATGCTATTGAAAAGGGTGCTTCTTCAATTGTTATAGTTGGCAATGGATTTTTAGGGAGTGAACTGGCTTGTGCTCTCGGAAGGAGAGGAAAGAAAAACTTATCTGTTGTTCAGGTGTTTCAAGAAGATCAAGTTATGTCCAAGGTTCTCCCGGGTTATCTCTGTGAATGGACTTCTGATAAAGTTATCAACGAGGGGGTCAGTATAAGACCCAATAGTGAGATAGTGGCAGTTGGAGAGAAAGGTGATAAAGTTGAACTGAGACTGAGTGATGGAAGCAACTTATTAGCTGATCAGGTAATCGTAGCTACAGGAGCCGAACCTATAGTGGATCTTGCTGACCTTGCCGGTCTAGAAGTTGATTCTAATTTAGGGGGTTTCCTAGTGAATGCTGAACTCTCTGCCAGGACTGACCTATATGCGGCTGGAGACTGCGCCTGTTTCTATGACATTGATCTAGGAAGAAGGAGGGTTGAACACCATGATCATGCTGTCATCTCAGGCAGGTTAGCAGGAGAAAACATGGCAGGAGCACACAAACCTTACCTCCACCAACCTATGTTCTGGTCTGATCTCGGTACCGATGTAGGTTTCGAGGCTATAGGCATAATAGACTCGACTCTTCCTACTGTTGGAGTCTTCGCTCAGAAGGATCAACTGAACTCGATAGAAGAAAACACCGATCAACCTTCGAAACCTAAACCTACTGAGGAGTACAACAAAGGCGTAATTTTCTACCTGAAGAATGAAATAGTTGTCGGCATCATACTGTGGAACCTTTTCAACAAGATGGATATAGCTCGGCTCATTCTCAGGGAAAAGAAGCAGTTTAAAGACTTAAACGAAGTAGCGAAACTCTTCAACATTCACTCCCTTAAGGAAAGTGAGAACAGCTCTGAATCCGCTGCAGCTGCTGTTGCATCTTCCTAATTAGTGTGCTAATTACAACAACTTACTGAAAGTATAATTATAGGTGCTTTCTTCAACTTTTGTACATTTTCTTTTCTTCTTCTTTAACTAAATCTATCAAATTTAATTACATAAAGGGATTCAAAGTTTGTCATTCTGTTTTCTTAAATACGTGTACTTGATAAGTCATTCAAGTTTCATTCCACTGACTAGTTGTGCAGTTATTTTACTAATATTATTGTTAAGCATAACATTCTTTTAAAATTTTCTTAAAAGTCTTGATTTTTCAAGTAGACTGTTTTAAGAGAACAAATTATCCTTATGAATTTTGGTTGTACATATCTAAAAATAACCCTTTTTTGCCTTTTAAAATATTTCAATCCATAATTTCCTTTCCATTTTAAAAATTTAGTATTAAAATGTATCAAGTAATTATTAGAGCTCATTCTTATTACTCTGTGTATTCCTATTAAAATAATTCTTTCTTACAGTAGTGATTTATTATTTTATTACTAGTTAATGTCAAATTTCTTAAACGTTCTTTGTTGACAACGAATATTTATGAAGTTTAGTTTATTGGCATGTTTAAAAATTTGTGAACAAACCTTAACAACTGTGCTCTAAAGGTATCAGTAATAGACGTTCTAATACAAGTTGTCATTTATGTTTAAATTACATGTCCACTTACAAAAACCAATATAATCTAATATTGGAGATAACTTAATTTTAAAAATTTCCAATAAGTTTTTTGCTTGTGCAGCAGTATCCTGCAAAATTTCATTATCACTAGCTACAAATGTTTCTTTGACAGCTTGATTTTTATTATTAAAACTAAAGGGATTTAATTCAGACTTTCCTACTCTTTTTTCTCCTTCTCTATAAAATGAATTAATATCTATGGATTTAGTGCTACTTAGAGTCACTTTTGCAATAAATTATTAGGGTTATAGAAATGAAAAAAAAAGTAGGAAAGCTATTAGCACACTGAAGTTGTTATAAGTTAATGTAGAGACTAAAACATGGAAGGTATTAAAATACCATGGCCATACACATTGCGGAATACCTGAGAGGTGAACCAAAGCATCTCTGCCATCAAGCTCTGACATAATATCTGCACAGTTATGTCATAACTGTGCAAGGAAGATAAGGTTTACCTTTTAGGTATTACCGTCTTAAGAATGGTTCTAAAAAGAGATTAAACTACATTTATATACTTATTTGCGGCTTTTCTTACTTGTAGTGGGGTTGTGATTTATTTCTGAAGAATATTACATTTCACCCGTGGTTCCAGATATATAAATTAAAAATCTTATTTTATACTTTTAAGATAGATATGTACAAAATCAATTCATAAATATAATTTCTACAAATTATATTTGTTATACTATTAGTATGGAATAATTTTGACTTACTTAGGATATAAGAATAAATATTAAACTTAATCATTGCTGTGTGTTTTAATTGTAGGCACATTAAGCGTTCTTCTATAACTTCCTTTATATCGTATATTTAGTAATCTTCGCACTTATGTGATGCTTAAAGTAGACTGAGGTCTCACAAAGTTGAATTCTACATCTCTTGTAGTTAATTCTTTTGAATTCGTACCTGTTAATTCTGGTTGTCTTCAATCTTGTCTGTAAGTTGTTTAACAGTCCAGCGTTCTTAGTCTGGAACTTGTAAAATTTTACAGGCTCCTACTTTTTATTATAATAGGTAAAGATAAACTTATCGTGACATTCTCATTTCTACAGCTCTCATGTTTGGAATATTGTTAATTAATTCCAAAGAGCTAGTGAATAGCTTTCCTAGGTTTCTGTGATTTATTCCAGCGTTGTGATCATACCCCCTCCTAGAACCTACTGTATTTCTGGGCAGTACCCTAGAATTCTTGGAAGTTTGTTGTCTCAGTTCATTTGAATACAATTCTCAACATTTTTATCTGTTATTCAAAATTATTATGCGGTCTTTACATTTTTCAACCCCAACTTCTATCCATCAGTCGATATCTTTTTCCCTCTTGTCCTTAATAAATATCAGCAGAGGCGAGAAAAAGGTGCAGAATCAAATGAAATATCACTAACTCCCATTCTCAGGTAAGGAAGACAGAAACAAACTGTTTATAAACAAGATAATTTTATGATTTATTGATTATTTAATAATCTTATAACAATTTTTCTATTTTGAGAAATTGATATGTTTATGTGATTTATATGCACGTAACTTCTCAAAATACTTTGCTGATTCAAAGTTAATAGTATAAGTAAGAAGAGGTTACACACTTTGGTTCTCTAACATTATTTAAAAATCTTAGAAATTATCTTTTAATTTATTTAGTATGGTTTGTGGAATGAATGGCCATTCAAGACAAGACGATACTTCTAAAATTATGCTTTAGTAGTGTTTTGAAAAATTACATTACTTTAACACTACATTACAAGATTGATACATTTTTTTTGTATTTTGTAAGAAAGGACTAATTAAAGGTTTTTTTTTTTAATATGCCTACCACACAAGGGTTGTTTTCATATGCTACATTTTCTTCAGTAACACCAAACTTTTCCACATTATACTCATTAAGGACATGTAGAACCTCTCTCTTATAATTTGTTCATTTAGTTAAATATCAAATTATATATTTGATATTTAATATATTGTATAGATAATACATTATGTATAATTATTAAAAAGCTTTAAGAGCACTATTATAAATATAAAAGTATACAAGCTTTAATTTAATTGGAACAGGTGGATCACACCTGGCCTGATAACTCTATGGTGTCTACTAATTTAAAAACTATTTTTCTTTCGCATAAGAACTGGGCACTACTTATTCAATTTGTTAAAGGATTTGGACAATTACTTATCTATTTTCTAGAGGAAATTAATTCTTAAATTGGATAAATCCCGTTATTTTGTTAGTAACTTACTTAATAATCATAGATAAGCTCCCTCGTAAATAACCATTGCAGTTAAAAAAAAAAAAAAAAAAAAAAATTGTGCGCTACTTAAATTCTAATATATTGTCTTCTACAGATAAACCTACAATTATAATTATAGCAAATTAAAAAAAAATGTTGGGCTTTTATTTATTATAGGTATTAACCCCTTTTGACAGTTATTAAATTCCTTGTATTAGGCTCCCTAGGCGAAAGCTTTGAATAAAACATAATTTTTTAACCACAACCATCATCGGACTTTTATTCCAAAAAAAAACCCCTTCATTCGATTCCTTGTATTAGTTTCTATTTTGTGGCTGGCTGTTGACTGTCGTCAAAATCTTTTGTGGGCTAATTAACCCTCCTGCTGTCATCCAATCGACCTGATATTTGACACTCTGTACCACAATAATAACATTTAATAAAATTGTAGGGTCACCCATTAATAAACGTGATAGTTATAAAAATGTTTTAAGAGAGTTTTTATAACCAAACAACTTGCCGATGACTCACACAACCACATTGCATTATATATAAAGGATTTATAATAAAAACTTTGTTTTTTATGAGCAATTATTTGTTACAGAACTTAACTCAACTTATCTATTTTAGCTAGAAGTACTGTGTGCTTTCTCTTTTACTGATTTTTATTTATCAGATGAGCCTTAAAACCATTAAATCATATCAATTCTTCTCATTAAAAATTTAATTATTAAAAAAAAAGTAAACTCAATAATTTAATGAAACCGAATCTGATTATCTAATTTTCAGGACAAAGCAGTCATTGATTCTAAATGAAGTCGAAAATGAAAATAAAAAGTTCCAGGATATTTTGCCGCATGAAACAGCTGCACTTGTAAGTTAATTTAGTTCGCTTTTAAATAGCTACTATTTTTTTTTTTTAAAGTTAAAGCTTATTTTAGTGTGGTATATTTTAATTATTATCTTCAAAGATAAGACAATTTAGAACAATTTTAGATTTAGAAACAAAGTAATTACAGTAGAGTCTCGCTACTCCGGACTCCGCTAGTCCGGACATCCGTATAATCCGGACGGGCCAAAAACTATGTACAATTTGGAACCAGAGCCTGTTCAGATTTATGAATTGTTATAAGATTATCGGGGCTTCTGCTTTTATTGTCTATTAAAATTTATAAAATTGTTCCTAGTATAGTTTACAGGTGTACATTGTTCATACCAACGTTCCGACGTGAGGAATACCCGGTATTTCTGTTAAAAATAAACAGATTTAGAATAATTATCAATAAGTAAGAACATCGATAAATTTGTTTCGGTTCCATAGAAATAAAGGGCGGAAGATATAAAGGTAGTGTCCAGGAAATACAATTATATAAGACTGAGATGGGGAGAGGATTTTAAGAAACACGTAGCGGTGCGGCGGTTCATCGGAGTTCCGTGAAATTTTGCCAAGCCGCCAGTGTACAATGTCTTAACTTTTTGTGAAATAATTAGTCTTTGCTCGAATTTCATTTCTGAACACAGCTTGTTTCCATGGAAGTCCCTTCTATACCTGCACCTGCGTAATAGATTGTCATTTTAATTTAATTTATTTGATATTCAGACTGGTGGCAGAACTGACCTTAAATAGTGGTTTTTTGTGACTAATAGAAGTAATTTTTACGATAAAAACATAGATTTTTATAGTTTTACCCAACTAAAACTTTTTTTACAGACATTTTTAAACTGATTCCGTTTAATCCGGACTTTCGGTAATCCGGACTGGGTCCGGCCCCGTCAAACCCGGATTAGCGAGACTCTACTGTATATTAATAGTTTCTTCTTTTATAGCTTTAAATTCTTAATTATACTTTGCAAACAGTCTACAAAGATTCAATTCAATAAGCTAATATGGCTTTTGTAAAATTTATATTACATTTTAAATTTACTTTTTTTTTATTTTCAATATTAATATTGATTTAAACGGGACATTTAAATTATAATTTATCCCACATTTGCTGTGTGTTTTTACTAATTTGCCTAGACTAGAAGCAAACCGTTGATGTATAACATATTTACTAAGATTGAAAACTTCTCCAACTCATTTAGTAAAAGACAAGTTTCTCATAATATACAGACCTTTTAGAGAATGTCCCATTTTTCCAAAAAACGGGACATTTTCGGAAAGACGGGACTTATAAGCTTTTTTACTTATAAGCTTTTCGGAAAGACGTTCAGGGCGCCTTCTAAAGCTTAAAATAATGGGACTGTCACGGTCAAAAAAAAATTGGCACATTATGTTTTAAGGTGGGTTCATAGCCTGTGTTTTTTATGGGCGTCAGAATAATCTATAGGCTGTCATAACATTACTGCCTATATAGCGTTAAGCTAACCTGAATGAAACTTTCCCGTCCTCTTCTTTATATTTTTGAATTCATTTTTCGAGTCATACTTCTACAATAGTAAATATTATATACATACTTGTTTTTCATTTTCTAACTATCCTTTTAGAAAGTATAATCGGCTTTGTTTATAACTTTAGTGCATGAAGGGTGGTGAAAAACACAGTGACAGCTTCATGAATGTATTTTTTTTATCTATAGCCCAAACACATGTAAAAAATTCTTGGTATGAACTCACCTTCCGAGATAAAACTTGAAAACCAAAACTCAACGTTAACCACCATTAATAGTCATCATTAAACTGACAATTTAATGAACCTATCTCTATTAAAATATTGTTTATTAATAACAGATTTATTGCAGAGGTTTGGACAGTAAATTTATTATTTTTGATCTTTGGAGGTTACTGCTATGAATTTCACCCGCTAACCCAGCATTTCCTATACTGTGTGCCGCGAGGCCGGCTAGGTGTGCTTCGGGATCCAGAATAAAAAAATAATAAACTACAAGTGGTCACTTATGACGATTTATTGATGAAAAATCTATTATAGAACAATTCCTGTTTTGCTAAGACCTCTCTGAAACCACAAGAGGCCAAGACATTTTTAATTTAGGGCATAAGTACTTTGAAAAATACAAAATATCATGGCAGTCTTAAGTGTCTGATGGTGCGGGACTTAGCAATTTTGAAGTGTCTGATTGATGGGTGTCCCGTGGCCGATCACTTGACAGGCTTTCAAGCTTTAGCAAAAAAGAAAAACCCAGACAGTTTTTACACATAGAGACACTGGTGGCTAAATCTTTGCCACCTGGACTCAGAGGAGTATTTCTATCAAATATTTATTAACCTTTTATTTAGTGATCCCATAAATATCGTGTTAACTGTATGTAATAGGTAAAAGTGATTTCCAGACACGTAATTTTAAAAAAATTACATGTCTGGTAGTAAAAATTAATTTTAGGGCCCCCGAACTCCCCCCTCCCATGACAGTGGAATCAGTAGACCTATGGACATGGGGCTAGGATGACTCTCGGCGTCCCTGCATAAAATAATAGGAGTTCCGCGGCTATTGTCTATTTTATTATAGTGTGCCGCGGGCTAAAAAAGTTTGGGAAACATTGCTCTAACCCTTAGATTTTATTTTAATCAAACGAGCTCTTAAGCAATCTGATGCTCGGAAATAGTAATTTCTACACCTTTTCATTTTAAAACTAAAAGCGCTTTTTTTTCCACGAAATGATTTTGCTTATATCAACTTTACAGGGTTCTTCCACGTGTAATTGCATGTTGTTTTCCATTTTGAGTTAATTTTAGCAATTTGTTTTCTTTGTTATCTATTATTTATTTTAAAACATTTTCTTTTGTAGTTTAATTCAGTGAAAGATTATCATTTACGCCTCCTGAATGTAAAGAGAGAGATGATGGTGCTTAGTGAAAGATCAGCAAAGATTAAGGTATTACTTTTTTGCATTTTATTTTTTTTATTAATGGTTTTCTGTGTTTGAAAACACTATATTATACTTAATAAAGAGTATTTCAAATGAGGTATTCAATATGTCTATACTTTTTTTTAACAAAATAATTTATAATGTAAGTGGGCAAAAAATAATAATAACAGTGGCAAAAACAGTCCACAAAAGTCCAGTGTGTTTCATTGTAGTGCAATTCCATATTCCATATTGCTTGGTTTAAAAGACCATAAGTGGCCACTTCTGTGGTACTACTACTTATATATCTCACATTGCTATGTGAACACTCAAAAGAGCAGGTAACATAAGCGTGAGTGTAACGGAGACCCTAACCATTAATATTGCTGTTAAATTTTGCATGTTTACCGTTTATTGTTTTTTTTATTATTATTTTAATTTGAATAAATCTTTACTTTTACTTGATAAGAGAGGGGGGAGGGGAAACACATTGTTACTATAATTTTAAAATTATTTGTTTATTTTATTTTAGAAAAGAGCACTTAAGTTAAAAGAATTGAAGGAGAAGGAGGCTCTTCAACTTGCCCTAAACCGTGAGAGTCAGATCAAGAGGGAAGAAGATCTTATAGCGAAACCATTGTAACTTATGTTATAGCTTAGTTAACATCTGCACTGATAACTTGTATAAGATTATTATATTACTGTGTGTATATAGTACTGTTACCAACCAGATTATCTACATATTATATATTTAACTTTAATTTCAGTTTTTTCAAGACACTAAAAGAGGAATCAAAATTTTATAGCAGTTAAAAATTAAATTAAATCTTTTCCTATGTGTATTCACGAGGACAAGGAAACTCTTGGTTATGTGGAAAGGGATTTAGCCTAAGAGGAAAGAGATAAAGAATCCCTCTCTTTTTCTCTTGAAGAATTATTTGGTCCTTTGGATTCCTATTATTCCTCCTCCCTTTTATTCTCATCCTGCCAATGAAAATTCTTGTGACCAGATTCTAAAAATTGGTTTCAACCTTTAATTCCGAATCTTTAATTAATTAACATAGTTTAAAAAATATTCATGGATTTTCTTGAACTTAGGAATATTCTGGGCCGAGAGATAAAGATTTCATTTATCAGAATTGTTATAAATTCTGCTATTGTCCATCCAAATCGTTTTTATTTTTCCTTATATTTATTATTTTCTTTTCTTACACTGGGAATGGTCATGTTAAATTAAAAGTCAGAATAGATTAAATAAAATAAAATGTATTAGCTTATTAAATATTTTATTCACAATATCAAAATTACATGCAATTAATTGTACATTTATTAATTTTACATGCATGAATTACATGGAAAAAATTATTTATATATTATGGCATCTTTCATTGTTTTGTTATTTGTATTTTTTTATATTTGTACATTAGATAGAAAAATAATTAAATTATTCCTTTGCAAACCGTTAACTACCAATTTTTATTACCCTTTTTGTTATATATAATTAAATTATTTTATTTTTAATATATTTATTGATACAATAAAAATATTATTGTATTAAGTTTATCCCGATATACAAACATCCATTTTGCTTATTAATTTATAAACATCGTATAATTTAATGTTACATTTAAAAATTAAAGGTATTAAAAGAACAAATGTTAAATAAAATCACATTTCTAATTATTTCTGCCGAGAAGATAGCTAAATGCCTTGTTGTGATACGTACTTCTGATATTTGTCTATTTCTACTTTTGGTATTGTTTTTGGAGTTTGTAGGATGGCTTTGGAAAAATCTTTCAATGAGACTTTACGTACTGCAATCTGTTACAAAGGAAAATATTGCTTAGTGATGCTTTGTTTATTAATATTATAAGCATTTTGTGTCTACTCGTATATTACTACTATATATATTACTTACTATATAAGTAACACTTTTAATATGTTAATGCATTATCTGTGGCCTCCTCTCAGCTCTCATTAACTAGTAGTAGTAAGGGGAAAGGCCTAGCAAATAGACTGCATTCGGGTCCATTTTGCCAACCCCTGAGCTCACACCCATCGAACCACCACAGAATTACCCTCGAATTTCATGGTTTGGGTCACAAACCATGAAAATAGAGAATATCTTGCCACTCGATCTCATGGTACTCACAAGTACCAAATTATGCCTTCCACGAATAGAGACACTGTGTCTTTAGTCATATCGCATTATATAAGATGAAGCAAACCTCACTTGTGAATTTTTCAGGGATAAGTTATATGATATTAAGTAATATGAGCTATGAAGCATCACAGCCATTGATTACTGTAATACAGGCCCACCCAGAGGGGGAGGGGCAAAAGCCCAGGGGCCCGGCTCAGGCCAAAAAAATTGAAATTGTGGTTTGGGTGTTGGATGTTTCTCACGCAGTAAGAAATTTTTTGTCAAACTGCTATTCTTAGCTTTTAGTTTGTTAGTTTTTACACGATGTATATTATTTTAATTCATACTCACGTTTTGTTGGTATTTTGACTTGACATGGTGTACATAAATATTCGCTGCAAAAAACTATAATTTGTTTTATTTTATTTTTTCCTACTGAAAAAAGCATTGTTTATTAAGAAAAGCGTTTGAACAACAACCATTAAAACTACGTATATTTACAGTAGTCCATATATATGTTTAACGACAGCAGTCTACTTGTATTTATGTAAATAGATTTAAAGTAAGAAAAAACACTCAAAAGAAGGTGATATTGTTAAGGCAAACACTCATATTTGGGATTGACTAGGGGGGGGGGGGGGGTATTTTTGGGACCGAAAGGGGCCCTCACAAAATATTTGCCTCGGGCCTGGAATTCGTTTGAGCGGGCCTGCTGTAATATTATAATTTATTATACAACAACAAATCTCTATGATAATAAATGTTACCTATTAGTAAATTATTCTTGGGCTTCATTTAATCTTTTTTTTTTAGCTTTATGATATTATATTATATATTAATGTAAATATTAAGTAAATTTACCTTGTCAGGTGGGATCTGAGTTATGTCTATCTCAATTTTATCACCTGCATCCTTTGTGCACGGAGTCCATTCGTTATCTTAACATAGATTAAAAATGTAATTAATATTTTTTTTTTTACTTTCTCATATGGCTAGTAAATATATTAAGAGAAAATATTATGATAGCTTGAAAATTAAATTGATAGATTTTCAGGTCTTGAAGTCCATTGGGCCCAAAAGTGGTTTTAAAAAATGTCTGTCTGTGCAGGTGCACTGACAGACATTTTTTAACACATCCTAAACTACTGGCTTAACTTCAATCAATTATTGAAGTTAAGCATCAGGTGTGGTCAGTAGTTGGATGGGTGACCACCATCTCTGACCACATAGCTGTAGGTTAAATTGGTTCTTCAGAATGATCACATAGCTTCAGTTACCTTTGGTGAGCTCGGATTTTGAAAAAAAAAATAATTCTAAAATATGGTCCATTTTAATACAAATCTAATTTTATGTTGTTTTTCCAGGAAAAATATAGTTCCTGAAAAAATAGCTTTAAACACAAACGGTAAGAGGCCCTGTTCGATTCCCTGCCAGGGAGATGTTATTTTATTATTTTTATGGTAAATTTTGATCAAATGTTAAATAAGAATTAAATTTACCTACAAAAGCTTGAAACGACTAATAAATGGAAAACTATCAACCAAGTCATTGTGTACTGATATATGAGAAAATTTTTCTGAGTTGTCTCAGACCGATTTTTCTTAAGTGTGACACCTCACTGAATGGAAGACTTATTGAATGTTGCATAGAAGAGATAGAAGTTATTTTATACCTTTGCTAATGGTCCACATCTTGTTGTTAATGACATCATCAAGAGGTGCTTGTAACGCAGTAGAGGTCATAGTAACTAGGTCTGAACCTGAGTAACCCATGGTTCTTTCAGCTACTGTCTCCCAGTCTTCAGGAGACATCTTAACATTGACTCCTTTACATAGATCCTCCACTAGCTTCCTCCTACCTTCCCTAAAGCACCAAAAATATAACTTATTCAAGAATCCAATCAATATAAACATGTAAGAAAAATAAACGAATTGGTTTTCCGGTGAAATCTGCGTCACAAAGGGGTTGAAGTTTTACATTTTGCTTCCACTACTGGAAGTATCTTCAGGGGTATGGTGCATTGTTATGTTTAGTTAACCCAAAAAACAAGACATGTTGATTGGTCCAACATGTAAGAAGAAGCCCAACTACATTACGAAAATTTAAAACTTAGAACTACTATTTAATTATCAAATCTCTTATTGGATAAGTGGTGTTTAAAGAGACCAAGTTTTTCTCATTTATCTACAGGTACATCCCAACAAGTGCACATCTTCATGTACATATCAACATATTCGCACCCGTCGTAGAATAAGGGAACAACATTAAAAAAAACGACGGCGTGGGCACAAGTGATATGTCTCTGTCTTCTCCGGACGATAAGGGCTTACTCCCTCCACCGAATAAAGAAACGCCCTCTCTTAGGTGGTCGTGGAGCGAACTAGAGATAATCTCCTATTCTACGTACAAAAAGGGCTACTTCCTCAATTCAATACCATTATTAACTCAAAATCCGAACATTTTGAGTTGTACCCTTATTCTACGACGGGTGTGAATGTACATAATATATGCAAGTAAGTATGTATTTTTTTTTTAAAGTTATATTGCAATTAGCATTCTTAAAATTAATCAGGATAAACTAATACCTGTCTGGTAACGGTATATAGAGCCTCAGCTGAAATCTCCTAAGGAAAGCGAGGTCTAATTCCCAAGGGCAATTTGTAGCACAGATAACAAAGATGCTTCTTTCCCTCTGAACATTTTTGTCCAACTCTATAAATAGTTGATTTTTCATGCTGAAAAATTTCAATATTATGGCGTCATAAATAGTATTTCTATGTGACTTAATAACTCTTTATAAATGTAAAGTATTGTATTGATATTTAAATTATTGATTCTTAAGGAATATTGGGATTGATGTAATGGAATATTCGATTCTAAAGAAATCATAGATTACTATTACGAGCTGTTAGTGGATAGGTTTTGATGGGCTAGGCACCATGTAATGAGTGAAGTTTGCTCACCCACAATACAGGTTCTAGAAGCAGGCTTAGTATATTTTTTCTCTCTGTCTTTCCTCCAAAAGGTGGGATAGATGAGATGTAAAATAACATTCAAAGTGATGCTATTTTGCAAACTTCCATTAGACGGTGGAAATAGATAGTTATCTAATTCCAAAATTTACTTCTTTTTTAACTTCTATTATTTTACGGACTGCACTGTTTTTTTTTATCCATCTAAAGTTTCTGCCATCATTGCAATGTCTGATATATGTTTAGCATAAATAATATAAATTTAATTTTCTCTGTTATTACCTTCTCACTGCTTCTCCCTCCCGTTCGGTTCTTTTTCGACAAATGCTGTCAATCTCGTCAATAAATATAATGCTTCTCTCAGAATTCTTACAGACAATCTCGAATAGATCTTTTATCATCCTAAACAAGGGGTACAAAATATTTTTAAACCGTTTATCTATTTTTGTTGGTACAAGCTATATATTTAAAAGCAATAATTATCCCTACTTCTCAGACTCTCCGAACCAAGAAGAAAGCAAATCAGCACTGGATATAGAGTAAAAATTGGCTTTGGTTTCACTAGCTAGAGCCCTGGCAAGTTTTGTCTTACCAGTACCAGGAGGCCCAAATAGAATAATGTGACGCCACGGCTTCCTTCCACCTGAATTACAAAAAAAAAAAAAATCAATTATAAAATTAAATGTGCCTTTGCTAAGAAAAACAAAAATTATTTTACAATTGAAAAATTGTATGCGGGCCAAACCTGTGTATAATTTGGGAAATATGGTGGGAAGCAGAATTGATTTTTTCAAGAGAATTTTCACTTTATCCAATCCTGCAATACTGCTAAGTCCACCTTCACCTGGAGATACTAAACTTGATTCTATGATGTTCTGCCGTATTTCTGCTTTTTCATCAGTGCCTGAAAAAATAGGATGAAACATACAGACAATTTTAGCTCGGGCACTATAATAGACTGGTGCCACGGTTTTAAAAACCGATTTGAAAATACAGGTAAAAAGAAGGAAAATGTAAGATATTTTATAGAAAAATCAAAAATGTATTTTTTCAGTAAATGTCTATTATATTATACTATAATAGACTAGATAAATAGAATTTAGATATGTCCTATTTTCCTAAATAACATCCCCAAGGAAAGGCTATTGACTGGAGATATCTAGTCTCAACTTATAGTTTCTTCAGAATTAGCTTCCACGGCATGAGTTTAATACAGTAGAACCCCCTATATCCTACTCCTTGGAATATCCGACCATGATACTCCTTGGTTTAAAGAAAAAGAAGTTTAATCTGACACGAAAGAACTTCGTCCTTATCAGAATATTGAGTATAAAACAATAAAAGCAGTTGGTCGGGTCTTTGTTATCGTACTGATCGCTACACATCGTTTCTTATTATCGTGAGTGTCATTCTATATTTACAATCCAGTGTTACACTACATTTTTAGTGAATATGGCGGCTCAACTGAAACAAAAACAGGTTTTATGTACATTACTGTAGAAGTTAGACGTTCGGCTTGACAAAAGTGAGTGCGTTCTAAAACTAGCTTCAGCGTTAGCAGTTGGTGTTACTACAATTACAGATCAATCAAATTAAGGTTCAAATCAATTAAGGTTCTGAAAGCCTTTAAAGCCTATTCCTTAACAGGATTAGTATGAATATTCTTATATACATATTCAGAATGGAGTATGTAAATTGATTTTTAAAAATAAAGATTTAATTTTTACTCTGAAATATTCAATTTTCTTTGTTCCTCGGATTATCAGACCCTTTTTTGTGTTCCAACCATGCTCCGGTCCTGTAGGTGATGGATATGTTGGGTTCTACTGTAGTTTTCCATTTGAGCTTTTAGTATCATTTTTGTAATAGTTTCCCATTGCAGGAGTTCAACATAAAGATGACCATGTTTTATATAGATAAAATAAGATGGATATAGGTTTGTTTACATTTTCTCTTCTTGAAGGTGCTTATAGAGGGCATACTAATTTGCTGGGGTTCCGCTGGCATCGTGTTATCTTCAATACTAAAGCACTGTGTTACTCCAAAACATTTCTGAGCTGTTTCGAAGTCAAGTACCTGTTGGAACCTTCCTTTCTGCCAACTTGCTGATACCTCTATGTTTTTCAGGTAAGTCTAAAATGAAGTTTAAAAAAATATATATATATATTTATTTCATTCATATAGAATTTAGGCCAGTGCCTCCTTAAAAAGATATTTGAATTTTCTACCCTTGTACTAAAATAATATAGGGTAATTCTTCAATAATTTAATTAGCTTTTCACCACATGCAAGCCCTGATTTAAGGTTACTTGGGCCCTGGGCAAAGATCTTATAGGCGCCCCTAATTTTTGGCCCGACAAAGGGAGACGGTTAGCTCTCAAGCCCAAAGAGCCGATAAGAGAGAGAAAAAAATTTGTTAATATCGATTTTCGCTTTCTTTTTTCCCTTCTCACAAAATTTTGACACTCATCTATGACCTGCACCCTGGGCAAATGCCTAGAGCGCACATTGTTAAATCAGGGCCTGATCACTAGTGACATTTCTAAAAGTAGGGTAAACCTCTTTTTTTTAGTATTAGCCCTAAAGAACCTTAACTATTTATAGGGGCTCTATTGTATACTCCGCTAAAAGAATACTTTTGTTGGTCATTAAAAACCATTCAGAACATCTGAAAGCATTCATTGCTTTCTTTACCTTCTGGGTTCTCTCAGCTACCTTACAACCCAAAGGAACTGCAGTTGGCATTTTTTGGAAAACCACTATCATTGAATTTGATTAGCTGTGTCAAAAAGTCTAAACAAAAATATTATTAATAGTTAGAAAAAAAACAAAAAAAAACTCTGCCAATTGGTATGGCACATAGCTTCCTCGCAACCTGTGGCATATACTTTAATGTTAATATGCATTTACAACCTATTGTCAAATTTATTAAATTAGCCCCATGTTTTTTAAATCTGTCAAAATTGTTTTGGTTTTTTACATGAATAAAGGTACAAATTAGGGTAGATGGTTGAAATTAGAGTCTTTGCACAACTAGAGTCGACGCGTTGACAGCGCGGGAAAAACTAGCAAAAGGGGGGACGAGCCAATGAGAGCTTGAGATTTTCCCGGACAAAAGGTCGGGCCAACTAGGCAAAGATAAATGTCTCTAATGGAGGGGAGAGGCCCTCTGGATAACAGTATAAGAAGGCTTCGTAGTGGATTTATTTTTTCCCCCAGAGAGGTTGGCCAATCTGTGTGTTACTCAATTTCCCGCACTGTCAACGCGTCGATTCTAGTTGTGCAAAGACTGTAATCTGGGGCTATCTGCAAGCTACTTTTAATAAACCATTCAAATTTCATAAAAAATCAGATGAGTACTCAAAAGTACTCATCTGATTTTTTGACACAGGTAGGCTTTTTATACCTAATGATAGGTGTAAATAATTGTTTGTGCTCATGTAGAAGATAAAAAAAATGGATACAGAAGATTAAAACTTATATGGAACCAACATTGGGATAATTATCGTCTACCATCCAAATTTCATTAAAATCGGACAAGTAGTTTTTAAGGTATGTTGGTTTGCAAAAATTGAGCAACAGACAGACAGACACAGAACCAAAAACATTCCCTGATGTCTGAAAGGGATTTCAGTCAGAGACATAAAAAATTGTCTTTCTTCAGATCGATCGCATAGCTTCCGTTATCTTCAGTAAGCTCGGAAGCAAAATGGTTTTATTCTTTAATTGTTATTACAAACTAAAAATTAAACAGTAAGATAAGAATGATAATAAATTACGATAATAAATTTTAAGCCAAGCAACAGTTTTCCGCCCTCCTCCATGAATACGCCACTAGGAATTAGTTAATAACTGGGAGCCAGTGTGGCCGGGTATATTAAATTTCTTGGCACAAAAAATCAAGGGAGGCAAGAGGTTGTGGGTTCGATTCCGTGCCATGATACTCTTAATTACTGCTACTAGTTAATAACTCATAATAATTAATATTTTTACCATGTACTCAGTTTGAATTTCCATTTCTTGAAGATGAGATAGATTTTCCAAACACTGGCTGTACATTTCCAGAATATCTGAAGTATTCCTCTCTAGAAATGTCTTAGCCAAGTTATCAAACCTAAGTTATAAGAACAAAGAATATATAATAAGATATCTAAATAAGTTAAAGCAGAAAGTAACGTAATTGAAGATGCAACTGCTAGTGTTAGACCAAATTGTAATATTTTTTAAATTTGCTTATTTCTTACCTATGCTGTATATCTATGTATATTAAATTGTTTTTTAAGTATCTTTTTTTTAATTATAAAAAGGCAAGTTCTTATTTTACTTTTGAAATTGTACGATAAAAAAATAATTTTTTGAGGCAGAGGATTATATTTTATATAATAGGGAGTATGAGTATAATATATATGTGACATTACTGAAGAAATTAATGACAATTTTTTTTTCTTTCTTTCTTGGTACTCTACGCATATGAGTTATTAGAATTGTTTATGACCTATTTAATTAGATATTAAAATAATAATAATTACGAAAATATTCTATTACATGAAATGTATTATTTTGGGTATTATGAAAATTAGAATACTTAAATGAACATATATGCTTATTAATTATTAGAGTGAATGCACGTTTTTCCTTGAGCAGTATTAATACAAAATTGACTTTCCATGCAGCAGTAATTCTTAATTCTTTTAGTATATACTCACATCATAGCCGTATCTGAAATCAGAAACAATATAGTGTATAGTCATTCAAAAAATATTAGTGACTACTGTCAATTTTAACTAAGAATTTTACAATCTTACTTAATTGTTGATAAACAAAATTTAAATGTAATTTATTTTTTTTGGGTAAGCTCATTGAAATCCAAAGATTTTACTATTATATGTAATGGTCAATAATCTATCTACTTTTATTTTATTGATGACAGTTTATTATAATTTTTTTTATACCATGATATTTTTGAATAATCAAACTATGATTTTGTTGAGAGGTAGAAGGAAATTCCATATTGGTATTTTAGTTAAAGCTATAACTGATCACAAGAATTTGTAAGGCTGCAGCAAATGCAAAATGATAATTTACAAATTTATTTATTTTTTCCCCCAACCTTACATGAGACATAATAGTGCAGGATTGCCAATTATATATATATATTTAAAAAAAAATGCTTCCTGCACCATTCGTATTATTACTTTTACATAAAAATCTTCATGTTTTAAAAATATTTTAACTATTTCATTTTTATTTTATTAACTAAATATAATTAATTTAAAGCATAGTAAAATATAATATTATCATCAAGGAAGCTGAATATTCGCGCTCGCAGTATCAGTATTCGTGTTTTATCTCTTATCACAGAATCATCTGTACTGTAATCTGTAGTTGTTTTTGTTTTGGACGATGAATCATACTTCATACTAAACACTAAACTAATTAAACACTTTTTTTTAAGTAGTTGTGTATACTATTCTATTAGTGAGAACTTACTATTATTGTTTTTATTTTACTTTAATTAAATAACAACTAAAAATGTCGAAAAAAATAACGAAAATGCATTTATGTTTTAACTCCTTATATTTAATAATAGCCTTTCTCGGTTTTATATATTTAGCTCTTTACGAATACAATCACGCAGCCTTTTGGTGTCTAGTTTCAGGTATGTGTATTAATCAATATTGTTCAACAATTTTAAGTATCTTAAAACATATATTTCACAATATTGCGGAAGACGCGTTATCACTAGTTCGACCAGTTTCGTTTCAAGTGTTAGTACACGTGGCTGTGTAGTGCTCTCGCCCTATTTTGTATTATTACATAACATTTGTATTGTAGTGTTTCCATTTTAGGTATATTATCATCCGGAATTATTAGTTGTTTATAGTTAACTTACCATATTCGGGTATATTATTATTTCTTCCGGTAATAAAGGTTTTCATTTGGTTTTTTGTGCGATTGCTTAAAATGGATAGTTCTGTCAATCTATTCGAAACTGTTCTCGACAGTGATTATAAATTGGTTAATTCTTTAATTACAAAGGGTGCAGAGGTTAATTGTTTTTCCCACACAGGAGAAATGCCTCTACATTCAGCTATTAAGGAAGGTCACTCTGACATTGCTCTCTTACTGATTAGCAACGGTTCAGAAATCAACTTAAAAAATAACGAAGATAAAACACCTTTATTTATTGCTGCAGAGTGTAATAATTTAGTTGTAGTAAAAGCATTGCTCAGTAAAGCTAATTTGAATGTAAACCTGTACTGTTTTGATAAAACCCCACTTCATGTAGCTTGTGAAGAGGGACATGTAAGTGTTGTAAAAGAACTAGTCAATAACTATAGGACCATGTTTTGGGCTAGTGTTCGTTACCTCCAAGATTTACCTCTCCACGTTGCTGTCAGTCATGGTTATTCTGAGATTACTTTACTTTTGTTAGATAAAATGACTAGTGTCAATTCTGTGGACAAAGATGGGCGGACGCCACTATGGTTAGCTTTATTTAAGAAACATGGAGATGTTGTTAAAATATTATTGAGCAACTATAGGGTGAACACTAATTTTAGATATGAAGGAAATTCACCTTTATTATATGCAATATGTCAGCATATGAATGAAGAAGTAAAGATACTTGTTGAAAAAGGTGCGAACCTTCTGGCTAGGGATTCGGATAAGAGAACTGTTTTGCACCTGTGCGCTCTAGAGGGTATGCCAGATTTAGTTCAATTCTTTATAGATAAAGGTGCTGATTTATCTGCAATTGATAGCACAGGTTTTACTCCATTTCATTATGCTGTAACTCGATCGGACCTTGATGTTATTAATGTATTTATTAAGAATGGTGTCAATATTGATGGCAGAGTTAACAATGCTTCTTATGGCCATACACCTCTTCAAATTGTTGTTAAAAGGGGAAACTTTGACGTAGCTAAGTTTTTAATTGAAAACGGTGCGGATTTAAATGCTAGAGATCCTAAGACGCACTTTGCTCTTAATAAAGGTGGTACTTTACTTCACTGGGCTTGTCGTCAATATAGTGATGGAAGTAAAACCATAAGATTTCTTGTAGAAAACGGAGCAAATATTAATGCAGAAGCAGATGATGGCAGGACTCCTATTTGCCTTGCAATCAAACATGACCATGATACTGAACAGTTAAAATATTTAATAGAAAACGGGGCATCATTCAACACCAACAGAGGTGGCACTCCTCTTTACTGGGCCTTTTATATGAGGTATTATGATGTTGCCAAATTTCTTATTGAAAATGGAGCTGATGTTAACTATCCTATCGACAATTTTAATGAAGAATGGGACCGTAGAAGTTCACCCCTTCATAGGGCTGCAGATTTGTCAGTAGTTCAACTCCTCTTAAGAAAAGGAGCAAATGTTAACGCCTTGGAAATAAACGGGAATACACCTTTACATAATGCTAGTAATCTGTCAATTGCCAAATGTCTTGTTGAAAATGGTGCTGATTTAACCATGTGTAATTTCCAAGGTGATACTCCTCTACATACAGTTCAAAGTGCGCACATAGCTGAGTTCCTAATTGAAAATGGAGTTCAGGTGAATGCTTTGAACCACAAAGGCTGTAGTCCAATTCATTCAGCTAAAAATATATACATGGCTCGGCTGCTCATTGAAAATGGGGCAGATGTCAATGTAGTCAGCAAGGATGGTAGGAATGTCCTTCATTCCGTGGCTGCCAGTGATTCATATTCTGAAACCGCAGATCTCATAGATTACTTTATTGAGAAAGGAATCGATCCTAATAGCGTTGATAATAATGGAAGTACACCTTTGAAACTGAGCTCGCTTTCCTTCAATTATGAAGTCTCTAAAAAACTATTAAACAATGGTGCCACTGTGCGTCTCTTTAATGTAGAGACAAATGGTTATGACTTGTACTATTTAAAATGGTTAAACGAGTTATTTGTAGCCTTAAAGAGTGATCAACCTGTGAGCAAATCAATGGGCTTAGTGAGAAGCCATCTTCCACTTAATTATAAGGAAGGTGATACTAAATCTACAGCTCTTCATATCGCAGCTCAGTACGGCAGAAAAGTTTTTGTGGATCTAGTCTTAAACAAAATTTCTAAGAATATTCAAAGTTTTAAGTATTGTAACAAAATTAATGTTAATGCTAGAGATGTAAACGGCTTAACTCCTCTTCATGTAGCTGCTTTGAAAAACCATAGTGATATAGTCAATTATCTTTTACAAGCCGGGGCTGTCTTCAATGCCAAAACGTTAACTGGTGAAACACCTATTGAACTGACTGAAAGCGCTGCCATAAAGCATGTTCTTACTAAAGTGGAAGAAGCTTTCAACGCTTCAAAAAATAAAGATATTGTAAAATTGAGAGAATGTATTGACGAAGAGAAAAATATTATTAATGCCTTAAATGAAGATGGTTGCAGCCTTTTACACATAGCTTGTTTGAGAAGTTGCTCTGATTCCATTTCACTGCTCCTTGAAAAAGGAGCCGATATAACTCTGGTTAATAACAATCGACAGACTGTTCTTCATTTGGCTGCATCTGTTAAGGATCATAATGCTGTGAAGACATTCCTGAAAATGTTTGTTCAAAAATTAAAAACCTCTAATAATATTAAAGGAAATCGAATTTTCGACAGAAGATCGTTTGAATTCTCTTTGTTTTTTGATTTCATCAATTTACGCACTTTGGACCAACAAACGGCACTTCACATAGCTTCTAAAATGGGATCGTTTGAAATAGTTGAAGATTTGATTAAATATGGAATTATGTTTGATTCTAAAGACAAATATGGTAAAACTGCAGCTGATTTTTCAAAGGATGAAAATATAACTGGTGTTTTAAAGTCCACTCAGTCATTATTTAACGATGCTAAACTCGGGAATCCAGATATTATCAACAACCTAAAAAATAGTTCGAATAAAAATATCACAGTTACCAAATTAACTAGTAATAAATTTGGTAACTCTCTCGCTGAATATTTAACTTTCAATGGTCATGACAGTATTGCAGGAGAAGTAGAGAAATTAAATCTTTTAGATATACCACAAGAATTTTTAGGCTCATCTTTAATAACCTCTCTTGAATCTGATGATCAGAGTGACAGCGATTTTGATGGTTTTGGTTTATTCGATTGATTTTATGGAAAAATATTACGCCCACATTTGGCACAAAATGTTTAACAATAAATATTATTGTTTAAATATGTTATACTTGTAAAAATACAAATTAATTTGTCTTTTACTGCTATCAAATTGATAAGCAAAATAGCTTTGTACTTTTAATATTGCGCAAAACTGAGCATTTATTAATACCAGTTAAACAATTTTTTATTATGCTAATCAAATATGACAATAACATTTTATTTAAATTAAATCAAAATATGTTTTATATACATCACTTTATAATTCGGTGCTTCCTAATTCAAAATATTAATATTAATTTTAACATGTTTTAAAATGGGGATTAACAATCAAAATACAAATCAAAATTAACTTATATTAAAAAGAAGTAACTTGAGATCTCATTGTACCTGAACTAACATTCAGCACAGTGGTCTTAAATATATTTGTCAGTATTAACAAAGATTTACTAATATGAATTACACTTGAAAGTAATTTTTGTAAGATTTCTTTATAATGATCAAATACAAAGTAATTATTTTAACTCAGTGTTCGTTAATTATATATGTATTATGTATTTTAAATAAAACAATTATACTTATGATTTAAATAAATTAAACAATATTGATTTAAGATATAGTTTTAGTTGTGTCTTTGTTAATGTTAGTTTTACCAATGTTCTTGTTTAACCATGTGCATAGGTGTTAAGTTTTATTATCTACAGTAAGGCGTCTATTACTTGAACCTCAGTTATCTGAACTTTCAATTATCTGAACAGGCTTGGCATGGGAAAAAAATCAAAACCCACCACTAAATCAATTCTTAAAAGGAGCGTTGTCAACTGTATGATTATATTTTCTCACTATGTACTGTTGTTAAATAGACAAAGATGCTTTTTTTTTTTACAAATGTGGTTGATTTATTTTTACGTCTTTCCTTTTTTTTTTTGGTGAATTTTGGTTATTCTAAATTTTGATTATCCGAACCACCTTACACAACCTTAGATGCTCTACTGTATTTACAATTTTAATTATTTTCATCTATAATTCTAAGTATTTTTTTTAAAAGTAATTTTGGTTTCCCTTAGTAAAATAAATGAGTAGTCTTTTTTCTATTATTGCAATTATTTATCTAACTCTATTAATTTGTATGCGTCTCCATTTGGCAGAATTTAGCCTATAGGTGATAAATTACGTTGTTGTATTCTACCACACATTTTAGGCAGTATTTATATTTTTTTAAAAAATTTACAAATCATTGAGTTTTGAAGGCTTTAAAAAAAAAAAAAAAAGAATTCCTTCAAGACAACAAGTGGTAAGATTTTTATTTACTTAACCATTAATTATAAATACACGTTAAAATTAATTAATAAACATGTTCAATTTTTTTACCTATTTATTTATTTATGAATAAATTAATTTCTTAACACATTTATGAATGCATCCCACCCTTCTAGGATTTAACTCAGAGATGTTGGTGACTTGAATTTCGTTCTGATCCAAGAATTTTAATTAAAAGGCTTTAGAGGTGCCTTGCAAGGGTGCAGAATATGTTTGTCTACACCAAATTTCCCCAGAACATTTTTTTTTTCATTAAATTTTTCCCCAATCGAACTTTGTGCTGTTATCCGGATAACAGCCTAAAAAATCCTATCGGTATCCTTATTGTAACGTTTACTTAGTAATTCTACTGATGGTCTAGGTTCATAGTACACAAAATAAATAAACCAATTCTATACTATAAGACAAATGTACTTATGTAGCCTCTTCTTTAGATGTTGATTTTAAAGAAAAAAATTGATGCTTGTGCAAATTCTGTGATTTTGTTTTGTGTTAAATATTTGTGATTGACAATGATTCTTTGCCTTTCTACCAGCTTCCACCTGTTAATACTCAATACTGTTGGTATATTGTGATTTGTAATTTATTTTTATGTGTGTAATGACAATTTGATTTTGGTAACAACCCTTTTTAAGTACTTATGTTAGGAATAAATTCGTTTTATCAAGGTTATTTTGGCTATCAGTCGTGTTATCGAGGTTAATGGGCGGGGTTTTCAAATCTAGACTTGTTCATGGTCGACCCATTCCTATATAGATTCGCGTTATCGAGGTTGACTTCTCAAAAGACTTGTTATAGAGGTTCTGAGTTACGTTGTGAATTGGAAAAAATCCGTGTTATAGAGGTTGTTTGGATAATAATAGTCGCGTTATAGACGTTAATTTAACATTATGTGTTATGGCAATCTCAATGGGATTTGAAAATTGCACTTGTAATTGAGGTTGTCATGTTATTGAGGGTCGTGTAAGCGAGGTTCTACTGTATTTAAAAAAAAAAAAATCAAAAACTGATAAGTAGGTACATACATGTTATACCATATAGAACTAAAAGCTATCATCCTTTTTACATTTCTTGTACAGTGTCCACTGTCTAGTTCTTTGCCTACAGATTTTTTCCTGTCCTGTATAAGTCTTCCCTTATCTGGATGTAGTCTGTCAACAACCTTAGAGGTTTTGTAAAACTTGACACGAGAATTACAGAAAATATTTATAACTTAGTATTTCGCCACTTATATATTTAATAAAAACAATAAACCAATTGAAAAAATTAATAAAAACTCAATAAATTTAAAAATGTTTGCAGTTTATATTTGTCAAGATTTTTCTGCCATTGTACACGTAAAAACAAATTAAATACAAAAAACACTGAAAATAACCGATTTAGATATAATGTTTTCAAACACAATTGCCGACTTAGACACATCGATCACCGAATTTGAAAAAAACAACTGATCCAATATTTCTAGATAATCCTTAATTAAAATGTATGAGCGATAATTCCAAGAAAGAAACTAAGTCATTTTATAAGAGATTGGTGTAATTCACAGAGTTAAACTGAAACCAGTGTCACGTGAGGGGGTTGTTTAGATAAACGTTATCGTCTCGATTCACAGCTCTCAGTAGTCAGTACATATTTCAATGCCGAGTTTAAAGGGCTCTCGCCTGGGGGGTCTCATTTTTATTTCAGACCCCTCTACTTTTTTGAAGGCTTAAAAAAGGTGTAAGTATTTAATTCATTCGAGAAGAGAAACGTTAGACATAATAAAAGTCCTATGACTTTTACGTTCCAAACGTCTATACGTTAAGACATCTTTTTTTTCCCCAAAATTTTATTGATCTATATTTTTTCGTATACATTTTCCCTGCCAAAATTTCCCCAGCACTGCCCCGATTTCCCCTGATCCTCGTTTGGGCATTTGGACATATCCTGCACCCCTGGTGCCTTGTATTAATTTAATGAGTTGAAAACATTAAGCGCAAAGTCAACCTACATATTAAAGCCTGTACAAGTCAACATACTGGTACTTCTTTAGATTGTTACTCCCCTATGTTTTTTTAGAATATAAATGACTGACTATACTCTTTTTACAATTAGTATTACCTTTGACAGCACGGTAAAATCAAAAAAATGTGGAGGGGCCAAAGAGAGCACTGGATTTTGAATTTGAGAAGGTCGGGCCAACTAGGCAAATAAAAATGTCACTGGCCCTACCCATCCCACAGGCCTAGTGGCTTTATTTTTTCCTCATATAGGTTGGCCATTTGAATCTCAAAAGTTAATACTAATTGTAAAAAGATTATAAATAACTATTAAGACAAATGGATGTTTAGTCCAATCTACTTTAGGACAAAGGAATATCACTCTCCTGTTTTTATAAGGGGAGTAACCATCTAAAGAAGTGCCAACATACTTATTACAGCCTCTTACTATTTCGGTTTTGAGGACATCCACACAATTTCAAGCACAGTTATTAGATACTCATTTGTCAAATATTTTTGTCTTCTTAATTTTTTAATAAACATGTTATAATATAAATTATGAATTGTGTTGACAGCCACTTTCTCTTTGGCGAATTTTCACCTTCATCTTTTACATGTGTTGGACCGGTTAGAGCAGTGGCACAGCAGTGTTACTTTATCTGGTATAAAGTGTTTGGCTTTTATCGCTTCCGTTTTAATCTTCGGAGTCATTCTTTGGTACATCTTTACTCTCTTCTACATTGTATTACGTAAGTGTTTTCAATTATATAGATGATTAAAATAAATAGGAGATTTAGAATAGTGATGCTAAAGTCACTAATCTCATCTGCTTGTTTATCTGTGGATCAAGTTTTAGGTGACAGGTTAAACCTGACTGTTGACACTTTGATTTATATGGCTTATGACTGATCACCCTATTCCTTTTGTCGGAACTCCACAAGGAGTTAGTGAACCATTAGACCACTTACCAATAAGTTGGCTAATTGCTGGGTTCTAATCTGTAGTTTGTCCTCCTGTTACTACTAACATAAAAATATTATGAAATAATGATAATAAAAGACTTTGGCCTATGGTGTAAGTTTATCAAAGCATTCTCACGGCAAGGGTTTGAATCCACAACCTTATGCCACCCTTGATTCAAGGATGGCCGAGCAGACGTTGTAAGTAATTTAATTCATACGGCCACGCTGGCTTTCAGATTTCTAGTCTAAGCACATAGTGAAATGGTTTGCTACCTTTGGAGGTACATGTCCCTCCCTCCATTTTTCCTAATCTTATAGCCTTCAGCTTAGTTAAGTTAACCCTTTTTCCTTTCACTTAGTATTTTGAAGTCATACTATAACCACCAGGTACTTTATATTCTATTTATTTCAGTTTTTAATTTCACTTAATTTTTCATTTTGTTGTTTTAATTTAATTCAAACAATTATTTTATTTTTTTTTTACTTTACAATCTGCGTTTACCTACTTTTACCTTGATTATGTGAAGAAGCCAAAACCCGTCAATTGTAATAAATGCAATCATTCTGTGTGAAGACATTGGCTATTAAACTAAACCTCTTTAGTTTTCAAGTAAATGAGTGCCCACTTTTTACTTTCTCCTATAAAGAAAAAGTATTATGATGGCGCGAAAATTCGATTTTGATGGATTTACATGTTTTAAGGTCCCCTGAGTCCAAAAAATGTCTGTCTGTGCAAATGCCTGGAGCCTAAATTACTGGGCTGATTTTATCGAAATTTGGCAAACATATTCAGAAAAATCAAACCCAGTGGCATACTCGAGAAATAAATTTTAGCTCCAAATTTGGGGGCGCTACCCCTCAAATACTCTGAAAAAAAAAATTATTTATTGAAAACGGTTCTGATGATTTTGATTAAAATTTTTAAAATGTAGTTCATTTAGCTTAACAATATAAGCCGTTTTCCCAGAAAAAATCTAGTTCCAGATAAAATAGCTTTAAATGCGGACGGAGAGAGACCAGATTTGATTCCCCTCCAAGGAGAAGTTATTTCTATGATATATTTTGATAAAATGTCCAATAATAATTAAATGTTCCTAAGAAACTCAAAAACTATTAAATAGAAATCAGTGGGCTAAGTAATTATGAACTTGTATATTAGAAATTTTTTCTGACTTGTCTTGAACTGACTTCTTACCAGTATTATTAATATTATTTTATCCAACCTAATTTACTATATTTTCTTAATAAATTTAAAAAGAATATTGAAAATGCCATTTAATTTTTAAAACACAGGGTCTTTGTTCATAGTTATAAGTCGAAGTTATTGTTATGCAAAGATATTTATGTGTGTTATCTTCGTAGCGCCCTAGGTATTTAACCTAGAGAGTTGAAACTTGGCAGAAAAATCAGTCCTTACCTGTAGTGGTGCCGCCCGGAGAATCAATTTCTTCCACCATCTTGAACTCAGTTTGCTTAGCCAGCAAAAAATTAAAAAAATCATAATAAATCGAAAATGGTCTGGATCGAGTTGAAATTTGGCACGAAAGTACCTCTCTGTATGACAAACAAGCCCACCAAATTTCATTTTGATATTGGCCGCCATTTTGAAGATATCAATTTGTGAATTTTTAAACTTAGACGATTAATAATACCGAAAGTATAAATATTACGTTTTTGACATATAGCATATCATTGGAACCAGAAAAAATTAAGGATCAAATATAAAAAAAAACCCAATGACATTCCAATTTAATTATTTTAAAAGTTATAAGCGAATATAATTATTTATTAGTGCGATCATTTTGATGACGTCAAAGTTTGTTTACATCTGTCAAAATACCGCCAAACTTCAAATAATTAAATAAAATATAGGTATTTAAATTAAGGATTTTTTTTTTAAGAATGATAATAAATCAGTTAGTTCAGAACGGTCACCCATCCAAGTACTGACCACGTCCAATGCTGCTTCCTCCTGCTGCTTCGCAGCAGGAGAGGCCACTTTTGTGGCCTCTGTAGTGAGGTAAAGTTCCGAGGTACCCTGTACCCGATTTTTTTATTTATTTTATTTTATTTATAATCTTTTATTATTATTTATCATCATTTCTGTTTTTTTTCTAGCTATGCTTAATCCGAATGAAGACAATGCCGAGATGAAACTTCTACAAGCAATCATGTGGTCGTTTAACTCTCTCTTGGGTACAGTTTCTCTTTATTGGGCGGCTGTAAGATGCACCAGAATAATCACCGAACAAGAAAGACAACCCCTCCTACCTTAATGAAAGTACTTAAGTTAGTTTTATTTATATTCTACACTCAAGTTCATTAATTTTATTCTTATAATTTTTATTTTAATTCTAGGCTTTGTTTTTAAATGTTTTATCGTGAAATTATGAAACAAAAATTGATTAATCTGCATTGTTAAAAATTAATTTAAATTAAAAGTTTTAAGTCAAAAAATTTAATTTTAAAAACAAAGTCCTAGAAATGACTGAACTGTGTATTAGAAATTATTGATGTGTTCAATTATTTGTTTTTTAAACGATTAAAATTTTAAACATGTTGCATCCACTTATAGGTAAAAAAAAAATCTTTGTTTAAAAAAACGTTTTCCATGCTGAAGATGTTTGTAAAAAAGAAAGAAGTATTATTTGATTTTAGCATTTCAAAAAGCAATTGTCTCAAACATTTTTTTTTTTATATAAACTAATACTTATCTGTTAGAATCTCAATTTTATCTGAAAGATGACCAAAAAGCTGAATAAAACTATCACATAAAAATGGATTATAAATAAAATTTATTTTTATTAATTAAACTTTTTAATTGACAAATTCTATCCAAGATGGTTGGAAGTAAAAACTTCTCTTGTTGTCAGTTTGGCTATAAATGATTATTTTAAAACTGTTTTATGTGTTATTTATTTATTTTTGATCTGAGAGTTACTACTTGTTAGTTAGGCTGCACATTGCAGTCTCTACTTACCATTATCAATTCTGCTTGCTTACCGAGCATTTGCACCAGTAAATTTTATATATTTTTTCTGGAACTAACCATCTGAAAAAATATATCTTGATTACAAATGGAGGCTTTACAGTCCCTAAAGCACATCGCTGTCAAATGATTGTAACTCCTGTCCATTAAAATGGTTAAAATCACAACATTCCTTAAGTTTCTATTGTTTTCCATTTAACTGGATTGGTCCGAAAAAAACTTCTAAGTGTTCATTTTTAAAAAGTTGGAATCTCAACTATATATTGTAATTATATCTGTATATTTATTAATTTTTATCATATGTTGTGGTCCTGATAATCAACTTATTGCAAATAATAATTTAATTAAATCAAAATATACTATAAACTAATTACATTTTTTAACATTTTTCTTTCTCATAATTAATTAATTTAATCGCAAGTGGACCATTTTTTGTTTTTCCTTGTAAAATTAATTGTATTCTATAATTTTAATTATCAGAGTCACCATCTACTATAAATATAATTTAAGAATTAAATTTTTGTGGAAAAAAAGAAGAAAAAAAGTAATATCTAAAAATTGAATATCCTAGAAAAACACTTTTTTCTTGTGTAAGAATAATGATAATTTTAGGAAAACTCTTAGAAAAAAAAAGATCTCATGTTTGATTTTATTATGATTCTACTTAATTGAGATTTTTTAAATGATTAATTTATTATTTTAAAAATATTGTTCTTCCTAATTTTGTTTATTTTTATTTTGATTCCAATTTGGGTGAAGTGCGACCATCTGGGGCCCGGCGGTATTTGAAAAATACTTCATTTTGGACGATTTGCTTAGCCCGCAACTCATAGGTGTTCTGCTTTTTAGCTCGGTTAAGGTTTTCTACCGCCAGGCTCCAGATGGTAGTACTTCACCCCAATTTGATTTATTTGCTTTTAAAACTGATGTTATAAAAGTAGGAAGTAGGAGTCGGGTTTGAAACTATTAATTTTCTCAATTGAATATTATATTCAGTATCGTAATGATTAAAACTCAGCTTGAACCTAAAGATGCTCTGAATTGAGAAGCATCTGACTTGGATTCATGCGGCTCTGCCAATAGTTGATTGTTCCGAAGAACTTTATCCAACTTTTAACAGGCTTTTATCGTTAGTGCCAAAGGATTGTTTGTAACATGTTGAGTCTGATTTAAGTTAGTACCACGGAAACAGGAGTCAGACTGTTTGAATCTCTTAGATTTAATTACTAATTCATTATAAGAACTAAATTTTTAAATAATGGTTCCAAAATTTCCTTGGTGTTAGAATTTGTTGTAAAAAAACTGAATGAAAAGTTGTAATTAGGTTCAATAAAATGTTAACTTTATTAATTATTGTGATGAATCGAAGCTCTCTTGTAGTTATTGACTGAAACCACATAAAGCTGTCTTATGTTTTATGGTCGAAGATGGAAATTATAAAAATTATAATAGTGATTTATTTATGATACATTTTATGTGGACCTTTTTATACCACTTTACCCCTTTCACTATTTTAATAAATTTATAAATAGTGGAATAATTAATAAAACTTGAAATGTTTATATTACCTTAACTTTTACATTACAATTTATATATTTTATTTAATTTTATATATGTGACTGTATGATATTATTTTATGTTTGATTTAAGTCTTAAATAAAAAATATATTTTCATTAAAATATTAATTTTTTTTTATTATCTTTATACCTAAATAATAAATTTAATATTATTTGATTATTAGAATTAACAAAAATAAATTTATTTTTTAATAAAAATTGATCAATTAAATGGTAAAAAGAATATTTAAAGGGACACTTAAAGTGACAATCAAATTATTTCTACACAGAAAAAGTTTACTGATTTTTATTTATTTTTTCTATTAAACAATCTATTTGGAAACATTTTCTACCTTAGGATTTCCTTAATTAAGCTTCAAAGAAAAGCATAATTAAGTGTTTATATCGGATCCGTTTAAAATATTTTTAGTATCATTCATTATGAAAAGTGCACTAATTTGGGCTAGAAACGTCAATTAAAGTTAATACGTAATAAGGACAATTTAAAATGCTCTTTAGATGGTTAGCTTTCGTCACAATGCTTAACATCTTTAAAATGCTTCTGGCGTAGTGAGAAAAACGCTCTGACTAACACATTCTCTGTGACGTAGTTTTCACTGTTAAGCTCAGATTCTATTATTTGATGTTTTGTTTCTTTGCACTTTTGTTTATCTTTAGTGTTGTGTATTTTATTCTTTTCAAATTCCACAATTTTTTTGAAAAGTAAACATGTTTTAAATTGAATTATTCACCCCTCCGCAAGTCCTTTTAAATTTTCTTTTACCTATTCAATATGCTAATGAAAGTTGTATTTTATCTAATTTTTTATTATATTTACCTAAAAATCATTATTTTATTATGTAAATAATGTATTAATTATTTTAATATGAAATATAGCATGTATTGAAATAAGCATGAAGATGTGGCTTATTTAATAATTTACTTGTATTACCTTAATTACTTTATATTTATATTTATATTTTACTATCATACCATATTATTTGTTTATTTGTGATCTTTTTAATTTGTATTTTATGTTATTCTACATTGTTAACTGGATAGAAGTTAATTAACAGATAAATATTTTTGATCTATATTTTACTCTCATACCATATTATTTGTTTATTTGTGTTCGTTTTAATTTGTGTATTATGTTATTCTGCAATGTTAACTGGATAGAAGTTATTTAACAAATCAATATTTTACTCTCATACCATATTTTTGTTTATTTGTGGTCGTTTTAATTTGTGTATTATATTATGTTATTCTACAATGCTAACTGGATGGAAGTTATTTAACAGATCGATAGAAGTTATTTAACAGATCAATAGAAGTTATTTAACAGATTGATCATCAGATTTCCAGTCATAATTCTCTACTGAAGAGTATAAAGGTGTTAAAAAAAAAAAATAAATAAAGAAAGAAAGAAAACAATTACTACTTTCACACATCGTTTTGAAACCTATCCGCTAGTTCGAAGCGCTGTATGAACGGAGATTGACGGATCGTATCGGGTTAAATCCGCTCCACCAAAAATACGTGATCAGAACGGGGGATCGAATTCAAAACGCTCGTATGAACAGGTTGTGGAGGGGATCGAGATATTGGGTTATTTTTTACTCTTTTCCACTTTTTAAGTTATTTGTTTTCGTGAGCTTCCGTTTCTTTTTTTTTAAACTGCATAAAAGTTTTTAAACAAAAGTTAATACTATAAAGAACCTGTAAAAACTTTTAATAACTTGTAAATAAAATGTAAAAATTCGCGGACGTATTAGGTAACAATAAAGAAGGTTTACTCGTCATGCCACCGTTATGAGATATCGAAAACAAATATTTCGATCACCTGTATTTTTTGTTGTGTGAACGAGAATCGTTTGGAAACTAATTGAATCTGAAACGCTTTCATTACGATGTGTGAACATAGTAAATTTTAAGTTTTTAATTTTTAGTAATCCATTTTTTTTTCTTCTTTCTAATAAGTTAGGTTTTTACTTTTGCTTTCCTGAAAAGTTAAAATTGTTTTACCTCACTCCTTTATACTCATCAGTATCGTATTCACAGCCTCATCTCATGTTAATAAAAAATAAATCACTGGCCTTTGTTTATATGTTTTGTTTGTAGTTTAACTTCATGTAGATGTTATAAATATTAACACAATGTGCCTTAATATTCCAAATGTTGTTAGTTTTCATGAAATTGTATATGTAAAAGAAATAAATGTATCTAATGTATTTACCCCATAAATCATTTTAATAGTCTTAATTATAGTTAGAGTGGTCTTTTGTTGTTTCATAAAAAAAAAAAATAATTGTCTGTTTTTAATGCTTTATATAGTTTGATTTTTTAATGCGAAATTTAATTTTAAAATAATACTAGCCCATAAAATTAAAGTTTTTGCTATAAATCTACATTTTGGTTATGTAAGTCATCAGAAAGTTATCATGATAATAAATAAATTATTAAAATGTGTTTTTTATTGGTATTAATTGTTATTAATTTATTAATAATTTCATAGAATGAAAGAGGGTTAAATAGCCCTCCAAAGTCAGGCGCAAACAAAATTGAAATAAAAAAGATTTTAAAGAAAATAGTTGAACAGTGATTATTGATACAGATTGGTTCTATCACAACATATACGGTTCAAATTCTAACGTAGACATTTTTCACCCTGATAAAACGACATCCATCTAACCTAGTACCGTAGTGAGTAGCAGGCAAAATACCCTTGAACTAAAAGTTGAAGCAATAATAATAAAATAAAAGTTTATGAGTGAACAGGTATATATTTAACCGAGCAATAATAATAACAAAATATTAAAACCCACCAATTAAAGTTTCTTTGGTTGACAGTTCTGACATTTTTTTATGATAGGATTCAAAGAAATTTCTTCCTATTATAGTATTATTTTTGTAACCACAAGCCTCTTTAAGGGCATTATCAGTGCCACACATTAAAGAAATAGTTACCTTATTAGTAATTAGACATAGGTAAGTCTATATTATGTAATTCCAATAAAAATGTATCTCAGGCAAAAATATATTATAGTTCACCACTGAAAGTCATAGTATTTCTATATAACCCCAACCATAGAAACCTGATACTCTTTTTTTGGTTACCTACCCAAAAATACTTTAATGTTTAAATATTCTTTTTGCATAATAGTTAATTAGTTTGATTACTAATTACTAAGTGATGTTATCAGCTTTTCATACTGAAGCAGGGGTGTACTGGTGCCGTAATGCCGTTCCAGTACTGCTTTAGTGGATTAAATATTATTTTTTTGCATAAAATGTGTTCCAAAGACTAAGGAACTTCTAGTATTATTTTAACGTTATACTTGACAATTCAATTTAATTTTTTTGTTTGAATATGTATGGTTTAAGTAGCATATAAAATAAATTAAAATATAGATTTATCTATTTCTCATTTTGGGATTTGTATTGGTAACACTGTACTAAATTTATTGTCACACTTGTACAATTGTAGAGGGATTAACTTTCGCTTAATTCATGTATAATATTATAAAACTTATTAAAACAATTCTTAATACATATCGTTGGATAGTTCATTCATAATCCCTCAATTAACTTTGTTAGTGGCATTATTACCAATAACAATGTTGTGAGCCGATCAAAATTCTACAAAACAAAAATGAAAAAAGAATCGGTACGGTAACTACAGTCTGCACCAAAGTAGAGTTAGTGCGTTGATAGCGTGGGAAATCAAATGAAACATAGACAGTGCCAACCTCTCTGAGGGAAAAAAATAAAGCCACTAGGTCTGTGGTTACAGGGCTTCTCCCCTCAACTAGAGACATTTATCGTTGCCTAGTTAGCCCGACCTTCTCGAGCTCTCATTGGCTACCCACCCCATTTGCTAGTTTTTCCCACGCTGTCAACGCACTAACTCTACTTTGGTGCAGACTGTAATTATATATATAAAAAAAAGTTTTCTGAATTCTGAATGTGAATAGCTTTGTAGAATGATAACAAAATAAGTTGTTAAATTAATTTACGCAAATTGTACTTTTGTCATGAAACAATTTTTCTGCAGTTTTACTGTCAAAAAGAAATACTAAATTAAGAGTTAATAAACTCTAAAAACGCGTTTTTATGCATTCTGGAGGTAACATTTATTATGGTGCCCCTAGGGGTGCTTGGTGATGAAGTAACAAAGCTAAATCTACTTAAGGAGAAAAAAATCCCTTTTATTATTATTATTAGTAGCAGTAATAGCAAGGTTCTGGTACTGGTAAATTTTCTAAACATTTCCGGGTCAGGTCCCCCGGCGTTCCAGTACTGGAGAATTTGCAAGTGCACCTCTGTACAGAAGTATGATTGATGTTCCTTTATCCTAAAGCTCTTTGGACTAAATATCCCTTTGTCTTAATAGTTATTTAGACAAAGGAAAACAATTATAAAAGGAATTCCTTATAAGTGTTAAAAAAAATATAGGGTGAGTTAACTAATTAAATTTTTAATCTAATTTATTTCATTACCCACCTATGGAACCATATAAACGAGTACCGGAAGCCTCTATCCTAATAAATTTGATGTTTCTCCTTGTTTTAATACAGCTCGAATCATTATTTGGATTGTATGAAGAGTATATTATATGAGTACATGAATCATATATTGAATTGAAAGGTTTGATGTATATCCATCAAGTTTGTACCTCTCCTAAAATAAATCTTGAATGTTCGAAATGCATTGTTTGATTTTAAATGGGAAACCACAAAAATATGTAGTTAATCAATCTAAGAACTTTATTTCAATCCCTAAATAACACTCGTCTAAATACTGAAAGAATATTTTCATTAAATTATCATTGATACAAATAGTGATATTAGTTTTAACTTTATTATAAAAGTCTCTAAAATTTAATCATCACATTGGCTTTTAATATATTATGTATTAAGAAGTATATTTTTATACGAAAAAATTTGATTATTGTCGTAAAAAAGCATGTTGCACACTTTTAAGTTGCTAATCTGTGAAAGGTTTGTGTGATACTATGTAGTATTTATTAATTAAGCTCTCTAGAATATTTCAAATTTTATACATGTATACATGATTACAATTTAGTTATATATTTGTGATTTTATTTTTTATTACCGTATTGCTTCGAATATAAGACGCCCCCAAATATAAGACGCCCCCGAATATAAGACGCACCCCGATTTTCGAACCAAAATTCTTGGACAAAAATGAATGCCTCATATATAAACGCTCCTCGAATATAAGACGCACCCTGATTTTTGAAGAAGCAAAAACGGAAAAAAAGTGCGTCTTATATTCGAAGCAATACGGTAGTAGACTTGTTAAAATAATATTTACTGTGTAAATCAAAAGAATTAGACAGTTGACAAATAATTGTTCATTATTCTCTGAGTGCTAAAGTAAATCGAGTGCACCACGAAAAATTGTAGTGTCGGTCAACATTTTATTTTTAATAGCAATGCTTGAATACAACCTTATATGCTGTAAATATGCTTAGATTAGATTAATAACTTATTTTCCTAATCAGTTTAAATGTTAGCATGTTGAACGTTTATTATTTATATTAAATATTAATTAGTGTAAAATGAATTAAAGTGACGAACGAATTTGATATCTATATTTTTGTAAAGATTGTGGGCTAATTGAATAGTTGTTTGAACAATAAACTATTTTTCTGACATGCCCCCTTTTTACAAGGCTGCTCTGTAATTCGGAAATGCTGTTAATCATATATTGGGCTTTTTTTTTTAAAAAAAAGTGTTATATGTATGTATAAATAAAAATTATTATTTTTTTAATGTTGCAAAAAATAATAAATACAGTTATAAGTAATAATTATTGAATGGATCTTTTAATTTTAAACCTACATTTCCTAGCACTTCTTTAGATTGTTACTCCCCTTATAAAAAAATAAGAGGGGAGTAACAATCTAAAGAAGGTGTACGGAATGTTCTTCTTTAGACTGTTACTCCCCTCCCCTTATAAAAACAGAAGTGTGATTCCTTTGTCCCAAAGTACATTGGACTAAACATCCTTTGTCTTAATAGTTGTTTAGTCAGTCATTTATATTCTAAAAAAAGAACAGGGGAGTAACAATCTAAAGAAGTACCTATTTCCTTATATTTCTGTTTATTCAAGACATTTCCTTAGTTAGTGCAATAATCTAAAAATCTTTTTATCAGGATGTGTTGTTGTAATATTCAAAATATTCTTTGAATATTTCCTGTCTTAGGAAGAGCAGTGTATTTCAATACAAGTAAATACAATTATTTATACAACAGTAGTTAGTTTTACAATTATTTTTATTATTTTATTGCAATATACAAAAATTAAACTGGTGGTGAAATTAATAATCTAATGAAATAATATAACAACCATATAATAAACCAACCATTGTATATTTTATTTATAGAATTCAAAAATAAGATTATAAAATTTATACAACTTTAGTGACAAATAAATTATGTAGGAGAAAAACATTTTATGTATATATTTTTTTTTTTTTGAGTAAAAAAGCTATTTAATTAAATAAATTAGTTGTATAATTAAAATTATTTAGTTATATAATTAAAAATATTTGTTCCAAGATAATTATAAATCGTCATACAAAATAAACCAAATCATATTTTTCTTTTTAAATACTAACTTTTAATCCTTCTAAACATACCGTTACCTGTCTTTTTAATAAATTATTTAATCCTTAATCCTCGTCAGAATCCAAACAGATAATTGTATCATTTAATTTAGCTTTCTTGACTCTCTCTTTATTTAACTGAAAATAAAACGTATCAAAGGCAATTAGTAGTAGAAAATTAGCTTTGAAAATGAATGTCACTATATAAATTTATTATTTTATTGTATATAAAACTATATATGACTTATGTAACTGTAAACAGTAGAATCTCGACAATCTAAGTTGGATGGGATCGGCACTCGGATTACCAATAAACTTGGATTATTGGAAATTTATGAAAAATGTGAATTAACTTTTTAATTATTTATTGAAAAATAATACTTACATTCATTTTTATTTTTCATTAAATTTTAAAATAATTTTACTGTATTCTGTTTCCAATCACCCTCTGTTACACACCTAACTCCCGTGTAATTGTTTCAGTGACTCACCTTTACTTATTCGCAACAACTAACTCATTATAATAAGTGTAATGATGGATATTGTAGGTGTGATAAAAATAAATTGAATAAAATATAAATAAAATAAATTAAATTAAATTGTTTAAAAAAATGGTACCGATCCTTTCGGTAAGAGATCTTACTTAGAACTGAAGAAGAAGAAATAAATTAATAAGCTTCGTTGAATTTGAATTTAAATTAAGCTGCTCAGAAAGGAAAGGGATTTCATGAAATCATATGGATCCATTTATACTACTACTCATAACACTGTCATATCCATATTGTGTATCTATTGGGAAGCCTCTCTGCCTCCTCTTTTTCATGAACTCTCGTTTGACACGGATTATTGGAAACTCGTATAATGGAGCTCTAACTATCGATACTCAAATTGTATAACCGAAAACTGTATATGACCTTTATGACTCAAAGGGAGGATTCCTTCATTTATTTAATTTTTGAGGGAAAATTTTAATGACAAAGTTTTTGTGGTTTTTTATTTTTTTTATTTTATTTTATATCCTTTATTTATATGAAAATAAAACAAATATAAATATGGTTGCAAATAGATAATGTTATTAAAGAAGGTTACCAGCCTGAAGAATCTGAGTAAGGGCAAAATATAACTGGTTTAAAAAAAAAAAAAAAAAAAAAGGGGAAAAAAAAACAAGGAGAAGAAAACCACCTTTTTATTTAAACCCTATAAAGACCATAAGAGAATATATATCAATATAGTTTTCTATACAGTAAAATAATAAAATATGGGTTCACTAATTCGCTACTGAGAAAAAGTATATAATAGTTTTCCATTCTCCTGAATTTTTCAGATATTTCCATTCTCCTAAATTTTTCAGATATTTCCATATTTTTTTAAAACTCAACATCACCAACTTTGATCTTGTTTGTGCTTTATTTTAAACAAATGAAAATGGGAATGTGTATGTTTGAGAAAAAAAAAAAATATATATATATATATCATACAAAAACTTATTTACCAGTCTGGATTTTATTAGAACTTTATTAGTCTGCTTTAGACTTTTTGTAAATGATAAATCACTGTCATTGTCTTCCAATTCCTAAAATAAAAATAATAATAAAAAATATAAATAATACGATTAATATAAATAAAATTAACTAAAAAATGTAACTAACTGAGCCGATTAATATTCATAAATAGAAATAATAATTATTTTATTAGTATTAACTTTGGTCAATTTCACAAATTAATTTTTAGGTTATTATAGTAATTATAATTTTTTTTTTCTTATGTTAATACCTTAATCCTTAGTTTCTGGAGTTATAATTATATTTAATTATTACCTTTATTGGTGTTGAAGTGGTGGCTGACATTTTTTCCACTTTAATATTTTGTTTTAACTCAATTGTCTGAAATCAAATAGAAAAATGAATTAAATTTATAAACAAAATTTGAAATGAATCACAATCTATTATTTTTTTGTGCTTTCTATTTCTTTATGGGCAATTAAAAATCATTCTTCTGCTGTAGCTGTTGTTTATTTAGAGTACTAATCTAAAAACACCCAGGAGGCCAAGTTTAGATTCCTGGGGGCAAGGTGCATTTTATATCTGTCTTTTATTCTTATTTATATCTTCTTTGATCTAATTGGATGATAATGATAACTTATCTTTAATTTAAATTAAGTGCACGCCACTTATTGTGATCACTTTGGGACCTAGACAAAGTGATAACATTAACTGAGATAAAATAATGAGCAAAAGCTACCACCGGAGGAAGTAAAACTCAAAACAAAATAAAATTATAAACAAGATTGTATTTATTACGTACACTGAATGATTTGATGACAGGTTAGAATTTTAAAAATTAAACTTTAAAACAAGACAAATCAACTTCTATAAATTTGTTGATGAATGAATACGAATCATTGAAAAGCAGGTACACTGTATTTAACCCTTAGATGGATGATCCTAAAAAAACAAAACAATTGTAATGCTTCTTCTTATTTTAGTAGAGTTTTAAAGTAAAGCCTGATGAGAATGGTTTAATACAGAAGTTAGTAGCTGGGATCACTATAGTAGTTATGCGTAAGTTTTGTTATAGGAGAAATGTGTCACCCTGTGTAAGCTGTTAACTCAAGAAGTAAACATATAATGTTGATTGTTTCACAGTTCGCTAAGGTGCACATTAAGCTTCATCGCTCAGTTTAGGTACACAGGGCAGTGCGGCTAAAAAAAAACAAAAAAAAAACTGTGTGGCACGGAATTCCACGTATATTGTAATGCAGTTTTGTGGGGGCAGTTTGACAAAGACAAGGAGGACGTGTTTTGATAACACATCTTTTGATAGTTGGCTTTGGTGGGGGTCCTACTCCAAAGCAGATTATCACAGTTAATGAAAGCAAGTCACACAGATTCTGAGTTGGATCCACAAGTGCGGGCATGCCTCGTGCGGTACTGACCTGCAGCTCAATGTTTGTCTGGCCTCGAATTAGTTAAAAATTGTCTGTATTAAACATTTTACTACTTTGAGAACAATAATCTGATTATATTTACTCCCAGAGTTTTATTCACTACTTTTACCACTAAATTCATTGAAAATTACTCTTTACCTTAACTTTAAAAAAAAAGAAATGTTGTATAACTTACAGAAGAAGAGTCCACCGATGATGATTCAGTTGTTATAAATGTAGTATCAATTATATTGTCCTTTTTTTTCAATTTATTGGTGAAAAAAGGGATCTAAATAAAGAAAGAAAGCAGAAAATTATACAAAGAATAAAAGAAAAGAGTTATCTAATCTTGCCTAGTAATACTTCACAAAATGTATATTTTAATTCCAGTTTATTACCTGATTAATCTATTATGTACTTGCTGTTATATGAAAATAAATTAACTTGAATTTTAATTTTAAGGTTTTTTTCCCCATAAAAATGTGCATGGGGCATAAACAAGTAAAAATTTTAAACAATTCCTGTTGATTTGACCATGTTATAATAAATAAGTCAGTCCTTATGTTGCTTTTATAATACAGGGTGAAACTAGATCCAAATTCCTGTAAAACTTGTGCACTCTTTTTTGGAAACCATTACCTTAAAAATGAAATAACAGTTCAAACGTTCAACACTTAAAAAAATTAAAATTTCTTTTATTTCGTTTTAAACAAGAAACAATTTCGTTTTTTAGCAAATAACGTGATTTATAAAAAATCATATCTCGGCAACAAATTGAGATAGAAAAGTACTCTTCAAGGTGTTTTGCTCCATTTTGGATCTAGTTTCACCCAATTAAAATTTTCAGTTTAGGGCGGTTATACTCTGTATACCTCTGAACTATCATAGTTACTTTTCTGGTTAAATACTCATGGTTGTGAAGCCTGGAACGCAGGTACAAGGCCAGTTTCATACTGGGCGATGTTTTTATGTGTGAATGCTCTTATTGTAAGCTATGTATTTCAGTCTTTGGCGTCACATAAAAGACGTTGCCCTGGATGAAAATGGCCTAATAATGATGTTATAGTACCTTGCTTAATAAGGAGGGTTGATCTTTAGGTGTTGACAACTGAGATATCGGGGTCTTAACAATAATAACATCCTAAAAAAAAACAAAAAACAATAATGAGTAGAATATACATTTATAAAAGAATCATACTCCGTATATAATTTTTTAATTGAAGCATAAAAAGCACACTAGTAAGTAAGAAAATGTCAATATTTGGTTTAAATATATATATATATATATTCAGTAAATATTAAAACAAACTTCTGTACAACTAAAATCTCTATCTAACAATATTTCTTACGTCCCCAGAAATTCTCATTATAAAAGTGTTTCTGTAGAACGAAAATAATTGCTCTACAAGGAACAAAATTCATAGAAATAAGGATTTTCTGTGAATTATTATTGGCGGAAAAAATATAAGATAATTCCTTATTTTATGCTCTAGGCAATCTAATGATTTTGTGTATTCTACTTCCATTAGTTTAAGTTGCATCTGAATCAACTTTGCACAGTTTAGAGACATATCTTAGTCTCAAGTTTAGAATTCGTTTATAAAGTTCTTGACTTTTTACATTGTAATTTACTCACCATACTAATGTCTAAAAGAAAATTCTCCCTTTTAAAAAAAAAAGATTACCTAATCTATTCAAAGACATAGATAAAGGAATGATGAAGATAAAAGTAAGTTATTATAAAAGATTTAATAAAAAAATATAAGATAATAATAATAATTATTATTATTTTATGTACTCATTTAATTTTTTATTTAAATTTGTTTACAGAATTGTTGAAAAGATTGAAGAAGTATCTCTATTTATCCCCCTAATAGTTTATAAATAGTTAATAAATTAATCTGAAAGCAGAACTTACATTTATAGGTGATACAGATTCCGAATCTGAATTTATTATAACAAGTGGTGGGATGGGTTTAGGTTTAATAAACTGAGATTCTTTTTTGACTGTTTCTTTAGTATCTTTTTCAACGGTTCGTTTGTTCTTAACTGGTGCTTTTTTATCAGTTTCTACTTTTATCCCTTTGTTAATTACTCTTCTGCCTGAAGATTTATCTTCTCCTTTCTTTTCTTCTAGGGGTTTCATTTCTTCATCAGGCACTGGATTTGAACCAGAAGCAATAATTCTATTTGGAGGAGCTGAATCAGCTGCAGCCATGCTTCTAGTTTTAATATTAACTATTGAATCTTTTGATGTTTGTGCAGAGATTGGTTTTACTTTTGTCTGAGATATATTTACTGTTTTATCTTTGGTTTCGTCAGGTTTCCAAGAGTCTTCAGTTTGTGCATCCTTAAAAATTATAGAATATAATTAACTGCCACAGATTTGCTCACTTTCAGGGGCGTACACTGAGACACAGTACAGAGCAGTTTTTGTAAACTGAAGGAATATACGAGACTGCACAAATTATGATGGCAGAGCTGGACAATGCAGTACTGTGCCACATGAGGCCTGCTCCAAACTTGTGAATCTGACACAGACACTGTATGATACATTTTGCTGCATGAGGCAGTTAGGGCAGGTTTCGGATGGCGTTGTATTCCACTGCCCTGCTTTTCGTCTCAATTCGTTCAGTCTCTCATATATTTCTTCAGTTAACAAAAACTGACCTGCCCTGCATGTATTATGTATTAGCTTTGAATACTCACCTCAGGCAAATGGAATACAGGTGGTTTTACTAAGGATGATCGAACCATCTTAAATTGTTTTTGAGCCCATTTTACGTGCGATTTTAGTTTCATCTAAAAAGAAATAACAGGGTATAATATAATTGAATAATAAATTAGCAAAGTAGTAAATTTACGTTATTTTCGAATCAAGTGTGATAACGTAAAAGACTATTTCATTTGGTCTAATGTATCAGTATGGTGATATTTCATAGTTTTAAGCTTAACTTTTAGCAAAATGTAAGTTTATTTAGATTAAGTTAAGTATGCAGTCTTAATACTAAGAATGTAAGAAAGTTGAGCTAGTTTCTGTGGTTTACTGAGCTCCTTATCCAATCACTTATTAATTCCCCCAATGACTGTAGACTCCCACTTAAAGCAAGAGAAAAGAGCTTCTGCAACAATAACTGTTTTTCTCCCTTTTTATGTATAATGGAATTAATCATTGTGCTTTCAAATTTTTTATGGAGCAATAATCTTGGAAAAATCAATTTTTCTTAAAAATACAGTTTTTAAACATTTTGAAGTCAAGAAAGCTTTTTCTTGCAACGGATCGTGTTGTTTTATAAATAAGCTTATATTCTGGATCTGGACAGAGTTTTCAAAATGTTTTTAATCCTTCATGAAAACATAGCTGGTATTTCAAATAAATTAGTTTTTTCTTCTATTTTAGTAATTTACAAACCTCTCCACATGCATACAAATCCTTATTGTTTTCCATCTGTCGAACAAGCCTGTTAAGATCGTCTTTTAATAAATTAAGCTTATTGTTTTCAGAGTTATTTGCTAACAAATTTTTTTGCTTAGCTTCTATTTCTGATTTCTCACTCTTTTTCATCTCTTCAATAGAGGTTTTCTTTGCCTGAAAAAAAAAAAAAAAAATAAATAAATAATAATAATTATTAGTTGGAGAACGAGCGAATAAACAAATTATTATCTAGCTTTCCAGTTTGGTGTTCACCCAGTAGATTCTGAAATGAAGTGGTGTTCTTCAGTTTCTTGACCAGATCGTAACACGAATGTGAATCCTACATTTGTGACCCCCCATGATACTAATTTCTTCATCACTAATAACGAGCCTTCTAGTAGGGACTTGTGTGCTATTGAGTCACAGATAAGGATAAAATAACATAAGAGCCACATGAATTATATTATGTTAATTTGTTACCTGAATCTGTGAAGTATGTTCAAGTTTTAGTGCTTCAAAAGCTTTTGATAGAGATTCTTTTGTTTGTTTGTGATTTATTACTTCTTTGTCGAGCATTTCAAGTAAATCTTGCAATTGTTTAAATTTAGCTATAGTCTGACTCTGTTCTTCCTTATCTCTTGTATTCATCTCTAATTTTATATCTTTTTCAATCATTATTTCAGATGCCATCATATTAAGCTGTGAAACATTCATACAATAAATTGTAAACAGTCAACTTGTGAAAATTACTATTAAAATTAACATTTATTAAAATAAAAATTGTACAATAAACTTTTATTAATTTAATTTTTAGCTAACCTCTTTCTGTTTAGTACATGTTTCACTGTTGAGCTGATGTAACTTTTGATTAATAGTTTTTAGTTTATCTCTAAGAGAATCGAGGTTTTTCTGATAGCTGTTAGCGATGGATTCCAGAAATTCCTTTTCTTTATTAATCAATGATTCTCTACTCACTATTTTTTCTTCACAAATCTTGATCTGCCTCCTGTTGAAATATAAAAAATATGTCTAAATTTAAATAATGATTTATTTTTCGACTTATCTACTCCAGTGGTTCTCTACCTTTTGTGCCTGGGGACCCAATTTTGGCTATTAAAATATTTCCCGACCCATGGTACAGTAAATAGCATAACTTAAAATTATGTGATTAGAGGTGGTAAGAATTAACGCAACATAGCAGTCAAATAAGGAACTTTTACTATAAGTCTATGTGTACAGTGTACAAAATTACACTATAAAAGATTTAGGCTTACAATAATGGCAAGTGCAACGTTTACAATTTAGCAATGTTTACAATTTACCCTTGAAGTGGTCGTTCACCTTTTTCCACGACCGACCAATAATCCTTCTACGTCCCACCAGTTGGGAACCTTTGATTTATTCATTATCTTTATAACTAAAAGAATTGGAAGTCCCTAGAGTTTTAACTGATAGAACAGAGTAAAATGACAGTTTCTTTGCGTCAAGCTATAATTGAAAATGACAAAATGTGTCATATTAGAAATTATGTTGCACAAACATATTTCTATAACTTCTTACAGCACAAAAAAAAATGTTTATGAACATGGGATTATGAGAAGTGGTCGAAGTCCAAGCTAGTATTGCAGATGAGACCTATAAATTTGCAATAGAACATTGACTTTAATACTACCTCAAATATTAATTGGAACTTTTTATACCCAATTTATTTATTTATAAATATTTTAAAATCCTCAATCCTACCTTGCTTCTTGATTTGATTGCATCTCTTTATTTAAATCATTCTCAGTTTTGCCTATATCAGCGATAAGTTGTTGATAATTTGTTTCCAAATTTGATATATTAATTTCCATTTCTGATTGAAGTGGCAGAATTTCGTTTAGTTTAGCGGTATTTGTAGCTAGATCATTTTCAGCTTGATTCGCTTCGATGTTAAGTTTCTCAATTCTCTCTTTTAAGTGTTCCATTTCGCTTTTTTTATCGGCAAGTTTTGGTTCTAAAGCATTTAGACCAGCTATACTTTGATGATTGTTGGTCAGTGTCTCATTCAAATTGATGATAGATTCACTTAAATTATTTTTTTCCTTAAACATTAATAAAAGGAATAATGTAATATATTATTTGATTTATAATGTAATTGCATTAAAATATTCAAACATACAAATTAGTTAATTTTCCACATATAAATATTAAGTGTTCTAAGTAGTGTACATAATATTTATATTTATCAGATATTAATAACTTGTAAGAGAAACTTTTCAAAACTGGATGGTATAATATAAATTGTATTATATATTTTAGACTAGTATAATAATTCTACAAGTGATGTAGACTTAGCTTATAATTTTCAATATAGTCCTTAAAAAACCTTTTAAGAATTGAGGTTTTTGTACTTTTTCAATATTTTATTTACAACTTTTAATAACTCCCTCTGTAAGGATGTGAAAAATATGAGTTAACCAGGGGGGTAAAGTACTTGAAAATGAGAAGAGGGTACTTGAAGTAGAACTAGAATGGCTTCTTCAAATTCTTCCATCTTTAATTAGGCTACAGTTTTCTGAGACATGGCAGTATTATTAGTATTACTCAGATAAGGTTAATGACTTCTAGCACATTCTCTTAGTACGGCACCTTTTTGTATGGAAGGCAAAATGCAAGGCTCTTAGTCCAGGAGATAGCATGCAAAAAAATGTCTGACTAACATCAAGCTAGAATTTTGTTTACAAGTAATCTTTTAGTGCCTTTTAAGAATATGTAGTAAGCAAAGTTCTTCTGAGGGACATAGCCTTGCAATAGAAAAAAAAAAAAAAAAAAAAAAAAAACTGGTGAAAGTGGCCATGTCCCGCCCTTTATGGTGGACAATGTAATTTTTATGATCCTGAGTACAAAATTAGTTAGTAGATCGAAAATAAAGTTGATATTAGTTTGTTGCTTGAGAGGTTAGTTATTCAAATATTACTCCAAATCAAAATGATCACCTATATACTAATTTTGTACTCAGAATCATGAAAATCTCATTGTCCACCATAATTGGCAGGACATGGCTGCTCTTCACCGGTTTGCTTTTTTCAAATGCAAGGCTATGTCCTACAGACGAGCTTTGCTGACCTCATATCCGTAATAGGCATACACAAAATTCTTGCTTGATGTTAGTCAAACATTTTTTTCACTTCCTCCTGGAATCTCTATTTGTAAAAAAATGTAGATCTGACAAATTAGTCTGATAAAATTAATAATTAATTTTATATTCATCTAAATTTGCTACAAAGAAAATAAAGTGAAAAAAATGGATGTGAAATATATTATACCTTCTGTTTTCTTTCTATTTCACTATCAAAGAACTCTAGTTTTGCCTTAATTTCATCAATTTTACTTGCAAGTTCTTGGGAAAGATCTGTAAATTGTTTTCTTTCTTCTGATAAACCTTTCAACCTGATGCATTCCTTTTCATTGATCCTATGGAATGAAATAAACTATTTATAACAAGAAGCATTAAAATTGTATGTAAGTATATAGTTCAGACATAGATATTTTTTTGTTTTTTTTCTATTTCTCTTTTATTCTTACTGTGAGGCGATGAAAAACCATTTTTAAATCTTGAACAATAATTTGAATTTTTCTGACTAAAACTTAGTTTTTTGAATAACTTTATTAAGAAACAGTGATCTTAACTCGTTAACTTACTCTTTTTTTAATTGAACTGAAGATTCTTTTAATTCATCTCTCTTCTGCTGAGATTTTATCTTTACTTTAGAAATCTCCTCTTCAATGAGTTGTTTTTTATTTATTTCCTTAAAAAAAATACAGTTTAATATAAATGTTAATCTTATCTTATTATCGGAAGAAGGGAGTCGAAGACCAAATTATTGAGAAACAATAGTCTAATAACATTGAGTTAGCAAGCAAAACCAAGTAACAGGAGAGTGCTTCCAAAGTAGGCCAAAAAAAGGGTCACCAGCAGGAAGTAATGTGTAAACGGTTCAGTGCTGGATCTGCCTGGAAATAGGGTTTGTGGGTTTAATAGGTCGCTACTTGTTTGGTAGCAGCCCCACAAAATCTGAGAGTGCGTATCCTTTCAGTACACTCTTCAGTCTGTGATATTCCTACAGTGCCCCTCATAAAAAAAACATCAATATTATGAAAAATTTCAGTAAATATTCTTGATGCTGTAAAAAGTAATAGTTCAGGTTCATTATAAATTGCAGTTTGTTAAATACATTAATTAAAAATGATTTATATCATATTACTAATACTTTTGAAATCTAGTCTCCTAGTGACTGCAGAATGATTAAAATTTAAATTTTTAAGTTTTAGGTAGTATTCTTACTACGGAAAGGTTAAATTTTAATTTTAATCAAATTATAATTATCATTAACTACAGTAGACATACAGAGAAAAATAGACCCCAGCACCGGGACTTAAACCACAGGCCTCCTATATATCCGTTACAGGCGCTCTTACCAACTGGAGGCTACTACTGCTATGTAGGAGGCCCGTGATTCAAGTCCTGGTGCTGGGGTCTATTTTTCTTTGTATGTCTCCAATAGTTAATGATAATTATAATTTGATTTAAATTAAAGATTAAAATTTATATTTTGTGTAATAAACTATATATTTTAACATAAGTAAACACACACTAAGATCTAATAACTACTCCTGTCATAATATGTCATTTCACTTGTCACCACATATTTCCCCTTCTTTCTGACTACATAAAATAAATCAGTTAATTTGAGTTGGACCAAATATGGAAGCTTATTAATCCTTTCTGTAATATAGTTGAATCTCTTTAACTCCAGCATTCTGCTACGTTTCGGCACATTTGTAATCCAGCACTGATTACAAGACTTTTTCAGGGGAATGGGGATTCGTTGACCTTGATCGGCACAGACAAAATATACATATATGTCCTTTGTTGGACGTTTATATCATCGGCACAGGTTTAGAATGTGCAAGGGCACATAAAATACGTGTTAATTGTTTGCATTTTGATCTCGATTGATTTATCCCTGGTATTCCCGTTAAAACTATTGTCGTTCAATAATCTGGCAAAATCGTTAATCAGACGGATTGAAGAGCACGTAATGTATATTGTTCTAGACCATGAGGTGTTTAGAGAAATGGTAAGAATTGAAATGGTTAGAAATGGTAAGATAATTAAATGAAGAAAGGAAAATAATAAACTATGTACAAACTTCCTCAAGAGAAGAGTATAGATGTTGATTTGTTTCCACCAAATTTTTATGGGATCTTCTTGCTTCTTCTAAAGATTTATTATCAATAGTATTTAGATCAGATATCTTGGCATTAATTATATCAAGAAATTTCTCCAACTCTTTTAAATATCCTTTATTTTCTGATGTGACCTTCGAACCTAAAATTAAATTGAAGTTTAAACAAATAAAAAATAGGAATTCTGTCCTATCCTCACAAATCATAACAATAACTTTCATTACAAAATTGAAATATCATAAAATTAAATATTTATTCCTCTCTATTAGCCTCAGATGCAGATCTACTCTTTACTCCTACATTGACCGTAAAAAATAATAACGGCCTTAAAGATATTTAATTAAAATGAAATAACCATCTCCCCACTTACAGCTGTAATTTGTTCCTGGATTGCCAAATAAAATATGGTCATAATGTATAATCTATAATAACAGGAAAGAGGTGATCAATTATGTGTTTAATAAATCCTTTTAGACATTATACATTTTACACTTATGACTATATTCAGGTGTGAAAAGCAGGTGTCTATTGATTAAGAGGGGGGAAATAAAATACTATACATACCTCTCCAAATCCACTTAAAAAAAACAAAAAAAAACTAATTGATGGTGGGTATAAAGGAAAAATTAAAGGCTCACTTTTGCAATATTTAGACCCTCTTTGGGTCATCTTCAAGCTGACTAGAAGATTACTATTCCATCCTGTTGTAAGATGGTCCACTACTTTAATTTTAGGAAGCATGGAAGTTGATTATATTTAATATGCCGTTAAAGCTGTTGACATTAATGTATTTATTCTAAGAATTCTAACAGGATGTCGACTGTCTGACATGTGTTGGTAGAGGTATATGTTTAAGTAGAATCAGCTTCTAGATTTCTGTTATCGTGGGAAATGTATTCAAGCCAGATTTTACAAGCTAGCACATGTATGCTGAATTTCTATCTAGCTGAAAATGGAGGAGATGGGATGAAGTCACCCGTAGGCAGGGATTCCCATCCCCCCAAAACTGCCTGAATCACTTGGAATATTTAAAAAATTCCCCCAATCTCTGAAAAATACCGTACAATTTTATTACACCCAACAATTCTGATGGCGCAGCTTGTGCCATCAAAACCCCCCTGCCCGAAGGAAGGGGCAGAGTGAAGTCTGTTTGGGTCACTTTGATCCGGACTCTTTACCAGGTATGTCTTAATCTTTCCCTCGTCAGGGGTTTGTTTCCTTACACTTTAGTCTCACCTTGTAAGCTGTATAACTTCTTGTATTAATCTTTAATTTGAAGTTTAGTCGAGCTCACCTTCGGAGCCTATTTATATTTGTTCATAAATAGTCAATAAATATTTTTGTTCATTAGAGACGTCATATAGTTGGCTATGGTTAATTTATTAATTATCCCTAAGTTTCCCAGAGTTAGTTTTGGGGTTCTCAAGGCTTATGTGGTTAAATTCCCCTAACTAATGGTTTAACTTAAGTCTATTGAAACCCCGATTCTAAAACTGTTCTTGCTATAAATTCTTTTAATCTAACCTTGGTGATTATTGTCAATCCTGTTTGGAATCAATTTGTATAAAATTCCATCGTTATTCTATGTGTTGTAATTTGCATGAATAAACTTCAAAATTTTTAAACTGTTACTCTAAATCGAGGTAACTTAACTTAATCCAACAATAAACCTAATATCACAAGGAATGTTTATAATATTTTATAAAAAGAACTTACAACAATTTCCTGATAATTTTTAATTATCTGATAAATTGTCTGCTCTATGCCTTGAACATTATTGGTTGGAAATTTAGTTTATTATAACAAACAAACCTTTGTCTTTAATTTCTTGGAAAGTAAAACGATAAAAATGTTTCCTTTTCTCTGCAGACTCCTTAACTTGATCCATATGATATTTACAAGACATTATAAATGATTTAACGTGTTCGAAACTACGTTCATTATCTTCAATAAGACTTAGAATTTTCTTTTGTTCATCTAATAGTGATTCACAGGATTCTTTCATCTCGCTGTAACTGCAAACAAATTTATAAACATAATAGAATAGTAAAACTATTTGAGATTTATAATTATATTGCTTAATTTAATTTATTTACTCCATATAAAGAGTAAGTATTGTGATAGCTTGAAAAAATGTCTGTGCAGTCATAAGGAGCATAAACTAATGGGCCGATTTAAATGGAATTTGGAATATAGGTTCAGAAAAAGTATACCTCGAGACAAGATCAATAAATTATTCTTAAGCTCTAAATTTGGGATTTTGAGCTACTCCTAAAACCTTGGAAAAATTTGAAAACTATTCAGACGATTTGCATATAAAATATTTAAAAAATGAATCAAATAATACATAAATAAGTCGTTTTACAGGGAAAAATATAGTTTTTCCGAAATATTGATAAAAAATATATCTGATTTTATTGAAAATCAAAAATGAAAAGTAAACATCCACTAGTTGAACACTTTACAAACATGATTTTTTTTTTGCTTACCTTAAGGTTCTACTGCCCTTTGAGGTTAGAAAAAACAGTAAAATTAAAATGTTATTGGTTCTAAGCAAGATATCAAAAATCTAAGTACAGGCTTCATTCCCAATTTTAATTCTGCACAATTTGAGCCCTATTTCAACTTCCTATGATAAATAGTACAGGAGCCATTTCTTTTTTTTTTTTTTGGAAATAGTTGTAGTATTTATTGTAGTAGGGAGTTAAATTAGGGCTCAAATTGTGCAGAATTAAAATTAGGAATGAAGCCTGTACTTAGATTGTTGATATCTTGCTTAGAACCAATAAAATTTTCATTTGAATGATTTTTCTAACCTCAAAGGGCGGTAGAGCCTTAAAGATAATGAATTTGTTTAAAAAATAGTTTTTCAATTAGTGTGGCACCTAGCTTCCTCGCATTCTGTTTTGTATGGTTTAATGATTTTATGCTTTTACAATCTTAATATTATATTATAGATCACTAAATTAATATTATAGATCACTTTATTTATTTATTTTTTTTTTTAAAAAAACAAAACAATCCCCACGTTTATTAAAACTGTAATAATTGTTTTAATTTCTTACATGAATTAAAGTATTGATTTAGCAAATAAGAGGTTTTAAATTAATCTGGAGCTATCTGCGCAGGCTAGTTTCAATAATCCATCCAAATTTCATAAAAATCACATGAGTACTTTTGAGATAAGGTGTAAATAAATGTTTGTTTGTACGCTTGGGGAAGAGAAACAAATGGACGCAGAAGGTTGAAACTTATATGGGACCAACAATGGGCTAATTATGACCTACCATACAAATTTCGGACGTGTTGTTTTTAAGATATGTTGGTTTTCAAAAATTGAGTGACAGACAGATACTGAACCAAAAATGTTTCTTGATGTCTGAAACGGATTTCTGTCTTGGAATTTTTGAAATCGGAGACTTAATCTATTTTCGTTCTACATAACGATCACATAGCTTCTGTTACCTTCAGTAAGCACGGAAACAAAACTTATTAAAGTAAACACAATAATTAAAATGGAAACTTACATCTTAAAAGATTCAGTTCTACTATACTCAAGCATGTCTATTTTATTAGATAATTTCTCGTTGGATTCTTGTATTTGATAGATAACATTGCGTTCTTCGGCTATACGAGGTTTTTTTACAGCACATTCTTGAGACAGCTTCTCGACAGAACGTTTAAGCCCACTATTAGTCAGATCCATTGACTGTTGTACTCCGCAATCAGGAATTGTTGATCTCTCCTCTTGTTCAGTTTCTTGCTGAAATTGAGTTTCCTGAGAAAATTCCCCTTCATCGATCCAATCTCTCTCCATTTGTCTGTTGCTTTCTGACATTCTGCTGAAGCTTGACTATTGATGATTATCCTCAATACTTTCTTCAAGCAAGAAGTGAAATTTGCTTCAAAGCTACAAATAGAGAATGTGAAAAAGTGAGATAATACCAAAGTAAATAAAGAAATATAAGCTAAATATGTCAATGAAAATGGTTGAAATAATGTCTGCTTAAAATATTGAGGGTTTTCAATCTAACTAATATCAGGCTAGAATTTGGAATAGGGTGTCTGATAAGTCCTCAAAACAAACAAACAGCAAATTAATAATTTAAGTCTATTATGGACTAGGAAAAACTTAAGGAACAGCTTTTGATTTATCAAATGATCAAAGCTTTTGATTTATCATGACGGGATAATATAGGTTAAAAACTAGTACTAAACCTACCAATAAACCTCTATTCCATCTACAACTCTTAAATTATTAATTAAAAACAGATATTGTCCAAGTCTGACAACTAAATACAGTTAGCTTAATTTATTATCTTTAACCAGTTCTAATGCTAAAACAAAATATATAAATTATAATAACAAAAACGTAGTTTAAAGTCCACTGAAGTTCATTATAAACTATACATTTTTATAGATTGTCAAAATTATACTGTACTGTCGCAAAATTATTTTACTTTGAAACCTACTATAACTAAAAGGATTTTGTATTGTTTACCTTATTCGCAAAAGAACGAGTCTGAAAAGAAACAGCTTCTCATTCTCAACTCAAAATGAACTCCAGAGAATAAAAATAAAAATAGTGTAATAAAAATCACATTTTAACCTAGTCATCTCTATTTCTACAAATCAGTGTTGCTATACCAACAAAAGAAAACTAAATATTTCCGATTTTTCTTTCTTCTATTTGGAGAGGTAGGTACTTTATAAAATAATGAATCTTTAAAATTGAATTCCTGAACTATCAGCTTGTAGTTATTATGATGATTATAATTAAAATATTTAAATTATGATAAACAATTACTATCAGCATCGACATCTTTTTTTAAATAAAGAAATTTGGATGGACATTTGGTCGATCTTTGGAATAGTCTGAGGTAATAAATATATAGAATTGTCATTCAAACTATTTTTTTTTATTTTATTATTATTATATTTTTTTTTTCGTTTTACAATGTTTAGCTAAAAATGTTACTGTACAATTTGTTTGTAAATTGCAACATAGTAGCAACATAAATACTAAACCTTTCTTTCTTTTTTAAAAACAAGATTAAACCCGGGAAAAGCAATATGTCAAACTAAACTTATTTGTTTACAATTTGAAATCTTTCTTTCTTTCTTAACTTGTAACTTGTAACGTCCTTTTTCCTTTTTATATTTTTCTTTAACAATAATAATAGTAATTATTTTTAGCTGCTCATTTTTTATTTAATTTCGCAGTAATGTGTGGCTATTTAACTATTACGTTTTCCTTAACTTATTAAATAGTGTACCAAGAGTTTGTGAGAATTTTAAATTGTATTTCAAATTTATTTTCTTAATGGGTTCGGAACAGAGTTCTCACAGTGGAGTAGTGCCTCAAGGAAGCAGGGTAGCTAAGGCCCAACTCCGTAGGGGCAAATCCGTTCCTGAACAGAAACGTCCTGACACCGAAAGCTCGGAATTTTCAAGACCTGGAAGCTGTTCGCCTGGTTTAAGTGTTTGTTCTGATACAGATGTGCCATATGTACCTTACACTGTTAATAGGCCTATAGGAGATTCACCTAAACTAACTAAACATTCTAAATCACATACAATCGGTGCCAGTAGCCTGTTGTCACAATCTAAGAAGATATCGTTGAAGAAACAGTTCTCCACTGTGAACAATGCTAGTCAAAATATAGTAGTTGTTAAGCAGGCATCTACGATTGATCCTGAAAGTGATCCAGAAATTCAGAGGTTGCAGAATATTCCTGCTTTTGTACCTATCATGCGAGGTACAGTACTGCATCCATCGCAAAGGGATCCAGAAGTACTGGAGCGATTAGACTCTAGTGCTCTATACCGACTCTGTCTCAGGTAAACACTGTTTATTATTATAATTTATGAACCAAACTTAATTTTACCATAACAAATACACCCATTTCAAGCGACACTTACCAAAATAACTATCGTCTACAGTAGATTCTAGGATGAGTTAAGATTGATAGGCCCATGAGGGTCTACAGTAGTCACAATTAGAATTAACTTTTGGCAGTTTGGGGAAATGAAGGGGGATCTATTAAGAGCTTGAGATTTCAATATTTGACCTCTCACTTCTGACTTGGCTTTTATTGGCTCCCCCCCCATTTTTTTGGTTTCCCATGCTAGCAAAAATTAATTAACAAAACTTACTATTCCTGCTATTTGTTGGCCGTGATGATTGATTTTGCTGCTTAAAATCTAAAAATAAAGTTTCCTTCATAATTTTTATTTTTAAAAAAAGTATTTTTAGTGTAGTTCTATTAGTTAGTGAGAATAGATCAATTTAATAATTAAATTACTCAGAAGATGCATGCAGTATAATTTATGAATAGATCAAAATTTGTAAGCAGTGTAATCTCTATAAACTTTTTACAATAGGTTTGTTCCAACTCTCCTATTTGTTGCGTCCTTTGTATCGTCCCGTGGATCATTCAAGTATCGTTTAGGACTGGTTTTATACGTATACGCTAACATTGTAGTGTAATAAAATCTTGTTAGATTGGAGCAGGTTTAGACCTATAATTGACACTGTTTTAAAAGCATTCAAGGAATCCTTACAGTTAGAGAACTTTCCTGTTGACATGTGTGAAGATTGACATAACTGCGCATGTCATACAAACCAGTAGGTACTTGGTATAGTCAGAGGTTCGTTTGGTCAGTACAGTGAATGGTTTGCAAACGATCCCTGCCGTGGCTTGGAACAGTTTGGAGGACGGTTTTCTCCATTGAGCATGCCCGTGACGATCCCGCAGACTGTACATTGTTTGGTTGGAACAGACCTATTTAGTATTAACTTTTGACATCACCAGAATGTAGGGAAAATGTGGAGGGGAGCCAATGAGAGCGGGCCCACTAAGAAAATAAAAATGTCATTGGCTCTACCCCTCCTTCAGGCCTAGTGGCTTTATTTTTTTCTCATACAGGTTAGCCAACCTGAATGTCAAAAGTTAATTCTAATTGTAAAAAGAGTATAATTTAAGTTTAATCTAATTATTGTTTCAGATTTCAATCACATTTAAATGACTGTGCTACACTCTCATCTGAAGATCAGAATTTTTTATCGAAGCAAATCAAACAAACAGACACGAGAGTTGTTCAACTTAAAAATGACTTCAACGAGAGGTTGAAATCATACAAGAAAAATGTAGATCAACTTTCGAAAATAAGCGAACTAACATCGCAGATAAGTAAATGTCATTTACTTCTCAACAATGCTCTGGAATCAGTTGAGCGGCTCAACAACTTACTGCCACCTGATGAGAGATTGGAACCTTTTGTATGGACCACTGGCTGAATTTTTGTTGACATTCCTATTTTTGTGATTGTATAGATTTTATTCCTTGTGTTTTCTAGTTTGGACAAGTTTGGAAGGAAAAAAAGTCTCATGAAAATTCAATGGGAATGGTTTTCGGTACTTTTTTACTTAAACACCCCCCTATATCCCTTTGTCTTAATAGTTATTTGGACAAAGGAACATTTACGGAGTAGTATATCGACTGTGTACCTGCAAAACCTCGTAACCCCAAAAACTAAATTTTTCAGGAGAAGCAAAAAAACGTTTTAAAAAAGTTTATTTTTATATTTATTTTGATTTTACTGAAACACTTAATCGTATCCCACAACTAGTTAAAGACTTACAATGCATGGGGGGTAACGAGGTTTTGAAACCTCGTCGTATACGAGGTTTTTTCTACACTTTAGTTAATTGATGAGTACGAAGTATTACAATAATTTCTATAAACAATAATTGCTTAAGGCTTACTAGCTTTTGCACATAGGTGGATATTAATAATATCTATCAAAAAATGCAATAAAAAAAAATCTCGATTTTGAGGGTTACGAGGTATTGCAGGTACACAGTCGATATATTCCTTAGTCTAAATTACCATTAAGACAAAGGGATATTTAGTCCAATGTACCTTGGGACAAAGGAATGTCACACTTGTGAGTATAAATGTATTAATATCCCTTAGTCTAATTAGCTATAAAGGCAAAGGAATATTAAATAGACGCACATGATAAAGACAATCTTAAAATAGCGTAATAAAACTGCTAAGGAATCTCAATATCTTGGGGAGACAAACACACAAACCTTTGAGTCCTTTGTCGGGCGGACTATTGCATTGAACCAAGGGGGTGCTAAAATAAGAAAGTGCCTGGTTTTCTTTTAATAACTTAGCATTATCTCTTAATTGTGTCTACGTTCAATATTGACTTGTTTTATGTATGGTTATGTATGATCTAATTAATTTGCCTTATTTCTTAGATAAAGGATGTTAAACACTTACAGGGTATGCATAAGATTTAATTAGCTTTTATTTTATAATCTTTTCGACATAGGAACATCATAATCATTCAATTTGATTTAAAAACATGCATCATAAATTAATATTTGATCTAAATCATATTAAGTTGTTGTACATTTATCAAAATACATGAAACACTTCAAACATTTTGTGGTTATATAAGTTAAGGATTTCATTCCTGCTTTATCTATTTCACTGTTTTTAGAAAGATGAAAAAGACACAATTATTGCCAGATATCATGTTAAGTTTATGGTATAGCGTTTACAACTAATTTTATATTTTTTGCATGTTCATTATTTATTGTAATATTAGTGAATTTTCTTTTAAGAAAAGCTTAAAATGACATTGGTGGGAGTTAGAATTAACTTCATAATGTTTTTATGAATAAGTTGAGAGGGGTAACATAAGATCTATTGCTATAAATGCTGGGTTGGAAAAAACCCGGGTTTTATGGAAGAAGCCCAACCCACCTGGGTTTTTTTAATAAAACCCTGGTTTTTCTGGGTTTTTATGGGTTATTTGGGTTTTTTAAAAAATAGTTATTTTTAACATAGTAAAATGTAACAAATTTTATTAAAATGACAAATTGTGTTTAGCAAACCCTATAAATAAGCATATAAGTATTAGGTTTTTTCTACGAAATAATAATAATAAAATTAATAATAAAAATCGGTCCAAGACAACTCAGACAAACTTATAATAATAATAATAATAATAATAATAATTTTATTTGTTTTAAAACTGCAACAGTTTTATACAAAGGGTTGTCGCTTAAATAAATTGTACACTTTTTAGAAAATTAAAAGACAAAATAAAATAAATAATACATAACATTAAACTTGAATTAGATAAAGTTAAAGGCGTTCTTCTACATTCTACATAATATAAGAAAGGAAAAAGAAAGCAACTGTGAAATATAAATTAACAAAATGATAATATATATAATCTATGATATAAATAAAAAAATACTTGAACGGATTTTAAAAGTAATATACCTATATCTGCACAATGCACACACATAAGAATTTTATTTATTTTTATTTATTTATTTATTTTTTTTTTTTAGTTAAGGTTACTGGTTGAAAATAAATGACCTTATTTTGAGAATGTTAGTTATAAAAAAATATATTTTCTTTAAATTATTATTATTTAAATTTCCTAAAATAGATGCTACGTTTGTTTCATCTCTCCATTCAGACGATAAAAATTCACTGGGAAGGAATGCATCTCTTTGTGCTTTGTATATAGGACATCTTAAAAATATATGACTTAGGGTCTCCAATTCCATCAAGTTACAAATAGAGCATATTTCATTTGTTTTGATTCTATACAAAATGCCTCTGAGGGTTATTCTAATACTATCTAGCCCACACGTGCGTAGTTGTGCTAATAATTTCTGATTATTGAATGAAAGTTTAGAATTTATATTTAAGTAATTTTGATCTTGGTGGTTAAAGGTATTTAGTATTTTATAAAGACTACTGTAGGAAGAGTTGTTGATTCTGTCCAAGTCCGTCTGTTTGAGTTGTTGAGAGTATGTCTGTATTAAATTATTAATCTTGCTATTACTAATGGTCGAGTCAAGAATGGTGTCTACATATTGTGCGTCAATTGCTTTTAGAATCTGTTTTACTTGGCTAATCCAATTGTATTTTACCACGTTTCCAGGCACAGAATCCAAAAGCAAAAGACGTTTAATACTAATTTTCAAAAGATTTTCGTCATTAAGAGTGTGTATGTGGTTTATGTAGTTAAGTGTCTGTCTAAGTATGCGAGTGGCTAAGTGTTGCAAATGAAATTCCTGTCTAACTATATAGTGTGGGGTGTTTTGTTTTAAGGAGAAATAATTTTTGAAAAAATAATTTTGCGCGCTTTCTAATTGTTCGATATATCTAAGCGACCAGACAGGCGCAGCGTAGAGTAAAGTACTGAGAACACTGGCATCGTACACTCGCAGAGTGGCCTCAAACGAACAGTTATTGGCCCTCGCCAGGGTTTCCCTTACAACTCCTGCCGCCGTCCTAGCTCTGCTCACGGCTTGTCTGGTCGCCTCCTCGAATACTCCTTTTCGGCTGAACCAGACTCCTAGATAATTAAAATGATTTACTTCTTCTATTATTTGGCCATTATAAAAGCATTTGTTTCTGTTATGGGATAGGCTACCTTTTGAAAATGTTAATATTTTTGTTTTGTCCACGTTTACTTCTAAACTGTTAGCAAGGCAGTAATCACATAATATTTGTAGGGCTTTGTTTAGATGAACTGTGGATTCTGATAAAATAGTCAAGTCGTCCGCATACGCTAGCATGCGAACAGAAGTGGTGTTGTCTAAACTCAGACCTTGGAATCCTCTAATTTTAAAAAACTCATCGATATCTGCTATAAAAAGATTGAAAAGAAGGGGTGACAGAATTTCACCTTGTAAAAGGCCCCTTAGTATTTTAATTTCACCAGTGTAATTGTTTTGGAAGTTAATTTTTGTCTTAGCATTATTATATAGGTTTTGTATTATTTTAAATATTTTGCTGCTCAGTTTAATTTCTCTTAACTTGTGGAGTAACTTAGAGTGAATCAGACTGTCAAACGCTTTCTTAAAATCTACAAATGCCGCTAAGATTTTTCTACGGGGGAGGCGGATATGATTTTGAATTATAGTGTTTAATATATATATATTATCAACTGCACTTCGATTTTTTCTAAATCCATTCTGGAATTCCGGTATTAGCTTATTTTTTTCGACCCATTTGCCCATACGTGCATTTAAAACGCTAGTAAATATTTTTCCTAAGCAATTAGTTAAAGAAATCCCTCGATAGTTGTGCAAGTTATTTTTATCTCCCTTTTTATAAATCAATATGGTTATTGCTTCGGACCAATCTGGCGGTGTTTCCCCAGACTCTAAAACGTTATTAAATAATTCAGTGACAAGCTTAATCATTGAGTGTGGCAGATTTTTTAGAAAAGAGTTATTTACAGAATCGGACCCGGGAGCTGAATTAGGATTAGATTTGTTTATTGCTAGTTTAACTTCGTTTTCCGTTATTTCAGAGTCAAGGTCAGTGTCATGGAGCTCTTCCGTATCAATATAAATATTATGGTTTGGTTGGGGTGATTGACCGATTAGATTCCGATAGAAATCTTCACATTCATTTATCGTTATCTTAGTTTCATAGTGTTTATTTTTATTCTTAAAACTATTTATTGTTGACCAAAATTGTTTTGAGTTTTTTACATCCGAGAGTTTCTCTATAACATTTGATTTATACTGTCTTTTCTTTTTTAACAGGACTCTTTTGTACTCTTTTTCCTTATTAATAGATATTGTCTTGTAAGGCTCTTCAAAATTACATTTTTTGCATTTTCTAGTGGCCCGTCTAACCTCTTTCTTTAATAAATTACATTCTAAATCAAACCACGGTTTGTCATAAAATCTTTTAATAGAATTGCAATTTAGTTTGAATTGAATACATTTTTGCATGTCTAATTTGTCGGCGGTTGTTTTTATGGCATTAACAATAAGGTTATTAAAATAATCCGGAGAGGCATTTTCCGTACAAGACTTGTTTTCATCGCACATCTGATTTAAACATTCAACATACTCGGCTACTCTATCTTGGTTCCAACAAAGTTTTTCCCTTCTAATGACTGGCGCATTTGCACAAGCGTAGGTAGCCCCCTGGGCACCGGCCTCAAACTGGAGCGAGAGAGGGAAGTGATCTGAACCGAGCAGAAAGTCCAGAACTCGCATATCTTGCACATAAGAGAGTCCAGCAAGTTTGCACCAGATTAAATCCACAGTGCTGACGCCATTATTTTTCATACAGGTGAAACTTCCTGGGCTGTCCGATCTTGTTCTACCGTTGAGAAGAACGAATCCTGCACCCTCCATGATCTCACACATCCCCCTCCCCCTTCCGTCCTGTTTTCCGTCCAAAAACCCCCTACATCTACGCAAATTACCTATACATTCGATATTTGGGAGCTCGTAGTTTAGATTTCCCACTCTAGCGTTAAAATCCCCTCCTATGAAAAAATTATCAAATTGTTCGTCTCTAACGATTTGTCCTATAGTACCCTCTAAAATATCATAAATATATTCTAATTCTAATTTTGGTTTAAAATATACTAAGCCTAAAATTACAACATTTCTTCCTACTTTAATTTTAACGAAAATCCAGTATTCATTGGAATCCAGAACGGTGAGATTAATAGTCGGGCTGGTTATAATAGTGAGTCCACCGCTGGCTCGACCTCGGGATTTTTCTTTGATGGCCGGTGATGATACAACGTGATGTTCTTTCCAAGGTCCGACTAGCTTAATATTATCAGTCCTCCATGTTTCACTTAAGCAGATTATATCTTTTCCGAATAATTCTTTAGCGTTATCTTGAAAATTATTAAACCCATTACAATTCCAGTAAACAACGTCTACCGTTCCATTCACTATAGAATCCTTCTGCAAATGTCACTTCCTATTGAATTTTCGACTGTTGATATCCTGTAAGAGTGTCGTTAAATCAACCTTGGTTAGTTCTAATATTTTTGCAATGCCGCATTCATTTTTATAGGACAATTGGAAATCATCTGTCATATCGAATCTGTATCTATCGATGATTAACTGGTCCACCAACACTTTGACATTGCAGTTACTTTTTTGCTTTATTTCTTTACGTATTGCCAATAAACGAATTCTTTTTTCACGTACTTTTTTACTGAAGTCTCTTTGTACGCTGAAAGATGTTCCGGCCAGCTTGTAGCAGCTCGACAATATTTTATTTATGTCGTAATCACAAGGGATGTGAGCCTTGATAGGAATTCTTGGATTATCTATGGGCCCATCTGGATGGGCTCTATTAATAAATATTTCGTCCCTAATATCCAATTTTTCTTTGCAGAATATTTTCACAGCATCAATATAGTTGGTAGTTGAACTGCACTGGATACCCCAGAAATTTAAATTATTTCTTCTTCCGCGATTTTCTAGTGATTCTATTCTCTTAAGAAGAATACAGTTGTCCGCCTTCACAAGGGCGAGTTCTTCCTTTATTGCTTTGTTTTCTATTAACACAGCTTCTATTTTTTCGTGGAGGAGAGCAACATCTTCTTTTGTCGCTAGGGGTTTTAGTTTCTCGTCGAGAAGGTCAGCGAATGTTGCCCGGTCCATTATTATAGCCTTCTTCCGTGCCGGAGACTTCTGCGTGTTGTTATCCGGGGAGATGTCTACTCTGGGTCTCTTGGATGTTTCCACCTCCACGATACTATTCTTCATTCGAGGAATTGCCGCTAGGTGATCTAGTGGCAGTTATAAGAAACTGTTTCCACTTATGTGGCTGGATAGTGCTGCCCTCGGAGACTCTTCTCGAAACCTTTTCAAGGTCGTTTTATAGCAGATTCTAGGAAATACTAATAAGTTATGTTTAAATCATTCAAATCCTAACCTAAATAATTTCGCACTATGGATTTCTACTTCAAATAACTGACTATTGTAAATATTAATAACTTTCTTACCTTGTCAGTTCAAGCTTTGATGAATATTTCACTATGTTAATCCACTAAAAATGCACTCAGTTTCAAACGTTCAGGTAGTTTCATTAAGTTTAACTAATACAAAAACACAAAAAACACGGAGCACGATCTGAATGTCTCAAAGCCAAAATGGCGACCCCAACTCAGACAAACTTTTTCATATACGAGTCCATAATTACTTACCCCATTTATTAGCTTATATAACTAGATTATTCCCAGGAAAACGGCTTATATCGTTAGATTCGTATTTAAATTGTCTTGATTTTAGAATTTTTTAATTAAAATCATCGGAACCGTTTTCGCGAAAAATTTTTTTTCACTTTTTAGGGGGGGGGGGGGGGGGGATAGCACCCTCAAATTTGGAGCTAAATTTCATTTCTCGATTTCCCCTTGTGGTATGATTTTTCTGAACATATATGCTAAACTTCGTCAAAATCGGCCCAGTACTTTAGACTCCAGGCGTCTGCCCAGACAGACATTTTTTAAAAACTAAGTACTTTTTTGGACTCAGGGTACCTCAAAACGTGTAACACCATCAAAATCTGAAAATCCAATTTTTCACGCCATCACAATACTTTCTCTTTATATGAGAAAGTAATAGTGTGTATTTATTTTAGTGCCTACATTTTATGTACATTACATTGTTATATCTATCTATATTATTATATAAGTTTTGTAACAAACAAGTTCAGTGAGAGTGTCAAATTGTAAAAAGTTATGAAAGTTTAAATAATTAAAGATTTCTATAAGCGAAGGTTCATGGCAGCGGCCGCTTTTCTGGGGTTGACGAGCGAAGCGAGTAGTGGGCGGACCCCCTAGTTTATATTATTTTATTTTAATAATATTAAAGTATTTTAATTTTTCAGTATAATACATATGTATACATTTTCATTTTGATATAAATAAAAATTGCTTTTGCCCAAGAATAAAATAGAGAATTTTGGGAATAAACAGGATTGCAGAAGATTTAAGCCATACAAAGCTCAAAAATAATTTGTAGTTATCATGGAATTAGGATATATGTGATATTCTGCATATTTTTTAGTCTCACAGCTCTTGCAATCACACAAGAATACTTGATATAAAAGAATAAAATATTTTTACTGTATATATTTTTTAAAAAACCCGGGGAAATTAACATGGGTTTTTTTCATTTTACCCGGGTGGGTTTTTTAATATTCCCCACCCAGGTGCCAACCCTGTATAAATGTAGATCTATTGTTATTAAATGTACTAAGTAAAATATTGACAACATTGTACGATTATTGTTCTCTTTATTAAGTAAATTGTTCTGCACTTATGAACTAGTTTTGTAATTGTATATATATAAAGTAAATTGTGTCTAAATCTAGTCATATCAATTTTATAATACAGTAGAACCCTAATTATCCAAATTAATTAGGGATGTGGTCAATTTGGGTACACGGAGATTTATATGATTGGTTATAGTTTAGGAGTTAAGAAAACAATATGTAATTTTTATAGAAAAATTTACATTTTATTTGTTAAACTAGATATGACAAAATTAAGATAAAATACTGTATTGACAATTACAGTGAAAAGAAACAACAAATTAAATTATGCACAACTTCACAAGTAAGTTAAGTTATGCACATTGTATTCTGAACAACTCTACATTTTCTCCCAATAATTCAATTTGGATAATTGTGGATTCGGTTGATTAGTGTTCCAGATAATTGAAGTTCTACTGTATATTGCGGTCTCAACTATACTATTCTTACAATTAGTATTGACTTTTGACACTCAGGTTCGCCAACCTAAATAATGAAGCCACTTGGCCTGTGGAGGGGTGGGGCCAGTGAAATTTTTGGAACTAAGTTTCTTATCACATGCTACAGTGCCAGGAGTGAATCCGAAAAAACAACCGATGGCGATAACTTGAGTAAAAGTTGACCGATTTAGTTAAAATTTGGTGTACATGTTCATTTTACCAATCCCCAGGACAATTTTGTTGGACAACGTTATCCGCCTAAGAATTCGTGTGCAACACTCGCGTAAACATGAGCTTCAAATGTAAAATTGGCATTTCATGACGTGAAAAGATTCTGTCATCACCTATTTAATGAGACAAACATTTTTTTTATAATTCAATGTTTTTAGAACCAACAGCGACCCCGCTATAAAGTGATAAAGTATGTTAAAACTATATTAAAGTGGACCTCTACGTTTAAAGTAAAGAAATCAAATTTTTTACCGATATCTTATGTTCTACTGTAACAATTTTAATAAAACTTCATATACATCGTCTAAAGTACAATTTAAATATGCATGTTAAATTTCATCTTGTTACAGGCAGAAGTTTTTGTGTAATGAAGTGATACATTTTATAATTGTCGTAAAGATAATGTCTGAAGTGTGTAGAAATTTAATGGGAAATTTAATGTATTAGTGGGTAGAAATGTAAGAATGCAGGGTTTCTCCCCCAGCACTAGATTCTCTATTACAATCATACTTTTTAACTATCAACTCATCATGATAGTCTATTTTCTCAATATTCAATACATAAGTATTTATTTTATATCATTATTTTGTATACTTATAAATCATTATAAATAATTAAATAAAAAAAAAAAAAAAAAATTATGTTCTTTTACTTTTGTCTTAACTCTGCTAAGTACAAATAATTAGCATAGTATATCTTTTAATTTTGTCTCTTTTTTAACTCCGCCATGTATAAGTAGTTAGCATCGTATACTTAGTAGTGTGATTTTATAATTAATATTTAATGAAAAGCTTAAGGAACTTTGTTACTACCGGGTGTCCCACTATACCACACGTATTTTTATTATTTGCCTAGTCGACCCAACCTTCTCGTATTAGAATTCCAGTGCTCTCATTGGCTCCTCCACATTTTTTTTTTTATTTTCGCACAGTCATAAGTCAATACTAACTGTAAGAATACCACATTAAATTATTTATTGGGTTAACATTTTACTTATTCACAATGAGGTACTATTTATTACTATACATTTTATTAATATTTAAATACTCATTATTTGTATTGTTTATAATGAATAAAAATAGCTGTAAGGAAAGGGTTGGGATTACTAGATAAAATATTTATCCTAATTATTTAAATTTTGTAAACTTCTTAAATAAACCTAATATTCTATTTATGTATTTATTTTAATAATATAATTAGCGTTGGGAACCAATCGATTGAAAGCAGTCGACTAAACGGTTGTTTTAAAATATTCATTCATTCGGTTGTGGATATCTAGTTTTCATTCGAATGATATCAGTCTATAGTTTGGAGTTCTATTAGTCGTAATTCGGACGTGTATATGTGGACGTGTGTATAACGAGATAACGAGTGTCATGCGCCTTCTCACCCCTCCTCCGCTCTGAGCCCTTCACCGTCGTTCCTTTCCCCTACCCAAAACCAAAAAACATCCGAATAACATTCGAATGAAAAAGTCGACTGGATTCAGTCTCAGTCTATATTTTTTCATTCGAATGAAAACGATGTCGTAGCAGGCTGTAGTTTGGGACAAGATAACGAGTGTCAAGCGCCTTCTCACTCTCACCCCCCCTCAGCTCTGAGGCCTTTACGGCCTCCACCGTACTACTCCTATATAAAAAAAAAACCATTCGATTGAAACATTCGACTTGCGAGTTCAGTCTCGGCTTATATCTTTATTCGTATATCCTATACCCGCTATGAGACTGTTTTCAGTCGATTGAATTCAATCGACTGTTTTTTCCCGAATCGACTTATTCATTCGGTTGTTTTTTCTAGTCGGTTGTCCCAACGCTAAATATAATGTATACCAATTAAATTTACTCACTTAATCCTATTGTTGTTGCCTTATGCTTGCCTTTATTTATTAATGCATTATAAATGCCTCATATTTTAGAAATGATTTTATACAATATCATTTTATTAGATTAATACTAGATTTAGATGTATATTTATTATGATTTAAATGTGTATATTGTACTTGGGAAGCATTGACTTCTACTGAACTGTACTGTATTATGCTATATTTTTTTGTATTGTTACCACAATGTTTTTGTTAGATATTATTATAATAAATTAAATTATTAGTCAATAGTTATTTAATTTTCCTTTCACAATCAGAAACAAAGAAAATAAGTGGTTAGAAAAGCCGGTGTGAGGAGGAAGTGCGTAGTCGAGGGGAATTACAGAAAGCTATTAATGAGACCTCCAGATTTCAAAGATGTACAACTCCTTTTATTTTTTGTTTTAATTTTATTGCAAATATATAGCAGTAATCAATAATACTAGAAGATGAAGGTCCTTGGTAAGATCGTTGCTACCGCCTGCAGTTGTCTTACGATTCTGTGAGGGACCATGCTATATAAACGGGTGTATCTGCTTGTTTGAAGAGTTAAATGTAGGATTTAGTATATCTGTTGCCAAAAGTATAGAAACTTAAAAACTGCAACAAATACATGAATTGCGGGCGCAGCATACAGAAGAATATTAAGGGGTTTAAAGGTATGACCCAGTCCTATTAAAAACCCAGGTTCATTCAGAGAATAACTTGGCCTGGTCGAATGTGTCTTGCGAGTATCAAATTTAAATGTTTATCGTTTTACGATAAAACTCTTTCCGTGCCCGTGACCCTTTACATCAACCCCTGGTTAAATTGTAATATTGTTAAAATTATCGTTAAAAAAAAGTACGCAGGACAGACAACATATAACATTTTCCAGATGGTTTGTATCTGATGGGTTTGCGAAAGAGTTTGATGACAAGTTCGAGTTAAAGGGTTGGTAGCAGTGATGGTTACCGGTATGTTGCTACTGTAAATAACGTATATTCTCCCTATTTTTATTTTAAAATTAGTTGCATAATTTTCCTGCTTATATTGTAATTTTTATGTTCCTTCAATTATAATTCGGTTCGTTTTACTACATTTAGCGAAGTATAAATGTTTTTTCGGACATTATGGTGGTATTTATACTGGCAAATCCGACCTTTTCTCAAATGGTTCATGCGAAAAGCCTCGGGGCTATGCGAGCTTCAGAGGCTCTGTTACGGTAGTCCCGTGGGCTATCAGAGGAGCAGCGCTGTCGAGTTTTCTCTCTTACATTCCAAATCACCGGCTATAGAACAACTGATCGTACGTCTCGACGAGTGGGCGGCGGGAGGTGAGTCGGCCGTACAGAGACATAGGTCCGCCCTAACTTACGCTGTTTCTACCGTTATCAATGCCAAGAGGATAAATCCAAACGTTCACAGGCCGTTTGTGACAAGTTTTACGAGATGCGTAGAACACATCTGGGGTTATAAGAAGCTGATTCACGAAGTGGAAAACAAGAGATCGATCCAGTACGATTCGAACGATGCCGGACACGAAGAGAAACTTTTACAGCTTTGGAACCTGTTAAAGCCAGACGAACCTTTAGAATCTCGCGTAACCAAACAGTGGCAAGACATCGGTTTCCAAGGGGACGATCCTAAGACTGACTTCCGTGGTATGGGACTCCTCGGCCTGGAGAACCTGCTGTTCTTCGCAAGGGAATACAACACCGCTGCTTCTCACGTACTCTCTCATTCTCTTCATCCTCAATATGGCTACGCTTTTGCTATAGTGGGTATTAACATTACTAGTATGGCATATGACATTCTTAAAGATGGCTCGGCAAAGACTCACGTTTACAACCTTTGTAGGAGTCTGCCATCAAGTAGAATTTTCAACCAGATGTACTGTTATCTCTTCTATGAGTTCGATAAATACTGGGTCGCTTCCAAGCCTAAAGATGTTATGGAATTTACATTTATCAAAGAAAAATTTGAAAAGAATATAAAGTCGATGTTGTCTGAACCTACCGCTGTGTTTGCCATAGATTTTGTTATTGACACTGTTTAAAGTTGAAGTGAGGTGTGTGAGTTTAGGTACAACCGGTGTATCATAATCACCTCCGCCATATCTACGTTAATAAGGGTTAAACGCTTGATGCTCACCCTTTTCTTTATCTCAGACCAAGAGAGTCTTTTGCTTTTTGAAGCACACATGTTGAGAACTTGGAACATGTTTTGTTTGGCAGAATAATTAGACTCACATAAAAAGTAATGTTTAATTTATTTGATAATTGCTTAAAATAAACCTATTTTGATAATTGAATTGGATAATGTGATTAGTAGTGAATGAAAATGAAATTTAAAATGGACCAACGAGAAACCTTTTCTCTGATATACTGCTCAATGAGTTAAGGTTTGGGTAATGTCAAGGTAATAAGGTTTAAGTGATCTCTAATTTCTCTTAATACAGCATAAGATACATTTTTTATATAAGTAAAGCATTTTTTTTACCACATTTGCTTCTGTCATTGTTATTTTAGTTTAAAGCCAAGCCCTCACCTTGGCCATATGACACAGCTAGCTTCATTTGGAAAGTGCTTGTGGAGCTTGGAGCTGGCATTGGCCAACTGGAGCATGCTAATTGGCCAAAGCCAGGTCCACACATTGGCCATCATGAGCAGGCCAAGATTTGATCGAACATCGGTAGTTCTAAAACACAGCACGAGGGGGAAATACACATATATGTAGTAGATATGTGTATATATTAGGTCATTCACGAATGAACATGTTAAACATAACAAATTAGGTAAATGAATGAGTAACCTCAATCCCTCTTCTGATCATTCAATAAAAAGAGCATTTGAAATCTTTAGAACGAATGAGTTATTACAATAGTTTGAATGAATTAATTTTTCATCATTGGTCATAAGTTGTTTAGTTTGTTTGGTCTAGTCTTCTTATTGTATTCGTTCACGCTTCCTCAGTCTTTGATCAAAGAGTATTTATGTTTTGTATTCATTGTTAAAGCATTCTCTTTTTCATATGTTTAGAGTATGAAGTTGATCATTTGTTTAAGGCTATCAACTGTCACAGACATGTTGACGTTGACCTTAACTGAATTGAAATGAGGATGTGACAAGTGTGCATGTGTGTCCTTGTGATGTGTTAAAGAACCGAATGTTGGATCAAACACTGGCCTGGCCATGCGTGGGCGAGGCTTTAGATTTTATTTATTTCTAATTCTAAGATTACGTTTATTTAAGCAGGTAACTGTTAGTATAATTGTATTTGGTAAAACAGAGGAATACGGTGCTTTGAGGGAAAAGGTTAGAAAAGTGTGCAGGCCTTACTGGAATGTATTATTTTGACAAAGGGATATCAACTCTCCTATGTACAAATCATGCATATATATTCACTCAAATATATAAATCATACAAATGTACTGTTTGACAAGGATAATATCTTGCTGCCAAGACATTCTCGACCGCACTGTCTATCTCAGTTCAATCTTGTATTTAATAATAGGTTTGTTCCAACCACACCTCAAACTAGTTTCAAACTGTACGACGCATGTGCATTAGCAAAAAACTTCCAAATTTGGCCCGATGCGCATGCGTCGGACAGTTCCAAACCAGTTTGAAGTGTGGTTGGAACAAACCTAATAGATTTTAGCATGTTACTGGAAAATATAACTGGTTGGTAATGAGAAGTTGTGTATGCTACTAATATATTAAATATTAATAAAAATTGGTCTTAAGATTCTGTTTGTCTTAATTGTAAAATAATTGATCTTTTCATCTTATATTACACAGAGCTAACGTCAAATATTTTAATGAACTAAATATTTTTGAGGACTATTAATCTTTTTTCTATTAAATAAAAAAAATCTGGATTTAAATATGATAACAAATATATTCATGTCTAGCTCTATATGCCTTTCCTATTTCCAGCCAATATGTTAAAGTTATAATTAATTAGTAGTCACAACTATTCAGTTAGTCTTATCTGGTATGAAACTAAATACTCTCTTATTTCAATAGTGGAAAATAAAACAAATATATTACATTGATTAAATATTTTAGAAAATGGATATTTGTTTAAATAATTATTTCAATTTTTTTATCACAATTCCTTTTATTAGAGTAAAGTAATATATCAAAATAGTATATATCTTCCAGTTATAATTTTCAGTTAAGGTATGTAGTTCTTTTGAGTTAAATTTGTGTGTTTAAAATGTGTATGTAAATTGTGATATCTAAGCACTGACATATTTTCAATTAAAGGGGTGTTAAACGTACAGGAAAGTTATACGGTGTGAGGAATAGTACTAGTGAAGGGGTAATAACAAATCGGGAGTCCTCCAGTCTTTAAATGTTCTTGTACTTTTTTCCTGAGGTGAACAGTACCTCCTCTCCTTCCAATCTAAACTTTTATTTACAAAAAAAAAATTGTGTAATGTTTTAAATTAAAGTTATGCCTTGTTCTAATTAAATTTATCATCTTGCCATTAGAATGATTAAGTTATGATTTAATATGTTGACAGCTCTAAGCCAAAACAGGGAATCTGCAAAATTGTCTTTCGGAATTAGAATTGACAATAAGAAATAAAAATAAAATAACAATAAAAATAACATTAGAAGAAATACTTATGAATTGTCATTTTTTACAAACAGATATTATACATCGTCAGATTGGAGGCGTTTGCATAGCACCGACATTATATATTATTTGATATTACATTATGGAAATAAAAATGTTTGTGTTAATCACTTATGATCATTTAATTTACTTACTAGATTTATATTTCTTTTTAGGGCTTTCAAATTGTTAATTTATATGAAACATCTAATGTTCAGGGTGAAAAGTAATAAAAATAGAAAATATTGCACTGCCTACTGAGATAATATAGTATTAGAAATTTGTATCTTTAAATATGTATGTTCATTTTTTTCCAACTAATTAAATCTGGCCGAGGTTCTTCTTATCAACAAATCTCAAACTACAATCAGCTATTCAAATCACTAAGGTTTCGCTTCTTCAATGTCCTTCAATTTTAATACTTTTAAGTACCGCATTGCTTCGAATGCAAGACGCCCTTGAATATAAGACGCCTCCTGATTTTTGAGCCAAATATCTGGTAAAAACATATTTCATTGAGTAAAAGACTCTGTTACCAAGGAAAAATCTCTTCTAGTTTTTACCAACTTGTTTAGATGTAAAATTTAGCCAGTCTACTATCATAGATATTGGATTTTTATTTAGATGTATGGCACATTTGAATCTTTATTTAGATATAAGGCAGAGGAGTAACAAGGTTAGATTTAGAAAAGAGATTAGAGAGGACTAGTCAGTTCTAACATCCAATAACATTTTATGCTATAACTATTACCATAGCCCATTGCAAGTAGGATCACTTTTGTTTTACATAATGAGCCATTTAATCCACAACATAATGATTGTAAACGTAAACTGAGAAGACACAGACAAGGAACAGAAAGAGAACTGAGCATACAAGAAATACCCAGGTACTGCTGAATTCCCTCCACACAACATCATATCAGAAATTGAACTCATTAAAACGAATGAAAAAGAAGGGCCTGACAATAATGGTAATGGTTAGACGGGCAGGACGAACCACTTGTTGGAACCTAGCAATCAGGCTACTCTGGGCCCATTTTACTAACCCCGTGGTGGAGAGTTCCATCTGCTTCCCACATCATACCTGTACATTGTACTGCCGAGGCGGGTATGGTGTGGTCATTAGTGAGATATATAAGCGTGGGGGAAGAGAACCCTCAGGGGGTGTCCCTCGCCCTGCTCCGTCTGTGATTCATAGATGTAATTCAGAGTACCATTGCACGGGATCGAACCCACAACCTCGATTCTTCTCACTCATTGATAGCTGGGCAGGCTCCCTAGAGCACCTCGGACACACTGGCTTCAGGACATGACAATAATATTCCATCTAAATTCAGAGAATTGAAAATTTTAAGTAAATCACAATCTCAGCGATTCTTGAATGAGAAATTTGTTGAAAAAAGATCATGCAACGACACTTACCAAAGGAAATGCTATTTAGATCACTTTTGCTTTATATAATGAACCCTTCTTTATTTCCACAACACCGTGATAGTACACTTGAATTCATTGATTATAAGACGCACTTCAAATAAAAACATATCCCGATTTTCGCGATGAAAAAGCTGAATAAAATTAGTCTTATATTCAAAGCAATGTGGTATTTATTGTGATTTGAACAGTGCTATTCAAATCTGGTATGAGGTATGGAATGCAGACTTGATGCACCAGATAAAGATGCCGAATTTATGCATTCTAAAACCTACTTTTTTCTACTAAAACTTTTTTAAATTTACAAAATGATTTGCCTATTAAAGTTTTTACAATGTAATAAAATTGATCAAGGGTTTAGATTAAAACTATTTTTTTATTTTATTTTTTTTATACTTTTTCCTTTTACACAATTTAAATTTACGTAGAAAAATGAACATACTGATAATTAATTTTGATATATTGAATTAGTGTTACAATATCAATATGAACTATTGTATTTTTATATTGTATATCTAATATTTATATTATTATTAGGATCAAGGAAAGCACGTGTGTAAAATGTAGTTTATTTCTTAACTTTTAATTGTCATAAATTTAATTATTATTATTTTATTATTTAATTATCTTCTTTTTTTCTACGATGCCATGATAAGCAAGTGAGAGTTAAAAGTCTAATCTTTATAGTTTAATTTTATGTTTTATTTTTATATCAGAGGTAATTAAGAAATTGAAGATTTAAAAAAAAATCAATTTGGAATCAAATCTTTTGCATTTGGAGTTATTACGGGAGCAGAGAAAGGACAAAAAAAGATTTTGTTAGTCTAGAGTTTAATGTGAAAAAATCAAAATTTACATTCCTAAACAAAACATATTTTATTATTATTATTTTCATTTCAAATGAAATATAGAAAAGAAAAAAACCGGGAATATATAAAGAAATTAAGAAGGCTTTGGAAATATAAATGATCATGAGAATCCTCCTCTATATTCTCCTGTCTTCTTAAGATGGTGATATATTAAAAACCTTATATTTCAATCTCTCTATTGAGTCTCAGTAATAAATATTTATATAATATCTGTATATATTATTCTGTAATTTATTTTTTCCCCCTTATTTTATGCTAGAGACTCCAGTTTTAAATTGCACCACCTTGAAGATTTGTTAACAGTGATGATTTAATATGAACCTTTAAATACACAAAGGTTAAAATGATTGATAGTAAACGATGTTCTAATACATTTTAAATAAAGTTAGAAGATAACTCTTGATGAAGTCCTTCTAGAATAAGAGCGTCGATGGAGGTCATTTTAATGAATATAAAAAATTGTTTCTCCATATAAAATGATTCTTGTTTATTTATCAAAGCAGTTTTTGGCTTTCATAAAGCCATAATCAGTGCCTGATTATGGAACAACTAGAGTTATTTTATAAAATAAAATGAAGGGGAATGAGTCCTATGATGTCAGAGACTAACATAAGATTCTTACAACGTGTAGAAGGTAATACTAAACCTCTCATTTAGGTGGCAACGTTTCAAGCCTAGAATCAAGCCATTTTCAAGCCTAGAAATAAAACACATTGCTTTAAGTCCTTGTCATAATACATTGCTTTAAGAAGTTTACTTGATTAGTATTCAGAAAAGTACCTGTAATAAGTATTAGTGAGGATCGTAATGGTTGAGAATAATTAAATTGTCAAAATATACATGAAACATACATCGTTTCTTCGTCAAACACGCTTTCTATAAAATTAATATCTCCTCACTCGCGGTCTGAACATATTCTACGTAATAACCATACATTAAAACTTAATACTAAATATACAAATGTCGAGAGGACTGATTATAACAATATAAACAACCGAAAATAATTAACAATTTAATACTACGAGTTACCAGTTTTTTATTGTTAATTATTTTCCGTTGCCACTTAAATGAGAGTTTTTGTATTACCCTTTAGGATCCACACTACGCGCTGAACTATTACAAAGGGTACAATTTTGGAATTATTATATAAGACTTTATGAGACTTACGTTAGTTTCTGACACCATATGACTCACTCCTCTTCATTTTATTTTATAATGTAACTCTAGTTCTGATGGTGGCTTTATGTAAGCTGTTAGCAGTAAACAAGCAGTATTTTACTTGAAGAGACAGTTTCTTTATATTAATTTTGATTAGGCATTAACTGGATTTCATAAAGATTTTTCATACACTAACATTTATTTACATGCTAATACTCTCACTACAGAAAATCTTTAATATTAATTCTAAAATTGTGTTAATAATGTAACAGATTTAACAGTTTAAGGTGAATGTGGAGTATTATTTTAATATTAACTCTCCATAAATTATAATAATTATGTTAAATTTGTGTTATATTTATATCTAAATTATTGTTAGTTTTCACTGATTGTTTCCTATAATGTGTTGTGATTAATTAGCCATTTGAGAATGCACATTAACAAGTATGCGTTTGTACTTGCACTTTAAGCGTACTTATTTATTATTATAATTTAGATAGGTTTTATGAATTGTGTATGTATATTTATGTATGTACAAAATTCGGGGTACATTTTTAAAAATGTTATTTTTATTTTTAATTTATTTATTTTATATTAAAACATCGAACCTGAAATAAAACACTAAAAGACTTAAAATGTTCGTTTGTTTATTATATCCTGTTATTGTTTTAAAAAAAGTGTAATTTTAAGTATATGTAAAGAGGAACTGTGCAAAAAATAATTTAATAATGGTTATTTTAAAAGTGGTCCATTCAAATTTATCACTGTCAAACGTATAAGTTGCTGTCCAAGGAAAAATCCAGAGTCTGAAATAATACTAGTCAAACATACAAAGAACTAAAACATTATATTTTTTGTGTGTTGTCCCCTTTAATATAACTTTACTATTTTCTTTTGTGTCTTCAGGGAATTATTAAATAAAAAAAAGCTTTTATTTAACTTGCAATGTTTGTATGTATGTATGTTAGGGTCAAATCTTGCATCTGAAATTTAAAGCAGTTATCCTCAACCGATTGAATTGAAATTTTGCATACACGTTTAGTTTGGATGACAATGCATGGTTAGCTAAGTGACGTCATTCTAAATCCAATATGGCAGACTAGTTATTTTTTAAGCTCGCCTATGATATGGGTATTAAATGAAAGGGTTTGCTGAGAAGAATACACATAAAAGCTTATTTTAAAAATAAAAGCTATTTTATTACCTATTTATTTGGTAATATTTTGCCTCTCTTTTTGAGACATATTCAAACCTGCAAATTTGTGTTTAAATTCATAAATCAAGTCATTAAATCAATTACATACTGTCAACAAATTTAAGATTTAACTATGAGTAATGATTATGCTCTGCATCTCTTTGATTCATGACTAACTTATAATATGTAACTGCTAAAAATCTGAGATATAGATTGCAGTGACATAATACAGGGTGGCCTACTTTTTTCCAGGAATCGAACCCAGAGCTGTGGGTCAGAAGCAGTCATCCATTCATCTTCTGACCCTGCTCGAAGTTGTTTAACTTGCCTTATCGCAAGGCAAGCGCTCTAGCCTCCGAGCCACAGAGGTGGCCTACAAAAAAATATAACTTTTGAATAAGCAGTACTGTTATTTTTCAAGTTAAAAAAAGTACTTAAACATTGTATCAGCAAATTTCATGTCATTTTATTTTATTTTTTTTATCTTTTCTATACATTGTTGAGGGTAAATGCAACTGATTTTTTTTTTTTTTGCAATTTTATCAGCAAATTATTATTTAATGGTAATTATTATTATTTTTTTTATGTCAGTTTTTGTATGTGCCCACGACAATGTGTAGGGAGATAAAAAAAAAGGAAAATAAAATTTGCAACTTTTTTTTTAACTTGAAAAATAACCGAGTACTGCTTATTCAAAAGTCACCTGTTTTCTGTAAGCCCCCTGTATATGAGAAAGTTTGCTAGTGTTCTATAATGATAACGGTTATTCTTTTGGTCATAAGACATATGAGATCAAAGGCATGTTATAATGGCTTTGGCTATAAATCTCCACAAACATACATCATAAGTTAAAAGCAAAAAATAAAATTAAAGACATCACAGCAACCCTACTATGGTTACAAATTTTTGCCATAGAATAATTGGCTTACATGTCCATATGTAACAATACAACTAAACTGGCTGATCCAATCATCCCACATGTCTAAAATGACCTGTTGCTGTCATTGAAACAAAAATTCAATAAAATAAGGGTTACCAACAAAAGAAAAATAGAAGTTATTGACGTATCAGTTTATTCATAAGCAATATTACAAGGTCAAGGTATATTATAATATGTGGTCAAATACATTTTTTTTTAAACATTAATAAAACTACTTTAATATTAATTATGCTAAAATAAAACATCAATAAACAACATTTTTAAAAATAGTCAACAAAGAATTTTATTCAAATATTGGTAGAGTTTATTAAATGGTTCTTGAATAACTTAAAGTGACTGAATGACTGAGTTTATCAGTCTACTAAGGAACAATCTAATGTAGGAGGGATGTATTTGCTTTGACTAGCTTTTCAATAAAATGGTTTTCCGGTGGAATCTGTGTTAGGAAGGATTTGAAGTTTGACATTTCGCTTCCTTTACTGGATAATGCTTCTTCAGGATGTATGGTGCATCGTGATGTTAACTCGAAGAAACAACAAGTTTTTGCTATGAGTTAACATCACGATGCACCATACCCTTAAAGATGCTTCCAGAAGTATAAGTGAAATGTTGGACTTCAAACCCTTTAAACAGGTGATAGTGTCAGTATATCTTAGTTTTGCTTTGAGTAAACATCACAATGCACCATGCCCCTGAAGAAGTATTATCCAGTAGTGAAAGTTAAATGTCGGACTTAAAACTCTTCAAACAACAAGATATACTGGCAGGTGATAGTGTCAGTACATCTTGTTTTTGCTTTGAGTTAACATCACGATGCGCCATACCCCTGAAGAATTATTATTTAGTAGTGGAAGTTAAATGTCGGACTTAAAACTCTTCAAACAACAAGATATACTGGCAGGGGATAGTGTCTGTACATCTTGTTTTTGCTATGAGTTAACATCACGATGCACCATACCCTTAAAGATGCTTCCAGAAGTATAAGTGAAATGTCGGACTTCAAACCCTTTAAACAAGAAGACATACTGGCAGGTGATAGTATCAGTACATCTTTTTTTTGCTTTGAGTTAACATCATGATGCACCATACCCCTGAAGAAGTATTATCCAGTAGTGGAAGTTAAATGTCGGACTTAAAACTCTTCAAACAACAAGATATACTGGCAGGTGATAGTGTCAGTACATCTTGTTTTTGCTTTGAGTTAACATCACGATGCACCATACCCCTGAAGAATTATTATTTAGTAGTGGAAGTTAAATGTCGGACTTAAAACTCTTCAAACAACAAGATATACTGGCAGGTGATAGTGTCAGTACATCTTGTTTTTGCTTTGAGTTAACATCACGATGCACCATACCCCTGAAGAATTATTATTTAGTAGTGGAAGTTAAATGTCGGACTTAAAACTCTTCAAACAACAAGATATACTGGCAGGTGATAGTGTCAGTACATCTTGTTTTTGCTTTGAGTTAACATCAATCACGATGCACCATGCCCCTGAAGAATTATTATTTAGTAGTGGAAGTTAAATGTCGGACTTAAAACTCTTCAAACAACAAGATATACTGGCAGGTGATAGTGTCAGTACATCTTGTTTTTGCTTTGAGTTAACATCACGATGCGCCATACCCCTGAAGAATTATTATTTAGTAGTGGAAGTTAAATGTCGGACTTAAAACTCTTCAAACAAGATATACTGGCAGGTGATAGTGTCAGTACATCTTGTTTTTGCTTTGAGTTAACATCACGATGCGCCATACCCCTGAAGAATTATTATTTAGTAGTGGAAGTTAAATGTCGGACTTAAAACTCTTCAAACAACAAGATATACTGGCAGGTGATAGTGTCAGTACATCTTGTTTTTGCTTTGAGTTAACATCACGATGAGCCATACCCCTGAAGAAGTATTATCCAGTAGTGGGAGTGAAAAGTCGGACTTTAAACCCTTCGTAACAGAGTTTCAACCGAAAAACCGAGTTTATTTCATTACAAGATAACCTGAGAAAGCCTACACAGTAAGCTGACTAGGTTTGTTTAATAAAACTATCGATATCTTTAACCACTTCAAATCAGGATGGGAAAAGTGGAGTCTTGACTGTGAAGTGTGTTCAAAGAAAAGAACCCATGTAGCTTTTTTTTTTTTTTTTTAGGAATACATTTTTACGCTGATTTTTGCTTGAAAACATGAATTACACTTAACAATGATTCAAAAAAGGAGCTTTATCCTTTTTATTTAATTTATACTATTTTTGTGTGTTCTGTCTTCGATCTTTATTAATCTTGCATTTTTAAAATAAATAAAATTATTAAAGAATGAAAGTGAAGGCAGATTCATTCTGCGGTCTAATTTAAAGCCCAGGTCTCTGTAGAGTTAATTATAAACAAATTCAACATTATTTTTACAATGAAATAATGTTTATAAAATGCCAAGACTGATTTTGAAAATATAACCTTTTTTAAAAGTAGTCGCTATTTAATTTATTGTCAATAATAATTATTGTCAGTCAGTTAAAACTTAAATATTTATAATTGATAATAATTTTCTGGGTAATATCTTTGAATTCAGTACAATATCTTTAAATATTCTGATGCCATTATAGAATCTCTAAAAATAGTTTCTATAAAAAATGTTTATAAAAACTTTCTTTTTTTCAATATAAATATTCTAAACTGGGCATTACTATCAGTAATAGTCTAGGGAAAAATATTTTTTAACACACGAGATATTACATAATATTATCACATATATATAATAAAATAAATAATAACAAAATGACTTTTACATAACAACAAAAACAATAACAAAAAAACTTGTACATAGATAATTAAGATAAGACAGAATAATGTTCCCCTTTTTATCCTGAATCCTTGTTAGCTCTAATGTTCGTGCAGGGCCGGCTCTAGACATTTTTTAAGGGTAAGCAAACAATATTTCAGTGCCCTCCCCCTAACTAAATAATAATTAAGGTGTAGAAAATTGACTACTTTACACGACTTTTGAATTTGTTAAAGAGGTGACATTTAAAAGTATATAACATAGTAATTTATACTGACAAAATTATGTTAATTATTATCATTGATAAAGAGCACTTAAGAAAGTTTCAAGATTTTTACATTTTTTTTATCTCATGCTTGCAGATTGCCTATTTGATAAATGGATGCATAAAGTTTGCTAAGGTTTTCCATAAGCTGGAATCTTTCTTTGATAAAATTATCATTGCACAACATTAAGGCTAGGAACACACGTATCGGATGGATTGGCCCGATATCGGGCCGGTGTCGAATGTAAGGTGTGATGTTGCATTGGTTTGTATGGAACTGTTCACACGTGCCGGGTGGACTTACCCAGTATCGGGCCGGCAGCTCGATCGTGTATCTGATAGATTATGATGGGGGATGCCAGTGTACGGAAGGTGCCACACGAGTCGGGCCGACAGTCGTCCGGTGACAATTGAATTGATAAAATCTTATTGTTTTATTCATTTTCTTTACAAATAATTTCGCCTAATTTTATTTTTTTACTATATTAGCAATGACAGAAGATGAAATAGATGTGAACTATTAATAACTGCTATAGAATCTGGCCCTATTCTTTGGGACAAAACTCTAGAAACACCAATAACACAAACATACTCTAGAACATACAAACTCTAGAACATACAAATAAAATATTAACAAAAAATGCGTGGAAAGAAGTATGGCCGAGCTTCATCCCACATTTGAGGATATTCGTGATGAAGATAAAAATAGCATTGGTAGTACATAGTTGAAGAATTTATCTTCATGCTCTTGTAGTTCGTTGAATAAAACATAAAATGCCCCAGCAAGAAGCCTATTTTGAATGATTGGGTGAATCCAATATATATGCCTCTTGTTCTTGCGATGGCGGCGATTCCGTTGGTACAGAAGCCATATTATCATGATTCTTTTTTACGATTCATTATAAATATAGGATTATACTATAATTTTATATACGACGTTAAGATATAACTAGGCCAATCGCAGAAATTACACTGACTGAATTCGATCGGGTTGGAAAGAAATTGTCCACGTGTGGCAGGGTACGGACCCGATATCGGGTTAATCCATCCGATACGTGTGTTCCTAGTCTAAGAAAGTTGAGTTTACCCCAGTAGATTCATAAGAGAAATACTTTTTCTTGTTATATGGGCAGGAGTTTACTTTTTAAACTCAACACTGCCTCCGATTTTGATTGCAAGCTCTGTTGTTACTTTTGTAAAGTGTTTCATTGTAAATGACTAGTTGGAGTCAAGGCTCTATTATTGGTGGTCAGCCATCGTCAATCTCGTAGAGATTTGACCTTATCAAAGTATTGTATCGGAACATTTTTTTATCCCTTTTTGCCTTTTATTTCTGCCTTTTTGGTGGCCCCATCTACGGTCGCGTACTTTGCAGGATTAAAGATCCAGCCCTGTGTTTGAGAGAACTACTATCACAATAAATTTCATAATAAATAATAAGTTACAAAGTTCACATACTCTGTGCATGAAACATAAAAGTTAATTTAATAAAATATTGGTTTCTTTTTTAAATTTTTAACTAATTATTCGTCCCATTAGTTTTATAATAGGTATTCTAAATTATAACAAATAACAATTAAAAATCTTAAAATAAATAACAAGCGAATTCAGAGACATAAACAAACAAAATGTTTTATAAAACATAAACAATAATAAATAATTAAAAACATTTTTTTTTTAACATCAATGAAGAGAGCTACAGTATTGCTCATAGAGACATATCTATAGAAAAGGCGGTGGGTAAGAGGTTTAATTTAATTTTATCGCACTCTTATACAAATTCTCTTCTATAGGTTCCATTTCTTATGCAATCTTATAAAAGATTTCAAAAATTAACTCTTTAACAACTTAATAAATATTAATCAATTCTTTGGTATACAAATTTCAAGTAAACAATACCTTACTAAGACAAAATTAACAATTAAAAAATGAAATCTAGTTATCACATATAAAATAAATTAAAGTAAAATCAGGAATGAATAAATAGTCTCTAGATATTTCTGTAAATTTAGAATGTATAGTCTTAGGTAGTTACGTTGCATTTGTCATGGAATTTTTAATGAACGGAGATTTAGGAAGAATGAAAAAAAAGTACTAAAGTCTGATTAGCAGAAGTTATAAGTTATTTACAACATATATAAAATACATCTGGTGTATCCTACACAAATTTATTCTTTTTTTTTTAAATGTTCCTTTTATAGAAGAGTGATGTCCCTTTCTCCAAAAGTTATTTTTACAAATAAATATTATCTCTGCATTGCATAGAATAAAAATATCCCTTAGTTTTATTGAGTGTTGAGACAAAGGGATATTGTCACTTCTATATACTTAAGAGTGGTGTCCCTTTGTCAAAAAGGACAAATTTTAAGGAACAATTTAAATAAATAAAGAACACAATTAAAATCATACAAAACAAAAATGGGGAAAAGTTAAAAATGGGATTATAATAATGTGTCGAGAAGAGAAGTGATTTCTTCCAGTGTGGAAGAATCTCTGTAAGCTATAAGCCCACCGGAATTAGATTTTGGTTCTTCAGAGTAAGTAAGAGGTTGCCTCAACTTAAAATCAACAATACCACCACCTGCTGCACGTAAGATAGCATGGACAGCACATATATCCCATGGATAAGTTGATCCTCTGCTGAGGATGTAAGCTTTAGCATTACCTGTGACAACAGCAAGTCCTTTGTTACCTGCTCCCGCAGCTTCCAGAACAGTGTATCCACCATTTAATAAGCAGTGTTTTACATCAAGCCTTTCACTGCTACTCAGTACCACTACCTAAAAACAAAAAAAAACCTATGAATAATTTTTTTGAGCTGTTTCTTCAACGTCCTCATCAACACATTATTAGTGTTTTCTTTCTTCTAGTCCCTAATGTATAACACTTATTTGGAGTAGTTGGGTCTTTTAGGGTATAATAAGTACAAATTAACTTTTCAATTATGGCTATATTTCAACCTACTTGGTCATCTTCAGGCCTAAAACATCGAAACTGTAGCTTTTGACGTAATAATAGTGTAAAAATTGTTTATATAAATCTCATGTGTATGATGTTTCGATGTTTTAGGCCTGAAGATGACCAAGTAGGTCGAAATATAGCCATAATTGAAAAGTAAATTTGTACTTATTATACCCTAAAAGACCCAACTACTCCAAACACATTATTAGGTTATTTCAGAACGGAGATACTGAAGTGATCATCAGTGTAAAAGATGTCTCACCTCTCTGGGATTTGAACTCACCAGATATGTCGGTGTTTGTTTTAGGTGGAGTTGAGCTAGTATTAGTCCAGGAGCTGATTAACATCAAGCTAGAATTTTGTGTATAAGTAAATCTTTTGGTGCCTTTTAAGAATATGTGGTCGGCTCAGTTCGTCAGAGGGACGTTGCTTGGCAAAAGGCATTTGAAAATCATTGGAGAGCGGCCATGACCCGGACAATGTCATATTCATGATCCTAAGTACTAACTTAGTTATTAGACCAAAAATCAAGTTAATGGTAGTTTGTCACTTAGCAGGTGACCTCTTTGATTTGGAGTAATATTTATACTATACTAATTCATTGACTAACTAAACTACTAAGTGACAAACTACCATCAACTTGATTTTTGGTCTACTCACTAAGTTAGTACACAGGATCATGAAAATCACATTGTCCACCATAAAGGGCGGGACATGGCCACTCTCCACCGGATCATTTTTTTTCAAAAGCATATTGGCAAGCTATGTCCCGCAGACCAACTTAGCCGACCACATATTCTTAAAAGGCACTAAAAGATTTACTTATACACAAAATTCTAGCTTGATGTTAGTCACACACATTTTTGCACACTACCTCCTGGACTTTATGCTAACTGTTAGGAACAGCTCGCTACCCGCTTACTGCCCTTCTAATTACTACCGGTATCTTATACAAATGTGAAATGAATAAAACTGTTAAACTCGACACAAAATTATATATACTTGGATTCACTTCATTGTTACAAAAAAAAAAAACTGACATCAAAAACATTTATAAACAAAAACATGACACCTCGTGCGTTGCCGGTCTAGTTTACCGTGTTCCGGACAACACTCCCACCTTGAGGATCCAACTTCCTCAAGCCATCGTCCGGTAATTCCTCGTATTTGAAACGTACTTCAAGGGGATACAGTTTCTGAATGGGCCGTCGATACTTCATGTTGTTGGCTCCTCTCAATCGGACGTCTCGCACTTTCCTATCTCGTCCGGGAATCAACTCTGTTACTACCGCCAACGGCCAGTCGACTCGCTTCTTATTATCGACACCAATTGAAACAACTTCTCCCACATGCAATTCACGAGAATTTCTTCTACATCGTCCAGGTCGTTGTATGAGTGCTCCCAAATATGCAGTTCTAAAACGCGTCCTCAAAGTCTTGGCGCAACGTATGTAAATACTTAAGGCACTTGTTCAAACCTTTGGCATCAACTTCATCAGTTCCATGGTCGGAATAAACTCTCTTTGGTCTCCCTCGCCTGCAAATAAATCTGCGAAACGCCAACAGAAATCCCTCAGTAGATAATGAGGTCACGAGTTCCAAGTGAACAGCTCGGACAACCCTACAAGTAAAAAGAGCACTTCTCGGAAGAACAGATCTAATTGATTGCGACCACCAATTACCCGAAATCTTTCTACTATTTGAGACTTAATTCTAATTAAACCTGCAGGGTCAACAAAGGGCCGTAAGTGCCTAATTTTTGGATCATTTACAGTTAAGGTTTCGGACTGAACTAGAGCCCAAACCTTCCCCTCAGCGTGTTCTAATTCAAAAGTGCTTAACACTCCTTTAGCTCTCGATGCACTAGAAACTCTACAATTATTTACAAATCTGGTTACATAAGCAATTAATCTAACAATCTGGTAAAATTTTGAAAATTGTCTATAGTACCAAGGTCTACCCTTATATTTACAACATTTACTTCCTACTTCATCTCCACACCATTCACATGACAACAAATTAGTTAACATGGCACTGTTCCTAGCAGGTTCTACGGATTTTCTTCGCTCACCCAAAACAGCTTCTTCATCATAGCAAACTGAAGGCACTGGCCATACTTCTTGTGTCTCTCTTAGCCAGCAAGGACCCTCCCACCAATGAGATTCCGCTAGTTTCTTCGGAGTGCAGCCTCTAGATGGAAGGTCCGCAGGGTTCTTATTTCCAGAAATATGGCGCCATTCCTCAGCCCTTGATAACTGACTAATCTCATTCACTCTGTTGGCAACAAACACGTTCCAATTCTCAGCTCGCTGAATCCATGCCAGAACGGTGGATGAATCAGTCCAGAAAACCTGGGTTAGCTCAAGGTTCATTGAATTCGCGACTGTCTTAGCTAAACGGGTTCCCACAACAGCTGCCATCAGTTCTAAACGGGGAATTGTCATTCCCTTCAGGGGTGCTAAACGAGATTTTGCCATGAGAAATCGAACGTATACCTTTCCACCAATGTTTGTTCTCAGAAAGGTTACAGCGGCGTAGGCATTCATACTAGCATCCACAAAGGTGTGGATCTCATGAAAACTATTTACATCATGTACACTATTTACAAAGGGACAAAAAGTAATCCAACGAGGAATCTTATTTTTTTCTAAATAAGCCAGCTCCTCCTTCCATTTGCCTAAGCTCACCTTTACTTCCTCACTTACTTCCGAATCCCATCCAGAATCTGATTTGAACACATCTCTCAAAAGTATTTTCAATGTCAACACTGCAGAACAAACCATACCAATAGGATCGAATATTTGATGTGCCAAGGATAAAATAGCTCGTTTTGTTGATGATGTAGCTAGATTCTCTATTTTTGGAACACAAACGCTTAAGCAGTCTTCTTTTCTGTCCCACCTTAAACCAAGGACCTGCGACTGGTGATCGGCTACACTCTTTAAGAACTCATTCGGCTCCGTCAACTCCCAACACCTAAGGTCAAACCCACCAGCCTCTAGGATTTCTCTTGAAAGGTTATAAAATTCTTTTAACTCTTCAGTGGTATTAACACTGGTCAAACAGTTGTCCACATAAAAACAGGAGGTCAAAACAACTGCCGCGTCACTAAGCTGACGTGTCTTTTCATCAGCTAGCTCTTTCTCTTCTTCTGAGAGGAGGTACTTTCTAAGGTGATGCTGGATGACTGCCTGCAAATGAAAAGGGCTAGATGTTACGCCAAAAACAACCCTCCGGTGTCTAAATGTTTTGAGGCTCACCGGTTCGCCGTCCTTTACCTCCCACCATAAGAACCTAGGAAAATCACGTTCAGGTTCTGATACACTTATCTGTTGGAACGCTTTCTGGATGTCTGAAGAGACTCCAACTCTGTTGGACCGGAAGGATAAAAGAATATCAGGTATAAGACCCACTAGATTTGGTCCCTTTTCAAGACAATCATTCAAAGCAGGCCACCCCTTTGTTTTTGCTGAGGCGTCGAACACCGGTCTGACCTTAGTTGTTAAACTGTTCTCCTTAATTACAGCTCGGTGTGGCAAATAGTGTAATCTTGGCCTTTTAATCTCATCAACAGGAACCTCTTCTACCAATCCTTCTGCTAACCACTCTCTAAAGACCTGATCATATATAAGGAAGTGTCCATTTTGCTGCAACTTCTTAGTGGTGGATTCTAATCTCTTCTTGGCCACATCATAGTTAGAGGGAAGGAGACACTGATCTTTAATCCAAGGCAGAGCCACCTCATAGCGACCCTCTTCATCTAACTTCACTGTATCCTCAAAATGTTGCAACACTTCAGCTTCTAGATCTCTTCGACTAACTTTAGAATTGGGTTCTTCTATTCCTAGGATGTCCAGTTTCCACAATTCTGCTATCGACGCATTACATAGGAGAGAAGTCATAAGTTCATTAACTACAGTCTCTCTAGCAGATTGAATACTCCCTAAAACTGTCCAACCTAAGATGGTCTCAATAACCGTCAAGCCTGATTCCATTTTTTGAATTTTACCTGTCAGCAACGAACCAAATATGTCAGCCCCGAGTAATAGTTCTAATTCATCAATAGGTCCACCAACATCACTCAATTCTACTCCTAAAGATAATATTTCCTCCATCCAAGGACCAGAAGGTAGTGGAGCTACTCTATTACAAATCTTTGGCTGACTCAACACAGGAACCATGACCACATGCTCTCTCGTAGCATGCTGTAGAGTGACTATATAAGAAAAATGGGTCTGCTTCTGGGATTGATGTCCTCCAAAAACCACATGCGCAAGCTGTTCTTGACCATGACTAGGCAGACTCAACTCTTGAGCTGTAGCCTCCAAAATATAAGACCGCTGCGAACCAGTGTCTAAGATTGCTCTAGCAAGCCTCTTCCCTTTGGGCCCATGAACCAACACCTTCAATGTTTGTAAAACTACCGTGCTAGGTGCTGTAACACTCGCTAAAGTCATGGAGCTATTACAATTTTTCTGCACAGCACCTGGCGCACTGTGTTCCTTCGATTTTTTAAGACACATTATTTCTGCATGATGACCTCTGCACGCCTCACAAACAACTCGCACTCTGCAATTTGAAGCCAGGTGGTTACGTCGTACGCACCGAAAACAGTATCCATAAGATCTTAATCTGTTCCGCTTTTCCTCAATACTTAGCTTCTTAGAAACTGGACACGCCAAAGGTTCATGATCATCAACTTTTGAACAAAATGGACAAGTTACCTTTGGAAATCCTTCATTTTGGCTTTTCTGTTTAATACTATTGGTCGTGAGAAGGGCTGAGTTCGTAGGAACACTAGTACTAGTAGGACCGTGATCATACGACCGAGGACTACTCTTCTTATTAGGCTTCTTTTCACAAGCAGAAACAACTTCCATGCCAAAACCCGCAACTGCCAAACTAATTCTTTCCTCGCCTTCCACTTCTCGGCGAAGGAACGCCATTAATGTTTGCAGTGGACCTTGACCAGGAACAGTTGTTTTCTCAGATTGAGTCCAGAAAGAACTTCTCTGCCAAGCCCTGAGAAGATCTTCGGGGAGGGCGGACTCAACAAGCGGGTACAGCATAGCTGCACACTTCTCGGTTGTGACGCCAAACGTTTCCAAAGCTCTTAAGTTAGCCTCTAGTTTGTCATAAAGAGTCGCTAGCTTACATGATTCACGCCTAAGAGCTTTATCTAATATCATCCGCAACAGCTCTCTCACATAAACCTCTATTAAAAGGTCTTCCCGTCCAAACCGGTTCTTTAAGCATTCTATAGCTTTCTTATAATTTGCACCGGTTGGTGGAAAACTATTTACAACGTCACGAGCCCTAGACCCTGTTTGAGTTGCTTGAATCAAATACTGGAATTTATCACTGTCATCCAGTTCCTCGTCCTCGTCAACCTTTTTAAATTGGCTCCAGAATTTAAGCCAATCCGTCAAATCCCCACTAAAACGCTGCCACTCAATCTTAGGTAACTTATATTTACACCGATTACTATTTACAGAATTCGTGCCACTATTATGCTCGTTAGGATTATTTAAAACTTTATTAGCACGATACTGAATAAGTAAGAACTCATTTTTATACTTATCTGCCCCCTCCTCCTCTTTAAACAACTCGGCCTCACTAACGTTTATATCGACTAATAAATCAAGCATTTGATCATCATATTCACCTAATGCCCTAGCTTTGGACTCTAGATTAGTAAACTTAGAACTAATGACCTCAATATCTAGGGGACTCTTCTTAAGCTCTTCCCCCAGACAATTGTACAGGCGAGAGAAACCTTGCCGTACTGTGCTTCTCTTCAAACGTAGTTTATCTTTTGCCTCTTGAGTCATGTTGGGGAGAGATATTCAACGGAAATTCAAATAATAAGTATTCAATTCAGAGTTTTGTAAACTATTTCGAAAATTACGTAATAAATTTAATAGTTTATCACAAAATCAAAACACTTCATAAAAAATAAATAAATAATAATGTCAAATAGCAAAATAAAAACAATTTCTTTTACGGTGTAGTCCATAATAATAAAATACGAAATTCTTATACTCACAAAAGTTTTCATTCAAGCAATCGTAGCTTCACTTAACTAGCTTCAAAAAGAAAACTAAATAGATAGTTTTACTAAAGTAATACCACGATTTCATTGTTCAAACAATAACTTCGAGTTCATCGAAAAAAATGAAATTTTCACTTACCGGCAGTCTTGAAAAATACTTTATATACGTCCGTACCGACTGCGCCACTAAATGTTAGGAACAGCTCGCTACCCGCTTACTGCCCTTCTAATTACTACCGGTATCTTATACAAATGTGAAATGAATAAAACTGTTAAACTCGACACAAAATTATATATACTTGGATTCACTTCATTGTTACAAAAAAAACTGACTAGTACACAGGATCATGAAAATCACATTGTCCACCATAAAGGGCGGGACATGGCCACTCTCCACCGGATCATTTTTTTTCAAAAGCATATTGGCAAGCTGTGTCCCGCAGACCAACTTAGCCGACCACATATTCTTAAAAGGCACTAAAAGATTTACTTATACACAAAATTCTAGCTTGATGTTAGTCACACACATTTTTGCACACTACCTCCTGGACTTTATGCTAACAACTCAATAATAATTCAACAATACTCTGACTAAGCCAGTCCCTAATACAATATTAGTATAGAAAATGTAAGAGAGGGTCCTATAACCAAAATTCAGAAAACGGCCAACATTTTACTTTACACATAACCCTCTTCTCACGATAGCTATGGCTTTATAGACAAAAAACAAGTCAATATCTTTCTCAATATATTCTATTGTTTGTTTCACTACAATTACCTTTCATATTCTTTTTAAAATCAGTACTAACTTTTTACAACTAGGGAAAATTGAAAAAATGTGGAAGGAGCCAATGAGAGCACTGGAGTTTGAAGTAGAGAGTCGAGCCACTAGGCAAATAAAAATGTCACTGGCCCCACTCCTCCTACAGCCCTAGTAGCTTTATTTTTTCCATCATTTAGGTTGACCAACCTGACTGTTAAAAGTTAATATTAATTGTGAAAGAAGTGTAGTTTTTTGGACCACATCATTTGGAATTTACATTACAGGGAAATCTGACTTTACATGTCCTCAAACTCTAACATGGTACATAGAAATTTATGAAGATTTATATCACATCCAAACCATTAATATAAAATAGGGGTACTATCCATAACAATTAAGATAAACTATGAGAGAAATATTACTGTGGGAGAAGAAATAGAAAAATGTAAATGAAAGGAGATGTCAAAATGTATGATACCTTGGAAGTTAAGTGAAGATCGACAGAAGGTTCAACTAGTCTGTAATCTCCAGAGCAGATCCCATAAAAACATCGTCCACTCCACCTTAAATTAAATAAAAGTTAAAAAGAGGTGCAACATTTGGTTCTGCTTATCACAACTATTCTAGAGTTTCAAAGAGGTAAAGAAATAAGTATTTTATCTACGATTGATACAAAATATAAACATTGTATCTCTGTTTAGATGCGTAGAAAGTGATTCTTTACGTACTTGTATTCATTGCGCATGCGCGTCTCATAGTTCTGAAGAATTCCTCTTCTTTACCACCCTAGGGCGGTAAAGAAGAGGAATTCTTCAGCTTTACGCACGATTAGCGAGTTTGTTTACATTTAACAAAACTAATTTGCTGTTCTTTTATTAAAGTAACTGTTTATATCGAATTTTTAGTGAAAAACATTGAGTGAATCAAGTGACTTCGACAAACATGTGGAGAATAATACTCCTCCAGAAATAAAATTAATTCGTCAAAAAATACAACTCAAGAATTAATGCCATCTTTATAAAGAGAGAGATACGAACTTACATACAGAAAGTTTACTTTTTTCTGTATTTATTATTTAAATCTAACAATCGTAGATAAAGTACGGTACGCAACTCGTGCGAAAACGGCATTTTGCATTGCTTGTATGGTTTTACTACCCTCGCTGTCGCTCGGGTGCAAACTCCACACTCGCATGCAAAATGCTACTTTCAGCACTAGACTTAATGTACTATAACAGCACTGTCTGTCTTATGATCTTGTGTAATCATGCATGGGTCTACTTTTAATCCCGGCCATCCATTATCAACCTTTTTAATAAGCATGTCTATACTTCTAGGGTGGGGTTTCATTAATTGATTCGATCACATACTAATGGAAATTAGTTTTGTTTTATTAATAGAGCAAGGTACTAAAAAAATTTTTAAAAAAGGCGAAAAGTAGTGGTATAAGGAGATTGCAGGATGTAAGTGGAAAAAGAAAAATTAGTTTGTATTAACAAGACATTTGAAATAAGAATTAACGTTTCCTTTCTTAACAATCCAGGATTTTTAATCAAATCAAAGGGAGATTGGAATGGTGAAAAACCACAAAAATCAACAGAGTACAATGGAAGAAGAGAATGAAAATCGTGTTTATTTGCCTGAAAAAATTGATCAATGAGATGTGGCAACTATTCATGAACATTCATATCATGAATGATATACTGGGAAAACACACCAATATGTACAAATAGCCACTACTACATGGAATGGAACCTGTAGCCTTCCTAATTCATTTAGAGAGTCAAGCAGTGCTCCAGGCCGTCAATGCTCTAAGTGCAAGCTCTGCACAGGAGGCACTGGTGCCGCTTATAGAGGACAAGAAGGTCACTCTATTCTGGGTCCCTGGTCACAAGACTCCCTGGAAATGAAAAGGCAGGGGAGGTAGCCAAAATAGCAGCTTCCACACTATTCCGTGGACCAGAAGCAGCTATTTACTGGTTTCGAGGACAGACTAAGTCAGCTATCAAGAACTGAATCTGGGAAGAAGAGGAGAGGGTGTGGATAGGAACTGAGAAATGTAGGCAGTCCAAGATGGTACTGGCAAAACTAGACAAAAGGAAAACCAATGGCTGTGAGGAATGAGCAGACCTAACCTGAGAAACATTGGAGTCTTAACTGGACACTGCCAACTCAGAAGACATCTGGCACTACTAAATATCGAAGACGAACCCACCTGTCCAGTGTGGGGAAGAAGAGGAATATACGGTGGGGGTGAAGGATAAGGAAGATTTCGTTTCCTCATCTAAGGAGAAGGAGAAATTACAGGGAGGGACTTGCAGTTGTAAAATTTCACGATATCCTCTTCTTTATTATCCAAACAGAGAAGGTAGGACAGAGGTGGTATGATGGGCGAGTGATTCTGGAGTTGGCAAAAGGAACCTAAAGTATGGTCTAATTGCTAGGCCTGGCCTCTCCGCCCCCTTACTAGCATATATATACTATTACTACTCCTAATTTATTTCATAAATATCCTAATTCCTTTATTTATGAATACATTTTAATTGTGTAGAGTTTAATTCTTTTAAGTATGTTCATTTTGAACTTAATTATTTAAATTTTAAAGCAGTAATTTTGAAAACAATTTCAAAAAAATGTAAAAGCTTCATACTTTCCGTCTTTAATAGTGTAAAATGGTTGGTTGATAACTCCAAGAATGGGCTGTCCACTATCTTTACAAAAAGCTCCGATCAATACAGTAACACATTGAACACCATCTGTTGATATTCCGTCACTGTTATCTACTTCTTTACCATGAATATACTCAGCTGTTGAATCTGAAACAGAGAAGTTTTTGAATTTATTTCTTTTAGATATTACTGTTTTAATCAGGGGAATGACCACAAATTAATAACCTTATTAGAACTTTTAAATTTTCTGGAGTTAGTATTTTCTATCTAGGGAAAACTGGGTGCAAGGCCTTACTGATGATCCTCTATTAGAAGAGCCATTAAGGGTAAGGGTTGAAATGGTTTGCTTTGGCATCAAGGGATCAGTCTGACCTTCATAATTATTCAAATCATTTCTGAGAAATTATTTTCTGAGTTTTTTAAAGCAGCGATTTTATGGCTTGCTCTCAGGTAATTCAAAGTAAGAATCGGCCAAAAAATATATTTATATCTATCTGCTCAGTAAACAGATATTTGTACAGGGCCGTAACTACAAATGCTGCACCCCTGGCAGAACCTACTAAATGTGCCCCCCCCCCCCTTGAAAGCTATAAGGTTAAAACATTCAAAAATTATTAGGTTGATATACGATTCCCAGAATGCTGTTTGGGCTAACCTTTTCATATCTAGTGTTCCAAACCTGGCCTATCACCCTTGAAAAAGCTAATTTTTAATTATTACGTCTTCATACCAAGGGTGGATCTGGCTAATTTTAAGGGGGGCTAGACTCTCTTTGAGGGGGGTCCGGGAAAATTTTTGTAATTTAATTACTTGAAAACGTCTTTTTAGACTATTCTAAGAGCATCGAAAATGTTATTTTATACCAATAAATTTAAGTTTTTTATGAACGTGACATGAAGACCTGGGTATTTTATTTAAACAAAATTAGATTTGAATAATATTTTATTAGTAAAAGTTGTAAATTATATAAAAGATTGATGTTTCATTTTAGTACCCAGTAAAATAAATTGATACATTTTAAAAATATTTTAGTTACATGAATTAACAAAATAATCAAGTACGCAAAATGTTTTGAGTTCATCAGAAATTAGCAGATAGAATTAGGTTAAACATAAAAATAATAGGGTATCTAACAGTTCAGTCAATAAGTACAAAAGATGTAGTCTTCCTTGTGAAAAGTCAGGTATCTACAATTTTGGATATGTTGTTAGGACCAATGCCAAAAGTAAAATTCCAAGTTTGCAGAAAAGAAAACCTTTTTCAAGCAGTCATATAGAAAAAATGTAGACAGTTTCGTTTTTTTGGTTTTGCTCAATACCTCTGTGCCTATGCATCGGAGAGCTAAATTAGTTATCAATATTATAGAGGATAAACTTTTCTACAACTTCTTTATTTATACTCTTTAAAATTACCTCTTTAAAATGACAAACATTGTTTTTTTTTTTTTTCGGCGCCCCTGTTAGGATGTCACGGCTCCCCAGGGCACGTAACGCGCACACATTGGCCCTTTTCAGAAACTTTTGGGTTAATCAGCTTTTGCATATTCTGATTCAAGTGAAAAAATATTTATAAATAATAATATATAAGATGAAATAATAAAATACCTTTTGGTCATTTTTGAAGCCCCTCAAATACGGCGCCTAGGGTAGGCTGCCCACCTTCCTAGATGATATTTTCCCCCTACTTTTTTTATTTGACTGTAATTAAATAACAATCACTAAAATTAAATCGTCAGTTTGGCACCCCGCTTCAGGTTGGTGCCCCTGGCGGGGGCCTTCCTCGCCACCCCCTAGCTACGGCCCTATATTTGTAGCAGCTAATTTAATCAAAATTATAAAATGTCATTGTGCAACATTTGTTTGTTCAGGCAAATATTTGATTAATGGTTTGCGAACATGTTTTAAACCGATAGGTTGTGTTTTAAACATGTTTTTAACAAGTTTTATACAAACGTTTGTTGGTTTAGTTTGAACTAAGCTTTAGTTTAAAGTAAGGGTTCATTCCCAATAACCAAATAGAAAGTTGCAATAATATCTTTTTAAAATTAAATTGTTTATAGCTCAGTTAAAGAATATTTATATTATAGAAATTTTAAGTTCTTTAAATAGTAAATTCTGAATCAGAAAATCATAAATAATTTATTTTAAATTGAAAAATAAAATCATTCAAGAAGATAAAAATTATATTTTCAATCCTAAAGGATATAATATTATTGTTTTGACTGTTTAACACTGCTCCTAAAACCAAGAACTGAAATAGAGGTTAACTATTGGCCATCATTTACTTTTATGTATAGAGGAAAATTAGTAAATTGTAGGCAAATACAAGCTTTTAGAATTAGAATACATGGCAAAATAATCATTCAGTTTGTAACGGAATCAATGAACCCTAGTCCATGTCAAAGGTTTATTAGATAGTGTGTTGTTTACAAGCACCTGGGATCTGGGACAACCTCCCTTGGGAGTGGGAGCCAATAGTAATCCGAATACTTCAGGGTGCGGACGTATTATCTGTAGACACCAGGAAACCAACGACAAGTGAGCTGTTACCACTGTCACCATGCCAATAAGGCAGGTTCAGAAGGATTTGCGGCAAAAGCCCAACTTTATCCACAAATATTTATTGTTAAGAGACATTTTATAATTTCATATTTGAATTACATTTATTAGAGAAATTCTGATATTCAACCAGAACCCTAAGACTATATTAAAGTCTAATACAGTAAGTTTCAAGCTCTGCAGTTACACTGAAGTATCTTACCAATGGGATCTATCCAAATAGCAATGTTGTTTGGGAGAGAGTAGTCATCATTAACCTGAATTTCACTTATAATATCTCGGTGAACTTCTTTACTGAGTAGCTGGGCAGCAACTTCATCTTGAAGAGCTGTGAATAAAAGATCTTCTGTTTCTCTCTCAGATTCCTTTACTTCTACCGTAATGCATTCTTCACCTCGTTTAAAAGTATTTGTCTCCTCACCCAGTATGTTACCCTTAAGGCAAGGAATCTGCAAAATAAATTAATAATAAAAATAAATAGACTGTTAAGTAAAAAAATATAGCAATTATTGATTACAATATTATAAGTCAAATTAACCAGAGATATAAATATACGTCGTAGTATATGGAGACCTAGTGGCCCTAGACATGAATTCATTTGGCCACCAAAGTCTAGTGATTAAGTTAGTAAAAAATATTTATTCCACAAGTTTCTAATTAATTTTTGGTAAAGAAAGTGCAAGAACTGTGCTAAATATGTGTAGAAGTTACGGTTTTCTATTTTGTTTAATAACGGTTATTGTTGCACAGCCGTGTTTGTGGGTAGAGGATAGATTAACAGCTTGAATAAGAACATGGTTCACTTTTAATATATCACTATAATATATCACTATAATTACTCGTCAGGATGATTACAATTTGTAATATACACAATAATAGGGTTTAACAATTCTCTATAGCTTTACTTTAATCTGACATTACTAAATTCAACTACAAAACTCTGGACTCACTTGACTGACTGAATAGAACCGACTTTCAGGACTCTCTGCCTCTCTCTAAGGACACGGCGCTTTCCCTAAGCGACGCTAACAGGTCAGCCAACTTACCCACAATTACATAAAAATCCCTACTTACTGCATATTATGTTAGGTATAAAAGTAATGTAGGTATGGCAGTTTTGGTACCCTTAGACGTGATAGATTAGAATTAAATAGGCTCCAATACACTAAGTACAAAAAAAGTTACAGTTAAATTTATTTAGAAAATACTATGTAAGATTGTAGCTACAGAAGCTATAATTTCACACTACTAGAGTAAACGTACTTTAGAATAGTGATGTAAAATGCTCGAGCATAATCTTTTGGAGAATATTCTCTCGAGGCGAACATTTTCAAGCATATTCTTTTAAGATACAAATCTATTAAACGTTAATTCTAAGGACATTGCCACCCTACATATAATTATAAATATGATGATTGTAGTAATAAATTACCGTATTATTATTATAAATGAATAACTTTATCAAAAGAAGAACTTCTTCATAAGATAATGATAAAAAAAAAAAAGAATCATATTGCTTCAAATGAATTTGAATAAAAATTGCATTACACTATTTTCAACATGGTGTTTTACAACTTCCTGAACGAGTACATCGGCAAATGTTTTAAAATCGTGAATGAATCTTGGATTTTTCTCAACACCAGTCTTCTCTTGGACAAGAAGAGAGAGTAAATGCTTGTCTTGTCGACAAATACGAGCGATGTTAGCTGCTTTCTCGGACAGAACAATCAGTGTGTTAAGAAGATCAGTTGACATTCTGTAAAAATAATGAATTTGATCAAATCGCATTTAATATATAAGAGATAAGTTACAGTTATGTTATATTTAGAGATAAGTTAAGCATTAACCTTATCATTAAAATTAATTTGTTGATATTTGTCAAAAATTGTAATCATAATCATAACTTCAGGTCCAGACGTATCAATGATAAAAAAGCAATAGCAAATTCATTCAATAAGTATTAATAATTTGTATGAGCTATGGAGATGAAACAATAGATTGTTAAGTTATATTTAACTATGTGCCATGACTTATAATAAGTGATGTTACATTTAAAGTCATATTAAACATAAATATGGCTTCTGCACCGAAAAGTCAGAGCTTCAATTTTTTTTTCATCACTTCATTTTGACGTTCTGAAAACATATTGAAAAAATCGGCTAGATCATGTTTGCGTTAATAAATATTCAAGGTCAAAGGTCCACAAATTCTGCTTTTTGTAAATATCTCGCTTATATGGATTGGAGACCAATCAAGGCCTATGGATTGGGGACCAAGGTGGTTATCAAAATTTAAAGTAACAGAATATCCCACAAAAAAAGTCTCATTTATTTTTACATACAATGGACGATTTATGTTATATAGGGTGTAGAATATCTATGGATATCTAGTATCTGTCGCCACACAACCTTGAAGTATTTTTACAGATATTTTGCTTCCTATGGCACAGAGACAAATTGAGGTGATTATGAAATAAAAAGATGATGAAATTTCCCACAGCAAAAGGGAAAAGAGTTTTATTTACGTACAACGAACTGTATTGCTAAAAAACCTAATACGCTGTATTGTGCGTGGTATCTGCTTTTACAATTTTTTTTTTTTTTTTTGCAAATATCTCGCTTTCCATGGCTCGGAGACCAATTGAGGATCAAATAAAAATTTAAGATTATGAAATTTCATTTAGAAAATAACGTTTTTATAATATAAAAAAGGATTTTTTTTTAAACCGAAGTAAATTGGACAATTAGATATAGGTGGGCCAAATAGTGCATATTTATCCATTAACCTTCTCATTAAAATGAATTTGTTGATATTTTTAAAAAATTGTAATATAACCTCTGGTTCAAACGTATCAATGCTAAAAAAAAACAATAGCAAATTCGTTCAACAAGTATTAATCATTTGTATGAGCCTCTGAGATGAAACAATAGATTGTTAAGTTTTATTCAACTATGTGCCTTGACTTATAATGAGTGATTACACATCTGCTTACAATAGTATTTCATGGTCATTAAGCCACAAAATATTAAATATCAACTAACTTCTTGAATATCCAAAAAAAAGTAAATGAATAATACAATTTTGTATTCTTATTTTTTCCTTGCCAATAGAAAATTAGTTCTTCTTTAAACAAAAATTGAACTTCTAATAAGACATCATAAAGACAAATGTATTTACTTAGCAAATAAATAAACAATTAATATGGAACAATATTTAAATTATACATACTTAATAATTATCAATTATCTTGATTACTTTCTTCTTAATAATACTAAACTTTCTTTAAAATAAAATAAAGTTAAATCAGATATAACTACTCGTAAAAATAAATCTAGATTAACATACAAATCTTAATTTGATTAAACTTAAGAGCACATAAATAACATTATATTAACTGTTATATAATTACCTTTCTAATTTTGATGACTTGAAGGCGAAGAGATAAGTAACCTTGCTTAAAAAAGACAAGTAAATGAACTAGAGTTGATTAAACCTTGATGTCTTTAATTTGCTTAATTAGTCGTAAACATGTTTAAGTTTAATATTAAATTATTCCCGTAGTTAATTTATAATACTGAAGACGTCATGGAAGTGTTTATATTACATCATATATTACATAACGCAAAAGAGAAGAGAAAAATAATTATAGTTAACTAGAAGAATTAAAATTAATAGCAAAATATACGATAATACGATAAAAATTTAAAATTTTGAAATCGAACCCCTCTGCTCCTTTTTCTCTCTCTCTCTCTCTTTATTACTATAACCTTATTGAAACCTAACAGTTTATTTTTATACTGATGAGTTCATAAATTCAACGCTTGTTAAATTGTTTGTGTTTGAGACAAAAAATAAATATTTTTAGAGTTGATGTTGATACTTTGATAGTGATAGTGATATTTGTTATTGATAAGAGTATAAGAGTCAGGGGCAAATATTAAATTATAATCATATTATAATTATATGCTTCATTCTCATTCTTCACTACGCAGTTCTAATTTTCATCCTGAGTAAGTTATTATTTGTTTGCCTGTTAATTTTACCCAATTATTTGGGAAAATTGTCGTTTATAATTAATTGTACTATTATTACTTTATATTACTTCGTTTTGTTGGATCCTCTTCTACCTGCTAGCGCTAAGGAATATTGTATTATTTTATTTATTTACCGGTAAAAGTTAAAGAAAGGTAAATCTGCAGAACAGATGATGTTTTAGGTGATATTTATCCCTTTTCTATGATAGTCGGTGGTTAGTCCAATAAACTGTTAAGAAAAACTGTTATGAAGCAGGGATGTTGTCTTTTTGTCTACTCTTCTGTAGACAAATTATAGTCTGTCCCAAACGAGAGTTAGTGCATTGACAGCGTGGGAAAACTAGCAAATGGGGTGGGGAGCCAATGAGAGCTTGACAAAAGGTCGGGCCATCTAGGCAAAGATAAATGTCTCTAGTGGTGGGGAGAGGCCCCCTAACCACAGACTTAGTGGCTTTATTTTTTCCCTCAGAGAGGTTGGCCAATCTGTGTGTCACTCGATTTCCCGTGTTGTCGACGCACTAACTCTCGTTTGGGACAGACTGTAGACAATCTCTCCTGTGTAGAGAAGTGATTATATTTTATAATGTCGTCTGATATTGTGGATTACCATACCAGTCAAATTAGGCTAATGCTAGCAACAAGTAAAGCTTATAGATAAAGAAATATAATAATTAAGGCTTCTATGAGACCATAATATAATGATAATCATATTACAATTAGAGTACTCTGACAGCTCAGGTTACTAGTCTATGTGAGGGAATAAATGAAGCCTCTTGGTGGTTATCTGTGGCCTCACTTCTTTGCAAGTAACTTTTTTGTATCAAAATCTCGAGCTCTCGTTAGCTTCCCTCTCCCTTACTTTCTCATAAAATAAAAGAAGGTATTGTGAGGAGCGCGAAAATTCAATTTTAATGGATTTACACGTTTTGAGGTCCCTGAATCCAAAAAAAGTGGTTTTTAAAAAACTCACATTTCTTCAAAATGAGACAGAAAAAAAGTCTGAAATATATTTTAGCAGAATATATAAAGCACACAACTTAACTATTACTCAATTTACGGGATTATTTGAATAGAGAACTGTTAATAATAAAATAAGGTAAGACTGGTAGGATAATTGTAAATCGTCGGCATACAAGAGAAATTGACTAAGTCCATTTTTTGACATTTCGAGATATTTAAACCACTAGTTCACTTTTTTATACTCTTTCTTACTAATAAAATCAGTTAATTCTAGAAGGTTATATTATACAGGTTATTTAATATTTTTTGATATGTTAAGTCCAATTTGTAGAATAGCTCATCTGATGAAATCACTTGAGTCCAAACAGTGGACTTATTCAGTTTCTCCAGTAGAATCCATGTAACTAGTGTGGACTTAGTTGATAGTTCAACTTGTGGCCTTAATACTTCTAATCCACAACTATAATTAATAATATACCTAATGTAGAATAAGGGCTGAAAAAAATTATACTTCATTTAATTCACATCATATAACTTTAAAATACTGTATTAAACGTTGATTAAATATGCTTTTTTTTTCACTTTATTGTTTAAAACAGCTACAATTATAAACATGCTTTGAGTATTACAGTATTGTAATATTATTGAGTATTATTAGTACAATATTGTTTGTTTGCTTGCACAAAATGTGAAATGGAAGTAGTCCAGTGACTTCCCCTTTTTGGCGTGAGAAACACATAGATAGATCAAAATTAATAAATAAATATAGTAAATCTAGATATAGGTAAAATGAGATACTAATTATTAAATAAATAATTAATATAATTAAATAATTATATAAATGGGATATAGTAGATAGGAGGATATATACAGATTTGATATATGAATACTTATAAATTCCCTAGGCTGCGTTCTCTTCACTGTCTTTTTGGCTTCTAGGAGGGTGGTTTGGTGTAGATTGGGAAGAAAAGAGTTGAACTAGAGGATTAGGATGATCTCATTCAAAGGGAACGTTGAGATTATTGTGGAGATTCTACGGTTGGAGACAGAACGAAGCATCTTTGGTTTTTGGACTGAATGATTTCGAGACGACGGGTGTTTGGAAGTTTGGTATTACCCACACTTCTATAGGGTTAAGAAGAGATTAACATTGGATGGTTTTGGAATCATAAGAATGGTAGCGAATTTCCAATGAGTAAGAAAGTGGGTGGTTCTAAGAATAGAATTAAGGATGTGTGAAAGGAAATGGATACTTTTTCTTGTGCGACGATTAAGGACTTCAGAGCTAATAAGGTCATAGCCTGGAACTTTAGGGTGTGGGAGGTTATAATAATGTATTTGATGTCAGATAGGTTAAAAGCTTTGGAAGGAGGAGGTAGTTAAAGAGGAAGAATAAGTTGATTGACAACGAGATTTGTATGCTCGAGGTCTATAGTATTTGGATGAGGTGTAAAGAGTTTAGTAAGGTTTTGGGCAAGTACCTCAACTTTTTCAGAATCAGGCTTTGCCCAGGAGTTATTAGGATTTTAGAGTGAAGAAGGTTTGTGTTTGTAGGATAGAAGTCTTCAAGTAGCGCTCTATAGTATTCTATCCCTGTCAGTGAGGTTGAAAGTAAAATTAGCAATTTCTTCTTCTTTATAACATCTAAGTAAGTTTGTTAGTCGTTTTGAAAGAGTATTGTAGTCATTTGTCAGTTGGATACCAATTTACTTTCTATCTAATCTTTTATCAGTTATTAAATTCGTATGTCATTTAGTAACAAATGTGATTTAAAATGATTAAGTCACACAAAAATGAAACCTTGCACTACATTTCTACAGGTGAATCAAGATAAGTCCATGTTAACAGGAGAAAACGAATAAGTCCATGACATGCTTCCGAAAAATATTTTTTACAGACTACCCCTTAAGATTAATTAATAATTTTATTAGCTGGATTAAGTCTACACATTGTGAGTTATAATTAAAAAAATAATTATGGTCATACGGCATACGTAAATATAGAAAAATAAAGAAAATAGGCGTAGAAAAGTTTACATTTCGTTTATCTCAGAACTTGGTTTTTGGACTTAGCTGATTTCCCTTGTATGCCGACGAAATAAAGGTAATTACTGGTAGGATAATTGTAAATAAAATAATTATACAGGAAGTATGTTCGGTCGAAACCAACCTACGAATATATTTAAGTATGGTTTATAATGTTTTCCAGTAGTATAATTTTAAATCTGTTTTTAAGGTTGTCATTATGAGCTCTTTACTGAGGGAATACAAGTTATTTCACAAAGCTGATAAATGGAAGATGTTACTCTCGGATTATGCATTGCTCATTCTTAACACTCCTATCAGAATTAATCCAAATCATCTACTACCCATTTGGAATGAAGGTAAGATCTCCATTTTAATTTACCATGCCCTAAATAGGTTGAAGCCAAGGTAATATAAGAGTCCAGCCTTTAAGGCTTTTCGAATGCATAAGAAAACTATTAATTGGTTGTTAAAAATAAAATTAATAAACATATTATTATGGAGGTCTAAGGGAGCTAGCATGGCCGTGTGGCTTAAACCACGTCTGCTCAGCCATCAATGAATCACTAGGTCGGGGTTCAATCCCTCGCTGTGACGCTCTGATTTATATGGCTCACTAATGATCACATCATACTTGCTTCGGCGGTACAATATACAGAGGTATGTATGATGGTGTGACGAGCTGGAACTCTCTACCTCGGGGCTAGTAAAAAGGGCCCGAATGAAGGCATAATTGCTAGGTTCGACAAGTATCAAGTGGTTCGTCCTACCCTTATCTTACTACTACTACTACTACTACTACTACTACTACTACTAGGGTTGCCAGATTTCTGAATGTAAAAACCGGGACACCCCTCCCCCGGAAAATTTTAAAAATATTACCTCTCAAACAGTGGCTTTTATGCATTTCTGAGGTGACATTTGATTTGAATACTTTGTCATAAAAGTAAACTTATGGTGTAGTTCGTTGGCAAAAAAGTATGAATATAAGTACCTACACATTTTTCTTTTAATACAAATTAAAAAAAAAAATAGTAATTGTAATACAATAAAAGTTGTGCACCTAATCATTTTAGATTAAATAGATCAGTCAATAGCCATTATGCAATATTATTTAAAATCTATAATAAACTGTCATTCTATGATAATCGTTTTTCACTGTTGCCCCAACCTCAGACATTGGAGGGGGGGGGGGTCTCCGTGGCGACGATGCCCGTGCTGTAAGTTGTAACTTATCAACAATGGACTAATTAAATAATAAATAATAATAGGTGAACAAAATACAAAGTAAAATAAAGTATTTATTATCAAAGATGAATGAAGATAAATAATTTCTACATTTATTTATTGTTGTTAATTATAATGTTCCATTTATAACTTACAAAAACATTCACTATAACTTTTTTAAATGAATAAATAAAACATAAAAATAAATATATATCCAAAAAGTGTTTTTCGAAATTTCGAAAAAAATATTATTTTATTTTTTATTGACAAAATAAGTTTTTTTATAACTATGGTCTTTTCGATGTATTTATATGGTTGTAGTCCGGTTCAGTGGCAAAAAAATTCTTTATCAGAAGTTTGTTTATATGTTTTATGTTTTGAGAATATCAGACCCATAGGATAGTTCAAAGTAAGCTTTTTAGCATTTTAAAAAACACCATCAATAGGGTACTACTTAAACTATACAGGGTTGCCTTCGGACCCTCGCTGTGTGCTGACTAGCACACACTTGACCTGTTTATTTTTGTTCAATTTACTTACGGCTTATTTTAAGCTATTCCTTTATTTAAATGTAGAATACTTATATAGATTTTGCCGTACGCTTCTTTATCTTTTAGTTTCAATATAATATATGGATCCTCACTACAATACAATGTCGGTATCATATAAAAAAAAATCTTAGATTTATAAAATACTTCTTATCTATAAAATTATTGTACCTTTGCTTTCTAAAACTACGCATTTATGAATTATTTTATAACATAAATTATCAGCTTTTTCTTGCACTTTTTTTTCTTGCACCTAAATTATTATTATATTACGTCTTCAGTAAAAACCGGGACATTTTGGCGTCCCGAAAAGTGTCTTCGGGACACCAGGACTTTGAGTCCAAAACCGGGACGTCTGGCAACCCTAACTACTACTAAATGGAGGTCTTGTTTGCTTATGATAGCAGTAACTAGTCACTAGCAGTAACACTGCACACAAATTTCTCTTTCAATTATGGGGCCCATATAAAATAAACTTGCCATGTCAAAGTGGATATTAGACTCCTTTAGGCTGGCTGAGTTGAGATCAAAATCTTTGAATGTTTGGTTTGTGCAGCCTTATGTTAGTAACCTTGTTGTAGCGCCTGTGGGTTTGGCTATAAGGTTGACAACCTATTAGGTTGTCTATGGGCCCCTCTAAGCTATTTTAGCTGTAAAAGGGAATAAGGTAAATATCCTGTCTAATTGCAAAACAAAACTTCTAAATGAACTGCCGTAAAATCTCGCATATAATTTGTACTCGCATATAATACTCAGGCGGAAATTTCAGGAAAATTTAACTAATTCTCCTATAATATGAAACAGAAATTTGGGGATAAATTTATGCTTGTGCGCATTGTACAAAATATTGTATATAATAGCATTGTATGAAAAATTGTAATATTTCAGTATTTTTTTTTTTTTATTGTTTTTAGATATTTTTACAAGGAAAATAACATAGTTTTATTTAAATTTAGTAGGTATTTATCAGTCTACCTCTATGATGAACCACAGCCATCAGGCTGATTTGTATCAAAAATAACTTTGTAGAAATCTAACCATGTAAATGTATTTGAAGCAATAAATGGTAATAATAAGGTATTTATTATAAAATCCTCCTGTATCTATTGGATGCTTTAAAATGAATTCTGTATTTAAGAGGAATATACAGTAGAACCTCACTTACACGACCCTCAATGACACGACAACCTCAATTACAAGTGTAATTTTCAAATCCCCTTGAGATTGTCATAACACATAATGTTAAATTAACCTCTATAACGCAACTATTATTATCCAAACAACCTCAATAATACGGATTTTTTCCAATTCAGAACGTAACTCAGAACCTCTATAACAATCTTCTTGAGAAGTCAACCTCGATAACGCGAATCTATATAGGAATGGGTCGACCATGAACAAGTCTAGACTTGAAAACCCCGCCCATTAACCTCGATAACACGACCCTCAACAAAAAGAGCACCTCAATAACAAGACTGTTTTCCTAATCCCCTTGACACACTTCTTATCGAGGTTCTACTGTAGTTGTGCATTTAATTAAAATAATTCGTAGAACCACATTTACGTTCATATTGTCTTATACACAGACATGCAGTGTAGCAAGTAGGTGTAGGTTTAATATGATGGTTATGTTTCAGTTATCTACCTTTAATGAATCAGTAGGTAATTGTTTTCACTTGTGTAATGCGCACTCCTATTTTAGAAGAAAAAAAAGTGTGGACAAGTGAATTGTGCGTATTATACACAAGATTTTATGGTACTGATATTTTATCAACAAATATTCGGAGGAAGTTAACATCAATTTCTGTATGTGTAATTTACCTTCTTTAACTCTAGTTCTTATGATATCCAGTAAGATGCAAATCTTAATCTGTTTCTAGCACAATTCCTTTATGTTTCAGCCCAGTGTAGGATCTGTGTAGATGGTGGAACTAATCGTTGGTTCAACTATACAGAGAAACACAATGTGACTCCTACCAAACTCTATCCTGAAATAGTTTCAGGGGATTTTGATTCGGCTAAGAAAGAACATTTTGAAAAACTTAAAAACAACAATGTTAAAGTCATACCAACACCTGATCAGGACCATACTGACTTTACCAAGGCACTTCATGAATTGGCCAAGACTTCTGGAGAGGTTGGTTTACATTTTAATATCTTGATGTCTATCTGTACAAATTTTTTTTGCTCCCGAGCTTACCAAAGGTAACATAAGCTATGTGATCGTTCTGAAGATTGAAAATATTTGAGTAGTACTTATCTGATTTGTATGAAACTTCTATAGTCTATCGAATGTAACCCGCAGATAGCCCCAGATTAATTTGAACCGTCTGTGCTCTTTAACTTTTGCTAAATTGGTACTTTAATTCATGTAAAAAAATTCAAACAATTTTGACATATTAAAAACACGGGGGAAAAATTTAACAAATTGCGTAAAATCAATAAAGCACGTGATAGGATACTAAGAAGCTATGTGCCTCACCAATTGGCAGTCTATTTTAATATAGGGTGAGAAAAAATCTGTTCGACAAACTTCCTATATTGAGGAAGCCTCTCAATTGGTAGTGTGGGTTTGGCTCTCTGATCCACTAAAAAAACCGCACCTTTTCCTAAACAGAGACCAGCACTGAAACTTTTTCTTACTAATTTATTGTTAAATTTATTGTGGCTGTTATAATGGTTCTTCAGTTGCTCAGAGCAAGGAAGGGGTAGAGGGAACAATACTATAGAATCTGGGTTTCAAAAAGTGGTTCGTTATACTCTTCCCTGATGTTTTTTTTTTTTTTTCCGGGGGACTTTTTTTTATAAAAAAAAGAAGTCCGAAGCAATAAGACCTCATGAGTGGATCCAAGGTGCAAACCCGGTTTAATAGTCCATCCTATAGCACCCTATCCTCTAAGCAAGCTGACAGACCCACAGAAAGTGAGCACCTTGTTTAGGGGAAGTAACCTTAGTTCTTCAATTGGCAGGATGGCTGAGCCAAAGATTCTCCACCTCAAGCGTGTTCAGGACAGCTGCTAATAAGATGAGAAGGTGTTTCATCCTCTTCCTCTATCTAGCCTCAAAAGGTGACAGGATTGCTTTTTGAGCGAGAGCAGCGATCTGGTAAGATGCTGAGATGGTTCCCGGATCATCATTTTTGATTGTCGCATACCTGAAGCAGTGTTCCATATTCTGTTCATATCTAGCCTCATGAATGTCCTTATGGAATGTTTCACTCCACAACGCATTGTTGGCACGCCAACAACTGGTTCTGGTGTAATTGGGGTCGAATTGGAACCCGTTTTAGCTAACTGGTCAGCAATCTCATTCCCCTCAATGCCACAATGTCCAGGAACCCATATCAGTTGTACCTTGTTAAGTTGTCCAAGAGTGTTAAGATGGCTTTTGCACTCAGCAACCAGCTTAGATGTATACCTTGGTGCAACCAGTGCTTTGATCGCTGCCTGGCTGTCAGAGTAGATTCTGATTTGTCTGTTAAGCATATTTTTATTCAGGATAATTTGAGAACAGGCCAAAATTGCATATATCTCTGCCTGAAATACAGTGGCATATTTGCCTAAGCTCACACTAAGCTCATATCGGGGTTCTGCACAGAAAACCCCAGCCCCTGATAATTCTTCGATTCGGGACCCGTCGGTGAACCACATGTCTGTTCCTGGTGGCACTTGAGGATCATCTCCAGGTTCCCCTCCTCTTCCCTGATACTAAACCTCCCAAGCGGCAGTTTTGTGAAACAATATCGATATCTCGATAAAAACTCGAAATTTATCTGATATCAGCTGATAGGAAAAGTGATATTTTCTTACTACATTTAATATTTGTTGTTAACCTTATTAATTATCTAAAGGCAGTAAAATCATTAATAAACGTGTAACAGTTCCTAGATAACCAATAGCAATCTTCTTTAAGTGGGGTATCAATTAACTGCTACTGATAAGGATTTGTTGACAAGCGTCTGTGGGGGCGGAAGAACAAGGAATAGACCAATAAGACAAGGACCAGTGACCACGTGATCACTTTAGTTAGAATTGAGCTCGCTTGGGAGGTTTAGTATCGGGGAAGAAAATAATGAACCACTTTTCAAATCGGATTGTTCCCTCTAACCCTTCCTTGCTCTGATTTCAGCTGCTCTTTTCTTCAAGAGTAGTTTCTCTGTGAAGGAGATTACATAAATCCATCTTATATTTTTTTGGTATTTAGCATCTGATCTTTATCCGATGTCCTTTCTTTTTTTGCTTCCAAGTTTACTGAAGGTAACGGAAGATATGTGATCGTCCTGAAGAACAAAATTTTTTCGTCTCTCCCATTTCAAAAATCCATTGTCGCTCAAATTTTGCGAACCAACATATCTTAAAAACGATTAGTCTGATGTTAATTAAATTTGATTTTAATGATGGTAGGTGTTTATAATTAGCTCATTGTTGATCCCATAAAAGTTTCAATCTTCTGCGCCAATTTTTGACTTCCACATGCACACAAAGATACATTTATTTACACTTATATCTTCAAAAGTACTCATTTGATTTTCAAGAAATTCAGATGGTTTATCGACAGTAGCCCACAGAAAGTCCCAGATTAATTTCAACCGTCTTCACTTAATATATTGTGCTACATTAGTACTTTTATTCATTTAAAATAAAATCAAAACTTTTTTAAATCCCGATTAACAGCATAGGTCATTCATTACAAGACAAATAAAATAAAATCTCTTGATTTTAATTTTCTTAATTCTAATATTAGAAAAATGTTTGCAACTCTCTTAATACTTGTTAAATCATAGAAGAGGTGTAGTTCAATAACCAAACAACGTCTTCACACAAAATAATTGTATTTGTAACAATTGACCGGTTTCGGCTGTTCTAATGCAGCCTTCTTCAGATAAACTGTGTAGGTTATTAGGAGACTTCAAAAATGCAAGTGCTCAATTGTTACAAATACAATTATTATTTTGTGTGAAGACGTTGTTTGGTTATTGAACTACACCTCTTCTATGATGAGTCGCTATCACACACTGGAGAAAAACACAGCCGATGAACTTGTTAAATGTTACTAGATGCTCAAGTGCCTATTGTAAATTTATAGTGTATACTTCACAATGTTAATCTATTATGGACTAATCTAAGATATCATCCCTCATTTAATGTGTAATTTTATTTGTTAATCTCATAGCTGTTATGTGTCTGCTACCCCTTAATTGTTTTATCGTGTCTATTTTGCTCCTATTAATTTAACTTTCATACAATTGTAAGAGCTTCTTACTAGTGGTTGTTTTGCAATTAGGACTCATTTAAAAATAAATTATCGAGAAATTATTATATTCTTAGAGCTTTATGGTACATACTCCCTTCTTTTATGTACATATGTTATTTTTTCTAACAGATAAATACTATCTTACATTTAAACATTATGTAAATTTATCTTATTTAAATGTTCCAGTTCAAATCTGTTATTGTATTGGTGGAAGCTAGTGGTGGAAGACTTGATCACACTTTTTCCAATATTAATACACTGAATAAGGCTAAGGAGATCTTTAAGAGAGATGTTGATATATACTTGGTTGGAAGGAGTAGCATTACTTGGTTACTACAGCCTGGCTCTCATACTATTCATATACCTGATTGGATTAAACAGTATCCCTGCGGTATTCTGCCTTTCGCTCCTAAATCATCCAGCATCAAAACAACAGGACTCAAATGGAATCTAGGTAAGAAGTTACATTTTGGCTTATTCCTAATTTACAAGGGCTGTTCGGAAAGTAACCTCCGATTGGCCACTGTGCCGGAAGTAGTTGGAGTAGCGGTGCCACTGTTGCACTGACGTAAGCGGCTGGTCAGTCTGCTTCAAGCCGTGGTCGAGTGAAGGTCGTACGAGCGCTAGTTTGGTTTTTATAGCATCTTGAAATGTGCACCTCTGAAATTTAAAACCCTGCCAAATGTAAAGTGCGAGTTGTTTAAAGGTTTTTTTTTCTTTTTTCCACGGCAAAACAATATTCGGCAGCAGCTATTCATCGAGAAGTTTGTGCTGTGTATGGACCAAGTGTGTGAAGGAGGCGTACGTGAATGGGTTCGTTTATTTAAAAGTGGACGTAAAAACAGACAAGAGAGAAATATTAGGCCATCATTAGTCACCGGCTTGATGCATCCTGACCTGCCATGTAAGTCAGTGAAACAGTGGCACCACTACTCCTACTACTTCAATCACAGTGGCCAATCAGAGGTTACTTTCCGAACGGCCCTTGTATATTAAAGCAAGGCTGTGTAATAAAGCTGTTGCTCTTACATGTTGACAAATACTTGGTTTGGCAGTAGTTCCCATGTATAAGTTTTAAGGAATTGAACTTAAGTAAAATTGATCTCTCGGAGACTTTTTTTATTTAGAGAAAAAATTAGTGATCCTGAAAGAGATTTTTTTTTTTTTTTTTTTTAAATTGTTGCCACTTAAAACGGAGGATACTTCTTTTTTCTTCAATAATTTATCTACCAACATCTTTAAATGGATTAATTTTTTCTGAAAGTAACAATTTTCTTTCAGACATTTTTATGGTGTGTAAATTACGCTATAAAATGTCAAGAGCTCTTAAAACGTCTGACATGAATACTAAACTGAGACTAAAAGATTGTATTTTCTTGATCTACATTAATTTTTTAATTACTTTAAAAATGCATTTAGATTAAGTTCCCTTGATAATACTTGTAAATTTTAGTTTGGTTTTGGCAAACTCTTCAATGTTTGCGTATGATTTGTTTTTGTTTAGTTCCTGAAGAAACTCTGAAAAGAACATTGAAAAGTAGCTTAATTAATAAAGGTAATTTTAAATTTCTTACTCCTATATGCAATGAAAGTTTGTTCCCTAATTATGCCTAATATATAATCTATGCAGCACAGATTAACACCCCCCCCCCCCCCAAAGAAAAGGTGCTAGTAATTTTTTTTAAGTTCTACCGTTACCGAGTCTACTGCGCCGGCGCGTCACAGACTGGGCATGTGCAGAGCCAAATGCTTGGCTCATTTCCTTTGTCCGGTTTGGCAGTCAGAACGAGGCTTAAGATTGTTTTTTTTGTTTGTTTTTTAAATTACATACATCTAATGACTTTTTTTTATGTTTAATGTAATAGTACATTACGCGTCGAGTGCAGAAAGTAGCATTTTGCATGTGAGTGTGGAGTTTGCACCCGAGCGATAGCGAGGGTAGTAAAACCACACAAGCAATGCAAAATGCCGTTTTCGCACGAGTTGCGTACCGTACTTTATCTACGATTGTTAGATTTAAATAATAAATACAGAAAAAAATAAACTTGCTGTATCTAAGTTCGTATTTCTCTCTTGATAAAGATGGCATTAATCTTGAGTTGTATTTTTTGCCGAATTAATTATTTCTGGAGGAGTATTATTCTCCACATTTTCGTCGAAGTCACTTGATTCATTCATTGTTTTTCACTTAAAACTCGATATAAACAGTTTTCTTTAATAAAAGAATAGCAACTTAGTTTTGTTAAATGTAAACAAACTCGCTAATCGTGCGTAAAGCTGAAGAATTCTTCTTCTTTACCCCCTAGGGTGGTAAAGAAGAGGAATTGTTCAGAACTATGAGATGCGCATGCGCAATGAATACAAGTACGAAATGAATACAAGAATACGAAAATAATCAAAACATTGGAACTGTGTCCTAGAGCTCTAGCATCTGACTCAGTTGCTGAATTGAATTTTAGGTTTGAGAATATCCCAAATAAGGGATAAAATATCACATTTTTAAAGAAATTAAAAAAAATGTACATCTTTTATTACCCTTGAAGATACCTTGTTTAAAATTATGTAAAATATAAAGTGGACAGAAAAATAAATTATGTTGCTTCTTGGATTTGAGCAATATAACACTTTTGTTTCACAATGCTGATGCAATCCTTTTTATAATTGTTTTGATAGATGGAGATTCAGTTGAATTTGGTGGTCTGATAAGTTCATCGAACATGTTTACGGAAGATTCTGAAGTCACGGTAACAACCGATTCACCTCTTGTTTGGACTATGAGTATTGATGAAGAAGATGAACCTTCTCATCTTTCCCCTAAGATTTAAATAACTTTTCTATTGACATTTTTACATCTTTAAAAATGTGTGTTTTATAGCGTCTATTGCTTGAAAATTCCATAATGAAATGCTTTATACACACTTTCTTAAGATTTATACTATTCAAAAATATTTTTATTGCCTCTTAATAGAAATTGGCTGACTAGAGATAGACTTTTAAAACATAAAGTAATTTTTTACTTGACAAAGATAATCTATTTTTATCCAGGTTTTAACTTTTTTATTTGTTTAACATATTTCTGGTTGCTACAGTTCATGCCAAATGTTTGTTAGTCCAACCAAGTGTTAAATGTTAGACCTACCATAATAAATATAAAACCATTACAGTGTGTGCCAAATGTTTGTTAGTGCGTTGACAGCAATGGAATGTAAAAAGAAATGGGGTGGGGAGCCAATGAGAGCTTAGGATTTTATAATCCTGAACTCTCATTGGCTCCCCACCCCATTTTTTTTTACTTTCCCACGCTGTCAACACACTAACAAACATTTGGCACACACTGTAATGGCTTTACATATATTATGATAGAACTAACAACCTTATGATAAGACTAATATCTTTGGTTTATCTAGACTAGTTCAGAGTTACTATAGTATTTTAATTACTAATATTACGTATCTATTAAAAATGATTTTATATATTCATGAAATGAATAATTATCTAATTAATTCTTAATAATAATATATCTTAATATTGTTGGTATTACTAATAACTGTTTTAAAAATTTGATTATATCAAATTATTATGTATTTGTTTTTACTAAATGCTGAAATTATTTTGGTATTATGCACACATGTAACATATATAAAGCCCTGTTTACACGGGATTGGTACTAATCATTAGTTGCAGTCAATAGCACTTACTCTGTGTTGTAGAAACTTGTAGCACAAAAGGTTAGTTTTAGTAGATTTGCAAGTGCGAGTGAATAGAAATGGTTTCTATTTACTAATGACTAGTAGTTACCCTCACCACAAATCTTTCCACTCTCCACTCTACTCATCCAATGTGAACATCAGGTGTGTTAACATTGTGCTTAGTGACAAGTGAGTGATAAAATTTTTACAACAACCTTTTTTCAGTCACTAACTGCTAAATCCCAGTACCGCCACTAATCACTTAATCAGCTTAGCAATCAGTGAATGGAATTTTACTATTGATTAGTTACTAAGCCCCATGTAAAAATGGCTTAATATAAAAATATTTCTGCATTTTAAGAATGTTTAATAGATCTTATCTCTAATATTAATTATAAGAATGTATAATATATGAAGGCAGTACCGAAGCAAATAAAACATTTTGTGATAAAAAGTTAAGCTTATGAGCGTACCGATGGTAACGGAAGCTATGTGATTCTTTAATGTGATCAAAAATTCCAAATCTGTTTCAAACATCAGAGAATATTTTTGGTTTAGTGTCTGTCTATCTATCCCTCAAGTTCTGTTTATAATTTAAGATCAGATGACCCCATGCTATCTATTACATAATGTATAAAGCCATTTGGCACGCCAAAGCCTTAATCAGGCTGATGTTGCTGTTGTTATAAGTATTTATGTTATATGCATTCATTATTGCTGTTTATATTTTACATTGCAGTTTATAGTTAATATATTTTAAATATTTCAAAATTTAAATTTGGAGGTTTACTTCTAATGAATTTGAAAAATGTGATTTAGATTTAAAATTATTTAGTTACCACCTGTTTTCATTTATTTTGGACTAGTGAAGAAATTTTATTGTGATAATTTATTATAATTAATTTTTTGACATTGTAAGAAATTAAATAATGCTGTGAAAAAATAAAATTAAATAAACTTTTCTACTGTTTATTTCATGTTTTTAATTTATATTAGTATGTTTATATATATACTAGCCGGATCGGTGCGCTTCGCGCACCTTATCCGTCTAGAAGTTGGCGCTGTGTGTAAATAATAATTAAAACAATATAATTAATATATCTTTATTGTTACATAATTTCGTATTTTAGTAAAAGTAGGTTATATTATTTTTTTATGCATTTTCAATTATTCTATTTTATTCTTCATTCAATTATTCTATTTTATTCTACATTCAATTTTCAATTTTAGGTACAATAAGTCTATGTAACAAATTTAAGATCTTTAAATCCACTGGAAGCTAAGATAATAGTATCTGATTAAATCCAAGATGGCGGCCATATGTTGAAGTGAAAGTACCTTTAATTTTCTTCTTTAGCTACCACAAGTCTATGTACCAAATTTTAGATCTCTAGGTCCACTGGAAGCTGAGATAATAGAATGTGAATAAATCCAATATGGCTTATAGTTCAATATGGTGGCCATATATCGAAATCAAAAGGGCCACACTTTTCTATTTATGGTACACTCTATCTATGTACCAAATTTCAAATCTCTATGTCAATGGGAAGTAAGAGAATTTTTGATCAGTCAGTCACTGTCACTCTTAGTTTTATATATATAGATTTTTGTTTAATAAAGCATTTATTTTTAAAGAGATAATGAAGTTTTTTTTTAAAGTGTGTAAAATTTGTTGTATTCATTTTCAAATTCACATTAAAAACATTTACAACTTCACATAAAAAGAATGCTCTGGAAGTTCTAAGCAAGAATTAGCTAGGAAAAACAAATATTACCCATGGTGTATGGGTTCCAAGACAGTGTGCGATAGGTGAAAATTAACTAGTAGATCAGCTAATCAAGCAGGTACCAAGTGTAGCTTCTGCCTCTGAACCTAGGTTAGGTATATCTATGGGTACAACTTTAAAAAAGAAGTCTGATAAAGTTTGCTTTAAAAACCTTACTTGGGACTATGCTTCAAGCATAAGTTTCCAGGATATTATTAGCTTTAATAAGTGACCTTTCCATCTGGTGCAGTTTTAATAATATCTATCATTTGGCAGAGTCTGGAAGGTTAGACATTCTAGGGCTTTATAGCATAGATACAGACGCTTCCTAGTGGCTTGTATGTCAACTAGGTAGATCTGGTTTCTAGCCTGGAAGGAATAAGCTATTCCCCTCTGGATCGGAATTGCATTGGCTATGTGTGTGTAATGGAGCACTCAATTTTTTACTGCCTTGTAGTTCACCCACCATAATATTACCCTGCCATTGTTTTAACCACAATTAAGAAGTTATATGTTTTAATTTCAAGTTACTTCAGTATTTCATTATACCTTCTTAGCTCGGCATCTTTCATAATCTTAACTGAACCCTGGACTGGCAGATTTCAGGTAAGTATTAGAATTAAGTCTTACCTTCCAGACGAACTTATATTTTGTGTTCTCAGCTGTCTTAAGCTGGGTAAAAAATTCAAAATTAAACTCACTTATTACTATTGTTCACTGTCTACAATACCACCCCTCTTCTTTACTCCATTTCAACCAGTGTTCCTGGTTAGGGTTTTAACCCTCCTTTAGAATTAAGGAGAAGCCCACCACCATCAATAACTGTCTTCGACTAATTTTTATAGTAGAACTCTAAAAAAAAGTTTTTCCCATAAAAATATCTGAAAAAAGAATGTCTTGTTCAAATTCCCAAATCTGTTATTTCTCTACTATTTTAATTATAAAATAATTAAATTGGCTATTCTATCGTTTTGTTGACCTTAAATGTTTTGATTAGGCCACAAAAAAACAATATTGATCTAATAAATAACAGTGAGGTCAACTAATTATAAATAATTGATAAAATATTGCATTGAACTGCAAATTACAAAAAAAGTGAATATTTATCTAAATTATTTAATCTTATAGAGAATTACACATTTTATTTTTATTGTACAGAGCAACTATTTTAACTGATATTCTATTTGAGCACATATTTTCTAATTCCTTAAGGTATGAGATAAGTTTGATCTATTAATATACTAATATATATTACATTAGTTCTTGTGTTATCTTATATTTATTTAATAAATAATCTTATATTAATATGGGGTTTTAATTAGGTGAAATTAGTTAGTTTTATAATAATCATGAAGTACATATATTATTTTTAAATAAATTTGCTTTATTTCTGTACAGTATTTGCCACTTTTAATAATTTGATAATGAAATAATTTAGTATAATATGTATTTATTTATCTTATTATGTGTAGTTTAGAAATAAAATAATTAATACCTTAAGTAGCACAACTGATCCAAAAAAACATCCCTGGAATATCCTTTTGTTCAGATTTCATCCTGTTCATAATCGTTGGTAAATGGGTTCTCCTTTGATGGTCATCCCATTTTGGATGCCTTATTGGGTCTTCCTAAGTATATCCAGTTAAGGGCATCCTATGGACATCCAGTTAAGGGTATCCTATGAACATACTTTTAAGGGTATCCTATGGACATCCAGTTAAGGCCACTCTTGGGCTGCTGAATGAAACTAAGATCTCTCTAACATATTATTGTAACACTATTATCCAGGGAAGGAGGGGGGGGGGGGGCACCAGGAAGATAGGAAATTTACCAAAGCGCTGCTAAGCCGATTATTGAATAGAAAAATTTGCATGACAAATCGAATAAAACTTTCTCATACCAATATGATATTTCATGTGCAGCGCCAGTGATACTATAGCACAGTTTTGATTTCTTAAAAAATGTGTGAGTGACATTTCAGACAGCAGTAGATGGGTCATAAAGACAAAAATTACCAATCCTCTTTATGCTGTGATTGATGCTCCTTCTGTATCAGTGAGGCGCTGGAGTGCCTAGATGAATATGAAATAATAATAATGATGATTAAAAGATTAACAATATGACAATCAGGCAGCAGAAGTTGTATCTGTCAGCAGACCCACCAAAAATGCGATTTCCTGGACCAATTTTGATACTATAATCATTAGATAATATGACGCCGGTTGGTATGTTTTCCCGTGCGGGACACTACCTCCCAATCCTCCCCTGCTACTATCCATCTGGTTTTTGTATTGTTGCAGATACATAGGTAGGCTTGTTGTATAATGTACTTTCTAGGTCGAAATTGAATCTGAGAATATTTCACTGTGTAAAATAAAGTTATATTTCCTATAATAAAATTACGAGGATTAAGCAAAATTATTAGTTTGAAGGAAAGAATTCAACTAAAAGAAGAAAAAAAAAAACGAAAATGAAATAAACAAAACAAGACTAGAGTGAAGGACTGGAAGGTTTCAATAGGTTAAAAAAAATACGCGATAAAGTTGGTTTCAACCCAACTTTCTCGCGTTTTTGACGTCATCAGCCATAGATAGTTCAGCGCGCGCATAAAACGCCTGCTATGAACCCACCTCAACTTGATTTTCGGTCTACTAACTATTCTGTACTCAGGATCATGAAAATCACATTGTCCTCCATAATTGGTGAGAAATGGCCGCTCTCCACCTGTTTGTTTTTTTCAAACGCCTATTGCCAAGCTATGTCCCGCAGACGAACTTAGCCGACCACATATTCTTAAAAGGCGCTAAAAGATTGACTTGTATACAAAATTCTAGCTTGATGTTAGTCAGACACTTTTTTGCACGCTATCTCCTGGACTAAATTAATAATAATAAAAAAATCTAAATTACTTTTTAACCTTTATGAATAAATTTTCCCCGCTTTATGTTTTATTATGCAAGTTATATTTTAATGATTAAAATGAAGTAATTTACATTTTTATTTGTTTAGGTCATAGTAGTGCGAGATTGTAAAAAATGACGTATGTCTTCAATATATTTGATACAGCTGTCAAACTAAAGGTGATTCTGGCTAATTATGCTCTTCTTCTACTGAACACACCTATTAAAATTGATCCAGTTCACTTTGTACCTATGTGGAAGAATGGTAAGCAGTACTCAAGGTTTTAGCTGATAGATTGAAAATAAGTATTCAGTTTTAGATCCCGCAGCATTTATCTTAAAATATCTCATCTATAATGGAAGGCAGATAGCATGGTTCTTTAGTGAAGTAAGTGTTTTTCGTTATCAGTTTAGAAACATGGATATTAAATACTATATAAAATCTTTAATAAAGCTAAAATGCTAGTAAAGGCAGGTAATGCGATTAATCTATTAGAAGGTGTTACTAATATGTACACGGCAATGTATTATGATATAGAAAAATAAAAGGAGGACATATTCTTAACAGTATTACTGACAGTACTCACTCCCACTTAGTTATAAGTTGCTATCTCTACATTCGACTCTTACTATGTATGTCGGAAAATATGTGTATAAATGAGCTTGGAAAAATATATTAAAACAAGAAGAACTTGCCATAGAACAAAAAGATCAGGGTATTCAATACAACAATTCTAGCTGCAATTGGTTACAGCATCCAGATATGAGGATAAAAACAATATGAAGAAGTAGAAATGTTAAAACTAATTTTTCATATCCCCCTAACACTACCCCTAATATATGCTCCCCATTGAGACAGACCAGCAATCAGTAAACGAGTCCTTCCTTTAAACTACACTTTAATTAAACAATACAATACTTACAATTGACTTCACCGCTTGCCTTACATCATCGCCAAGAAAATTATTGAAAAAAAAAAAAAAAAAAAAAAAAAAAATTGCCTGGTATTCCAAGTGAAAAAACCTAGCTCTAACACATGAAATAAAAATTACATTTTAATACGTTCAATTAATTGTAAATATGATATTTTAAATTGTTAGCTATATAGACAATCACAATTAAAATATAATGTATAGCTATTTGTGCTATAGCTGTCTCCAGCTGAAGACTTGATGCTTATAAATATGTGCAAAATTATATATTATATTGTAAGTAATTAAAATAAGTATTTTAATTAATAAGTATTTTAATGATTTCCAGCTGATGTTAGGGTCTGTGTGGATGAAGCATCTATGACACTGAAGTCTTACACTGATACTCACATCACAACATATCTATGACAGGGATGTATCCTAACCTTCTCTCAGGAGATTTTAGATCTATTAGCCCTGAATTACTCAAGTTATATGAAGATGCTGGAGCCAAGGTTGTACCAACTGTAAATGATGATCTTACTGATTTCACCAAGGCCCTTCATCAATTAGCTCAAATGGATGATAAGGTTAAAATAAATTAATATGATATATTTTAATTTGAATTATAAATATAAATTCAATAATGAATAACTAGAGGGGTCTGCCCTCTCGATTTGCTTGTCAAACCCCAGAAGGTGGCCGCTGGCCAACGAATTCACTTCTTGGTGTGGGTAGCCATAGATAGAAAGAGAGAGTCGTGCCAACATACCATCATCTTTCCTTTCTAACACAAAAGGATGTCTCTAATCCGACTACTTCTATAGTTAAGCCTACAAATCATAAAAAAAGAGCCTACCAATCTCTTTTCTACTCACTGGACTTGCGTTTGTTTACAAAACTTCTTTAGTGATATAGAAAGCTAAAATAAGAACTGATAAAGGAAAGAGAAAGAACAAGCCTGTGGTCAATAAATTCTTCTAATTTTTCTTCCATTGGTTAATCCATCCATCCAAAACTGCCTACCAAGGATTAGCAGTATATTGAAGAAAACAATGCTGTGATCAAAGTTGAATGGTACACAAGTGGAGTTGACATCAATTGTAACATAAACACTAATGTCTTTCCACTAATATATTATTTGGTGGAGAGGGGTTCGTTTAGGAGTCGTTTGTTTTTATTTTATTTGTGATCAAACCTTTACACCTCTGATTTTTGGTTGGATCGTCCAATCCATGTCTATTTCAATGGGTTGTAATGTATTTAAAAACTTGATTACCACAAATTTTAATTCCTCAATGATTCCCATTTATGAATGGAAAAATTGAACAGAAGTAACACAATTCTTTTTTGTTTTAGAGTTAAATTTAATGCAATAAAAATATATTAATACTAACATAATTATTCCAGATTGAGTCAGTAATAGCAATAGTTGAGCCTGAATCTCGTTTAGATCATACATTTGCCAATTTGAATACAATTAGTATGGGTCAGTCCATATTTGGACGTTACGTTCCTGTTTACCTTCTCGGAAAGTATTCAATGAGTTGGATTATACCTCCTGGTATTAGTGAGATTCATGTACCTTTTTGGATAAAGAAGTACCCTTGTGGAATACTTCCGTTCTCCTCTTCAAGTTCTAATGTTACTACCACTGGACTCAAATGGAATTTAAGTAAGTTTGTCACAATTATTTTTTTTTTTTAATTCTCTTACTTAGCAAATAAATATATAATTGAGAAAAGTAAAATAATAAGAACATTGAATAAGTTAAATATACTTCAAGTTTTTATTTGAATCAGGAAAACAGTTTTATTAATTTTAAAAAACTTATTAAGAAAGAATCAATATCTGAGAAGTTTGAGGTGCTCTCCTTCAAACTAAAATCAAAACTTAAGCAATTATCTGGGTATGAATCATCAGCGGTTGAGACATTATCAACACAAATGAAAGCCTCAATTTAGCTCCTTCAAAAGAACAGAAACTTCGTAAAGGTGGACATTCTCCGGTGCGTGACTTTCAGGCAGTTGATGTTACTTTTATTCACACGCCCAGAATCAAACCTGACGCTGTATAGTCAAAAAGTGGGTAAAATGACAAGGGGTAAACCCGACCACCCGCCGATCAGAGGTTTACATTGCAACAAAAATGTATCTCATCTAATCCAGGTTTAGCGGTAATAGATAAGAAACTCTGTTCCAAACTTAACTACTCATACTTGCCTATCTCCATTAATTGTCTTTGCTTATGCATTTCTCTTTCTTTCTTAACCCCCCTAACTTCTTTTTCACCTATCACATCTTCATTTTATTTTTTAACTCAATTCTTACCCCATGTGTAATTTTACCTCCCTTTATACCTAGTTGTTATCTTTTCTACCGTTCCCTTAATTTTTATCTCCTGTAAAACAAAAATGTCAAGCTTAAATCCGTGTCCTGTACTGTCTTGTAAATTTCAACTTCCCTTTCCGTTCTACTATTTTCATTTATTTATTTTTTAAATATTTATTTATTTTGTGTCTAAGCCATTTGGATTATTTTACCAAAGAATGAACTTAAAGATATGTGAGTGCATTTTTCTTATTCTAATTAATAAAACAATTAAAAAACGCAATAATATCATTATCAATGCTGAAGCTGAAATAAAAGTGATGGTGGACGTTGGAACCGGAGCAACAGAAGTGACACCCCTAACTCTTGATAGCCGTGCGTTTGGACGGTCGCCAAATAATGTCACGTCAAGCGTCAACTTCCGGGAAGTAACGCACCAGAGAACTTACACTTTAATCTACTTCTTTCAAATGGCTAATTTAAACTCACCAAACTTTTTTAAAACAAACAAGGTATTTCCATTTTCCACCCTACCCAAAGATTGCTTTAGACAGAATAATGTTTAAATCATAAATTTACATAAAAATAACCTTTTGGTTAAAATCATAAATTGTGAAAAATCTTATAAAGAAATAAATATGATGATTCCCCCTGAACACGAATTAATTCCAATCTGAATAAAAGTCAGGTTTGACCATTTTAACTTGTTTAAAAACTAAATTTATGTAAGAAATATTTTTCAGATGCTCAATCGATACAATTTGATGGACTGATAAGTACTTCAAACAAATTTACAGAAGAATCTATTGTTGCTATCAGCACTGATGTACCACTTATTTGGACTATGACGGTAGATAAAGAAGATATATATGCAGATCCCTGTGCTATACCTGATAAAGCAAAACCATTAAGCCATGAACCTCATACTCCCATTTAAAATATTGCATTTTAAACAGTAATTAACTTTTGTTTATTGTAATTAATTTTATATATATTATTAATGATTCACTACGATATCTGGGAGAATACAATATCTTTATAATATATATTTTAAAAACAACAATTGAAAGGTGAGGATTTGTCTAGCTAAATTTCTTGCTTTTATCCAAACAAACAGTTGCTTCTGTCATCATGTGTGACTATACTTTATTTCTGTACCCATATTGTCCTAGCAGACAGGGATGGATGGGGCACCGGTAAGACAAAGAATTTCGCGAAGCTCCACTTAGCCGATCATATAAAAGAAACATTGGTCCGACTAATCGAACAAAACTTTCTCATATCAATATGCAATTGCATCAATGTGGCGCCAGTGATAAAATAACACAATTTTTACTTCTTAAAAAATGTGTAAGCTATGTTTTAAACAGCAATAGATGGGTGCTAAAGACAAAAAGCACCAAGCGTCTTTATGCTATAATAGGTGCTCCTTCTGCTGCTCCTACTGTATAAGTGAGGTGACTGGGCGCCTATAGGAATATGAAATAATAATAATGTTTAAAAGATTAACAACACAACAATCAGTCAGCAGACCCCTTAAAAATACAATTTTCTGGATCACTTTTGATTATTTTCATTCTTTTTTGTTTAAATGCAAATATTTTGCAGTTCTATATTACCTATATTGAAATAAATAATAATAATATGAAAATGAAGTACTTCTCAGTTAGGAGCCCTCCTTTTAGGGAGGGATCCTAACTAACAAGAACTGAAAATGAATATTGAGACTATACTAAATTTCATACTAGCAAATTAAAATTAAATGAATAAAAATATATTTTAATAATTAAAAAAAATAAATGAAAATAATTAAACCAAATTTAAATATTTTGCTTATTTCTTTTATTTATTGTAAGTGCAATTAAAACAGATTAAGTCCTAACAGGGGTGTGTGATGTGCACATCCTATTGTCTCTATTAGAGCGCAAGTTTCAGAGGGTAAAGAGGTTGAAATTAAATTCAGAAATAAAAAACTAAAATTTATCTATGTACATTTGTTTTTCTTTTAATTTAATATATAAACATAGTAAAATTAAAAATACTTATAAAAAGTTGAATATATGTACAAGGATTTAATCCATGGCATCAGGGTCCTGATCCATATCATCATGATTATTTGTTTCTCTAATTATGGAGTAGACATTGACAGCACTATCCTCTCCAACTGAAACCAGTCTATTTGAATCTGCGTTGAACTTCACTTGCCACACCTAAAAATAGCAATTTATACCAATATTATATTTATAATAATAAGCTATACAGACTAGCTATACAGGTGTGTAAGCTCTCGTTCAGTTATACAGTCCGGTGTTTAAGTGGCATGCATCTTGCCACCAGGACGCATGCATCCTGCGACTTGCTACTTTGGTGTGAAAGCCGCCTTAGAGGAATCAGAATCATCTTGTATACTATTATTTTCTTGAGAAATCTTTGCACCACTTAAATATAGTTATTTATATTTTCCTTATAAACCTTCCTTATCTTCCTTCCCTATAAGAATTAACTAACGAAGATAAGGACTGACGGTGCTGCTACTCGATAGTGAGAGGAAGTAGTGTTGGGGCCCTTATGCCTCCGTACACAGGAGAACCAGTCTCTCTGGTATATTGTAGAAGCGAGGACTCGATTCCACCCGCGCCTGTCGCTTTTCTACGCCATTCAACCCACTTTCATCAAAACCGTAAGCCTTCACACTCTTCATTCCTTACCTTATACTACTTAAACTATACAAAACAAATGGAAATTTAAAGTATGAAGTTGAAGAAGAAGCAGTTCTGTAATGGGTTAAAATGGTACAGGACAAAAATCTTCTTCTTTAGCACCACTCATTTTTTTCTCTTCAACAAAAAAATCTATTCAACAAAATTTCTATAGAGTGCATTTTTTTTTCTAGAACCATTGATTTCGTTGTATGGAGGCCCTACTGTATATTATTAATTAAAATAATTTGTTTGTGAATACAATATTAGAGATATTCTTCTCAGGATAATTATCTTTTTTAATCTCATCAACTAACCTGGTCCGTATGCTCCTTGAAGGTATGTAAACAGGACCTGGTGTCTAGCTTCCACAGTTTAACTGTATGGTCGGCACTACTTGAGGCAAAGTATGAATTATCAGGAGAGAAGGCTACACCCAGAACCCACGAAGCATGTCCAGAAAGATTGGCCAGTACATTAGCGTGATTGCTAAAACAGTAAAAAAAATTTTTTTACAAATATTCTGAAAACATTAAATAATATATTAGCTATAGAAGACAAATTAAAACTAATTCAATTAAAATAAACACAAAAAAATGTTAGAGATGAATAAATAAACGTTACTGATTGAGAAAAATGAAAACTCACAAGGGAAAGAAAGAAAAAAGGCAGTAGTAGTAGTAAGTCTTAGTACTAGAAGGGTAGGACGAACCACTTGACCAATTAGGCTTTATTGAGGCCCTAGGGTCATTAAGTCATTAGCCATAGGGTAGAGAGTTCTAGCCACTTTCACACATTATACCTATCTACAAACTACCACTGAAGCAAGTATAGTGTGATCAGTAGTGAGCCATGTAAATCAAAGCACCAATATCAGAGATCTCTTTGTAGGGATCCCTTTGTAGGAGGGTTCCCTCCTGGGATCCCTTTATAGGAGGGTTCCCTCCTGGGATCCCTTTGTAGGAGGGTTCCCTCCTGGGATCCCTTTGTAGGGTTCCCTCCTGGGATCCCTTTGTAGGGTTCCCTCCTGGGGTCCCTTTGTAGGGTTCCCTTGGCCTTGTTCCGATCTGGATTCATAGATGTAGAGGATCTCGGCATGGGATCAAATTCATGACATCCGTTGGCCATCAATGAATCGCCACTGATGTGGCAAGTGTCTAAAGCCAAAAGGCCACGCTGGCTCCCACAGTAAGTGACAACTTGTTACTTTATGTTTGATCGTCCAATAAAATTATCATTACTGTCCCTAAAAAAGTACCACCTTCAATAAAATAAATACAGATTTTATTGCTTTATTGCCCCATTCTAATTTTTTTTTTTTTCCAAATGATTAAGGATTGAAATTATGGTAAAATATTCAAACAAAAATCATGTAAATACTTGGTTAGAGGAACAACTAACGTTATTCTTTTTATTTTGCCAACTACCTCAATCTACTCACTACACAAATAAATAAACTATTATACAGAAAGAGACTTACACATCATAAAGCTTAATGTGTTTATCATCTGAACCGGTGAGAAGGAGGTCTGAGTTAGGTGAGAAGGTTAAGGAGCGCACAGGCATAGCGTGACCTTCTAGTGTATGCACTAACCTCCCCGTTTCTACATCAAAAAGATTGATAAATCCATCTACTGCTCCGCTAGCAATGTACTTTCCATCCGGACTCTAAAATATTACAAAGAGAAACATATTTAGCTAATGGGAATAAGAAGCAAATAGTTTCCATTAATTGCCATTATGTAATGAGAGTGTAAATTACAATGAATTTGGTATAGATCGAAAAAGTAGTTTCGGTACTTACATATGCAATGCTGAGTGTGAATTTTCCCCTGGTGTCAAATGTTTGCTCCTGACTTCCCGTATCTATATTGTACATGTTAATCTTGCCAGAGCTGCTTCCTGATATGACATGTTTATCATCTGGAGAGAAAGCTACAGACCAGAGATCAATTGGTCCACCTTCAATTTTTTTGAGTAAAGCACCGTTTTCACTATCCCAAACTCTAATTGTTGAATCTAGTGAACTGCTAGCTATCTCTAAAATTGTTTAACAAATAATATAAGTAAATGAACAAGTAGATTTACACATTCACTTTTCTATAAGTACATTTAATAATAGATTTATCATGTAAGCAAATTATGATGGGGTCACCAAATTGTCTCTTTAAGTTGGATTTAGGATAAGAAAATACGGTGTGATAAATTTAGACTAAGGAGTACTCAAGTTGTGAATTGGAGACATTCTGGGCTGAGTACTTAAAAAGGAACATTGGAAACAGACACTTAGGTTATTAAAGCAGAAGGTCCTATAGAACTTTCTTATATCTTGGCTCACATCACATCATATGGAAACAACACACTCACAGGTGTTATTTATCAAGCAATTTTAAGACTTTAGTATTGTAAACAATTAATTAAATTGTTGATACTAATTTAATGAGATAAACCCTTGTAATTCTCTTATATAAGTATTTATAAGTATGTATACTTCAAATCAGCAATGTAATACCGTGTTTTTGCACACTGCAATAAGGTACACAATTTGTGTTAGTGAGAGACACCAAGGGATATGCCACGCAAGGAACTGTTCCAACATTACACTATACGTCACAAACAGTTCCTATGTGTCACGCTTGCGAGGCACATCCCTTGGTGTCTCTCACTAACACAAATTGTGTACCTTATTGCAGCGTGCAAAAACACGGTATTTCATTGCTGATTTGTTTCGCCAGCCAAGCAAGAATGGTGGTGTGAGAGCACGCTCATCTCTGATAAAGCCCTATACCTGATCTTCTTGAGTTGGTATAGGTCCAGAGTTGGGTGGGCATCGACGGGCCTCTGATGAGTCGGACGCGACGAAACGATGCAGGACATGGCGTAATGCCGAGCCAACATCTTTGTGACGTATAGTCTAATGTTGGAACAGTTTCTATGTGTCACGCTTGCGTGGCACATCCCTTGGTGTCTCTCACTAACACAAATTGTGTAAGTATTTATATATTCAAAATGGTGTTAAATATTAGAGTTGTCAAATTTCCAATAAAGTTGCACTAATACACCATTAATTTAAATTTATAAAAAAAGGAATTGTTATATGTTTAATGACTGTGATAATTGTTTTTGCAGATTAATAAATCATGACAGAAAATTACCTTTAATAGGGTCGAAACGTCTCATTTGCAAAATTAATTTCGTCCATTATTACACCTTTTCAGCCATCTAATACTTAAATTACTTATAAACGAACTTTATTATTATATCAAAAATATGATTGGTTATAAGCTGGTACTTCCTTAGATTGTTACTCTCCTATGTTTTTTGAGAATATAAATAACAGACTAAATAACTATTTAAACAAAGGGAGGTTTAGTCCAATGCACTTTGGGACAAAGGAATATCACAATTCTGCTTATATAAGGGGAGTAACAGTCTAAGGAAGAACATTCCGTACACCTTCTTGAGATTGTTACTCCTCTCTGTTTTTGTTATAAGGGGAGTAACAATCTAAAAAAGTGCCTCTGAGCTTACCAAAGGTAATGGATGTACATAAACTTTTATTAACACCTAAATCTTAAGTACTCATTTGATTGCGAAGAATCCGATAAAAAACCTAAATCGTCTGGGCTAATTTAAAATTGCTTAATTGATCCTTTATATTCATGTAAAAAATATATTTAAAGGGGGGGGGGCTTAAATAACACAGAAAATTATGAAAAAAAATCATTAAAGTATGTGAGGAAGCTCCACACTAATTGAAAAACTATTTTTAAGCAACCAAATAACTAATTAATTCAAAATTAATATTTGAAGCATTATTATTACATTGGGTAGAACTACACTATATGGGGCCCTTACCCGATATCACAAGTTGGTACTATCGGTTATAATGACATTATATATCGATATATCTAAATAATGCATGATTTGCGAAATGTTACACGTTTTAACAAAATGTGTTTGAATTCAATTTTGTTATCCTTAACTTTGTATGGCTTAGAATTTTCAATGGCCGCTCTGCACCGCTTTGCGGTGTTCGACTCATCTCCTCAAGAAAAACAACCCTTCTGCATATTGACCAGGTAGAGGTACAAATCGAAGTACAAAAGAGTTTAACAGACAAGACATATCGATAAATAAAGTCTCGAAAGAGGTTGATAGTGAGATAACATGTTATCAGAAGGGACGCACACTGTAGTTCAACCTTAAATTGTAATAATATTTAAGAATGATATCTCACTGGTAGAATCGGAGTTGGTATCGAGAGAGACTATTCCAAATGAGTGACCCGTACACTCAAATTTCTCAACTAGTGAGTCTCCTTTACATTTCCAAGTTTTTATAGCATTATCCATAGAACCTGTTACTACAAAATCTTCTGTTATTGTCTCAACGGCTTCTTCTTTTTCCTTATCTCTGAAACAATAAAATAACAAAATAAATTTAGGTAAATAGGAAGAATTGCAACAGAGTTAAAAAGTATCTTAAGAAATAACTCAACTCTTGGGGTTACAAAACGCAATACTCATTTCTAATATAAATATAATCAATAAAAATAAATTTACAACAGAAATGAAAAGGTTGCAATTAGCAAGTTAGACATATGGATTGTGGATAGAGGTGACTTCGTTTGTAATATTGATATATCCAGTTAAGACAATGGTAAACACTTATCTAGTATATAGAAATGATAACCCTTTCATTGAGTTAACTGTTTGTTAGTCAAAGGTATAAAATAAATTCTATACTGAGGAAATAGTGTTATTTAGTCTTGACAATATAGTAGAACTTTAAAAATCTGAACAACATTGGGGTAAAAAAAGGTAAAATGAAGATCAATGTATTACGTAGTATTGTAAAACAAGAATGAATTTGTGTGACATGTTAATACATACAAGTAAATAATTGTTCATGTAATAGAATTTCTGTGTCCAGTAGTTTCTGGTAGTGGTGAAAAAAATCTTTAATTTTTATCAAAAAAGATTGGACAATGTTATTTATAACATATTCTTGATCTCTTTTTGTAACAAAAATACCTTGTCGAACGAAGGAATAAACCTATAAACTATACTAGGGTTGGGACATCAATGTCGATGTATATCGAAAATATTGATATATCGTATGCTGAAATATCGATAGTTGATATCAATGTTATTTAGGATTTTTTTAAGAGGATGGATTAATTATAAAACCCTCCTGGATCCACAGGACGCTCTAAAATGAATCCTATCCTTAACAGGTATATAGTTAAGCATTTAATTACAAGGCGGGCAGGCTTTTGAAGACAAAATTAAAATAAAAATAGTTCTCAGTAATCAGCCTGTGGAGTTTTAAAATCAAAGTTTTTAGTGAATTTTCGAATAAAAAAAAACGATTTTATAATTCAAAGTAAATAAAATTTTTAAAACGAACATATATTAATTATTTAAGCGGCTTCATTTGATTATTTAAGAGTAAAATGAAATAGGAAATAATAAGAAAAAATCAGGTGAGAAGTCATTTCTTTTGTTTAAAGAAGCATTTACGGTCATATTTTCTTAGACATGTAGGCAATGTTACGATTTTTTTTTTTAATTTATAGACTTTTAATGAAGTTGGGAAAATCAGAAGGTAATTGCAATACGCACCCCTATTTTACAAGAAAAAAAATGTAGAAATCGTGAGTATTATAAAGGGGATTTTACGGTAATAAAAAAAATGCAATAAAGCTTCAAGTAAAACACCTCCAACAAATTGGAGTCATAAATAGCCTGGGCTGTGTTCTTTTTGTAATTGGAACTGCTTTGAACCCTTGGGTATTACCCAATAAGGTTTGAATGGTCTGAATTTGAAAAGCTGTAAGGCACTGCCTCATTTCCGACGATCACCAGAAAGGTAAGTAATATAAAAGAGAAATAAATTAAAAATTCAGTAGGAGGCGAGGCATTATTTTAAAAAAAATCTCAGGTAAAACTGAAGAATATGATACGGTCTATAGAAAAAATGGCGGGGCCTCACTTTAACGTATTTTTTTGACAAAGGGATATCAACTCTCCTAAGAACAAATCATACATATATAATTTCTCAAATGTTTTATAACACACAAATGTACTGTTAGACAAAGGAATATTATCTCTCAAGTGTACAAGCTAAGCAAAGTTGTGCCGCCAAGCGAATCTCGACCGTATCATCTCCTTCAGTTCAGCCAAATCTCAAGTACCTCAACCAACTCCATGATATGAAACATTCAAGAAATGTAATTTCTGTTGTTTTTCTGAAATATAATTACACTTACTCTTCATTGTTTTCGGGGTCAGCGTCGCCGTTAGAAGGAGCTGGTATTTTCCTTGTGGCTCGTCCCCAAGCACAGCACCATATGCTGTCTTCATGGGCTAATTCAATTCTCTGGTCTAACTTATACTGAAATACCACCAAAAATACAATTAGGATAAAGCATACTGCTCAAAATCGAACTATAATTTCATTCTTGAGGAAAATTTGTACAAAACGTAGTCAGAATCACAAAAAAGATAATCCACAGTTAATTTCAAGTAGGTAAATATTATTTTAGCCATTCGCAAAGAAAAACATACCAAGAATTAAAAGAGGACGTTAAATCAATATATATAATTAAGAATAAACAGTATATATACAAAAACGGTTGTAATTAAAAGAAGGGCAAAGAAAAAGTATTTGTCAATTAAAATAAAAACTTACCATGATAAAATCATGAAAAAATGGGAACACGTAAGATTACTAAGTGTCTAACTATGTACACAAATAAATATCATATAAAAGTTTACAAAACTGAAATCAGAAGCAACTTCATTACACAAATATTACAAAAATTCCGGCAAATATACAACAATTTAGAAAATTTTTAGATTTGTTTATAAAATGCTGCTGGTTACTGTAGCCTTGTGGTCGGCAAAAACTAAGCGCTTTCATTTTTTAATCAGCTTACTACCTTTTTCATAAACATTAGCTTTTGTGGTACATTGATTCCGAACATAGAGAATAAAGGCGGGGGTTACCCTGAACACGAATCGTTTACGAATTTGAATTCATCCGGATAATAAATACACAAATTAATTAGATAGCCTGCCGACATTTCTTTCGACAATCATTTGATGTGACCGAAACATTTTGTTTTTTCATCAATTTTTGTACGGATTTTCAGCTCTACAAGTAGTTTATACTTCATAGCTTTTCTGTATCCAGTATTTCAGTGTGTAGTGTTTAACACAAAGAGGCTGTCGGTAGAGCAGTTCTCCTATAAATAAGTTAAAAGCAGCGGGCGTGGTCTCAGATAAGATGGATTTCAAACTTTTTCAATTCCCGGACTCCCTCCCTCAAGTTCCAACATCGCCATATTAAATGGGTAGCTGCTTATGCTTATATGATAAGTGGCAACTAACTTGTTTTCTAATGTCAACTGCAAAGTTTATACAGCTGTCGGAACGACTCACTTATTTTGGAGTTCATTTAGGGGTCAAATTTTGACAATTTAGTGTAAAATAATTTCAAGATAAAAAGAACTTTTTATATACTACGTTTTTAAATTTTCTTTTGAATCGTATGTAATGTTGATAATATAATTGCTATTGTTATATAATATATAATGTTAGTGAAAAAAAAAAATAGTTCCGAATTTATTTACTTCACATAAATGACAACCATCTAGAGAGCTGATCTTAAACCTATAAAAGGACAAATCTTTGTACAACGGATCTCCCCAACACCAAATCTAAACCGTGCCATCGATATATTTGAAATAATATAAATAATATAATCGATAAATAATATAATCGATATTTCCTGTTCTGTTGTCAATCAATGTTTATCTATCACAAATTTGAGACCCGTCAAAATGAAAATTGCAAATACTATAGGATATGTCAAAACAAATAAAATAACTTGCGGATTTTTTCCGAACTAACTTTCCGTACAGCAAAATTTGCTGAAAACCAATTAAATTCTGCTGAAAGATGGCTAAAAGTATTAAAATAATGCATTGTCATCGTGTTCTGAGCTATGCTAAAAGTTTCAAATGTCTAGCTATTCAGGAAGTTAGTTAGAAATCGATTGCCAGATTTGTACCGGACAAACAAACAAACAAACAAACAAGAAAGCAAGCTAATAAAAACGTAGTAAAATAGCATAAAAATGTGTTTTTTCCATTTTACCCCCCTCTTATATGGAAATATGATAAAAGTGTACATAGCAACAATTACTGTACTCTTCAAGAGCTTTCCAACGACATGCATCTTGAAGGGTAAATACTATTTTGACTTTTGTATCTGTATCCCGTACCCTTGTGTACCAAAAATAATTTATTTTCACCCATCCAAATTCTAAACAAATAATATGTGTGAGGCTCTCACGCATTAGAAGTGAAACTTAAGTTCTAGAATGCATTGCTCTCTTTCATTTTTTGACGAATTTATTATTTATTATTTCAGGATTAAGAAATGTTTATGGGAAATTTAATTAAAAATATATTTACATATATATATATATATATATATATATATATATATATATATATATATATATATATATATATATATATATATATATATATATATATATATATTGCTACGCTTAGGCAACCACATTTATTCCAATAAAAATAAATGTTTGTTTTGATTTGCTGGTCTTTAAATAGATATAATACAATTAATCTGTAAAAATGTTACACTTGGACGAGTCTCGAATCGCAAACTTCGTTACACGATGTCACTTTATGAAAAAATTCACTCTACCGCCGCCAAAGAAGTTTCACTTCAAAAATTTCGTATATTATCATAAGCCAATAATACGCAGATTTCTTTGAAAATTCGCTCATTAAGTCATGACTGGACTTTTTTTTATAATTATGCTCTTTTGGATGTATTTATATGTTTATGGTCCGGTTCACTGGCAAAAAAAAAATACTTTATCAGAACTTTGTTTATATATTTTGAGAATATCAGACCCTTAAGATAGTTCAAAGTAGGCTTTTTAGCATTTTAAAAAGCACCACCAATATGTACTAATACTAAACAATACTGTGTTGCCTACGGACCCTCGATGAGTGCTCACTAGCACACATTTGACCTGTTTATTTTTTAATAGTTTTATTATTTTTACAAATATTATGTTATAATTGCAGTAAGAAGAACATTTAAATTGATTTATATAAATTTTTTTTTTAAATACTACTCAGAAAATTTAAGAACTACTGCAGGAACATCTATATACGTTTGACAAGATAAGAACATATTTATAAATATTTAAGAAATCTACTTTTCTATTTAAGAAAGTCACTCTCTAATTGTTCTAACTTTATGGATAAACTCAGTTCGTTCAGCCTTACAGAAGCTTTAGTTGTTACTAATTTGAGATACCTTTTGTTATCACTTTCTCCTAGGACTCCAAAATTACTTCTCCCAATGCATGATGTACAATGTTTCAAGTCCAACTCAATTTCTCTCTCCAACTCGAATCTCTTACACACTTGAGGCCAATTATGGGCTTTGAGCACACATAAAGGGTCCGAGTTCGTTAACAATGATAATTGGCCGCCATATCAAGATGGCGACCATCATGGGCACCCATATGAATTTTTTTTTGGGGGGTACCGCCACCGGGGAGGGATTAGGTTTTTAGGCCTCCCTTGGAGATTTTAGGCAATGAAAAACGTGTTTGGAGGCCCTAAAAATAGAACTTCCAGTTCAGTGTGGTAGGTCAAAATATTAAAATTAAGTAAATTTTTTGGTTTCCTTTGAATTTTTAAAATTTAGTTAAGTGGAGTTTGATTCATTACTACTGAGCAAGAACAGATACAGCTATAGTTTGCATAAAGTTATAATGAAAATCAGACAGTGTCAAATGTTAAAAGGTATATACTCGTACTTAGTGCATCTATAGAGGACAGGACAAATTGACTATTTCAATCTAATTTATATAGGTGTAAAAAACGTTAGCTGCATTTTTATTTCTCTTTATGATTTCTTTTTTTGATATGTTTTTCGGACCAGTTAGGGTAATGTGATCCTAAGTTTGCAGCTTCGAAAAACCTGTGCTAGCTGCTTTATAAAACTGAAGAAAATTGGACTTTTTTCAGTTTTTGCCATCATATTAATGTGTTTTTCGATATTATTTGTTATTACTATTTTTAAAGTACAGTAAATTTGCAGCAGCATAAGCCCAACTACAGCTCTGCACATATAATACTGTCCGAGATATGGCACGTCAAAAATAGACAAAAAATTTTGTTTTGCTCTCGTTTCGGGTCGAATATCGGCTTATCACCGCTCACTACGTAAAAATTGTAGGAAATGAAAGTTGTAGTAAATTTAATTGGCTTTTATAGAAACAAAAAACGAAGCCCGTAGACAAAATAGTTCTGTTGCTATTGTAAAAAAATCAAAAATTCTTATTTTTTTTATAAAATGAGCCTAAACCACTTCTAATAACAAGTTGCATATTTCTTTCATCGAATGCCCAAGACTTGATATTATATGTGGTTTAGGTTCATTTCTTAAAAAATACAATTTTTTGTTTCTTTTACGATAGCAACAAAACTTTTTATCTAATGGCTTCATTTTTTGCTTGCATAAAATTTACAACTTCTTTTCTTATGACTTTTCTCGTAGGCGAGAGGTTTTATGCCGACATTCGGCCCAAAACGAGAGTAATAATAAAAATATGCAATTTTTTTTTGGAAGAAATAGTAAATTTTTGAATTGTAATATCTCGGAAACTATTGGACGTACAGAGTTGCCGATGAACGTAAAAGAAAGCCAATTAAATTTACCACGACTTTATTTCTTATGACTTTTTTCGTAGGTGAGCGGTTTTATGGCCCTAAATGAGAGCAATACATAAAATTTCCATTTTTTGAAATTATTTTCAATTTTTGAAGTGTCATATCTCGGAAACTATTAGACATACAGAGTTGCCGTTGGACAAATTGTTGTAAATCTATTGTACTGTAAAAATATTAAGAACAACTAACATCAAACGACGCATAGTTTACGAGGTATATAGGAACAACCAAAAAAGTTAGATTATTTTCAGTTTTTCATGTATTACGCAGCTAGCTCAAGTTTTTCGAAGCTGCAAACTTATAGGATCACACTACCTACATCACGCTTTGCGAATTTAATGTCTAATTTGACAGGCCTAATATATAATAAAAGAAATCATAAACACTTTATACGATTACTTTAAAAAAAATCGGTCCGAGCAACTCAGACAAACTTTCTTATGTACGAGTTTATAATTACTTAGCCATGTATTTTCCATTTATTAGTTTTCGTATGTACATTTAATTATTACTGAACATAAAATAAAAATTTATCATAAAATAACTTCTCCTGGGCGGGGAATCGAACCCGGGCTCTCTCCGTCCGCGTTTTAAGCTATTTTCTCACGAACTAGATTTTTCCCGGGAAAACGGCTTATATCGTTAGATTCGTATTTAAATGGACTACATTTTAGAATTTGTTTAATCAAAATCTTCGAAACCGTTTTCGAGAAATAATATTTTTTCAGGCTTTTTCAGAGTTTTTGGGGGGTAGCGCTAGCTTATTAGTAAACTTTTGAACCATTTATTATAATGACATGAAACAAACACACGGGGGGGGGGGGCATTTTTTCTTAAAAATGTGCGACGTATGAACAATTCCTTAAAAAAGGTTTTTTAACAAAGGATAACTATGAATTATTATAGATTTTTTCCTTTGATTTGTTAATCAAATGGTGTTGGGGGGGGGGGGGTATACACGAAAAATGCAATATGCAAGGGTACATGGCACAAAGATGAGTTGGACCAAAAACGGAACTACCTAAATATATATATATATTTTTGTACTCAGGGCGTTCTTCTCTATAACACCCTAAATAACGCATTAACCTTAAAAACCTTTCAATTCATTAAACTTTAAACTCTTAGTTTATAAGGGGTGATTTTTTGGAGTATCCCTATAATTTTCCTTTCTTTGGATTATTACACTTAACATAAGGAGAAAGTTTCCAATTTTTGTGCCGGGTAATTTCGGATTAGGTGTGCTACAGACAGACAAGCGCAGGTGTGTATAAGGGTCCTTGTTTTTTCCTACCGACCCTAAAAAGGTGATGTAAGGACCAATTCTATGTGACAAAAAGTAACTGTTCAAAACTTAATTGGTTGACGAGTCCATTCCAACATACGACTTACTCATTAACAACGAAGTGGGTAATTCTTCAGATTGTTACTCCCCTGTTTTTTTTTTTTTTAGAATATAAATGGATTTAATTGTTAATACATTCCTTTGTCTAAATAACTGTTAAGACAAAGGGGTGTTTATAGTCCAATGAACTTTAGGACAAAGGGATATCACACTTCTGTTCTAATAAGGGGAGTAACAGTCTAAAGAAGAACATTCCATACACCTTCTTTAGATTGTGATATTCCCTTGTTTTTTTTTAATATGGGGGGTAACATTCTAAAGAAGTGCAACAAAGTGAGCTGACAGCGAGGAATTAATTGTATAAACACATTTCTTTTTCTCATATTTTTAATTAAATCTATAATGAATAAATATAAAATTGCTTTTTACAACATAAACTAAAAATCACACATAATAATAATAAAAGAAATACATATAAATTGGTGTTTTATCTTTTTTTTCTTTTTAATACATTTCGAAAATTTCATAATTTTAAGTAATAAAAATACAAAATATTGTCTAATATTACATTGCAGTATAACGATATGTGAATTTATATAATATTACATCGGGAAAACCAAAAATAATATTTGTACTTATTGAAGCTACTTTAAAAAAATAACTGGTGTTTAAAAATAATATTTAAATGTGAAAAATATACATCTTGAACTCTAATTATTATATAATTTTAAAAAGAATTATACAAAATAACAAAAAACTTAAAGCTAAATTGATTTTAAAGCTGAAATTATATTCTATTAGTTTGATACGATTTTGAAAATCGGTAGGTCTTACTCTTCACTATTTTTTATTTTTTATTGTTGTACATTTTCTTTTAATCAAAGAAATATAATCTAAATTTAAATACCTGTAACTAACTAAAATAAGTGGCTAAAGTGGTATTGTAATATAGTTTTTAAGTATAATTGAAACCTGCTATTGTTAATGTAAATGGCTGTTAGGTTAAATTAGGTTCAATCTTTAATCTTAGCTAATAAGTCGTATTTTATATAGTTTTGTTAGGAAAATGCGAATTTCTCGCATGGAAAGAGTTATAGATGAAAATTTGCATTTAGCTATTGTCCATCATAATTTAACACACACGAAGATGATTAAAAATAGTGATATAGCCTCTTTAAACAAGATAGTACGTCGTAAAACAATTTATTGCTCTTTAGTAGAAAGACTATAATTATACTATGTACCGAGAAAATATTCCGTTTTTTATTTGCCAATTACAAGATTGAAGATTGGAGTAAAACCATTCCAGACTGCCGAACCGAAAAGAGGAAACGAGCCAAGCATTGGTCTCTGCGCATGCCGCATGCCGTCTGAGATGCGCAGGCGCACTTTAGATGGGCATTGGGCATGCGCAGTTCGGTTCGGCAGTCTGGATTACGATTTAAGTCTAACTACAAGCTTTTTTTTGAATATCTATGGATAAAAAAAATCCTTCATACTACGTATCACAAATGAATATAGTTATATACAAGTAAGTTGATATTTTTATAGACCTAAGTCTACTTGCTCCGAGATCTTTATTTTTCTTGGATATCATTTGTTATCCTGTCAGAGCTGCTGGTCTTATTAATCTTTGGTCAAGTTTAAGCTGGTAGGATCTCGTCGTAAGGTATGCTTTTAAGTACTTGATTACCTAGCTGAATAGCAAAGGCTTCGGATGTCTCTTCAATAATAGGAGTAATGACATCCATCACTTGTTTCTTGTTTTGGTTGTAGAAATTCACAGCCGTTGTTGCTGTAAAAAATTAACAAGGTCATTAGATTTTGTAGGTAATCAAGATGGTCGTTCAGCGTAATATTGTTCTTAAACATTACAAATATTTGGTATCAAATTATTGTTGCATACAAACAAATTGCACGTTAAATATTAATGCGGAGATACACATGCCTGTAGCTTGAACAAAAGCATGCTAGCGACTTGCACGTGCAAGCTATTTGCACGTGGATATGTTAAATGACATGCCTGTAGCTGGCAAGCAAGCAGGTAAAAGCTTAATAAAAATTCTTGGTATGCTAGTTACTGGCAAATTCCCTCTTTTGGCATGCAAGCTACTTCCCCAATTTGACGGCATGTGTATTTCCGCTTTAACGTGCAATTTGTTTGTATGCAGCAATAATTTGTTACCAAATATTTGTTTAACAATTTGTTCAAACAGTAAATCTTAAAAATCAAAATACTCAACCCACATAGCTTCCTCGCATTCTATTTTGTTTACTTTAATGATTTTGTACTATTAAAACCTATTATTGTAAAATTTATTTAATTTTCCCCCGTTTTTTAAAACTGTCAAAATTGTGTGGATTTTTTTTTTTTTTTTAACATTAATTATTATAATATGAATTTAGCAAAATTTAAGGAGCGCAGACGGTTGAAATTAATCTGGGGCCATCTGCAGGCTACTTTCGACGATCCATCCAAATTTCATAAAAATCAGATACATGCTTTTGATGATGTAGGTGTAAATACATGTATGTTTGTGCGCGTGTGGAAGAGAAAAAAAAATCGCAGAAGGTTGAAACTTATATGGGACCAACAATGGGCTAATTATGACATATACTATCCAAATTTCAATAAAATCAGATGAGTAGTTTTCAAGATATGTTGGGTCGCAAAAATTGAGCGACAGACCGACAGACCAAAAATGTTCCCTGATGTCTGAAACGGATTTCTGTCTTGGAATTTTTAAAATAATAATAATAATTGAAAAATTCGTTCTTCGGAACGATCACATAGCTTCCGTAAGCTCGGAAGCAAAATCTTCACAGTAATGTAAATATTGACTCACCCTCAAGCTTTGGTTGTATCATACAACTGTTTCACAGGTCTAACCTTTCGAGTGTAAGAATTTTAATGTAGGGACCAAGGACGTTTATATATTTTAAAGCATCAATTGTACTTACTAAGTAGTTTATTGTTGCCGTCTCCGTCGGTGTTCTTGATATTGATAATGGGATCTCCATTGACTCTAACCTTGACTTTAATATCTTTGATTACTAGGTGCTTAACTCCCTTGGTGTTAGTTGCGACGTCTCCAGAAGCCTTGTAGTCCGCTACTACGTCACCTGAAAGAAATCGCAAGTCAGCATTTAGATGTATCCCTAATTTTTTCGGACTTATATATTACTAAAAAAAACAACAACACTGTATTTAATTGAAACTATGTAGGTTAGGTATACCTGATCACGAAGTAGGTACCTATAAAAATTAACTTAAAAAACTTTAGTTTTAATTTTTGATATGCTTCTCACCTTTACTGCAACCTCACTATAACTACAAATTAATTTTAGACGAATAAGTAAATTACAATGAATTATTATTTCTTACTGATATTGCCAATGAAGTGACCCCTTCCTTTAACTGGGATGAGGAGTACTCGGCCGTCAACATCATAATCTGCTTCAACATAGAGCAGAGGTAATCTCAATCTTCCTTCAACTGTGTTCTTTTCGAAATCAGGCCTGCCAAAATAGATGTTATAATATAAAATTAGGAATTAATTTAAAAAATAGATGTTTTTTATATTGATTAGTTTCATTAACTGGTAAGTTTTTGAAGTGAAACTTTTTTGGTGGCGGTAGAGTGAATTTTTTTATATAGTGACATCGTGTAACGAAGTTTGCGATTCGAGACTCGTCCAAGTGTAACATTTTTACAGATTAATTGTATTATATCTATTTAAAGACCAGCAAATCAAAACAAACATTTATTTTTATTGGAATAAATGTGGTTGCCTTAGCGTAGCAATATATTTTTTTTTTCATTTAAATTTCCCATAACCATTTCTTAATCCAGAAATAATAAATTCAGAAACAAAAAATGAAAGAGAGCAATGCATTCTAGAACTTAAGTTTCACTTCTAATGCGTGAGAGCATCACACATATTTTTATTTATTAGAGTCATAGGTTGTTTATAGATTGGTAGATCTGTTTATATATTTTTTTGAAATGTATTTATTGTTATTGGACAACACTGTCTTTACCATATAGACTATAGAGTTTATAAGTCAAAAGCACAATTCCAATTTCACATCAATATACTTTTGAAATTATTTTAAATATCAAAGGTTCATGAAGGAAATGAAGCAATTAAATAATATTTTAGGGCTAATTTGTTGATTTATCAATAAAATAAGTTTTGGTTGATTCCGAAAAATAATGATACTGACTTCATTTTTTCAATGATAAAGTTGGATCCTCCGAAGGCTTTGACGTCCTTGAGTATTGCTTTTAACTTAATATTCTCTTGATCTCGGTCAATCTGAAGCTGGGGTATACTTAGAGGTTCTAGAGCTGGCATCTTCAGTTTGGGGATACCTATAACAGACACAACATATTATAAGAATAATAGTTAAAGAATAACTGCCTGTGACCGCCACATGCCACCAAGATTTATTCCTTATTATTGTTTCTCAAGCTATGTTCCCGAGGTCTTTGACTTGGCGAGCTTGACTCGAAGTGTGTCATACCTCGAGTCGTGGGAACGTACTAGGCTCGATATAGCTCGACCTTTCCTGTTAAGGATTCGATGGACCACAAGTCTACGAGCACGAGCCTTCTTCAGGCACTTCTTCTTAGAGGCTCGCCAAGTCATGGGAACCAGCTTCAGTCGTAAAGGAACATTAGAATGCTTTTGATTGACATACTTTTGGCATTACACAAGAATACCCTTTTATTTCGGCACTTCTTTTTTGGGGTTGTTACTCCCCTTATAAAAAACCAGAGGGGAGTAACAATCTAAAGAAGGTGTACGGAATGCTCTTTTTTAGACTGTTACTCCCCTCACCAAAACAGAATTGGGATATTCCTTTCATTCCTTTGTCCCATAGTACATTGGACTAAAAATCCCTTTTTCTTAATAGTAATTTAGTCAAAGTCATTTTTATTCTAAAATAACATAGGCGAGTAACAATCTAAAGAAGTAACTTTATTTCTGTAACATTATATCCTAGTAAATAATGTCAATATAAATGTTGACTTGAAATGTCGAGATTGAATTAAATATTTATCTATATATCTTTTTTTGTTAAAAAGACTATTAATTTAACTGTCGCACAGAATTGCCGAATTATATAAGTGGTTTCTTTGTTTGTCCCTTTTGTAAATAACTCTGTTTTAGTGTGGGTCGTTAAGGGAAAGTAATTTAACTAAACTATTCCATCTTCGTTGATGACTTTTCGGCTATATTTCGCCTCTACCGAGGTATATACGTGCCGGTAATGCATAGTAGTCAATTACATATTAAACATGAGTTAGTCGTAATCGTCCAATGAAATTGGATTTGTCTTGTATTATATGTTTTCCTTTTTACTAACAACATCTAGAACATCTATTTTACTTTAATTAATAAAAATAATTTAACACAACAAATTGGTTTTATATATTTTAAACAATGACAGACGTAAACTGATGTTTAAAAATATATACAGTGTGTCCCAAGATAAAGTATCCGAGAGGAAAAATTTTCTTATTGTTGGGTTTTAAAAAAAAGTCATTCTTGATAAAAACTCCTGCTTGTTCTTAAACCTCTAAAAATGATTAAATTTTCTGGATTTTGTGTACAGGGTGTTTTATTTTTTGAATACTTCAAAATATGACCAAGAGTAAACTACCCTTATTTTTGATGGTATCGAAAAATGTTATTTAGACAAGTGGTTCAGAATTGCAAAAAACGTATAAATATTATATATTATTTTATTTTATGAATTATTAAATTTTAGTTAATTTTCTGAAATATTAAATTTTAGTTTGTTTTCTAAAAATAAGCAATAAGCTAACTACAATAAGTAGTTCTCTTCGGATTTTTGTAATTATCAAGTGTGAGAAGAAACCAGTGGATAATAGCTTGGAAGAATTAAAGGAAAGAATTAAACAGGCCACTGCCGATTTTCTCCTTGAGCAAGTTCACAAGGCTTGTAAAGAATTCATAAATAGAATCAAAATTTGCGCAGAAGTAGGTGGCAATACATTTGAAAAACCATTTCTGTAATTTTATTTTTCAACTCTGTTGATTTTTTGTGATACAAATAGATGTCAAGATTAGAATTATTAATTACTTTTGATGATTTGTGAAATAGATGTGTAGAAGTTGTTAGTAAAAAGGAAAAAAATGTACAATACAAGACAAATCCAATTTCATTGGACGATTACGACCAGCTCATGTTTAATATGTAATTGACTATTCTGAAGTACCGAGGCATATATACTTGCTATGCCTCGGTGGAGGCGAAATATAGCCGAAAGTTCATCAACGAAAATGAAATATTTTAGTTTAATTACTCACCCTTAATGACCCTCACCAAAACAGACTGAATTATATATTTTCCTAGTTAAAGAATAAATGAATAAATAATTGTCAATAGTTTTGTGTTTATGTTGAAACGAATAATATTTTAAATACGACGTAATTCTGACAGAATAAGGTTAAAAGAAGATTAAAATAAGCACAATGCAGTGAGCACAATGTAGTTAGCACAATTTAGTACTAAACTGAATTGTATCTGACGGATGTAAAGAAATGCATGAACGAGATTAAACTGAATAGTTTTACCTTGAGCTAAGTAGGGCCTGGCCTTCTCGAAACTGTCTTTGGCACATTGTTCAAAATTTGGATCACTCTGCTTGCACACCTGGATATAACTAGCTGTAATAACAGATAACAGAAATTAATTAAGCATAAATATAGAGATAGAGGAACAAATTAAAAATATCGGACACAGAACGTCTCGAAACATTTCTTTTCCAAACCTAATTCTGTAAATCACAAAAGCATTTTTTTAGCATGTGAATTATAATTTTGTTTGTCTGTTCGGTATTTAAAAAATCTAAACAAACTCTTTCTTATGTAAAAATCAAAAGGCGATATTTTCAAAATGGCGGTAGATATTAGGTTAAAATAATATGGAGGACTTATTTATCATATATAGTCCAGGAGATAGCGTGCAAAAAAGTGTCTGACTAACATCAATCTAGAATTTTGTGTATAAGTAAATGTTTTGGTGCCTTTTAAGAATATGTGGTCTACTAACTAAGTTAGTACCTACTCAGGATCATGAAAATCGCATTGTCCACCAAAAAGGGCAGAACATGGCCGCTCTCCACTGGTTTTTTTTTTGTTGAATAAGTATAGTTCCCTTTTCTTGTTACTACTACGAATACCAAACAGGCGACACATATTCTTACATATTCACATATTCTTAAAAAGCACTAAAGATTATCTTGTTCACAAAATTCTAGCTTGATGTTAGTCAGATACTTTTTTGCACGCTGTCTCCTGGACTTAAGGGAAAGGTACGATTGGTGCGGTTTTCAGCTCAATCGGATGAATAGTTCAGAAATGATTTGGATTTTCAAAGTTCAAAAGGTCGATATTTTCAAAATGGTGGTAGATATCAAAACGATATTTTGTGGAAATGTTTGTCTTATAAAGAGGTATAATTGGTACAAATTTTTGCGTAATTAAAAATGTTTCGATTTTGTACGAATTTTTGCTAACAGCAAAATGGGTTAATAAATAAAAGTCTTAAATTTATAATTTTATGGGCAGCACAACTACATATAAGGAATGATTTTTGTATCAAATTTCAACTCTCTAGCTTAAAAACTGTTGGAGGTATGTGTCACACAGACAGACATCCAGCTAAAAACCACTCAAATCGTCTTAAATACATCCAAAACGGATAATTCCAAATGAAGTTTCGGTTTTGGATTTTTTGGGTGAAATCAATACTTTTCCTTTATAGTAAGGAAAAGTAAAAAGAGCATAATTAATAGATGGATTAGGTGTATTAATTAACAATTATTATCTTTCTATCGTGAGACGTTTCGACCCTTTATAGGGTCATCCTCAGTCACAGTAATTTATTCTAAAATAAAAATAAGATTAAATTAACATTTTTTTCAGTTCCCTTATAACAATAATTTAAAAAGCAAATGCATACTAAAAACAAAAAAATCGGTCCGAGACAACTCAGACAAACTTTCTCATATTCGACTTTATAATTACTTAGCCCAGTGTTTTCCATTTATTAGTTTTCGTATGTACATTTAAATATTATTGAACATTTCATCAAAGTGTATCATAAAAATAACTTCTCACCGGCGGGGAATCGAACCCAGGCTCTCGAGTTTTAAACTATTTTCTCAGGAACTAGATTTTTCCCGGGAAAACGGCTTATGTCGATAGATTCGTATTCAAATGAGCTAAAATTCATTTCTCGATTTCGCCTCGGGGTATGATTTTTTTGAAAATGTATGCCAAATTTCGTCAAAATTGGCTCAATAGTTTAGGCTCCAGGCGTCTGCACAGACGACAGACAGACATTTTTTAAAAACCACTTTTTTGGACTCAGGGGACCTCAAAACGTGTAAATCCATCAAAATCTCAAAATCGAATTTTCGCGCCATTACAGTACTTTCTTTTTATATGAGAAAGTAAAAAGTGTTAATCTCAACGTTTTACTTAATTAATAGACGTAGGGATGTGTGATGGACCACTTAGGTGTGAAAAATTACGATTAAATCATTTTAATTAATTAATAGATGGATTAGGTGTAATAATTAATATTAATTAATAGAGTAAAGTAGTTTGAAATATACAAAAAATATCAATACAATCGTAGATTAGATGCAATCTCTCAACAGATTTCTTTAAAACAATATTACTTCTTTACTTTAAAAACGTTGGTTCCGTAATATATCTAATATAGTTAAATTATTACTTTTGATCGAACATTTTAATTTGAAAGTGTGGGTTCTAGTGAACCATTCATTTCACTTCCTTGTTGCTTCTAGATGCACTGAATAAGATTTTTATGACTTAAATGATTCATGACGCAAGAGAAACTATTACACAAAATACATCATACTTTATAAGTTTAGAAATATTATTAAATAAAGTACGTATTTCATTTAATATGAAAAATGTAATTATGTTTAATAAAAAATAAAAAAATCACAAAGGATATCAGTTACAGAGATCTGTACAAGAAGGAAGAAATGTACTTTACGTAAGAGTAAACTTTGCAAGCTTACGGGTCGCGGCCCCGAGACAGTATTTCTGCACGAGGAAGGGACCCAAATAGTAAGTTCAAATAAAGAAGCCTTTTACTCATGAACCTTGTTTGACCAGTTCCAGGAGCCGTATCCATGGGCATTTCGAGTCAGTGGCGCAACGAGAAATTAGTTCGGAACTTGCCTCTTCTTTAGGACAGTGTTTTTACATAATGGAGACTTGGGGACAACATCGCGGTAGATACCTTTCCCCTCAGACTACATATATCTTAACTACATATAACTGGTAGTCTGTCATCAGAAAACAGGTTAAATAGATTTGGTCTAATTTTGAAACAACAGGTTAAGGGTAATAGGGCTCTTTTTTGTTCTACCTCAATTACAAATTATCTCGTATTTGTATATGTGCTTGTATTCGATTGTCGAACAAAATATTCTCGTGATCTAATTAATATTTTTAATATATTGAAGTGTTTTGCTTCCGAGCTTAATTAAGTTAACGGAAGCTATGCTCATTTTTTTATGTCTCCGATTTAAAAAATTCCAAGACAGAAATCCATTTCAGACATCAGAGAACATTTGTGGTTCTGTGTCTGCCTGTCGGTCTGTCGATCAATTTTTGTGAACCAACATATCTAAAAAACTACTCGTCCGATTTTAATGAAATTTGGATGCTAAGTCATAATTAGTCCATTGTTAGTCCCATACAAGTTTCAACCGGTGCCACCCATTTGTTTCTCTTTCACGTGGATGGTTTGTCAAAAGTAGCCCGCAGACAGACCCATGACAGATGGTACATACTCTTTATCAGTGCTAGATTTCTAGAAATTAATGTGCCAGACTACAACCTACCCTTTGTCTACCCCCCCCCGCTATAGGATGGGGGTCCGAGGGTCCTCCCCCGGGAAAATTTTGGAAAATAAACGTTCATACGTCATTCCCCCCCCCCCCGTTCCTACGCCACTGGTTTATTTACCTTCAGTTATTTATTTTCTGTTTATGTTTAAAATCTTTAATTTGTTTAATGCGTAGTGGTAAAATTGTTTGGTATTGCATTAGTGGCTTGTAAACAAGCAACATTTTACAGCAACGTGTGGTTGGCAATAATGGGTGGGTTACATTGCTTAAAACCCCAAAAACATTGCCGGCAATAGGTTTTTATGGCCCTGCTATAAAAACCTATGCATTATTATTATTGTAAAGCTCGCCCATATTTCTGTATAGCCCGGCACTATGGTCCATATTGCAACTTCTGGCCGCAGTGTTGCCGGTGATTCTAGGCGAAAATATGTAAACATTGCCAGGCATAATTGTTTCCTGCTCTCCACCTAGAGGTCTCTGTTGTCGAATTTTAAATTCCAAGAAGGTAATTGAATGGTTTTCATATGGTTCAAAGGTTTACAAGTTTCGGGCTATGTTGTGTCAAAATATTGCCGGAACATATCTGGCTACTTGTTGGAGCACATTGCCGGCTGTATAGATCCCGGTTTATGCAAACATATTGCCGGCAATATTTCTGGATTGTAAGCAACGTAATCCAGCCATTATTGTCGTAAAATGTTGCTCGTTTACAAGCTTCTTTAGAAAAATAAAGATTTAAAACATGTTAATAAGTAACTGCAATTTATCATTTGACCCAGGGAATTCGTTTAAAACTCTTCTAAACGAAAATAAACGTTGTAATAACGTTTATCATTGTGCATGAGAAACACTTTGCTTAGATAAATGAATTCTCCAACAATTAAATAACATCAATACACAAATAAAAGAAAATATTAAGAAGAAACATAACGATGGAGAGAAGCTAAATGGAATGTTTGGCTCGGTTGCTATAGTGCAAAATGATTGTTTTAAAAATAAGATTTACCAATCAAATCGTTTAAGTTTTTTAAAGATAAACTATTTTGTGTAAGCAACTAAATGATGAGACCCAGATAATTGGGAAAAACTTTAAAACTTAAAATTAGCAACTAATTTAAAGAGCGTGTAACAGGGGCGTATCGTTACGTATATTTCTCATGTATAGAAAGTTGCTCAACCCCTCAAAAACTTGGAAAAATATTTTAAAACGAATCTAACCGTATAAGATGTTTTAGCAGAAATCTAGTTTCCCAGACATTGATGAAAATAATTAAGATTTTGTTGAAAATCGAAAACAACCACCTGTTGAACAAATTTTTAAACTGTTCATACCTGTGTACTGGAGTAATTTTATTTCACCCAAGCACTGCAAGGTTAAAATGTATAAAAAAGTTAAGTTTTTAAAGTATTAGAATGATATTTAAAGATCATAAAAAAAAACAGGAAAAGTCAAACCAATATGTGCTACAAACAAAGATATTGAAGGTAATTAACTCAATTCATACTTGAATGAGCTGTGTCTAGTCTGAAACCTACTGCTTTTAAAGATAAATAATAATTTAAATCAAATTATAATTATTATTAACTACGGAAAACAGACAGAGAAAAATACACTCCAGCGCCGGGATTTGAACCACGGGTCTTTATATTTCCAGTATAGCGCTCTACCAACTAATGATTTTCTCTGACGTTAATGATACCTTGTCCAGAATTTAAGTTTTCAATTTTCCACAAATCTGAGAAGTCAACATTAATGACATAGAACTAGACCGAGAAATAACGCTTATAATTATAAAGTACCCAATTAGTACCTGAAACTCGTACAATCAATTAGAAAAAATCAAATCCCTGTGCTGGAGTCTATTTTTCTCTGTCTGTTTCCCGTAGTTAATAATAATTATAATTTGATTTAAATTAAAATGTAATCTTTCCGTAGTATGAATACTACCAAAAATCGTAAAAGATAAATAATATTTAAATAAAGCTGAAAGATATATAGGTGCACCATTTTCTATCAGCAGTTTTTGAAGAAAGTCGGGAATTAGTTTGCAGAGAGAAAGAATAAGAGTTTGATAATAAAATTAGACTAAAACATCATCGATATGGTGTAATAATAATAAAGATGGCTGCAAATCTTTCCTAGAATATAAAATAAAGGAATTAGCCGCCGTTTTTAAATAGGATTACAAGTTTATCTTTAAATAAATTTCAAAATATTCAATACTAACAATTGTTTATATTATTAGTCTTGGCATCTTTGTAAATAATTATTCTCCGGTATCTTGCATAAAATAAGTAAGTGAGGTTAAGATTATTATATTTGTCGAAAATTATAAAAGCATTTTTGGATTATCGTATCTTTTTTAAACGAGGGGGCCCAATATATAAATACTAAAGAATAAGACAAAAAATTAAGTTAGATTAGTCTCATGCCTTACTTGAGCCAGGGGCCCCCAATTAGTTATAATACGAACTTATTGGAACAGAACCCCATCCAAGAAGCTCCCTAAAGGATATTTTTTCTTATAATCGGTTGGGGGCCTCTCTTAGCCAGGGGCCTCCTCACACCGCGAGGCCAGCGGGGGTGTCCGCTACGCCCCTGGTGTGTAATAAAAGTTAATTTGTAGGAGCAACTTAAATCGTTTCTTCGCCACTAGTCTAGTAGTAAATTCACTTTGATATGCACGGACTAGTGCAATTTCATAGCAATGCTTGCTTTCAGCTTCAAGGTCTGAGGGTTGAACGGCCGAGGTAATTCCTAAATTACTCGAAGTCTAACCGCTTCGGCCGGTGAAACAGTAGGATAACTTGTTTTCACTATGCAATATTGGGTGAAGCAATGATTTTATAGGAACCTGAAAACATTACGACATAGGGCCAGGTAAATGTATTCAGTTCCGATGAAAGTTTTTAGTTGATTCTAAGAATCAGATTTCAAACTCGTCGAATTAGAACTCATAAATTTGTTGTAATACCTGTTCAAATGTTCCTAAAATTACCTCCTAATTTCTTGTTCATGTATTCTTAGACTAAGGCGGATAATAAACCACTCTTTAAAACTATTGGATTAATACTTAAATAGTAAAAGATGAACTTAAAAAAGCCAAATGAGATTAAAACAAGAGATTATATAATATACGTTCAAGACAAAGAAACAATATATTATTTGTATAACTACATATTTAATTTTGTTTACTGTGTTTATTTAAATAAATTACATCATCTGGTAATGGAGGACTTTAAAAATACCTTATTAAAATTACCTCATGAATTCTTATCCTAGTAGACGACTAGGATAAATTATGACTTCTAGTCGAGGTTAACTGCACAAACTTTACCTAATTATATTGAAAATGAAATTATGTAAGATTAGTAAAATAAATATACATAATACACAATACACAATAGTTACTAAATCGAAAATAAGCTTATTTCTTTCTTATATTATAAACATATATATATATATATATATATATATATATATATATATATATATATATATATATATATATATATATATATATATATATATATATATATAGAGAGAGAGAGAGAGAGAGATAATTTATTATTCGTCTAAATTAATCATTCATTATTCCTCAGCCTTTTATTTTGGCTAGTATGTATTAATAATCCAAAAAGTCAGGACTAATTTACAGGACCAAAATATAGGTATTTCTTTCTTAAGATTTTTACTAAAGTATTAATTTAGGAAAATTTAAAGAGCGCAGGTGGTTGAAATTAATCTAGGGCTATCTGTGGACTACTTTCAACAAACCATCCAAATTTCATAAAAATCAGATGTGTTCTCTCGAAGATGTAGGTGTAGTAAATAAGTGGATGTTTGTGCGCATGTGGAAGAGACACAACTAGGCGTAGAAGGTTGAAACTTATATGGGACCAACAATGGACTAATTACGACCTAACATCCAAATTTCAATAAAAATCGGACGAAGATATGTTGGTTCGCAAAAATTGAGTGACAGACCTACAGACAGATACGGAACCAAAAATGACCTTTGATGTCTGAAACGGACTTCTGTCTTGGAATTTTTGAAATCGGAGAACTAAATATTTTTCGTTCTTCCTAACGATCACGTAGCTTCCGTTACCTTCGGTAAGCTCCTAGAGTATGTGGTAGGCAAAGTTCGTCTGAGGGACGTTGCTTAGCCAGGTTAGGTAGTTAGGGTCAGTGGTCAGTAATTCAAATTTTTCTTCAAATCAAAGTGGTCACCTATCAAGTTCCACACTAACGTCAACTTGATGTTTGGTCTATTAACTAACTTTGTACTCAGGACCATGAAAATTGCATTGTCCACTAATATGGGTGGGACATGGACTCTCTCCACCAGAGTCTGTTTGACCAACTTATGCTCTGCAGACGAACTTTTTCGACCACATATTCTGGGAGGGCACCAAAAAATGAACTCATACACAAAATTCTAGCTTGATGTTAGTCAGCCACTTTTATGCACGTTATGTCCTGTACTAAAAGGTGTTTGTAATATTTAAAATAATGTAAAATTGTCAAAAGAGTTCTTTTAAATTTTAAGGTTTCTAATCGCTAAAAATTTTTTTCTCATTCAGCGGGCGATTATTTAACCTTCAGTTGGGTTATAGTAAACTAACTATGTATGTACAGGGTGGCCACGATAAACTGGCTCACCCTGTTATCTCTTTTATTTTTGAATATAGAGAAAAAATGTAAATGGTAACTCACCTTGAATTTTCACGTAGTTTTATAATATGATATCCAAAAAAACTTATCTCATAGTTTCAAGAAAATTCAAGAATAATGAGCCTTGTACAACAAAATATTCAGTTTTCAATGTAACAATAATGCTATTTTAGTAAGTATAATGCTTGTTGTTGTTTATTTCACTTATTTAGGTTAGTTGAATGCATTTACTGATCAAAAGTCAAACCTTTTTTCCCATTCCTTTCCGAAACTGTAGAGAGAAGGAAGATTGTCGACACACTGATCAAAAGAGGTCGTACTATCGATGTTTGTGAATGGAATGGAAAAAAGGTTTGACTTTTGGTCAGTAAATGCATTCAACTAACCTAAATAAGTGAAAAACAAAGTGAAATAAACAGAATTAAGATAACATATATTTTTTTTAGATTTAGTATTTTACATTTTAGTTAGCATTTTTGTTATATTGAAAACTGAATATCTCTGTCAATTCTCGATCGATTGTGTTGATTCAAGGCTCATTTTTCTTCTAAAACAAACTAATTTTAGAACAAAATCAAAATATAGGTTACCATTTAAGATTACAATGTTGAAAGAGATACCGCCGAAAATATGAGACAATTTCTTTTTTGGAAATCATATTACAAAACTACGTGAAAATTCAAGGTGAGTTACCATTTACATTTTTCTCAATCTTCAAAAATAAAAAAGATAACAGGGTGAGCCAGTTTATCGTGGCCACCCTGTATAGTAAAATCATATTGTTAAAATTATCCGATAATGCAGGATGTTACATTCTTGTAATAAGTACGACATTCTAACTCTGGTACTTTAACACTAGACAAGCAATATAGTTGTCACCAGCGTCCTATTCGTTCTTATTCGTCCTCGAACTTACTATTTTTGAGAAATAAACTAAACTATATAATTTGTCGTATTAAATTACAATTGGTTTACAGCATTTAAAAAAAATCCATTCAAGAATTCATTGTAAGTTATGTAAGGATAGAAATAGTAAACAAACAAAAAAAAAAAAAAAAAAAATCAGATAAATGATATATTATATAATATGATATGGCTCATTAATTTTAATGAGGCTTGTAATGTATCTAATATAACATTAGAACACCTTGAAACGAATTGCTCTCCGGAACATGTAAATTGAATGTCCACTAGTTCACTGTGCTGTGCAGCGAACCAAGAAATTCATACTATTAGGGTTTCGTATTTCGTAGATTCTTCTCGAAACTCTTATGCCGAGGGTGATATGACTGTCCATCCGTCGCTCGCTTTGGTTCATAACTCCTGAACCGTTTAAGCTAAAAAGTTGAAATTTAAAATACTGGGGTAACATTTTGACCCATAGATAGGAAAAATATTGAGAAGTTTAAAAGTCCAACACACGACCCGACACGACCAAACTCCTCTCTTTATGGGGAGTTTGGTTGTGTCGGGTTGAGGAGTCGGCCGACAGCGCTACAGTTTTAGTCCGCTGACAAGCCTACACACGCTCCAACTGTCGGGGCCAACCTCGTTCAGGTCGTGTGGAGGGCCTTTAAAAAAATTAATATGCCAATGAGCATTTTGCAGAAATGTAAACTCAAATATTTTTGAGTAGGTTATCAAATAAAAGCTGCTGAAGATTAGGTTACAAATGTATATATACAAAAATATACTTTTTTTATTTGTTTTATCAGTTCAATATAACCCCCCCCCCCCCTACACCAACCTATAACGGCTAGTCCTAAAAATTTGAAATAATTCATGCACACACCTTATTATGGGGCGATAAAAATCACCAGAAAAGAAAAATATCCAGCGAAAAAAATCCCCAGTTTTTATAAATTGCAAATTTAGTGGGTGCACATTCGAAGTGCCAAATTGTTATTTGGGGCTAGGTAGGGAGGGGGGAATAATAATAAGATAGCTGTTACCCTTTAATATTGCTACCTTATAAGTCTATACATGGATGCAAGTACTTGGAACATTAGTACCATGTTTATCATAGTAGTGCAAAATATAATAACCAACAGACCATCAAGTAATGTTTTTTCTTTTACATTAATTGCAAATTATAAAAATTTTCTGAACACCAAATAATGTTGATCATCATAGTAAATGCAAAATATAATAACCAACAGAACATTCAAGTAATTTTTATTATATTAATTTCAAATTATAAAAACCTCCAGAAAATCTAATAATGTTAATAATAGTAATTGTAAAATATAATAAACATGAAGAATATATCTACTAGTTCATTCAGTTAATTTTATTTCTCAAGTGTGAATGGCCTGCGCATTCTATTCATTTACCTTGAGACTATTTATATTTTCAATGAAGATTTATGATGTAAACAAAATTAAATAATTATTTATTTACAAAGACCTTGTCCGACTAAAGATATAACCACAAAACTAACTTTCAATTGAATATTGAAAATGAAGGTTAAGCAGTTCAAACAAGAAATGCATTTAGAATGTCATACTGACATGGTTTAAATGAAATGAAAATGCAAAATTGTCTAAAAGCTAAAATAAACTTTATATAATTCTAAGAAAGACCCACTCTAATAATCACGACAAACAAATTAATCATATGATTTCATTATCTGTAAAACCAAGAACATGATTATTGCATCAGGATAATACCAGTATTCTATTATACAGACTAATTTATAATAATATATTATCGCTTAATTGCAATGCAATGCTTTTAATTTGTATAGGAAACACAAGGAAAGAACTAAACAAAATAATCGAGGAGATAGCGTGCAAAAAAGAGTCTGACTAAAATCAAGCTAGAATTTTGTGTAAAAGTTAATATTTAACTGCCTTTTGAGATATAGTCGGCTAAGTTCGTCTGCGGGACATAGCTTCAATAGCAATTTGAAAAAAAAAAAAAAACAGTGTAAAGCGTCCATATCCCGCTCCTCATGGTAGACAATGTGATTTTCATGATCCTGTGTAAGTTAGTTAGTAGACCGAAAATCAAGTTGATGTTAGTTTGTCACTTGTTAAGTGACCATTTTGATTTGGAGTAATATTTGACTAACTAACCTAATAAGTGACGAACTAACATCAATTTAAATTCGGTCTACTAACTATATTTGAACTCAAGATCACGAAAATCACGTTGTCCACCATAATTGGACATGACCGGGGGCAAGGGGGGCAAATGCCCAGGGGCCCGGGTCTCCAGGGGGCCCGGGCCTCTGGGGGCGGCCCTGGTTTTTTATAACCAAAAAAGGCAAGATGGATATTGTAATTAGTGGATAACTATGAGCCCGAATTGCGGGCGTACCCAGGTGCCCCACAATAAAAAAAAACAAAACATGAAACTACTATCTTTAATGTCGGTAGAGGCCCCTTTAGAACTTAGTGAACTAACTTATACTTCTATACTATTGTAAAGGAGCCCCATTCAGTTAGAAGGCAAATTTTTTTTTCTCATAAATTATTTTTGGGGGGCCCCTATGCCCTAGCTAAGTTTGGGAGGCACAGGGCCGGGTCCCCTTGAGCCCCGGGCCTCTGGCGGGTGGCGCTGGATTTTTACAACCAAGGTGATATAGATAGACCAGGCAATATAGATATGGTGATTAGTGGCATAACTATAGGCCCGAATTGCGGGCAGACCCTAGTGCCAACAGGCCCCCAAATAAAAAAAAACATGAAAGTACTATCTTTGTACCAATGTCGGTAGAGGCCCCATTAGAGCTTAATAAAATCTAACTTGGAATTTTACTTCTATACTATTATAAGGGGACCCCCATTCAGTTCTGAACGCAAATGTTTTTTTGTTTTTTCTTATGCATTTTTTTTTGGCCAGGGCCCCCAATGCCCTAGCTAAGTTTGGGAGGCAAAGGTGATTCACGCAACGGAAATTAAACAGACACAAATACAACACTTAACCAACATTACATACATATTATGTATTTGCAATTCGTCCCCACCAAACATCTTTTCCTGTTAGGGCAAACTTGCCCTCAGAAATTCTTAAAACTCATCTTTTTGCACATACATTTTTTAAAAATTTCCAGGGGAGGACCCCCCGCCGTTATTTTTTCAAAGGGGCCCTGATGCTAAGTTCATCACTGATTGTAATGAACCTAAAATTATTCCTAGTGTGTCATGAGTATATTTTTTTTGAGGAAGTTTGAATTTTAGGGTTTCATTTAGTTACTTTGATTTTTTATCTTATCCAATATGGTCAATGTTAATTTATAGGAGAGAAACTGACAGACAAATCATGTTGACATACTAATATTAATATTTTTTACTAGTAATGCAACTTTAATTAATAATTATTTTGATTTGTTTCCTCTTAATCTCCCGGACACCCCCCCCCCTCTTATTTGTTCAAAGGGGCCCGGATGCTAACTTTCCCAGGGGCCCGGAAATCCTCTCAGCTGCCCTGGGGATAATTAAAGGAAAAAGTTTTTAAACATTGTCCACACACCCTGGAAGAACTTAAGGAAAGAATCAGGGAGGAAGTTACGGCTATACCCATCCCAATGTGCCGACAATTGGTTGAAAACTTTCGGAATCGCCTTCAAAATTTTGACGAATAGAACACAGGAAAGATAATATATATTTGCATACATAATATTAATATTCAAATGTCATATTGTTAGACTGTGTCGAACCAATATTACAGGATGCATTCAAATACTGTTTATAATGCTAGTTAAGTGCATATATATATTTCTCAATAAGAGATTATTATTATTGCCCAGAGCTCGGCCAGGCTTATTTCTCTATGTGTTATGAGATAGGCGTTACTCGCTTCCTGCTCTTCGAGTCCACGAGCTTAGACTTATAACTCAAAATAAAGTAGTGTCTACAGTCTACGCTATGCAGTTCACTTAACTTTTACTTAGACCTTACATAACTCTTTGGATTACATATACACTTATATTAAACACTTGAACCACTCACAATATAATCGAACGGCTATAATATTGTGTCATAGATGTCCACTAGAGAATTGCTAGAAGTATATATTATATATTATAGGGTGTACATAAATTAAATAGCCAAAAGGGAATTTTGGGTATTTTAACCAACCTATGAACAGTATATTTCTTGTTAAATGAAAGTCTGTTTACACAGTGCACTAAAAATTGTATTCTCATTCAGTGGAGCACCCATGATTTTTTTTCGGGGGGGGGGGGGGGGGGGGGGGGTGTATAGTCTATATAAAAAAACGTACTTATTTGTGTTTTATGAGCAATATGTGTTAAACAAAAAACACTTTCAGCGTTTTCCTCATGAGTATTCCCCTTTTAGACCTTTATTTAAACCTCTACCCCCGTGGGTTCGCCACTGTTCTCATCTTAAAGGTGTTTTTGGAACATTTATTTTGGAGATCAGCGTCAACATTGTTTTTTTGAAGAAAAATATTGAAAGAGTGAATTCCAATGCTCAAAACTTACTTATTGATAATGTTTCTTAAACATCTTTGAACTGAACTGAAAAAAAATAATGTATTTGAAATAGATGATTTTAAATGTACTATAATCTTTTTCACTATCTCGCAATACAAATTAAATATAGAGAGAGAAAGTATTGTCCGATAGTCGTTTTTCCGGCATGTTCGGGAGAGCAGACACCCAAATTGGCCCATATTTGGTGTCAGAGAATTTTATCTTACGCTATATGATTTGAAGTTATCAAGCTATTGAAATAAAAATAAAAACAGTATCTATCACTTTTAAGTATGCGTAGTAACAATATGTTTCAGAACAAATACAGGAAAAACGCCCCAAAACCAAATAAAATCACAGAGAAAAACGGTGTCAGACTTGGCCAAAACAAGCCATACAGAAGGTTTGGAAAGAGTATATGTATAATTGACTTTTTTGCCTATGGGCACCCTGACTAGTCTTTTTCACGGGAAAAATTAAATTCTTGAGAAAATAGCTATAAATTGTGAGAGGTTGGGTTCAATTCCCCGCCGGGAAGAAGTTATTTTTATGCCAAATTTTGATAAAATGTTCAATAATAAATAAATGTGACAACGAAAACACGAAACAACTAATAAATGGAAAACACTGGACCAAGTAATCATGTACTCGTGTGTGAGAAATTTTAGTACAATTTAAATCAGACAGATGTACAAAAATAGATAAATTTAAATTAAATTAAATTTAAACAAATTGGAGATATTGCAGAGCTTTAAAGTGGATTAAATTATTGATTTTTTTATGAATGGAACTAACTTATCAATCTTGATTATTTTATTTATTGAATGAAAATTTAAAATAAAGATGTTACTTAGTTGCTCATAATTGAATAAAATGAAATAAATTAAAATAATTATATATCATTTCAACAGTTATATAATACATATATTTTAGTATAAAGTTGCATCATTGATAAATTCAATTAAAATAAATACTTTTTTTAATAAAAACAATGCGTTTATAAAGACTAGTTGAATAAAATAATTACTTTAAAAAGAAACTGGGAAAATACTTTAACAACTTTAGAGTAATAATAATACTAGTAATTATAAATAATTATAAATGAAGCCGTCTACGGAAATACAATATACAAAAGCAAACATTGCGATAAATCTGAGAGAATTTTTAATGGTTTTTTCCTTTATTCTAGTAACTATTGAAAGATTTCTTAAGAGTAATTATTTAGTGTAGGCAATGTCACCTTGGCCCTTGGCAGTAGTAAAAGTAATAGCAGTAAATGGCCAAGGAAGGTGTTAAACGAAACAATGAAATACAGCACATGCATGTGAATGAGCAGTAGAGTCAACACTTTGAACCTTGATTATATATTACACTATTCTTCTTCAGTGTACCTATTTTCTCTTATGTAAAAACTAGAATGAAATAAATCATTCATCTTAACTGGAAGTTTAATACAGAATTAATTTTTTTATTTTTGAGTTTTAAAGAAATGGTACATTTTAAGTTTAAGAAAGTGAAAGATTTAAAAGTACATATGAATATTTGAAGGCTGGCTAGAATAAGAAATAGTCTGCCAATTATTGTGGCACATAGCTTCCACACGCCCTATTTCTTATACTTTAATGATTTTATGCTTTTATAACCCATTATTGTCAAATTTATTTAACTTCCACTTTTTTTTTTTTTAATAATAGTATATTATGTTACTAGGCTGTGAAGTGAGTTTGTTCTTTACCGTGGCAATTACATAAATATTTCCAAGGTAAAGAAAAAACACTTCACAGCCATGTAGCATATGCAATTTTTTCCGTGGTAAAGGTAGACAATGAAAAAACATTAAATATTAATCATTAATCAATATAATAATAACAAATATTAGTACATACTTTAAGATTTAAAAAAAGAAACCTTAAAAAGAGGTTACACTATATCAAAAGATAAATAAAACGCATTGACATCTAGCGGATTTTAATCGTACTAAGAAGCATTTCTGCAAAGATTGCAGCGCTAAACGGAAGTTTTGATAACTACTAGCACGATTTTTTTACGTCCTAGGACATAAAAAAAATTTTCTTTACAGCTAGGAGTAATGAAAAGATTTTTTAAGTCCACGTAATGAAAAAATGGATTTTAGCTTTGTTTTTTAGGCTCTAAAGTTACTATTTCACAGCCTACCACGGAAAAAATTAATTAATTTGGGGCTATCTGCGGTTTAATTTTGACAAAGCATCTAAATTGCATAAAAAACAGATGAGTCCTTTTGAAGATATAGGTGTAAATAAATGTATGTTTGTGCAAATGGGTGCAGAAGGTTGAAACTTGTACGGGGCCAACAATGGGCTAATTATGATCTACCATCTAAATTTCATTAAAATCGGATGAGTAGTTTTTAAGATATATTTTCTAGGTAGTCGCGAAATGAGACAAATTTAGGTTAAAATATTTGGAGACAAATTAATTAGGTATTTAATTGTTATTAATAACTAATGACTGATTACAATATTGTCATTAGATACATAATCTGGGCATGTTATCTACTTTTTAGATTATCGGGATAGGGGGTCAAATTTAGGTTAAAAGATTTGGAGACAAAAAAATTAATTAATTAATAGAATCATGAAGTCATTAATTAATTATCTAATGAAAGATTATTGCAGTATTCAGGAATATGTAATCTGAGCAAGTTCCTGCTAGTGTAGGTTCTAGAAGTCAGTTCAGTAATCCTAGGTAGTCAGGAAACAGGTAATATTAAGGTTACAAGATTTGGAGATAAGTGAAGTTATTATAAAGAGTGCAAAAATAAATTCATTCAAAAATATATTTTAAAGAACAATTTATATAATACTACTGGCAACACATTTAATGTATATTATTTTCTATAAACACGTGATAGCTTAAACACGTAGTAAATAACTTCTTTCATTTATAATAGTTTAAATATAATATTGAAATAGTAAAATACTTACGTAATTTTCTTGAAAATGCAGGTTGTGCTAGGAGGGCCACAAGGCAAACTGATATCACACCAAGTAACATCTTACTTCGCTCTATAAAAAGAAAAAACAAAAACACAGTCTTTAATTATTTTAATTAATTTAAAAAAAGGAAACACAAAGAAAAAAACAAACTTTTATTAGCATTAATTCATAGTTAATTATTATTATATCAATTAATTTAATGGATCTCAATTTTACTTTCTCATATGTAGAGAAAGTATGTGAAATGTGAATATGGTTGTTGGATGTTTAGGTGTGAAAATTAAAACATTCATCCATATTGATTAAGAGACGTTTCGACACGTCATCATAAGGTCATCATCAGCTTTTATTTAAAATTATTGTACAATGAAAACCATTTCTCAAATCTCTATAAGAGAGCGTCAAGATATCATTGAGATTAATTTATTTAGGTTTATTGTTTATTACTGATATTTAAAAAAATAAATATTAACATTGCATATAACATTAAAAACACTCTATACCTTAAACAAAAACATAACATACTTAAACGTCTCTTAATATATGGATTAATGTTTTAATTTTCACACCTATAAAGATCCATCAACCATATTCACATTTAAAAGAGAAAGTATTGTGATGGCGTGCAAATTTGATTTTGAGATTTTGATGTATTTACACGTCTTGCAAGGTCCCTTGAGTCCGAAAAATTTAAAACAATAATAAATAAATGTGACTACGAAAACACGAAACAACTAATAAATGGAAAACACTGGATCAAGTAATTATGCCCCCGTGTGTGAGAAAGTTTGGTACAATTTAAATCAGACAGATACAAATAAAATATATTTAAACAAATTGAAGATTTTGCACAGCATTTAAACTGGATTAAATTTTTGATTATTTTATAATAAATTTGGATAAAATGTTCAATAATAATTAAATGTACCTACGAAAACTCGAAAATTAATAAATGGAAATCAAATCAGTAATTATGAACTCGTATATGAGATTGTTTGTCTGAGTTTTCAAAGACCGATTGTGTTCCTTGTATTCTGTTTATTTTGGCCAGATTGCTAATTATTTAAAATATAACTTAATTATAAAATCACGTAATTTATTTAAATATACATGTATTTATATTTATATTTATTAAATATACAAATATATCTTTAATGGCACTTTTAAATCTATATGAATGTTATGGTTAAAGCTAAATTTTCTTTTTATTATTTGTTACATAAAGGACAATGAGATAAGTTAAATTAAAGTAAAAAAAACAAAAAAAACAAAGGGTAACTTGTTACGTTAATAAGTAACGGTTGATTAAAGATGAGCAGCGAGGCGTTGCACTGGGGTTTCTTTTGTTAAATAAGTAAAACAAAAGATTACCTCCTTGACCACAAGCAACTGAGCTTGGTGTTAAAGATTCTTTTTTTTCTTCTTGATCAGACTTATTAGGATTCATAGTTATTTAATATCTAGGTTAGATAATAACTAATTGTTGCATAAAATATTATATATTTAGTTGAAAGAAGAAGGGCAACACTGGTTGAAAAATATCTTTCTTAAATCAGTTCGAAGGTATCCTGAGTTTACAACATAACCCTATTCACTGATTGTAACTAATGGCCTTCTTATTTTGCTTCTTCTTTTATTATATTACGAGTCGTTAAGCCTGTGGCAACTTACTTTTCTAAAAATAAAATTATGCCCGAGGCAACGGGCTTAACTCTAAATTCATAAAAAAAAGGATAATTAAGTAAATTAATTTAGATATCTTAGATAAGTTATATTATATCTATTTAGAGACCAACAAATCAAAACAAACATTTATTTTTATTGGAATAAATGTGGTTGCCTTAAGTTAGCAATAACATATAATTTCTATGTCAGTCGACGCCATCGTCGCGTCGGGGCACTAATCGATTATAAAAATGATGTTTTATATTATTGTAAGGCAACAATTTTAAACATTATTATTTTTTGAAATTTTAACTGGCAGCCACTTTGGAACGGGAGCAGATAGAAAGCTCGGGTTTGCGGTATGTTTTCTTTTTTTTAAGACTTTTTCACCAACTTGTGACTGTTTGTATCAATCGATGGGGGGTTCCAATGTAAAATTTTCAAGTTCAATCCAATATGGCGGCAAAAATGAGTACCCACCAAAAAAGTAGTTAATATAAATGGCAATTCATATTTTACGATTTTGGTAGTATTCATACTACGGAAAGATTAAATTTTAATTTAAATCAAATTATAATTATTAACAACTACGGGAAACAGACAGAGAAAAATACACTCCAGCGCTGGGATTTGAACCACAGGCCTCTATATTTCCAGTATAGCGCTCTACCAACTAAGCTACGCAGGAGAATGGATTTCTCTGACGTTAATAATACCTTGTCCCGAATTTAAGCTTACAATTTTCCACAAATCTGAGAAGTCAACATTAATGACAAAGAACTAGATCGAGAAATAACGCTTATAATTATAAAGTACCCAATTAGTACCTGTACTTAGTACAATCAATTAGAAATTCATATTTTACGATTTTGGTAGTATTCATACTACGGAAAGATTAAATTTTAATTTAAATCAAATTATAATTATTAACAACCACGGGAAACCCCGCACCTCAATTAGAACAGATGCCGGGCTTTATGATAACCCTGTATATAGATATATGTATATATTGCACACAAATAAATTAATTCCAATGTATTTTCTTTTCTTGTACCGCACTATACCTAGGCTAGCTCTATATCTAAAACGAATCCTGTAAGGTTTATACAGCTCATGAATGATTTATTATATTATAAGCAATTGATTGGTTACATTAATGTGTCAAGGTGCTTAACTGTGAAAGGGCTTTGAATTATCTACTCGATACAGCTGATTCAATCTATTTCTTTTTGTAAATATTCATGACGAGGTAATCGCACATTCATATATAAACAAACATTACATCATTTAACCGTCTTCAAGGTTAGGGGTCAATTAAAAACTATTTATTGTAAAGGAACTTTAAAAGTTTTCTCCTATATTATTTCCAATGTGTTTCAAGGAGAGCCAAAACTTTATTCATTGTGACGGAAGCGTATTTTCAAAATAAAAGTCCATGTAAGCGGGTGTTAGTTTATTTAGGACTCTCTAAAGCCTTATCTAGATTTGCGAACACGAAGCGAGCAGCAATCAAAGTATTTATGTCTCTGCGCATGGCTAGTCTGAGACGCGCAGGCGCATCTCAAGATAAGTCTAAATGAACAATAAGTAATTTAAATTTGATAGGACTAGTGAAGCTTTTTTTAGATTTAAATTAGTGGCTTTTACAAAATATACTCTTATTGAATCAGCTTATTACATCTTACTTTGAATCTTCTGAATTTAATTTAGTTTTATTTCATTAATAATTAATTAAAATAATGCGACAGACGTATTGAATTGGATGTTATAACGCTCAGAATCTTAAACAGTATTATTGTCAAACATTAAAAAAAAAATATCAGACTACTGACGACATAACATTGTCAGCAAAGAAAAAAGAAGGAATCCTTGTAAGATTATTATATCTAGGTTTCAAATGTAGAATTATTAATTTATAATGCTTTGAATTTTATTTTAGTAAATTATTTTTAGTAGAGATATTTTTTTCAATATACATCTTTTTTTTACTGTTTATTGTTTATGTTTAATGTTGTTGTAAAAAAATGACTTTGTTAAGTTCATTTGAGACTACACCAGCATCTTTGTTGGAAAATATAACTACGAAAGACAAACCAATTTAATTATGTATTCAAAACAGTAAATTTATGGTAGATAGAGCCTTGATTGTAACATACCGTAGACGTTCGTGTAATCTTACTTTATGACTTCTAATTTTAGATACGTTTGTTTTTTAAGAACAAAAAAAAAAAAAAAATAAATTGACTTAGCAAATTAGCCTATTTATTAAAAATAGTTACTTATTGTATAGATCTACTATAACCAGTTTACAGCTTCTGGATAATTCTTTAAATAACATTTCTTTAAGAACAAGTAATTAATTTTATCTGCTGTTTTTTTTTATAATAAACTTCTTATTATATATTAGTTGTACTGATTTGCGTGCTTCAACCAAACAAATATATATAAAAATATGTACTTCTTTAGATGGTTACTCCCCTATGATTTTTTAGAATATGAATGACTGACTAAATAACTATTAAGACAAAGGGGTGTTTAGTCCAATGTACTTAATGACAAAGGAATATCACACTTCTGTTTTTATAAGGCGAGTAACAGTCTAAAGAAAAACATTCCGTGTACCTTCTTTAGATTGTTACTTTCATCTGTTTTTTTATAAGGGGCATCTAAAAGTAACTTTTATTTCCACAAATTATGAAAAAAAATACTTTAAGGCTGAAAGCTGCTTCTTTATTAAAGTCATTTTTAATTTACGTGGAGAGAGACAGTTTTTGTTATTCCTCTAAATAAATAAAATGGTCAAAATAAAAGAAAGTATCTAAATGAATCTGTTATAAATAGTTTCCTTAAAATAAATCATCTATATATTTGCAGGATAAAATGTTTTTTTTTTTTGCAATTTAAAAAGCAATTTGTAATTTTAGTTTAAGGTTTACTTTTAGTCAATAGAGAATACATTATTAATAAAGATTAGATGGATTAAGATCATAGAATGAAATATTAAATCATTTACCAAACACATTACATATTTGCATTAGAACTTAAACTTTATAGATTTACACTGAATAAACAAATTATTTTATTGGCATAAAATAATTTTTACGAGATAAAAGAATGTGAAAAAGTTGTAACAATTTTTTTTGTGAAGGGATTATCTATATAATAACTTACTTATTGCTAAAACGGTGTGAAGTGCCGGCCGCTAAAAGCTGATGTTCGAAGCGTAGGTAATAGACGTGGCTAGTAGATACAGTTTTCGTTGGACAGGTAGACAGTGGTGCAGTATCGTAGAAGCTTTGCCGTAGAGCTGATTCAGTCTTATTATATTGCTCCCCACTAACCTGTAACCTGTACTGGGTCAGTGGGGGAATTCAAACACCCCCAACGCCACGATTTATTACCCACATTGTCTACTTCATACACCCTTACTACTGGTTTTAACAAAAATTTACATGCGACAATTCATTATGCATTTGTCTTATCTCATTAGAACTATAAATCTAACAGCGATGAATACAAATAATATTTTATGGTTTTTTCTACTTAAAAATTCTTGAAGTATAGGGAAACATAATTGCCATTAAGTTTACTTACGTAATTATTATAAAGGACCGGTTTCATCATATACATATATACATATTTTTATAAGGAATTCTAAATGGTTCAAATTTAGTAGTTATAAATAAGTATGTGATGTACAGTTTCACTTAAATGTAAGGAATATTCATCTTAGTTTATTATTCCAGAAAGAGTTCCGAATTCTTAAAATCGGTCGAAGACAACTCAGACAAACTTTCTCATATATGAGTTCATAATTACCATTAGCCCAGTGCTTTCCATTTATAAGTTTTGTGTTTTCGTAGGTACATTTAATTATTATTGAATATTGTATCAAAATGTATCATAAAAATAACTTTTCCTCGGTGGGAAATCGAACCTGCCTCTTTTCATCTGCGTTTAAAGCGACTTTCTAGGGAACTATATTTTTCCCGGGAAAACGGCTTATATCGTTAGATTCGTATTTAAATAATCACATGATAAAATTTTTTAAAATCAAAATTGTCGATACCGTTTTCGAAAAAGTGATATATATATATATATATATATATATATATATATATATTTTTTTTTTTTATTTTTTTTTTTTTTTTTTTTTAGAGTTTTTGAGGTGTAGTACTCCAAAATTAGTAAGCTAAAATTCATTTCTCGATTTCGTCTCGGGGTATGATTTTTCTGAACATGTATGCCAAATTTCTTCAAAATCGGCCTAGTAGTTTAGGCTCCACGCGTCTGCACAGACGACAGACAGACATTTTTTAAAAAACACTTTTTTGGACTCAGATGACCTCAAAACGTGTAAATCTATCATATTCGTAGTGTATTACCCCTCGCTTTTTTAATATGCTTATTCTATTCTGGTCTATAGGGTAAGTATAAAAAACTCTCACATCATCTCATTTTGGCAATATTTCGCCTCCTTTGAGGCATCTTCAGGCCTTTAACAATTCCTCTTAACAAACATAACTTTATTTATTTTTCTTTACTAAAATTTCTCCAGGCCATCCACCTGTGCGTCTATATCTATTTATTCTCTCTATAAGGTGACTTTCGCATTGTCAGTATTCATTAAAACTATCAATAACTTATTTCATTTTAATTTAAAAAACTTTATTTTCTCGTAGAGAAAAAACAGGTCTGTTTTTTCTCTACGAGAAAATAAAGTAACATTTGAATAGGAAAATCAATGGAAAATCATCCCCTATTTTGTTCATTTTCCTTTAGAAAATGCAGGATTCATTTAGACGAGAGAATAAATAATAAAGTAGAAATAGAAGTTTAAGTACTACTTTAACTAAAGATTTTGAGAAGCGACCCGAGACACCTTAAATAAAGTATCCGTATTACAACTTCTTAATAAAATTTGCTAAGAGATCACTTTCGTTAAGAGGAATCTTTATTTCATTAGCAGTTCTATTGAAAATAAGGATCTACCTAAAATACTACCGATAAAAATAATTGATTAACTACTAATAGTCCAGTCAAATTGGGGTGGTCAGGCAGTCAGGCGTCCCGCTTTTCCGGGATTGTCCTGGTTTTGGCCTACCTATTTTGCTCCTTCTTTTATTATTTTACGAGCAGTTAAGCCCGTTGCAACTTTTATTATATCTGTTTGAAGACCCATAAATCTAAACAAACATTTATTTTCATTGGAATAAATGTGGTTGCCTTAGCTCTTAGCTTAGCAATAACAGATTACGATGTGAATCGTGACCGTCGTCGGGACATTACTGGATTATATAAATGATAATTATCTGAGCGCAGTTAATAATCTTCTCTGTCTGGAAAAATTTGCGAGATTATCTTAACCATCTTGACAATAACTCCTTTTTTAACTGAGAGAAATATGTAAGTGTGTGTATCTGCATATAGAATACGTCACATATGTCTGTGCGTCAGAGTTTGGATAAACTATATTAAGGAGATTGTATGTAGTTAGATATAAAACATTTTTGCGGTTTGACATAAATTTATATATTTTTTTATTTGTTTTTGCAACCTAACTCAGATTTAGCTTCACAATATAGGTAAACTTATATTTATTATTATTCATGATTTCTGAGCCAGTTTAACGAAAAATTCAGTTGCTATAGAAGGATAAATCATTTCTTTGATTAAAACTTTTAGGGTAGTTATCAAAATTAATAAAATTTACGTTTTTGCAGTTCTTATTAAAAGGTGAAAGATCAGATAAACTTACATGATCATAACCTTCCATTATCCCTGCGTAAATCGCACTTTCTATAGAAATATTTTGTGTAAAGTGACCATCTGCCTTTTATGATAATTGATCAACTTGGTTTGGTCTTTAGGAAGGATATTATCTTAGCTTTAGTGACCAGATGAAAATAAATTATAATAGAAATGTGATGTGTAAAGTGGCCGAACATAAGCTTTTTTTGGCTGACCAAAAAAATATAAAAACGTGAAGAGTTGGTTTCTTTATTTTAGTTATATGTAGTTGCAAAAAATATTGTTAAAGTGCCTGGGGGTATAGCATTAACAGAATTTACAGGAACAGGTCTAATATTTATATTAAAGTATACTCACCTTGATTTCTTAAGGTGTTTATTTTCTCATATTAAAGAAAGTATTGTGATGGCGAAAAAATTCGATTTTGAGGTCCCCTAAGTACAAAAAAGTGGTTTTTAAATAATGCCTGTTTGTCGTCTGTGCAGACCCAAGGAACGTAAACTACTGGGCCGATGTAGATGTAATTTAGCATACATGTTCAGAAAAATCATACCCCGAGGTGAAATCAAGAAATTAGTTTTAGCTCCAAATTTGGGGACCCATCAAAAACTCTGAAAAAAACTTGGATAATAATTATGTAGTTATTTTATGTCCTTAGATTATTATCCAATCATCTATAATTTGGATAATAATTATTTCTTCAAAATGGTTCCGACGATTTTGATTTAAAACATTCTAAAATGCAGTCATTTTAAATACGAATCGGAAGTCGTTTTCCCGGGAAAAATCTAGTTTTCGACGTATTGATTGAAATAAATAAATCTCATTTTGTTGAAAATCGTAAACAACCACCTGTTTAACGTTTTTTTAAATGTTAAAGATATGATTTAAATGATCTATCACCATTTTGGAATTATTTGGCTAGGAAGAGTTCCAAGACGCCCCGGGTCCGATTTTTTACATTTTGTTGGGAGTTATATTTTTATTTTCCTTAATTCTTACTTCTTACACTGACATAAAATATGAAAAGTTAAAAGGGGTGCTTTTTCTTGCTATATTTGTTTGCTATTTTGTGAGTAGGCACTTAATTTTTCCAATTAGGTCTTAGCAAAAAAAGGTTATAAAGAGCTTGGTCTATGACAAACATTATAATTTAATACATATCTTAGCATCTCATAGTGAGATAAAAAAGAATTGGTGGAGTTTGGTGAAAGTTAAACAACCTTTGTAATATTAAAGAGTGATACTCTTTTTTGGAATTGGAATACATGGGCCAACTCCAAAAAAATGTGATGAAATTTGATACGATTAATGAACTTCCTCTTAATTTAAAATTATGGTTGTTTAAAATGATTATTTCTTAATTTGTGTAAAGCTGGGTTCATAGAATGCATTTTTGACGCGTTTAATGTTTAATCTATGAATTGACGTTCAAAAAGTTTGTTCTATACCAACATTCTCACGTTGACGCTTTAAACTGGAATGAAACCTTCCAAGTTCTCTCCCGCCTTGTTTATATTTTGTATTCATTTTTAATACGTTTTTATTAGCTCAATTTCTTGTTTGCTTGTTTGTTTGTCCAGTACAAATCTTGTAATCGATTTTTAACAAATTTCCCGATTAGCTAGACATTTAATCTTTTCATTAAATGTCCTTTTCATTTAAAGGTTTAATTTTTCTACATCTGTACTTCTTTGACTTGTACACATTTTTCTTCTCTTACTGTCCCTACACAGGGGCATATCAATGGCACGTAATGTTTGCATCAATGCAATGTAATGTTTCAGATGATGCTTAAAAGGAATTTGTGCTAGTCAGACATCGATAAAACCACAAGTATCATCGTAAATTAATCATCATAAATTACATGTGATCATCGAGCATATTCGTGTAAAACATGTTATTTTTTAATGGAAGCTTTCAAACCAATTAATCTGGTCTAAACCAGTTTTAAATAGTAGTCAAATTAAATATGTTTTTCTTTATATTTTTAAAGTACAATAATTAAAGTTGCTTTTTGAATTTAAGTTAATAAGATTAAATTCATTGAAAGGTAGAATCAACCCGCTTGATAATATAATAGACAGTACCTAGTTTATGATTAAGTAATTCATAGTTATACCATACAGCATTTGAAATGGTGTTTGTACAAAAAATGAAGTATTAGCATACTATATGAAACCACTAAGATTATTTCCTCTATACTAAATTAAATATTTAGATTTTTAATAAACAGTATCACGAAGTGAATTTATCTAGCAAATTATAATTCCTGTAGCATTGTGATATAAAGTACAGGTAGAAATGTCCAGGAAAGGATGTATGTATGTATGCATACAGAATAATAATGTTATCCACAGATGTTTACAAGACAAGCTTCTTAGTGTATAGTTTAATATTCTCACAATTAGTATGTATGTATGTAACAATAGAAAAATTATTTGTTTATTAACCACCTGTTGCTCCTCCTGACAGTTTCCATGTCCATTTATCCTGGTAAAGACTTAATACAAGGATTATTTTGATTACTTTGATAAGAAATCATGCATTTTCATAGCTACTTGCATGCCGATAATGGATTTAGTTACTGCTATGTAATAGAAGTTACAAATCCGTCGTTTTTTTTTTTTTTATGAAGGCCATTTTGTATCAATCAAAGAACACAGTAGATTTGATTATAAATAATTTCTATTAACGTTCTAAGCGGTTCCTAAACTGTTTTAAAATATTACATATGATGTAATAATGGGATAATACAACACCAGCAAATCCACAAATTATTAGTTGACCAATATCAGTATTTTGGAAGAATTACGAAAGAAATGATGATGTGGAACCCTAAAATAATATTTTCTAATGGAACATTACTCATTTTATCTCCTCAAAATAACTAAGTTGTTTCAACTAAGAATTTATGGAACTTACTCAAACTGATTAAAACTTATAAGTGTTTAAGTTTAACTATTAATGACAGTTTGATGTCATGAAATAATAATATTTTTGCTTCCAAGTTTACATTAAGTAACGGAAAAGCTTTTATGCATTTAACTTTTGTTATACCTCCGATTTCAAAGACAGAAAGCCGATTCAGACATCAGGGAACATTTTTGGTTCCGTGTCTGTCGGTCAGTTTGTCAGTCTCTCGGTCTGTCTGTCTGTTGCTCAATTTTTGCGAACCAACATATATTAAAAACTATATCGTCTGATTTTGATAAAAATTTAGATGGAAGGTCATAACTAGCCTATTGTTGGTCCCATATAAGTTTCAACCTTCTACTCCCATTAAACAAATGTGCAACAACTCACTCTTCCACATGCGCACAAACATACATTTATTTACACTTATATCTTTAAAAGTACTCATCTGATTTTTATGCAGTTTAGAAGGTTTATCAAAAGTAACCCGCAAATAGCCCCAGATTAATTTCAACCGTCTGTGCTCTTTAAATTTGGTTAAATTGATACTTTAATTCATGTAAGGGAGCCAGGGTAACTGAGCGGCTTAAGGCGCTCGCTCAGCTATCACTAAGTCGAGGCAACTCGAGGTCGTGGGTTCGATCCAGTGCCATGATACTCTGGATTGCATCAATGAATCGCGGACGGAGCAGGGCGAGGGACACCCTTTATGGGGACTCTTCCCCCACGCTTATATAGCTTACTAATGACCACACCATACTCGCTTCGGCGGTACAATGTACAAATGTATGATGTGTGAAGTAGCTGGAACTCTTCACCACGGGGCGTAAAAAGGGCCTAAGTGATGGCCTAATTGCAAGGTTCGAACAAGTGGTTCGTCCTACCCGTTCTAGTAGGAAGTACTAGACTACTACTACTTAATTCATGTAATAAATTAAAATAATTTTGCCAGCTTTAAATAACAGGGGGGTTGTAAAAGCATAAAATCATCATTAAAGTATACGAAATGGGTTGCGAGGAAGCTATGCGACACTAATTGTCATACTATTTAATAGGTAATTCAATAGGTGAATGTTATTCTTCAACCAATGATAGATAAAGATTCTCAAATATTAAAAAAAAGGTTAGGAAATAGAGATTTGAAGCATAACAAACAGTTTTAATGGTTAAATCATATCGTCGAGATATAATATCGATATGTAAAGATAAAATAACAAGATATGACAAGTAGTGTGTATCATACTTGTGAATAGGTTGGTTTGCGACCAGTTATCATGAAGACACTCCTTGTCTCTAATCTTCTCATTTGTTTACTGATAAAGGTAACGTGTCCACCTTATATTTTAACCGTGTATACCCTCATATTTTATACATTCTATATCACATTTAGTCTTAGGATACATTTCACATTTCTACGGAAAACATTCGCAGTATTGTGGACAACTATAAACGTAAACATTTACGAAATTTGGTCTATTTCACCAAATAGAATGCGTAATTCAGTTTCCATTTCAAGTATTGTAAATTTTTCTTTTTCGAGCATGCAAATAAATGATTCACGACTGGTTTTTTTTATTTTATTTTCAAGTATTACATAGATATTTCATACTATTTTTCTTTCTTAAATTAAAGACATATTATAACTCTTTTTCCCTTCCTTGGTTCGATTAATGATTATGAACTATTTATTACTCATTGACAATGATTATTTTTGGTTCCACTGCATAACTTGCCAAAGGTGATTAAACAGAATTAATGCAGCAGTTGTTTAATAGAATAGCTCATGTGTTGAAATAATTTGATTTGAAATAAATCTTATAGAATAAGTTGAAATGTTATAATTATGTTATAACTATTAGTGTGTTATAATTATCAGCAAATTTATAATTATTAGTGGATAGTGATACTTATAAGGATCTAATCGCCTTTTAATCAACAAGGAAGATTAATGTTTTAATATCACCCCTTAAGATCCATTTAGCAGATTAATAGAACTTATATTAACTCTAAATGTGTAAATAAACCAAAGCCCACATATTCATAAAATCATTTTTATTTTTATTTTTTTTTTATTTTTTTTTTTTTAATACCCATGATAGTGTGTTTTAAGCTGGCAGAAATTGTTTACAATATCTAAAATATACAATTATATAACTAATTATGTGGTTTAAATATTTTGATTTATTTTAGCCAAATTTTGAATCCACCTAATCTTCAATAATTATATGTACCTACATAATTTATACTTACACTTGAACAATATAAACCAAATGTCCTGATAAGAGAGTATAATAAAATAACATGTCCAACTTCATTGGGAACAATCACAGAAATAAATAAATTTTCTTATCAGATATATATATATATATACATATATACATATATATATATATATATATATATATATATATATATATATATATATATATATATATATAAATATGTATATATATATATATATATATATATATATATATATATATATATATATATATATATATATATATATATATATATATATTTATATATATATATATATATATATATATTTTTTTTTTTTTAAGGTCTATAAATACATATATTTTTTAAACATATTTAAGTATAGTATTTTGTAAAATGTTTATATAGTGGTTTATGTATAAGAACAATTTTAATATTTAGTAATTCTTATCAAAGGTAAAAGAAGCTATGAGGCTGTTCTGAAGTTCGAAAATTATCTCCGAATTCCAAAATTCCAAGACAAAAATCCGTCTCAGACAACAGGGAAAATTTATTGTTACGTGTCTGTCTGTCTTTCTGTCAGTCTGTCTGTTGCTCAATTTATGCGAACCACCATATCTTAAAAACTACTCCTCCAATTTTAATAAAATGTGGATGGTAAGTCATAATTAGCTCATTGTAGGTCCCATATAAGTTTCACCTCATGCTCCCATTTGTTTCTCTTCCACATGCGTATAAACATACATTTATAGACACCTATATCTTCAAAAGAACTCATCTGATTTAAATGAAATTTGGATGGTTTGTGTGAAATACTGACCAAATTAAGAGACGGAGTCCTCTCTCTAGGTGCTGCGACACCTACTGAGGACTCTCACCACATATATTATTGTTTGTTATTGTTTAAGTAGACCAGAGATAGCCCCAGCTTGATTTCAACCACCCGCGCTCTTTAACTTTTGTTAATTTGATACTTTATTTCATGTAAAAAATCAAATACATTTTTGGCAGATAAAAAAACAAAAACTAATTAAATGAAATAGACAATAATAGCTAGTAAAATCATAAAATTAATGAAGTACAAAGTACATGATAGGATGCGAGGAAGCTATGTGCTACTCTAATTGACAGTCTATTTTACATGAATTCAAGTTCAAGTATAAATTAAGCAAATGTTAAAGAGCGCAGACGGTTGAAATTAATCTGGTGCTATCTGCAGTCTACTTTCGACAAACCATCCAAATTTCATAAAAATCAGATGAGTACTTTTGAAGATATAGATGTAAATAAATGTATGTTTGTGCGCCTGTTGAATAGAATCAAATGGGTACAGAAGGTTGAAACTTATATGGGACTAACAATGGGCTATTTATGACCAACCATACAAATATAATTAAAATCGGACGAGTAGTTTTTAACATAATATGTTGCGGTTCGCAAAAAATGAGCGACAGACAGACACGGAACCAAAAATGTTCCCTGATGTCTGAAACGGATTACTGCCTTTCTTTAATTAAAAACTAACTTTAACTCGTGGGGAGCTTTACTGTAACCATTTATTTTTCTCTTAACAAAATCAATGAATTATTTTTTCAGGTGCCGGAGGTATTTAGTTACAATGTGAGCGTAATCGAGTACATGTACCAGTACAATGGACAACTCAGTGCTGCAGTTAACTTAGAGAAAAATGTTCGTGCACATATCAACATTATCCATCTTCTTAAAGGAAAGGTAAGAGGAATCTTTATTTAAAAATATTTGCTAGTTACTACGCTAGAAAAGTAAAGGCTTATGTTTCTATCTTTAATGAAAAAAGATTCAATATCTAGAGATGCGGTGCATAAAGAACTCACATAGACATATTATTGGCATTTTATATACTCGTATATATATAGCATATTTGTTTTTTATTATGGCTACCAGAACATTTTTTTTTCTACGCCGGATTCGGAGGAATCTTGTTCATCTCCTTCCTAGCAGCCCAATATATTGCAGCCACACTAACATCTGTTAAAAGTTATTTATATCTGTTATTTGTCCAACAATGCAAAGTAAAATACATAAATATTTTGATGATTCAAATACTAAAGAAAACAAATCTGTAACTAACTAAGCATTAATTAGATAAACATAAATAGAGTTCATATCAAAATTATTTAGTCCTATAGAGACCATCAAAGTTAAAGGTTTGGTTTATTTTGCTACAAAATGGAATATTTTAAGGTAATAAAATAATGGAACGAAGTTCTCCACAGCCTAGGCCAGGATTTACCAGCAGGTAATAAAATGTATATAAGTGTATATTTGATTTGGTAATTAAATATATCTATCTAATATAATGAAGATGTGATATTTTCAGAGTGAGTTAGTTGTATTTCCTGAAGACTCGCTGTGCCCTGCTAGTGGTTCCGACGCTATTTACTTCTCTGTTCCAGAGCCGTCTTACAAAACACCTGCTCTTGACAGCAAGGTAAACTCTGAATTCTTAAATCACTTTCATGATGAGATTTTGCCCGTAAAGACGGAAATTGTGAATTTTTTTTCACCTTAATTCGTTAATTCTAAATAAAGATTCAAATGCACCTTACATCTAAAAGAAGATTCAAATGCTCTTTAAATCTAAATAAAGATTCAATATTCCAACAATATCGATAGCAGACTGCCTAAATTTGAGGTCTGAACAAATCGTTAAAGAAGAGAACGGAATATTTTCCCTTTGAAACAGGGTCCGCCCTATATTCGATGCATTAATGTCTTTTCCAAAATACATCGAGTACAATGGAAACAGAGGGCGACCGGCTATGTAAAGCACAAGCGTCTAAACGAAAAATATGACCGCTTGCCGCTTTCCAATCAACCTTTCAGTTGATTGGAAACTCTCGTCAAGTTAAACATGGCAGGATACTGTTGAAAAACCCGCCCAGCCTATTATTATTGCTCTAGCCAGCGCCGCTCGTCGCTCTACAGCTCTGGCACTCTGCCACTCACCGCTCAAGGCTCGTATCCTAAGGGCACACAAGACCTAAGGGTCCTCGTTATTGTGAAAATAAACGTGTGGTGTCGCGAGACACCAGGTAGGAACGAAGTTCCTTACATTTTTCATTAAATATAAATTTTAAAATCACACTGCTAAGTCCGTATACATTGCTAACAACTTAGTACTTAGTACTTAGTAACAAAGAGTATGTTTGTTAAAGGAGTTTGGATTGAAATAGGACTGTTTTCTACCTACCCTGCCAATTAATTTAAAATATTATAAAATATATCTCTTCCCTACTCTACAGCTTCTGCTTGTATCAGGGTGAAATTTTACATGATTATATTTTATTTATTTACAAAACAAAGTGACAATTTTGACATATATAACAAAAATAATCAAAACAAGTCAAGTAACAGGCTTCCTTAATAACACTTTTTCCCGTCTTTTAAAGCTTACGTTTACGCGAGCGTAACTAGGGCTCTCTAAGGGCTCCAGAACGTTCAGGGCTCCAGAACGTGCCATAAAGAACTTCGTTCCAAAATACTCGGTAAAGGATGATGATTAGAATGCCATGATCTTGCAGTGCTTTGTTGGATATAAGATGAAGTTTTACCCAAATATGTTTGACACATATTAGCATTACATCCTGTAATTACTTAATAATAATAAAAAAATAAAAGATACGAGTATAACGTCTAGATAATCCTGCTAAGCATAAGAATTTCAATGGTAGTTTATAAACCAATCCCATTTAAAATATATATATATATATATATATATATATATATATATATATATATATATATATATATATATATACGTGTGGTGTCGCGGGACACCCGGTAGGAACAAAATTCCTTACATTTTTCATTAAATATAAATTATAAAATCACACTGCTAAGTACGTATACGTATGCTTTGTGACGGTGATTTTGTGGTCCCATAAGGAACTTGGTTTCAAAAATTGCATAACTAATTCTATAGTAAAGCACAGCTGGGAATCCAGCTGATGCATGGTAAACCCAAACCCACATAAAGTAACTCAAGGCCACCGAAAATGCTTTCTGTGTACGCCAAGGATTAAGTTTTAATTAAACAAATTGCATCTGTTTCATTCGAAACAAAAGGGTAATCACATTTAGGTGAGGAACTAGTCCCGCCATCTAGTGAGAAAATAGTGAACATATGACTTACTCTTCTATTTTACTATGTAGACGAGAGTTTTAAACACCTAAAAAATGCCCTTCCACGTATAAACAATTTTTGACATACTCCACAATCTATTTGACTCTCTAATTTTAATGTTTGTCTCTAGAAATCACCTCCAGAAAAGTCTAAAAAAGCGTGGAAACAACTATTTCTAAAAAACAGATTCCCTGGGCGCCTTATCTCCCTTTTGATTTGGCCCCTTCTGATTTTTTCCTGCGGGGATACCTAAAATCTTTGCGGTTTTGAACGATCGTCCTAGGATCCTGGATGCCCTCAAAACCAACATTCGAGCCCAAATCACAGAAATTCCCATGACCATGCTTCAAAGAGTACAAGAAAATTTAAAAATAAATGCTTACTCAGTATTTAAAACGTGAGAGGCGCTATTTGTCCGATACTTTGTTCCTAACCATGTAAACTTAAATTCACATGTTAATAAATCAGGGAAAAATAAAAAATAGTAATTTTGTAACAGTGTGCTTTTTGGAACAAGGTTCCTTATGGCACTGTCTGGAGCCCGGGAATGAATCCGTAAAAAACGACCGTCACAAAACCAAGCGTCACGAAATCTACCGATGAAGATAACTTGAGTAAAAGATGTCCGAGTTAGTTGAAATTTGGCACACATGTTCATTTTATCAATGCCCAAGCTGAGTTCGTTGGATAACGTTATCCGCCCAAGCGTTCACGCGCAACGCTCGCGTAAACGTAAGCTTCAAATTTAAAATTGGAATTTTAGGACGGGAAGAAATTCTAACTTCTTCTATTTAATGAGACAAACAACTTTTATAAATATTTTTTTTTTAGTAAAACAAACACCGACACTGCCATGAAGTGATAAAGATCACTAAATTTATTAAAGCGTTCCTGCACGTTCAAAATAAAGAAAACAACGTTTTTACCGATATCTTACGTTCTAACGTAAAGATTTTAATAAAAATTCTTACACATCGTCTAAAGTACAATTGAAAGAGGCATGTAAAATTTCAACCTGATACAAGCAGACGTTTTTGAGTAGGGAAGAGATATATTTTATAATATTTTAAATTAGTATAGGCCGGGTAGGTAGAAAACAGTCCTATTTCCTGCCAACTAAAAACATACTCTTTAACTATAAACTCATCATGATTAACTTTTTTCACAATATTCGATACATATTTATTGATAGACGCTTGCTTTAATGATAGAATTAATGTTTTTCTTTTAATTTTGCCTTAACTCCGCTAGGTACAAACAGTTAGTTACTTTTAATTTTGTTTCTTTTCTAACACCTCCATGTATAAGTAGTTAGCAACGTGTACGTACTTAGCATAGCAGTGTGATTTTATAATTTTTATTTAATGAAAAATGTAAGGAACTTCGTTCCTACCGGGTGTCCCGCGACATCAGACGTATTTTTATTACATTTTAAATCCATGCGTCTGTCGCCACCATGCAAGCGTGGTGGCGACAGACGTGGCCCACCACTCCTTCGAGCCACCATTCCTTTAGCGCACCACGTGGTGCGCGAAAGAAAAAGAAAAAGCTAACAAATAGAAAACACTGAACCAAGTAATGATGTACTCGTATATGAGACAGTGTTGTAGTTGTACGAGTAGTATCGGACGGATGCGATATTATTAAATACGATATCTTTTTTTTGCAGATTTTGAAATTAATCTCAGAAGCTGCAAAACATTCAAATATCTATGTAGTGTTCAGTATACCGGAGAGAGCAGGTAAACATAGATACAGCACTAGTCTTGTATTCAGGAGAAACGGAACTGTAGCTGCAAGGTAACTTTAATAACATTTTCCTTATAATGTGAATTACTAGTAAACGTTATAAGTCGCCACATATTGCATACATCTAATTTCTTTAAATGGTATCTCAATATATTTGACACACAGTGTAACCATCATGGTGGTTACACAAATATTTTTTGCAATTTTATGTGGTATCTAAAAATTTTTTTTTTCGTTGTTTTATTTAATTCGTTTATCTGTTTGTTGGTCGCGATCATTAAGCAGGGCCGCCGAGAGGCCATGTCAGCCAAGTCTGAAACTAGGGGCCCGGGACCCAGGGGGGCCCGGACTCAAGGCAGGCCCGAACTGGCCTGACGGCCGTCGGGCCGGTGCGCCTTTTAGAAAATCATGATCAACGCCTTCGACAGTTAAATAAAAATATAATAAAAATTATTTTTGGGAGATAAAAATAAATAAGAGAGATAAAACAAATAAGAGTTTAATTCGGAGTTAGGAATGCTATGAAACGGTATGGTTTAGAGCTCAGTTTGATTTCCAAGTTAGGTGTCAATACCTATATAATTATGTGCGTGCGTGTATATCCGAATAAAGATAACTGATTCTCCCTTCTTTATTTTGGACTGGTAGCGAGATCGAGGTTTAGCTTAGATCTAACTGTTTTCTTATCTAACAAATTTTACCTCCCTTTGTAGTTGTTAACTTTTCTGCCCCTGCATTTCCCTTACTTTTTGAATAATTGTTATCTCCTAATCAAATAAAAATATCATTACTTTATTAACTTCCAATATAGTTAGTTACTTTTAATTTTGTCTCTTTTCTAACTCCACCATGTATAAGTAGTTATTACTGTGATTTTATAATTTATATTTTAATGAAAAGCGTAAGAAACTTAGGTCCTACCGGGTGTCCCACGACACCACACGTATTTTTTTTTTAATGTTAATATGTGGCATGATAAAAAATGTATTTTCCTTTAAAAAAAACCCCCTAATAACAGTGTAGGCTGGGTATTAGCTGAAATAGCGTAAAAAGTGATTTTTAAGCATGTAATTTAAAAAAAAAAAATTCGCGAAGGGTGCCCCACCATATCTTACCGCCCAGGGAGCCACAAGACCTAGAACCGCCACTGAGTACAGTTTTTTCTGTATTTCATTTTTCAGTTTTGAAAAGATTTCTCGATAAGTCTGCTGAAGATTTAAATTTCACTACTTTTTACTTTCGAGAGACTTACTTTAAGAGAAAGTATTGCGATGGCGCGAAAATTCGATTTTGATGGATTTACACGTTTTGAGGTCCCTTAAGTCCAAAAAAGTGGTTTTTAAAAAAATTTCTGTCTGTCGTCTGTGCAGACGCCTGGAGCCTAAACTACTGGGCCGATTTTGACGAAATTTGGCATACATGTTCAGAAAAATCATACCCCGAGGCGAAATCGAGAAATGAATTTTAGCTCTAAATTTGGGGCGCTACCCCCCAAAAACTATGAAAAAAACGTGAAAAAAAAAAAAAAAAATCTCGAAAACGGTCCGACGATTTTGATTAAAAAATTCTAAAATGTAGTCCATTTGAATACGAATCCAACGATATAAGCCGTTTTCCCGGGAAAAATCTAGTTCCTGAGAAATTAGCTTAAAACGCGGACAGAGAGAGCCCGGGTTCGATTCCCCGCCCAGAAGAAGTTATTTTTATGATAAATTTTGATGAAATGTTAAATAATATTTAAATGTACATTTGAAAACTAATAAATGGAAGCACTGGGCTAAGTAATTATAAACTCGTATATGAGGAAGTTTGTCTGAGTTGACTCGGACCGATTTTTTATTTGAATTTCAGATGTTTAGTTTTTGAACCTCTTAGGGAAGGGGAAACGAACTCCTCCCCCCCCCCCCCCCACCCTGGCGAGGGGGGCCCGTAGATCTCTTGACTTGGGGCCCGGCCTAGCTCTTGGCGGCCCTGTCATTAAGCAGTTCAAGAGGCTTCACCCATAAGCCATATGTCCCGTTTGCATGGTGAGAGGATGATAGTTGCGGACATGACAGGAACTTACCGTGAGACTGCGTGATAAATTATGTCGTGATAGAACTATCAACCATCAAACTATATCGTCTGACGAGATAATCAGAGTACTCAAGCGGCAGATATAAGAACTATTAAGTCAGATTCTAGATGCTGATTGGCTTAACGCTTAACTATTGTTTGTTTATACTTTTGTATCTCGTGATAACAGATTTAGAAGGCAACAAGCTTGCTTCATATTTGACATGAGATTTTGTAATTTATTGCAATCTAAATTGTTTGTTCGTTATTGTATATTATTATATGCGGTAACAATGTTATTGTATATTATAATATGTATATGTTTTTAATGCTTCGTTTCTGTATCGGAGTCAGACATTTTGGATATAAATATATCAGTTTGAGTACAAGACAACAAAGTTTGACGTGTTTACTCTCGCCGTGTAGACCGTACACCTCCACGATAGTTCTATGACGTTGACATGATAGTTGTTCTATCGTGAGAGAACTATTTCCGTGAAAACGAGGCTATGTGGGATCGATGGGCCAGTCTGGTGTTCGTAGTCTGGGCAGACTCGCTTAAAGCCACATCTTGCTCTAGTAATGTCCTATAACCTTAGCAAAAGACTACTCTAATATGGTGAGGAGTGGCTACTACTAGTACATTGGAGACCTGCGAAATGTTCTGTGGTGCTCGGGAGAACTAATCACAGCAGCCGCCTGCGACTTTGTCCGAGTCCCGTTATCTTTTCAACCATAGAGACCCCTTCCCTGTTCTAGACCAATGAACGTCGTCAAATCTTCAGCTAATAATCCATTCATGTCATCTATATCAATAATAGTAAAACATTATAGTCCAGGAGAAAGCGTGCAAAAAAGTGTCTGACTTACATCAAGCTAGAATTTTGTGTATAAGTTAATCTTTTAGTGCCTTTAAAGAATATCGATGGCTAAGAGGTGATACCTCATATCTTCAAAATGTCAGGTTTACAGGAGGAACAAAAAACTATTTAAAAAAATAGTTTTTTGTTCCTCCTGTAAACCTGACATTTTGAAACTTAGTGAGTTTTTACTTGTTTTATAAATGTGTATGACATATAACCCTTCTGAAACATTGGTAACTGTCAAATTATAACAATTCATAAAATAATGTAGTTACGAGTTCTCACTATGTCACTTCTTTATGAAAGTGATCACATACGAGGCCTCACTTACGAATTAGCAGCTCAGTTATGAGGTGTCACAACTAACCTTCACAAAAACACTTACACCAGAAACACATACGAGGTGTCACTTACGAATTAGCAGCTCAGTTATGAGGTGTCACAACTAACCTTCATCAAAACACTTACACCAGAAACACATACGAGGTGTCACTACACCTGTCTATCGTAGTTACAAGCTATCACATAACAAATAGTTTGTGAATCTGATATGAGATGTCACGACTGCCCATTTTCTATGTGAAGGATTTTTTTTTCACTTACGAGATCTCGCATGTACTTGAAGACAAGCCTCCCAAGGCCAATATAATGAAAATCTCAAAATCACCATTTTGGTAGTTATGAGGTATCACTTCTTAGACATCGATATGTGCTAGGCTTAGTTCGTTTGCGGGACAAAGCTTGGCAATAGGCATTTGAAAAAAAAGGAGGAAAGATAAGGGAGAAATGGGCTAGGAATTTGGAGAGGGGGATTTTTCACTACGGGTTTAATCTAAACTTAAAGCCGTATAACAGTGCAACGCAATATTCGGTAAAAGTTAAAAAATATGAACAGAGAAAGAAAATCTAAAATAATCTACTTCTTCTTGATCGTTTATTGCCCTACACTCTACGCTAGATGTGTGTATTGATAAAGCTTAATGATAAAGTGCCAAATTACAGTTTCGAAATGTTGTTGTTCGCTGCAGATGTAATTTATTTTATTTACAGCGTTTAAGAGGAAGAGAATGGCTGACATGTGACAGCCTTCCTTAGAGCTTATGCAACAGAGGATTTGTGCAATTGTAGGATTCTATGTAAAGGGTCACGGGAGACTGAAACCCTCATAGTACACCTCCGTATAGTACACCTACTATCCAGAATACTATACAGTAGTTATTACTATTGTTCTTTCATATTCTCACGATTATTTTCATTGGGATGGTCTATTGCGCGTTTGTTTGTTTAAATGACATTAGATTTCTCGAATAAGGAGGCTGCTGAGTATGGAAACAGTAAGCTTATGGGATCATCTGGCTTTAGACTTGTCACTTTTATTTTTTCGCTTTTATACTTCTCTTTTGTATCTCAAATAAAACTATTAATTGTACTACCTTGTATTGTTTTACTTAGTTAGGTTTTTGAATAAATGTTGTTTTATTTATGTAAAGTTTTTATATTATAATTTAAATGTATGAGATTTATAATAAATAATATTAATTTACTAATGATTACATTAAATCTATATCGATTCATCAAAAAGAAATATAAATAGGCAGGGGCGTATCGTGGAAAAAATCTCATCTGCATGACTTACTTTGGCGCCCCCCGTACTAAATTAATAAATATGTAGAAATTAAAACAAAATCGGACACTGGGGTTCTCGGAAATTTTCCTTCCCTACCAAATAATTCCAAAATGGTGGTACATATTAAGTTGAATTATGAATGAATTATTTATCTTATAGAAAGGTGCCTATAGTTGGTGTGAATTTTAGCGAGCTAATTCCTAAATTATTTAGCGTTTAATTTTAGATATTTTATAAGTTCAAAAATCTATATTTTCAAAATGATATATAGATATTAATACGAAATTCAATGGATTTTGTTTTCTTATAAAGAGGTATAATTGAATCAAATTTCAGTGCAATATATTTTTTCTATTCTTGACGAATTTTAAATTTGTTGGGTGACTCAGAAAAATTGGTGAATGACGTCATAAATTCATGATTTTCCAGGCAGCTCAACATAAGACTCGTAGCTAATTTGTTAATTTTTTGACATGAAACATGTGACGTACTTAATTATATCGTGCCAGGAAGTTAGAATATACAAGGAGGTAGATTGGTTTTAATTTGTATCCATTGCAGTACATATATTTCACCGATAGAAGTTCTAAATTTTAAATTAAAAAAAAAAAAATCAGAGCTCCTAGCGGATCAAATGGTAATGAAATGGATTAAAGTTTCGTAATTTCACACCTTAAGATCTACTATATCAAGATAGACTGAAAAATACAAAAATATATCCATGCATATATTATATACAAATTCAATGATTTTCCGTGAAATGTAGAACAATATTATATTCATATCTCTCTCTTTCCCTTCCTCTTCTTTTTATTTCTATTCTTCTTTGTAATTTTGGCACCTCCCCTAAAATTGTAATTTTGTCATTTAGGTGGCTCTGTGCGGCAGAAGGTATGCAAAAGCCGCCTAAGTTTAAAGAGAAAAGAATGGAAATATCTGTAAAAGACAAATAAAATCCTATTTTTAATAATTATTTCTCAGAGATTTGCCTTATAAAAAAGTATATTGTAAAAATATTGTGGAGGAAGAGAGATCCTTGTGTAAACCCCCTCTTATTCATAAAAAAACATATGACAAACAATATTGGTTATCTATTTAGGTATCGTAAGTACCATGTGGGCGATGATGATGTGGACAAGCCAGGGTCTCCTGAAATGGTATATTTTGACACAGACTTTAACGTTAGGTTTGGTCTATTTGCTTCAATGGACCTCGCTTTTCAAAGCCCAGCATTGGATTTAGTTAAACAAGGAATAAAGCATTTCGTCCATCCAACTGCCTGGACTTCCAGTCTACCGTACTTAGTTGGTAGGTAAGAATGTAATAATCTAATCACTATACTGATCAAGTTATAGATAATAATTACTACAAGAGTTGTAGGAAACACTGGATTTATAATAGAAGAATTTATATTTAATTCATACTTTATTTATTTATTTTGCTTTTTGCACTGATTAATAAGTACTTATAACTCTCATTGTTTGTATAAATTTATCTTTTTATATTATATTTTCTAGAAAAAAGTAAAAAAAAAAAAATATATATATAACTCAATTTTTGTTAAAGAATTGTTATTTGCTACTGATGGGTAGTTGAAACAATAACTCTAAAAATCAACATTTGATAAAATTCACCAAGAGGTTTAGGCTCCTCGCACTACAAACTACAGCACGATTTTTAGGACCAAAAAGAGGGGGAGGGATTGTTAGATTTACTTTTTTCAAGGTCCATTGTCCTAAGGGACCCTTTTATTTATTTATTATTATTATTTTTTTTTTTTTTTAAAAATCTGGGGGTTTAAACCCGAAGATATAGACCACGAAGTAGGTCCTTTGAACAAGCCTAAGAAGCCATTTATTAATCTAATACGGGATTGATACGTGACAACCAAACCCGCCACACACGAATGAAGTGTTGGTCGGTAAACCATGTCTTTACGACTCTGTGGTTACGTTTGATACATTCTTTATCAAACCACCTTGAGAGTGTCGACCATGGTTTTCCAGGCCGAAACCTTGTGCTGCTAAATCTTTCCATCAGCTTCCCATTAGTTTGGCCCGGTCTGTGAATCGAACCCAGATCTGTGGTCAAAGGTGGTGGTCACCCATTTAACTACTGACCACACCTGATGCTACTTAACTTCAATTAATGAAAGCCAACTGCCCTCGTATTCGAGCTACCAGGGCTCCCTGTCCTCTTTAAGGAACCTTAAAAAGTGTAAATCGATCAAATCTAAAAATCGAATTTTCGCGCCATCTCAGTACTTCCTCTTGTTCCTATTGTGAAAGTAAAAAAATTATGAACTGTCTTTTAAATATGTAATATTGTTTTTGGTATGTAGGTAATCAAGCACAGCAAAGTTGGTCATGGACCCACGACGTGACTCTTCTAGCAGCAGGACTTAATCGAGTCACTAAGGGCCAGACTGGATCTGGAATTTACCGTGGTAGAAGCGGCCACCTGACTCAAACACCAATTAAATATTACACCTCTAACATTCCTACTACGATGGTTATCACTACTCAACTCTACCCCTTTTATCAGGCATCAGGTTATTTTAGATTATTTGGTTCAACTGCGATTCATTTCAGTTTGATTTTTTAATGAGTTGAGTAGTGATGGACATTGTAAGGACTTCATGCAACAACTTCATTACATTAGCCATTCATTTTCTACTATTTATAAAATAATTAAGTTGCAATCTTTACTTTTTTGCCCTACTTTACTTTTTCGCCCTACTTTTTGAGTTCAAGGATGAAAAGACTTACTTTAGTCCCTCTAAACTAATTCAAAATCATAACTTTTTCTCCCTACTGGAGATAAACAGTTATTTTATTAACACCTTATAATGTCCATCACTACTCAACTCATCATATTATAACAAGGTGTTCTTAAACTTTACTTTTATCATTTTGCTTCCGAGCTTATACCTAGGTAGGTAACGGAGGCTATATGTGATCGTTCTGAAGCACGAAAAATTTTTATGTCTCCGATTTAAAAAATTCCAAGTCTGAAATCCGATTCAGACATCAGGGATCATTATTGGTTCCGTGTCTGTCTGTCGGTCGGTCTGTCGTTCAATTTTTGCGAACCAACGTATCTTAAAAACTACACGTCCAATTTTAATGAAATTTGGGTGGTAGGTCATGAGTAGCCCATTGTTGGTCCCATAAAAAGTTTTAACTTTCTACGCTCATTTGTTTCTCTTCCACATGCGCACAAACATACTACATTAATTTACAGATAGCCCCAGATTACTTCGAACCGTCTGCGCTCTTTCACTTTTGCTTAATTGATACTTTAATTCAAGTGAAAAATCAAAACAATTTTGACACATTAAAAAAAAACAGGGGAAACAATTAAACAAATTAGACAATAATGGCTTGTAAAAGCATAAAATCAAAAAGTACGTGATAGCGTGCGAGAAAGCTATGTGTCACACCATAATTGGCAGTCTATTTTGATTTTTTTTATCAAACAGATAGAATAATGAAGAATAATCTTAATCATGATTAAATAATTATTTATTGTTCACTAAAACATTGCTTAATGTATTATATGTTTGAAGTAAAATCCATAGGTTTCTAAATTTATCTGATCTATCAGCTTGATAGCTTTTATGAAAATCGTTGCCTTGCGTTTCGGCAGCTTGGCCACTCTCCACCATTTTGTTTTTTTTAAATGCCTATTGCCAAGCTATGTCCCGCAGACGAACACAGCAGACCATTATATTCTTAAAAGGCACTCGCTCCTGGACTATAGTGAAATTTAAATTTAATTAAATATTATTATATTTATTATACTTAATTCTAAAATTTTATATTTGATTTCAGATGTACCAAGAAGAACTGAATTTCAAGATTACATGGATTTGAATAGACTTTTTCTGAGAAGCCAGAACATGGCTACTACGTTTGGACATTCATCTAATCAAGGTATAGTACTGATAAATTCATCTAATCAAGGTATAGTACTGATAAATTCATCTAATCAAGGTATAGTACTGATAAATTCATCTAATCAAGGCACAGTACTGATAAATTCATCTAATCAAGGCATAGTACTGATACATTCATCTAATCAAGATATAGTATCGATAAATTCATCTAATCAAGGTATAGTACTGATACATTCATCTAATCAAGGTTTAGTTCTGATGAATTCATCTAATCAAGGTATAGTACTGATAAATGCATCTAATCAAGATGTAGTATCGATAAATTCATCTAATCAAGGTATAGTACTGATAAATGCATCTAATCAAGATGTAGTATCGATAAATTCATCTAATCAAGGTATAGTACTGATAAATCCATCTTATCAAGGTATAGTACTGATAAATGCAATATCAAGGTATCACAATAGACACAAGGAAATATCTCTTGATTATTTCCAAGCAATCCGTCTATATCTTAACAAAGTTGTTATTATTATAAAGCTTCTTTTTTAAAGAAGCTAATAGTAATAAAGATGCAAATCATTGGGATTCAACTTTTCACAGTAAATATGACATATTTTCTTTACCTTTTTGTTTCTTTAAAAATATTTTTCCTGTAAATAGTTTGATTTTGTTGTGTAGAAACTGAAGCCGTCGCAGTTCAGATGCCCAAGCTAACTCTGGCAAGTTCATCTTTCAAACCGTATAAAACCAAACTATTATCTCCAGATACAAACTGTGCTCGCCATATCTTAGGTAATACGGAGTATTACCGCTGCGACACACTCGAGACACTCTGTCATGGACATATTTGCTGCCAGTTCGATATCACTGTAGATTATTTTGTTTGTGATTCACCCTGTCTGGCTAATACCTGGTTGCCATCATTGTCTACAGACGACAGCTTCTATCTTTTCAGGTAACCCGAATCAATTATACTGGAATAAAATTTGTTATGTTTTCACCCATCATTTTTTTCGCGATTTTAACTGAACTATCCGTTTTGGGTGTTTTTAAGACCTCCTGAGTGGTTTTCAGCACGACGTCTGTAAGTGTGTATGTGTGTTATAATGGTAGCGCTCAGGGTATTTTACCTAGAGAGTTGAAACTTGGCAGAAAAATCAGTCCTTACTTCTAGTTGTGCTGCCATCTTGAACCCAGTTTGCTGAGCCAGCAAAAATTTAAAACAAATCTTAAAAAATAGAAGTGTTCCGATCAAGTTGAAATGTGGCACGAATACCTTTCTGTATGGCAAACAAATCCATTGGCCGCCATTTTGAAGTTATCAATAAAAACGTGTAAATTTATAATAATCTCAATATAGAATTTTTGCGCTATCACAAAACTCTCTATATATATTACGTACGTGCAAAATTAAGTAGTTTCCCATTCACATCTATTGTGAATTAAGTTGTTGTCGTCGAAAATAAACTTTTTTAGTCACGAAAAAATGAAGTAAATAAATAATTATGTTCTTTCTTATTTAATGGTCCTTATTTTATTACTACATTTTTATTAGCTTACTTTCTTGTTTGTTTGTTTGTTTGTCCGGTACAAATCTGGCAATCGATTTCTAACTAACTTCCCGAATAGCTAGACATTTGAAACTTTTAGCATAGATCAGAACACGATGACAATGCATTATTTTAATACTTTTAGCCATCTTTCAGCAGAATTTAATTGATTTTCAGCAAATTTTGCCGTACGGAAAGTTAGTTCGGAAAAAATCCGCAAGTTATTTTATTTGTTTTGCCATATCCCATATTTACGCAATCTTCATTTGGACTTGTCTCAAATTTGTGATCTTAGAATATTGTGATAGATAAACGTTGAATGACAGCAAAACAGGAAATATATCGATTATATTATTTCAAATATATCGATTTATCCTTTTATAGGTTTACGATCAGAGCTCTCTAGATGGTTGTCATTTATGTGAAGTAAATAAATTCGGAACTATTTTTTTTTCACTAACATTATATATTATATAACAATAACAAATATATTATCAACATTACATACGATTCAACAGAAAATTTAAAAACGTAGTATGTAAAAAGTTCTTTTTATCTTGAAATTATTTATTTGTTATTTGTTTTAGATATAGAATGGCAGTTTTTGATGGAGTTGATAAACCATGGAAAAGTGGTGACACTCTCGGTTTGCAAGTATGTTCCATCGTAACTTGTTTGAACTCGGATATATCGACCTGTGGGAAGAAACCAGATCCTTCCAAGTACATGGCTAACATATTTACAATACGTCAAAAAACAGTTTCAATCTGGGCTCAATCTGTTAGCAGAGTTAATATAACTGGAATATTTACGAATAATCGTTCAACGCTGTTAATGCCAAGTCTTTTAATTGGTGAAATCAATCCTTCGGTGGTTGAATACAATAGATTCGGTATGCTGTCCAATCACTTTTTTTACGGAACTGATTTCAATAAGAGTACACTGCTTCTACCCGAACAAAACAGGAATCTTGGAGCAGTGGCTATTATTAATCGAATTTTTACGAGGGATGGATTTACAGCGAGAAGTTCTCAAGGTAGAAGTTCCTCTTCGTCTATCATTATAGGAATGGTTCTACTTACGTTTATTTTAACCTTTTATCGGTGTTGTTTCATGGTACACAATCGGGTATTATTTTTATAACTAACGTATTCAATGAATTAAAATATATATTTTGAGCTTTAAAGAAATCTAGGTGAAATCTGAATTAACATATTTCTCTAGGAGAGATATAAATTATTACAAAAAGAAAAACTGAGAAGAATAAAACGAAATGTTAAAACCTTTTAAGATGCCAGGATATAAATCACCCAACAGGATGGGATGCATTTTTTCGTACATTCGAAATACTTCAAACAATAAAAGTTTGAAACACTATAAATAAATAAATATATATATATATATACATATATATATATATATATATATATATATATATATATATATATATATATATATATATATATATATATATATATATATATATAAAGATCACTCCATCAACACAAACTCGGGATGCGGTCAATATCATCAATAAAAAACATATATATATATATATATATATATATATATATATATATATATATATATATATATATATATATATATATATATATATATATATATATATATATATATATATATATTATATACAAGTAGGTATATCGTTTAATGAACTTATTTGTTCAGTATCTGTAATGTATTTAGCGTCGCTACTAAATTTTATAACATCAAAATGATAAAAACTAAATAAAGATATGTTGTAAAAACAATGTTGTTACTTTTGGTAATTAATTATTCAATTTAGATGAATTATTTATTAATGAATTATCTTATTATTACATGAAAAATTAATTAACGAACAGTAAAAAAAACATTCTTATATACTTATGTACCAAATTGTTCTATTTTTTTTTTTTTACTGTTTAAAAACTGTTGAATCAAGAAATGGATTTTTCTATAATAAACAATTCGTTATTACAATTATTAATTAAGGATTTTAATATTTAGTTTTTTAAAGGATTTTTATTTTGTAAAATATTGTAAGATATTGTGTTATTTTTAATTATAAATTTATAAAAATTAAATATGAAATAATGTTATACTAAACCGTATTACTTTTTTGAATTACGGAAAACCAAATAATTCTATCTCTTTAAAACTATCACTAACCTTACCTCCTTTCAGCTTTCAGAGGCCAAGTAAGATAAATGGATTAAAACGTCGCGCGGCACACACTGTCTCGATTCGACACGCACTTAACACATTACACAATGACATAGTAATCTTGTTATGATTGAAACTTGTTTTAGACTGCTCATAGGTCAAGGCTGCCTCTCCATCGAACATAGTACACTTTGTAATAGCTAAGTTTATTTACCCTTGCTGGTATCCATTTCATTTAAACTATTGAATCGTACAACTGTATAGTCCAAAAAAGAGATAGCGTGCAAAAAAGTGTCTGACTAACAACAAGTTAGATTTTTGTGTATAAGTAAATCTTTTGGTGCCTTTTAAGAATATGTGGTCGGCTAAGTTCGTCTGCAGGACATAGCTTGGCAATAAGCATTTAAAAAAAGCAGCCATGTCCCACCCTTTTTGGTGGACAATGTGATTTTCATGATCCTGAGTACGAACTTAGTTAGTAGACCAAAAATCAAGTTGATAATAGTTTGCCACTTAATAGGTTAGTTAGTCAAATATTACTCCAAATGAAAGAGGTCACCTATTAAGTGCCAAACTATTTTCAACTTGATTTTTGGTCTACTAACTAAATTTGTACTCAGGATCACATTGTCCGCCATAAAGGGTGGGACATGGCCGATCTACACCTGTTTTTTTCTTTTTCAAATGCCTATTGCCAAGTTATGTTCCGCAGACGAACTTAACCGACCAAATATTCTTAAAAGGCACCAAAAGATTTATTTATATACAAAATTCTAGCTTGATGTTATTCAGACACTTTTTTGCACCCTATCTCTTGGACTAGTATGCACTTTTATATTGATTTTTATTCACTCTCTCATAGCGCAGTAAGTGTGTGCATTCAATACATGGTGTGTCGAACCGAGGATATCACAATTAAAATTTAAAGGAATTTCACTTTGTTTAAAACTATTTATTCGAAGTTAAATCGCACTCACAAATATTATTGTTCAATTTATAAAATTGGTGAAAAAATAGAAAATTAATCAAATTCTCTCTAAAATTTATTCATAAAAGATTCTAAAATACCTTCATTAACAAGTTATTACGTTTAAAAATAGATTGCCAATTGGTGTGGCACATAGCTTCCTCGCATCCTATCACGTACATTATTGACTCTATACTTTTACAAGCCATTATTGTCTAATTGTTTACCCCGTTTTTTTAATCTGTCAAAATTTTTGGATTTTTTACATAAATTAAAGTACTTTTGGAGCTATAGGTAAATTTGTAAATAAATGTATGTTTGTGCACAAACAAATAAGCGTAGAAGGTTGTAACGTATATGGGACCAACAATGAGCTAATTATGACCTACCTTCTTTTTAATTTCACTAAAATCGGACGTGTAGTTTTTAAGATAATATCTGTGAACCAACATATTATGTTGGTTCACAAAAATTAAACGACATACAGACAGACCGTTGAGCCGACAGACAGACACGGAACCAAAAATGTTCTTTGATGTCTGAAATGGATTTCTGTCTTGGAATTTTTGAAATAGGAAACCTAAAATTTTTTCTTTCTTCGGACAGATCACATAGCTTCCGTTACCTTCGGTAAGCTAATTCGGAAGCAAAATTAAACTTCCTTTGGCCTTACAAAGCGAAGTAGGGGGAGACCGCGAGGTAGGCCGAGAGGGCTGAGAGTTGATAGCAACCTCCTGTACTTTCCTAACTCCCTGTCACACGTATAAATCTTTTCGACTTTCTTCGGCCCTATGACGTGCGGTGGAGGGAGGCCCAACAGCTGGAGGGAGGCCCAACAGCTGGAGACAGACTGTGCACACCTCCTATACATTTATAACTCCTTGATACACCGGGTAACGTTTTTTAGTAACGCTTTTCAAGTTATGTAGCACAGCCTAATCATGAAAATGTCAAAAATTCAAACCACATACTAAAGTAGTCAACTTTGAAGGATATTTCTGCTTAAACTATGAAAGTTGTACAAACATTTTGAGTTATTTTTTATGTATGGTCCTTACTGAACCCTTTACACAGGTTTTTGCACTTCATAATCCGTACCCCTTAGCTTGCGGGCTCTTTCACACTAATACCTCCTCACTTTATTAACTCCTTTTTCTTTTACTCAGTCTGGGTATAATTATTGAAAAACTGTAAACTGCAACGATATATTTTTTGCTGATTTACATTTTTATATGTTGTGGTTAGACAGTTAAATATTATTTTAAATTAAACCACAAACTGTGTCTTTATTCCAGTGTACACTTAGTTAGCATTGATTCATCTGTTGATTTTCTTTTTTTCTTCTTACTAATTTTATTCTTTCAGTTTAATTTAAACTTCTATCTAATCTCATTCCTTCTGTAGTTTAGATAATTCCTTTTAACAACTGCACAGTCTCTTAAATAGCTTCATCAGGGATAATTATAATTTACCAATAAAAAAAAACCAAATGCCCTCTGATAATTGGTCATAATTAAAAACATTTAGGATAGTGTTATAATATCTTCTAATACTGTATGCAATAAAATTCATAGATATTGAAGTTCTTCATGTACCACAGTAAAACACTGCTGGTTTTATTATTTTTATTTTTGACCCGCAATGTTTACAGTAATTGCAAGCTTAGTATAACTTGATATACGAGGTCTGTTCAGAAAATAAACATTTTGAATTACGCGCCAACGAAGATGCTTAGTAACGTGGTTGGCAGCATTGCGTTCCACATAACCTCCTCTTTAAGCACGTGTTTACGCATCTTTATTAGTTATCGTGTTATTCATATTTGAGTGCAACGTAATAGTCCACAGGCCACCATAAGAAGTGAGTCGCTGATTGATAAAGTTTTCTTACCTTATGGAATCGCTTATTTATGCCGTGTCCACCGATGAATTGGGTATATGGCAACTGGGCGCTGGGCCATTTCTTTTTTTTTGACATGCCAAACTTGCCCTTCTGCGGAAACATTGAAAAGAGATAGATAAAGTTTTGATTTTCACAGGATCGTTTAATTAAATTATTTTAAAAACAGTGGTAAAGGTGGCCACCGATAAGAGTGGGCCGTTTGGGGTGTCCACCGTCCCAAACAGGTCGCTCTGCGAGGACGTTGAAAAGAAAACGGCCCTCTCGTATCGGTGGCCACCTTTACCACTGTTTTTGAAATAATTTAATTAAACGACCCTGTGAAAATCCAAACTTTATCTATCTCTTTTCAATGTTCCCGCAGAAGGGCAAGTTTGGCATGTCAACAAAAAAGAAATGGCCCAGCGCCCAGTTGCCATATACCCAATTCATCGGTGGACAAGGCATAAATAAGTGATTCCATAAGGTAAGAAAACTTTATCAATCAGCGACTCACTTCTTATGGTGGCCTGTGGACTATAATCATTGTTAGTAGCGATTTTTGTGAGCAAGATAAAATTTAGCGCGACACTTGAGAATACTTTCACTGAAACGTTTTAACTTTTAAAATAAGCTTACGGCGAGATAATGCTCTGGGCTATGAGTCGGGCCCAATGTTACGACGACACCCACGTTCAGAAAATTAACGATCTACTGCGTGAAAATCTTCAATTTACTGTCAGAGAAATTGCAGAAGAGGGTATCATCTCAATCATGCCATTATACTTTAACTGAAAAATTCAACTCAAAAGTATAAAAAAAACGAATAATAACCTCCTCAGGGTTACCCAAAAAAATTAAGGAGAAACAAAATCTGAACATAGACCTAAGAACTAATAACAATAAACAAACTATCCTAAACCTAAAGTAAGACTTATACTACCATCCGCACTATATATCATTAAAATTGTAAGGGGGGGATAAAAAAAAAAACCTTAAACAGGGTAGGTGGGGGCAAAGGTCCGAATGAGGTAAATGTCAGCACTGTTTTAAAAATGGGAGGGAAACTACTTTTTAAAGTGGAGCTGGCAACACTTATTCCTTACGTTGAGGATTTGCTCCTGTAAAGTTTTCTTGATTTCGTTTGGACTGTTGCCATAAAACATGAGGTAAGTTTATTTTTTTATGTTTCAATCTATCTTTTATAGAATTTTGACAGTTTATTATTAATTATTATAATTTTATATTCGAATTTTTGATAAATACCAAAACGATGCTAAAGTAGTATAGAAATAGATACTTGTTTTACCTTCTTATGTAGTTACCTTCGATAGGTTACCATATTTTTATGATTTGATAAAATGGGACAAAGATCCGTGCACTGAATGGGGCAAACGTCCTAATTTGGACTCTTGTCCCATTTAAAAAGTTAAATCTAAAGATTATTTATTTTAGTTACTTTTTGAAAAAGAACTAGTTTTTAATTTTCTGAGTGTACAAGAGAAAGAGAGATTGTTTGAGCCCTTTAACCAAGCAGATACTGGATGAAGCGAAAGGAATAATTAACAGAGGTTTCTCGATCAGAGGTTTTTTAATTCTATAATTTATATTGTACCTAATGTTTTCTTTATCGCTCAATATACATGTTCTTTTATGAATTAATTCACTTCCTTGAATTGTTAATTAATTAATTACCTTTACCAATGGGGTAAAGGTCCACAGAGCGGACTTTTGCAAATCATAATTTTGGTAAAATGGTGCCCCAATCATCAGGGGCGGATCCAGGGGGGGGCGAGGGGGGCGACCGCCCAGGGCCCCGCGCCTTGGAGGGCCCCGCGCCATAGAAAATTAAAATAAATACTTATACTTTACAGGCAAATTTATAGTTCATAGTGAAGATTGTCCGCGGGGCCCCGGGCCTCGTGCCATGTACAAAACATGAAATATTAGAATATTCATGTTGAAATATTTATAAAATTCAGTCGAATTTAGTTTACATGATACAGCCTAATACCTAACTACCTTTTCGCGGGGCCCTTCGTTATAAAAAAGGGAAATTAATAAGTTATATAATATAGATTAATTTTTTTTTATGTTTAAGATAGCCCGCGGGGCCGCTCCATATAAAATTAAGTGAGTTAACGTCCTAGTGTTTTCTCTCCCTCCCCCTTTTCAAAATTATGACGATTTTGTTATTTATTTTGTGGGGTAAATCTTCATTACGTGCCCCACCTATATCTAAACGTCCAATTTAATTCGGTTTTTTTCAAACTGTTTTACCTTTTTACATTACAAAAACGATTTCGGTTGTAGAATCTCGATATATTCATTTTTTTTTAATTTTAGGGAAAAGTATGGAAGGTTATGGTAAGTTTAGGTTGAGTTTAGTACTTTTTGACCTGACCTAACAATAACCTTCTATCATTACCCTATAAAACGTGACATTTCGTGTATTTTTTTAAATACAAATAATAAATGAAACACTGAATTTATCGAGATACTACCTTAATCGTTTGACAATGTACAGAGATATGTGAAAATGCGAAATCCTGTAAAAAGGACTAGTAAAAGAAACTAAGTATATCGGACAGTACGAAATAATTGGGCCAATTAGTACAGTTTTACCAATTGAAGTCAAAGAGAAACTTCACCTCAGAGATGCATAAAAACGCTGTTTTGAGAGGTCATATTTACAAAATTTTCCGGGGGAGGACCCCCGGACCCCCCTTAAAATGTGTCTTTGAAAATTAAACTAAAAACTCGGCACTACAATGGAAAGTTATAAGCTGAGAATATGAATTCTAGGAGTAAATTTAAAGTGCTCGAGTGTAGATTTCAAATTATAGGACTGATCACCAATAACACAGCTTAACTTTTTATTTACAATAATAATTTAACCATAAAACCCAAAATATCATGAAGAATAAATAGTTAAGTATAACAGAGCTTAATTATTACAATAAAACTGTTTCTTTTCGATTACGTTTGCAAAAAAAATTATGATTAGTTGAAAACTATATAATTTGAGGGGTTTATGTTGAAATAATATGTTAGATTAAAATCATGAGCAGAATTGTAATTATTTTAAAAGTTTTGAATTATTTTGAGAGCAAAAACGTTTGACTGGCCCTAAGTGAAGAGAATTTGCCGTAAAATAGGATCAAGTTATAAGTGGTTTATTATTAAGTAACTTTATTCTTTTTTATTAGCAATCCCCGCTCTTGCTAGGGGGCCCCGCCATTTTGTCTCGCCCAGGGCCCCGCAAGATCTAGATCCGCCACTGCCAATCATGTTGCGAGAAATTTTTGGAGCAATGAGAGATGGGGGATTGTTAGATGGATTGTTGGCCAATATTCACAGGTCATTCGGAAATGATTAAAAGGAAGCAAATGCTAAAAAGTAGCCCTAAACCACATAGTGTAGACCTTTGCCACCTCCTTCCATATGCTTCTATATCCGTGAATATATTATATATTTATAAATAATAATTAACAACATCCAGAGCCTATATTCTGGCATGGTATAATTCCATACCTGATTTTACCTGTGATCAATACCCTGCAAAACAAGTCTTGATACTTCGAACAACGGATCCAGAGATTAATTTTACCTTTTTTGTGGATTTTATTGACGATATAAAACTCCATTACACACTGCAGCTTCCTTATTAATATTAGGTGCAAATTAGTAAAAAGTAGAAAAGAAAATGTGTTCGATAATTTAAGGTTAATTTTTTTGTTTAGGACTTCTAAGAGTAACAACTGAATAGTGAACTATTGCATTTTAAAGATCATGAGGATACTAAAAATAGTATTTCCGAGTTAAAAAGTCATATAAGTCAAGAAACTATCTATGCATAACAACTAAGTTAAAAGTTATTTTAAATAAGAAAATAACCAGGTCACAGTGTCACAGTATGACCCTCAAAGATTCTACTCTCATCTGATCCAATTATATCAGCTGGGTGGACTCTGGAAACCTTTTTACGTTTCCCTAAATAGACGCTGCTGTGACTTCACTCAAAACTAGGCCTTAGTATCTAACTCTGGCAATTAATGCCACCAATCTTCTGACAGATTGAATTATCGATTTTTTTTATATACCTACTATTTACCCATTACATTATAAAGATAATTAAAATACCTAAATTAACACACACTATTAACGATTGACATGTACTGAAGATATGTGTATTTTTATACATACTATACATATAATATATGTATTATATATTATAATTTAAAATTAACTTATAATGAAAACTTAAATAAAACATAATATGACCAAGACAAACATATGTTTATACATTTTAACGAGAAAACATCGGCATGATAAATTGAACTAACCTCTATCATTACAGAAAATGAATTCTTCATTTAACTCCCATAAAAACTTATTTTAATGAAAGTAAAAGTTGTAAAAAGGGTTCCAACAGGTGGAAATTCTCGCTACTCTACCAGTAAGCAACGCCTCTGCTGAAAGATCATTCTCGTCAATACGTCGAGTTAAAGACATGGCTTTGTGCCAGGATGAGTGAAGATCGGCTCCTTGGGTTGTGTTTACTACATGTCCGTATAAAGATCAGGTCATTGATATTGAAAAAGTTAATGACCGATTCGCCAAAGGAAAAAAAAGTGGATTTTTACGGGGGTGCCCTCCTTATGATTGGGACCCAAACCCCCTGACCCCCCCCCCCCTATGGCCCCCCTGAAAGTCAACTCTGGAGCCACCCTTGGTCTGCACAGACGTTAAACGACAGAGGACACACAGACATTTTTAAAAATCACTTTTTTGGACTCAGGAGACCTCAAAATGTGTAAATTCATCAAAATCTCAAAATCGATTATCCACGCCAAAACAATACTTTATACTCTTTACACGAGAAAGTAAAAACAGGTACTTTCATAATAAAATGAAAGGTTCAAGTAAAAAATTGCGTAGAATGACGTCATCCAGATCTATTATGAGATATAATTACATCATAATGAAAAATATGAATGCAATAAAGTGTGCCTACTCTATGAGTGGATACAGACAGACTCAGTATTATACATATGATTAGAGACAATTATCATTTAGAAGAGTAGTAATAGGGTCTGGAGCTAGTTCAGTACCTCCCTTGCCTGTGTGTCTAGCTCGCCAACCTTCGATATCCCGGGCTGCTCTCTAAACATAATATATCTGTACGCAATTTGGTAAGCTCGCTTAGTTTATTGGTACAAAATTAGCTTTATGGTTACTATAGGTACTCTCAGTTTTTACCTACTATTAAAAATAATCAAATGATATTATCATATGAATTGATAGATTGGATCCATATATTACCACATCATTATAATATACGCATACACTTATAATCATACTAGCTGGATACCCGTGGTTCGCTACGGAGTGTTATTTTAATTTGATAAGTTTATAAACTATCACCAAGAAACATTTTAATTATTTTACTATGCGAGAATATTTAGATTCTATCCCTCCCACTTATTTCTATACCCCTCCTCTTTGATAAGATAATTTGCAAATATCCCAAATTTACCCCCCTCCTAAATGAAAATATGACAAAACTGTACGTAACAACTTTTTACTGTACTCTTAAAGAGTATTTCAACGATATGCATCATGAAAGGTATTCATTACTTTAATCCCGTATTCATTTACTTGTACCCCGTACCCCAGTGAACCAAAATTTAAATTTCGAAAATTTATATAGACAGTGATTTTCCCCTTGGCTTGAAGGTCAAGTGTGCAAATTTTCATCGAGATTGGACTAAACCTGTAGATTTGTATAAAGAACATACACACATACACATATACGTTGACTTTTATATATATATAGATTCACGTATATACATTACAATACTTTTCCTGCTGGTAAATTGGTCTAAGCTAAAGATAAATTTAGTAATTCTTGAAACAAAAGTTGTATTATAATTTCTGTTACGTTTTAAAAACTCAATATGTGCATGGTCAAACTTTATATATATCATGGGCGTCGTCATCAGTACAATATTGGGGGGGACACATTCGGGGAGGGGGGTCCGGGGGTCCTCCCCCGGAAAATATGATCTCTCAAAACAGCGTTTTTATGCATTCTTATGTGAAATTTGATTTTTGATTGAACTTTGTCATAAAATAAAGTAAACCTACGGTGTAGTTCGTTGACAAACTATGAACACAAGTATTTTTATAAAAATAGCAAACTGAAATAGTAACTTAACAGTAGTAAATGCAATATAATAAAAGTTGTGCTCCTAATCATTGTAGATTAAATAGATCAGTAAATAGCAATTATGCAATATCTCTTAAAATCTATAATAAACTATGTCATTTAATCAATAGTTTATGGAAAAAAATAAAAACATGTTTTCATAGGGTGGCCATGATATAAAGTTTAGTCCAAAACGGGACATTGGAATTTGAGGGGTGGTCGAGCTATTGCAGCTCTCAGACAAAGTTGGGGGAGTCTGGGGTCCCTAGAAAAATTTCGTGAATTTTAAGGTTCATATGCATTCTTTAGTAAAGTTTTCTCTTTTGACATCAATCTGCACTATTTTGCCTATTTCGTACTGTCTGATTTACTTCGTTTATTTTTTTTTAAACTGTTCCTTGTTACAGGATTTGTCATTTTTACAGTATCTCAGGACACTGTAAAAACTCTTCTGGTTGTAGTATCTCGATAAATTCAGTATTTTCTATTTATTAAAAATACACAAAGTGTCACGTTTTATATAGTAATGATGGAAGGTTAGGGTTAGGTTAGGTCAGGTCAAAAAGTAATAAACTTAACCTAAACTAACCATAACCTTGCATCATTTTCCCTAAAATGAAAAAAAAGAAGTTAAACAAATATGATTTAATTTATCGAGATGCTACAACCGAAATCATTTTTTGGGTTTTAGAGGTCATCCTAGAAACCCTTATGCTTTTGGTAGATCATCCGTCGCATCTTGGATCAAATCCCCCGACCTATTGTAGCTAGAGATTTGAAATTTGGTAGACAAGTTAAACTTTTTTGCCCAAAAACAGGAAAAATGTTGTGAATTTTACAACTCACAATTTCTTCGATCAGAGAGCAATTGCGATTTTTTGTAATTTTTGAGAAGGGTATCATTGTAAAGGTATTGAAATGTAGATTACAAATATATAACGTTTCCAAAATGGTGGCCATATTACCCCCAAAATTACCAAACCAAATCCCCCATAAAAGGGCCCCCTATTCCCAGTGGCGTAACTATGGGCCCGCACGGGCCCACTTCGCGGGGGGGCCCCAGTGCCAGGGGGCCCCCAATAACTGGAAATACTATCCTTGTACCAACGTCGAGGGGGGCCCCCAATCCTGAACGCAAGAGGCTTTTTTTTTGTTCAACAATTTACTTGGGCGAGGGGCCCCAAAAAAGTTTTCGGGGGGTCCATAATGGTCTAGCTATTCCACTGCCTATTCCCCATAAGAAAAGGCCTTAAAAATGAGGAAAAAAAACATCAAAATATACTTCTGGGCCGAAGATATTTCCGGGAGTTAATATAAAAAAGCCAAATTTTGGAAATTTTAGGCGGCCGTAACTGTGGTGACCAAAAATATTTATTTTTTGTCATTTTTGAGTGGGGTATTATATTAAAGATATTGACATGTAGATTACAAATATATTATATCGTTTGTGGCGACCATTTTACCCACGAAATTACCAAATAAGTGCATACCTAAGATGCTAAAAGATAATATACAATACATTATTACAAAGTATTTGTAATAACTGATTTGTAATAAGTGAGGTTTCTAACTGAATCTGAAGATTCCATGTTAGTTTTTCACTGTTAACAGTAACATGGTATCGAAGTGACATACAGTGGATAATATATTATTAATGATAAAATATATGTAGAAAAGTAAAAAGGGGTTAGATATTTTATACTTTTTTAATTTTTTTTATAAACGGGTTAGATATTTTAAACTTTTTTTTTAGGTTAAATTCTTTATTCCATCTCAAACATTGGGGGGGACGCGTCCCCCCTGTCCCCCCCCCCCCCCGGCGACGACGCCCGTGATATATATTATATTTGAAACCCTCCTTACATTTTTTAGTAACGATTGTCAAGGGCATAATGCAATTTATGTTTTTCTATTAGATTTTCTATTGTTCTTAATCATTAATTTTTTTTCTCTAAACAATACCAATCGTAGTTTTTGAGGTTGGGGTTTTTACAATAAAGATACTTTCAGTTAAATTTGTACCAAATAAAAAATAAAATAATCTGTCAATTAGTGTGGCATATAGCTTCCTCCCATCTTATTTTGTATACTTTAATGACTTAATGCTATTAAAATCTATTATTGTCAAATTTATTTAATTTCCCCCGTTTTTTAAATGTATCAAAATTGTTTTGATTTTTTTACATGAATTAAATTAAGTATATCAATAGAAAAATCTTACCTCGAGGCGAAATGGAGAAATCAATTTTAGCTCCATATTTGGGGGCGCTAACCCCCAAAAAATATTATTTCTCGAAAAATGTATCGACGATTTTAATTTTAAAAAAAATTCTAGAATGTTACCCATTCCAATACGTATCTAAAGATATAAGTAATTTTCCCGGGAAAAATCTAGTTCCTGAGGAATTAGCTTTAAATGTGAACAGAAAGAGGCCGGGTTCAAACCCCCGCTAAGGAGAATTTATTTTTATGATAAATTTTGATGAAATGTTCAATAATAATTAAATGATACCTACGAAAACTCGAAAACTAATAAATGGAAAAACTCTGAGCTAATAATTATAAACTTGTATATGAGAAAGTTTGTCTGAGTTATCTCGGTCCGATTTTTAATCATTACCACTGAAATTACTATCTGAGTGAAGTTATCAAGCAGCCCCTGCACGATCAAGCGGCTTGATCAAATCATAGCGTCAAACTGATTGACACGACCTTCAAGCCGCCTTGGGGCGCATCAAGCATCCCATCAATCTTTTCATCAACACTCATTTGCAACGGAGTGCTCCTCCTGGACTGTAATAAATCAGTATTGTGTAGATACCATGGTTTCGAATCAGGATTTGGGATGTCTAGCAGGTGATTGACGGAATGCTTGATCAAAATTCCGTCAAGCCGCTTGACTCATTCAAACATTCCATCAATCTCTGTAAAGGCTTGACTTAAGCATCTAACGGGTTCCTAGACTATCAATCATGCTTGACATCATTGCTTGACGCGATGTTTTGATCAAGCGGCTTGATCGTGTAGGGGCTGTTTTATTGAATGAGTGAAATTGCAACCTTTAGTGGCGACAGTGGAGAGAGGCTATTATGGGTATATCAGAAAAAGCTGTTATAGATATAAGCTGCCTATAACCAATGTTAACACTACTTAGTTTTGATAATTTATTCTTTGCATTCACAAACTTCTGAATAGTCTTGTTAATTTTGATAATGTTGCAGAAAATGTGGGAGTAATATTTAAGCAGACGAATTACGTTGAAGAAAAACAACCTTACATAGAACTCTTTCACCTGATTTATAACTAACTCTTCGTAATCACAAATATGTACGAATAGTGTCGGACATTTAGTACATTAGTATGATATGTGTAAAGTTATTCTGTATTTGAGTAAATGCGAATCTTGTAAATGAATAGAATTTGATGTGTAGAGATTGGAAGGTGCGTGCTTTGTGGTCGGGGGTAAGATCAAGTTTATCCTATTAGAAGTATAGACTAAGTGAAGCCCTAGAAATCCTCTACTGTCCAACTTCTTCCCCTGCTTCAGTCTCACATATACTTACTCAGCTCTGCCTTCAAACATGGTGAGTATTTTTTTTTTTTTACTTTTTCAACTAGAAACATTTTCTTTTTTGTCAATCTAAACTTTAAAATTAAAGAAAAATCAATTATCTGCTGAAAAATATTTTAAGTAAGTGTTTTCACATATTATAGTGTTTTAAACAATATTGTTTTTTGTATCTAAAATTACAACTTTTGCAAGTAAAATCATATCATAATAATTTCATTATTGATTTAGTATTTCATCAGAAAAAAAGTTAAATCTGTAAAAAGAACCCATTTTATTAAAGCACATTAACTATTCATAAAACACACCTAAACAACTCAAAATGAAAATATTTTCTTCCATTAGTAACTAACTTTACATTACACATATCTATATCAATATCTGTATTTAGCATAATTATTACACTAAAACAACCAAATAATATTATGATTTGTAATTGTATTATAATAATATACATATATAATGATAGTGTATGTAGAATGTTTCAGTATAATGTCCAAAATACGAGAATAAATTAATATGTGTCAGTTGGATACTAACTTTTCCCTAGATAAATCAACTTAGCAGATAATAAAATTTCCTTATAATTTTTCAATTGTAATAATCGTTATGTAAAAAATATATGTAGAATATGTATGTAAACAAAAATGTATGAAAAATATATATAATCAAAGAGCATCCATTTTGTTATCTAATTAAAATTAATCACTATCTTTTGGTCAAAATGTAAAAATTTATTTTATGGTAATGTTCTAAGTCGAATTTTGCTCTTTATAAATAAGCAAATTATGCATTTTTGTTTTGTTTAAATAAAACTTAACCAGCAAATTTGATACAAAATGATTTTAAATGTCTCTTTAACTAAACTGTTCGTAAATGGTCTCTATTAAATAAATGCTTTTGTGGATTTCGAGTCAGTTCTGCTCTTTGTGTTTTACTATCTTTGAGTGAGTTCTAATTCCGATAGAAGCGGGTAACATAAAGGCGCGTCCACACTATGCCAGTTGGCAAGGCCAAGCGGCAAAGCCGTCTGGCCGACTTACGACTTCTTGCCATCTGGCTTTCTTTGATCCGGACCGACAATCGTCGGGTTCGGCTTGGCATGTCAAGTGGCACGTTTTGTGCCAAGCTTGGCAAATAGCAAATGCCAAGGGAGACGTCCACATTACACTTGGCAATGCCATTTGGCCTTGCCATTCCTTGCCGCTTGGCATAGTGTGGACGCGCCTTAATATTTATAGATCATGCGCAATCTATAATCTGCCACATTATGTTGAGACTAATGTCGAATGTTGTGTTGGCCGAGAGGTATGACTTAAAAAAAAAGTAGTCTTCTCTCTCGCGTTCTAAAACGTAGTTAAATTATGTTATGCTTTTATCAAACAATTGTTGTTAATTTTATTAAATTGTTTCCACCTTATATTTTAAATCTCTCAATAGTTTGTTTTTGTTTCTGAGCTTGCCGAAAGTGACGGAAGATATGTGAACGTTCTGAAGTTCGGAATTTTTATGTCACCAATATCTAAAATTCCTAAACAGAGATCTTTTTCAGACATCAGGGAACATTTTTGGACCCGTGTGTGTCTGCCTGTCTGTCTGACAGTCTATCTTTCAATTTTTGCGAACCAGCAATCTTAAAAACGTGTCCTATTTTAATGAAATTTTGATGGTAGGACATACTTATCCCATTGTTGGCCCTATATAAATTTTACTCTTCTGCTCCTATTTGTTTCTCTTCTAACATGTGCACCAAAATACATTTATTAACACCTATAAAAATATTCATCTGATTATTATAAATTTGGTTAATTTGTCGAAAGATTGCCCGTAGATTACCCCAGATCAATTTCTTACACCTGCGCATATTAAATCTATACTTTACTAAATCGATACTTTTATTCATGTAAAAAATCAAAACCATTTTTGACAGATTTTAAAAACGGCGGGAAAATTAAATAAATTTGACAATAATAGGTTGTAATAGAATAAAACCATTAAAGTTTACGAAATAGGAATCGAGGAAGTTATGTGCCACATTAATTGGTAGACTTTTTTATTAGTGTCTGTTAAAATAATACACCCTCCATGAGCTAACCTTTACGTACTGAAAAAAACGACTACACTGAATACAATACAGTATTTGTTTGTGTGGAAACTAAAACTAATAGAAATCAATTTTGGACATTTATTAGTCTTAATGATAGGGGTGTAGATGTAGGGGTGTAGTGAAGTGGAATGATTGATTTAATATTTAATGATGGTAACATTAAGCTAATGGATTTTTACAAAGATCATTTTTTGTATCACCCAGATTGGCCAACGTATGTAAGGGAAAAACTAAAGCCACTAGGTGGTTAACCTGAGGCTATCCAGTAACATTTTTGTTTGCCTAGTTGGCCCTACCTTCGATCCGTCAAAATTTTGAGACATCATTGGCTCCCCCTCCCCACCCCATGTTCTCGAATTTCCCGCTCAATCTTGAAAACAATTCCCTTTGTAAAAATTCTATAGAAGATTAGAGTTTTGACACTTGTAAACTAACTAAAACTAAATCCGATTTTTTGATCAAGCATTCTGTCAGTCACCAGCTCAACCAGGGATGGAGAACTGTCCGCTCGCTTCCGAAGGTTCGGACATCGTAGATAATAATGCCGATCGAGAATTTATTAGCCTCCTCATTGATTTATATCGTAATTGTCCCGAGTTGTGGGAAGTTCCACTCCTTCGACCAACGTCGTTTCCTCTGGATCTTTTATTTCCGCTTGAGAGCAACAACCAGCGATCATAGAATCCTTAAACGGAAAGATTTCCAACTTCCCTCTTTATCTACCTGAGTTAGACTACTACCGCTGGTCGAGCTATTTGGCGGTTAAAATTGTAACTAAATCTTATTCACCGTTCAAAAGAATTTGAGCTTCTTAATTCAAAGAAATAAATTAATAAATAAACTTGTCAGTTTCCTAGATTCAAACCCGAGATCTCTTGCACTCGAAGCAATCGCGCATCTTTTACAGCCACGGAGGCCCGTTTATTTTCTTTTCTTTATTTACAAAATAGTACAAATGTCTGACAACCAGTATTTGTTTATATCTAAAGACGGAGACACACCTGAGCATTCGCCCCGAATGAGCATGCGTTTCCGTTCGGCTCGTCCTCTTCATATCTAGCGATTCGGGGCGAACGCATGCTCATTCGGGGGCGAACGCATGCTCATTCGGGGGCGAATGCATGCTCGTTCGGGGCAAATGCTCAAGTGTGTCACCACCTTTAGAATTCGAGGAATGTCAAAAGATCATAAGTTGTCTACAATTTTAACCGCCAAACAGCTCGACCAGCGCTAGTGGTCTTACACCTCTAGAATACTGGAGTTGGACACCCCTGAGCAACAACTGTCAAGATGAGAAACCCCAAATCCTGATTCGAAACCATGGTATCTACACAATAATGATTCACTACAGTGCAGGAGGAGCAGTTCACTAGTCGAAAACTTCACTACAAATGAGCGTTGATGAAAAGATTGATGGGATGCTTGATGCGCCCCAAGACTGCTTGAATCACTTGTCAATCAGCTTGACACGCTGCTTTGATCAAGCGGATTGATAGTGTAGGGTCTACTTAAAGTCCTCCTAAACCCTAGCTACTCCAATAACGTCACGATCCTCATAACCTTTGATTTTACATGTAAGGTTTGTTCCAACTCCCCTATTAGTACCATTCTTTGTATCGTCTCGCGGATCGTTCGGGAATCGTTTAGGACTGGTTGTATACGCATGCGCTAAAAATGTACTTGTAATAAAATTATTTCAGGTTGGAACGGGTTTAGGACTATAATTCGCATCGTATTAAAAACATTCAAGGGAACCTATAACAGTTAAAGAACCTTCCTGTTGACATGTGTGACGATTGGCATAACTGCGCATGTCATACAAACCAGCACGTGGAATTGTCAGAGGATCGAATGGACAGGAAACAGTTTGCAAACGATCCCTCCGTGGGTTGGAACAGTTAGTGGAAGACGGTACGAAACACTGTCACAAGTCGGGTTGGAACGGGTCGGGTGTGGGGGTGGTTGGTCGGGTTGGTTTTCTAACCCTTTTCTAGCCCTTCTAACTCAACGTGGATGTCCAAATTGACTTTGATACCCCGTTTAGACGATCCAAAGTAGCGTAGTAAGTATGAGTAGAGTCAAAACTGACTTGGTCCAAGTATACTTTGATTTTTTAAACCCGGCTTTACAGTCTTTAGTCTGTACTAAACACATTTATCAAATAATACATTATCAATGCATAAAGTACCGTTCACATCTACCAGCGCGTACCAGCTAAGAAGACACAAAAATAATTGTTACCATGGGCGTAGCCAGGGGGGGCAGGGGGGGGCCATGGCCCCCCCCTAGGCCGGCTCAACTCTCTCAAAAAAATACGATTATTATACATATACAGGTTAAAATAAAAAATAAATAAATAAAAAGTAAAAATAATGCTGTATAATAATAATAATATATATATATATATATATATATATATATATATATATATATATATATATATATATATATATATATATATATATATATTTATATATTATTATTATTATTATACAAATTTATTTTATGGCTAGAGGGGGTCTTCAGGTAAAAAAATGTAAATCTCGTAGTTACTACAGCTGTGGCGTGGCTGCACTGGTTTGGTTAGCATTGCTTTGATAAAAAAGATGCCTATGATAAGAAAAGAAGCTGGACAATAATTATGTTTTCCTTCTCTCAGCCAGTGGCGTACCCAGAGGGGGGGGGGCACAGGGGGCCCGGGGCCTCCCCCCAAAGCTAAAGAACTGAAATTTAAGCAATTGCAGTTTCACAGCAGATTTTAAAGTAATAGCGTTGTGATAGTAAAAAAAAATTAATAAATATAATAAATAATTATATACCTAGTTTTGCCGGACATTGTTTTGTTATTTGGCGTTAAAAACACGTCCCCCCCCCCTCCAAAGCCAAAGACCTGAAATTTGAGTATGCAATTATGCAGCACATGTTCAAGTAATAGTGTTGTGATAGTCAAAAAAATAAATAAATATAATAAGTAATTATATACCTAGTTTTGCCCGACATATTTTTTTTTTGGCGTTTAAAAAGACCCCAAAGCCATAGTCCTAAAATTTAAGTATGCAAATAAGTAAATATTACTTTTTTTTTTGTGCAAGCAAGTCAAAAAAATAAATAAATAAGTAATTATAAACCTAGTTTTGCCCGACATATATAATATATATTTTTTTTTTTTTGGCGTTAAAAAAGAAGATGAAGAAGAAGAATTGAAGTAAGTAGTCCTTAATCAGTTTAGGTTAAGGATCTAAAATAGGGATGGAGCACTAAGTTACATATATATCCTGGGTAAAAATATGTCGTCTATATAGTCTATAGTCTATAGAACTTGGAAAAATAATCTACATAAAATTACGACTGTGCATGGTCAGAACTTTTTAGTGGGACGAATTTCTTCCCGACTATTATTATCCATTGTTTATTGAATGAAAGGTTACAATATAAAATTTTAAGATCAAGTTTTTAATGAAATATTTTCTTGTTGTAAGGGTTCTTATTTTAATCTACAGCTTTACTTTTATATATTAATTAAATTTAATTAAAATAGTTCGTAGCAGTCATTAGAATAGTTTTTAATTATCGAATAATTAATATTAATTAATTTGGAAACGGGTTCAATTGTAGAATAAGATTTTAAAAATTGCAGATACCCGACCTTTCGCAAGGAAGACTATTTTTTGTATTTATTGACTGGACTGTTAGATACCCTACTATTTTTATTTGGTTATGGTTTTGCATAAAACTCAGTATGAGTATGGTTCTGCATATTTGATTCTTAAAAAACGATTAATTACTATTTATTTAAAATTTATTTAAAATTTAAAATTAGAGATGTAGTAGTTCAGACAATATCTCATTGGAAGCGCTAACGTCGCTTCAAATACTCTCTGTCCAATCTTAATGTGAACTATTTTACGTTAAGAGTAGATTTATAAATTTTAACAGCAAGTTTTCCTTAAAAAAATCTATTTCAAATAAACAATTTTTTCCCCTATAATTAATAGTTCTATTGAGTTTTTTGTTTTTTTTTAATTAAAATAAATCCTTTTGAAAATATTAATAATGGTACTGTCAGACTCTTGGTATTTTTAAGGAAAACACTTTTTTGGTTTTACATACACCACACACACACATATATATATGTGTGTATATGAGTATATATACAGGGCTCGATTTGAGGCGGAACGGCGTTCCGGGACCTCTTTCTCTCTGATAAATAAAAAAAAATAATCGGCCCAAAAAAAGATCGGCCCTAAAAAGATTTGCACTAAGAGTGTGGGTTTATGTCTAAAACTGTTAAAATTTCAAGATAAAAAGAACTTTTTATAAACTACGTTTTTAAATTTTCTATTGAATCGTATGTAATGTTAATATGTAATATAATTGTTATTGTTATATAATATATAATGTTAGTGAAAAAAAAAATAGTTCCAAATTTATTTACTTCACATAAATGACAACCATCTAGATAGCTGATCTTAAACCTATAAAAGGACAAATCTTTGTTCAACGGTCTTCCCAACACCAAATCTAAAGCGTGCCATCGATATATTTGAAATAATATAAATAATATAATCGATATTTCCTGTTTTGCAGTCATTCAATGTTTATCTATCACAAATTTGAGACCCGTCAAAATGAAGATTACGTAAATATGGGACATGCCAAAACAAATAAAATAACTTGCGGATTTTTTCCGACTTTTCGTACAGCAAAATTTGCTGAAAACCAATAAAATTCTGCTGAAAGATGGCTAAAAGTATTGGACAAGTATATAATGCATTGTCATCGTGTTCTGAGCTATGCTAAAAGTTTCAAATGTCTAGCTATTTGGGAAGTTAGTTAGAAATCGAAATAAAAATGTAGTAAAAATGCTGTTTTTGAACGTTTATTTTTCAAATTTTTCCCGGGGGAGGACCCCCGGACCCCCCTTCTATAGAGGGGGGGGGGGGGGGTAGAGGGTAGGTTGTAGTTTAGGCACCTATATATATATATATATATATCCAAAAAAATTAGCCCCCCCCTAAAGGCAACCCTGGCTACGCCCATGATTGTTACAAATATTATCTTTATATATGTATTCACTCCTACAGGGATTGAGCGGAACGCGTACTTACAGGAACGGGAACGTGCTAGCAACGGCCAGAATTGTCGTAAAGAATATTTTGTCAGTCCATGCCTGAAGTAATGGCACGCTTAGTATTTTGCTTAAGCAGATGCGTGTCTGGAGCGTTAGTGAAAATGATTAATATTGAATCCCTAGCGACGAACAACGGAAAATTAATCGAATTAATTTTGGTTACAATGGTTTGAAACTCATCAACCAAGAAGAAGACGTTTCTTCTTGAAGAAGACTTCTCTTCTTCTTCAAGAAGAAGAAGTCTTTCTTCTTCTTCAAGAGGAAGAAGTCTTTCTTCTTCTTCCAGAAAAAATTACCACAGCTAATTCTTTAACCTAAATGTTTTTAAACATGCTTAAGTATGGAGGTACGTTTGCATACAACTTTATAGTTTGTCTGTCGGGGGTCTGCAAGAAAGTTGTCAGTATAGTGTGAAAACTTATGTCTGTGCCATGTCTGCCACTGCCTCGTTATGTGCTGGACACGCTACGTGTTGGTACATGTGAACGGTGCTTTATCAATAGAAAAAATAAGATAATTACTTCTATAGACATTAGAATTTAGAACACCATTAATAGTAATACGCTAAAAGCAGAACTAACCAGATTAATGTCAAACAACGTTTGGTTAAATGATTGGTCTTTTTGGTTAGATATAAAAATAGATGCTCTCGAATGATAATGTTTTTTTAATGATTTTGTTCCGAGCTTACTTAAAGAAACGATAGTATCTTAAAGCCTCCAATTTTAAAAATCCCTTGACAGAAATCTGTTACAGACATCTGAGAAACATTTTTGGTCTTGTATCTGTTCGTCAGCATTTGGGAGCCAAAATTGCGAACCAAAATTTACGAACCACCAAGCTTAAATACTGTTCGTTCGGGTATAATGAAGTTTGGATGGTAACTAGGTCATAATACTTATTGGTGGTCCCATAAAAATGTCAACCTTCTGCGCCTGTTGCTTCTTCTCGCATGTGCAAAAGTACTCATCCGATTGTAATGAAATTTGTATGGTTCTAAGTTGCCTACAGCTAGTTCCTTATTCATTTCAACTGTCTGCAAAAATTTTATATTACTTAAAAGTTAGTGTGACCCAAGTTGGAATCGAAACTGATAAACACCTCATTAAAAGTTATAGTGTGACCCTACTGGGAATCGAAACTGATCACTGGTCCAGACCTCATTAGAAGTTATAGTGTGACCCTAGTGGGAATCGAAATTGATCACTGATCCAGATCTCATTAGAAGTTATAGTGTGACCCAACTGGGAATCGAAATTGATCACTGATCCAGATCTCATTAGAAGTTATAGTGTGACCCTACTGGGAATCGAAATTGATCACTGATCCAGATCTCATTAGAAGTTATAGTGTGACCCTACTGAGAATCGAAACTGATCACTGATCCAGATCTCATTAGAAGTTATAGTGTGACCCTACTGGGAATCAAAACTGATCACTGATCCAGATCTCATTAGAAGTTATAGTGTGACCCAACTGGGAATCGAAATTGATCACTGATCCAGATCTCATTAGAAGTTATAGTGTGACCCTACTGGGAATCGAAATTGATCACTGATCCAGATCTCATTAGAAGTTATAGTGTGACCCTACTGAGAATCGAAACTGATCACTGATCCAGATCTCATTAGAAGTTATAGTGTGACCCTACTGGGAATCGAAACTGATCACTGATCCAGATCTCATTAGAAGTTATAGTGTGACCCTACTGGGAATCGAAATTTATCACTGATCCAGATCTCATTAGAAGTTATAGTGTGACCCTACTGGGAATCGAAATTGCTCACTGATCCAGATCTCATTAGAAGTTATAGTGTGACCCTACTGGGAATCGAAATTGCTCACTGATCCAGATCTCATTAGAAGTTATAGTGTGACCCTACTGGGAATCGAAATTGATCACTGATCCAGATCTCATTAGAAGTTATAGTGTGACCCTACTGGGAATCGAAACTGCCCAATAAGAGGGTAAGTGGAAGCTATATGCCACTCTAATTGTCAAACTATTTTAACAAAGAAATTTGCTATCTGCAAATTGTGGAAAATCTATAATCTATTTACATATTATAAAAATGAGATTTTTACAAAAAATAATCCTACAGACAACCTCTTACATTGTGATTTTGTTTATTATTTGTTTAACAAAATCTGGAAAAAAATAAATTTATCTACTTATTTTTTTTTCATAATTCAATTTTAAATCATATACGTCATCAATATTCCTGAAAAAATTATTATTTTGAGATAAAGAATGAGGACCTGCACGATAAACATATGCCACACGATAAGGCTACTGAAGGATGGGGCACTATTTTTTATTTTCCTCAAATGCCTATATAAACTCGAAAAATGCTCTGGTCGCTGACACTGAAGAAAACTCAGTTGGAGTAAAAAATATATTTTTTTTCTTGAACTTTCATTTAATACTAAAAAGTTCATTAAAAAATTAGTCCTTCAATCAAATGGCTAGTTTGAGAAATGTAACCATACGTAAGAAAATGCGCCTCTTTAGCCGTTTACTTCTAGCTCTTTTTACCAGCGTTATATAAGTATTAGATCATCAGTTGTCAGTATTCAACAGGTGTTGTTTGATATAATATCAGTTATAATATCTACGTTGCACTTTTGAGATTAAAATATTTCAGGTTATAATATGTTTGCGATGAACTCAAATGGGGGTTATTAACTCAAAAATGGTGCTATGATTTATTGTGTAAATACGACGAACTTATTTTAACAACATAAAAATAGTGATAAAGTATATTGTAGTTGCAATAATCAAATAAAAATTCACTGCCAATTAGAGTGACACATAGCTTCCTCGCGTCCTATCGCTTATACTTTATTGATTTTAGGCTTTTAAAATCACTTATTGTCTAATTTATTTAATATCCCCCCGAATGAAGCCTGGTCGTCTGGTTTCGAGGTCCCTAGGCTCGCTGTGATATTGAAGAGGTAGGTCAAATAGAGAGGTGGGGGAACCAAGCCTTCTCCTATTCCTCTCGTCTACCTCCCTCCCCGCGTTCTCTATAATAAAAACTATTAAAAGTTTTTGCCATATTTAACACTTCATAGCGGTGTCGTTGTTGGCTTTATTAAAAAAATTTATTTTGAAAATAATGTTTGTCTCATTGAATAGAAGAAGTTAGATTTTTTCCCCAACCTAAAATTCCAATTTTAAATTTGAAGTTCACCTTTACGCGAGCGTTGCGCGCGAACGCTTGGGCGGATAAGGTTGTCCATCGAACTCGTCCTGGCCATTGGTAAAATGAACGTGTCTACCAAATCTCATCAACATTGGTCTACTTTTACTTAAGTTAGCGTCACACGTTTCAGACAGGGGGTCGCGGACACACAGACAGACAGACAGAAACGAGACCAAAAATGTTCCCTGATGTCTGTTAACGGATTCCTGTCTTGGAACTTTTAAAATCGGGCACATACATTTTTTTCGTTCTCAAAAGTGAACACAATGCTTCCGTTACTTTCGGTAAGCTCGGAAACAAAAAACTTCTTGCATACGAGTCTACAAGACAGTTAAACATTTTCATGTAACGCTTTTTAGTGTCGTTTTTTTGGTAACACTTTTCGAGTTTATGTGCCAAAGTAATGAGAAAAATGTCAAAAAAAAGTTTAATCGAAATATCTTATTTATAATGATAATAATCATTTAGAGACTTTTAGAATTTTGCCTATTGTGTTCCCCATTTAACTTTTAGATTATGACTGTTCCTTAATAAAATCTGCAGACCCTTACTGAAATGTGCTTAAGGCTCTACCGCTCTTTGAGGTTAGGAAAAACAGTAAAATTAAAATTATACTGGTTCTAAGCAAGATATCAAAAATCTAATCACAGGCTTCATTCCTAATTCTAATTCTGCACAATTTGAGCCCTATTTCATCTTTCTATGATAAATAGTACAGGCGTCATTTCAATACAACGATAAAACTCGTTGTATTAAAATGGCGCCTGTACTATTTATCATAGAAAGATGAAATAGGGCTCAAATTGTGCAGAATTAAAATTAGGAATGAAGCCTGTGATTAGATTTTTGATATCTTGCTTAGAACCAGTATAATTTTAATTTTACTGTTTTTCCTAACCTCAAAGAGCGGTAGAGCCTTAAGCCCAACACAATAATAATAATAATAATAATAATAATATAAGAAGAATATTACTTCCGAGCTTATACCGAAGGTAGCAGACGCTATGGGATTGTTCTGAAGAACGAAACTATTTTAATTTTAAATGTGTTATTAATTGAGGCGTCGAACGACATTTATTAATAACATTTCATTGCTCTGCTAGAAGAAGCTAATATGTTCTATAGTATGTTCTTTTTAATAAAAATATGTCAATAGTAATTAGTTAGTTAAAATGTAAATTAAGATTTCTTTAAATTAATTTTTGGCTCGGTCAAGAAGGCATTTACAGTTATCTAACATTGGAAATTATAAAAGAAAATAGACAAAAAAATGTATTTTAAATATGTATAATTCATCAGAAAAGTCGATAAGCATATAGATGTGTTAGCGTATATCACAGATCGTTTTAGGGAATCCCTACAAGATGTTATAAGTAGGTAGGGAGCAAGTCTCCATATCACTCTCAAGTTGTCCTTATACTCATAATTGTCTTACATGCCCTAAAAAGTCTTTAATTCATTGCACGTAAGCTTTTCCATAAAGTCGAAACAAGTTATGCAATCGATATTTCTGTGACCCTGGTAAAACTAACTTTTTTTCCTAGCTCTCTAGGGCTAAATATTTGAGAAACCTTGTAAGTCTGAGACTTAAAAAAAAAAAAAAAAATACCGGATCCATCGTTCGACCCTCACGCTAGCTGTGACCCGGTCCGTTGTGAGCATTTATGTATTATCAGAGATTAAACAAACAAATATTCTTTTTATCAAGGGAAACTTTATTTTCTTACAAGAGTTCTCTTTAAGAAATTTTTCGGTTGTACTAGAAAAAATGTTGTTCGAGTTAGATGAATCTTGTTCATTGATACATGACAGCTCTTTAAACTTTATTGACTTCAGTTGTTTAACTTAGTTGGCTCATTGAGATAACGTGCAGACTTATTTACTTAGCCCATTGATTCATTGAGATGTAACATAAAGACTTCAATAACTTAGCCCCATTAATTCGTTGAGACGTAACAAAAAGACTTTATTTCCTAAGCCATATTGATTCGTTGAGACGTAACATAAACTTCAATTACTTAGCCCCATTGATTCGTTGAGACGTAACATAAACTTCAATTACTTAGCCCCATTGATTCGTTGAGACGTAATATAGACTTCAATAACTTAGCCCCATTAATTCGTTGAGACGTAACAAAAAGACTTTATTTCCTAAGCCATATTGATTCGTTGAGACGTAACATAAACTTCAATTAATTAGCCCCATAAATTCATTGAAATTGAAATGTAACATAAAGATTTTATTTCCTAAGCCACAATGATTCGTTGAGACGTAACATAAACTTCAATTACTTAGCCCCATTGATTCGTTGAGACGTAACATAAACTTCAATTACTTAGCCCCATTGATTCGTTGAGACGTAATATAGACTTCAATAACTTAGCCCCATTGATTTGTTCAGACGTAATAAAAGACTTCAATTACTTAGCCCCATTGATTCGTTGAGACGTTATATAGACTTCAATTAATTAGCCCCATAAATTCATTGAAATGTAACATAAAGATTTTATTTCCTAAGCCACATTAATTCTTTGAGACGTAACTTAAACTTCAATTGCTTAGCCCCATTGATTCGTTCAGACGTAATATAGACTTTAATAACTTAGCCCTATTGATTCGTTCAGATCTAATATAGACTTTAATAACTTAGCCCCATTGATTTGTTCAGACGTAATAAAAGACTTCAATTACTTAGCCCCATTGATTCGTTGAGACGTTATATAGACTTCAATAACTTAGCCCCACAAATTCGTTGAGACGTAACATATAGACTTCAATTAATTAGCCCCATAAATTCATTGAAATGTAACATAAAGATTTTATTTCCTAAGCCACATTAATTCTTTGAGACGTAACTTAAACTTCAATTGCTTAGCCCCATTGATTCGTTCAGACGTAATATAGACTTTAATAACTTAGCCCTATTGATTCGTTCAGATGTAATATAGACTTTAATAACTTAGCCCCATTGATTTGTTGAGACGTAACATAAAGATTTTATTTCCTAAGCCATATTAATTCATTGAGACATAACATAAAGACTTCAATTACTTTGCCCCATTGATTCTTGGAGACGTAATATAGAATTCAATAACTCAGCCCCATTGATTCGTTGAGACGTAACAAAAAGACTTCATTTACCTTGCTCTATTGCTTCATTAAGACTGATGTTTTTATGGGTAAACTCTTGCGCTTCCTATAACATACTTCCTTTTGATGTATGTAAAACTTAAATGTCTTCTATTTCAGCAAGAAATGTGATCATAAATAAATAAATGTTCAGGATCACGACGTTTGAAGGGCTCATTCTTCGAATAAAAATTAAACTTAAAAACAAAACAAATCATCTTCGAACGTATGTAAATTTGTGAATACGGATCATAGAAGTCTTATTGAGTTCTGAGATGACTGCGGCCCTTGACAGTAATTGGGGTTGGTGAGCCAAGGTTTACATTCTGATAAATAGTTTTGAGTTCGCTATATTTTTCCTGTGTGCGCATCAATAAGATCTTTAATACTGCCAAGCTTTATGTTTTTTATTTCTTTTAATTCAAAAGATATGGGAACCGCACAGAGGGACAAACTGATCGACAGACGCAGTAACAAAATTATATGGTTTTCTTTTGTTGGTATCAACGAAACCCTAAATAGGATGTTCACCGAAACACCAGTGCCACAGCACTAATCGTTTCTCCAAAAATGATAAAAATTGACTTTGATCACAATTAACGAATTATCGATTACAAAAACGGATTTTTTTTTTCACTGCATTGGGTGGACCGCTCCATGCTATTTACAACACACTGAGCGGTTGATAACATTAACCGTGATTACATTAAGCGGCGTCCAGATTATACTTGTATACGACTTGAATTTGTTGATTTTACTCCGATGGAAAGTTTAGTGCGTCAACAAAGCATCTGCTCCAGATTGTTTGCAGGCATAGCCTTGGTCTCATTCCAGGTCTTTCCTTGTCTCTTAATCTCATCTATAATTCAGGTTCACCGAGGTCTCCCTTTTATACTCTTCCCTGCGTATTCCAGTCAAGGCCTCGTTTGGTCACACCATCCTCTGGTTTTCTCAGTGTATCCACTTCCATTTTCTCTTTTGGATCTTACAAATAATTTCACCCAGCCCAGTCCTCTTCCACAGTTCTTTATATGTTATTCTATCGGGCCACTAAATTGCGAGGATGCTCCATTAACATCGGTCGATGATGATTGGTGTAGGTCTCACTCCATGTCTCACAACACATATCCAAGAACCGAATTTATATTTCTTTCCCAGAACCGCAACTTTGTTTGTCTCCTTATCTGCTTGGATCTCTACAAGGGTCTAAAGAAGTTTGAATGTCCCTTTTCCCATTTTGATCCTGTGTTCTATGTCACGCCTTTTCCTGCTATCTTTGGGTATGAGGCTTCTGAAATAACAAAAATATCTTACTTCAGCCACATCCTCGCCCCTATACTTATCGCTTCTCTATGCTGTAAAAAATTCTCATATCATTTATTTTCTACCATTTCTTCCGACTTTTAAAGCTCCCTTGACCAGGTCGTCTAGCTTGCCCTGCATATCCTATATTCTATGGAAAAAACCACATGAGTAGAAAAATGTCGTCAGCAAAGTCGACATTCTCAGTCCCAAAAAGTTTCATGGCAAGAGGATCATCATAAGAAATTTCGTGTAAATGCAATTATAAAACAAATATGAAGTTAGTAACAAAATTTACCAAAAATTCTATTTGAGAAACAAGGTATTTATAATTGAAAGAGAGGAGAGGAATTTAGAGCAAACTTTAAATAGGGATCAACTTTTGTCATAAGATTGGCACTAAATTCTTCAGCGACCTTTTCTGCTTTCTAGTATTCTAGAATATAGTTTACATTAATTAATATAATGAGAACTAAGGTTAACACCGATGATATACGGATACCCTAAATGAAAATGAGATAATTTTTTTTAATACGATAATGTTGCAGGATGGGCTGGAACGTATTTACAGAGGGGGATATGTATTCGTTTGTTTACTTGTGCTGCTGATGGCATGGGTTGCCTATTCGTCTGCAACCATGGCTTGTACATTTGATCCAGCTTGCAGCTGCACATCTCACACTACCCACCTTGGACAGGTCTCGTGTCACGATGTGCAAATTTATCTCCCAGAACTCAACTCCTCCAAACTCTTTACTTTGTCCCTTATCAACAACGATATCGACCATATAGAACCCCGTCTTCTCCATGGAACAGGTAAACCCAAACTAATCTATATATATAAAAGTCAACGTATGTGTGTGTGTGTGTATGTTTGTTCTTTATACAAATCTACAGTTTAAGTCCGATCTCGATGAAAATTTGCACACTTGACCTTCAAAGCAAGGAAATAATCAAGGTCTACATGAATTTTCGAAATTTAAATTTTGGTACACAGAGGTACGGGGTACAAGTAATGAATACGGGGTCAAAGTAATGAATACCCTTCGTGATGCATATCGTTGAAAAGCTCTTTAAAAGTACAGTAATTGTTGTTATATACAGTTTTGTCATATTTTCATTTAGGAGGGGGGTAAAATGGAAAAATATAGATATACATATCTTATTAAAAAGAACAGTGTCTGTATTAGGGTGTCTTTTATACAAATCTGCAGTTTTATTTCAATTTGATGAATATTTACACACTTTTACTTCAAAGCAAGGGGGAGGTCACTGTCGACATGAATTTTCGAAATTTAAATTTTGGTACAAAGGGGTACGGAGTAAATGTCAAAGTTATGGATACCCTTCATATATAATGCATATCGTTGAATAGCACTTTAAGAGAAAAGTAATTGTTATGTAAAGTTTTATTTTGGAAATTTTAAATGGAAATTTATAGCTATATATATAAAAATCAACGTATATTTGTGTATATGTTCCTTATACAAATCTACAGTTTTAGTCCGATCTCGATGAAAATTTGCACACTTGACCTTCAAAGCAAGGGGGAAATCACTGCCTACACGAACTTTCAAAATTTAAATTTGGTACACAGGGGTACAAGTAATGATGGTCATTCTAATGAATATCCTTCATGATGCAAAAGCTCTTTAAGAGTACAGTAATTGTGCTTATGTATAGTTTTGTCATATTTTCATTTAGGGGGGGGGGGGGATTTAGGATATTTTAAAATTATCAAAGAGGAGGTGGTATAGAAATAAGTGGGAGGGATAAAATCTAGATATTCTCGCATAGTAAAATAATTTATATATTTCTTTATGGTTGTGTATAAACTTATCAAATTATAATAACACTCCGTAGCGAAGCACGGGTACCCAGCTAGTTATATCTAATTACTAACTGAACATACATTTTTTTTTTTTTAATTTTTATTTTTTCCCCTATACACGACTAAGGTCTGCTGACGTTTGAAATGACAAAATATGTTGCATTTTTTTTTTCAGCTTATTAGTAAACTTATTTTCTGTACACCTGCTTAATCACGTGGTGTCTCCATACTAAGTTAAACAAGTAAAAATTAGCGTAAAGTCCCAAATGGCCGAATAAATATTTTCTAACTAAGGCTTCTCAGAACACTACTTATCGTGGAAGACGGAACGTTGAGAGCTTCCCATAGATCGATTTCTTACATCACTCACTTCCTTCGAACGAAATATTATACTATCTATATTGATCTATGCCAAAATTCTCGAATAATTGTGTATACTATTTGTTGCTGTTAGAATTGTACTTCTTTTTCCTCTTTGGCTTATCAACGAGAGAAACAATGGCCATAATATTCTTCGCCATTAATGTTTTATTAAGACGCCATAATATTAAATATTATAGTCTAGAGATAAAAAGGCTCGATGGAAAAATCTAAAGCTGTAACAGCAAAAAAAGGAATTAGATTGATCCAATTTTTAGTTTAATTAGATCTGTTTGTAAAGCCGTTACTCTTGCAGAAACAACAGTTGCACTTATTTTTCACATGTAGATTTTTATTATATAATATTATAACTCATTATATAATATTATGACTGATTACAGGTCTATATCGGTTGGAGATTTCGAAGAACCCTCTGCACAGCCTAGATGAAGAAGCTTTATCGGGGTTGGAAAGAACCTTGTGGGAACTTCATGTCACTCATTGTCAACTGTCACATGTGCCAGCTCATTCTCTTAAACATCTGTTAAAACTTAAAACTCTCAATCTAAGCGGTAATTATTATTGATTTGCATAAATTATTTTTTAAAAAATCTGTGGTATATGTTCTTCCCAATCGATTTGAATAACATGTAATGCAGAGTCACTCAATTGATGATACAGTGGCAGCAGCTATTACTGGGATCGTCACGGGCATACGCAATGGATAAAAGCCGTTCCAACCCACGTGGGGATCGTTTGCAAACCGTTTACTGTACGGTCTAAACGATCCTCTGACGATACCAAGTACTAGTTTGTATGACATGCGCAGTTATGTCAATCGTCACACATATCCACAGGAAGGTTCCCTAACTGTTATGTTTCCTTGAATGTTTTATTAGGTGCGAATTGGAGTTTCAAACCTTTTCCCACCTGGCATGATTTTATAACAGTACAGTATTAGCACATGTGCATAAAACCTGTCCTAAATAATTCCCGAACAATCCGCAGAACGATGCAAAGAATAGTACAAAAAAGAGGCTGGAACGAATACTATTATAGTGAGGCAACTCACTCTAAATTTACTTAAAAATAAATAATTAATGTCTAATATAATAGCTGATATTATTGTTTTAGATAATGAAATTATCGAAATCAATGCTGAACAACTCCGCGGTGTCGGAGCATCTCTTCAGACATTGATTCTTGCGAGGAACATGCTGACAGTTCTTCCTGCTGGAGTATTTGCTCCCCTTAGTGTTCTTGAGACATTAGACCTCAGTGGCAACATTATCCAGTCCTTAGATCCGGCAGTGTTCACTCCTCCTCCTCCAAGGATATCAAGACTTAACTTGGCTGATAATGTCTTCCCCGCTATTCCGTACAAACAGCTTTCAAGCATAAGGTAATATTATGTTTCTTACTAGCTTTAAATTGATCGAGCAATAGATTATAGTTCAGATTTAAGGTGTAGGGAGAGAATCGTTGCGATACTTTTGTAAAAATGATTATTTTATTCTAGTTTTGTGGTTTTTTTAACTTGGTTTGAATGGCATATTATTCTACCCCTTACATTAAAGAAAAATGAAAGTGCTTTAAAGATGTCTTCTCCAGATAACAATAAAAAAAAAAACATTGAAAGGTCTTAACTTAAAACTTAATACTGTCAATGTATTTACTTGTATTGAAATTATGCATATAATTTAAGAAAGGAATAACTATGTATTTAAAAAAAACTGTTTCGAAAGTTTATTCTTAAATCACAATAAAACGTTCAACAGCGGAAACTATCCCTTAAGACAGTAGATAAACAAATGAATCGGCTTGATTTTAACCTGACTGAACGGCTTTGGGAAAAACAGCGAACACATATCCACGTACTCTTCATGCTAAGGCATATATTGTTATCTATATAGGCGGATACGCACCGAGATACAGAAGCTATGAACCCACCTTTACGCGCCAGAGTCTAATGAGTCTGGATCTGCCAAATTTTGCAAATACCGTCGTTTCGAACCACTGCCAGGGGGGGCTTTAATAATTACTTGAATGAATCCTTATTAATAAAGTATCGACTTCTGAAAGAGCTATTTGTCATGGTAGACACTAACTTCTTTGTTTTACTGCGCAGGACTTTGCGGCATGTGGATTTAAGCTACAACAGGATCGAAACTGTAAGAGCAGGCCCAGGAGCTGGAAAGTTAGGACTTAATACGCTGAATCTTGATTACAATTTTATAACTCAACTTAACTCTCTTGGAATGGCACACTTTGACGTAGCTAACACAACATCCTTCAGAGCCAATCCTATAAATCTTATTGAGGTAATTCTTATAAGTAATACGTATATACATTTTTTTAAAAAATTGTTAAATAGCTACTATTAATTTAACTAGGCATCGCGAGGCTCTATCATTGAAGCGAACGTATTGCAATAAAATACTGAATATTAAGAAATGTATTAATAATGATAAATGTCATAGTTGAAGATAAGTGGAAGAGGGTAGTGTGGGGTAGAGTAGGGGTACTTGGTGCAAAGCTCACCTTCCTAGATAAACCAATTTAACTACACTCCTATAAGAATCAACCACCCGCAGTAGCTTTTAAACTTTTATTATAAATATATCACTTCACTACTCAAAAACCTCTGCTTGTATCAATTTGAAATTTTACATGACTGTTTCGATTGTACTTTAGACGATGTATATGAAGTTATATTAAAATAGTTTCGTTAGAAGATATCGGTAAAAACGTTGGTTTCCCTACTTTAAACGTTTAAGTCCGCTTTAATAGTTTTAACGATATCTTTATTAATTCATAGCGGTGTCGCTGTTGGTTTTACTAAAAAAATGTTATCCATTTTTCCTGTGTGCCCGTCAAAAAGATCTTTAATACTGGAAAGTTTCATGTATTTATCTCTTTTGATTCAAAAGTTATTGAAACCGTGCAGAGTAACAGACAGACAGACACAAGAACGAAACTATAAGGTTTCTTTTGGTATTACAAACAAAACCCAAAATTGAGGTTACAGTTCGGATGTTTTAATTAAGATTTTTTTGTTAATGATATAATTATTATGCATTATGTATTTTTTTTAATGGAAATAAATTAAGTTTTTAATTATGATGATAATATACTTTTATTTTTCGTATTATCTTTAACTGAAATTAACTTAGGCCAAGGGTTATACCACAGACTCCAGAGCCGATTCGGGCACCGCATTTGGAGCCGAGTTTGAATTTTTGAGCCGTTTTGGATTCAGCCGAACGGACATGTCAAGAACCCTAGTCTGAAAACATAGAATATAAAACAGTATACTCGTATAATATAATTTTAACAAACCTAATTCATTTAACGAATCGCAAATACAGGACAATTTATTTACGTTATTGAAATAGTTTTTTATGGTTGTGTAGTTTTTAATTATTATTGTGGCGCCCGACTCACAAAACTACGAGTTCTTTTTTGTCTATTATAAGAAGGAAGTGGTTGGGGTCAGTAAGGTGGTCTATTAAGGCTCATTGAGCTCAATCGTATTCAGACTCAGGTTTCAATCTGATTGTATAGTCACTGAACCTAAAAGCGAAGCCATCATTATCCAATTACATTACATCTAAGATTACAATCGTACAAGCAATGGTTCATTTATGTATATTTTAGAACAGGTCCAAGCATTTGCGGGGCCCTGGGCAAATTTTGGGTACGTGCGGCTCTTGTTGTTGGGCTGTGTGGGCTACTTATTATGCCCTATTTATACTTATTACCCACTCGTTGCTCGCGCCGAACCTGTAACTGTCAGTAAAATTTCAAAAACCATAAAGGAAAATAAATTACACTTTTGACAGTTTAACATTAGTGTGTAGTGTGTTACAAGTTGTAAAATACATCTGTTTAGTTAAAACAAAAAAGTAAATATTATTTTCTCTAATTTTGAATAATATTTTGCTTTGTAGCTTACCGAAGATAGGGGATGCTCTGTCATCGTTTTGATGAACGAAATTATTTTATGTCTCCGATTTCAAAAATCCAAAGACAGACATATTTCTGTCTGTCGTTCAATTTTTGCTTCGCTTTCGGTCTGTCGTTCTTAAAAACTATTCGCCCAATTTTAATGCAATTCGAATGGTAGGCTATAATTAGATTATTGTTGGTCCCATATAAGTTTCAACCGTCTGCGTACATTTGTTTATCTTCCGTATGCGCATAATCATACATTTATTTACACCTATATCTTTAAATGTGTTTATCTCTTATGAAATCCGCTCCAGATTAATTTCAACCATCTGCGCTCTTTAAATCTTGATAAATTGATACTTTAATTCATGTAAAAATTCAAAAAACATTTTTGACAGATTTAAAAAACGGGGGAAAATCAAATAAATTTGACATTAATGGGTTTAAAGCCGTGTCCAGACTGCCGAACCGAACAGAGCAAACGAGCCGAGTATTAGTCTCTGCGCATGCTCAGTATAAAGTGCGCCTGCGCCTCTCAGACTGGGCATGCGCAGAGACCAATGCTCGGCTCGTTTCCTCTGTTAGGTTTGGCAGTCTGGGCACGGTTTTAAAAGCATTAAATGATACGAAATAGGACGTGAGGAAGCTATGTGGCACACTATTTGACAGACTATTTTCTCTCATTTTTTAATAATTTTTCACGTCCGAGCTTACCGATAGTAACGGATGCTGTATGATTGTTGGCAGTGCCTTCAATCTTAGGTTTTTATCTCGATTGTGAAAAGGAGGAACCTACTAATTATTATTGATAAAAAATGTATAATTGAGGTGATATTGCATCTGCAGAAATCTTATTGCACATACTAGTGAGTATGTGTAGACAGAAGGGGTATACTAGAGAGTGAGATTATATAAAATAATGATCTTTTCATTACGAATAAGTAGGATGTATTTTAATGTCTGATGTTGCTCTAATGTCTGTTTTGTTTAGCCAAATGCATTTAAAGGCTGCAAGATTAGTGAACTTTACTTGAACGAGTGTCATCTGACAAGAATAGACCCTGAAGCATTTAACGGTTTGGAGAACACACTTCAAGTCCTGGACTTATCTGGAAATAATATTTCCGGTTATAACGTTAACGTATTTAAGGTAACATTAAGTTATTTAATATTATAGTCAGTATTTTTATTTGAAATATCAAAATTAAATTTTTTATTATTGTTCTATCTGTATTTTGTTTTGAAACAGTTGCACCTTTAATTGAATATGCCTCTTAAAACCTAGTAGTCCAGGAGGTAGCGTGTAAAAAAGTGTCTGACTAACATCAAACTAGAATTTTGTGTGTACGCTAATCTCTTGTCTTTTAAGAAGACGTGGTCGGGTAAGTGGTCATATGCGGGACACATAGCAATAGGCATTTGAATTAAACAAATAGGAAGAGAGCGGCCATGTCCCACCCTTTGTGGTGGACAATATGATTTTCATGATCCTAAGTAAAAAATTTGTTTGTAGTCTGAAAATCAAGTTGATATTAGTTTTTCACTTGATAGGTGACCACTTTGAATATTTAATATTTGAATAACTAACTTATCAAATGACAAACTAACATCAACTTGATTTTCGGTCTACTAACTACTTTTTTTTACTCAGGATCATGAAACTCCAAAATGGGCTGGACGTGACCGCTCTCCACCGGTTTGTTATTTTCAAACGCCTATTGCTAAGCTATGTCCCATAGACGAATTTAGCCGACCACATATTATTAAAAGACAACAAAAGATTAACTTGTACACAAAATTCTAGCTTGATGTTAGTCAGACTCTTTTTTGCACGCTTTAAAAAACATGCGACCTCTATATTTCTACAAAGAATTTATATAATATGACTGAATTCAAAACAAAACCAATTTTTATTTAAGAATCATAGATTGCTGAAAGCCTTACACCTGGATCATAACACTATTAAGATGGTGGAGTGGAAAGTTGAGGAACCTGAATTAACAAATCGTCAAGGCAAGAAAGAAGAGAAGAAGCAGGATGATGAAAAGCCGGAAAAGGAATCAAATTTGGATTATAACCGGTTTTCATTCTCTGGAAATACCAACGCGGATATCAACTTACTCATAATACCAAGGTATGTTTGAACAAACTTTAGCTTTTTACTTGAGAAAAGGGAGCGTTGATGGAGGCCATCTTAATAAATACAAAGAAACAGTCTCTCCACGGAAGATTATACTTGTTTATTTATCAAAGCAGCTTTCAGCTTTTATAAAGCCATCATCAGGGCCGATTTTCCAATTTTCCTTTCAACTCTGGGGCAATATCAATTTTGAAGATGTATACTCAGAGACCGCAGAAGTTTTGAGTGTCGACTTCAGACGGAGAAATTTCTTCTTTTGGAGAAGCATTTTGTGTCATTTGACCAATAAATATAGGATTGTTCGATGAAAGATATTTTAATTTCGAAAGGTCCTGAAAATATTAATCCTTACCTTCATTTTATATTAGAGTGAGATTTCAGATACTTGTACTGAGAAAAATCTAATTTCCAATTGCAGAAATATTTATAAATAGTATGTAATTTCTAGATAAAATACTCCTTGCATACGAGTCCGCAAGGCAGTGAGACATTTTCATGTTTTTTCTCTGCGTAAACTATTGAATGAAATAAAATCGGCAATTTATTCAAGTAATTGATAAAAGTAGATGGAAGATAATTTTTATTCTTATCTCCATACCGGCACTGCCACGGCTTGATTACAAACGACTAAATTCAAAGGCGCCGGCCCGCCTTCTACGAATTGTTAATATGCCTTCATACTAGGTAGGCCGAGAGGGCTGAGAGTTGATGGCAACATCCTGTACTTTCCTAACTCCCTGTCACACATATACATCTTTTCGACTTTCTTCGGCCCTATGACGTGCGGTGGAGGGAGACCCAACAGCTGGCCAATACCTTTCTAACTCCTTGATACACCGGGTAACGTTTTTTAGTAACGCTTTTCGAGTTATGTAGCACAGCCTAAACATGAAAATGTCAAAAAATTTGGTTTAAACCCTTATCTCATATTTGTATTATTAGGATTATAGTAGATGTTTATAGACTTCTGTGTTTCAATACCCAATCCTTAAGAGAACATAAATAACACATATTTTCAAATAAGTTAGTGAAATACAGTCTAAGTTTACTGGGTCTTAAATATTCCTTATCTTATATTTTTAATTGTATCAATTTCACGTTCACATTTTGTTGATGGCTAGGTTTTAAAAGAAATTTTTATAATTTACATTAATTTCTTTTTTGTTTTTTCATATTTTGTATATTTGATTTTATAGAATGAGCCATTTGCAGTCGTTGAAAATATCAAAGCCTTTCCAGACCTCTTTAACAGCAGAAGAATTGTCCAAATTCTCAGTTGAGCTGGAGGAGTTATCTATCACTCAAGGTAGTGTTAAAGCATTGGGCCCCAACATGTTCCGGCACACTAGAGGAATCAAAATCTTGGATCTTACCGATAACATTATTGACAAGATTGATTCCAATACTTTCAATGAGGTATTCTTGAGTTCCTTTATCATAGAATTTAGTTCCTTCTTAAGTTCAGAAATGGTTTATTTAAGGTATTGATTACAACCTTACCGAAGATAACGGAAGCGTTGCAATTATTCTGAAAAACTATTTTTTTTGTTTTCAAAGTCAAAAATTCCAAACATTTTTACGAACTGCCATAGCTTCATAACTACTTATCCGATTTTGATTAAATTTTAATGCTAAGTTATAATTGCACCTTTTGTTTTCACTTTCGCATGCGCACAAACCTTTTTAAATTTATTAAATTCGCAAGCGACTGCTGGAGCGGTAGCGAGAAGCGAAGAATGGAAGTCGGGGGCAGAGCCAGTTACCGCGCAAGGCGAAGGTATAGCCCTTACGATAGCGAGCCTGCGGGGGAAGGCTCTCTCTACAACCCTCTAGACTCTAGACTCTAGACAATCACTACGAACTACCCCTTACATCTTTCTATCTTCCTGGTAGGAGAGTAACGCTTTTTGGTGTCGTTTTTTTGTAACGCTTTTCGAGTTTATGGGCAAAAGTCAAGACATGAAAATGTAAATATATATATATATATATATATATATATATATATATATATATATATATATATATATATATATATATATATATATATATATATATTCACATTTAATCATAAGCAATATATATATATATATATATATATATATATATATATATATATATATATATATATATATATATATATTGCTTATAATTAAATGTGATCCCTCTAGGCATCGAAACAGATTAAAATCTCATGTGATCTTTCGTCCAAATCAAGCGATGAAGCTATGTGCCGCATAATTTGACTGATTATTACTTAGGATAACATGGAGTATTTTAATCATTCAATCTAATTACAAGATCATAATGAGAGCTTACAGAAATAATGCAGTACAGAGCCAAAATTTCATCTAAATTTCTGAGTAAATTGTACTTTTTCTTTTTGCAGCTTGGTCATTCGCTAGAGAAGCTCTATTTAACACATTCGTTCGTTTACTTCAAGAGCAAGTTACCTAAGAACTTATTCAAACCTTTGTCAGCACTTAAGGTTCTTAAAATTAACCATAACACTCTTAAGTCTCTACCTGAGGATATCAGGGACTTATCTGGACTTTACGTACTCCACGCTCAGGACAACGCAATAGACTCGATCCCTACAAATATTTTTGAGGTATTTTATAGACTCGGTAAACATTTTATATTTTCACTAACGCTAATAATTGACTAAACATATTATCTTTCAATTAAATTTCTTGGATTTAAACTATATCTTTAAAAAATACTTAATTGTGCTTACCTAAATATTTAATCCGCTAAAATAGAAGGAAACAATTCAATTAAATAAAGCAAGATTATAATATAATAAAATTCTACTTGCAAATACCCTATCAAGTCTTATGGAATTTTTCTTTGTCCCCAATCAATACTACCATAGGAAGAGGAAATGCTTATTTTTGTAAACTATTTCACAATTTGTTCCATTTTCAACAAAGATGTTAAATCCCATTTATTAGGGGTTTAAACAAATTCTAAATCAATTTGTGTGAGTGAGAGACACCAAGGGCTTTGCCACGCAAAAATGGCACATAGGAACTGTTCCAACATTAGACTTACGTCATCAAGATGTTGGCCGAGTCAAGAGAGTCGGACGCGACGAAACGATGCAAGACATAGCGTATTGCCGAACCAACATCTTGATGACGTAAGTCTAATGTTGGAACAGTTCCTATGTGCCATTTTTGCGTGGCAGATCCCTTGGTGTCTCTCACTCACACAAATTGTGTAGCTAATTGCAGTGTGTAAAATCACGGTATCACATTGCTGAAATACTAAATCATAAATAAACATGTTGAAAATAAATTCCAGGCGATATTTCTGACTTAAAGTAACTCTTGATTATTTTTAATTTAGAGATATTTTTTTTTTCCATATTAAAGGCTACATTTTAAAAATATTAAGAGAACGCTTAATTAAATTGCACTTTAATTACTGAACTTTTCATTTATATATATGTAGTTATGATGGACGATGAGGTGTAAGAAGGTACTAAAAACTCAGAAGTTATTTCATACGTGAAGAGACGTTTCGACTCATAGAAGAGTCATCTTCAGTCAATTTATTCTAAACAAATCATCATTACATTAATTAGAATAATTCATTTCTTGGAATTCATAAACCAGAGAACATTACACTTTTAACATGTTCCTCTATCTGTTTGACTATTCTATGCAAATTGTATAATGGTAGAGTATAATTAATTTAATTACTTACAATTTCTGTGATATCATTAGATCCTTACATCTGCTTCCGTAGGAGGGCGTCTTAATTACAATTTGATTTTTTAAATTTCAAATCAGTCATTAATAAAATTAAACCTCATATTACTAATGATAATTAATATATAAATTCAAAATAAAACAAACAAAACAATGAAACAATTTACCAATTAACTTTTAATTAAGGTATCTGTAGTACTTAAACATTACCATTCTCACCGAGATTTTCTATTGCTTAATTATTAATTCTTAGTCACACTACTCATTTATATGTAGGGCGAATATGTACAAATGTCTATTTTGAATCTGTCGTTAATATACAATATAATCAATCAAGCTAAAAGGTTACATTTAATTACTTAAATATTAAAAATTACTAGAACCAAACTACAACTATTGGCAATAGTTTTATCCACCGTCTCCCAGATTTATTACCTTCTTACACCTCATCGTCCATCATAACTACATATATATAATTAAAAATAGGGTGTACTCTTAAATTAATTTTAATTTAGCTCCTTGAACTTTTCATTTGAACACCCCGAATTTGGGTTTTACCTAATTCAGACTTATTACTTTCCACTTTCCTAAGCATAAATTAATGAACTACATTATTTGTACAAACTTAATTATTCTTTGTTATTGAATTTAAGGAAAATGTTCATAAGAAGCTACGTGAGGTAGACATTTCTTTCAATAAAATCACCAAGATAAAGAGTGAAACATTCAAAGATCTGGATCAATTAACGTACATCAACATCAACGACAACATCATCACCGGCATCGAGAAAAGCAGCTTCGCTAACTTAGATAAACTGAATGAACTTCATCTCAGAGGTAACAAACTCAACAAGCTGGATCCAGAGTGCCTTCAGAACATACCTGTCCTCTCTCATCTGGACTTAGCTTACAATAACCTTAAGGAATTCAACTTCGCTTCTCTAGATCAGGTAATGAGTAAGAGTACACGTGCTTAAAAAATTAAATTAAATTTAATAAATAATTAGGGGAGACTGTTGTACCTACGGACAAAAATTACATTTTATTTTTTTAACCCTCAAAAAATAACTATTTTTTAATGGCTTTTATTGTATACATACACTTGCCACTCTTTCGCACACGTACACCAGATAATTGTTTTGTGCAATTGAACACCCACCCCTGTTATCATTGTTTATCCCCTTATCTTTTCTTTTATTATATATATCCACACTGAAATTAATTACTCTTTTTGAACACATTGTACATGTTATGTGTTCAAAAAGAACAAGAGGCTAAGAACATTACATTTTTGTTACACATTTTAGTGTTTCAATTTCATTCAGAGCAGCATCTCTGTTTTTGGTGTCTAAAAAGCTGTTTTTCCAAAACCATTTTTCCTTCCTTAGGTACATCACCCTGATCAACCTATAGACGGTAGCAGTTATACCTAAGGACAAGTGAAGTTCGGAGGGTATTTGGATAAAACAATATATATATATATATATACATGTTACATATGAAATATATATAACGGGACAATTATATAATATCGCAACAATATTGGTTGTTATTGCACATAGCAGTTATAACCGCAGTTACAGTTAGCACATAGTTAAAAAGCAAGCAACTTACTTAAACAATACATTCAAAATAATGTTCGAACATAAAAAGTAATACTTTGTAAAAACTAAAACATGTTTTAGCTTCATTATCGAAGACATAGACCACGAAGTATGTTGCTTTGAACAAGCTTGGGGAGCCTTGAATCAATCCAATACTGGATTGGTACCAAACTGCCAAACCCTTCACACAGGAGTGAAGTGTTGGTCGGTAAACCATGTCTTTACGACTCTGCGGTTACGTTTGATACATTCTTTATCAAACCACCTTGAGAGTGTCGACAATGGTTTGCCAGACCGAAACCTGGTGGTGCTAAATCTCTCCATCAGCTTCCCATTAGTTTGGCCCGGTCTGTGAATCGAACCCAGATCTGTGGTTAAAGGTGGTGGTCACCCATTAAACTACTGACCACACCTGATGCTGTACACACCAACTGCCCTCGTACTCGAGCTACAGGGGTTCCTGTGATTTACCTTAGTTGTTGTGTGATCTCTCCAAGATCACACTTCTGACTAGTGACTGTAATAGCACGTCTAACAACCTAATAATTAAAATTATCCTTCTTCCTTATTCTAAATAATATGCAACGACCTTAAGTACAACTGTTAAGTAGGTACAATCCTCTCCTCTAACTAAATATTTAATGATAAGAAAAAACCATTTGAAATTACTGTCATAATTTTTTATCATTTTAATTTTAGGTAGGGACTTTGTCTGACTTAAAGGTCAACATAAGTCACAACTTGATGAACAGCCTTATGGGAAATAAAAGTCAAACTGCCAGATATGGTGTCTTCGCTAATATTAAGGTAAAGTCATATAAATTATTCCTAATGGTATTAAAGTGATATTTAATTGAAAAAAATTTATAGTTAAAATTATATTTAGAAATTTGTTGAATGTTTTACACACGGTGAAATTAGGTTTTTAACATTTGAGCATATGTAAATTAAAAATTTAAACCCGATTATTAATCTTACCAATTTAAAATTTACTTTTTCTTAGATCGGATATTGATCAGAAGATTAAATATAATTCCTATTGGTTAATATTTCACGTTTTCAATCAAATTAATAGTGAAAGTAATGAAAAGTTAAAAAAAAAATGATTTATAATATTAATAATTAATTTCAGATTATGGACTATTCTCACAATAACATGTCCAGTATGGGCAATGGATATCTGGAACCAGTTCAACATTGTCTTACCCATCTCTATATGACGCATAATGTTTTCTCCAACATGTCTTCTGAAATGTTTCCAGATATGGCACATCTGCAACTGTTAGATATGTCGTGGAACAATATTTCTATCATCAGCCTAGATGTGTTCAGACATTTACCTAGTCTACAGGTAAGGGGTTAAGGACTAAGGCTTCGGAACAGATAATACGGAGAATAATATGGACTATATTACGGAGAGAAATATAGCAAGCAAGCAAGGTTTTCTGGTGATAATTTCCAAGAACAAGACGGATCAAATTATTTATAACTGTATTTTATATTTAACATTCGTGAACGTTTTTTGAAAACCATTATAAGTAGGCATCGCGTAGCTTTTTCATTGAAGTGAGCTTATAATACAATAAATATTAAATATTAAGAGAACAGTTAAACATGATGAGTTGATAGTTAAAGAGGATGATTGTAGTAAAGAGCCGTACAGTGAGAAAACAGTACTATTCTTACTTCTAGAACGTAAGATATTGGTAAAAACGTTATTTTCTCTATTTCAAAGTTTAAGTACGCTCTAATACAGGGTGGAGCGCGGCAGACGTATGAATTTGCAAATGTAATAAAACACAGAATGTTACAAAATATATATATACATTTTTTTCCTGATTTAATAACATGGGAAATTTAAATTTACCTAGATTTAAACAAAGTATCAGATAAGTGGTTCCCCTCACACTCCAAACACTGATTAAGCCATTTTTCGTTTCTGTGCACTCTTTCGAGCATTTCCACAGGAATTTCGGCAATTTTGGCTCGAATGTTGTTCTTGAGGGCTTCCAGGGTTCTGGGACGATCGCTGTACACCTAGGATTTAAGGTATCCCCACAGAAAAAAATCACAAGGAGCCAAATCAGGCGATCTTGCTGGCCAGTTTAAATCGCCTCTTAAAGAGATGAGACGCCCGGGAAATCTGTCTTGCAAAAAGTTTACGAAAACCCTTGCTGTGTGGGCTGTGGCCCTGTCCTGCTGAAATGTGGAACATAAACTTCCCGCCCCCCTCTTTCAAACGACCCTACTCTTAACCGTCTAGGACCAATAGGAAGGGAGCAATCCCCTCTTCAAATTCATACGTCTGCCGCGCTCCACCTGTAGTATTAGCGATCGATTCATAGCGGTGTCGCATTTGGTTTTACTAAAAAATTGTATTTTGAAAATTTCATGTTTTAATAATTCCAATTTAGAATGTTCGCTCGAACGTTTGGTCGGATATCGTTGTCCAACGAACTCTTTCTGGGGATTGGTAAAATGATCAAGTGCACCAAATTTCACCAAAATCGGTCAACTTTTACTCAAGTTATCGTCACAAGTTTCCGACACGCAAATAGGATGCATAGTTTGTTAAATGTCTAAAGGTTGCTCATGCTCGCTTCAGTTACAAGAGATTGGAGTGAAATGAACATGTTTTTATTAAATATACATTATTTTTCATAAAATAACATCAAGTTTTTGTCTAATCTCATAAAATTACGCATTCAAATTTATCGAAACTATTAATTTAAAATTTTAACGAAACAGTATAGTTAATTAGCTGGATTCCATGCTAATTTTAAAAAATATCAGAACCTTCCTATAGAATATCTCAGGTACCGTTTGAGATATAAAACTCAGCTTTTCTACACATAAGTATTATCATAAATATTAGCTACTTTTTGATTCCAATAATTAATTTTTTTAACTGCCAGTGACAGAGATTTTAGAGTTGCATAAGGTTTCTTCCCCCTAATTTCTATAACACTGGGGAAATTGGCAGTCTTTAAGCATATTTTGAACCACCTATGTTTTTTACACAAAAAAATGTATTCTTAATCAAAAGCTCCAACGTGAACTGTTTTAGAGAAAAACAGTATTTTATGATAAAAAACTTTTATTTGACAAAACTAACATAAATAACAAGAAATAATTATATGTAAAAAGACATTTTTAAAATCAAGCTTTTATTCGTATTCTTCTCAGCATACCCTTTCATTTGAGACCCATATCATGGACGTGCTTAAAAAATAACTAGTCCGACATCTTGTGCTGTCTACCATATTGGATTTAGAATGACGTCACTTAGCTAACTAAACGTGTATGCAAACTTTCAATTCAATAGGTTGAGGATAATTGCTTTAAAATTCAGTTGCAAGATTTGGCCCGAACATACATACATACATTGCAAGTTAAGTAAAAGCTTGTAAAATCACAATAATTGTTAAAAAAAAAAGCCTCCTCCTACGGTAATGCAGGTTTCCAACGTCTTAGTGAGTAACGTACCAGTTCGAAAATGCCTGTACAAAAGCTGAGTTTTGTACCTTAAACGGTTCTTAGATAAAGTAAAAAAACAAAACTTTGTGACCCTGTACCTCAAAAACGAAGCTTTTGTGGACCCTCGTTAATGGATCATTTTCTTAGAATTAGCCAAGGAATCACCCTTCATTTTCCGACATATATTTTGAAACACTCTGTAATAGTACGCGAATAATTTGTACATTTGACCGACTTGAGTCCTTTTTGTAGCAGGACGCAATATTTAGGCGTCTATCTTCACTATTGTATCCCCATTCCTATTATAACATGATTTGTTTCTGTTCCACTACAGGTATTAAATCTTGCCGGTAACAGATTAGCAGAAATTGGCAAAAGGCTTTTCTCTGAATTGATTGAACTTAAAAGATTGGATCTCTCACATAATCAATTAGTCAACATGTTAGACTCTGCAATAACATCAACTAAGCTAACTAATTTAGACCTAAGTCATAATCATCTTGGCAGAGTACCTCTGACTTCGCTTTCACCAGCTTGCGCATCCAAATTACTAGACTTGGATTTGTCTCACAATAAAATAACTAGTTTACCCACTGCAGATAGCTTCTCTAGATTCTTTGTGAGTAAATTTAATTATAATTATTTATAAACAGTAATGATTCAAAACTATATTAAAATAATCAATTATATACTCACTAAATTGTTATTTATACGTGACTATAATTTCAGAGACTGAGAAAACTGAATCTGGCCAATAACAGATTAACTGAATTAGACAGATCCCTTAATTCCATGACTCATCTGATGAATGTAAATTTAGCAAACAACGCTTTGCATATCGGCAGTGAAGACTTCTACAATTTGAATTCTCTAGTTCACCTTGATCTTACAAATACTTCACTAGCTTACGTAAGTATGCTTGTTAAATACCAAATAGAATTTATTATTAACATTGAATTATATAATGTATGTATAACTAAATTATTAATTATTTAAAAAAGCATGTGTTTTGGTAGAGTTGAAGACAATAGTTCAACTCCTCTTACCCGCCCGATGGTAGCTGTTCAAAATATACCAGAATATAAAAGTAAAAATTAAAATAAATAAAATACGTGTGGTGTCGTGGGACACCCGGTAGGAACAAAGTTCCTTGCGCTTTTCATTAAATATAAATTATAAAATCGCTGTAATAACTATGTATACATGGTGGAATTAGAAAAGAGACAAAATTAAAAGTAACTAACTATTTGTACTAGCGGAGTTAAGGAAAAATTAAATGAAAATCTGTTTATTATCTTTGAAGCGAGCGTCTTTCAATAAATAATGTATTGTATATTGAGAAAAAAGGTAATGATAAATTTATAGTTAAAGCAGATGGTTGTAGAACGAAAAAGAACTGTCCTTCCAGGCCCCGTCGGCATATTACTCCAATTAAATATTAAAATAAAAAATATAAATCATTAACTCACAAAAACGTCTGCTTGTATCAGGTTGAAATGTTACATGCTTATTTCAATTGTACTGTAGGTGATGTATACAAAGTTTCATTTAAATCTTTACGTTAGAACGAAAGATATCGGTAAAAACGTTGTTTTCTTTATTTTAATCGGTTTGGTCCACTTTAATAAATTTAGCGATCTTTATCACTTCATAGTAGTGTCAGTGTTCGTTTTACTAAAAAAAAAATTTAAAAAAGTTGTTTGTCTCATTAAATAGATGAAGTTAGAATTTTTTCCCGTCCAAAAATTCCAATTTTAAATTCGAAGCTTACGTTTACGCGAGCGTTGCGCGTGAACGCTTGGGCGGATAACGTTGTCCAACAAACTTGTCCTTGACACTGGTAACATGAACATTGAACATGTGTACCAAATTTCAACTAAGTCGGTCAACTTTTACATAAGTTATCGCCATCGGTAGATTTCGTGACGGATTTTGCGTGACGGTGATTTTGTGACGGTGATTTTGGTCGTTTTTCTCGGATTCACTCCCGGGCTCCAGAACGTGCCATAAGGAACTTCGTTCCAAAAATCTGAACGCTAAATAATTAACTTCGATAAACAATAAATATATTTTATAAACAAGATGTGAGACAGCATAAATTGCCTTCTGACCGTAAAATCCAAGCACACGACAATTATTGTAAACGATAAGTAAAACGGAAAAAGCTAAATATAGGTAAAAAGATAAAGGTTTTTTATTAAATCATAAATAAGAAAAGGAAGCTAAATAATAAGAATAATCTGTGATGATTATTAGATAGATAATATACTGAACTTAACTCTTTGAATTCAAAAGTAGAACAACATCTATCGATTCTCAAGTATGACTATATAGTTAGTTTATAAATCATTTCAAGGTAACCCCATTTATTCAAATAAAATAAATGTTTGTTTTGATTTGTAGGTCTTTAAATAATTATAATAAATTATCTAAATAAAGACAGACAATTTTATCAAAACTAATCAATGTTTTCATAAAAATGCTTTTTTATGCTGACAGGTTCCAACGATACGGCTGAGTAAATTGCTCACCCTTAAATTAGGAAGCAATTCCTTGACTCAAATCCCACCTGATATGGCAACTAATCTGACAAGGCTTAAACATCTTGACCTCTCATCCAACCCTCTTCAGCAATTCCCAGCTTTCCCTCAACTCCGGTCTCTAAACTTAGCAAACACTCAGATCACTACGATTGCTAAAAACGATTCCTTCAAGGATTTCCTTGTCCTCATGGAACTTAACCTCCAGCACTTGCCTCTCACTATGTTCGATGTAAGTTTATCATTTATGGGTTTCTTTAAAAATGTTGGTTTTAATAATAGTCTGATTTTTAGTGCATTCTTATTCGTTATTAATATTTATTTACGCACCAAGAGAGTAAATTAAGTGATTGCACCCTGAGCGATGAAGTTAACGTTCACCATTCCATAACGTTCACCCCCGAGGCGGAGCCTCGGGGTGATGGCAAGGGTGGAAGTGATATTTACTCCCGAGGTATATACAAGATTTTACCTCCAGAAGGGAGAAAAAGAAATTTGCAAAGATTTTAATTTTAAATGACTCTATTCAACAAAAACTGAATCTTTTTATATTTTATTTAAAACAAAAACAATAGTTCGATATGATATTAACAATTCTCTAAATAAGTTAAATCACGCTAAAATTAAATTATAGATAGTAATTATTTTAATTTCAATGCTAAAATTAAATGGGAGAATCAGCTGGCAGCTGAGTCGTATATTGAATGATATTGACAACTGATGTATTTACATATGGATTAGTTTATCTACATTTAGAAATTATTATTTCACTTTTAACATGTTTGTTTGTTTTACTGATGAATCACTATGGCAACGTGGCAAATATGAGGTCACATGACATGTGTGAAGATGACATTATAGATTTAGACATTAAACAAAAGTTAAAGTTATAGGGCAACACTGGGGGGGAATAATGAAAGTTCATGATTCCTTTTTTTTTCATTACTCCCTGTTCAACCCGACCCGGTGCAATGAGTAACTTCCCTCCCTGTAAACTAGGGAGGATAGTTCACTTTTTCTCCCTGCTGGACGTAAAAATATTTTTTAGTTACTAATTATACCTTTACTTTTTTTCAAATATAGTTTGAGGCACTTGAGGAGTTGCCTATTCTCAGGACTTTACACTTGAGCAATCAGAAGACAGTACCCAACTTCAGTATACCTAAATGGCTAGAGGGTAACTATGGTCTTAAGGAACTTCATCTATCGGTAATTTTCAAATTAATAAATAAGTATCTAGTTTTATTCTTGTGATAGATAAGCCGTTTGTACCTGCCTTGCTTTTATAAGCATACTTTTGCTAATTAGAGCTTCCATAATATTTTTTCTAGAAATTCTGTGATCGTATTATCTAATTGAAAAAATATAATTTGTTTATAGTTAACTGCAGCCCCAACCCTTGGAATGGAGATGCATGGTTTGATGCCTCCCAAACTCCGTCATATGGTGCTCTCTGGATATGAAATGAAAGCTATTCCAGATCATGTTCTCAAGGTAATTAACCTCTTATATAAAATTTTTGAAGTTAATGTAAATGAATAAAAAAAGCTGGTAGTTTAATTTCACTACATTAATGTTGTGAGTGATTCAAATTGTCTAACATTTCATTTCCATTGTGTTGGTTTGAATTATTAGAAGATCCCATATCTGTCTGTTAAATCGACCATACATACACCTTGAGTTAAACCTGTACAGGTGAACTGGAGGATCATTATAACTGTGCAGTTATCTCATAATTTGATAGCACACAGGCTCTAGTTTACCTGTACAGGTTACCCAGAACTGAATACCTGTAGGGTTTACCTGTCAGAATACAGGTTACCTGTAAAGAATACAGGTTACCTGTAAAGAATACAGGTTACCTGTAAAGAATACAGGTTACCTGTAAAGAATACAGGTTACCTGTAAAGAATACAGGTTACCAGTAAAGAATACAGGTTACCTGTAAAGAATACAGGTTACCTGTAAAGAATACAGGTTACCTGTAAAGAATACAGGTTCACCTATCACGCCGCAACGTGATAGGTAGGCTGGCCTGATTTAATTGGAAAGTGGTTGTCGTTAGAAACAAACAAACCCTATATTATTAATATACTGACCTCTGATTATTTGGAGCTTCTTTCTCATTACAAAATTGTAAATGGAATAAGTGTTGATTAATTTCATTGAAGTTGTCAAGCAGATTAAAAATTTGTTTATCTACGATTGATACGAAATATAAACATTATATCTTTGTTTAGATGCGTAGAAAGTGATTATTTACGTACTTGTATTCATTTCGCATGCGCGTCTCATAGTTCTGAATGATTCCTCTTCTTTACCACGCTAGCGCGGTAAAGAAGAGGAATTCTTCAGCTTTTCGCACGATTAGCGAGTTTGTTTACATTTAACAAAACTAATTTGCTGTTCTTTTATTAAAGTAACTGTTTATATCGAGTTTTTAGTGAAAAACAATGAGTGAATCAAGTGACTTTGACGAAAATGTGGAGAATAATACTCCTCCAGAAATAATTAATTCGGCAAAAAATACAACTCAAGAATTAATGCCATCTTTATATACTAACTTACATACAGCAAGTTTATTTTTTTCTGTATTTATTATTTAAATCTAACAATCGTAGATAAAGTACGGTACGCAACTCGTGCGAAAACGGCATTTTGCATTGCTCGTGTGGTTTTACTACCCTCGTTGTCACTCGGGTGCAAACTCCACACTCGCATGCAAAATGCTACTTTCCGCACTCGACGCGTAATATACTATTAAATGATCTTGCATGTTAAACTCTAAAGTTTTTAAGGTTTAATAAATATATTATAAATTTAACCCGTCTACTAGGTCTCCTAGGTTTATACGTTTTTCCAAGGTAGATCATGTTTCTGCAACATGCAACATGGATAAACTCTTGAGGATGGATACCTAGTATGTATAATTGTAGCAAGGGATTTTATTGGTCTTTTCTTGACCACACTGGGAAAGAAGTGTAATAGATTCTTTGATTAGGAATTGATCGAAATGTTCTGTAGGAATAGATTCGAAATGTTATCATATGTATCAAGATAATTTTCATCAGCAGTTTCCAACTTTCGTAATTTTCCTAAGTATGAACTCATGTTTATTTTATTTTTTTTTTTTTAATTATTAAAGTTATTTTAATTTGGATTTCAAGATTCCTGATTTCTTTCTCCAAAGTGTTCAAACTAGGCTCATAACCTGTATATAACCAGTAAAAATGAAGTAGTAGATGATTCTTTGTGAAATCTGATTTAATTATTAACATAATGTTCTTCCATCAATCATAATAGTCCACAGGCCACCATAAGAAGTGAGTCGCTGATTGATAAAGTTTTCTTACCTTATGGAATCGCTTATTTATGCCGTGTCCACCGATGAATTGCGGGTATATGGCAACTGGGCGCTGGGCCATTTCTTTTTTGTTGACATGCCAAACTTGCCCTTCTGCGGGAACATTGAAATGAGATAGATGAAGTTTTGATTTTCACAGGATCGTTTAATTAAATTATTTCCAAAACAGTGGTAAAGGTGGCCACCGATACGAGTGGGCCGTTTTCTTTTCAACGTCCCCGCAGAGCGATATGTTTGGGGCGGTGGCCACCCCAAACGGCCCATTCGTATGGGTGGCCACCTTTACCACTGTTTTTGAAATAATTTAATTAAACGATCCTGTGAAAATCAAAACTTTATCTATCTCTTTTCAATGTTCCCGCAGAAGGGCAAGTTTGGCATGTCAACAAAAAAGAAATGGCCCAGCCCCCAGTTGCCATATACCCAATTCATCGGTGGACACGGCATAAATAAGCTATTCCATAAGGTAAGAAAACTTTATCAATCAGCGACTCACTTCTTACGGTGGCCTGTGGACTATAATAATGTTCTTGCATCAATAATAATAAAGTTATTACATCAATAATAATAAAGTTATTACATCAATAATATTCAATAAAGTTATTGCATCAATAATAATATATAATTAAGTTATTGCATCAATGATTCATAATGAAATTACTGCATCCTTTTAAAGTTTTGTTGGTTTTTATGACGCAGGGAATAAGAAGTCCTTCTATGACTCTGACCGTGAGGAACACATCTGTGGACAGTTTATCACCTTCAATATTTAACAGCTTGGAATACGTGAGAAACGTCAGTATAAAACTGTACAACAACAATTTCAAATTTGTGGGTAATCCTTCAACTATTGGATTGCTAAATGTGCCAAGGAAAATATTCCTCATCGAGTTATCAATGAAGGATAGTCACTATAGCTGCGATTGTGATCTTGGGTATGTATAATTTAATATACATTTTTGTCAACTTTTCTCATTGCATACGTAAGCGTATTTTGTATTTTATTGGGGAGATAATTAATAAATATTATGCATATCTAATTATGTTACGCAATAATCAATAATGATATAAAATAGTTGTTGATAAGGACAGAAAAATGCGAGAATTTTCATTAATTTTATCTTTCGGATAGAATGATAAAATTCTAGGAATATTCTTCGAGGCTATTCTTTCAAAGAAGTGTTACAAATCTTTACTATTATTTAATCTCTTTTGATCAAACATATATCCTTATAGAGTAAACTTAAGCCAGGGCTCCTCTGGCAGTAATTTACTGCTTTTATGAGCAGTATAACGCTGCTTGAAATTGAGAAGCACGCTTTTCCCCGAATTCAGCCACATAGGCAGTATTTTACTGTGGAAGTACGAAGACAGAGGCAGTATCGAGATCGTACTGTAAGTTCTCATTTTTCTGCAGTGTCATACTGCCACTGTAAAATACTGCATTGGCTGCTCTGTCTTGACTCGAAGATTTCTCCAGTCATTGTGTGGTTCCTGTTTGGAGCTTGACCCTTGAACACTAATATGATATTGAATATGGAACTTGAGTGAGGTTATAATGATTGAAGATGAATAATATCCAGTTCTCTATAACCTTCAGGATGAAAATTACAAGAATAGGAATAAAAAACTTGAAGTTTGGAAGAAAGCCACCGAGGTTGTCGTCGTAGAACTGTACCATCAGACTACTTGCTAAGAGTGGATGTATCCATTATTTTCTCTGGCGCAATTTTTCACGTCGAATGACCAATAACTCACTCATAATAAGGCTTTTCTTCAGACTGCTACTCCCCTTATATAAAAGAGAGTATCAATCTAAAGAAGGTGTAAGAAATGTTCTTCTTTAGACTGCTACTCATCTAATAAAACCAGAAGTTTGATATTCCTTGTCCCAAAGTACATTGGATTAAACATCCCTTTGTTTTAATAGTTATTTAGGCAAAGGAATTTTAAAAATAAATATATCCATTTATATTCTAAAAAAAACGTAGTGGAGTACCAGAAAAATATCAAATAAGGATAGCCGTGCCATTTTCACTGACCCTGTACAATCCCTTGTCAACAACTACCATTGTCTTGGCCCTGCGCACATTCACTTTACGCGACTAACTGCTAGTGGAGCCGGGACCAGACCAAAGTAGTTGTTTAAAATTATCTTTAATATAAAAAAGTTTCATGTTTTTACTTCTTTTGATACAAAAGTTTTTAGAACCGTTAAGAGTGACAGACAGACATACACGAGAACGAAACTGTGAGGGTTTCTTTTTTTCGTTTAACCAAGGAAACCATAATAAAAGAGTAAATCAAGCCACCCTGTTTCACTGCAGAAGATATGCAGTAAAATACTTCTGCTACTAGTAGTAAGATACTGATAATATTGCCCTATTCACCCATTTGAAAATTTTTCTTCTTTTGGTTGTCCCAATTTGTTTCTTTATTCAGAGTGTTCAAACTGGACTCATAACCTGTTAGCTGAGTAAAAATGCAGTATTAGATGATTCATTTTTTCTCAAATTGGTTCAATTTTAATTAAAATATAAACTTAGTTAATTCTTTAAAGAGCACTGATTTGGCTTACACTCTAGTTCTCAAATTGTGCATTGGAACTGATTAAGCAGATGCTATTTTTACATATAGAGGATGGATAAAGAAAGTATTGGGAACTACCGATTTAACATACAGATAAAAATAATTCTTCATTGTACTAAATTCTTGCTTTACATATGATAAATCGATGTTAAAACAGATGGGTTGAGACATGGCAGAGAAAGATGCGTCAGTTCTACCCACGTCAGGATTTTGTTGAGGATAGCCGAGAAACCAAATGCAGTAACAACAAAGGCAAGTTTCTTCTGGACCTTCTGAAAACTGATTTAGAATGTGGATGGAGTTCTGCAGGGAAACTCTTTAACCCTTTTCTTACAGTTATACTAACAGTCATAGCGTTCATTCACCCTTTGATTATGTAAATTATGTAAACTCTTAACGAAGGCAGTCTCAATCAGAGACTATAAAATATAACATCTCCTTAAGATCATTGAATGTTTAAAACAAGTTACCTTTTTAATATAAATCATAAACATTCATCTTTACTTGATATTGGATCAAGTTTATAGATATAATTTGAAAATAACGTTCTCTTCATATAGCCTTATATTATATAAATCTTCTAGAAAAGTACTTATTTAACAAAATCTCACAGATTTAACTGAGACATTTAAAATATGACATTCTATCTTTACTTTATCTATTTTTTATATATATACATAATAATAATTAATTATAAATCAATTTACTATGTAATAATATATAAAATTTAGTCTAAATGTAACTTTTTTTTAATTATAATTAATGACTTAATAACTAAATTAAATTGGGTGTAAATAATTATTTAAAAAAAAATATTGATTAATATTTTTTTGTCATTATTAAATAAAACAATATATAATTGTCAGTTGTATCTTTTATGTATAAAATGCTCAACATCTATAACTTAAATAAACTCGTACTGTACAAAATTATTTAGCGAGTTCATCAACTGCATTGTTTTGTTTTTTTATTTAAGAAATATAGCTCAAGCTATATTTCTCCTAATTGAAATCAACATTTGAAGTAAATAATGAATAATATTTTATGTAAAATTTTCCAAACAGTTTATTTTTTAAGATTTACTCAGGCATAGTACAATAAGTTGGGTAACTAAATAAAATAATATTACTTTTAAAAAATATATTTATTTTTTCAGTTGATATATTATAAGATATTTCTATGTATATATATTTTAAATATAGATATTTTCTAGATTAAAAATGTGCTTCAGATTATTTGTAAGTTTGAAAACTATCCTTTCCTTTAGGGGATATTTTTTTGTATCCATATTTTAAGAATTTAGAATATATAGCATGATCAAATAATTATGAGATCATCTCTAATGAATTTGTTGAGTATATGGTTATTGTAAGTTAAATTTGTTATTAAAAAACTAATACCTGTTATTCGATTTGTCAACGAAAAACACCATTAAGAGACCTTAAGATCTAGTTTCCAGAAACGATTCCAGTAAACTTGTTACAAGTGCGTATTCTCATCTAATTATTTTTACAAGTTTTTATTTAACTTGCAATGTTTGTATGTATGTATGTATGTTCGGGTCAAATCTTACAACTGAATTTTTAAAGCAGGTATCCTTAACCGATTGCATTGAAATTTTGCATACACATTTAGTTTGGATGACAATGCATGGCTAGTTAAGTGAGGTCATTCTAAAATAAAGACTTTATTTTAAGCACGCCCATGATATGGGTATCAAATGAATGGGTTTGCTGAGAAGACTACGAATAAAAGCTTGTTTTTAATAATGTATTTTTAATATAATATATTTATAAGTAAGAAAAAAATTAATTTAAATTTTGTGTTTTACAAACAATGTGAATTTTTAATAAGCCATCCAGACATCGATTTTTACTCTTTATTAAAAAAATGTTCAATGACTTTACTTAAGTAAAGTGTGTTTAAAAAAAATTGAATATATAATGTGTAGTTGTATATGCCTTTTGGCTGGCTAAAGCACTACATGGGTTGTTGCGAGCCTAATTTATTATTCTTTGTCATAACATATAAATTGTATGAATGATGGTTGTATTAATGTAATTATAAATTTATATTTATACCTTTCGTTAAAAACTTTGAGTAGTGAGTCTAATTACGAATATTAACCATTATAAGAAATTACGACCAAAACCAGAGGTGTATGTGGAGGTAGCGTCCGGCACGGGAAAATATACCAATTGTCGTCATATTAACCAATAAGCCCCCCCCCCAAAAAAAATCAGGGGGCCTCTCCTTCAAAACTCATTTTTTGTCACCTATAATATAAGTGCAAATGTTCAAATTTTAGTAAAATGATGGTAAAAATATCCCAATTTGTTTCACATTATTATTTTATAATGTGACAACTGAAGCTAAAATAAAATATTAGTAAATATGTAATAAAATACAATAGGCGCCAAAAATGGCATGTCATTTCCAACCATGTAAACAACTAGAAAATTGCTACTCTAGAATAATTGCACTGGCTTTCTCAGTAAAAAAAATCAAAGGATGAAAATAATCAAATGAGATCCAGAAAATTATAATTTCAGGCTGCTAACAGATACCTACCACCTACCTTCTGCCTCCTGATTGTAGCGAAGGAGCACCTATTACAGCATAAAGATGTTTGGTACTTTTTGACCCATTTATTGCTGTTTGAAACGTCGCTTACACATGTTTTAAGAAGTGAAAATTGTGCTGTTGCATCACTAGCACAATACTGATGCAATAGCATATTGATATGAGAAAGGTTTGTTCGATTTGTTGGCCCAATGTTTCTTTTTTTTTTTTATGGTCGGCTTGGCGGCGTTTCGGGAAATTTCCCGTCTTCCTGGTGCCCCCACTGTTAAAACAATGACATCTAATAACGTGTATAGAGACAATTTTAAGAAATTTTTGTAAATAGTTCAGCCTCTATTTAAAGACTAAAGAAGACTCTTTTTGGATCATCAATCATATTAAAGGACTCACAGACACTGATAGGAGATGTAAGCAGGTAAGATAGAGTCTGATGGTCAAATTTACCACACTTATTGGTCTCCATTTTTAAAGTACGTCTATACTGGCCGTAAAATTAGTGTTTACTCTGGCAGCATGGAGAGGGAAGCAAATAAGTACACGAAATCTTGATTTTTAGAAGGTAGGGCCAACTTGGCAAACAAAAATATCACTGCCTCAACCCCTCCTACAGGCCTAGTGGCTTTATTTTTTTCCCTCACGCATAGGTAGGCCAATATGAACTGTAGGGTAAACTCTAATAATTGTAAGACGAGTACAGCGCTGCCTTCTGTCATGGTGATCTGTTTAACTACTGATAACATTTCCAACGTCTAACATCAGTGGCGTAGGAACGGGGGGGGGGCTATCGGGCTTGAGCCCCCCCCCCCCGTCAGATTTGAAGGGGCTATAAAATTACAAATAAAATAAAAATTAGTACATGGGTTTATGTCTAAAACTGCTTAAAATGCTGTTTTTGAACGTTTACTTTCCAAAATTTTCCTACCCCGGACCCCCCTTCTATAGAGGGGGGGGGGGCAGTCTGGCACCATAATTTCTAGAAATCGAGCATTGATAAAGAGTATGATATACTAAATTCCCTCCCTAATGTATGAAAATTTTTTACAATCTCTATGTTATCAAAACTATAAAAAAATTGTACTATAAAAAAATTTTTCTATTTAACAATTAAAACACACACAATAACGGAAATTTATATAATTATTTATATAATTATAATTTCCGTTATTGTGTGTGTTTTAATTGTTAAATAGAAATTTTTTTTATAGTAATAATTTTGCTTCCTCTGTGTGGAAGAGTAGTTTTAGTTGTTTATTTTATTAATTGTTGACAAAATTTTTCTTAAAAATGCTTTAAACCCTATTTTATGTATTAACTACACTAGATGTTAAAAAGGTAATTATAAAAAATTTTCAGCTAAATTACGTTTTATTTTTGATAACATAGAGATTGTTAAAAATTTTCATACATTAGGGAGGGAATTTAGTATTCCTCCCAACTCACATTATTGGAAGATAGTTTAATAATTGTAACTGACAAATTGTTCTTAAATTATTATATTATATATAAAAAAGTACCTTTGTTCACAGGCCTGAAGATGTTCCTAAAGGAACGAAATATAGCCACTTTTTCATGAAGTAGTTCTTCACTTTTATTATTTTTTCACCCCTCACAGACCCAACAAATTCAACATAAATTAAACAATGTCATAAGAATGTTACCAGCCTGAAGAAGTTCTAAGTAAGGGGAAATATAGCAGCTTTTTTTAATAAAGGAAAGGAGGAGGAAGCAATTTATTAACCCTTACCAAAAACCAAATGAAAATATATATTATTATAGTTTTCTATACCTGGAGGACAAATAAAATAAAAAAATATTATAACTTTCATAGTTTTCTAAATATTTCCTAAAAGTAAATAATATTTGTTTAAATCTGTATATTTCCTTAGGGGCTATGGAGGGGCTCCAGCCTTTTCAGTCCCCCCCCCCCTCGTGAGTGCGCCACTAAGGTTTAATAACACTTTGTTTTCGTCATATATAGCCATTTTTTAAGTGACTACTAATTGTTTTGTAAATTGATTTATAGTTATGAATACAAAAAAAAAAAATCGGGTACGGGGTACCTCGGAACTTTTCCTCACTTCAGAGGCCACTAAAGTGGCCTCTCCTGCTGCGAAGCAGCAGGAGGAAGCAGCATTGGACGTGGTCAATACTTGGAGGGGTGACCGTTCTGAACAAACTTATTTATTATCATTCTTTAAAAACTGTATATTTAATACCTTTATTTTATTTAATTATTTGAAGTTTGGCGGTATTTTGACAGATGTAAACAAACTTTGACGTCATCAAAATTATCGCACTAATAAATAATTATATTCGCTTATAACTTTTAAACTAATAAATGGAATTTCATCGGGGTTTTTTTATATTTGTTCCTTAATTTTTTCCGGTTCCAACGATATGCTATACGTCAAAAACCTATTTATACTTTCGGTATTATTAACCGTCAAAGTTTAAAAAAAAAAATTGATAACTTCAAAATGGCGGCCAATATCAAAATGAAATTTTGTGGGCTTGTTTGTTATACAGAGAGGTACATTTTTGCCAAATTTCAACTAAATCAGGACCATTTTCGATTTATTACGATTTTTTTAAATTTTTGCTGACTCAGCAAAGTGGGTTCAAGATGGTGGAAAAAGTTGATTTTCCGGGCGGCACCACTACAGGTAAGGACTGATTTTTCTGCCAAGTTTCAACACTCTAGATTAAATACCTTGGGCGCTACGATGTTAACACACATACACACATACATACGTCATGCTGAAAACCACTCAGGAGGTCTTAAAAACACCTAAAACGGATAATTCCGTTGAAATCTCGAAAAAAAAATTTTTGGTGAAAACAATACCTACTTTTCCTACTATTAGTAGTGAGGAAAAGTAAAAAATAAATAAATAAATAAATACATGAATATAAAATAATTATTAACGTTTATTTACATGAAAAAATAAGTAATGTTATTAGATTTACAAAATAATATTTTATTTTACTATATATTTATCACTATAATACAATTGTTATATCTTGGTTATTTAATCTTTAGATTTAACAGGTAATATTTGGTAACTTTGGTATTTAATAATTCACGTTGATATTTATATTTATTAAGTATTTAGTAATTAAAAATAAAACAAGTTTAAGGCAGTAAGTTTAAAATTTAGAATAAAATATTTTATTCAGTTTATATTTTTTTTACAATCATTTTATTTAAATAATAATTAAACTTATAAAGGGGGCTACTGAAATTTTCTTAATTTTGACCAATAATCACATAGCTTTTTTTCTTTTTTTCCCTCATTTGAATTTCAAAAATGATGCTAGAGTAATAGTTATAATGTTTAATAAGAATTATAATTTTTTTTTTTTAAATGATAAAAGTTGCATTAAACAATTATATGAACAGTTATAACCTAAAAAAGGTTGAAAAGAATGTTTCATTTTTGTCTCAAACAGTCTTTTAGAAGTTTTGATGAAGGCAGCTTGTTCCTTTGTGTTTCTTCCAATGCTATAATACTGCTTATAACATAGCACATAGCATATAGCATTAAATGTTCAGGTGGGATATTGTGGTAAGATAGCCAGACAACTAGATCCAAATATTAAAAAATCTCACCATATCTTTGGAATCTTGAGCTTCAGTCCGCAGCTAGAGCTACTTCAAATACCCGTGAATGTCACTCCTCTGAAATTAAGCATAAAAATTATATAAATAAATTGTTTAATTAGTACCATATTCATGCTTTAAAGATTTAACATCCCTTGCATTTTCTACCTGTATGAGTTCAATAACTGTTTTTATACCTAGGCATCGAGTGGCTCCTTCATTGAAGCCATCGTTATACAATAAATATTGATAATTAATAAATTATTTTATTATGATCAGTTGATAGTTAAAGAGTAGTAAGATTAGTAGTAAAGAGCCATGTAGTGAGGGAACAGGACCATTCCTTAACCCTCTCTCCCAATCTCTACTTCAACTATTATAAAATGTAACACTCCACTACACAAAAACTTCTGCTTGTATCAGGTTGAAATTTTACATGCATATTTCAATAGTAGATACAACTGATGATTTAAGTGAAATCTTATTAAATTCAATGCGCTTGAACTTAAGATACAATTTATTTTTAAATTTGTTAGATTGCCTCTAATCTAAAGATCAAACATCATATAAGAATTTTGTGTCATTTGAAAGAAAGGTGTAAAGATCTTTTCAGGAATAATATTTATTTATTATATTTTAAAATTAATATGAAAAAATAATATCTTATCACCTTAAGTAACTTCAGATTTCCATGATTTTCATCTCAAATGGTCATCTTTAGTCTTTGTTTGAAGACATTTAGGCGGCTCTCACACCGAAGTGGCAAGTCGCAGGTTGCATGCGTCCTAGTAACACCGGATTATCTAAGGCAGGGGTTCCCAAAGTTTTTTTTACCTAGCCCCCCACAGTCAAGAATAAATCTTCCCACGCCCCCCCCCCCCCCCCCTTACACAATTTTATGAGATAATGAAAAAAATAAAATAAACCATTATTACATTGAATAACCATTCACTTATTTGTATATTACTATTTTTTTTATAACATTACAAGTTAATCTTATTACAGATGAGCTTATGGGATCTTATGAGCTTGTATTTTTTTTTTTTTACAAGATTCCCTATTCTTGGATGAGTATTAGAAAGTGCACAACGAAAATCAAGCACAGCAACATCAAGTTTGCCACGATACTTTGTTTTTATTGCAACAAGTGCTGAAAAATCTTTTTTTGCACAAACAAGTGCTAGAAAAAGGTCAATATAATCGAAGTGCTTGCTGTGATATACTGGGGTACACTTTGTAATACTTAACCCAAAACCATGATTTGTCCATTTTATCAAAATTTATCTTTTATGAAACCTTTTTTTATTTCTAAAGCTTGTTCTTGAAGTGTTTCGGGCAGGGAATCTATGTTGACACTGAAAGGATCCATTGTTAATTTGTAAATGTTGTCATTACTTGTGTTAGGAAAGTATCTGTTGAATTCGTCAGTGAGGTTCTCTAACTGGTTTGATATTTGGATTTTTATATAATTGCATTAGACGTTCGGACGGCAAAGCTATCTCGATCTGAAGGTCCCACGCCCCCCTTGACTTGTCTTCACGCCCCCCTTGGGGGGCGCGCCCCCCACTTTGGGAACCAATGATCTAAGGAGTCGAGGTAATTGAACGAGCCAACACACCGAAGATGCATAATGTGCCACTTGCTTTCAGGATGCACGTCGCACTTGCATCTTCGGTATGGAGGCTCTCGTTCAATACCTCGACCCCTTAGATAATCTGGTGCTACTAGGACGCATGCAACCTGCGACTTGCTACTTCGAAAGTGTTACTATGAAAGTCGCCTTAAAAATATCTATCCTACTCTTATTTTTTTCATTACTATGCACTATGCCCATATGTATGATTGAAAGTTGCCCAAAAAAGTTGCCTAATCATGGTACGGCATAGCCCAATTATATATATTTTACAGGCATAAAACCCTAAAATGATGGTCTACAAGAATCAGTTTTACCAAAATAACGGTACTATAAATTACACTATTTTCAAGTTTTATATCTTTTCTTTTTATCAATATTATTAAATGAGTATGAAGTTAGTCATATTGAGGAGTGGTATTGCGATGATGAAAGTTTCATGCAAAGGTACACACAGTAAAGTACTGACTGCTGTCGACCAGCTGATGAGTCCACTTGATCAGCCCATGTCACGTGATGGCTCATAGGTGTTGGCTCGTTGAAGTCTCGTCTCAATGATATGGTGTCTGCTGTCTCCTTTTCACGTTTCCCGAGGTACCTGCATGTTATATTATTATTAGTCTGTAAGTTATATTTATAAACTTATAGAGCAGCATGGTTGCTCTAATGTAGCAATGGAGTAATAAAGACTGTTATATAATGTAGAGGAATAGGATTTTCATTTTTAGAAAAATCTAGAAGATAAATAAAACCGAATATCCACTTTTCAGTAAAATAAATAGATCTAAAACCTACTTATTTTACATTTCAAGAAAGACTTTTCAAAGTTATGCCCAACAGCTAGCCAATGGAGTCAACATAAATGAAGACTTAAATTGAACAGTTGTTCTATCTGTTTTGAATTAGACTGTACAAGCTTGCTTCATATCTTCTTATGAAATGTGTTTGTTCGGCTAAGTAAAAAATAAAAATAATTACTAAAAATGATTGATATCAGATAAACTAGTCTTAAGATTTGTGATACCAGCAAACAACTGCAAGAATGATGCCTTGAATCAGCAGGAAAAGAAGAGCCATTAGGGATAATGCTACAAAACTGATACAAATCTCACCAGTATCATGTTCTGAAAAAATTAAAGTAAAGAATTAATACCTTTCATCAATTTATATAAAAAATAAATTAAATTTTAAAAAATCTGAGATTAATTACCTAAAACTGAACTGATTTCTAAATGGCTAGAAGTTGGTGGTTGGGGGTCTTTACGTTCGTTGACAACCAACATCACCTGTAGAGGTATCTCCTCTAGGTCGTTTTCGATCGAAATTTCTCTTTTCTTTCTGCCATAGGATTGAACTCCATTACCACAATCTACCAAGCGACAGCCAGTCGGGCAGAAGGTTAGGAACACAGACAGCATCAGAACAGGGGACGAAGGGAACCTAAATAGAAATAATAATTAGTAAAACTCAATTTTATAAAGATCTAAACAACCATTAACTCTTAGTAGTAATATACAACAAAAATACAATTCAACTTTGTAGTTGATTTATTTATTTTACAAAATAAGATTGTTATTTATATCAAATGACTTGGGATCATATCCATAATTGACAAGTTATTCATCCTCCGATAAATATGTAAAAAGGCGTAGGAGATGACAGTGTGTGCAAAAGTTACCTCGATGATACTATGAAAATTATGAAATTCCCCAAGAAACTAGTAAATTTCACTAGAATGACCTTGAGTCAAACCTCATTTCGGGTGAGAGCCAGTGTTCCTTCTCAAATCCCCATTTATGGTTGACAGTGGCCTGAGGTAGGAGGATCCTGTAGCATCCCTCCTGTTTAATTTAATACTTTTTAGAGAGGGGTGCAACAGGCTGACTGGATATCGGATAGGAAGCCATTTTCAATAAATCTATTCAGCTTCTAGGGTATGCAGACTATTTGGATTTTGTAGTTAGAACATGGTCGGCCAAAGAGCACTTGAAAGAGGACAGTCGAGAATGAAGCCAATAAAAGTGACAAGACCTGGAGTGAAGTTAAGAGAATGCCAACAAATCGTTCAGAATGGAGAATCTTCATAGCTGCCCAATGCTCCTCATGGAGCGACAGGAATTAACTCAAGTAAGTCTTTTGGTGTCCTTCGAGAATATGTGGTCGGAAAAGTTCGTCTAAGGGACTTAGTTTTGACTATAAGCTGTTAAAAATAAAGGCAGACCAGTAGAGATTGGCCCTGCCCCGCCCATTTTGGAGGACAATGTATTTTCATGACCTTATAGACCAAAAATCAAGTTGATGTTAGTTTGTCACTTAGTAGGTAATCACTTTTAGAGAAATATTTCATTAACTAAGCCACAAGTGACAAACTAACATCAACTTGATTTTCGGTCACCTAAAACATTTTGTATTCAGGATCATGAAAATCACATTGTCCACCGAAATGGGTGGGATATGGCCACTCTCCGATAATTTCTTTTTAACTTTTTATGGTCAAGCAATTTCCCACAGACAATTGGAATACTCCAAAAAATTACCTCATTTACACAATTCCATAGCTTAATGTTAGTAAGTAACTTTTATTCGCGCTACCTCTTGGGCTATAAATGTAATCGACGCGTTAAATGTCTCACCTGAACGCCTTGAAATCACCAACTAATTCATTTGCAGAACCTTGTCTCAACCCTGGGAAAACTTTAGGGTCAGGAGGACATCCTTCCCAATTAAGCAGAAGAAGAGTTTCGTCATTTGAGGAACCACTCTTAGCAATAAGATGCCCTGCTCGTACATAACTAACATCTGGAAAAAATTAATAGAATAAAATATCATCAAAAATATTGAAAATGAGTCTATATTGTAGCAAATTATATTGATGTTTTACTAACTGTATGGTGGATCAATATAAATCTGTAGTTGAAGAGGATCCCCTATCTGCAAGGCAGAGGTGACCTCCTTATTGGTTCTCTCGTCTACAATTCTCATATGTGCTCTCAGATGACCGATAGCTGGTGGTAATGTTACACTACCGTTACCTATTCCCGTCACTTCCGTTTGAGGCCTGCAAAAAAGAAGTGACGTAAGTTATTATGTTTTTTGCATAATTGATCAAATGAAGAGTGGAGTGGGTATGCTTGGGGAGAAAAAATCAAATTTAAATCTTATATTGAGTATAAAATCATACACAATTAAAAAACTTGAAATAAATATAGGGCACACTTATTTAATTGGTTACACACCCTAATTTACATACATGTATTATAACCTTTACATATGGAAGTGTGTGTTGCTTTATCCCTTATCCCAAAGTACTTTGGACATACCTTTGTGTTAATAGTTATTTAGACAAAGGGATGCCTTATAAATAAATATTATCGTGTTTTAATTGTTAATTAGATTAGGGTATTAAGTGTAAGTTATGTGATACTATAGTCGTCCCCAATCCCATCTTTCCTCTTTAAATATGGTTCAAGGAACATGAGCATGAATTCCGTGGACCATTTTGTAACATTATGAATATATTTTTATAAATAAAGTTACAGTTTTAGATTACATGCTTAAAACTGATTTCATTTATATTAGATTAGGCTTAATTTTATATTTAGAAAAAAAGTAAAATTAAGTAAATTATTTTAGATATGTATTCAGATAAGTTATTATATCTATTTGAAGACCAACAAATCAAAACAAACATTTATTTTTTATTGGAATAAATGTGGTTGCCTTACCTAAAATAATTTCGAGGTGCGTCGTTGGGACACTACTCGATCATTAATATTAGATTAGAGTAAAACAGGACATACGCATTCAAAACTGAAGTTTGCATATGATTTATATATATAAAATGGCCATAAATTACGTCTTAAATAATTAGGATAAACGTACTCCTCTTTTTTAGTTGAAATTATGGCTAATTCATATTTTACGTGCCAGAGAAAGTTCCTGAAGAGTGCGGTTAGAGAAGGTTAGAAGTGGCTTTAAATCACGGCCTGGTACGTACAATATGAATTTACCGAAATTATAATTAAAAATAAACCCCAATATTTGTACTAATTCCATGATTTTTATTTATGTTGGAAATATTTAATTTTCATGATAAAATAATTTGAATCAAATTTGCTTCCATAGAAAAGACAACTTTTCAAAACATCTGAGTTAATTCTAAATTTAATAAACTTCGAAAAAATGATGGAATATGATAATTACGCTTGAGTGTTAACTGAGACGGAAGTTCCGATGGTAAGATTATTATTGGATGAAGGAGTTGATGTTTCCCCAGAACCCAGGTAGCAAGTGACTCTAACCACTGCATCTCCCAGCAGTTGTATCTGCCTGTGATACTGTACAACGACCACAGCGCTCAGCATTGTTCTGAAATCATAAAAGCATATGTGAGATTGCTAGAGGATAAAGTCTGAAATAATATCCTTTTAAGCAAATAGGTTTAGGGTTTAGAATAAAGGATCGGTAATCGGCCGACCTTACCCTCGTTTACTGCAGCCGAATTACGCCCAACCAAAAGGATCTTACCGTCGCTATTCTTGTCCCGTACTCTCATTTTCGCATTGCATATCGCGTAGGATGAATCGTGTTTTGCTCTTTTTACAAAAATTACATACTTCAAAGGCGAAGGCAGGAGAGATAAAGAAAGTACTGGGTTAGCCTTATACTATAAGGAAGAAAAACGAAAGGCGAATTTCACTATCTCTATATTTGTCCATTGAGACATTGAAATTCACTGTAATACCCAATAATTATTATAGGGTATTACAGTGAATGCCCCAACATTGCATTTTGTCGTAAACGAGAGTAAATTAGGTGAACATGATCACCTAATTTGATAATAAAACTGAAATAGATAACATAAATACAACAAAACAGTCTAGATGCTGCGAGTCCATGTCACGCATAACTCGCGCATTTTTTAAGCTAGAGAGTTGAAAAAGCACAAAACATTATTCTTTACATGTAGTTTTGCCGCCCTGGAAATTCTCTATGTGTGACGTCAGTAACCGAGTCAGATCTAATTCGTGAATAATGAAAAAAAGTTTCATATTGCGCTGAAATTTGCACCAATTTTACCATTCAACAAACATTTCCACTGAATATCGTTTGGACCATTTTTAAAATATTGACATATGAATTTAGAAACTATAACGCTAAATAATTTTGGAACTATTTCAGCATTATAAACAATTTAAGTACCGATAGAAACTGTTTAACATATAAAGAACGTACCGATAAAAACTGTTTTAACACAAAGAACAAAATAGACTATGCCTGATCAAACTAAATTTAAAAGTTTATAAGTTAAAAGCGTTTATTTTTTTTCATATAGGTACATTATTTTGTTATGGGAAAGAGCTTGTTTACATTTTGAAATATTTAATATTATATACTTTATCAGCTGTAGTTGGTTGTCATTTGTATGTTTATGTTTGGTGAAGAAAAGGTCCAAGAAGCCTCGCGTCCGTTTTTTTTTTTTTTTTTTTTTAATAATTTATTTTACAGATAAAGACAACACCTGTTAAAACAGGGCGAAGAATCGGCCTTCACACACCTAGTATAGTTATGATCATCAGGGATAAAAATAATAAATCATTCTTCTGGGATTCGAACAATTTTTCAGATATGTTCGTGCTTTTTACTTTCAAGCGAAGTTCCAGGCAAGTTAAGAGCACGCTAACCACACGATTTATAAGCTTAGCTTATTCCAATAAGTTAAGATAAGCTTAGCTTATCCCAATAAGTTAAGATAAGCTTAGCTTATCCCAATAAGTTAAGATAAGCTTAGCTTATCCCAATAAGTTAAGATAAGCTTAGCTTATCCCAATAAGTTAAGATAAGCTTAGCTTATCCCAATAAGTTAAGATAAGCTTAGCTTATCCCAATAAGTTAAGATAAGCTTAGCTTATCCCAATAAGTTAAGATAAGCTTAGCTTATCCCAATAAGTTAAGATAAGCTTAGCTTATCCCAATAAGTTAAGATAAGCTTAGCTTATCCCAATAAGTTAAGATAAGCTTAGCTTATCCCAATAAGTTAAGATAAGCTTAGCTTATCCCAATAAGTTAAGATAAGCTTAGCTTATCCCAATAAGTTAAGATAAGCTTAGCTTATCCCAATAAGTTAAGATAAGCTTAGCTTATCCCAATAAGTTAAGATAAGCTTAGCTTATCCCAATAAGTTAAGATAAGCTTAGCTTATCCCAATAAGTCAAGATAAGCTTAGCTTATCTTAACTTATTTTGTGCTGCTGCATCTTGGTCAGAAAGGTGTACTGTTACAGTACTCATATCAAATGCTAAATATACTTTGTACTATATTTAAAAATAATATCATTTTGCGGTATATTATCAAGGTTAACTACTATTTTTCTCTATTTTTATTTCTATTATTAAAATTGTAAATGAAGTATTAATTAAATTCTTTTTTAAGTATATTATTTCAAAATGTATAATGGGAAAATATAAAACAACCTGTTAGTAGTTCGTGATAATGCGTATGCGTACTGAACATCACAAGGGTTATTATCCAAACGTAAGACGAGGGAAGTCGTGTTTTGTCCGCTGCCCAATACGCTGCAAGTCTCAGAGTGTCCTTCCACATAAAGCTGACCTTTGAACTTGGGTGACCGCAAGGTGACCACCATTTCCTTGGGATTACAGGTTACGCTCACTGAACAAGTTAAAACATACTTTTGAGTATTAACCTTTATAATAATATGTGTCATTGATTGTGTTTGTAAGTAATAATAGAGTCGACATAAAACATCTTTTCGATGTATTGTTTATTAAAATCATATTAATGTAGCAAAAGTTTCCGTATCGTGGGAGTATCTAGAATCTATTGCTAGCGAGGGCATACGAATAACGTTGTTATACCCTATCTAATTACTTGTTCTGTTAACATTCGCGGCCTACGACAAGAAATCGTAAAAAACGAATTAATATTTCAAAGACTTTAGAAAAAGAATATAAACTGCCCACTATTATTTCTTTTAATTTATGAAAAGTTCACTTGAAATATTGTAAAATATTAATTTACATCCAAATAATAGTAAAACAAACAAATGGTTTTTTAAATATTATGTTAATTTATCATAACCGCAACCGAGATCTTTATTCGCTCCAAGGTTATTACTCGTACTTGTACAATTGTATCTAATCCCGAGTTATCAAATTCTAATACTTACTTCAAAGTTTATATGACACATATTATCTAATATTATACTTACTTCCTAGTGGAGACAAATGTATTAATATAAAATAGTTAATTATGTAACTAAGCAGCTAAATGCAATTTTACTGACGAATGATTAAGTTAACCTCCGAGCCAATGAATACACAAGGCAGAAATGTTTTCTTTGCTGCCTTGTTGCATACAATATTTTATCGACTCGTGCTATTTAGGTAAAAATCGGTCCGAGACAACTCAGACAAACTTTCTCATATACGAGTTCATAATTACATAGCCCAGTGTTTTCCATTTATTTGTTTTCGTATGTACATTTAATTATTATTGAACATTTCATCAAAATTTATCATAAAAATAACTTCTCCTGGGCGGGGAATCGAACCCGGGCTCTCTCCGTCCGCGTTTTAAGCTATTTTCTCAGGAACTAGATTTTTCCCGGGAAAACGGCTTATATCGTTGGATTCGTATTCCAATGGACTACATTTTAGAATTTTTTAATCAAAATCGTCGGAACCGTTTTCGAGAAATAATTTTTTTTCCGGTTTTTTCAGAGTTTTTGGGGGTAGCGCCCCCAAATTTAGAGCTAAAATTCATTTCTCGATTTCGCCTCGGGGTATGATTTTTCTGAACATGTATGCCAAATTTCGTCAAAATCGGCCCAGTAGTTTAGGCTCCAGGCGTCTGCACAGACAACAGACGACAGACGACGGACAGACATTTTTTAAAAACCACTTATTTGGACTCAGGGGACCTCAAAACGTGTAAATCCATCAAAATCTCAAAATCGAATTTTCGCGCCATCACAATACTTTCTCTTTATATGAGAAAGTAAAAAATGGAAGCTTAGATAAACATATTTTTAATATAACATTGCTTTGTAATAAAACAAGTATAAGACTAAAATAAAATAATAAAACTAAACACAAACAAAAACAAATGTTATGACACGCACTGGTAAACACTGTACTTTTACTGCGTAAGCAGGGAAATATTTTCCTAACTGTTTCCATTACATTCCTGTTTTTTTTTTTATATTTTAATGACAAATCAGCGATATAGTACTTTCCAGCCTAAAAACAGTTAAGTAATGCTTTATTTTGCTGTCGTGTGTTAGATAATAGTACATTACGCGTCGAGTGCGGAAAGTAGAATTTTGCATGCGAGTGTGGAGTTTGCAACCTAGCGATAGCGAGGGTAGTAAAACCACACGAGCAATGCAAAATGCCGTTTTCGCACGAGTTGCGTACCGTACTTTATCTACGATTGTTAGATTTAAATAATAAATACAGAATAAAATAAACTTGCAGTATAGAGTTGTATTTTTTGCCGAATTAATTATTTTGGAAGGAGTATTATTCTCCACATTTTCGTCAAAGTCACTTGATTCACTTATTGTTTTTTACTAAAAACTCGATATAAACAGTTATTTTAATAAAAAGAACTGCAAATTAGTTTTGTTAAATGTAAACAAACTCGCTAATCGTGCGTAAAGCTGAAGAATTCCTCTTCTTTACCACGCTAGCGTGGTAAAGAAGAGGAATTATTCAGAACTATGAGACGCGCATGCGCAATGAATACAAGTACGTAAATAATCACTTTCTACGCATCTAAACAAAGATATAATGTTTATATTTCGTATCAATCGTAGATAAATGTTTTTACTTTGTATTCCTCCTATATATACCTCCTTACATTATCAGTTCAAACCTTAAAATAAAAGTATGAGTGAACAATATAATTACATATATGATGCACGTATGATGAGTACATTATTACGATGCAGTTGCACGTACAAAGTATCTCGTAAAAAGAAAATATTATAAATTCATTCCAAGACAGATTCAAATCTGGTCATCAGTAAAAATAACTATACGTAATACAATTATACAAACTGAATAGTAAATAAGTTTGAACTGCGCAATTAAATTTGATCCTCAAAAAGATTAATGCCAACAACATAAAAAGATTAAGATATGTTGGTTGGCAAATATTGAGGGACAGACAGACTCGGAACCAAAATTTTTTCCTTATGTCTGAAACGGATTTCTGTTTGTGCACAAAGAGAACTCAGAACAAATAAAATAATGCGTAGCTAGGCTTCTTATTCTTATAACCACTCACAATATACAGGGTGTAACCGATCTAAACCAATTCTATTTCTTTTTTTTTGGAAGGGGGTGGGGAGGGGTGAAACTATATCCAACATAGAGCAAAACGCCAACCATGTACACTTTTCTTTCTCAATCCGTTGCCGAGATATGATTTTAAAAAAAACACGTTACTTAATAGCGCATTTTCTAGGAAAATAGTGAGGTTTCATAGAATTTCAGAAATGTTATTTTTCTAAATTTTAAACGTTTGAACAGTTATTTATTTCTCTTTCAGTTTTTAGATAATTGTTTCCAAAAACGGGAGTGCACTTTGTTTTTTTGCGTTAAAAAATTTTTATCTACGATTGATACGAAATATAAACATTATATCTCTGTTTAGATGCGTAGAAAGTGATTATGTACGTACTTGTATTCATTGCTCATGCGCGTCTCATGGATCTGAAGAATTCCTTTTCTTTACCACGCTAGCGCGGTAAAGAAGAGGAATTCTTCAGCTTTACGCACAATTAGCGAGTTTGTTTACATTTAACAAAACTAATTTGCTATTCTTTTATTAAAGTAACTGTTTATATCGAGTTTTTAGTGAAAAACAATGAATGAATCAAGTGGCTTTGACGAAAATGTAGAGAATAATACTCCTCCAGAAATAATTAATTCGCCAAAAAATACAACTCAAGATTAAGGCCATCTTTATCTTTATCAAGAAAAGAGATTCGAACTTACGTACAGCAAGTTTATTTTTTTCTGTTTTATTTATTATTTAAATCTAACAATCGTAGATAAAGTACACTACGCAACTCGTGGGAAAACGGCATTTTGCATTGCTCGTGTGGTTTTACTATTCTCGCTGTCACTCGGGTGCAAACTCCACACTCACATGCAAAATGTTACTTTCCACACTCGACGCGTAATGTACTATAGTTGGAGTGGAGGGTATTAGACGGTTTTATTACCAAAAAAATCATGTTTAGGCAACGAATTGCGATAGATTAAAATTGTGGTTGGCGGCGTTTTGCTCCATTTTGGATTTAGCTTCACTCATTTTTTTTTCTGTTTAGGTAGATTACACCCTGTATAGAAACGTTGAACGCGTTTAGTGTAACCATATACCATATTCCATAGTGTTTGCGTATAAGAACTTCCTAAAGACAACGTATTATCAAAGTTTGATTGTTTAAAAGTTCTTTTTTACTGTATATTGCTTCCGAAGGTAACGGAAGCTGTGATCGTTTCGAAAAACAAATATGTTTTATGTCTATTACGAAATCCATTTCAAACATCAGGGAACGCATATTTGGTTCCTTGTCTATCTGTCACTCAATTTTTGCGAACCAACATATCATAAAAACTATACACATCTGTTTTTAATAAATTTGGATGGTAGATCATTATTAGCCCATTGTTGGTCCAATATAAGTTTCAATCTTCGGCACCCATTTGTTTCTCTACCACATGCGTACAAACATACATTTTAACGCCTATATCTTCAAAAGTGCTCATCTGATTTTTATAAAATTTAGATGGTTTGTCGAAATTAGCTCGCAGATTGCCCAAGATTAATTTCAACCGTCTCTGCTCTTTATATTTTGCTAAATTGATTCTTTAATTCATGTATAAAACCAATACAAAAACAAGGGGTAAATTATATAAATTTGACAATAATAGGTTGGTTGTAAAAGCATAAAAACATTAAACATCGAGGAGGAAACATTGAGGAAGCTATGTGCCACACTAATTGGAAGTGTATTTTTTCTCTCTCCGCTGACCTGACTAAAAAAAATAACTAGTTTTTATATTAATTTGTTTGGATATAGTTCACAGGCCACCATAAGAAGTGAGTCGCTGATTGATAAAGTTTTCTTACCTTATGGAATCGCTTATTTATGCCTTGTCCACCGATGAATTGGGTATATGGCAACTGGGCGCTGGGCCATTTCTTTTTTGTTGACATGCCAAACTTGCCCTTCTGCGGGAACATTGAAAAGAGATAGATAAAGTTTTGATTTTCACAGGATCGTTTAATTAAATTATTTCACAAACAGTGGTAAAGGTGGCCACCGATACGAGTGGGCCGTTTTCTTTTCAACGTCCCCGCAGAGCGATATGTTTGGGGCGGTGGCCACCCCAAACAGCCCACTCTTATCGGTGGCCACGTGTACCACTGTTTTTTAAATAATTTAATTAAACGATCCTATGAAAATCAAAACTTTATCTATCTCTTTTCAATGTTCCCGCAGAAGGGCAAGTTTGGCATGTCAACAAAAAAGAAATGGCCCAGCGCCCAGTTACCATATACCCAATTCATCGGTGGACACGACATAAATAAGCGATTCCATAAGGTAAGAAAACTTTATCAATCAACGACTCACTTCTTATGGTGGCCTGGGGACTAATAATATAGAAGGTTGTATAAACTTTAAATTACTACAAGCTCGAAGAGATTTTCTTCAAAACAAAAAACAAAAAAAACATTAGTATAAGAGTAATAATTTGCCATAATTATAATGTCAAAGTATTTCTTTGTAGTACACCTACACGAATCTTCTCTAACCTTGACCGAATCCTTCTTATAAACTCAAGATATTGAAATGCTTCCTATATAGAAGACAAAATGATGGGAACATCGCAGCATGTACAGGAGTCAGATGAATACTAAAACACAATATACTATGAGAAAATATTCCTGCATGTTTCTGACTCACGATAAAGTCGAATTCATATCTTTATTGGTACGAATTTATATGGAAATATTGTTTTGGATCCGTATCTTGATAATGTTGGGAATCAGATAGTAATCTGTTATTCTTAAAGTGTTCAATTTTTCTTATTTCTATGCAGTGTTTATGTCTACGAAATAAACTTCTGGATTTTACAGTGTGAGTCATTACCACTATATATTTTGATTTGATTGATTCATTGAATAATTGAAAATCATCTTTTATTCATACTTCATCATTACTCAATTATTTTGTTTTTGAAATGCATTTTAACATTTTTTTTTACCTTCTTCTATTGCTTGATATTATGAACACAAGTTAATTTGTTTTTAAATATTTGTATATTCATCGATTTTGGTTTAGTTGAAATAATTTACATGACAGGTTAAATTGATTGATTCAGTTTTTCTTTTCATTTGACAAATTTGGTTCATATTATGTCTCATTAGTACTAGGGATTTCGAAGGATTTTTCTAATGAGCGATCTTAGTCGTGTATTAAAAATTGAGGATATCCTATTACGATATAACTGAACGTTAAACATTCTAGCATTAAATATAGAAATGACTAACTAGATTAAACCAATTTTACTACGTTAAATTATAGAACTGTCACTTTAAATAGCAATCAACCGTTCTGGCTTGAAAGCTAGTTTTCCTTACAAAACAATCAACCGTTCTGGCTTGAAAGCTAGTTTTCCTTACAAAACAATCAACCGTTCTGGCTTGAAAGCTAGTTTTCCTTACAAAACAATCAACCGTTCTGGCTTGAAAGCTAGTTTTCCTTGCGAAATAATTTTATACATTTTTTAGACATTTAGACATTTCTATGTGATTTATTTAGGGTTTTTATAATTTATAAGCTATTTATTTAATCAAGAAACATTCAACAAGTGTGAAAATGCGGTCGTATAACGTTTATAACAAATATCAAGGAAGTCATTGCACCTTGTATATTTTTAAAACGTTATTTGATCTGAAACAGCTGTTCATACAAAAGTTATTTATATTGGGTCGAATTTCTGATCTGTTTTTTCAGATAAATCATAAATTTTAATATAATATTTGAATTATTACTAATGCTCCAATTTCAATGTTCTGTAAGTTAAAATGGAAAAACTAAAATTGATAAAATATTTATGTTTATTATAATTTCTAAACAATCCCTTTTGTAATTCATATATTAATTTTTACCATCTTCTCCTAAATTAATATTCAAAATGTATATGGCTAAAAAGAAACAGTTATTAATTAAGTAAGAGTTATATATTTATATAACAAATTATTAATACCAATAATTTTTCAAGAATTTCTAACAGATTTTAGGATAACTATTTTTTGTAATTTCCAACATGTCAAAATGTTCTGAGTATTCATTCTGATTGGAATGCATAAATGTTTAGAATTTTAACCACCTCTATCTGAAAAGACTACCAATGAGATAATTATGCTCATTTCTAAAGGTGGATTTACGCTTACAGTCACGGTCAGGGCTGGTCCTGGCACGGTCCGGTCTGATCAGGATCTCTTTCACGTTTTTAAAAGATAGGATTCACACCCTTGGTCCGGTCCGGTCACACTCAGGTCCGGTCACACTTGGTCCGGTCCGGGACAGGACCAATCGTGTGAAGGACCTACATTTAATCCACCTTCAGTCAACTCTCGGTCCTCATTTGATCTAGAGATACCCCCCCCCCCCCTTATTTTTATTTCCGCATAATTTTGATTTGTTTGATTCTTCCTTCGACTGACTGGGGATGACCATACAGAGGGGGAATGGATTGGACCGAGATCTGAGCGTGATCAGTCCAGGACCAGTCCTGACCGAGACCGTAGATTTGAATCCACCTTAACCGTTCAGTACACGATGATAAACATAGCTATCATCGTGCATCTGGAGAAACCTAATTTTTGTGAGCTGTGGATTAAGGGGTTAAGCTTGCGAATCCACCCACAAGGCTCGCCTGCTCTGATTAAGTGTAAATAACATTCTTTCATCTTCTCATCAAGTAAATACGAGAAAAATCTCTTGGATAGAAAACAGATTTAATCAAATATAGTTACTGTTAGTGCATCTGATGCGTTCATAGTAAACTGCTCCTTGATGTGGCGTCAGGGTTGGTTTAAGTAGGGGTCCTACAGGGCTGAGTACTAGGTCAGAGTGTAGATGGCATTGGGCTTTACTCAAACTAGTCGGAGTTAAAAAGCTGTATCCACGGCATTTAAAGTAAGCATTTGTTTCGCAACGCTTCGAACACTGTAACATAAAGAGCAAAATCTTCAACATGTATATAAAATTAATAATTAAGCATTCAATCATGTTTCTTTTTACCATATAATCTATATTAGGGGCAGCGAAAGAGCTATTCATCATAAGTGATTGGATGGTCACAAAACATGATTTACACTAAAGTAAAAATCATGTTTTATCTACTTACTTTATATAACAGATTTTATGATTTCTATGTGAGATTATATGAAGTATCTAAAAAACAATATAGTTATAAAAAAATAGACATGGTTGTATTTGTTGATTGCATTTTGTTTAAACATGAAATGCAATATGCATCGAATATGAATTGTTTGATAATTGTGAGTCAGTCTACTTTCCCGCGCTAACAACGAGTGCGTGGATAGTGAGCCAACATTTTGCTCAAACAATTTGTTAAAAGTTTATAAATAAAATAAAAAAAAAATGAATAAATAAAAGCAGTACCAACCTCCTCTATTGTTCCTCCATCGTATGATAGATCAGCTCTTATATTACTCTGATTGTAAATTGGATCATGCCAACAGTACTTTTCATCATCTGAAAACAAAAAAAGGTTTAAAGGTGAAATGGCAACCAAAATTTTGAATTTTTATTGATATTTGAATAAAATTATTAATATTTTCTACCTGGAATACATTCGTTGTCTATGTAGTCAGTAGAGGTGCGAAGAGTGGGTGCAAGTGCTTGAGGATCTTCCCAAGAATCGCTGTCACTTAGTGAACATGTATCGCTGTACTCGACGTAATTAGCTGACTGGCAGTTCTCACTTAAGATACATCTTTCGCTACATTCTGACCTACAAATGAAAAAAAATCATTAAGTATCCTAAAGTTAACGAACTAACTCAAAGAATGGAATGAAGAGTGGTAAAGTCTGAATTAAAAGGATAATGAACTTGCACCAATGGATTGAGTATCATTCCTGCAGCATTTGAAGCTTATTTTGTGACAAGTTATTATTCTTTACTCAGGGTAATTCATACATGACTATACATATGCATGCAGTGACAGAGGAAATACATATGTATACAGTGACGCAGGATGTACATATATGTTTACAGGCACAAAAGAAATACATGTGCTTCCTTTACCTAATCATAATCATAATGGCAATAGAACTCTTAAACTTAAAGCAGATTTCTAGAGGTATAAAACAAGTCATTTTATTGTAATGGTTGTAGATAATCATTCAATAGGCATTTGTGAAATGGGAAAAACTAAATACTATAATACATTAGAACCTCGAAAAGAAGTGTCTCAAGGGGATTAGGGATACAGTCTTGTTATCGAGGTACTCTTTTTGTTGAGGGTCGTGTTATCAAGTTTATTTTGGCTATCAGTTTTGTTATCGAGGTTAATGGGCGGGGTTTTCAGGTCTAGACTTGTAATTGAGGTTTTCGTGTTATTGAGGGTCGTGTAAGCGAAGTTCTACTGCAAATACAACCAAAGAGTGTCCCGGAGAATTATTTAGTTCAAAGAACTGCCAATTTGAAATGCCAATGGATGAAGCCGAGCTTCTAGAAATCAGATGTTAAATGAACGGGCGAAGCGTTGAAACAAAAATATCTTTAAAGATTAAAATATTAAAATAAAATATTCAATCGCAATTAAGTAATAACAGTGATTTATGAGTGGTATAATTATATTGAAAATATCAAATCAACTTCCACTTGTATGATTTATTAAGATAAACGACAAGGTAATCAAATTATCGATGAATATACACTGACTAATTGATTATTGTTTTGCTTGTTTATGGTTTATTTAGCTAGGTTTACAGCAGCAAACATAATCTAAATCGAAGTGCCTTTGGTGAATTCATCGTGTAATTAGTAAATGATAGGTAGTTCAAATTACAAGATAATAGCGCTCAGAGTATGTGATAGACTTTAACGCGTTCTTCTTGAAGGAAGAAAAACTGTTTAAGCATGGGCAATAATAATGATTTGAGTTCGATTCCCCGAAAGATACGTGCTTCACTAATGATAGTAAGGATAAATGTGTAAACCCATAATAGTAATAATGTTGATGATTGGGAAGTGAAAAAAAAAAAAGCCCCAGACAAGTACAGTATCTTTCTCATACAATCTCGGCCCCAGATCCCAGAAAACATGAATATATTGTATCTATACAGACGTATACGTGTGTCGATCCGCTATCTGTGACTGTGAACCCACCTCTCCTACACCTTCCATGAGAAGTGAGAGTCCCACCCGGCCCTACCGTCAACTCTAATCATCCTTTTAAACTATAAACTCATCATGATTGATTTGCTTAATATAGAACATTTACTGCATTGAGCTCGCTTCAATGATAAAGCTATGCTATGCTTAGTAAATATATTCAACTGGTGGATGTTTACTTTTTGTTTTCGATTTTCTACAAAATCAGATTTATATTCGTCATTATCACGGAAATTAGATTTTTCCCGGGGAAAACGTATTTAAATGGTCTACATTATAGATTTTTTAATTAAAATTTTCGGAACTGTTTTCGAGAAATAATTTTTTCTCTCACTTTTATGGGGGTGAATTATGGGGGAATTTCTCGATTTCGTCTTGGGTTATGATTTTTCTGATCATGTAAGCCAAATTTTGTCAAAATCAGCCCAGTAGCTTAGGCTAAACGCGTCTTCACCGACGATCGCCAACAGAGAGACATTTTTTAAAAACCAATTTTTTGGAATCAGGGGACCTCAAAACGTGTAAATCCATCAAAATCGAATTTTCGAGACTTTAAAATACTTTCTCTTTACATGAGAAAGTAAAAACAGATTTTAGTCAGCATGACATGTTATTTACATCGTTTTGATGGCCTTGAAGAGTAGAAAAAGAATGTGTAACTATTATTACAAAATGTCCATTATTTGCCGGTATCTTGTAAAAAAAAAAAAAAAAGAGATTACCGTCATGAATGGAGCGGTGTTTTTTTTGAAATCATAGGATGTTAACTATTTTAAAATTTAATGAAAATCAATTTCTATAATAAAAAAAAAAACAGTATAATGAAATATCTTTTTTAACCAGTAGAATATGGAGTTCAAAACTGTATGTAATTATTTAGTAGGCGGATACTACACTTGTTGCATTTCCTGGATACGACAAATTGACCCAGCTGATTCCTTGTCTAAATTCAACCTTGCACTTGACTAAAGAGTTGCATAACACCTGAATTAGAATAACACAGATTACAACGACAGAATAAACTGACACATTACCTCAATGCAATCTAACCAAACTGCATACTATTATAATAAGCAGTGAGTAGAGACAACACTGTCATTATATATACGTGTAGATAAAATAGACTTGATGGTCTCTTGCACTGGGGCAAGGTCAGTGTAATAATACTACGCTCACGTGTAATTTTCAGAACCTAACATTAGCATCTGACGCATTCACTAGCGTCGTGTAAAATAATAATATCATTATTTTACCCTTTTATTTTATTTTATTATTTCTTTTTTTTAAATTCCTTCCCAGATAATTAGATAATTAATTCTATGTTCCAATTTGAAGTTCAATAACAATATATATATATATATATATATATATATATATATATATATATATATATATATATATATATATATATATATATATAATGCTTAGTATCTTTGCAAACTTGTGGGAAATTAGAATTATTGTTTTGTTTTTAATATTTAATAGCATGAAAAATAACTGAAGTCCTTCAAAAACAAACTTTATTGTATGTGTTCTCTATTTTTTTATTTAGTTATTTTTTTTATTTTTTATTGTGTGCTTAACTATATTTATGAACACAATAATCGTAGTATGTATATTCAATTACTATAATTTAGTGTCTAGTCAGTTAAATAGCAATGAAGTGTCTAAAATAAAAATCATGGATTTTTATTTATTTTTATTTTTCCCCGTATTCGCGGGGAAAATCTAGTTCCAGAAAAAATAGCTTTAAACACGGACGTAGAGAGGGTTCGATTCCCTGCCGAAGAGAAGTTATATTTATGATACATTTTGATATAATGTTCAATAATAATTAAATGTACCTACGAAAACTAATACATGGAAAACACGGGACTAAGTAATAAGTAATTATAAACTCGTATATGACAAAGTTTATTTGAGTTGTCTCAGACCGATTTTTAATAGTTGTAATAAAATTGGTGATCTCCAAATTTTATAATTGATGTAGTATAAATTAATGCTCTGCTAAGATGTTGAATGAATAACATACCAAATGTTAAAAACTTATCATGTTAGGGATAGTTTTTAATTTTCATCAGAATGCAAATAGTAGTCAGTGTTAAGTGAACTAATTAGTATCTTCGAAACCGGTTTTAATTAAATATATGCGTTAGTATAGCTTAATAACTGAACAAGGTTAGTCATAGAATTGCATACATCATATCACAAGTATCTTGAATTTTTATTTGAATCTATCCTTTTTATATATTTAAAATTGTTGGAATATATATTTTTTAGTTTTAAATAAACTATATTATGATATAGTAAAGGATCTAGATTTATACACGCTTTTATTACTTGGTTATAATAAGCTTAACTTGTCTGTCACGGGCACTTTTTTGTCAGGGATAAATCTTGTAACCTAAATTTAACCCACTTCCCGATTACCTAGAAAGCTGAAACTTCCACAGATGACAGATGATGTATTTCTGTTGGCATTACAAACTCAGCTGATAAATCTTATAAATAAATCTAATAAACCGTTCATAAATCAGTATATTTCTGTTAAATTTTAGCGTTAACCTTCGAAAATAAATGTAAAAAAATCGGGTACGTGGTACCTCGGAACTTCTCCTCACTTCGGAGACCACTAAAGTGGCCTCTCCCGCTGCTTCGCAGCAGGAGGAAGCAGCATTGGGCATGGTCAGTACTTTTCGTACGGGTGACTTTCTTTTAACTAACTGATTTATTTATTATAATTTTTCAAATAAAATATATACATTATTTTTTTTTTTTTTTTTCATTCATTTAATTGTTTGAATTTTGGCGGTATTTTGACAGATGTAAACAAACTTTGACGTTTAACGAAAGTATCGCACTAATTATTAATTATGTTTTACTAATTAATGGAATTTAATCGGGTTATATTAGATTTGTTCCTTATTTTTTTTACCGTTTTCAACGATATGCTGTATGTCAATGAAATTACATTTTATCGCGAGTCACCCTGTATATATAAGCCTAAATATTAGTTAAACCTATTCTTACATATCTAGATGAAATTACATTTTATCGCGAGTCACCCTGTATAATAATCCCAAATATTAGTTAAACCTAATCTTACATATCTAGATGAAATTACATTTTATCGCGAGTCACCCTGTATATATAAGCCTAAATATTAGTTAAACCTATTCTTACATATCTAGATGAAATTACATTTTATCGCGAGTCACCCTGTATAATAATCCCAAATATTAGTTAAACCTAATCTTAAAGAAATAGATAAGATTATTTTTAAATCAATTTTTTAATTATATTGGCAAATGAACAGAAAATAGCACAGTTCAATTAATCTTTTTATAGTATTGATAAGAAACCTATTCATTGGCGAAACTATTATGTAACTTGTATATAGTGCGGGTTGATGACACAGTTATGTGGGTGTGAGGGAGTACAAATTAGTAGTGTAAACAGAGGGTTCTCTCTCTGAAGGAACGTGCGAACAGATGAAAGTGAAAATAATAGAACTGATTAGTGGGTGCTAGCAGGTGTAGAGTGAAGCCTATATACTGCTTATAGCTTCATTCCCTTGTTATGATAATGAATTGCAAACAGACCTTGCGCTAAATACTTAGCAAGTGCTAGCTCTGTTATTGTCGCCTAGTCTTACTCTTCATTTCATTTCTATGGATTTATTCTTATGCCATCCAGATAGTGTGATATAACTCATAGTTTTTAACTCTTTTTAACTTTTCATTTTTATTTTTTATATATATTTTTTATTTTTTATATATATTTTTTATATATATTTTTTATTTTTTTATTTTATTTTTTTTTACGTAAGACGAAAATAACAATTTTATTTACAATAAACGATTGCATGAGTATATTAATATATTTCAATTTGTTCTTTTAATTAAAAAGAAGTCAATTTTCACAAGGCTTTCCTCTCTCACGTCAAAATGTTTTAGGGGTTAAATTTAATTACAAATGTAAATTTATATAGTTTTTATGAAATGGAACTAAATTGAATTGAATATTTCGATTTTGTAAAAGCAAATAAATTGGATTAAATAAATATTAGTACAGCTAAATAAACAGACAAACGTTTGTGTGAAAAACATGTTAATATATTAAATCTATTCGTTTACATGCTATTTTTTTAGCGAATTTTCGAAGAAAATTAAGCTATTGCAATGGCTTCAAAATTTTTGTAATGCGAATTTTTGAAAATGTTCTCCATGGAAATCAGTTTTAGGCCATTCTTAATTGATTCCTGAAATTTAACACTTTTTATGTATGTATATATGCATGTGTCACGCCAGACGAAATCTCACGCTTGGATACACTTAAAAAAACCAAACAAATTTTAAAATGTCAATAATATCAAAAGAAAGGATGAGTTCGTTGGCCAGAATTTTTGAAGTTCATTTAGGGGTCAAATTTTGACAATATAGGGTCAAAAATAGCATAGAAACATGTTTTTCCATTTTACATCCCTCTTATATGAAAATATAACAAAAGTGTACATAACAACAATTACTGTACTCTCAAAGAGCTTTCCAACGACATGCATCTTGAAGGGTAAATACTATTTTGACTATTGTACCCCGTACCCCGACTCCTCCCCGAGGATCGCCCGATTGATCCCCACTGATAAATCTCTTGAACATCACACAGCCCGATTCCTCCCCGAGTGAAAAAAAGGTCACAGCCCGATTCTTCCCCAATACCTGGATTAACAAAAGTCCAATAAATACATTATATATGTTTATGTATTTGTTTATATTTAGATAATTTTTTCATTATGCTTATATTGATTATGATCGATTTTAGTTTAGTTTAGTTTTCGCATAAATTATGGATTCACTTACACAAATTTTAAGCGAGCGTGGCCACGTTTTGTTATAAATTTTGTCTTCATAAGACTTTAAGTAGTGTAGGCACCCCCCCCCCCCCCCCCCCCCCTGTGAACCAATTTTTTTTTTTTTTTTAACGAATCACATTCTAAACCAAAATTTACCTATATTATCATAAGCCAATAATACACAGATTTCTTTGAAAATTTTTAGTTTTTATTTTAATTTCATAAGTTTATTAACTACCGTCAAGAAACATTAAAGTAATTTTTACTAAGTACCATTGTATGTAAGTACTTTCCCCTTGGATAAAATAATTTGGAAAAATTCGTAATTTTCGTAAAATCAAAATTTCCATTCGGAAATTCCTTTAACAAAATTTCTTTATATCATAAAAGGAATCTATTTTTCAAATAGTATGGTCATCTAAAATGATACTCACTTTTTGGAGGATATGATTTTTTGTCACATTTTGAAGTTCCCATATCAAAAATAATATGTTAAATAAATATCAGTCATGTGAGTTCAATCAAAGTTTGTAAATGCATTTATTGACTAGGACAGGTAACTTTGAAGTTCTGATTTTCAAGTCAGAAGATTATAATTATATTTTAATTATACGTTTTATTATTATTAGCTTACCAAGACTGAACGCTAGGCACTACTGTGTGATGAGCTGATATAAGTTCATAGCCTGGTGTCAGCTCTGCTATCCAGGCTCGATTAGCACACGATTCTCCGACTGCAAAAAAACAAGACATTTTTTTACTATCATGTTTGTTTACATATTTGTGTTAACAATCTACTTAGGAGGATCAACGTATCCGTAACTCCATCACAACCTCCAACGCCCCAACACCGAGAGATCTGGTTCGAATCCCCTGAAGGCTAGACATTTTCTATAATATTTAACAAATCTAGTTAGATGTAATTCCATAACGATTAGACATTCTCTATCACATCTTACAAATCTATTTAGATGTAATTCCATAAAAGTTAGACATGTTCTATCACATTTAACAAATCTATTTAGATGTAATTCCATAACAGGTAGTATACCCAATGTTAAAATAAATATACCTGCTCACGAAACTCTGTTAGTTAATAAGAATTTAGACACTGACCAATATCCAAGAAATTAAATAAAGCTACTATTGTCTCAACCGCAAACCTTAAAGAAAACTATGAATACCTAGTTCAAATAATTAATGGTAGACCTCTAATATTGTTAATGTTTTGAACCAAATCCAGGAATCGCTAAGTTCAGAAGTTCAGGTAAATTTCCCTTTATCTTATTAATAGTTTTAGCGATCTTTAACACTTCATAGCGGTGTCGCTGTTGGTTTTACTAAAAAAATGTATTTTCTCATTGAATAGATGAAGTTTGATTGTTTTCCCGACCTAAAATTCCAAATGTAAATTTGAAGTTTACGTATACGCGAGCGTTACGCATGAACGCTTGGACGGATAACGTTGTCCAACGAACTCATCCTTGGCATTGGTAAAATGAACATTTTTATCAAATTTCATCAAAATCGGTCGACATTTATCAAGTTATCGTCACACGTTTCAGGATTCGCGGACACAAAGAACAAAAATGTTCCCTTATGTCTAAAACGGATTTCTGTCTTGGAATTTTTAAAATCGGAGACATCAAAATTTTTTTTAGTTCTCAAAAGTGAACACAATGCTTTCGTTATCTTCGGTAACGGAATGATTATGATTTACTATACTTTCTCTTGGCTTCTTAAAAATGCATACTACAGTATACAGTAACAATATACATTTTAAGTTGCATAACTATTTGTCATGGAAATATACATAAAACACTGTTTTGTTTTTGTTTAAGCTTATTAATGATTTTATGTATAAATAAATATATTTGAAAGCTCGTAATATTTGTTCTCTTTTAAAAACGAGTTCCATAAATACTTGATGATGATTTGTGTATGTGTTTAAAAATTTAAAAAAAGTTAGTTTATTCCACTCATGGATTTTTGTGAGATAATTACTCCGCATGTTAAACTTGTGTTTTTAAATTCTTTTTTAAAGGTATGAAAAGACAAAAGGCTTTAAGTCGATTTGGTCTCGTGTTCGGTACGAGACTAAGCACACTAATGACTATCCCTAGTCACCTTGCAACAAGTCGAAACATACTAAACGACATTACATAATGTGACTAAAACGGTTTTCCCTGTTTAACAGACAAAACTATCCGTCGATGAGACTCCCAACCATTGTTATTTTAGTTATTTCTTATGTTAATTAACAAAAAAACACCTCTATAGCGGGTTATATTCGGGAGTTCTCAGCTCAATGTCGTCTCACTACATACATTTACCTTATTATATTATATATTATAGATAAAATAAATAAAGAATAATACGAGAAACTAATTCAATAGAGATGATTGTACTGCTATAATGTCAATGACCATGATGTAATAATAGAGTCTTCTTAGTACTTAGTACTTTAATAGCAATGTTTGCCAGCCTATGTTTTGACCCTGAAATGTTCAAAGACTATATCATTGTTTGTCAATTAGTTGAGAATACTCATGTCTTACTTTTTCCCTTAATAATTTTGATTCTAAGCTTTCTGAAGGTAACGCAAGGTATGTGATTGTACTGAAAAACTAAATTTTTGGAACGAAGTTCCTTATGGCACGTTCTGGAGCCCGGGAGTGAATCCGAAAAAAACGACCAAAATCACCGTCACAAAATCACCGTCACGAAATATACCGATGGCGATAACTTGTGTAAAAGTTGACCGACTTAGTTGAAATTTGGTACACATGTTCATTTTACCAATGTCAGGGACAAGTTCGTTGGACAACGTTATCCACCCAAGCGTTCACGCGCAACGCTCGCGTAAACGTAAGCTTCGAATTTAAAATTGGAATTTTTGGAATGAAAAAATTCTAACTTCATCTATTTAATGAGACAAACAACTTTTTTAAATAATTTTTTTTAGTAAAACGAACACCGACACTACTATGAAGTGATAAAGATCGCTAAATTTATTAAAGCAGACAAAACCGATTAAAATAAAGAAAACAACGTTTTTACCGATATCTTACGTTCTAACGTAAAGATTTAAATGAAACTTTGTATACATCACCTACAGTACAATTGAAACAAGCATGTTACATTTCAACCTGATACAAGCAGACGTTTTTGTGAGTTAATGATTTATATTTTTTATTTTAATATTTAATTGGAGTAATATGCCGACGGGGCCTGGAAGGACAGTTCTTTTTCGTTCTACAACCATCTGCTTTAACTATAAATTTATCATTACCTTTTTTCTCAATATAAAATACATTATTTATTGAAAGACGCTCGCTTCAAAGATAATAAAAAGATTTTCATTTAATTTTGCCTTAACTCCGCTAGTACAAATAGTTAGTTACTTTTAATTTTGTCTCTTTTCTAACTCCACCATGTATACGTAGTTATTACAGCGATTTTATAATTTATATTTAATGAAAAGCGTAAGGAACTTCGTTCCTACCGGGTGTCCCACGACACCACAAGGATTTTTTTTTCTTACTCTGATTTCAAAAAGACAAAAATCCGTATCAAGACATCAGGAAACATTTTGTGTCCCGTGTCTGTATGTTGCTCAATTTTTGCGAACCCACATAATAAACTTTTAAACTACTAGTACGATTTTAATGAAATTTGGATAATAGGCTATGATTAGCCTGTTATTTGTAGTGATGCTAAGTGTACCCTGTAGAATCAGTTATAGATCGAGTAATTTGGATCCTTGAAGGGTAGGAAGAGAATTCTCTACTTTGGATCCAAATTACTCGATCTATAGCCTATTGTTGTTCCCATGTAAGTTTCAAACTTCTACGCCCATTTGCTTCTCTTCGGCATGCGACATGCGCACAAACATAAATTTGTTTACACCTATATATCTTCAAAACTACTCATCTGATTATTAAGTACTTTGGATGGTTAGTTGAAAGTAGCCCGCAGACAGACCCAATTTTAACCACCTGCGTATATTAAATATTGCTAAATTGATACCTTTCTTCATAAAAAAAAAACTATTTAAAAGGGGAGGGGAGGATTAAATAAATTTGGGAATATTGGATTGTAAAAGAATAAAATTATTAAAGTATGTAACTAAATAAGTATATGTTGTAAGTAACTAACTAACTAATCTATGCAAGTATACCATAGGACGTGAGGAAGCTATGTGCCACACTAATTGGCCGACTATTTTTACTTATTTGATTAAAGGACAAGTAAAAAATGAGGTACTTTTTCAATAACCGTTAGATTGTTACTCCCCTATGTTGTTTTACAATATAAATGACTTTGACTAAATAACAATAATGAAAAAGGGATGTTTAGTCCAATGTACTTTGGGACAAAGGAATATCACACTTCTGTTTTTATAAGGGGAGTAACTGTCTAAAGAAGAACATCCCGTGCACCTTCTTTAGATTGTTACTCACGTCTGTTTTTTTTATAAGAGGAGTAACAATCTAAAGAAGTGCCAAAAATAAACGAGGAAACTAACTTATATGTTATTTCTGCATTCACATTGACTTGCTACATAGTTAAAGTTAAACCACCACATTAAAATCTTTGCAAAATAAATAGTATGTGAAATTTGAAGCGTGATATCCTTGGGGTAGTAACCTATTAAATAGGTTATCACGTTTACTACTTAGTTTTGGGGACGTTTTAGTGATTAAACATAATATATCTTAAAATCTTTACTTTTTCTTGTCCCTATTTTTATGTAATGATTTTATGTAATCTAAAATGACCTAAAATACTCAAATAATATATCTTGTTAACTGTGTTTAAAAATAAGGCAAATATGCTCAATTAAGGTCCCAAAACAGGTTAAATAATTAGGTAAAATAAGAAATACTTCATAGAAAAGAAAGGATAATCATAGATCTTTCGATGAAATATGTAAAAAGTTTGGTACAAACTTTATCAAGTAACTGCATGGCTTTAAAATGTTTAAGCAGGTAGCTGTTGTTCTTTCCAGTAACTCTATGTTCTCTACTGTAGAAGCTATTAAGCATTATCAATACTGTATATTGAATTCTATTGTATTAAAGGCACTTCGAACAAATCTAAAATGTACACATACACACAATGTAATATTGCGAAAAGTTTTATCTAGCTGTGTGACTGCACATTCAAGAAGTTTTTATCTGTGAATAAAAATTTTACATTCTATTACGTTTTCAATTGCGCAAAATAGATGCTTCGAAATACTAAAAAGAAGACCTTGTTTTAACGATAAAACAGAGTGATGATATAGAAGAGTAAAGACTATGACGAAAATGTCTTTAATCAATATAGGAAACTCTATACGTAGCTTTTACTTTTAACTCTGAAGTCTTGGTCTTTGCTGATATGTAAATCTGAGTTTAGTTTATCAGTCCAGTCGAAGTAAAGACTTTAGATTTCAATGGTGGGTTCGTTTTAAAAGTGAAAACATGTTGGTATTTAGTTATATCCTGTGTCCTGTGTCCTCAGGAAGAATGAAATAAGTCTGTCAGACGTCCTGTCTTGTTAAGTCCTTCATTAGATCCTTTACGTTCCGGAGTCCAGCTTACTCTTTCTTACTAACCTTAAAACTTGGCAATGACATAATAACTTATACCATTTTACTTAATCTGTTTTACATTTACCTATAGGAAGTGTATGTAAAATTATTGTTTAATCCTCATAAGAATACACAACCTTTAAGAAATGCATTTAATATAATTGTTTAGTCCTCTTAAGAATAAAAATTATATGTGGTCTATACGTCAAAATAAAAAAAAAATATTGATTAATCCTCTTAATAATACTTAACCTTTAGGAAATGCATTTAAAATTATTGATTAATCCTTTTAGGAATATGGAACGTTCAGAAAATGCATTTGATATTATTGTTTGATCCTCTTAAGAATACGCAACCTTTAGGGAAGACATTTAATATTATTGTTTAATCCTTTTAAGAATATAAAACCATTAGAAAATGCATTTAATATTATTTTTTAATCCTCTTAAAAATAAAGAAACTTTAGGAAATGCAATTAATATTATTGTTTAATCCTCTTAAGAATATAGAACGTTTAGGATTTAAAATTATTATTTAATCCGCTTAAGCATACTCAACCTTTAGCAAGTGCAATTATTATTATTTTCAAATCCTCTTAAGAATATGAAACCTCTACTCTCTCTAGCATATGAATTTAAAATTATTGTTTAATCCTCTTAAGAATACGCGACCTTTAGGAATTTTTTTTTTCTATATTATTGTTTAATCCTTTTAAGAATATAGAACCTTTAGGAAAGGCAATTAATATTATTGTTTAATCCTCTTAAGAATACTCAACCTTTAGGAAGTGCATTTAATATTATTTTAATCATCTTATGAATAGGAACCTTAAGGATAGGCATTTAAAATTATTGTTTAATAATTCTTTTAACAATATAGAACGTCTTGGAAATGCATTTAATATTTTTGTTTAATCCTCTTAAGAATATAGAACCTTAAGGAATGCATTTACTATTATTGTTTAATCCTGTTAAGAATATAGAACCTTTAGGAATGCATTTACTATTATTGTTTAATCCTGTTAAGAATATAGAACCTTTAGGAATGCATTTAATATTATTGTTTAACCCTGTTAAGAATATAGAACGTTTAGGAAATGCATGTGAAATTATTGTTTAATCCTCAACCCATTCAATGCGGGTGGATCCACTGTGGATCCATGCCGTGCTAACGCCCCAGGCGGGTGAATCCACAGTGGATCCAAGCCCTCCCTTTCAGCCCTCTGTAGCTCTATTCTCCGTGCCTCGAGTAGAACCATCTTGCAAGGCTACGTCAGGCCCGCTCACGTCTGTATCCACAGTGGATCCAAACTTCTTTTTTTTTATTTATTTATTTTTGAATTAACTTTTAAAATCGTTTAGATATATACGGTAACTAAGGTAGGTTCATGTATTGGATAACGCATTGAATATAGAGGCAATCTGCCATTTAATAAATTAATTGTAATTAAATGTATAGTTATTTTGCACACAATTACTTTAATTGATTTATCACAATTACCTTGTGCTTCGAATATTAATTAGGGAAATTGACATTTTTATAATGCTAGATTTTAATGCAATACCACGACTAATGTTGCCATGTGTGTCATAGTCAGTGATTGCCATGATTGTTATGAAGCCTTTTGTGACATACGTCGCGATAAATAAATACCTATTCATGTGTATTATGTATTAATAAAGCGAGAAGGTAAATAAAAATACGATGTCTAATAGAATATGTGAAATAAAACAATATTCACTAATTTGGTAGTTTATAATTCCCAAGTATAACGGTTTGTAAATAGAAAAATCTACAAAATATTCGATTAAATCCTATAAATTATTTATATTTTACACTGATAATTGTCCAATTGTGCGTTTTCCCTTTTCCTTCATTTGGGCTGGCTTACATTAATTACATAGCAGTCTCATCATTTATATAATAGGGTAGCGTCACGACATCGGCGAAGACGGCTAAGGCAACCACATTTATTCCAATTAAAATCAATGTTTGTTGTGATTTGTTGGTCTTAAAATAGATATAATGAGTTGTTTAAATTAATTTACTTAATTTTACTTTTCTTTCTAAATATAAAATTAAGCCCTTGTCGCACGGGCATAACGGCTCGTTAGATATAATCCGGAATACATAGTTATTACAAATAACATCAGGTATAAAAAGCTACACGATCTATAATATATTAATAGTAATAAATAAGGAGTGATACTATAATATAATATGCAAAGAAATAAAATATAAACAGATTAAGAAAGATATAGAACTAACCTGGAACACAAGTCTTAATGAAGTAAGATACTCCTGGATCTGGAAGGAGTTGAGACTGTTTCTGCCTGTAGTCAGTAACGTAGTAAGTGCTGGAAGTTTCAATTTTGTAACAAGTAGCCTTTGCATAGTCTAAGATAAAGCCGCCGCAGTCTTTCAAACTTTTACATCTGAAACAAAATTATATAAAAATTAGACTTTCAATAAGAGTGGTACATTAGCTTCCTTATACTTCAATTATTTTATGCTTTTACAACTTTTTTTTGTAAAAGTTAATTAATTTTTTACTGGTCTTATATTACTTTGCTTTGTAAGTTTCATCGCACATTTCCGTTTCCCCAATTTCGAACCACTTCCCGTGATTCAATCTTCCCCAAATTTTGCACATAGATACAACTATGGTGAAGAATACAGAAACCAAAAAAAAAAAAAAAAAAAAAAAAAATGGCGTCAAATTTATTTGCTTGTTAAGTTTCATCGCACACCTATTACCCCAATTTTGAACCAATTATCGTTATTCAATCTTCCCCAAATTTTGCAAATAGATACAACTAAGGTGAAGAATACAGAAACAAAAAAAAAAAAAAAAAAAAAAAAAAAAAAAATGGCGTCCAATTTATTTGCTTTTTAAGTTTCATCGCACACCTATTACCCCAATTTTGAACCACTTACCGTCATTCAATCTTCCCCAAGTTTTGCACATAGATACAACTAAGGTAAAGAATACGGTTAAAATAATAATAAGTTGAAAATAAGACCAGTTTTTAAAAATGACATTTTTATATTAATTATTACATTAAAAAAGTATCAGTTTAGTAATATTTAATTTCTTAATGTTCGCAGGTGGTTGAAATTAATCTGGAGCTATCCAGAAAAGTTGACCTACTTTCTAGAAACCATCCAAATTTCTTAATCAGCAAATGAGTACTTTTGAAGATTTGCGTGTAAATAAAGGTATGGTTGAGCGCATGTCGAAGAAAACCAAGGGCGCAGAAGGTTGAAACTTAAATGGGACCAACAATTGGCTAATTATGACCAACCATACAAAGTTCTTTAAAAACGGACGAGTAGTTTAAATCTGTCTTTAAAACTTATATGGGACCAACAATGAGCTATACTACAAATGACAGACCGACAGACAGTCACGGAACCATAAATGTTCCCTGATGACTAAAACGAATTTCTGTCTTGAAATTTTAGAAATCGGGGACATCAAATATTTTTGTTCTTCAGGACGATCACATAGCTTATGTTACCTTCGGTATAGCTCGGAAGCAAAAGACGAAACTAGAAAATGAACAAAACAGTTATATATATTTAAAAAAATAATCTTTAATTTTAATAATATACAATGTATAATTAAAATTCAATAATTCATTTTTGAATTGAAAGAAGGGGTTTAAAATAAATAAGAAAAACCATAAAACAAATTAGAAGAGGACTTAAAGTGAACGTATCATACAGGTTTTGAAGTAGCTCCGCAAAAAGTTTGGTTCCAAACCAACTTTTTGCGTAGCCGCTAAGAAGGCCATAGATTAATCCATACGCGCCAAGATCCGCTAGTTGTGACCTATCTTAAATGTACTTTTTGGTATAGATTACAAACAATAAAATGTTTTAATGTTTTTTTAATTAGAGATTTATTAAAGCGTGTTGGAAGCCCATATCGGACTTGTGAAAAGCGCGTTATACATTTGACACATATGATGAGATATAATTCATATTATATCTACCACTTTTGCAACATATATTATCACAAAGACATGTTTTTTTAAGGTTAAATAGAGCTCAATACAGGTTGAACCATTCTATTATTACAGATTCAGGTTATCAGGATAATGTTGCAAGATTTGACGTTGACATTCCAGGATTCGTTGCTAGTTGCAACATTTAAGTACCTAGATAACTCTACAGTTCGATTAGTGTTACTAGTATTATTGATAGTATTATAGTCACTAGTTGGTCTTCAATATGATTCTATATACCCGCATGGTTCTTAAGGTCATGGTTGGCTTAGAAAAAAAAAAAAAAAAAAAAACCAGTTTACAGATTCTTTCATAATAACACATGTTTCGTTTTAATGGTCAGAATGTAAATCACAGATGACAACGAGATCGACATGTTTCCATTGAATGTTGAAATTTAATTGCACATACTTTATTTTTTTATTTTCAATGTCGTGCAAAGTTTTCTTTTAGTATTAAATATAATATCGCTGAAAAGTAACTATTGTAGTGGTGAACTATTTCCAAAGACAAAACTATAAATTAATCTTATTTTGAGTTATTTGTCAATTATTTATAACCAATTATCTGGAAAATATAATTATTTTTAAATTTAAATTAAAAAAAAAAATACTTATGGTACAATTTCATTTAATATCTATGGTTTATGACATGAAAAAAAAATGTGGAAAGGTTAATATGAACCAGTTAACAATAACCCTGATGATTCTAAATCTAAACTTTCTTTTTAAATTGATCAATTCAACCAATTCGAAAACCCTGGCAGTTGATCGGGACTAAAACCCAAAAGAAAAAAAAAAAAAAGTAATAAGTCATCATGAAAAGGAAATTTATTCGTTTATCGACAAACTTTTAAGTTTAAGAATAAACACAACTAGTACCATATTATGACCTAATCCGAATCTATCCAACATCAAACTTAGATAAAAATTATTATAATAGTTATAATAATAATAATAATAAATACAACAAAATAAGGTAGATTTCACATATTTAGCATTTATATATACAATTGAGTAGTGTCCCCACAGTAAAGACTCACCTCGAAATGATGTGTTATTGCTAAGTTTAGAGAACCACATTTATTCCAATAAAATAAATGTTTCTCTTGATTTGTTGGTCTTAGATATAATAACTTATCTAAATTAATTCACCTAATTTTACTCTAATCCTAAATATAAAATTAAGCTCGTTGCCATGGGTTTGACCCGACGACGGCGACGACGAAATAGTTTGTTATTGCTAAACTAAAACAACCCCATTTATTCCAATAAACATAAATGTTTGTTCTGATTTGTTGGTCTTCAAATAGATATAATAACTTATCTAAATTAATTTACTTAGTTTTACTTTTTTTTAAATATACAATTAATTCCGCTACCACGGGTTCAACTCCGCGTTATATATAATTAAAGTTCACATTTATGTATAGCCAGAAAGCCAGAAAAACCCTTAAATTGCTATTCTAAATTATAGCTACTATTATGCCTATAGAAGTTAATAGAATGTAACACAACAATATTGCCACCTTAATATTATATTAATAATTAACAAACACGTTTCGATATTTTATAATATCATCTGTAGTGTTATCTGTAGTGGTAGTGTTAGCATAGTAAGAGTAAAGATTCTACGAAATTTGACACATGTTCAGAAAAATCATACCCCGAGGCGACAAAAAGTACCACATGTTGAGTGCTTTTTGGAGTTGCTATTGAATCTAAATACAATTTAAACAAAATGAGAAAGTTTGAGTTTTCTCAGACCAACCTTTATTTATTTTTTATTTTTATAAATTATGATATCATTTACAAGTAGACTATTAATGAATTTAATAATAAAATATTAAAATTGATAAATTTAGGTGAAATTGTTGGATATAGTTTCTTATGTTCGTGAAAGTTCACTAGTTATAAAGCACTAATTGTTTGACACTAGACTAATTTATGCAGTATGTATAAACTATGAATAAACTATAATTATATACATGAACTAAGTGGTAGTAGGTGACACATAAAATTGTAATTTTGATAGCCGAGTGAGGTCACCTGATATCTTATTGTAATTGGTAAAATTTTATACAAAACAAGTATCGTTACCATACTAACTAGGTCATTGATCAAACTACTGCATTATATACCAATACCTGATTTCGTTTCATTCATATAGTGGATCAATTATTGTTGTTTAATATACCAATTATTTCTTACGTTCTAAACCACCATATAATTAGAAATTTTTATATGATTAATGCAAAGTTTTAAATAAACTTTTTATTTGAATAAAAAATAAGTTCTTTTGGTAGACATGAATTTAATCATGTCAAAGGTTGAATTTATTCATTCATATTAAAGGTGTTACAAAATGTATACACTCGAATTATATTATATTCAAGAAAATAAAGGTAACAAGTATTAAAATAAAATTGATGAGAATATTTTGTAGCTTTTTAAATTTATTTTATAATTTGAAGCAAAAAGCTTAACACCTCTCAAATGATCATGCTCAGGAGCACATATAGCATTAAAAAAATACAAAAAAAAGATATTATGAAAAAACCTGGAGACTCAAGCACACCAACTTAAATGGAACTGGGCCGGACATGTGGCCAGGCTACCTACAGACAGATGACAGATGGGCTAAAATCTCAACAGACTGGACACCTTTGAACTACTCAAGAAGGAGAGGAAGACCTAGGCGGAGATGGAGGGATGAAATAGTGGAGAAACTTGGCATTTTGTGGCAAAGAACAGCACTGGATAGGAATTGCTGGAAGAAAGTTATCCAGAATATGTATAATTAGAAGAGGAATTGATGAAATGCTTTTTTGTTGTTTATAATTTACTGTTTATAATTTTCATGTCACAAAACTTTTACCCCCTTAAGGGGAGGCTTTTGCTTCACAAGAAGTGTTAATGAAGCTGTTATATTTTTTTGTTTGCATCCGAGCTTACAGAAGGTAACGGAAGCTATGTGATCGTTCAAAAGAACAAAAATTTCGTTGTGTATTTGATTTAAAAAATTCCAAGGCAGAAATCCGTTTCAGACATCAAGGAACAGTTTTGGTTCCGAGTGTGACTGTTAGTTCTGTCGGCCTTTATTTATGGCCCTCAATATTTGCCTGCCAACATCTTAAAAAACTGCTTGTCCGAATTTAATAACATTTGGATGGTAGGTCATAATTAGCCTATTGTTGGTCCCATATAAGTTTCAACCTTCTGCACCCATTTGTTTCTCTTCCACATGCGCACAAACAATAATTTTTTAACACCTACATCTTCAAAAATACAAATTTGGAGGGTTTGTCGAAAGTAGCTCGCAGATAACGTCTGCGCTCTTTAAGTTTTGCTAAATTGATACTTTAATTCATGTAAAAAATCAAAACCATTTTGAAATATTAAAAAAATGGGGGAAACAATTAAATAAATTAGACAGTAATGACTTGTATAATAAGCATAAAATTAATAAAGTATGTAAAAATGGACCCAAGAATGCTCAGTCCCACACTTATTGGCAGACTATTTTAACACTTGTCAATTTGTTTTGACAGAAAACATATACTTTTTTATTATTTTAAAAAAGTATGTTTAGCATGATTTATTTAAAATTTTACATCCAAACTTTCTCCAAATTGATGTGGAAATTTATTGATTTATCGACTGATTATTGTATTGTCATCAGAAATACAAAATTTGTGCAATTTTCGGCTTTCATGGTAATCGGGTAGAGGACCAAATTTAGCTTACAAGATTTGAAAACACAAATTAATTCATTAATAAATTAATAGTTTATTAATTAATTAATTGGTGGCTGATTATTGTATTGTCATCTGAAATACATAATCTGTGCAATTTTCAGCTTTCTAGGTAGTCGGGAAGCGGGTTAAATTTAGATTACAAGATTTGAAGACAAGTGAAGTTAAATAAAAGAGTAGGAATAGTTATTTGTGCAACTAGTGCGCAAAGTGGCCCTTTGCTGCACTTGAGAGAAATATTTGCGCACGAGCCGCAGGCGAAGGCGGAAAGGTTTGTCGAGTGCAGCAAAGACACTTTAAGCTCGAGTTGCACATTAAATTTTTCCTACAGTTAGTTTTTAATGTGTAAATAAAATATAAAATAATAGAATGTTCAGCAACATGTAAAAGGTTTTGCAATATCAACTAAAACAGCTGTTCTGTTTATAGCCAGTTTTGCCTTTTTTTTGCCTGATTCAGCAAACCTGACCAATCGCTGTTATTATTTTTCATCACTCACTCATCACATTTGATTCTTTTTTATAGATTATCTATCTTTACTTTTTTTATATTTTAACATTTTTATATTTGATATATAGTGTTTAAATCTTGTAGTTAGTGGAAAATAATCATTAGTTGTCATTGTTATTATTATTATAATTTGGATTATTTAATATTTGCTTAGATTTAAGTTCTTTATGTTCGTAAGTTGGGACACTGGAGTGCGGTAAAGTAAAATGAGTGCGGCAAAGTAAAACGAGTGCGGTAAAGTAGTAAATGCAGGAATCTGCTGCTTTGCGTACTATTTTGAGTGCGATAATAACCACTTTATCGGTCAACTGTAGGAAAAAGAACAAAAACTTCTAAAAAAATATCATTTTAACAAACACTAGACATTTTAAATAGATTCAACTTATATATATATATATATATATATATATATATATATATATATATATATATATATATATATATATATATTTTTTTTTTTTTTTTTTTTTTTTTTTTTTACTTCAATTTTTTTTACTTTTTTTAACTTATCTAATTTTATGATTAACGTTTAATAGATTTAACATATTTACAAAATGTGCGAGATTCAGTTTAATATATAAGCTACACGCATCTTGACGTAAAAGCCAGAGTTAGAATCCAAGAAATAACGCAATCAATAAATTCTAAATTCAGAAATCTCGTCTTATAACGATGCAGTAGATTTATAATTTAAAACATATAGAAAGAGGAAAAATGAATTAATTTTATGTAATTTTTAATTACAATCGGGATATTTGAATGTTTTAAGTGGTTGTAAACGAAGGCCGTAATTCTAGTATTATTATACCTATTCAACCGGTTCTATTTGCATTTGAAGTTTTTCCTATAGATCTTACTGAAGCTGTCTTATTCCGGTCAAGGCCAACAAAGTCAAAATATTAAGACAAAACTAGAGATTATACTATATTTCAAGGTATAACTCCGACAAACAAATCCAAACCAGGATTCCATATCTTAATTTTTTTCCTTGTTTCGTCATTTTTTTTTATTTTTACCTTTGAAAGAACATAGCTTTAATCAATTTTTAAGTGAATAATTCCATAATTCCATAATAAAGAAAATCAAACCATCCAACATTTTCCGGAGATTAATAATAATTCATTCATACATATATTCCCCCTTGAGTTAAAGTTCTAACAGCTATCAATTATATATCGTGGCATTTAGTAAACACGTTTAATTTATGCAACTTGGATTAATGAGAAACTTAGAAGTCAATTCTCTATGTTTGCGCAGTTAAGAATAATAAATTATACTACTGCTTTGGAAACCCCCAGATGCAGCGATACATTTGCTTCCAAGCTTACTGATGGTAACGGAAGCATTATAATTATTCTGAACATCAAGTCAGCGATTTTATGTCTCCGAACTCCGAATTCAAAAATTCTAAGACAGAAATCCGTTTCAGGCATCAGGGAATATTACTACGTTCACACATCGTTTTGGAAACGGTTTTGAAAACGATCCGCTAGTTCAAAACGCTGTACGAACGGAGATCGACGGATCGTATCGGGTTAGATCCGCTCCACCAAAAATACGTGATCGGATCGGGGGATCGAAATTCAAAACGCTCGTATGAACAGGTCGTGGTCGGGGATCGAGATATCAGGTTATTTTACTCTTTTCCACTTTATAAGTTCTTGATGCTTTTAAGTTTTCGTGAGCTTCCGTTTCTTTTTTTTTAAACTGCAAAAACGTTTTTAAACAAAAGTTAATACTATAAAGAACCTGTAAAAACTTTTAGTAACTTGTAAATAAAATGTAAAAATTCGCGGACATATTAGGTAACAAGAAAGAAGGTTTTACTCGTGACGTCACCGTTACGAGATTTCGAAAACAAATATTTCGATCACCTGTATTTTTTGTTGTGTGAACGGGAATCGTTTTGAAAACGAATTGGATCCGAAACGCTTTCAAAACGATGTGTGAACGTTATATTTTTGGTCTCGTGTCTGTCAAGCAAAAAGTTTTGCGAATCATCATTTTGAAAGAGAAATTTGGATGGAAGGACACGTAATTAGCCCATTGTTGGTCCTACATAAGTTTAATCTTCTGCGCCTATGGGTTTCTCTTCCATATGAACACAAACCATCTTTTTATTAACACCTATATCCTAAAATATACTCATCCGATTTTGATTTAAAAGTACTCATCCCAGATTTTGAAGAAATGTGATTGGTTTGTCAAAAGTATATCTCACACATGGTACGACAATAATTTTAACCACAAGAGTATATTAAATATTGCTAAATTATTACTATTCATGTAAAAAATCAAAACAATTTTGTCAGATTTTAAAAAGAGGATAAAATAAATTTGGCCAATTTAACACTGGGTGGCATTTTTGTGTGTGAAACACCTCATTTTAAACTATATGCATTTCGGCCTTCCGTGCGTCACATAAAAGATGTCACTCAGTTTGAAATTGGCCTTAGACAATAATAGTGCGGGTTATAAAACCATTAAATCATAAAGTAGACGATAGGACGCAATGATGCAAGTTATGGGCCACACTAATTGCCAGACTATTTTTATTCTTGTTTTTATTGGTTATAATCACTTATTTTCTTTCATTTATACTCCTGACTACGACATTATTACAGATATTTGTAGACATTTGTCAATAAAATGTTTAGTTAGTAAATATCTTAGGTAAATATGGTTGATACGTACTTGTTGTAACACTCGGCAGTGACAGCGTGCCCGTATGTAGAGGAGTACAGAGGTGAAGCTGGAGCAGGTAGTGAGGGAGCGTATCCCGCTACCTTCACGAACGTAGTCTTACAACCACCGCCGCTATCTAAAAACAGACAATCATACTTATATTAATATTATTGTGGAGGAGAACGAAATACACAACCATCGACCATTCAGGTACACATACGAAGTGCAGTTGGATTGAGGATTGGACACACGCTACGTCGAGAGGAGAGTAACGTAGCAACACAAGCTCTATGGAGTATAATCCACAAGGCTCAAAAAATAGGCTAGACATTAGACATGCCTGGAGGAGAGGTGTATAGAAGCAGAAGGCATCGAGAAAGAAGGAAATACCAGGTCTGAGGTAAGAGCGAAAAGCTGGCCATTCACGTTGAGGTACCTCACAGGTAAACCTGTACAGGTCACCTTTACAGGTAGACCGGAGCCTGTGTGCTATCAAATCATGATATAACTGCACTATTATATTTGTGCTATATGCAGTTATATAGGATCCGATAGCAAACGTTTGTCAAAACACTGTGCTCCTTATAAACCAGGTGTAATAGTACATTACGCGTCTAGTGCGGAAAGTTGTATTTTGCATACGAGTGTGGAGTTTGCACCTAAGCGACAGCGAGGGTACTAAAAAAAAAATAAAATGCAAAGCAAAATGCCGGTTTCGCACGAGTTGCGTACCGTACTTTATCTACGAGTGTTGGATTTTAATAATAAATACAGAAAAAACGTTTACAAAACTTCCTGTATGTAAGTTCGTATTTCTCTTTTGATAAAGATGTCATTAATTCATTAATTGTATTTTGTGCCGAATTAATTATTTCATGGAGTATTATTCTCCTAATTTTCGTCTTATCACTTAAATCACTCATTGTTTTTCACTAAAAACTCGATATAAACAGTTACTTTAATTAAACAAACAGCAAATTAGTTTTGTTAGGTGTAAACAATCTCGCTAATCGTGCGTAAAGGAGAAGAATTCTTCTTTTTAACCGCCCTAGGGCGAAAAAAAGAGGCATTATAAAAACGCGCATGCGCAATGAATAAAAGTACGTAAAGAATCACTTTCTACGCATCTAAACAGAGATACAATGTTTATATTTTGTATCAATCGCAATCGTAGATAAAATATTTTTAATAGGGTGTCAAATGTATTAAACTGGGTGTAATATGTTAATAAGGACTACGTCAATTAAGTCATCCTTATATTTTCCGTAAGCTTGCGCCAAAAACTAAATGATTATTTTCATTTTTTCAAATCTTAATTCTTATCTTAAATTTTAAGCAAATCAAGTCATTGACCCAAGCTAACACCATGACCTGCTCATGAAGATGACTTTAGTATTCAGAGAGAAAGTCAATATCTTCTCCTATCGAAGCTGGGTGACCATTAGTTGAAGTATTAAATAAACGAGGTCAAGAGTCAAGATACATTAAAAGGACTAATAAGCGTTGATTTTGATACTAATAAGCGTACAAGACATAGATGTTTACGGAAGTGGAATTATTTTTTATAGAAAGCAAGAAAAGTGGAGTTTACAATGTCGAAGAATTAGAATTAATCATTTGATCCTTTTTAACATTAAAGTTATTATACGTTTACGAGTTGTTATAATTCTTCCCTCCTTTTTTATACCTCGTTAGTTATTTACAAAAAAAAATTATATTTACTAGGATGAAAATTAATAGTCCAGGAGATAGTGTGCAAAAAAGTGTCTGACTAACATCAAGCTGGAATTTTTAGTTCAAGTTAATCATTTAGTGCCTTTCAAGAATATGTGGTCGTCTAAGTTCGTCAGATGCACATAGTTTGGCAATAGGCATTTGAATAAAAAAACAATTCCGTGGAGAGCAGCCATGTCCCTCCAAATCTGGTGGACAATGTGATTTTCATGATCCTCAGTACAAAATTAGTTAGTAGACCGAAAATCAGGTTGATGTTGGTTTTTCCCTTGATGGGTTAGTTATTCATATATTACTCCAAATCAAAGTGACCACATAGCCAGGAACAAATCAACATCAACTGGATTTTCGGTCTGCTAACTAATTTTGTACCCAGGATCATGAAAATCACATTGTCCACCATAATTTGTGGGACATGGCCGCTCTCCACCATTTATTTATTTATTTATTTTTAGGGTCCGTAGGTAAAACCAAGGATCCTTATATTTTCCTGCGTGTGTCTGCCGTCCGTCCGGTCGCCTGCTCTCACGGCTACCTTTCGTCCGATCACTTTGAAATTTGGCACGTATGTGTCTTGTACATACCCACATATTATAAAAATATAGCGACTTAATAAAAATATTTTCCAAAAAAATTAGGGTAAAAAACGTAAGGGTTAAAAAATGTTTCGACACCGTGAAACCGAGGTATCATATGACACCTCGACACCTCGACACCGGGGTATCATATGAAAGGGTACGTCGAGCTGATTACAAAAATATATAATTCTTTGGTCATAACTTTGATAGGGCGAGCGTAGGCGAGTTTGAAGCGGGTGTGAAACGTGTCCCCCCACTCTATCTCGCTTATGTGAAGTGCAAAAAATCTGAAAAAATTCCTGAACATTCTTCGACCAAAAGTAAAGATACTACTTTTTGGAAATTTCGATTTTTTTTTTTTTTTTCTTTTTTTGACAAAATACGTTTTTTTATAACTATCTCTCTCTCGATGTATACGTAGATGTATGTCTTTTCGATGTATTTATATGGCTGTAGTCCGGTTCAGTGGCAAAAAAAATACTTTATCAGAAGTTTGTTTATATGTTTTGAGAATATCAGACCCATAGGATAGTTCAAAGTAAGCTTTTTAGCATTTTAAAAAACACCATCAATAGGATACTACTTAAACTATACAGGGTTGCCTACGGACCCTCGCTGTGTGCTGACTAGTACACACTTGACCTGTTTATTTCACGTTATCTCCTGGACTATATGAAATTATTTAATATTGCGGTTATTGTAACTCCTTTCATTTAATGTAGTATAAAAAACACAATGCTTCCGTTACCTTCGGTAAGCTCGGAAGCAATAGAGTTAAGAATCAACCATATTATCAGGTTACAATTCATACTCTAGTCATACCTTTTACCAGTGGCGTAACTATGGACCCCCAAATCCAAAAATAAAGAAACATGAAATTACTATTATTGTACTAATGTCGATGAGCATAATCAAATCCGCAATGTTATTTTATTTTATTTTATTTTATATTTTTTTTTTTTTTTTTTTTTGCTCATCAATTTCCATTTGCTAGCTTTACGTGCCTTTGACAGGGATTCCTGAAACTGACAATAGTACATTACGCGTCGAGTGCGGAAAGAAGCATATTGCATGCGAGTGTGGAGTTTGCACCCGAGCGATAGCGATGGTAGTAAAACCACACGAGTAATGCAAAATGCCGTTTACGCACGAGTTGCGTACCATACTTTATCTGCGATTGTTAGATTTAAATAATAAATACAGAAAAAAATTAACTTGCTGTATGTAAGTTCGTATCTCTTCTCTTGATAAAGATGGCATTAATTCTTGAGTTGTATTTTTTGCCGAATTAATTATTTCTGGAGGAGTATTATTCTCCACATTTTTTGTCAGTCACATGATTCACTCATTGTTTTTTTTACTAAAAACTCGATATAAACAGTTACTTTAATAAAAGAACAGCAAATTAGTTTTGTTTAATGTAAACAAACTCGCTAATCGTGAGCAAAGCTGAAGAATTCCTCTTCTTTACCGAATTACATTTTGATGAGGCAATTACAGTAGAGGTGTAATTTTATTGATTAGAACATTGTTATTCCATTGAGAAATTATTCCATTAAGAAAGAACTGTAAATCCTTAAAATAAGCAGTAACATCTAGCTACAAAGAAGTCTGTTATTTGAAATATGATCTCAATATATTAACAGGAACTTAAATATCGTACATTACAACCTTGATAAGTGAATCGTAACGTTAACTGGTTCTATTTGATTCCTCGTGTATTTTCTTTCACTACATTATATATAGCCTTCTGAAACTGTTACATAACCTTAGATGATATATCAATCCATAAGCATGAATACGTTTTATTTAAAACCTGTTTAGGTGAAAATAATTATCATTTAAATGTTTTAAGAATTGTTGAAAATAGTAATATTAACTTCATCAAAATGACATAACAAGAATGATTTATTATTATGTTAATGTAAAACAGTCATTGGTTTGACGTAAATTGCTCAACTAAACAATGATTCTTCAACTTAATACGTTTTGTATGACATTAAAATGTATTTATAAGCTTTTATGGTTGTTGGACAAACGCTGTGAGTTCTTCGTTTCAGAGACAAGGGATTTTAAAAGTTTGTTTGTTTATCTAACGATAACTGGCTTAAAAATTGACCGATTTGTACGAAATCCAGAAAATAGGTAGGTACATATCAGCATTTCTGACAACTATATAGTTTTTGGAAATTTCACTCTTTATATTTTCAAGATGGTGGCTAATACGGTGGAGAAATAAATGTAAAGAAATGTTTTTAATCAGCATGGCATGTTATACATCAATTTAAAGGTTTTTAAAGACTAGGAAAGTAAAATGTAACTATTAAAATACACACTTAATATTTTATCTTCGATTGATACGAAATATAAACATTGTATCTCTGTTTAGATGCGTAGAAAGTGATTCTTTACGTACTTGTATTCATTGCGCTTGCGCGTCTCATAGTTCTGAAGAATTCCTCTTCTTTACCACCCTAGGGCGGTAGAGAAGAGGAATTCTTCAGCTTTACGCACGATTAGTGAGTTTGTTCACATTTAACAAAACTAATTTGCTGTTCTTTTATTAAAGTAACTGTTTATATCGAGTTTTTAGTAAAAAACAATGAGAGAATCATGTGGCTTTGACAAAAAAATTGGAGAATAATACTCCTCCAGAAATAATTAATTCGGCAAAAAATACAACTCAAGAATTAATGCCATCTTTATCAAGAGAGAGATACGAACTTACATATAGCAAGTTAATTTTTTTCTGTATTTATTATTTAAATCTAACAATCGTAGATAAAGTACGGTACGCAACTCGTGCGAATTTTGCATTGTTTGTGTGGTTATACTACCCTCGCTGTCGCTCGGGTGCAAACTCCACACTCGCATGCAAACTGCTAATTTCCGCACTCGACGCGTAATGTACTATTAAAGTTGGAGCAAAATATTTTAGAAAAAAAATCGGTCCGAGACAACTCAGACAAACTTTCTCATATACGAGTTCATAATTATTTAGCCCAGTGTTTTCCATTTATTAGTTTTCGTATGTAAATTTAATTATTATTGTGCATTTCATTAAGATTTATCATAAAAATAACTTCTCCATAGCGGGGAATCGAACCCGGGCTCTCTCGGTCCGCGTTTTAAGCTTTTTTCTCAGGAACTAGATTTTTCCCGGGAAAACGGCTTATATCGTTGGATTCGTATTTAAATGGACTATATTTTAGAATTTTTTAATCAAAATCGTCGGAACCGTTCTTTATTGAGGTACGAGTATTTTAGGATAATAAATGGGCTAACCACCTCTAATAAACTAACCAATTCTAACTTCTAACCACCTCTTTATAGAGGTACAAGTTTTTTAAATCAAACAAACTAGTGGAATATTACATCTGTGTAAATGTTTAATTATAATGCAATAATAAAATAATTATAATTATCCATTAATTTAAATTTAATTAAAATCCTTCATTATACAAAAAGTAATAAACACATTAAAGACTAAGTACATAATAGTGAAGAAATTGCCAATCAGTCTATCCAATTTACCCAGTAATTAAACAACATCAATTAGTATTTTAATGGAAAAAAACCTAATTATAAATCAAACATTAATTACCAACTTATAAAAGCTTCTTTTTTAGATGCTTTATCAAATTCAAATAACAAATCTCACAACGATCGGTATAGATATATTCAAATGAATATATTATATAAAAATTCATTATGATAGATGCATTTGAATTCTTCATTTCTCAGAATAATTATAAAGCGATGGCATCAAAAAATTGGTCAATGTTTTTCAATGCTTGTAATTTTTCAATGTGTATTTGCTGTAATTTTGAAAATATTCAATAGTTATTTATATTACGCACCAAGGGAGGAATATAAAACCAAAGATTTCGATTTTATCAATTTCTTTAGGTATTAATAACGAATGTTACAAATTTTTATATCTTTAATTTTAACAAAAACGTATAAAAACAATGAAAAAAGTTTTAGTAAACATCCTAGTATAGAACCTAACATCATAGTAAAGAAAGCTAATGAAAATTAAGCGTGCAATTCGTGCAACACTGATTTAGGAAAAATAAGTTGGCTGTACTGTTTGCAAATCTTATTATTTCTTAAAATAACGTCAGTATTATTAACTGCTAATGGGGTACTTACTTTTCTCCCACATTTTCACTTTCCTCCCTTATTTTTACTTTCCTCCCTAATTTTCACTTTCCTCCCACATTTTTACTTTCCTCCCTTATTTTTACTTTCCTCCCTCATTTTCACTTTCCTCCGTTATTTTTACTTTCCTCCTACATTTTTACTTTCCTCCCTTATTTTTACCTTCCTCCCTAACTTTTGCTTTCCTCCCTTATTTTTAATTTCCTCCCACATTTTTACTTTCCTCCCACAGTTTTACTTTCCTCCCTTATTTTTACTTTATTTTTATTCCCATATTTTTATTTTCCTCCCTTATTTCTTCTTTCCTCCCTCATTTTCCCAACTAGGCAGTAATGGGAACCACTTCGCCCTATAAAGTAGGGTGGAATGTTAATGTTTTCTCCCTTCTGGAGGAAAATTAAATTTTATGTTAACAAAATCATTATTGATTATTTTATATATAAAATTTATGTCTTGTAACGATAGGTTGAGTAATATTAACGGACTGGCCTGAAATTATATTTTCGAGATCGAAAAGTTTATAAAAACATTAATGATGCCCGGCATACAAAATAAAAAATTCAAAAATCTATTTAAAAAAAAATTGTGATTGGAAATGCATAATTTAATTTTATCATTATATCGTACAATGTAATCTTTTACGAAATTATTGTAGCCTAGTTTTAGTGAAATTTACTTAAGTGGAACCAACCTCAAACAATAAATTGATTAGTCAATATCATTTTAAAAAAATCTTATTTAACCAGGTTCTTCTTAGATAAACTAGATGTAATAAATGTTGAAAAGTTGGAGACAACAATGAAATTTTGAGAATTTCAGGGCTGCCAACACAATTAATTAAATTCACAACTTCACTTTTTACGGTATGAGCCATAATTGATTCTTTAAATTCATAATTGATTCTTTCAATTCAATAATTGATTCTTTCAATTCAATAATTTATTGTTTCAATCCAATAATTATTGCTTCATTCAATCCAATAATTGATTCTTTCAATTCAATAATTGCCTCATTCAATCCAATAATTGATTCTTTAAATTCAATAATTATTGCTTCATTCAATCCAATAATTGATTCTTTCAATTCAATAATTGATTCTTTCAATTCAATGATTGATTCTTTTTGTTTTTTAACATACGCAGTCAATCGTCAATCATTAACTCTCGCGACTCAGCCTAATCGCGAAAATGTATTTTTGACTTAATTGTAACATTCGTATACCGACCCTGGTTATTTGGGGATAACTTTATTAAATTTTTATTTTTTTACTTGTCGGTCTAATAAGATGTAATAAGAGAATTTTGAAGGAAACTTGAATTCAGGGAATATTTTTATAAAAACAACAAAACGAACACCGAAATCTTTTAAAGATCGTCCATCTTCACGTGTTTTCGTGAAATAAAGGAACGATTTCTTCATAGAATATGTTGTTAAGTTTTGTTCTTAGTTCTTCTCGAATCGTTTTGCACTAAATTCGTTCTACGTCCGGCAACTTTTGATAATTTTGGGTTGTTTTATCAGTTTATGTTCCGTTGCGTGAATCGTAAATCAACTATACCTTCTAAACGTGAGAAAAAGGAACCGGACTCGAAATATAATAACGGTCAAACAAAGTAATAAAATAAAAATCATTATCAGATAATCCCCACGACTTAGGCCGATTTAACAGCAGGTAAATGAATTGTATTGTATGTAAGTCTATATGCAGGTATGATATAGTTTAGCCATTTCGCAGCCAACTGACCAAGCGAGCAACGTGAAGCAAAAAGTTAATAACAACCGAAAAGTCAAACTAGTATTTTGTTAGTAAAATTTGTTATCAATCAGATTTTGATAAAACTAAAGGATTAATTTTAACAGAAATTTAGATTAGTTATTTATGTATTTAGGCAGCAAAATGTTTTTTTACTAACGAGAGATTAAGTTAGTCTCCGAGCCGGAGGCGCGAGGACAGGCTATGCAAATTAACAACAATGGCAAATCCTTTGCTGCCTTGTTGCATATAATATTTATATTATATGTTCAATATTTTACAGATGTAATGACACGCACTGGTACTTTTCCTGCCTAGGCAGGGAAATTCCCTGACTGTTTCAATTACTTTCCTGCCAGTTTGTAATATTTTAATGACAAATCAGTGAAATAGTACTTTCCAGCCTAGAGACATAATTTAATGCTTAATTTTGCTCCCATGAGTAGATAAATGATTTTATTGATAGGTTTAATGATAAAAATAGAACACAGTTGTAATTAGACAAGGCAAAACAAATACAATCAGGCACTTCTTTTGATTGTAACTCCTCATAAAATAAAACAGAGGGGAGTAACAATCTAAAGAAGGTGTATGGAATGTTCTTCTTTAGACTGTAACTCCCCTTATAGAAACAGAAGTGTGATATTTCTTTGTCCCAAAGTACATTAGACTTAAACATCCCTATATGTATTAATTCTTATTTATTCAATGTTATTTATAATCTAAAAAAATAAAAAAATAAATTAAGTAACAGCCTAAAGAAGAACCTATACAATTATATGTTTAGAATCATAGGGGCCAAAAAATTACGTACTGTATTACAAATATTACTAAAAAAAAAGGAAAAAGTAAATTGTTAATGAAACGTCTCAGAAATCAAAATTCTACTGTTTTGTAGCATGGACCATATATACCATGGATGTAATATTACATTTAGTTTAATTCAATTAGTGTTTTTATTGTTAAAGTGGTTATTTTATACTTGTTTGAATGCTCTACCTAGTGTAAGAACTGTCTGAACAAGACAGAGTAGACTCTGCAAGCAAAGTAGAAGAACAGGTAGACGTCTTCTTCTTGATCTACTCATGGCTGGAGCAACATCCGCTGTACAGATCTCTCAAGAGCTTAATGCGAGCTCACAACTACCCCTAACAACCGATCACGACATTACTCCAACACTAACAAGCTACTGACCGGACTCCTGCCTTATCACTGACTCACTGTTACCTACTGTCTACTGATATGAGGTGTCTTTCTGCCTCCCCCAAGCCGTTGCTTCGAGCCTCGAGGTCACTTCACCCCACTCGCATTACGCCGCCCTCCACTTACCAACGTCTCATCTTCGCACTTAAGCTTATTCAGCTAATCAGTAGAACAATCAATCAATAAACATAGGAATAATACCATGGAAAATTTGTAAACATTAACTGAAGACTTAGCCCAAGAATGGTTGATGACTTTTAAAAGAAGCAAACTCTATTAGGATTTAATAACTCAACAATAAAAATTGATAAAGTGTTTAAGATAAGATAGACACGGACACGAAATATAATAGTAGTTCCTTTTACATCAGGAGAAGATTTATTCTCTGGTCCTTAAAGCTATAGCGAAGAGCCCTCTTAAGTCATATGTCCAGCGCTACAAGCAGATATAAGTAAGCATCATTTATATAATCGAGTAAAGTCCTGACGGCGACGACGACGCACCTCAAATTGATTTGTGGTTGCTAACCACATTTATTCCATTTAAAATAAATGTTTGTTTTAATTTGTTGGTCTTCAAATAGATATAACCACCGTGTATAGAGACTAAATAGAGGTGTCATGACATAGGCCGGAGGGAGTGGGGAGTGGCACTAGCTTCCCCCTCCCCTAGAATACAAACAAGCTATAAAATACAAGACTTTTCTCTGGGTAAAAAGGTAGTGATATGAAAGGATACAGGTATTTTAAAGGTGTTAATACTATAATTTGAAAACTGACAACTTTGGTAACTAGAACGAAGGTTTCAATCTTTGTATTCTAGTGGTGGGGATATAGTCTTAAGAAAATGGTGCCATATCTGCCTTCCCTCTTGAGCTACTCTATTTATATTTAGTCTCTATACTCGGTGGATATAACTTATCTAAATAGATAAATATTAGGTCTAATTTATCCATTACAAGTTAAGGGATGTTGTTTGTCTGTTCCCCTCTCTATTTTCTGACCCTCACAAACTTAAACATTTTCTTTCCTAAATCACTCTACACGATTAAATAAGAAAAATACGTGCGTTGTCGCGAGACACCCTATAAGAACGAAGTTCCTTACGCTTTTCATTAAATATAAATTATGAAATCACATAGCCAAGTATACGATTCTAACTAGGTACTTATACATGGCGAAGTTAAAAAGGGGTCAAAATTAAAAACTACTTGTACCTACTTAGTGGAGTTAAGGCAAAATTTAAAAAACGCGTTTTTTTATCGATGAAGCGAGTTTTACAATAAATATGTATAGAATCAGTGGCGTAACTATGGGCCCACGCGGGCCCGCATTGCGGGGCCCCCAGTGTCAGGAGGCCCCCAAATCCAAAAATAACTGGAATTACTATCCATGTACCAACGTCGAGGGGGGCCCCCAACCCTGAAAGCTAGAGGTTTTTTTTTTGCTCATCGATTTTCTCTGGCGATGGGCCCCCAAATATTTCTTGCGGGGGGGCCCCCAATGGTCTAGCTACGCCACTGTATAGAATATTGAAAAAATAGTTAATCATGATGAGTTGATTGTTAAAAAGGATGATTGTAGTAAAGAACAGAGTATTGAGGGAACAGGGCTATTCCCTAAACCCTCACACTCCTGCCTACCCCTTTTGAAATATTATAAAATATATCACTTCACTGCACAAAAAATTCTGCTTGTATCGGGTTAAAATTTTACATACCTGTTTCAATAATTGTACTTTAGCCTTTTGACGATGTGTAGGTATAAAGTTTTATTACAATCGCTACGTTGGAACGTAAGATATCGATAAAAGAAATCGATCAAAAATCTCTATTTTAAACGTTTACGTCCTTATTAATAAATTTAGCTATCTTGAACACTTCATAGCGGTGTCAGTGTTGGTCTTACTAAACAAATGTATTTTAAAAAATTGTTTGCCTCATTGAATAGATGAAGTTAGTAGTTAGTTAATTTTCCCCGTCCTAAAATTCTTATTTTACATTTGAAGCTTACGTTTACGCTTGGGCGGATAACGTTGTCCAACAAACCCGTCCTGGGCATTGACAAAATGAACATGTGTACCAAATTTCATTAAAATCAGACAACTATTACTCAAGTTATCGTCATCGGTGGATTTCGTTACCGGTCGTTTTTGTCGGATTCACTCCCGGTCTCCAGACGCTATAACGTGCCATAACCAGAACTTAGTTCAAAAATCATTTTCTGACATGGGGACACGAGGATACAAAGTTGTATACGACACTGTATAGCATTTTATTTTAAAAATAATATCTTCATATAAACCATAGGGAAACTATTAATTAAAAACAGCAAAACTATTTTTTTAAAAAACAGAAAATGTTTTTAAATTTAAACGTGTTGAGTGATTTGGGAAAGAAAACGATTGAGTTTGTGAGGGACTGAGAGTAGAGAGAGAGAGAGGGGGGGGGGGGGAAACATCATTTACCTACTTGTACTGGATAAATTAGACCTAATAAATCTTACTAGGATGGGGGGAAGACTTGGCTACAGGCTAAACCTATCATTTCATAACTTAGGTCCCTGGACAAGTCTCTCCCCGAACTAATAATCATTTGTATCTTTCCTCTTGGCTTTAATAAAATACGAAAAATTGTTTATCTACGATTGATACGAAATATAAACATTTTGTCTCTGTTTAGATGAATAGAAAGTGATTATTTCGTAGTTGTATTCATTGCGCATGCGCGTTTCATAATTCCGTTTTTTTATTTCCTCACTAGTGCGGAAATAATGAAGAATTCTTCCCCTTATCGCACGATTAGCGTGTTTGTTTACATTTAACAAAACTAATTTGCTGTTTGTTTAATTGAAGTAACTGTTTCACTTAAATATTGGGGGCTCCTCGAGCACCATTGTACCCCTGGAGTCAGTCCCCCTGGTACGAGTTGTAACAGGCCTATTTTTATTTTTATTTCTAATAAAGTCGATAACAATAATAATAATTGGCATGGCTCGATTTTACTAAACCCGTTTTACAAGTAATTGAATGAACTTAAGTTTATTTTTTCGAACCTACAGTGCTTCGTTAAATCACCTTTGCTCTTGTCACTTTTATTCCTAACGGCGTTCTTTTTTGTTATCGAATTAAAACCTATAGTGTTTTTGTGATTACTCTAATTTGTTATTCGTTATTTCCAGTTGGATTTTTCCTTTTTCAAGAGGTTTGGAGATGAGCTTATTAGTGTTTATCTATTTTAACATTACATTGAAGTGGAAATCTTTGTTTTATTATAGTGAGTAAAAAACTCTTGTATAAAATGATTAACTGTAAAGATTTAGTGGGTCAGTTAATTGAAGAAGTTGCCCTAGAAGGGCTAGATGGTATTACTTTACAGGGATTTTGGTTAAGGCTCGATGATAGAAAAGACTTCGGTCTGAAACCTTTGACAGATCGAGTCAAATCCAACTTGTGGAACATCATTATAAAACTGAAATGTCTCGACTTTTACGTGTTGATGGAACATAGAAAGAAACTGGTTATATACGATAAAATCAATTGTGTGAACGAAAGTGGTCACTCCGTGCTACCTCCTGGTTACGAAGATATCTACCCTCACTCGGCCGTAAGTGACGAGACCACCGGTATCATGGGATCTTGCAAAGAATTTACCACAAGACAGAAGGTTACTGAAGAAGTACTCAAGTACACGCTCGATGTAGCATTCGCCAGGTTAATATTATTTTGTTTGTTTAATATTGCTTAAATAGTTTTGTTGAATTAAGTAAGCAAAGAGAGCTTCCCTAGGTCTCTATGCTGTATTTGTCTATTAAATATAGTGACCAAAATAATAGTTTAATGAGTTGCAAAAACTGGGTACATTTTTAAATTTATTCTTTGAATGAGTTGGGCAAATCCGGAGAATAAGGCCGGGCACACTTTGCGTTGAGGGTGACGGAGGGCAGGCCAGTTTTTGTGAGGGATATAAGGGACCATGCTAATTGAGACGCAGAGTAGGACAATGATGTACTACACCAAGCAAGGCCTGCCCACGCTCATGGATCTGACACATAAACTATAGGTTTGTTCCAACCATCAAATTTGAATCAGTTTCAAATTTGTCCTAGATCGACGTGATGAGCATGCGCGGTCATTGTATCAGTTGTCAATTGATTGGTGATTTCACTTTGACGGAAGGCTCCTGAACTCGAACCAAACTGTTTGATGTGGTAGGTTTTAGCACTGTTACCAGAGAAACTTTTTGTGTTCTTCCTCTACCTTAATTACTTGAATAATTCATACATAGTATGAAATTGCATTACAGGTACTCTTTTAGTTTGGTACCCCCCAATAGGGGGGTACCAAACTAAAATAGGCGCCATGTGGCAGCACTTTAGTTTGGTACCCCCCATTTATTTTATTTAAATACATGATGAAATGGTATTTTATATAAATAAAAAATTAAGAATCTTAATAGGGAAATGTTCAAAAGCAGCGGGGCTTTTGTGTGGGGTTGAGAAAGGGAAAAGAAAGAGAAGAAAAATATAGGGGGGTACCAAACTAAAAGAGGCGCCCCTATACGCCTCTTTTAGTTTGATACCCCCCTAAGAAAAAGGAATAATCTATTAGGGGGGTACCAAACTAAAAGAGGCGTATAGGGTCGCCTCTTTTAGTTTGGTACCCCCCTAAGAAAATTAATAATCTAGTAGGATTATTTAATTAAATTAATTTAGGGCAGGAATTAAAATAGAAAAGTGAGGAACACCTCTCTAATGTCATAGACAAAGGGAGTATTATGTATCATTTCTTGGGGATTTTTTTTTTTTTTTTTTTAATTGAATGATCTGTTATATGTCAAAATAATTAAATTTTTTTCGTTGACAGAAAAAATATTAGATTTCTCTAAAGCGAAATTAAAATAAGTTGAGTTTTAGAGGAATAGAAAGGTCTAAATTTCCGAAGTGTAATTTCTGTTTAATGGACATTAGATGAGAGGGAGTTTTTCCAATGGATGGAAGGTAAGGTACTTAAAATTTGAATTGTAATTTTTGTGAAAGTTTGTTTGAGGTATTTTATTTCTTAAAATTTGAACATATTAAAATGAATGAAAATAACCTAGTATCGCTCACTCATGTCTTCCCGTAAATATATCGTAACTGCCCAACTTTGACTAAATAACTATTAAGAAAAAGGAATGTTTAGTCTAATGTACATTCAGACAAAGGAATATCACACTTTTGTATATAAATTCCTTTGTCCCAATGTACATTAGACTAAATATCCGATTATCGTTGTAGTTATTTAGACAAAGTGAAGTCTTTTCTTTCCCACTTCGGGAAAAGAAAAGATGATCAGAAATGATGTTTTGTAAAAGTATGTAAAATCCACACATTACATATATTATTAATTACTGATCCATTTCATTGGAAATTTAAGATGACATGGGGCTTTAAATTTGTTGGGCATAGTACTAACTGTCCAACAAGGCAAGTCAGTACTATTTCCCACTCATTTACCCACCCAGGTCTTCTCAAATTTGCAAAGAAATAGGGGGGTACCAAACTAAAAGAGTGCCGCATTACAGATATACTAGGCTTACCCAAGTAATTTTTATTTCGATTCCTCGGGTAATTTAAAACTTTGTCATCACTTTCACTACTATGCGAAAACAAAAAATCATGATCGCTTTCATACATAAATATTTTAGTAAGTAAGAAGCAATGAATCGCAAAGGCATATGTTAAGAGAAAAGAGATATAATTGGGCGTGCAAAATCAAAACAACGAAGCGGAAGGTTACGTTTCTCTTCACTCAAACTACTAGTTCCTGCTGCCCAATGCTGACTGCTCTGACTGGTCCAAAAGCGATTTGTGATCCAAACAGAGCCTAGTTGGAACAACCGACTACCAATCAGAGTTTGAGTTTGGGCTTCGTTGGATCGCCCTGTTCCTTAAGCGCATGCATCAGACAGTTTCAAACTAGTTTGAAGTGTGGTTGGAACAAACCTTATGTGATACATTTTGCTCATGCAGGCCAGTTAAGGCAGACCTCGTGTGGCGCAGTACTACTCTGTCCTGCATCTCAATTCGTGCAGTCTTGTATATTTCTTCAAATCACTAAAACTGCCCTGCCCTGTGTCTTAATATGCACTCAGTCTAAGAGCCAGTTTAGGGAGTGGCTTAGGAAAGCGGGTGGCTCTTTACTTAAATATACTGTTTTGATTAAGGGATATAATCACTTAAATGTATAGATCATGGCAGGCAATTTTCAACCGTATAGTTTCCTCAGGTCCAATCAAGGAGTTTAATTTAGTAAGCCAGTATAAGCCAAATGAATGCTATCTTGAAGTTTGCCTAACTGAGCTATTGCAAAAAGGTCTTTTAACACGTCCTTCTTCTCAGTCATTATATTTTAGATTGATAATGTTTAAATAAAGCAAATTTGTGATTCAAAGGGTAAGTAACTACTGCAGTGTTGAGGGGTTCAGACATCATATGTGACAATTTTTTATAACAACACTTTTTTATTTAGTTTTTCTTCTTATAGATTTTAAATGGTGCTTTAATTACAGTGTGTTGTAATGCATCTTGTAAATTTTTTTGTCTTTAGATGGGGAATGCGACTGGTTATAGTAGCTGATCAAGAAACAAGAAGATCTGCTCTTTGTGGGATAACCATGGATCCAACGTGGGAGTTTTCAGTGCATGAATACTGCATACTTGAGAGGATAGGTAGAAGTAGGCAGCATGGAGAGATAACTCAGGGCGAGTATGGCTTGAAACAAGTCAATCCTGATAACAAGATGCTTTTCTATTACAGGTAAATTATATTAGGGGTATAAAACGAAGGAATTTATTCTTAGCTACTTTCTATTTTATTACAGTACTGCATCAATAATTCGGATCATCAATATATAAAATCCGGACAATCAATAATCTAAATTCATAAGAGTTAAGACAGTCTGTTCAGTACATGCAATACTGTACACTGTACGTATTTTTTTTCTTTAACACGTTCCCGGAACGTTTGCTGTTCGGGTCAATGGGGCGCACCACGTTCCTGGAATGTGCTCTCCCTACACTTCTTCCTTAATTCTAATACCTAGCCTCACGGTTCAGATTCTTTTAACCCGCTAGCCCTCTAGAGCTCATCTCTATGGTTCTACCCCACTTTTTCGCTCTCCCCTAGCTTTTTCCGTTCTTTAATTATTGATACTTATATATATATACCTCACAGGCACTTCCCTGAGCCAGAGCCACACAATTAGTCGCCGCCGTGAACGTGTTAACTAAAAATGTAACAATTACACTACAAATAATGGTTTTATTAATTCGCTCCACTTTTGTAACCAACAGAGTGAATTATGAACAGTTTAAACAAATTTTTCTTACAATGAAAACGTTTACTGACCCTTTTATTGGTTTATTCCGAAAATCTAGACAATTTGATTATCCTGAAGGGGTCTATTTCTACATAATCCAGATTGTATTTCTTATTTTGTGCTTGTGTCTGTTCATATAAAAAAAAATATTGTAAAATTTTCAGAAATTATTAATGACCCGACTCTTTTACTAGGGTTTAATTTGCAATTTAATGGTCAAACTATTCAGCTCTACAGTAGTCTTTACTATTAGTATTGATTCTAAGTGTTCAAAATTTGAAGGTAGAGCCAACGAGAGTTTAAGATTTCGAAATTTTGAACTCGAGATTTTGAGCTTCAGATTTTAAGCTCGAATTTTGAACTCGAGGTTTTCTAGAAGGCCAGATGTCAAAATTGACATGAGCTCTCATTGGCTCTCCCTTTCATTTTTTAAATTTGTTTTCCCATACTGTAAAAATCAATTAATTGTAAGAGTACTATTGATTGAGAGGTAATAAGCCAGTGAAATTTTGAAAAATAATTGTGAACATCTCTGCAGCTGCATTATCAGGTCATTCTCAAATATTTATTAATAGGCTATTTATGATTTATTGTTGTTTTTTGCAGAAAATGTCTTGTAAAGAGGGATCTTGTGACTGTCCAGAACTTCATTGTTCGAATTAAGAACATGAATGTCTCAGGGAAAATATTACACTTGAAAAGATTCTCTGTGCCAGTCAAATCTAAGGTGGAAATGGATGTTGACACAGTCATAGAATTTCTTAAGACTAAGCCAGCCCACACTGGAACTTACCAAGATGTGTCTAAACTCCCTCTTAGAACTGATCTCAAACGAGTCCTCAAGAAAGTCAAAAATTTTGTGACAGAGAACATACCTTATAGGTAATCCTAACATTTCTATGTAATTCATACATTTATATATTTTTATTATTGATCATTTAAATCAAATTTAAATAAATAAATAATTTTACTGGTTGAGACCGGCATAGCAAGTAGTTAAAACAAGGTCAAAACACTGACATCTGGTGAGTTTGAATCCCAGAGAGGTTGTGAGACATGTTACTCACTGATTATCACATTTAGTAAATGAGTAAAGTGACCGATCCCCCATTCTGTAATAACCTAATGATGTATTCATCGGAATGTAATATAAATAAAATTACATTTGTTTTCAGGGTAGTTTATCCAGATGCTCCTGTGATTCAGTGGAAGTACAAAGGTTCTTCCACAGAGAAAGTACTGAAAGTTGTTCGACTTGTCAGTGACGCTAAAGAAGAAGAAGACGAAGAAAAAGATGATGATGAAGATAGTGGAGGACTGCTCGATGAGAGTAACCGATGCATCGGAGTACCCTTAGTTAGACAAGCGTACCTGGCTGTGGAGCGAAGTCACATATCTGGCCTTACACAAGGAGATATAGCTAAATTGTTGGGATTGCCTCATCTTCAAGCTAGATCCATCTGTAGGCAGATGAAAAAAGAAAAAATTTGCGGCACCACTCTGAGAGATTCCGGAAGGCAGCGAGCCGGAGTATTTTATTGTTCTAAATTCGATACTCTCAAAGCCAGTATCCCCTCTGAAGTAGCCAAGGAAAAATCTAAACTTTTAGAACAAATTAGTGCAGAAATTCCTGCCATGACTGTACCTTACACTGTTAGAAAGAGGTTAAGAGATAATCCTGTACAATTGGATAATCCGCCACCAAAAGTTCTTAAATTGGAACGCAAATCTTCACTCTCTAACTCGACTGTTCAAACTACCAAGATTACTCTCAAAAAGAACTCGGTAGATGACACTATTAAAACAGAAATAAGCATTTTGAAGCCCGAAGTGAAGACGGGTAGAATTTCCGGTCTTTTGGACGGAAGAGATGACTCGACCAACCTATCTCTCAGACTTCTTAAAAGAGCAAATCTCATTCTTAAAGCCGTGAACAATCTTAAAATAATTCACGATACTCAGAAACTCCAGAGATTGATCAACGATGAGGAGGAACAAGAAGGGTCCAACTACACTGTCGATAGAAAATCGGTGTTAAGGATTCTGGAAAAGTTAGAACTGGAGGGGCACCTGCAGAGAATCAAAGTGACTTTGACTGGAGCTTTTAAAGAGAAAGTTATGGTATTTATCTGTCACCCATCGGTGACTCCTAATCATTCTGAGATACAGTCTGCCATCGAGCAGGCTAAGATGAAACTTCCTATTTTAACCAAAGATACTAACAAATGCAGACAAGGCCCACAAACAATGAATCACATCAGACAACTCAATTACGATCACAGGATAGGTAAGACCCAATACGGATTCAAGCCCAAGTTTATTCGTTTGAGGAACATGCACTTCTATCTTTATTATTTAATTTACAACTATACTGGGAATCCAAACCTGTCTGTCATTACTAAGAGGAACATACTTAGTAATAATAATCTTGATTTGAATCTTTTGAAAGAAATGGGTCCTGTTTTTCTTGACAAGCTGGACTGGAAGATGTTTATCCCTCCTCTCCCTGTTCACAAAGATTACGGTAAAGGTTGGTGTTTGGTTAGTGATCTTCTTCTTAGATTACCTCTCTTCATGTTCCTCAGCATGGTTAACACACCTTATAGAATACCTGGAATCATGGATTATTTGGAACACCCTCTTAGAAAATTTTATCTTGTCAAAGACCTTCCATCTGATATCAGCTATTACTTGACTATTATGAGAAAGTATATCTTTACTTTAACTGATATTCTACAACAACTGGCATATATCGGACTACTGCAGTTCGGTCCGCAGATGATGAAGGAAAAAGATCAGGTATTTATTTATCTCAACAAGAGAGCTTGTCTTATCGATACAACCTTATCTGAGGAGGGTTATAATCATATATCGTCCAGTCTAGATTACGAACGAAGACTCTATCAGTTTGACTCTACAGACGACCTTGAACGGTATTGGAGTGATTTGGTTAAATATGCTATGAACACTAAGTTAGGAAGCAAGGTTTGTGTTGTCGGTAAAGAAATAGTTGTCGAATCGGTAAGTACCAAAAAACAGATGTTAGAAGCCCTCCGAGCCAAATCATCTGAAGAAGCACTTGAGTCTGACGTAGGCTATATACCTGGTGATGGACTGGGTGCTGCTGGAATAGATTCGGATTTATTTGTTCATCTCAAGAGGAATTGGTACTGGTCATCTTCTATAATCAAACCCAATCCTGAAGAAAGTACCCCTAAATCTTCACTTCTATCTAAGAAAGCATTAGCTGCCAAGTCCACCAAACCAGACAAGGTTAAAAAGAAAATCCCAAATGACAAAACTGTTATGAAAAAGAAAGACGACGACAATAATTCGAACCAGGAGGGACCCTTAATAAAACATTTGCCAGGCCCAGATAAAACTATTGTAATTCAAAAGACCCTTATACCAAATTCCTCTTTCCACCGCAAGTGCCACAAAAAGGTTACTAGGTTGATGTTGCCTTTTAAAAAAAGTAAAGTTAAGAAGCCATACTACGACCAAAAGGATAAAGAAGCTCTTCAAAGGATGAAGAAGCTTAGAGTCGATTGGACGACAAAAGAAGACAACCTTCTACTTCTTTGTAAAGTGGCCGATGTCTTTATGTGTCCTTATGCTTTGAGAAAAAATATGAAAAATTATTCTCTTATCAGAGAGATCATGCACAAGAATTTGCCGGAGGATTCCCTTAATAAAACATCGAGGGCCTGTCAAAGGAGATTAATCTACATGATGAAGAATCCTCACACCGCTCATAGTGTCGCCATCTGTATCGAGGAACTCAGCCAAGACAAAGAACTTGTGACCAAGTACGGTCATACTGTTATGAACCGCATTATGAACAAACTCAAGACTGATCAGCAAAACAGTCCAGGCGAAGAGTTCAAAAGAATATATAACGAGCGATATTTGGAGCTGGTAACGATACTTATAAATCGGCTGAAATCCGTCCACTTTAACAAGTCTTTATTAGAAAAAGAATTTATCCCAGATACTTTAGAGGAGTTTTATGAGAGGTATAATGTCGCTATTCCTTGTCCAAAGAAACGTTTGGAAACCTGCAGCTATCGTGAAGTTGAAAATTCATCTGATGTTATGGCCTCAGTTGTAAAAACCATCATACACAGTTCTCTGGCATGTGTTGCAGATAAGACTTGTTATTCTTACCAGTTACTTCACATTTATCAGCAATATCCAGATAAACTGCTGAGATCTGCTATGACAGAGTATAGAAACTCCGGGGTCGTTTCCATTAAAAAATACAAGAGAGTCAACAGGACGAAGGCTGGCGAGCTCAAGTGTCTTCCTTTGTCAACAGCTCCTTTTAAGCTTTCCAACTCTTACATGAACAGACTTCAAACTAAATATCAGCATCGAATTTACTCCGATTCTTATTACTTCTTTTCTAATTTAATATCGGAAATGGAATGTAAGGGTTCAGATAGCGAGATGGAATTTAATGTGGGCAACGGAGGGGAGTGTGCTTTGTTCGTATCGTTATTCTCTATGGGCCTTTTACATACTAGTATAGATTTTCCCGAACATGTTATTATTCTCGATCCTAAACTCTCTGAGACAGAGGAAACTTTCTCGCGAATCCTCAAAAGATTTAACGATCTTATCTTTCATATTAAGAACAAAAACACGGATAGTGTATCTAATAAAGGTTACGAAACAGACTATGAAGATCCAGATGACCCAAAGTACGATTGCTCCAGCTACGAAGAATTCAATTATTCTAATAGAAACACTTTAGCCAGTGCAGCATCTCGATTGGCTCTCTACTCTTTGAGGGACACCGATCGCTCTGAACCTTCAGATGCGAATATTCAGCATGCTCATGACTACTTTGTTATTAATCCCTGTAAAATTTCTATTTCTCTCCGACCTGAGGATATCGATCGTCTTCAGACATTGTTCACAGATTTCCCTTCGAAAGAAGAAACACTCAACAGTTTAAAAAGACTCAGCACATTTCCTTCTGCGGATAAAAGGCCTAAAGAAGAGGCGGTTATTAAAGATTTAAGTGCCACAGGTTGCAAAGTTCTAGAATTTATCAAAGGAGGAAAGGAGCTCGGTGTTAAGACCAGTGAAGTTTTACAGTTATTCGGTGAGGAGGTAGTAAATGATGTCACTTATATGATTGATAAACAGTATATTATGAGAACTGGGTGTGTTTCGTTGAGGTTAATACATTACCAGTTTGTGAAACTTTGGGTCGTACTTTCTTATAGTTTGCCAAGATCTGTTAAAGATTCTCTGGCTACAGGATCGGACCGTGTTAGAGACATGAAGGAGATAAGCAGTCAATCCAATAAAACAGATTTAGAGTCACCTTTAAGTCCGATTCAAGGTTACGATTCATTTATAAGTGATTCTAAAAAGTCAACTGATCCCCTCCCTCAGCTAGAAGACCAGTTTCAAATAACAGAAGACGGTAAGAGAAAAACAGAACAAGTTGAACCACTGCCTTTTGATTCTAATGATCTGCCTCCTCAAAAGAGATTAAGAACTTTACCGAAACTTGTTAAATTTTCCAAAGTGATCGAGTCAAAGTGTCTGAAAGACATGGAAATAGTGGTTAAACCATGGATTCGAGTGGACGGATCGCTGAACAGAAGAGTATTGGACAGGATGTTGGGTTCTATATTGGGTCATATATCATTCGCTCCAGGCATCTCCATGGAAAAACTACAATCCAGATTCTCCCCAGCCATACAACCAGCTCAGACTCACGAACTGGTTCTTATACTCAATGACTTGGATTGTGTTAACATGCTCAAAACGCTTGAGAAACCCGAGTGCTCTCTCTTCTCCGTAAGAGCCGAAGCGAAGGTGACTTCTGCCACAGGTATGGAAGAAGCACATGAAATTTTTATCGAACCCAAACCTATGGCTATTGTCAAACTTGGATTGTTCATCGGGGACAAGACTTACTCTGGAATCTACATGGATCTTGAAAACTTTTCCTTTTCTTAATCTAGTGAAAGGTATGAGAGAGTCTATATTTTACATTGAACAAGAAATTTTATCTGAAAATATTTCAGACCTATGGTAAAATGCTTTAAATGCATTCAGATTTATCTACAAAAAGCAGAAATGAGGAAATCAAGTGTTGCTAAATTAAGATAACTTTATCATTGAGTTTAACTCAATTTGCCTACTTTTGTTAGTACTCAATTTACCATGAACTGTTAAAAAAAAAAACTATTTTTAGAAAGCTTTTATATATTAGATTCTTACTTTTCTCCATTTACTGGAAAAATTTAAATCTAACGGAAAGATTGGTAATATCTAGACAAATATATGACGTACAGTGCTACCATTTTACAGATTGATATTATTGAAAGTTTTCATTCAAACTTTGATTTAGTTGTATTATCTCATATGTATCTGTTACATATTCAGAAGTCTTACATTTTTCTTCATTTTTATAAAAATAGGTATTTATTTTAATTAGAAATGTTGTAGTTTTGGTCAGAAATGTTATTATACTTAGTTTTTTTTCTAATGATTGTAATGTTTTCATTTAAAAACCAATTAGATATTTTTTGTAATTAAACTAGCTGCCCAGGAGATAGCGTGCAAAAAAGAATCTGACTAACATCAAGCTAGAATTTTGTGTATAAGTTAATCTTTTAGTGCCTTTTAAGAATATGTGGTTGGTTAAGTTCATCTGCTGGATAAAGCTTGGCTATAGGCATTTGAAAAAAAAAAAAAAAAAAAAAAAAAAAAAAAAACAAGGGAGAAAGAACATGTCCCGCCACTTATGGTGGACAATGTGATTTTCATGATCCTGAGTACAAAATTAGTTAGTAGACCGAAAATCAAATTGATGTTAGTTTGTCCCTTGATAGGTGACCTCTTTGATTTAGAGTAATATTTGAATAATTATCCTATAAAGGGACTAACATCAACTTGTTTTCGGTCTACTTACTAATTTTGTACTCAGGATCATGAAAAGCACATTGTCAACCATAAGTGGTGGGACATGGCCGCTCTCCATCGTTGTTTTTTTCAAATGCCTATTGCTAAGCTATGTCCCGCAGATGAACTTAGCCGACCACATATTCTTAAAAGGCGCTAAAAGATTGACTTGTATACAAAATTCTAGCTTGATGTTAGTCAGACACTTTTTGCACGCTACCTCCTGGACTATAGTGTTTAGATTGGTTATGTTTGTTCGTTATTGCTGATATTGGACTTTGTCATTTCTTTTGTTTTATTTTTTGTGCATAACAGTTTACTGAGCTAGAATGTCAATTTATTTGCTTTCATGATTTGGAAAAAACTAGTTATTAATATGTTAAGAACAACTGAATGTTTTATTTATTATGTGACATATTGACTTGTTGAAATAGTTTCTTAGTTTATTTCATTAAAAACAAATAGCTACACAATTATTAGCATAAGTACAAATTAATAAAATATAATTTAATTTTTTTTTTAAAATTTGATTTTGGATATGTTTACTACTTAATATCTATGATCATTAATAGTATTTATTCATATTGTATTAATAATTAAGTTTAATTTATTGAAATCCATGCAAAGATCTTGAGCAGCAGAATTAATAGTAGTCTTGGATTGTTCAGTGCATGCCTCATCTTGATGTATCTGCAGTACAACTCTTATTCCACCTGCTTCCGAAAGCATCTTGCGGAACAATTTTGTTTTTTTCTGTTTTTTAGTTGATTTTGACTGTTAATTTTTGCTTCCGAGCTTACCGAAGGTAACGGAAGCTATGTGATCGTTCTGAAGAACGAAAAATGTATAGGTCTCCGATTTCAAAAATTCCAAGACAGAAATCCGTTTCAGACATCAGGGAACATTTTTGGTTCCGTGTCTGTCTGTCTGTCGTTCAATTTTTGCGAACCACTATACCTTAAAATCTACTTGTCTGATTTTAATTAAATTTAGTTAGTAGGTCAAAATTAGCCCATTGTTGGTCCCATATAAGTTTCAACCTTTTGCGCTCATTTGTTTCTCTTCCACATGCGCACAAACATACATTTATTTACACCTATAGCTTCAAAAGTACTTATCTGATTTGTATGAAACTTTTATAGTTTATCGAAAGTAGCCTGCAGATAACCCTAGATTAATTTTAACCGTCTGCGCTCTTTAAATTTTGCTTAATTGATACTTTAATTCAAGTAGAAAATCAAAACAATTTTGACACATTAAAAAAACGGGGGAAACAATAATGGCTTGTAAAAGCATGAAGTCAATAAAGTACGTGATAGAATGCGAGGAAGCTATGTGCCACACCAATTGGCAGTCTATTTTTAAAAAAATCACATTAACAAATATTTTTACAGACCTTTTAGTCTCTTTCAAAGTGCTGAAAACCTAAAGACATCTAAACTGATATTGAAAATTGAAGTGACACATTGACTTTTTAAAACTGTTCATTAGTTTATTTCATAACTAAGAAACGGATTTTCCTTTTTTGGTATTTTTACTATACAATAATAGTCCAGGAGATAGCGTGCAAAAAAGTGTCTGACTAACATCAAGCTAGAATTTTGTATACAAGTCAATCTTTTAGCGCCTTTTAAGAATATGTGGTCGGCTAAGTTCGTCTGCGGGACATAGCTTGGCAATAGGCGTTTGAAAAAAACAAACCCGTGGAGAGCGGCCATGTCACACCAATTATGGTGGACAATGCGACTCTCATGATTCTGAGTACAGAATTAGTTAGTAGACCAAAAATCAAGTCGATGTTATTTTCACACTTGACAGGTTAGTAATTCAAATATTACTATAAATCAACGTGGTCACCTGTCAAGGGACAAACTAACATCAACTTGATTTTCGGTCTACTAACTAATTCTGTACTTAGGATCATGAAAATCACATTGTCCACCATAATTGGTGAGACATGGCTGCTCTCCATCGGTTATGGTTGACAATGTGCTTTTCATGATCCTGAGTACAAAATTAGTAAGTAGACCGAAAAATCAAGTTGATGTTAGTTTGTCCCTTTATAGGATAGTTATTCAAATATTACTCCAAATCAAAGAGGTTACCTATCAAGGGACAAACTAACATCAATTTGATTTTCGGTCTACTAAGTAATTCTGTACTTAGGATCATGAAAATCACATTGTCCACCATAATTGGTGAGACATGGCCTCTCTCCACCGGTTTGTTTTTTTTCAAACGCCAATTGCCAAGCTATGTCCCGCAGACGAACTTAGCCGACCAGATATTTTACTAACTTTAGTCTTTACATTATGTTTCAAATTTTTTTGACAACTCACAAGATTTTTTAAATCAAAACTGGCTTTTACTGCAAGTGGAAGTCACCACTGCTGGAATGAAGTCAGCTGATGTAGCTGTACAAAGCTGAGTGTTACTCGAAGTTTTTCCTCCTTTTCTTGTCTTCATCAGAGGCTAGGGTTTGTAATTCCCAGGGACAAAGTCAGTTTTGTCAGCCAATTCCTTCTCAGAAAACTCCATCACAAAAAAATATAGATATGACACTTGACACAGAAAAAATTACTGATGGAGTAAGAAAAAACTGACGGTTAGATGTGAATAGAGACCATGATTTTGACTGACACTGAACTGCGACGGTTCTGAATTGGAATGGCAACGCGACTGATATGGGTATACAGACCTTTTAAAGTTTGGATATTAGATTCTAATAGTCAAAAGAAACAACAATCTCTCCCTTAGTTATGACCATTCAATGTAGTAATTTATTTAATTTAGTTTAACATACTAGGTCATACTAAGTAATTAAAATATTATAGTTTTATGATGTTAAATGCTTCCACATTAGATGCATTAATACTATACAGCATGTTTTTTTCCTGTGTTAATATAAATAAAAATATAGGTATTTTTAGTTTTATTTGTTTGTATTTTAAAAATTATTAATTTAAGCTGTGTATGGTTAAAGCGAAAAAAAAATAATTTGAATCCATGGTCAAGAGAAAATTGTACATAAATATCTGTGATAAATAAGTGTTGTAAATAACTATTAATAAATAAATTAATAAAAACATGTTAGTTCTCTATTTTTCCTATCAAAATTCTGGTGATGTCTATTTAAAAAAAAAAATAGTACAGACTTCTAGACAGCTTTGATCATTTTGATGCTTGGCAATAGTAAATCTTAGTATTTGCAAATAAAATTAATTATTTACTGAAGAATGTGAGATAATACATTCAATGGAAAGTTCACGGCTTAGAAAATCCTTAGATTAATAAATAAGATCGTTCAATTTTGAGATGAACTGTTCGATGCATCAGTATCAGGTGGTGGTGAAAAAAAAAAAAATAAACAGGTAAAGTGTGTGCTAGTGAGCACACAGCGAGGGTCCATAGGCAACACTGTATTGTTTAAGTAGTACCCTATTTATGGTGTTATTTAAAATGCTAAAAAGCTTACTTTGGACTAACCTAGGGGTCTGATATTCTCAAGACGCATAAACAAACTTCTGATAAAGTTTTTTTGCCACTGAACTGGACTACAAACATGTAAATACATCGAAAAGACCATTATTATAAAAAAAAAAGTATTTTGTCAATAACATTTTTACTTTTCCTCACTACTAATAGTAGGAAAAGTATTGTTTTCACCAAAAAAATTGTTTTCGAGATTTCAACGGAATTATCCGTTTTAGGTGTTTTTAAGACCTCCTGAGTGGTTTTCAGCATGACGTATGTATGTATGTGTGTTATCATCGTAGTGCCCAAGGTATTTAACCTAGAGAGTTGAAATTTGTCAGAAAAATCAGTCCTAACCTGTAGTTGTGCCCCCCGGAAAATCAACTTTTTCCGCCATCTTGAACCCAGTTTTCTGAGTCAGCAAAAATTTAAAAAAATCGTAATAAATTGAAAATGGTCCTGATCGAGTTGAAATTTGGCTCGAATGTACCTCTCTGTATGACAAACCAGCCCACTAAATTTCATTTTGATTTTGGCCGCCATTTTGGAGTTATAAATTTTTGAATTTTTAAAATTTGACGGTTAATAATACTGAAATTACATATAGGTTTTTGACTTATAGCATATCGTTGGAACCGGAAAAAATTAAGGAACAAATATAAAAAAAACCGATGAAATTCTATTAATTAGTTTAAAAGATATAAGTGAATATAATTATTTATTAGTGCGATAATTTTGATGACATCAAAGTTTGTTTACATCTGTCAAAATACCGCCAAACTTCAAATAATTAAATAAAATAAAGGTATTAAAAATAAGGTTGTTTTGAAGAATGATAGTAAATCAGTTTGTTCAGAACAGTCACCCATCCAAGTACTGACCACGTCCAATGCTGCTTCCTCCTGCTGCTTCGCAGCAGGAGAGGCCTCTGAAGTGAGGAAAAGTTCTGAGGTACCCTGTACCCGATTTTTTTTTTTTTTTTTTCGAAATTACCAAAAAATGGTATCTTTATTTTTGGTCGAAGATTGTTTAGGAATTTTTTCAGATTTTTTGCACTTCACATAAGCGGGATAGAGGGGAGGGGTGCACTTTACCCACCCACTTCAAACTCACCTAAGCTAGTCCTATCCAAGCTTATAACCAATAATTATATATTTTTGCAATCAGCTCGATGTACCCTTTCATATAATACCCCAACGGTGTCCAAAAAAATTTTTTTTTTACCCAAATTTTAAAATGTGTGGGCAGGTACAAGACACATATATGCCTAATTTCAAAGTGATCTGACAAAAGGTGTAGTGGTGAGAGCAGGAGACAGAAGGACAGACGGACACACACAGGGAAATATAAGGGTCCTTGGTTTTGCCTACGGACCCTAAAATAAAATAAAAACCATCAAGAGGTCAAGTTAGTTTAACGAACTGAAACCCTATTTTAAAAGGTGTTTTAAATAAGTAAAAAACAAAAATTGTGAAAAAGTTATATAATTTATAATTAAATATAATATAATACAATAATAAGTAATAATTGATTTTGTTTAATAATTATACTTTTAAATGTAAGCTAAATGTACAGCCATTTAATGGTAAGAAAATACACACTGAATAGAATCAACTTAATATTACAAGATCAGGTTTGTCAAAGCACAATGATATATGTTCCCAACATGTAAAACAACAGTCTCTTAAGGCCTCATAGAATTATCAAATAAAATTTGGAGGAATCGAGAATTTAATGTTCACATAGAATACAAAAAAGTACTTAGAAATTTAAGGTGTTAGAAATCATTAGTTAACTTTTCAATCAAAAATAAATTGGTCTATCACCAGTAAGCTAAGAGAGAACCATTTAACCAAATAAATTGACAAATTATAATATGTAGGCTAATTAAATGAATGGTAAAAAAAAACTAGTTCATTGGTGGCAGAACAGAACTAACTAGTTTGACCACATTCCAGGAGATAGAGGAGCACATTCCAGGACCGTGGTGCTGGTCAGTGGCCACAAGCTCTCCCAACTTTTCACATTTTCTAATCCCCAGGCCCTCGGCTCAGATTCTATTTAACCAGTTAGCACTGTAGAGCGCATCTGTACAGTTCTAAACATAATTACTGCTCTCTCCTAGCTATTTTTGATATAATTAAATAATGAAAATAATTGTTTGTTTTTTTAAGATTGACAATAAAAACAAAACAAGATTCACGATCTCCGAATATCATTCAATATAAATAGGTACCACAAAATCTCAGTCAAAGCAACAAACTACATCTTATAATCCTGATCTACCTGAATAAAGAAATAAAAAATACATTGAAAAAGTCACAAACATTATAAACCCATTCTTTATACCACTTTAGGCTTAAGATGTGTAGAGATGACAACATTCAAACAACATAACTCTAACTAGAATTTTTAGTTACTTCTTTAATGTGCAGTGTTATGTTTGTTTGTTTAAAAATAAATTAAATGTAATTGAATTAATTTGAAATTTATTTGAAAAATATTGAAATGTGCCAGATGACAGACTTAAATAAAGGGGCAATTAGACAACCTGTTTCATGCCGTCTGGTTTTGGTCCCCTTCCGAGTTTCCCTATCTCTTTTCTCCCCACCACTTTACAGAGCTTTGCATTTACACGGCCCCACCCAGTTCCATCTGGTCGCATTTTCTTTAAGGAGACAGGGAAGTCAGGTCTGACGAAGAGAATTACACTGTCGATTTGCAGAGTTAAGGGGCGATTAGATGACCGGTTCCCTGCCGTCTGGTCTTGGTCCCTAAGTCGGATGGAATATCCATCTGACCGCCCTGTCTGGTTTTAACCCAAAAAACAGGACCAGGAACTCAAATTACACGACCGGGTTTTAGGGCCGAGGGGGTGTGGCCCCGACTTAGGGAGACCAAATCGGCTCGTCTAATCCGCCCTTAAAGTAGTGGGGGCCTACAGTTCCCCCACTTTTCTACCCTACATTGGACAGAATATCCATCATATGACCCTATCTGGTTTCACCCCCAAAATATGACCAGGAATGTGAATTACACGACCAGGATTTTGGGCGCGGCCACGACTTAGGGAGACCAGATTAGCTCGTCTAATTTATAACTAAATGGACTTATAAATTAAATTGTACATGTAATTTTACAAATTACTGTTCAAAACAGATAGGCATGCATGCTCTTTATTATAATAAAAATATTCATCCGTGATAAAATAACATTGATAACAAAATAAATTTATTAATTATAACTCCCGACATCTAAAAACCCATATTACGGTGACTTTAAACATTTTAATAAATCAATTTTTTTTTGTTTAATTTCCTAAAACTTTTACTGTAACGCATCACCCATAAATTATATACATGTACTATATCAGAGATTATTCTTATTATATTATAAATATATTTTACATTTAATAATTATTTAAATTTATTCAATTAGCTAATTAACAAAATAAAATTAAGTTTGTTTTTTTACATACAATATTTATATTATTTCTTACATATTTCAGGTTTTTTTTTTTTTTTTCTTATTTTCTTCTTTTTTAAGTAATGACAACAAATTTCTAAAAGCATATAATTTTTCACATAAAGATAAATATTAACTAAGTATAATGTCATTTATGAATTTAATCGTAAAAGTAGGCATTCTTTTCTTAAATCGAATCTACTCACAAAGATGGGAGAAATAGTGATTTTCGTTTAAAGAATTGTCTCTTTGTCATAGATAAGTCAGTACTTCTTTAGATTGTTACTCCCCTATGATTTTTTATAAATACAAAAGACTGACTAAATAAGTATCAAGACAAAGGTATGTTTAGACCAATATACTTTGGGATAAAGGAATATCCCACTTCTATTTTTATTAGGGGAGTAACAGTCAAAAGAAGAACATTTCGTACACCTTCTTTAGATTGTTACTCTCTTCTATTTTTTTATAAGGGGAGTAACAATCTAAAGAAGTGCCGATTAGTCACTCCTTAGTGACAAGTTGATCACTCTGAAACACACTGAGTCTCTTCCATGAGGAAATGGATGGTGCTTTAGCGTCGCACCTGAAAGACCCTGCAAGGTCCTATGAGGGGCCGGCCGCCGTTACACCTTGGTGAGTAGTGAGTAGGAAGGCCGCCCATTCAAAAAATAAAAGAGAGCCAAAAACTAATAAAAATGTCTTAATTATTTCATTATTACACAATATATTAATTTTTTTTTAACAACAAAAAAACAAAGCATAAAAAAGACACCAAAACTTAGCAGGTTTCTTCATAGTAAATCTTAAAACATACATACACACATCAATATTTGATTGGAATACACCAGAAATTAAACAAATTAGTGGCTTACCATCATGTTTCTATAGTTTCAAGAACATAGCTTGATTTTTTGTTACAAAAAAGTTAAATTTTCAATTAATATAAGTATTTTAATTTCCAATAAATCTTAATTTTTTTTATATTCAGTACAAGTCTGGTCCAGTAAGAAACACAAGCTATAACAAAAAATAATTATTATTATAATGACACTCTTTAAGTTAGTAACAATAAAAAAAAATCAAGTGATTTTAACCTAATATTAGCTCATCATTAATATGAGCTCATATTGGGTCATATAGACCAAATATAAGAATCGTCTAAATTTGATTTATGCGGATATAGGTGATTCATATTATCCGAACTAGCCACATTAAATAAGAGACACGTTCTTACACATTAGCACTGACAGTTATCCAATAATAGATTAAGAGCACTTTGCGAACATAGTTTTTTAATAGCTAATTTTAAATTAATTTGAGAAATATTAAAATCTGCCAGATACCAGATTTAAATACAATATATTTAATATTGTTAGACAAGACAGATCTGCTCTTTTTAGTGGTTAGACAAGGGAACATTGGAGAAGTACATTCTTTAGATAATTAATGTTTCATTTAAGAATTTTACTGCTAAGAATAAAGTAGCTCAGTTTTAGTAAAACCCTTGCAAACCAATACAGTAGAACCTTTGTAATCCAACAATGAGGTACAGAAAATTCAATACAAAGCAGCGATTGTGCAGTAAACTTATCGGTAAATGTGCACCATTTGGCCCACCAATTTCTAATTGTCTGATTTACTTGCAATTGTTTTTTAAACTGTTCCTTTTTACATATTAAAAACGATTCTGGTTGTACCATCTTGATAAATACAGTAGTTGTTTTTTTTTTTTTTTTTTTTTTTTTAAATACGTAAAGTGTCACTTTCTTTAGGGACATGATGAAAGGTTAGGCCGAAAAGTGCAAATCTTAACCTAAACTAACCATAACCATCCCTTATTTTTCTTAGAAAGTGACACTTGAACATATTTTTTTTTTGGCCAAAGTGATAATTAAGCGAATTTTGTACTTTGATTTGGACCTCTACCTGTTCTATATGCAGCAGGGTTATTTTTCTTCAGAAAATGAGTGATGCAGAGCGGCCGTTAAAAATTCAAGACCAAAAAAATTAATTTTGTACTTCAATTCTGTATAAGATATTAAATTATGAGTACAACCATGATCCAAGTGTGTTTCAAAAATAATATCTTACACAAGTTCGCAAAGTTTCTTTTTCTACCTTAACTAGAGTTAAAGACGTGTTTTTGTTATTTCAATAAATTTTACAAGGTACGACCAGTTTTTGTGTCTCGTTTTTTAAAAACAAATGTAAGTTGTTACGTTTAATTTATTTTGAGAAAGAAGCTATTTCCCCTTATAAATAATTCAATAAACTAAGCCATATTAAAGTATCTTAAATACAGGCAGTAATGTAAAGTATGTTTTGAAAAGATTGTTAAATATATAAATTTGAGCAAAAATGTAGATGTAATCAGGTTGTTTTATACTCAAGAAATAAATATAAAGCCATTAAATCAAATTTGAACAGTTATAATTTTTACTGATTAAACAAATAAAGACAAAAGAAAATTTTTATTTTCATGATGGTTTGGATGACAAAATTTCCATGCTTATTATACATAATTAACACATAAATATCATACAAGTATTTAGTCTGACAAATTGAACATCTTGGTTTTCGAGTGAAATCTGCATCACGAAGGGTTTGTAGTCTAACGTTCTGCTTCAATAAGTAGAAGCATTTTAAGGGGTGTGCATCATGATGTTAATTTGAAGATTGGAAAAAGGGTCTGAAAGACGTTGAAGCGTATTCCCTAACAGGATTAGTATGTATATTCCAATACACAAACGGTAGATTAGAGTACGTAAATTTATTTTTAACAATAAATATTTAATTTTTACTCTGAAATTTTTACTTTTCTTTGTTCCTCGAATTATCCAATTTATTTTGTGTTCCGACCATGCTCCGGTCCCTTAGGTGACTGATATGAGGGCTTCTTTTGTATATTTCTAAGATAATTATTTGAGTATATGTTGTTACTTAGTGTTAACTCACGATGCACATCCCTAAAGATGTTTCCAGTAGTAAAAGTGAAATTTTGAGCTTCCAACCTCATGACACGGATTTTAATAGAAAACTAAGTTATTCAGTACGAGGCAACCTGCAAAAGCACATGCACTAAGATAGTCAGATGAATTGTCCGTTGCTTTCAATAAAAAAAAGATGAAAATGTATTTATTTCATCAAACATATTTAGATTCTAATCTAGTAAGTTTACGAGCAGCCATCATAATCACAAGTAACTATTAGAAAACTTCTAAGGTTCTATGATACTACTTAGTAGTTAGACTCTAGTAGGACTATTTAAAGTAAAAATATATCAGACATAATTGGATAAATAAATATTATGATGGGAATTTTTACAAAATAATAAATAAGTAGGTACTTATCACAAAGGCACACAATATTTCTTCTGCAAGCAAAGAAAATTCTGTCATATTTACATCTTGTTACGATAAGATTATAAACGCAATTATTTTAATATATAAAACTCATGTTCAATGAGATCCAATCAAAATTTTGGTGCTTGATAATTAAGCCACCTCCCGTTGAAAATCACCACCAGCTAACCACTTCTAACCACCTTTCCTTTCATAGGGAAGGTAGTTAGCTGGTGGTGATTTTCAACCGGAGGTCGCTCAATTAACAAGTACCAAAATTTCTTAAGGCAATCGTATGACTTCAAACAGCTTAGAGTAAATCAATTGACCTCGGCAAGCTCCTACATCCTGCTCAAATTATTTCTTTAAGAACAAATTAAAACCTTTTTAAGGTGGTGCCAAAAGGGACTATTTCTAAGCGATCCCTATATCTATAAACAACATTTAATTACAATTTACTAGTTTGTCAGGACCAACAATAGTCACTTCAAGCAGGTGATCCAACTCTTAAGCTGGCCTAATAAATTAGTTACACTGTAATTAATTTAAACATATCCTTCCAAGTGTTAAGAGCTTTTTATTTATTTAAAAAAAATAACAAACTTTCATAATTTTCCCCTAGTGGTAATAGAATTAGTAGGAATAATGAAGTTTGGTAACAAAAGTTATAAATAAAACAAAAACTTCTTTATTTATACAAGGTGGGGAAGAAAATTAGCAGTGTCTTCAGCAGTCTCTTACTTAACCACTACTGCTGAGCGTTTGAAACTCTAGTGGAGACAAATTAGTGTTGCATTTATACAATAAATTGTCAGTAGTGAGCTCTCAACACTTGAAGGAAAGCAAATTAGTCCTTAAATAGATCATTTATGTACAGAAATAAAATGTATAAACTATAATAGGGTGGTTTAGAGGTATTGATACTATCATGGATTGTTGTGTTGTGAAGGAGTTATGCTTGCAGTCGAGTCCTCAGGGCTGTGCTTCTGTTTCTTCCTTTTCTTCTCCTTCTTTCTTTTCTTCCTTTCCTTCTCGTCATCGTGTCTTTTCTGTTTTTTATGCTTCTTCTCGTGCGATTCGGTCGTTCCCTCTCCTGCCGAAGCGTCTCCCCCCGACCCCCCGGTTTCAGTCTTATGTTTGTGTTTCTTATGTCTGTTCTTCTGTTTCTTACTGAGGGCTTGGTTAGCATAACGGTACTGTTCTGGCAGAGGACCGGGGTGCAATCTGAAACCAGCCAGTTGTACGGAGGATAAGGGTCGAAGCTCTTTACCACATACCGGTGGTTTGTCGATGACCGATCTCAGAGAGCTGTTGTCTTGTTGACCAGGGGTATCTATGACCCCAGGAAGATTGGGAAGGAAAGAAGACAGTAGTTCTTTTACTTTCTTTCCACTGAATTTACTGTAGGTGTGCTCGAGGCCGTAATAAGCCATGAGGTTGACGGCTCCGGTAAGCTCGCACTCGCCCGGAGGTTCCTTCATGAGGTAGAAAGGACCGCTGTGTACTATAGAAGGGTTCTTACCTAGCGATATGGTTGTTTTGAGTGTTCCCGTGGAATCTTGTCTTGAAACCACCGGAGACCTGGCTCCCCTGGGCGAGCTCTTGGGAGAATACTGCTCCACCTTCCTGAACTGATCTCCCATCATCTCCCCTGCTCAGCTTAAACAGATCACTCCTCGGCTTGACAAGACAAGATAAGATTACCAGCACTGACTTTATATCACCAACTCTCTCCTAGGCTAAGCACGGCGTCTAATGTTTTACACTCCCTTCCCTCCGCATTTTACCACATACACACAACCGATAATCACTAATGAGATTAATAAAAACAATAAGACGAAGAAAAATAAGAGCAAAACCCGTCTTAATATAGAGAACACCTTGATAAATAGGCCAGAAGGATCCGCGACAGTTTCGCAGTTGTCGTAATACTGTTAATAACTCAGTTGCTGTTGTACCTTGAAAAACCCAGTTTCATTCACTTGAACTTATATGCGTGGCGTCCTCAACAATGTATTGCGGGTCGTACCCAATTTGCAATTGTCGACTCCGAGACGAGAAACTCCGTTCGTTATTTGCCAACTTAATAAGTATGGAACTAGATTTTTCCCGGGAAAACGGCCTATATCGTTAGATTTGTTTTTAAAGGGTCTACATTTTAGAATTTTTTAATAAAAATCATCGGAACCGTTTTTGGGGGATAGCCGATAGAGCCCCCAAATTTGGAGCTAAAATTATATTTCTCGATTTCACCTCGGGGTCAGATTTTTCTGAACATGTATGCCAAATTTCGTCAAAATCGGCCCCCTGTAGTTTAGGCTCCAGGAGTTTGCACAGACAGACGACAAACAGACACTTTAAAAACCACTTTTTTGGACATAGGGGACCTCAAAAGTTTTTTTGTTTTGCTTCCGAGCTTACCGGAAGTATGTCCGGAGGTAACGGAGGTAACGGAAGCTATGTATCGTTCTGAAGAACAAAAAATCCAAGACAGAAATCCGTTTCAGACATCAGGGAACATTTTTGGTCCCTTGTCTGTCTGTCGCTCAATTTTTGCGAACCACATACCTTAAAATCTACTTGTCTGATTTTAATGAAATTTAGTTAGTAGGTCAAAATTAGCCCATTGTTGGTCCCATATAAGTTTCAACCTTCTGCGCTTATTTGTTTATCTTCCACATGCTCATAAACATACATTTATTTACAGCTATATCTTTAAAAGTAATCATCTGATTTTTATAAAATTTCAATGAATTGTTGAAAGTAGCCCTTAGATATAGCACCCGCCTAATTTCAACCGTCTGCGCACTTTAAATCGTGCTAAATTAATATGTCTATATATTATAAAGCAGCATGGCTAACTGACTCACTGACAGACATTAATGTTTAGCCACTTCCAGAAGTTCCAGAAGAGTTAGAGACTTGCGGTTTGCGCCATTCGACGCGCAACGTTCATAGGTAAGGTAAGGTAAATTTAATTTTTTTCTAAAATATAAAATTGACATAATTTACAAATCTTTTTAGAGGTCACAGTTTGTAACATTGTGATTCAAACTAATTATACAAAGTTCACTTTTCCCCTTCCTTCCCCCTTAAAAAAATAAAAATGGCCGACTTCCTTTTTAAGCTGTTTTGGGGGCTTATTGCGGCTAAACGGCAAGTCGTATTGGAAAACGGATAGCACCAGCGGTAACTGGTTTTAAAAGATCTCCAACTTTGGTCCTATGACTTTTTGTCGTATCATCATCGGTTGTACCTTAGGTGGTGATAATTTTGGTATTTTTTTCCGTTTTTGTCTTTGAATGACCATAGTTTCTATAATAGTTGTTGACCGATTTTATTTCTGAATGAGGTGCTTGAATCTCACACAAATGCTCTTTAAATTGATTATATTTTATTTCATTAGTTTATCCTATTTGCTGAGAACATGAGAGTAAACTTTTTCCCATGTGCCGTGTCACGTGACCACTTTTTTGGGTTTTTAATATTGTGTCGTATATCATTTTAAAGGTCTTGATTCAGTGTTTACACTTCGAGGGAAAATAGAGGCTTGAAAGGGGAAGGAAAGGGAAAGAAATAAAAAAAGGGAAAAATGAGGGAAAATAGCGCATTTTATGAAATACGCATATTTAAAAGAGAGACCCCCCAAAAAAATTGTTACTTTAAAATTTTATTTAAACAAAAATACAAATAATATATACATAAAATGATGATAAAACAAAAATTATCTTCGTTAAAATTCATATTCCTAGAGAACTTAGAAAAATATAATATGATAAATTTTAAGATTATTGATTTTTATAGAGAATGGAGAATTGCTCCATTTTAATACCTATTTACATATATTTTCAGTGTATAAATAACACTCTCTACATCAAAGTGATAGCTCCAAGCCTGCTGGAGCTATCGCGAAAGAATTACTAATCTCATTCAAAATGGAGACCATTTGTGCGTAATTTTTATACCGATTCATGCTTTTTCCGGCTATCCTATTTTATAATAAAATTAAACATAATAATTTAATATTAAAAAAATTAAAGGTGTGAATTTTTGTAATTAAATAAAACAACGGAATAATCACAATGTTTCTGTTACCTGCAGTAAGCTCGAAGCAATGAGGAAATAAAAGTATAAGAATTTGTGTTATCTAAATTTATAAAATTCAAAATTACTCATTGGATTCAACATAATCAATTCAAGCTTAACTTAATTACAAATAATATCCATCTATCACTTGCATGATGAACAGGTGATCAGCTTATACAATAAAATTAGAAGAATTGGCTTTTGTTGTTGTAATTATTGTAGCATTCTTGGATTTTCAGTAATGACCGAAGTTTTTAAAGAAATACATAATTTTTTTAAAAACAAACTTAGGTACAACTTTAGTCAACTTTCCTGAAAATACAGAATGGACGGAAGTCGATGTTAACCTCTAGGAATGAGACGTTGACGTGGTGTAAAGCGGATGGGATATCCCTGCTCGTGTTGGGTCATCAGCAAAATTTTATATTTGACTTCATCTAGAGGAAGATTTGTGTCCAGGTAGTAGTTATTGATGACTGCAGCAGTTGCAGCTTTAATTAGAATGTAAGCAAACAATTTCCCTGAAATAATTAACTTTATTAAAATGGACAGACATGAAGAGTGAAATTTAACAAATGGAAGAGAAAGGGCAATTGAGTTTGCCTGTCTCCGCAAGCATCGCATTTAGAAACTGGCCAAGGTATTTTTAATATGTTGGAAAGGCAAACTAAAGAAAAATAATCACCACAGTTCCAATTATCACCACAGGAGACACCAATTATTGAGTTTCATCCTTTATATCTGCAATGCCTCATATTATTTAGAAATATTCTAGCTTTTATCAAATTATTAGCTGATACAGTGCGAACTACTAGTATTTAAACTGTAAAATTAATAATAGAAGTTATTTTAGCCAAAGTAAGAAATAATTAGAGCATTCATTAATAAATACAGTAGGGCCTCGTTAATCCGGACAAATTCAGGCACAGAGTAGCCCGGATTAGTGAGGTGTTTAAAAAATAAAGTAAAACACTTTTAAAAAAAAAATTATGTATAGGTACTGTATTTGAATATAAATACAGTACCTATATGTACGGATAAATTAAATATACAGCATGTACCACCATCTTTGTGAATGAACATACATTGTACTGTACATCGAAACCTATCGGTTTCCATAACAGATAGCTATTATATTGAACACAACATCTTTTAAATCTAAATTTTTCAGAGTATTATCCAAGTGTACAGGGTCAGGAGAATGTTCGTAAGAAGTGATTTGAGATATTCATTGTTTACGGGCTTGCATTCTCCAAGAAGAACTATCCGGATTAACGAGGGTTTTGGATTACCGCGTGCCCTGATTATCAGGTCCTACTGTATACCAGTGATTTATCCTGTGATTTCCATTTGGTTGTTGTGTTACATATTTGTGGTTGCATTGAGCAAGGAACTATTAAAGATTTCATCCATAACCTGGTGACACCCCCCCCCCCCTCCAGGGTTTTAAGTAACTACTAACACACTACCCTCACCTCCTTTTAATACAAAAAATAATACAACAAACTATAATAGGCCCTGGCCTAGTGGCCTTAGGGTTAGTGCACATTTCTTATAATAATAATAAGAACATAAAAAATGCAACAAATTATTTTAAACTGACATTGTAAACTATCTGACAGCTAAACAATGCTAATTTTTTCAGGTTGTTGCAACTTATACAGAGTGACCCAGTTTTAATGGGACAAAAAAGAAATCCTGATTCTATGGCCCAAGATAATCAGAAAAAATCGGTCCGAGACAACTCAGACAAACTTTCTCATATATATGAGTTTATAATTACTTAGCCCAGTGTTTCCATTTATTAGTTTTCAAATGTACATTTAAATATTATTGAACATTTCATCAAAATTTATCATAAAAATAACTTCTCCTGGTCGGGGAATCGAACCCGGGCTCTCTCCGTCCGCGTTTTAAGCTAATATCTCAGGAACTAGATTTTTCCCGGGAAAACGGCTTATATCGTTGGATTCGTATTCAAATGGACTACATTTTAGAATTTTTTAATCAAAATCGTCGGAACCGTTTTCGAGAAATAATTTTTTTTCATGTTTTTTCAGAGTTTTTGGGGGGTAGCGCCCCCAAATTTAGAGCTAAAACTCATTTCTCGATTTCGCCTCGGGGTATGATTTTTCTGAACATGTATGCCAAATTTCGTCAAAATCGGCCCAGTAGTTTGGGCTCCAGGGGTCTGCACAGACGACAGACAGACGACAGACGACAGACAGACGACAGACAGACATTTTTTAAAAACCACTTTTTTGGACTCAGGGGACCTCAAAACGTGTAAATCCATCAAAATCTCAAAATCGAATTTTCGCGCCATCACAATACTTTCTCTTTATATGAGAAAGTAAAAAGGTATATATTTTATATGCCTTATGCAATTCTCAATAGTCTTCGAGATATTTCAATATATCGATTTTTTCGATACATTGTTGTTTTCTCAAATAAAATGCGTAATAACTCAAAAACATAAAAGTTATTGAGTTGCGGTTTTTACCATTAGAAAAAGCATTAAATTTACATTAAAATGACTTACATTATAACCTACGTATTACATTGTTTACAGAGTACATGGTATAGCAATGCGCTACTGGGGGACCCACTACAATCTAACTTAGAATCCATCACTTAGCTAGTCCAAGATATCCACAAGCCGTTGTCATATCAATATTATCACTCTGATTTTTTCATAAATAGTTCTGTTAAATCTATTAAATTTCCACCTCTAACACCTGGTCTCAAACCATGATTAAATAAATTAATTAACATTAGTGTGACATCAAAATACATACCAGGGCAGTTTCTAGGTCCAGTGCTGAAAGGTATGAAAGCCATTTTAGGTCTGGACTTGACTGCTTCAGGAGTGAAGTGTTCTGGATAGAATTCATTCGGTTTATCATAATAATCTGGATGGTGGTGCTGGAATCCCAACAGCACATACATGTTCACATTTTTAGGAATTGTGAACTTAACTGAAACATTAACATGGTTTTTCTATAAGGATGTATTTGTCAGAAATTGTAAATCGTTTCAATTCTGCAAAGAGATTCAACTACATAAGCCAAGCAGAACCCCTTTTATACTTAATGCATAAGTATAAATGTTAAAACTTGATACGGTAACTGATCAAAAACAAGTACATTTTTAGTTCACATATTACCTACTAATTTTATTGACATGGGTAGGAGCTGCAATATATTTGACAGGGAGTAAATTATGTAGTGTTTTTTAAACAGTAACATGATTTTTACTGTTTACACCATGATGTGAAAAAACATGAAAATAATCATTCTCAGTGAATGTTTTAATGAGTTTTACTAAACATTAGTCCTCTACATTGATTCCTCCCACCTCTGCCAGACTAAAGTCTAAAATATATTAAAAATATTCAAACAGAAAATTTGCAAAAGTGTCATCCAGCTTCCTCTACATATTATGCCTCAGACATATGGGCTTTGATGGTAAAAGGGGAAGAAAGATTAAGAAGATGGGAAAAGAGAGTACTAAAAGAATATTTAGTGCTGTAATAAACATTAGTTGACAATGGAAAGAATGAGATCTGAGGCAGACTTAATGCAGAGATGTCACTTAGTTCAAAGGTTGTCATTATAAAAGTTGCTCTAGGAAGCAGCTGGATGGAAAGCCAGTCGATAGGAGAAGGCTCGGAAGACCAAGAAAGTGATAAAAAGACGATGGGCAAAACTTTTTTTTAGAAGGCTGGAGGTCTGAGGTGTGATCCAACAAGTACCTTAATAGAGACAAGTGGAAAAACATTAGACTTGGTGTACATTGTGTTTTTTAAAATTGTGTTTATTAAGCATTAGTCCTCTACATTGATTCCTCCTCCCTCCACTGCCTGTTGCTCTGCTACTCAAGCTGTATATCAATATCAGTCAAGTTCACAGCATACTTTTAGCTACAGTATGATGCCAGAAAATGCATGCGATTTCCTAAAAATAAAAGATGCTTTTTGACATGCTGTGAAAAAGCACCATACACAAAAGACCTTATCAAAATTATCCGTACCCTACAAGAGTTGTAGCACCATTGATTAAGTAAGTAATGATATTTTAATTTATAAGTATTTCGAAACCTTATGTATATATGAATACTCTTATAAGCAAAACATAAGCTTTTATATAAACTTCTTGTGGATTTTTATATGAACATGTTAAAGCAACAAATAAGCTCAAGCATCTCCATCTTGATTACTACATATAGTCCAGGAGATGGCGTACAAAAAAGTGTCTGACTAACATCAAGCAAGAATTTTGGGTATACTCTTATAGAAAAGGGCCCCCCTTTTTGTTTTTTATACAGAAGAGTTTATATCCCTTAGTCTAACTACCTATTAAGACAAAGGGATATTCAGTCCAATATGCTTTGGGACAAAGGAATATCACACTTTTACATAAAAAAAAGTAAGTTCGGTTGTCAGGAGGAATATTAGATTAAAAAGAAGTGGGGGTCCTTTTCTATATAAGTGCCGAATTTTGCGTACAAGTTAATCTTTTAGTGCCTATTAAGAATATGTGGTCGCCTAAGTTCTTCTCTAGGACATAGCTTGGTAATAGAAAAAACAAAATGGTGGAGAGTTGCCATGCCCCACCAATTTTGGTGGACAATGTGATTTTCATGATCCGCAGTACAAAATTAGTTAGTAGACCAAAAATCAAGTTGATGGTAGTTTGACCCTTGATAGTAGACCTCTTTGATTTAAAGTAATATTTGAATAACTAACCATTCATGGGACAAACTAACATCAACTTGATTTTCGGTCTACCAACTAATTTTGTTCTCTGGATCATGAAAATCACTTTGTCCACGATAATTGGCGGGACATGATCGCTCTCCGCCGGTTTGTTTTTTTCAATTGTCTATTGCCAAGTTATGTCCCGCAGAAGAACTTAGCCGACCGCACATTCTTAACAGGCACTAAAAGATAAACTTGTACACAAAATTCCAGCTTTGATGTTAGTCAGACACATTTTTACAAGCAATCTCCTGTAGTAATATTAATTGTAGCTCACATGACTGATCTGATGATGTCCAACTAAAGTGATTGAAACTGGTCAGATTAACATTTGGAACTTAATTTGTAGAAGGTTTATTCATTCGTAAATTTACGACATCAGTATCATGTTAAGAATAAGTAACTTAATAATAATACAATATTAAGATACCTGCATCAAAGTCATGTTTGAAAGTTTTGAGGACACCTGTAGGAGCTGTCCATCTAATTGCATCGTTAACTGCCATATCTAAGTAAGTCATAGAGTTCAAGTCCTGTCTAGTGAGAGGTCTGAAGTTATCTTGTCCGTATATTGCAGACACTTCCTCGTAAACCTTCTCTTGCATGTCTTTATGTAATGCTAAGAAGTAGAACAAAGCACCTGCAGTCACAGATGTTGTATCTGAACCCTAAACACACATAAGAAAATATATTTTAAAGAATAAAATTGTCATGGAGAGCTGACATTTATAAAAAATCAAATATTCAGGCCCGTTTTAGACGTTTACTGCGCCCTGGGCACTCCTTCACGATGCGCCCCCCCCCCCCCCCCCCAATTGAGCGTAATTATTAACATATTAAAAAGATAATTATTGAAATACCAATAAATTGACTAAATAACACTGTCCTGCAAAATTTAACGAACTTTCGGGCTCTAAGAAAATTTTATCTGAACGTTTTAGAGGTTACTGAATCCGAATCTGAAGTCAAAATGTCTCCTATTCGTACAGTTTTCTAGGAAAATGCGCCTAAAGTTGGAAAAATTATGTTTTTGGGGGGTTTTCACCAAATTTTTCGCCCAAAAAAATATATGTTGGGCGTTTGAATATCTTCAAACCATAAAGAACACGAGTCTAAAGTCAAAACTAGTTTCAAATATGTATTTTATATGAATAAATTTTAAATATATATCTTATGAATTGATTTACTAAAAATATTACTTATTTATAATATACTTATACAAATTATCTGTTTAATATAATAAAGCTATTAAATCTTTTATAGTAAATATTGCACTTATACAAAAAAAATTAAGCGTATTGGAGTATAAATTGGAGTAAAAAGATGATTTCTGAAATATTATAATAAATTGACTATAAATAATTAATATATAATACTTATTTATAAATTAAATAAATTATTATATTTTGGAGTACTTTTCTTGGTAACGAATATTGGGTTAATACTAATGATAATACAAAAATAATCCACCATTATACGATTGTCTTTTCTCTTGCTTTTGCTCTGGCAAAATGGTCGATTTAATCGGTATAGTTCATTTCTAGCGTTATGTCGCTTTGCGTGCTGTTGAGCTTGTCAGTACGCATTGTAGACCTATTCACTGATTTTATATTGCGTGCATTATTTAATGCACGCATTTTAATGCCCCCCTCCTAATCTTTTGAGTTGCGCCCCCAAACCTCTTGCGCCCCTGGGCACGTGCCCATCGTGCCCCTATAGTTAAATCGGCCCTGCAAATATTAACACCAGATTGAACTTTAGTCGACCTTTATATATATGTAGAATAGGCAGCTCTTATAGGAGCTGGCTCTCTCCAATTCCCAGGCCAGGTCCTCCCGCTTGGAGTTCAACCAGCATCGCTGTATGAATGGGTGGATTATGTGAAATGGTGACTTACTGCTTGTGAATGCCTATTATTAGGTTTATGCAGCTAATGGAGCAACACACTAACCCCGTGTCGTATTTACCCCTGTATATGGGGCTTTGTGCTAATGATTGAGTTTATGTTTTACTATGTATATGTATACAACATTGACATTAAATTACACTTTTGCTGCATATTTCGGCTTAACACAATTTCTTTGTATTTAAAAAATTAAACACTGATTTGTATTTTTGTGTAAAGATATATTTTATCATATTGTCACTTACTTCTTCTTTTAATTCTTTTATTGATTTTCTCCCTCTCGTAATTTAACAAATTTGATCACGCGTTTATAAATTATTAATTATTTTTTTACACGACACTGATACAGCAAAATGAACACCCAAGCATAACATATTTAACTTATTTAGTAAGCTCCAAAGATAACAAATAGTTTTATGTAAGTGCTTATATAACTGTAAACCTTCACCTATAAATTATTTTCATATTTTCTTTGTTGAATGAGGCATTATGATATAAAATTCTTTTATCTACGATTGATAAGAAATATAAACATTATATCTTTGTTTAGATGCGTAGAAAGTGATTATTTACGTACTTGCATTCATTGCGCATGCGCGTCTCATAGAACTGAACAATTCCTCTTCTTTACCACACAGTGTGCGGTAAAGAAGAGGAATTCTTCAGCTTTACGCACGATTAGCAAGTTTGTTTACATTTAACAAAACTAATTTGCAGTTCTTTTATTAAAATAACTGTTTATATCGAGTTTTTAGTGAAAAACAATAAGTGAATCAAGTGACTTTGACGAAAATGTGGAGAATAATACTCCTCCAGAAATAATTAATTCGGCAAAAAATACAACTCAAGAATTAATGCCATCTTTATCAAGATAGAGATACGAACTTACATACAGCAAGTTTATTTTTTTCTGTATTTATCATTTAAATCTAACAATCGTAGATAAAGTACGGTACGCAACTCGTGCGAAAACGGCATTTTGCATTGCTCGTGTGGTTTTACAACCCTCGCTGTCGCTCGGGTGCAAACTCCACACTCGCATGCAAAATGCTACTTTCCGCACTCGACGCGTAATGTACTATTATATTTCAAATTGGAAATAATAAGTAATCTATTCCCGATTGTTGAATTTCTTAAATGTCCTAAAACTGATTTTGTCTGTTGTAACATTATAAAAATTTAAAATTTAAAAAAATGAAATTTTAGACTTAGAAATGCGTAAAACTTGGGGAGAACCCCCACCCAAACTTGATGCTAAATCCACCCCTAGTGTCATCTATTAGGTATATAGTTGTATATTCCCTTTGGCAGGCCCCAAGGTCCCCCCTCCCACGGGATGTTGCTTCACAGAGTTAGTTAGTTACTTAATAATAGGACTAAATGCTTTTCACATGGTTAATTCTTGTTACTTTATAACTTTCGTAAAACAAAAGAACAGGTACCAAATTGTTCAGATACCTTCAAGATGAGTTTTAGTTGGCTTTTCACATGGTTGATTCTTGTTACTTTATAACTTCCGTAAAACAAAAGAAGAGGTACCAAATTGTTCAGATACCTTCAAGATGAGTTTTTAGTTGGCTTTGCTCATGGTTGATTCTTGTTACTTTATAACTTTCGTAAAACAAAAGAACAGGTACCAAATTGTTCAGATACCTTCAAGATAAGTTTTTAGTTGGCTTTGCTCATGGTTGATTCTTTTTACTTTATAACTTCCGTAAATCAAAAGAACAGGTACCAAATTGTTCAGATACCTTCAAGATGAGTTTTTAATTGGCTTTTCACATGGTTGATTCTTGTTACTTTATAACTTCCGTAAAACAAAAGAACAGGTACCAAATTGTTCAGATACCTTCAAGATGAGTTTTTAGTTGGCTTTGCTCATGGTTGATTCTTGTTACTTTATAACTTCCGTAAAACAAAAGAACAGGTACCAAATTGTTCAGATACCTTCAAGATGAGTATTTAGTTGGCTTTGCTCATGGTTGATTCTTGTTACTTTATAACTTCCGTAAAACAAAAGAACAGGTACCAAATTGTTCAGATACCTTCAAGATGAGTTTTTAGTTGGCTTTGCTCATGGTTGATTCTTGTTACTTTATAACTTCCGTAAAACAAAAGAACAGGTACCAAATTGTTCAGATACCTTCAAGATGAGTTTTTAGTTGGCTTTGCTCATGGTTGATTCTTGTTACTTTATAACTTCCGTAAAACAAAAGAACAGGTACCAAATTGTTCAGATACCTTCAAGATGAGTATTTAGTTGGCTTTGCTCATGGTTGATTCTTGTTATTTTATAACTTCCGTAAAACAAAAGAACAGGTACCAAATTGTTCAGATACCTTCAAGATGAGTTTTTAGTTGGCTTTGCTCATGGTTGATTCTTGTTACTTTATAACTTTCGTAAAACAAAAGAACAGGTACCAAATTGTTCAGATACCTTCAAGATGAGTTTATAGTTGGGATTGAGACGTCTGAAATTTCACTTCAATATAGTGGCGGTTTCAACAGTTAATATAACATTTAAAGTCCTATAAAGTTGGTAATCATACACTTAGTAGAGGCCCTGCGTTCTTATGACTTCTTAATACACGTCAAAGGGTTAATTTCATTTGGTTTTTTTAATTGTTTCCAAATTAAAACTTGTCAATAAGAGCTATAATAATATAAATTAATGTTAAAATCTGTTTTATCACTTTGTCTAATAATAATTTATATACAAATAGACTCACAGCTATAAGTAGATCGTTACTATTTATCTGTATATTTTCAACAGTCCGAGGAATATTCATTTCCTTCAAAGCATCATCGACCAGGTCAATGTAAACAATAGCGCCGTCTGCAACAGGTAAAAAGTACAAAAATAGACTTCCAATTAGTGTGGCACATAGCTTCCTCGCATCCTATTTAAAAACTTCCGCTTTTAAAAACTATTATTTTATAATTTATTTAATTGTTTCCTACCGACCTGTAACTGTTGTGTTTTACTGGTTTTTTTAATTTTATTTTAACAAGCATTAAAATTTATTAAAAAATTTAATTTTTGTATCTTACTTGCACGTGTATATCTGAAGAAAACTTCCTAAACCCTAACACCCACCCTAGCGGTAGCTCCTATTTTCAAGTAGTCGGAGCAGTAACAAAAAAGGGAGCGGAGTACAACTTTTAACTTCTAATTCTAATATATTCAAGAAAATACAATTTCTTGAATTCAAAGAAGATAATGCATACATACTTGAAGTGTCTTTTTGTTGTTCAACATCTTTCTTCCTTCTCTCGATCATCTGAAACAAAATTATCATTTGAGTTACAAAGATAGGTGACATAAAGGTGGTTTGAATGTCTTTTTTAGACACAGAGACATGGAGTACTAAGGTAGGTCCAATGGGCAAACCCCCGTTTGGTGAGAATTCTCTCCCTCATTCTTCTATAATCTGAGTAGGGTGACGGACCTGCTAGTAGGTGAGCAGGAGTTTCATCTTCTTCTCCACATAGCCGACAGATAGGACTTTAAACCAAGTCTATAGGAGCTGCAAGTGTCTGTCTGCTAAGACGAAAATGACGTGTTATAAATGCAGTCATAAGATGACAAGTGCCCCTGTTGAGGGCCAATATTATCTTGGTAACTTTATGAGAGGCTCCTGAAATAAACAACTTAAGCTATCTCATTCTGGGAGCAACTTCCCAGGTTGAAAATATCTTAACTAAGACTTCTTTAAAGAGGTTCTCACAACACAGCGAGATATACCTATCACATGTTCCAGGAAAGAAGGAATTACACTGGAATTCCTTCCCTTCTAAGGATTCATTCTTGTCCTGATTGATTCTTGATCCTGATTCATTCTTGTCCTCTTCTTGGATTCATTCTTCATCCTTGTCTTGGAACCCATACTGGGTTCCAAGACAAGGTAGACAGCATTCTGTCTTGCCAGATCATTAAGAAACTTTTGCAATCATCACTAGTTTAGAAGTGCATCTCCAAATAGTCAGAGACTTTAGAGCCGCCTGAGTGTCCGAGCAGATGTAAATCCAGTTTCCTGACTTGTTAAAGGCCTAGAGATTAAAATAATAATAATAAATTATATTCATAAGAAAATGCAAAATAAACTGACTGAATTGATAGATTCAAAGACGTTATTTCTAATTCGGCAAATCTCCTGGTAGGTTTTAGACATATGAAAGAAAAAGTCTTTATGGAAGAGAGGCATCAGAACTCGCCTCTCCAGTATGCATTCAATAATCCTAAAACAAATAAATAATATTATTAGATATGATAACAATAAAACAAAAATACTTTCTCATACACACATTTTTATTTTTGAGATCCCCTCTCTAAGCTTACCTTCAAACCAAGGATTATAAAAAATAAACAATTAAACATAGCTGTTTTAACAGCAAAGGACACGCAGGACTACTAGTCAAACTGTAACGAGAGCCAGATCTGATAATTGAAGCCAAGAGGGCCAGACAGAAGCTGGAGCATCTTGAGGTTGGACAAGGTTGAGATGGACAGACTAACTGCTACAGACTGGAACTAGAGACAGGCCTAAGAAGGAAAGAAGTTAGGCACAGGTGGACTGTGGAGAAGAATTGAGTAGTGTTATTGGTCAGATGTTAGATCCAAGCCCTACGTGGCATGGAGAGTTAAAGAGTAAGCAAATTTTAATAGCACCATTTGTTAAAAACATCCAAATTTTATGCTGGAGGTTAAACGAAGAAGGAGGTGGTAAACTCAATGCCCAGTCGAGACACTTTTCTTGACACTTTACTTGTCCTTTTTATCCAGGGAAATGTTTTATTTTTTGATCATCAAAAATCGGCTAGCAAAAATTTAAAGAGTACACACGGTTGAAATTAATCTATGGCTATCTGCACCCGCAGATACTTCCGACTAACCATCTAAATTTCATAAAAATCAGATGAATACTTTTGAAAATGTAGGTGTAAATAAATGTATGTTTGTGCAAATATGGAAGAAAAACAAACGAGCACAGAAGGTTGTAACGTATATGGATTCAACAATGAACGAATGACATACCATCCAAATTCAGTTAAAATTAGAGGAGTAGCTTTAAGATATTTTGGCTGGACAGACAAAGAACCAAAAATGTTCCCAGATGTCTGAAAGTGGATATCTGTCTTTGAATTTTTTAAATCGGAGACATAAAATATTTTTGTTCTTCAGAACGATCTTATAGCTTCCGATTCCTTTGGTAAGCTCGGATGCAAAATAGATTAAGAAAAAGAGTTCACTACTCACTTAGTAGCACTTTCAGCTATATCATGCTTGTTCTCCACTTGTTCATTAATCTCTACACCAAAATGAGTTTCTGAAACATTTAACAAAATGTTGAACAAATTTATTAGACTTTTAAGTAATATCCAACATCTCAAACTTATAGTCAAGATAATAGTGTTCAAGTAGAGGTGGATCGAAAATAACGTAACTGTTAAAAATTACCTGTTATTGTAAGGCAACCGTTCCTCAGATAACCTAATATTGAAAAATATCTGTTATCGAGTAACTCTAGTCTAATTCATAAATATTCCGACTGGCGGTTGCGGTTCGTACTGTCTCAGAGTAAGGAAGTGACCCCTTCCTGAGACTTTCCTGAGAGCTGTAACTACAAGGGTACTGAAGTAGCTACAGCTCTAGTATAGTTCATAAATATTCCGCCTAGCGGCGGCACTGTCCTCTGCTCTTTCCTACGATGCGTTATATTATAATTATAACTCTAACGGAACGGGAATAGTATCAATAACTCCTGAGGTATTAGGTTTTAATGAAGCGTTATATTATAATTATAACTATAACTCTTCATTACGTTACGTTATCAATTCAGTTCTGTTCTTTATTTCCGTTAGGCCCTATTCACACGGTGAAACGCAAATCGCGTTTCGAGCTGTCTCGCGACCAGGAGACTGGGAGACTGCGAGACTCAAGTCTCCCTTAATCTTCACACTACTACGACTCGAGTTGCGCAATCAAACTACGTTTAGGAAGTAAAGTCAGTTTTCCCCGACAATAGGTTGTGCAAACACGCAGTTTTTTCATATTTGTGTATCTACGTCCCTAAACAATGTCTATGTCAAGTGATTCTAGTAGCGATGAGGACATCATTATCCAGTTTTATTATTACAACCGGTAATAATAATTAATTAATAATAATAAATATTTTATAATAAAACATAATATAATATACTATAATAATATAATATAATGTATAATATAATATTTAATATATTACATAATATATATTATAATAATATAATATATAATACATTACATAATATAATATATAATACATTACATAATATAATATATATTTTATTATAAATATTATACATTAATTAATAATTATAAATAATTTTATTATAAATCTTTAATAATAAAATATAATATTATATTATATAATAAAATATAATATAATATATATTTTATTATACATATAATATGGTCATTAATAATTATAAATCATCTTCTCGCAGGTAGTTAAAAAGGAATGTTTTGTACGAAACTGAGAGACTGGGAGACTAGGAGACCAGCATGCAGAGTCGCATGGTTTCATAGTTGCACGGTCTCTCAGTCGCCGGTACTGCAGTATCCCCGTCTGAACACCACCACCTAATTACACGTGCTGAGTCTCTTGGTCGCAGAGTCTCCTAGTTTCGAGGAGATTTGAGTTTCACCGTGTGAATAGGGCCTTACCGTTCTCGGATTCCGTTTCCGTTCTCTGTATTGTTAAGTTGTGTTATTTCCATTTAAATATCGTTATTATAAAACAAAAACGGCAAAGATTTGCAAGATGTCGGTAGGGTAGGGGTAGAGGAGCTAGATTGGAACCCTACTTGGAGCCCGCATCCCTTCCTCTGCCTAAATTGTAGTTTGGCTACTAGTGTGAGTGTCTCTGCCGTGGGCCCTGCGGCGAACTGAAGGCAATATTTCAGCTTAGAACCCAGATCCAGGTTTACACTCCGGCCCCGCCCCCGCTTTTCATACATACGTTTTATCTACGGTTCTACTAGATCGATTTTCCTCAAACAACTTTTATTATAATTATATTATACGACTCTTTAGAACTTCATCGCTGCAACTATTTCAGAATCATACTTATTTCACGCTATTATCGGCCTCAGAAAGAGTGCCTTATACCCTCATTATTCTATGAGCTTGCTTACACCCTCATTATTCTATGAGCTTGCTTAGACCCTTATTATTCTATGAGCTTGCTTACACCCTTATTATTCTATGAGCTTGCTTAAGATCTCCCCACCAAAAGGAATCTTATGGTTTCACTTACTTGCCATAATGTCAAAGAAGTATCGAGCAATGTATGGCTGGATATCTACCAATTTCCTATCCTGTGATATCTTCTTGACGATCGTGTTTAAATATATCTCAGTATGATGATTCACCGCCTCCATGTAAGATTCTAACTGCTTTGTACTGAATGTCTGGTTCAGCCTTTTTCTTAGCATACGCCATTTGTATCCTGCAAAAGAACTTTTTTATATTATATTGCCATTATTTCTTTATTTCATAACATAACTAATAACACTATAAAAAATGTATCTTAAATCTTTATTTAAAGCTGTGGATCCTTCAGGGTATTTAGAATAAAAACTAAACCAGTTTTCTTTTAGTTCTAAGGCCTAAAATCATTAATTTGATGCCAACTACAATAAAAACTTAGTATAAGTGAATTGTACCGGTGCTGTTACACAGACCGAAGTACAAACATTTTTGTTTTTTTTAGCCTTGAGTTCTTAACGGCCGCTCTGCACCGCTTGGTGGTGCTCCGCTAATTTTCTGAATAAAAACAACCCTGCTACCGACATACTCATGCCATTATATTGTGTTATTCTGACAGCACGGGAAAATAAAAAAAAAACGGGAGGGGAGCCAATGAGAGCTCGAGAATTTGGCGGGTAGTAGGTCGGGCCAACTAGGCAAACAAAAAATCACTGCAAACAAAAGTTAATACTTAGAGTTTTTACTGTAGTTGACATAAAATAATTGCATAATTTTAGGCTTGAGAATTACCGGCTAGGCCGAAACGTTGTCGAACTAATAAAAGCTGGTTCTAAATACTCTGAAGGATCCACAGCTCTAAATGAAGTTTAATCAGGGGCACCTTAAATTTACATATTTATCTCAAATCGTTATTCACGGTTTAGATTAATTTGTAGAAAAAATTTGACCTGGTAAAATAAAAGGATGTGGTTTCAATTTCTTCTAACTTTATCATTCCTAAATTATAAGGAATGATAACTGAAAGTTCCACGAAAATCACGTATCTCTTATCTCACACACTGTTTATCTATCATTCGGAATATCACTTATAATAGGTAGTACATTACGCGTCTAGTGCGGAAAGTAGCATTTTGCATGCGAGTGTGGAGTTTGCACCCGAGCGATAGCGAGGGTAGTAAAACCACACGAGCAAAACAAAATGCAGTTTTCGCAAGAGTTGTGTACCGCACTTTATCTACGATTGTGGATTTTAATAATAAATACAGAAAAAAAAAATTAATTAACTTCCTGTTTGTAAGTTCGTATTTCTCTTTTGATAAAGATGACATTAATTATTAATTCATTAGTTGTATTTTGTGCTGTATTAATAAAAGTAGGCTTGATTTCATCGAAAAATATTGAGTAGAACCAAAGTTATTAACAATTATTTCATAAAGAAAAACGTGTAAACAAAAATCTCAAAAAATTAGGTTGACTAACTATATATTGGCAAAACCCAATGATTCGATTATCAAAATGTTCGGGTACTTCTAGACCACCTAGATACTCGCGGTTTTTTGCGTTTGGTCGGAATTTGGCCCGAACCGACTAGAAAAATCCGAAAAGTTAAACATTTTTAATTTGACCCCCCTCAAAAAATTAATGATGGTGGACGAAACTTTATAGTTTTTTGGAGGCTTATTGCGGCAAACGGTAAGTAGTATCGAAAAGTAGAATGCACCAGCGGTAGCGGTAACTGATTTTAAAAGAACTACAGTTTTGTTCCTGACCTTTTTTTACTTGTTTAAACTGGACATAATTACCCTGAATTTAGTGAAGTTTGTTTGGTCCCGCAATGCACGAATGTATTGCAGTATAGCTGGAATGATACGTCATTGTTTTTTATATACTGATGCCCCGTATTTACCACACTCACCTAATTTATGAAAGGTGTAATCTGGTATAATTAATTGATGCTGGTTTTTCAAAGGTGATATTTCATATAAAATTTGGTGCATACTCAAACCTTATTGAAGGATCATAATTGTTTGTTGTTATTATATGATATATCAATCAATTAAAATTTATTACTAAAAATTAAAATGACTTCTCACACCAAAAACTAAAAATTAGGAACAAAAACATGAGGTTGCGAGTCAACATGCTGAACTTGAGTCAACATGAGCAACTTTCTCTTAAATAATTTATTTTCTTAAAATTATTATTTTGATGTAATCGATTAGTGTAATTTTCTTTAATTAAATATAGAAAAATAGGATTTCAAAAGTAGGTTTATAGAAAAAATTGTTACCCGGTGCAACGAAGACTCCATCAGTGGCACAGTTGAAAAAGTCATAAATGAAATTCTTTGCAACTACATCTTGATTAAATAAAACTTCCTGCAACATTTGGAGAAAATAAATAGTGTTTAGTGGGGGTGTGTTATAATAAATTATTTATAATGAAATAATGAATTCCTATGGTAACAGGAAAGCAGTGTATACTTCAGCGTAGATAGGTTTAATTTTCTGTCTAGTGGTACTTCCTCCCCCGTAGGTTTAAAAAATGTACATCCCCTAGGGATGTAAAAAAATTTTACATTCTACGGCTAGTTATCAAAAGTGCCGTTTTTAGCACTGCAATCAACTAGACATGCATCTTAGTACGATGAAAATCCACTAGTATTATCTTTATTTATAGTGGAACCTCTTTCAGGTTTCTTTTTTAACTTGTTTTTTGTTTACTATCAAAATAATTTAGCTAGTATGTTACGCTCTGTTTTTATTTTAAAAAACTGTCTGCTACCTCGGAAAAAATAGCAGATGCTACACGACTGTGAAGTGTTTTTTGTTTACCTAGGCAATATTTACTGTCTCGCTTCGCTCGACATTAAATATGATTGCCGCGGTAAAGAAAATCACTTCACAGTCTAGTAACATAATATACTATTAAACCATAATTAAAATAAATAAATAAATAATGCATATATAAAATAAGAAGAGAACAAAACCTTTATAACGTCATGGTCAGGCATAAATATCCACTGCTGATGACCTAGAGAGCCATGAAAACCATCCTTATAGTAGTCACAATTTTTAACCACAAATCTCCACAGTGCTGCCAACAAATTAAAAATAAAAATATAAGCAATTAATGGATATAGAAATCTCTGTTAGGTGCAAGCTCAGAGCAGCATTTGCCCATAAATATGTTTCAATTTTTAAACATAATTCACTTTTTAATTATAAGCTTTTCATTGGTATAAAAACAATTTATATTTTATTACTAATAATAATGTTTTATGATTTTACAGTAATAAAATAATTGCTTATTGAAACCAATGTCAAATGAAAATAAACAGTTGCAAAAAGCGTAATTCTTAAAGCTTATCATATTATTTTAATACAATTCAATATTAAATGGTATTAAATTTGAAAATAAGGATTACAAAATTATAAAAAAATAAAAGCATAATGCAATCATATTTTTCAGTCGAAATAATTAAATTATAAAAAAGTAATAATAATAAATTTTAAGTTGTTACATGCTCCACTGGTACAATGGGAAATAAATTCCAGGATATGTCCAAATACAGGTAGATTTCCTTCGAGGCGAGCTAGTTCTGGCATCAGTTTCCTTGTTCTCATAGCATTGTATTTGACTACAAATCCATAAATAGTCACTCCAATTGTCACAGTCACTGCTACTGTGTTCAGAATCGGCAGTAACCACAACATTCTGACCACTCAAAGCTTTCTGAAACAAACAAATTACTGATTCAGTGATTACAAAATAAAGCTTCATTTTGTAAGCAGTTTAAAGATTCAAACAACTCAATCTATAACCAGAAAATCGGTATAACCATGTGGTTAAACACCCTTGCCTGAAACCACACGCTCCAAACACTAAGAACAGACGCCTACTGGAGACTGCAGACCTACTGAATCTGCAGACTGTTGGCAAACTGTTTTCGTTCTGTCTGACTGTTCACAATATGTGTTGCTACAGCCTTGCATGGTCAATGCCTCAATGATATGTCGTACAGTACTTATTGTTTAGAGATTAGATAATGTTAATCAGCAAAAAATTATTTTATTATAAATAAATGCTATTTTTAATAGAATTAAAAATAGTAAATACTGTACCGGCCCGATTGCCGGCTGGGCCCAGAAGTTTAACAATGGAATTAAATTTAAATCAAATTATAATTATTAACAACTACGGGAAACAGACAGAGAAAAATACACTCCAGCGCTGGGATTAATTTAAATTTGATTAATTTAAGATTGATTTAAATTAAAATGTAATCTTTCCGTAGTATGAATACTACCAAAATTGTAAAATATGAAATGGAATTAAATGCATTGAATTGATTTTGGATGGCTAAAATAAATCGGCCAAATTGCCGGCTCCTCCTGGATTTTTGCCAATGGAATTAAATGCATTGAATTGAATTAGCAATATAAAAAGAAAATTCAATAGCCGGTTGGTCCGGGATATTTGCCGGTCTGAGCCAACTTGGATTTTTGCCTATGGAATTAAATGAATTGAATTAGGGTGTGCACATTAGACTGGCCTGAACGGGGAACAGATAGGATAAGGAATTAAATTGGAAGTCCATTAGAAAATTTTCGTTTTGAACTAGGTATATGTGTAGAACACCATACGTGGGGTTACTTGTTTATGGCATTGCCCTGGCTGGTCGACTCGAGCCGGACTAGCGTTCGTCAATATTAAATGGGAAACACACAGAGGCAAAATAAATAAATCGGCCAGCCATATTCGGACAAAACTTTTTCATGTTACATTGTAATACTTTTAATTTAAATGCAAAATCTCTTTCACATACATTTTATTTTTTTAAATTTCCTATTTAATTACCTTACAAATGGTTTATTCTGTTTTTAAATAGGTATTTAGTATCTTCTTAGAAGAAATTCTTAGTAAAGAGAATTCTTAGTAAAAAAAAAATCTCTTTTAGATATAAATTATAATACTCGTAGTTTTCCGAATCCACGTTTTTTACTTGTGACATTGGTTTGTATGGGAACAAATTTAGAACCCAGTACATGGGGTCTGATAGCCTATAGTTTCTCGTCTAGGTAATTTTTATATACTGCACCAATTAATTACCCCAGATCAAACCTTTTATAAATTAGGTGAGTGTGGTCAATACGAAGCATCGGTATTTAAAAAACAATAACGTGTCATTCCGGCTACACTGCAATACATTCATGTATTGCGGGACCGAACAAACCTCAATAATTTCAGGGAAATGATAACCAGTTTCAACAGGTAACTGCCGATCCAGGTTAATTGTTTACTAGCCTTCAGCCTTCACACCTCGCAGAGCGTGGGGCTTATGCTAGGTATTAGTGGCTATGTTTCCTATTATCATGTTGGCCTAGAAATTAAATGAAATGCCTAAATAGTTTTATTGCCAACGCCTTCTAGGAATAGTATCAGGACTATAATATTATACATAATATTATACTATTCATGGCGTATTTTTGGCCTGAGCCGGGCCCCTGGGCATTTCCCCCTCTTGCCCCCCCCCCCCCCCCTTTTACGAAATATTACGTAAAATTAGTTAAATTCATCCTCATCAATTCTGTGAGATGACGATTGATCAACTGAGAACGATACTTTGACTTCAGTGTGGAGTACGAAGATTCATAGCAATATGTTGTATACCAAGAATTGAAATTAGACTGTAAGTAGCTTTCGTAGCTCGAATTGCTCAAATTCAACTGTAGTTTGTGCTGCATTTGCAATGCCTGATCCTCTTACACAAAATAACTCAATTTTTTAAGCTAATTTTTTGACAAGTATAATTTCAGAAATTGGAAATTTATCTTCAATAATACCACAAATATATTGAAATTGGTTTACAAAATATGCAAATGAAGATTTCAAACTTTTAAAATTTTCAAAACTAAAAAGGATATACATAAATTTTGAATGGGAGCCGTACTTAACTCAACGAAGAGTCGCATTTGCCTACCCCTGTTAATATATTAATAAATATAACAATGCTAAAAAATGATATAATATATGAGAAAATAAACATAGTCAAAACCAATTAGACTAAGAAGTCATTGAACAATCATCAAACATTGGTGCATTAATTTAATTACCACTCTCTTCTCTCAATATTGCACCATAGTTAGTATTTAATAACTCTTATTATAGGACAAATTAATAAAACACTCGTTTTAAAGAGCATTAGTGTGAGATTTAAGCACCCCAATCAGAAATTAAATCGGTCAACAATTGTGGACGCCTTAAGAGCTCAAAGTAAAAAATTTAAAATAAAATCAAATTTAGCTCTATTTAAGGTAAAACCTATGGAGCTACTACAAAAAGTCATAGGACCAAAATTGTAGATCTTTAAAAATCATTTACTACTGGTGCATTCTGCTTTTCGATACAACTTACCGTTTAGCCGCAATAAGCCTCGAAATAACTTTAAACTTGCGTCTGCCAAATTTAATTATTTGAGGGGGGTAGACACCTAGTATCTAGGTGGTCAAGGTCGAGAAGTACCCAAACATTTTAATTAGCGAGTCTTTGGGATTTGGTTATGGTTGGTCAACCTAATTTTTTTAGGTTGTTTTTTTATAAATTTTTAAAAATAAAATTGTTAATAACTTTGGTTCTACTCAATATTTTTTGATGTAACCAAACATGTTTGCTCTCACCTCTGAAAAAAATTGGTTTTGCGTGAAGTGTCACGTAAAAAGGGTTTCGGTTTAGTATTAAGAACATGAAATTAGTTAGTATAAGGGGGGGGGGGGGGGGGGCAAAATGGTGTTGTTTTTGGACAAAATGGCATGACAAATTAAACACTTTCCACAAGGGTTGTATATTTTTGTAATCTACTCTTTAATACCTTTCATTTGATGCCCCAATCAATTTTTTTTCGTTTCTTACTTTCTCATATAATGAGAAAGTATTGCGATGGTGCGAAAATTCGATTTTGAGATTTTGATGGATTTACACGTTTTGAGGTCATCCAAAAATTCTGAAGAAACGTGACAATAATTATTTATCGAAACGTTTCTACGATTATTTATTAAAAACATTTAAAATACGACTCTAACGATATAAGCCGTTTTCCCGGGAAAAATCTAGTTCCTGAAAATAGCTTATACGTGGACAGGGAGAGGCCGGGTTCGATTTCCTGCCGAGGAGAAGTTTTTTTTATGATAAATTTCGATGAAGTATAAAATAATAATTATATGTACCTACGAAAACTAATAAATGGAAAACAATGGGCTAAGCAATTATGAACTCGTATATGAGAAAGTTTGTCTGAGTTGTCTCGGACCGTTTTACACACATTATTATAATGTGATCCTCGTATTTAACGGAGGAACGAGTCCTTGAAGAACTTGTTTCCTAAAACTGGTTCCTTCAAGTTTGTTTTGGGATTTAGGAATTAATAGATTTCGCCACATACATTAGATTAGATAGTTCATAGCTAACCTTTATTGGAGGACAACACTATTTCTGAAAGTTAACATGATGCAGTAAAAATAGGTCAAAAAACAGCCGAACCTCGAAAAGACCAGGAAGAAATTTGTACTAGCAAGAAACTTGGTTGAGATGTGTTAAGCTGGAAAAACTGTATTGGGTGTCGAAATGATTATAATTATTTATAATTGATAAGAAGTTGTTGTTGTGCGCGCGCATTGAAACGAGTGGCGAGTAAGCAGCCAGTATTGTTCAAACATGGCGAGCAGCCTAGCGAGTCAGTGCCGGTAGGGGGGGGGGGGGGGGGGTTGGCCACCCGGCCTAGTAAATGTCTTGATTACACGTAATAAGACTACACGAGGGTGGGCGAACGAACACGAGAGTGTGGAGGATGAGCTCGCCTTGCCTCGGGTAGTCTCGCCTCACCTCGCCACGTCTCCCCTCGGAGTCAACATTTCAGAGTTGAGTCAAAGGGATCTCGGTGGGGGTGTCTCGTCTTCATTCAACCCCTCGGTGAAACGGCGAGAATGTGGAGGGTACTTGTACTCGTATATACTCGGCGAGAGGTCTCGAGAGTGTGGAGCCGGCTGCGAGTACAGTGGCGAGACATCAAAATGCCTCTAGGCCAAGAGAGTGCGGTGTTGGCGAGTGAGTGTTTATACGTATTTTTTCGACTTCTGCGGCGAGTCAGTTCCCTTTCTATCATAAGCAGGCATAATTCATCATAATTTCTATCATAATTTTGTGTACCGAAACACGGATTGTAAAATATACTAAGCTGCTGATACCACGCCTCATGGAAGAATTAAATTAATTATTACGTTATTAAAAATTACTGTATTACATTCTATTTATTTTTATTCTACTCATATAAGGTGAGTGGAGAAAAAATTAAATATCCTTACTTATGGCAACGTAGTTGAAATGATTTATTAAGAAAAGTTATAGGCAAACAACAGGCAAATAACAGACATTCTTTTATTAAAAACTGTAATAGGCAAATAACAGGCAAATAGCGGACATTCTGTTAATGAGCCATGTACAGTAAAGGCTGCTGAGATTCTTGAGGCAAAAACAGAAGAATCTAGCAGAAGAATTCACCAAGAAAAAAGCTTCTCGTGAGAAAGTCTTGAAGAGTGGAGAAACATTTATCCTTGCAATGTATGGACTCAAGTTTGAATGAAGCTATATTTTAGATTATTCACACGACTCACAACCAAAACTAAACTTAAGTCCAATTTTGACTTAGCCAAGCTATTACCTACTTCAGACGCAGCTTATCAACATCTCCTAAGAGTTTATCTTCAGGTACAGTGGTGGTTAGGCAACGGGTTTCAGGCTACTGAATGGGGATGGCGTGAGGCACCCCTTGAAAAGAAGATGATTTGGAGACCCGGTCAAAATACAAAAGTTTTGGCACCTGAGGACCTACTCTGTCTTGTTTTGTGCAAGTTTAATACGCCACGCGGATCTTACTGCGGCTGCAGAAAATCTGGAATGAACTGTTCACCAAAAACTTTAACGGTTTGCAAGATAGCGATTTGTTTACTATTTTGTTTTATAACGTCCCATATATACTCATTTAAATTAATGAAGTTATGAAAACTCCCCTTATAATGATATAACACAAATTTCAGCTTTTCGCAAATTAGTTCCAATAAAGGCACATTTTTCCCCGAACCAAAACTGTCACAACGACTGTACATGGCTTAGTAACAAAATGTCCGTTGTTTGCCTATAACTGTTTTTAATAAATAATTTCTATTTAGTTGCCATAATTAAGGATATTTATTTTTTTCTCCACTCACCTTATATGAGTAGAATAAAAATAAATAGGATGTAATAAAGGGCGGCGCGACGCGAGTGCTTGCCCGGCCCGTCACGAACAGCTCCGAGCACGCTCCTTTACTGCACTGCTCTGTGCCTCATAGATAAAAATAATAATATAAATATAACAATGGTACCATTTTAAAGATAACAATTATATTTGCTACAGTATTTATAGGAACCTTTGTTTTTTATTATCTCATATTATAATAAGTTATATAGTAAAAAGTGCAGATGCTATTTCTTAAAACTTAATATTTTTAAGTTTATTGTCTCATGCAGCCTTTAATATTAGTTTTAGAACCAAATTGACGTTTATTAAAATTGGAGTACTATTATCGAGGAAAAATTTTAAAAAATACATATGTTTGGACAGATACGAACAAAGCTATACGCGTTACAGCTAAAGCCTGCAAATGTAGCAAGTTCAAATGGGGGTGGGGGTGAGCACAAGGGGAGGAGGGGGGGCTTTTGAGAAAATGTACCTCTTATCATGGTCTACCATCAGGAAAAAAAACAGTTTTCCCCAAATTAGTTGCGAATAATAGTATATTATGTTACTAGGCTGTGAAGTGAGTTTTTTCTTTACCGCGGCAATTACATTTACTGTCGAGCGAAGCGAGACAGTAAATATTGCCAAGGTAAAGAAAAAACACTTCACAGTCGCGTAGCATATGCTATTTTTTCCGAGGTAGCAGACAATGAAAACACATTAAATATTAATCACTAATCAATATATAATAATAACAAATATTAGTACATACTTAAGACTTAAAAAAAGAAACCTTAAAAAGAGCTTACACTATAAGAAAAGATAAATAAAACGCATTGACATCTAGCGGATTTTAATCGTACTAGAAGCATTTCTACATAGACTGCAGCGGTACTAACGGAAGTTTTGACAACTACCCGCCGGACATAAAAAATCTTTTAGTTCCTAGGACGTAAAAGATGTTTTCTTTACAGCTAGGAGTAATGAAAAGATTTTTTAAGTCCACGTAATGAAAAAATGGATTTTAGCTATGTCTTTTACGCTCTAAAGTTACTATTTCACAGCCTACCACGGAAAAAATCTTTTATTGACTGGGCTTAATATATGAAGTTTCATTAAAATCGTTACGTTAGAACGTAAGATATCGGTATACAAACGTTGTTTTCTCTCTTTTAAACGATTAAGTCCGCTTTAATAATTTTAGCGATCTATAACACTTCATAGCGGTATCGGTGTTGGTTTTACTAAAAAAAAATATATATATAATAGTTGTTTGCTCAATGAATAGATGAAGTTAGAATTTTTTCACGTCCTAAAATTCCAATTTTATATTAGAAGCTAAAGTTTACGCAAGCGTTGCGCGCGAATGCTAGGTCGGATAACGTTGTCCAACGAACTCGTCTTGGGCATTGGTAAAATGAACATGTATACTAAATTTCAACAAAATCGGTCATTTTCTACTTAAGGAATCGTCATCGGTTGATTTTGTGACGGTCGGTTTTTCGGCTTCACTCCCGAGCTCCAGACGCCATAAGGAACTTCGATCCAAAGAAATTTGGATGGTAGGTCATAATTAGCCCATTGTTGGGCCATATAAGTTTCAACCTTATGCGTAGAAACATATACATAAATACATATATTTACACCTACATCTACAAAATTACTTATCTGATTACTTGTCTGATTTTTATGAAATTTTGATGGTTCGTCGAAAGTAGCCCGCAGATACCAGATTAATGTCAACCATTTTGCTAAATTGATACTTTAATACACATAAAAAATCAAAACAATTTTGACCCCGAGAAAAATGAAATAAATTGGATAATAATACGTTTTAAAAGCATAAAATTTTACGAAATATGACGCGAGGAAGCGATGTGCCACACTAAATGTCAGAGTATTTTTAATAGGTTAGTTAACCTCGGCTTCGCCTCGGCAGATAATTTGGTAAATTTGCACTTGTTCACCCACTTATTTATAATTGTCCGATTGACTTCGGGTTTTTTTTAAACTGTTCCTTTTTACAATTTAACAACTTTTAACCTAGTACCGGTTCGATAAAATGAATAGTTTTTAAAAAAAAAAAATATCCACTCACGTACATACGGGAAATGTTGGAGTTATAGGGGCTTTTTAAGGGTAGGGGATTCACTCAGGATAACTAAAAACCTAGGAATTGGATGCCAATTATAAAAAGAAAGACAAAAATCTTCGTAAATAAATGTTTTATAATGAAATAATTTCAAGATAAAAAGAACTTTTTATATACTACGTTTTTAAATTTTCTGTTGAATCGTATGTAATGTTGATAATATAATTGTTATTGTTATATAATATATAATGTTAGTGAAATAAAAATAGTTCCAAATTTATTTACTTCACATAAATGACAACCATCCAGAGAGCTGATCTTAAACCTATAAAAGGATAAATCTTTGTACAACGGATCTCCCCAACACCAAATCTAAAGCATGCCATCGATATATTTGAAATAATATAATCGATAAATAATATAATTGATATTTCCTGTTTGCTGTCATTCAATGTATATGTTGTCATGTCATGCAATGTTTATCTATCACAAATTTGAGACCCGTCAAAATGAAGATTGCGTAAATATTGGATATGGCAAAACAAATAAAATAACTTGTGGATTTTTTCCGAACTAACTTTCCGCACAGCAAAATTTGCTGAAAACTAATTAAATTCTGCTGAAAGATGGCCATAAGTATTAAAATAATGCATTGTCATCGTGTTTTGAGCTATGCTAAAAGTTTCAAATGTCTAGCTATTCGGGAAGTTAGTTAGAAATCGATTGCCAGATTTGTACCGGACAAACAAACAAACAAACAAACAACAAACAAGAATGCAAGCCAATAAAAACGTAGTAATAAAAAATACATCGTTAAACACTTTCGAAAAATCTTCGTCGGCCATTATAATATACAGTGACTATTTTTTTTAAACTGTTCCTGTTTAAAAAAACCCGAAGTCAATCGGAAAATTATAAATAAGTGGGTGAACTAGTGCAAATTTACCCTAATTTAATTATTTTTGTTTACTTACGACGTTACGATGAAAGTGTCAAGAATCATGTTTTGATTTGTTTTCACTCTGTTGTTATATTTTGACGAGATTACACGTATTTAATATTGGTGTGCAGTTTTTTTATATAGGTATTGTACGATTAAGACGAACCCCCTTCAAGAGTCAATGTCAATACCCAATAGGTTATGGGCCCAGTATGCTTCCACTGCGTATTGACATTTAAAGTTACACTAACAGTATCTACCGTTTTAGTAGTTGCACTACCAATAACTATGATTTGTTGCTGTACTTAATTTATTATACTGGCATTATTTATTTGATAAGATCTCCTACTTGACTATACTTTACTACAGTCACCAAATCAAGTCCTATATATCCTTTTCTCACATTGTCAAGAATGAATGTTTGTTTTTACTTAAAAACAGCAGCGCGGTTTTTTCTTTCTTACGGTCCAATAATATCGACAAGGACTATAATAAAGAAGAATAGTTATTTATGTAACTAGGCAGCAAAATGGAATTTTTCTGACGAATGATTGAAAGTTAGCCTCCGAGCCGGAGGCGAGGACAGGCTATGGAAATTAACTGCCGAGGCAGGTAATTTATTCGATTGACTGCCGAGGCAAAGCCGAGGCAAGCAATATATCAATGAGGCAGAAATGTTTCCTTTGCTGCCTTGTTGCATACAATATTTTTCCTACTGGCGGCAGAAAAATGTGTCCTATAAAAATAATTATCTAATAATATATTACCTAAAGTACATAATATATAAATAGGGTCTATATATTATAGCCTCTAGGAAGATATACAATCTTAGATTATATTCATTGAATAATATACACAACTAGTATTCTACTACTAAAGATTTATTATTGCTAAAAGGATTTTCCCGTAGGAAAATGTTTTAATTAATTTTTAATCTATATCATAATAATAATAATATATATATTTATTCAAAAAAGTGTTTAACAGCTAAAATACAAAGAAGGAAGCCTTATAAATAGTATTTGCCGATAATAAATAGTACATATTTGCCGATATAATAATCCGATATAATAATCATAACACACTTAAACAAAACAACTTACACCGCAAATAAAATAAAATAAAATAAAATAAAAAATAAAATAAAATAAAAAATAAAAAATAAAATAAAAAATAAAAAATAAAAATAGAAACATTTTCTACCTTAGATTGTGAAAGATTTGGGTTTGATGTGGTACTGGGTCGAGATGCTAATGATAAGTCCTAAGTTAAAACCAGACTGTGCCCAGCAAGGACTTTTATTGTCTTGCTGGGGGATCAACTTGCTGTTCTCATTTCGGCTCCTCTCACCTTGATACACTTAATGGGAAACAAAATGATTATTGCTAATTATGCCAATTTGTGATTATGCCAATTATGAATTAATGAGAATTGCCATGATAGATTGCCAATTAGAGTGGCACATAGCTTCCTCGCATCCTATCGCGTCAAATAAATAATAAGTTAAATAAATTTAAAATATACTGCCAATTGGTGTGGCACATAGTTTCCTCGCATCCTACCACGTACTTTATTGATTTTATGCTTTTAAAAGCCATTCTTATCTAATTTATTTAATTGTTTCCCCTGTTTTTTTAATCTCTCAAAATTGTTTAGATTTTTTACATTAATTAAAGTATCAATTTAAAAAAAAATGTAAAGTGCACAGACGGTTGAAATTAATCTTGGGCTATCTGAGGCTGCGGCCACACCGAAGCTACCTCGCTTGGAGCCTAGTGGCTTAGCGAGTCGCCAGGCCACTAGGCACCTGGATTGATAGCGGCCACACCGCGGAGTTACCTCGCTTGGAGCCTAGTGGCTTGGTGAGTCGCCAGGCGTGTAATCCATGTGAACCAACCTTCTAGAACATACGAGAGCGGCCACACCGCGTGCTTGGTTACTAGGCGAGTTACCTAGCGAGTCGCTAGACGAACAGTCCATTCTGTTCTACATGGCGACTCACCAAGCCACTAGGCTCCAAGCGAGGTAGCTCCGGTGTGGCCGTAGCCTAAGGGTTACTTTTGATTAACTATAAAAGTTTCATACAAATCAGATAAGTACTTTTGAAGCTATAGGTGTAAATAAATGTATGCTTGTGTGCATGTGGAAGAGAAACAAATGGGCGCAGAAGGTTGAAACTTATATGGCACCAACAATGGGTTAATTACGACCAAACAACAATTCTCAACAGCACTTACTCTCTCCAGACTACCGAATAAATTGCATGTTTTGCTCACAAGGTGAATCATATATCAACACTAAAGAGTAAATTATTAATACATTAAATGTTTCTCCCAACTAAGGCTGAATTCTCGCAAATCAATTATTGATAAGGCTATACATAGGTAAACCAAAATACACTTTGAACTTCACTGAAATTTGTTCCCTCTGTAAAAATTTCCCTGATTTTTTGTCCCACTTTCTTTTTGAATTTCCAAATACAGAAAAAAGAATATTGAAAACTTTCGGTTTCTTTATGATATGACCCAATCCAGATAAAATTTTCTTTACCAGTACACAATTAAAGCGCATTGCAAAAGAGGAATTTAATTTATTTTAAGATTTAACTGTATTTTATATTCTATTATTAATGATTGTATTTTTATATTTTTTATTATTTTTGTATCAACTCCTTGCAGAATAATGTATTTTCTTTTAGCAAATAAAGATTTTAATTTATGACCTACCATCCAAATTTCATTAAAATCAGACGAGAAGTTTTAAGTTTATGTTTCGCCAGCAATGCATACGCGTATTGCGGGCTCTCAAGTGCATACCTATGCCTCCAAGAAGTTTTGTTCAACCTAATGAACAAATAACATGTATTAGAAAGAAAACAACATTTACATAATTTTAATATAAATTTAATGATTTCACATACATATATTGTACCATATATAAAAAGAAAATGTTGTCATAAATTGGCCAAAGCTGGAACTCAGACAATTGGGTTAAAATGAGTTAGCAGAAAAACAGAGTATCTTCTTCCTTAAGATTTGAGTTTTCTGAACAGTATCTTAGCTTTAGGAGTTAAATTGTCCCCTCTTCCTCTTCTGACTTTTGACACCAATTTCCTTAAATAATATTACACAAAACATATAGTAAAAATGTATATATTCTTCCTATAAATTATTCATACAGTATATTTCAGTCTATGGTGGTGCCCTTTGCCACTTTAATGTGTAGATCCGTTTAGGGTAATAATAAAAATGGTATTTATCCAGGCAACGTTTGGGCACTAACGTGCCATTCTCAAGCTTGGAAAATAATATATTTGTAGTAAAGCGTCGTTGCAGAACCAACAATAACATCAAGATCTAACTAATAGTGAACCCATACCTAAATGTTGGTATTGTAAGGTTCATTAAGGTGATAATACAAGTTACAATAAGGAACAATAACATGTTCCGTCGTCAAATTCTAGAGTCTCCTCAACAACGTTCTAATTAAATAAACTACAAATAACACCTCTACGTCCTAAAAGGAACATAACAAAGGCTCAACATAAATTAATAGTTCAACATAAAAAACAACAAAAAAGTAAAAAGAGACTTGTAACTCACGCATTTTAAAACTAATATTAATATAAAAACATTGGTAACTATAGAATAAAACAAAGCTCTATCAACTGATTACATATCCCAGACTGGAAGATCTCATTCTGGATTAGTGATAACCCTGTTTCTAACATAAATAAAAATTCAAATAACTATAAATAAATTGTTATTAATTTATTGGGAAATATTCATATAAAATTAACAAAACAAACAATGGTAATGAAACATGAAAAAACATTCTGGTATAATCATAACGTGATTATGAAGAGGGGTCCTGTGGCGGGAATTATGATTTGAATAAGTATAAATACCACTATAGTATTTATTAAACAATCTTGAATCTGTTTTTATGTTCACATTAGATTCGGATCTAATAGCAATATTAAGGGCTTCTAACATTTTCCTCCGATTGGACTTGTTTTCTATACCAATAATTTTGGTGTCATCAAAATTGAAATGATGGTTTGTGGCCAATGCATGAGAAGATAAAGCAGTATTAGAGTTTCCTTTGGTTTCGTCATATTTATGTTGTTTAATGTTTAATACGATTATAAATTAGTTGGTTGCTTTCTCCGAAGTAGCTTTTGTTACACTGGCCACAGGGAATTTCATAGATCGTGCCGACTGTATTTTCATTCGACTCAAAAACTGGCAACAATAAAGCATAAAGGAATAGACACATAAATGCCCATTCCTTTATTGTTACCAATTATTTTTTCGAACTTAATTATTTTAAAGTTCAATACCTAAATGAGCCCTCTCTTCTAGGTTTCCTCATCCAGAGAAATATGTTCGTTTGGAATCGTTTTGGACATTAGCATGATTTAATTGGTAATCCAAATCTGAAAGCAATAAACCCTATGGACTATGGATGTATATAGGATAAAGCGTATTTGCCGTCCCATTTGACAGATAAATATATAGTAATTGAGTCTCATAGGCTGTTCAAGAAAGATGCCGTACCGAACTGGATTTTTATTAGGGTATCATAAATCACTTTTAAAAATAATAATTTAATTTTTTCGATATCAATCTGTACTTTAAACTTTATTGGGGAATAATTATTTTAACTTCTCAAAATAGGATTTTGGCCTAAACATTATTTGTCGTTTGATTCAATCAATTATTTGAGAGTGTGTAGGAAAAAATCTTATTCCTTTCATAGTCATTATTTGGTATTATTTATGATATAAAAATTTAAGTTTAGTGAAACACTTAGAAATGACCAATTTATTTACAGGTAGCTCTGTTCAACGTTTGCTCAGGAGGTCTCAGATGAAATCAGTCAACCTCTTCTTTCAACTATGGCCCCTGTTATGGTTTGTAATTATTGAATTGACTATATATAATAATAAGTGTACCAATGCTTAAAAAAAACAACAATATATTGATAACGAAAACCACCAAGGTTTGATTATAACTGTAAATATATTATGTCAGTGTGAAGATGAGCCAGATAGGGGTAAAAAATAAATAAACCAGAAGGAAGAAGATACTCTGTTCTTCTGCTAACTCATTATTTCAACCCAATTGTCTGAGCCCCGGCTTTGGCCAATTTATGACATTTTATATTTATATATGGTAGAATATGTGTATGTAAAATCATGAAATTTATATCAAAATGATGTAAATTTTTTTCATAATAAATGTTATTTGTTTATTATGTGATGGTTTGTTTCTATCCTACTCTTTCCCAGGTTATTTAACCAATATATTACATTTTATCATGGGTCCCTTTAACATTATTTTTTTGCTTCCAAGCTTACCGAAGGTAACGGAAGCATTGTGTTCACTTTTGAGAACGAAAAAATTTTATGTCTCCAATTTTAAAAAGTCCAAAGCAGAAATCCGTTTCAGTCATCAGAGAACATTTTTGGTCTCGTGTCTGTCTGTCTGTGTGTCCGCGAATCCTTCAAACGTGTGACGATAACTTAAGTAAATGTTGACCTTTGCTAGACATGTTCATTATACCAATGCCCAGGACGAGTTCGTTGGACAACGTTATCCATCCAAGCGTTCACGTGCAACGCTCGCGTAAACGTGAACTTCAAATTTAAAATTGGAATTTTAGGTAGGGAAAAAATCTAACAACATCTATTCAATGAGACAAACATTTTTTTAAAATACAAATTTTTAGAAAAACAAACAGCGACACTGCTATGAAGTGTTAAAGATCACTAAAACTATTAATAAATTTTACACGATAAACAATATAACAATAAAGTAATATAAATATAACTGTAATGTTAATGTTAATATAACCATAAAGTACATGATAGGATGCGAGGAAGCTATGTGCCACACTAATTGACAGTGTATTTTTTACTAAATTATTTAACATTATAATTTATTTCATTGTTTTTATTGTTCATTGTGTAATGTGTAATGTATTGGATTAGAACATTTGAAGTAAAAAAAATTCAAGATTTGACGTGACTGTAAAAATAAATGTTATGTTATTTTTTCTAAGTTTGTTACTTAATTTTTATATACATATCATATCTGAAAAATGTAACAAACATTGAAAAAATAAAATTAACATTTATTTGTATAAATGGTACGAGTAGAAAGTAATAAAAAGGACAAGCAGTGCTATCTAGTAGAGGCTATGGTACTAATTTAGTTCCGGTACCAACTACTAGATGGCGCCACCAGATGGTCGCCTAGATGGTCTATATCAGGGGTTCTCACAAGGATAGGGTTGCCAGACGTCCCGGTTTTCCGGGATTGTCCCGGTTTTTACTCAAAGTCCCGGTGTCCCGAAGACACTTTTCGGGACGCCAAAATGTCCCGGTTTTTACTGGAGACGTAATATAATAATAATTTAGGTGCAAGAAAAAAAAGTGCATAAGAAAAAAAAGTGCAAGAAAAAAAATTGCAAGAAAAAACTGTTAATTTATGTAATAAAATAATTCATAAATGCGAAGTTTTAGAAAGCAAAGGTACAATAGTTTTATAGATAAGAAGTATTTTATAAATCTAAGATTTTTTTTATATGATACCGATATTGTACTGTATTGAGGATCCATATATTATATTGAAACTGAAAGATAAAGAAGCGTACGGCAAAATCTATGGAAGTATTCTACATTTTAATAAAGGAATAGCTTAAAATAAGCCGTAAGTAAATTGAATAAGTAGTGCAGATTCGAACCGATAGTTGTAAGCCAAATAGTGCAGATGTATCTACTAATTTTTTTACGTTTTATTTATTTATATTTCAGTTTTGCTCGCCTTTTTATTGGAAAAAAGATCTAGCGAATGTTTTTGTAAATTAAAATATTAGAACATTATCATTTATCATTGATATCATAATAAAAAATAATAAATATCGAAATTATTTTTCTACTTATTAAGTTTTTGACTGATTATTAAATTTTAATAAAAACTGTTGTATGTATTTAATTTTTCTCAATACAATAGTAAAATTAACATCCGGGAGAGGGCCCTTGGACCCCCCGGAGGGGAGTGGGTGTCCCGGTTTTTACATTCAGAAATCTGGCAACCCTACTCAAGGATTGCATCAAGAACCAAATTTCAGAATCTGAAAATTTCTAAGGCCCACTGTATTTCTAGCGACGGCGACGTAAGATAATGGGAAAAATATCGCGAGTTTTACGTACGGTCGAGGGCCACACAATATTGTACTGAGGGCCACATGCGGCCCGCGGGCCGCGTAGTGAGTACCCCTGGTCTATATTATACTCCCTAGTCTATTATATGTAGTATGTATTATAAATTGAAACGTGAACATCAATAAACAAACTAATTATAAACCGAAAAATCTAAAATAATATAACACACTTAAATTATTTATTTATTTGTTTTGCTGGTTGTTCTTAATAATGAAATCTAGATCAACAGTGCCGGATTTAAACTTTTGAGCCCCTAGGCCAAATTTTACTGAGTTTACCTGCACTCTCCTTCTCCAGTGGGATATGGTCCAACAATAGTTGATTGACGCGTATCATTTCCAGGCACGAAGAATCGCTCCTTGCAAACAATTCAATACTTGTAAAAGATTTGCCCCGATTTCATTCTTGCCAGACTTAATTTGTTCATCCACTAAAGCGCAGAACCGGAACGGCGCGGCGTTCCGGCGCTTTCCGGTCCCATTACACCCCTGGCGCAAGCAACAACTCACTTTTTATAACATACACTCGCTTGAAAATTGCCACCAAACGAATTATATACCCTAATTCAATAAACGTCATTGTTGGTATATCATAGATTTTCCTGCCGACTATTTGATTTTTGATTCGATAAACGAACCTATATAAATGAATCCTTAAAATATGTTTTTAAAAGAACCCCTACATAATATTAATATTTGAAAGAGATATCCTTGTTCTCCTTTCTAATTTTAAAGCAAATGTGAATTTCCTTTAAGGTTCCAAGCCCTACGCCCTACGCTATCGTATGCATGAAAGATTTCTTAAGAGGACTCTTTGAAGCAAGTACAAAAAAACACAGAATATGCACTTCTTTTTATACGCAATGCAGATGTGCTATGCAGGTTAACTATATTATTCTCATTTTAAGTAACCATGCTAATGAGGAAACTGCATTATTTTGTTGTACTCCTTTTCAATGTTATAAAAATCAGCATACTTTTTAATAATTATATAAAAGTGCTTTAAGAGAATTTAAAAAAAAATGTAATATATGTTACTTAAATGTGTATTTTGTAAAGACTCATCCCATTAGAATTATTAAAAAGATAGGCACTTCTTGGTTAGGAAAATCTTTTATAAAATATTCCAGCTCTGAATTTGCATGTTACAATTAAAGGAATTTGATCAAAACTTGCTCTTATAAGCTCTTTAAAGTAAGGTCATCGCAATTATCTTGCACCCGTAAAAAAATTGTTTTAAAAAAGGCAATATTAAACTGTAACACTTATTGTTCATTAATTTTAATAGAATATTATTTTTTAAAAACTTTAGTTAATTACCTCTTACATTCATTAAACTGTTAGTACTTCAATTACATATACGAAAGCTCTAATAAAAAGCGTAATAAAATTTAATAATTACGGATTGCAAAGAAATTATACAGTGTTCCAAACAACTGTGAAACAGTTAAACGAAAGGATGGGATAAGTGGTCATTTACAATAACCCCAAATTATAGTGATTTTTTTGCTGTCAGAATATTCAACACACCTTAAAAAAAAAGTTCTAAAATTTCATGATAACGAGTTTTGTTTTCTTAAATTATCATTATCGTCAATTTTATTATCGAGTAGTGTCCTGACGACGACGCACCTCGAAATGGTTTGTTATTCCTAAGCTAACCAAATTTATTCCAATACAAATAAAAGTTTGTTTTGATTTGTTGGTCTTCAAATAGATTTAATTACTTATCTAAGTAGATATCTAAGTTAATTTATTTAATTTTACTTAATTTTTTTAATTATTAAATTGAGCCCGTCGTCATAGGTCTAAGGGCTCGTCGAAACCACATTTATTCCAACAAAGAAAAAATAAATAATGTTTGTTTTGATTTTTTGGTCTTAAAATAGATATAATAATAACTTATATAAATAGATATCTAAATTAATTTACTTTTCTTCTTTTTTTCTAAATATAAAATTAAACTTGTTGCCACGGGGGCTTACTGGCTCGTTTAATATATTTGTGGAATACCAGGGTTCATACAGGTTACAATATCGATCTATGGCTACCAAATTATTATTTAAATCAATTTGCGAAAGTTAGACAATTAAGAAAATTTACCTTGGAGTTTAAATATAAAGTTTACAAGAGGTTATATCCTTAAATTTGTTTATTTCCAGTAGGGAGAAAAAGTTATGATTTTAAATTAGTTCAGAGGGACTCAAAAAGTAGAAAGAAAAAGTAAAGTAGGAAGAAAGAGAAGGATTGCCAACTTAATTATATAATTAATTAACTTAATTATAAATAGTAGAGAATAAATGGCTAATGTAGTGAGGTTGCAGAAATCAGGTTGACAACACTGCTTTTTCTACCTTGTTTATCATTGGTTTTAAACCTGCATCTAAGTAACCTTCAATTTGAGTTTATCTGCAATTCTTATTAGTTTTTATTTGTTCTTATTTTCTTTATAGTTTTTTATTGAATCAATTATATCTGCTATTAAAAGTGCTAACAATTATTGTTATGATTAAAATAATAAATTAAAACTGTGCAATGGACGAAAATATGTATTTTCTCCCTATTGGAGATAAAATATTGTATGTACCTTGGGAGTAAAGTGCTATAATTCCCCTTGCGATAATTATCTCCCTCGGGAGATTAAAAATTAAAAATCATGGGAATTAAAAATCTAATTCCCGAGGCTTCGCCTCGGGATTTAGGGACCATGGTTTCTTCGGCTTCGCCTCAAGAACCAACTTATTCGCTCAGGGAATAATGGCTTACTTTGCTCCCTAGGGGCATAAATTACTATTGCTATTCAAATTTACCCATTATTAAACTGTGCTCAAATCTTTTGTTAATAAGAAAATTATATTACTTAAAATGTAAAGACTTCATTGTTTACAATAAGAAAAATTAAGAGACGAAAAAAGAGGCCATGCATCTAATCTATTCTGTTTTAAGAGGTATATAATTTTAGTATCCACAAATTATACTCCTGACCGGACGCCGTATTGCGTGTTTTTGTGCCCCTTGAGTAGTGTTGTAGCTATTGGGTGTGTATTTGTAACCTTCTTTCCCTTAAAACAACTTATTTAGAGCAACTTATATGTGTCGAAAATACTTTTGAACATTTTTTGCTTTGCAATCGACAAACCGAGAATGTAAAATTGTTTAAAGAACCTTTCTGAATCAAATAATTTAATTTGTTTTAGGATGCAGATGCAATACTTTTGTTGTACTTACGCCAGCAACTTGATAAAGTAGGTTAATTTTATTAAATGTATATATAACTATGCCCACAACATTTTATTAAAAGTGTAAGAACGATCATAGAATGTCCATTCAAACAATTGTATAACGAAGCTACTATAGCTTATATTAATTCGACAAAAAGATAATACGTAACTTATGAAGCATTGAAAAGACCTCAAACTCGAATATATATCAATTTAATTTTTAAAAGGTACAAATGGGACAAAGCTCAATCAACCTCTATGGCCCAAAATATTTAAACAATTATTTCTTCCGAGCTTACCGAAGGTAACGGAAACACCTTATCGTTCCACAAAAAAACGAAAATTTTTGAGTTCTCCGATTTTAAAAATTCCAAGACAAATCCGTTTCAGACATCAGAGAACATATTTGGTTCTGTGTCTGTCTGTCTGTCACTCAATTTTTGCGAACCAACATATCTTAAAAACTGTTCGTCCGATTTAAAAGATATTTGTATGGTAGGTCATAATTATTAACCCATTATGGGTCCCATATAAGTTTCAACCTTCTGCGCTCATTTGTTTCTCTTCAACATGGGCACAAACATATACATTTATTTACACCTATATCTTCAAAAGTAATCATCTGATTTTTATAAAATTTGAATGGTTTGTCGAAAGTTGACTGCAGGTAGCACCAGATTAATTTCAACTGTCAGGCTCTTTAACAGTAGAAATTAATACTTGAATTCATGTAAAAAATTAAAATAATTTTAACATATTCAAAAATAGGGGGAATCAATTAAAAAAATTAGACAATAACGGCTGGTAAAAGCATAAAATCAATAAATTACCGTGTCTGTCTGTCGGTCTATAGCTCAGAAGAAGGTGAGAACCAACGTATCCTAAAAACTACTCGTCCGATTTTAAGGAATTTTAAAGGGTAGATCATATCTAGCCCATTGCTGGTCCCATACCTATAAGTTTCAACCTTCTGCCCTCATTTCTTATACTATTCCACATGTGCACAAACATACATTTATTTACACCAATAAATTCAAAAGTACTTTTTTGATGTTTGGAAATTTGGATGGTTTTGCCGACAGTAGCCCGCAGATAGCCCAAGAATATTTGCTAATTAGATACTTTTATTCATGTAAGCGCTAATAGCCCAAGTAGTTAAAGCGCACTTTCCTTAGCCGCGGATGGAGAAGGGATAACAAATATCTAAAATCAAAACAATTTTGACAGATTAAAAAAATGGAGGGGAAATTAAATAAACTTGATAAACTTGATTGATTGTAAAAGTATAAAATTATTAAACTGTACGAAATAGGACGCGAGAAAGCTATGTGCCACACTTATTGGGAGACTATTTTAAATCCGGATTTGGGGGCCCCCTGGAATCGGGCGCCCGCTCTCAATGTGGGCCCATAGTTAAGCGGCGTTTACACGATGCGAGTTAACTGGTACAAGTAACCAACTATCAAAACCAGCTATCTCACAATATGAGTTTCAAAAAATGTGAAATTTTAATTAATTAATTACATGGACATGAAATATTTAATTCAATTAATTTTTACATGAATTTTAACCTACCTGAGTACTTTTCAAGAATATTTTTGTACTATACAAATTTTGATTGCTTCATGGTGAAACCAGTTTTTTGTCCCTCCTGAAAAATTTCATTTCTTGTAGATGGGCATGTGTTAATTAATAGTAAATCAATCATATTTGCTTTTTAGGTTTGATTCATCAATACGCCATCATATGTCAATCTGATATATGTATAAAGACTTGTTGAGTCAAATTTAAGAAAGCTTAATGATAATTCTTCATATTTAATCGTTAATATGTCGTGCTACAGCCTAATCAATTCTTACAGCGAAGAAAGTAACCTACAATTTTTAAAATGGAGCTAGTAGGGAGACTTAATTCAAAATGGCGATACCCCTTTGACTCTTAGAGTGTAGAGTACTTTACAGTTTGAAAGGGGTTGCACGCAGAAATCCCGCCCCCCAGGCTATTATTTCTTTATTCCGTACTATGGCGTTAAAGGGGTGTTCAGTGTTCATTAATTTCAGAAAGGACGCAGCTCGATGTTTCTTACATGCTAGGCCTTCTTTACTTAATGTTTCTAACATGCATAGGTCTATAGGCCTTCTCAACTTACTGTTTTTAGCATGTAAGGTCCCCCACAAATGTATTGCGTATAGGTAAATAGGTTTTTAGATTGTTACTCCCCTATGTTGTTTTAGAATTTAAATTACTTTGACTAAATAACTATTAAGACAAAGGGATTTTTAGTCCAATGTACTTTGGGACAAAGGAATATCACACTTTTCTGTTTTTATAAGGGGAGTAACAGTCTAAAGAAGAACATTCCGTGCACCTTCTTTAGATTGTTACTCCCTTATGTTTTTTATTTATAAGGGGAGTAACAATCTAAAGAAGTGGAGGTAAGTAAATGCTTGTGATAAGAGAACTACGTGTGGCTTCTACTCTACTCATAATTACAACTTACAACTATCATAAATATAGTCATTAATAAACCGTAAGTAATATAAATACCGTATAAAATCTCGTATAAAATACGCTGAATTTAGGGGTGATATTTCTGGAAAATTAACAATTCTTATATAAGACACCCAAAAGTGGGGGATTATATTATTTTATCTACTCACGGCAGCAAAATTAAGCATTGTTGTACTGTTTTCAATCTGGAAAATGTCATTGTTCTTGATTCTTTTGTAATATGTCAAAAAAACGCGCAGCAAAATAATAAAGTGTCAGCAAAATATCAAAGTGTCAGCAAAATTACAAACAGGCAGTAACATTTATGCTAAATTTTACTACAAAAAGGTTTCTACATCGCAGGTTATAAACACTCCCACATTGTTCATTTTTATATCTTTAAGCGTAATATTCTGTTTGATATTTTTATATCTTTTTAGAAAATAACTTAAATAATTATAGTAATAACACAAATTTTTATCATTTTACAGTGATTATTTTAAAATATCGCTAAAAATTGAGGTAATAAATAGCCATTAATAAAAAAGAATGGCAACACTGATTTCTTTTTGCCTTTGTTTTGTTTTCTTGATGACTCAAACTTTCGTTTTTTTACAACTTTCATTTCTTTAAATCTTTATATATTAAAAAAGGAATATAATAATTAGTGTAATTTTTCTGCCGTTAGTAGATAAAATATTGTGTGTAATTATGCAGCAAAGGAAACATTCCTGACTCGTTTAAAGATTACCTGCTTCGGTTACCCCTTAGCAGGCAACCAACATTTTCCTTTCCCTGACTCGGCTTCGCCTCGTCAGTAAAATAGTAAATTTCCTGCCTCGGCTTCGCCTCTTCAGTAAATTTGTTTAGCTTATCCTCGCCTTCGGCTCGGAACTAAAACTTAAAGACTTGTCTGCAAAATTCCATTTTGCTGCCTAGTTACATAAATAGCTATTATGGTTGTGCGTACTGTACAAAAGATTCCATTTAAAATTATAATTACAGTATTTAGATTTAGTTTTTCACACTAGACTCATTTTACTATTGGTATCGAAAGCACTATTTAAACCAGACATCACGTGGCTCTGTCATTGAAGCGAGCGTGTAGTAATATCTAAATATTATGTGTTGAATATTGAAAAAATAAATAATCATGAGTTGTTAAAGAGTATAATTATTGTAGTTGAGAGTCTAGTAGTGAAGGAGCCTGAATTCTTACAATTCCACTGACCAAACATCTCCTTTTCAACAATTATAAAATGTATCACTTCTCTACACAAAAACTTCTGCTTGTATCGTGTTGATATTTAACATGCCGGTTTCAATTGTACTTTGTACTTTAGAAGATGTAATACATGATAATATTAAAATCGTTACGTTAGAACGGAAGATATCGGTAAAAACGTTGTTTTTATATTTTAAACGTTTAGGTCCGCTTTAATAGTTTTTATCTGCGATTGCGTTACGAAATATAAGCATTGTATCTCTGTTTAGATGCGTAGAAAGTGATTCTTTACGTACTTGTATTCATTGCGCATGCGCGTCTCATAATTCTGAAAAATTCCTAGGAATTTTTGGGAGGTTTTCAAGCTAATTTCAGTAAATTTTACCATTCATGAGAATATAAAAGATGTCAATAACAAGGTCTGTTGAACAATAAGTATAGGAGTTAACGCATTTAAGAATCAATGCGATAAACATAATAAATACGGCTTTTTCTGCGTTATCTTCGAATATATATGTGTTTAAGTTTATTTTATTTCCTATTTTTTTTTTTTATTTTTTTTTATTTTTTTTTTTTTTTCATTTTTAGGGTTTGTATCCACAACCGACCCTTGTAATTTCCTTGTATCCTTTGTAAAAAAAACATGGTTTTAAGGAATTTGTACAAGAAATCAATGTTTCCACCCAAAATCTTATATGTGAAAATCGCTTAGGAAACGATTTAAGCTAGGGATTTTTTATTAGTTTTATTACATTTGGACGATAATAATTATTTGATTAACTATTGCACTGGAGAGAAATGTTTACGCACGAGCCGTAGGCTAGGACGGAATGGTTTCTCGAGTGCAGCAAAGACTCTTTAAGCTCTAATTGCACATTAAATTTTCCTACAGTTAGTTTTTAAATTTGTAAATAAAATATAAAAGTAGGAACCATCAACAACATTGTAAAATGTTGTTATTCTTATTTCATATAATTACTTACCATTTTTTTTTTTTTTTTTTTTTTTTTTCAAGACAAAAAAATTAACGTTTTGGTAATAATTTCAATCATAGGGAGATGAGGGAAAAATTTGATTTTGAGGTTTTAATGGAATTACACGTTTTGAGGTCCCATGAATCGAAAAAAGTGATTTTTAAAAATATCTGTCTATCGTCTGTGAAGATGCGTGGAGAACAAAAATTAACTATTGGGCCAATTTTGACGAAATTCGGTATAAATGTTTAGAAAATTATTACCCCAGGCCCCGAGGCGAAATCAAGAAATGAATTTTAGCTCCAAATTTAGGGGTGTTACCCCCAAAATCTCAACAAGAAAAATATTCCTCTCTAAAACAGTTCCGACTATTCTGATTAAATTGTTTTGTTAGTCTAAATTGTTTTGGACCGATTTTCCTTTATTATAAAAATCAGTTTCAGGAAAAACTTTAAGTTTTCCTAATTTTTTTAAGTAAAATGTGTGCGTGAATGACCCTAAACAATAACTTATAAGAAGTAAAGAAATTTAATGAAACTTGTCACGATAATGTTTAAAAGAACTAATTTTTGGCATGCGACATTTTATGACAGAAAAAATAATATCGAATAATTTACATTTTAAAACTTTAAACTTCTTATGTGATCGTATATGTTTTATTTTCTAGTTTTAGAAAGTTACACAAACATTTTATTAAGTGTGCGATTGCACCACGTAAAACTATAAATTTTACAAAACAAATAATTATTAAGAGGTAGGAGGAATAAAAATCCACTTATCCGACGGTATAAGAACCACGGATTCCTGATGCATTTAAAACCACGATGAAGGAATTTTATGGCTACAGTGATTCACCTTATATAGGTATATAATATTATAATATAAGTAGTGTACAGTTATATATACTATACACAATACATTTTTGGTATTTCCTAAAATATTTCCTAAATTTCGTAAACATTTCCTACACACATTTTAGGTATTTATCGCATAAAACTATAAATTTTGCAAAACAAATTATTAAGAGGAAGGAGGAATACAAACAAAAAATGCTCTTCTCCGACGGTATAAAAACCACGGATTCCGGATATCTGATGCATTTAAGGGCGCGATGAAGGAATTTTATGGCTAGAGTGTTAATATAAGTAGTGTACAGTTATATATTATAACTTTATACAGTTAAATACTAGGTATACCTTATAGGTATTTCAGATTAGATATACCTTTAATGGCACTCATTTAAATAGTAACCCCCAATTTACTTTAATGTTTAAATATTCCCTTGCTTTAGCTTTAATACTTAATTATATAAGAATAATTATGAGTATCACCTTTACACATACAGAAGCGAGATATTCCATTGTTCTAAAGTTTTTTGAACTAAATACTCCTTGGTTTTAATAGTTATTAAGACAAAGGAACCTTTTATATGATATTAACCAATTACATTGTTTGGCCACCACTACCAACTTTTTTTACTTGTTTATCCACCTATTGGGGGAGGGGGGGGGAGGGGGCAATTAAATGAGCACACCATAAATTACTTATATAGATAAGTCCTAAATTTGTTTACAACTATAATTATTAAAATTAAAATTTGAAATGGATAATAATGGATAAATTTTCTTGGTTTAGGATTTAAAAATATCTGTAAAAACGAAATATTTCCAATATACACAGTAAGATTACTTTTAAATCCATTAAAATCTAATCAAATACGTTTTATTAATAAACATATTTAAACAGTTTCAGATAAATCAGAAATTTAATTTCATCATTGTCTCGGTTACTGTACATTTACCGGGAAAACGACTTATACCATTAAATTTGTCTTTAAATGGACTACAAATAAAAATTATTTAATCAAAATATTCAGAACCGTTTTCAGTGAACCCCATATTTGGACCTAAATTTCATTTCTGATTTCATCTCGAGGGAATGATTTATCTGACTATATATGCTCAATTTTATAGAAATCAGCCCAGTATAGTTTAGGCTTCCTGCACCTGCACAGATTAGAGACAGACAGACAAATTTAAAAAAAAACTACTTTTATGAGCTTAGTGGATCTCAAAGCGTGTAAAAGCATCTTTGAGAAGGTAAATGTATAAAATATATTTATATTAAATGATACTTTTGAATTAATAGAATGTTTTTCAATTATCCTTGAAATATAAATTATTAGAAAAATAGTCTGCCAATTAGTGTGGCACATAGCTTCCTCGCGTTTTTTTCGTATTATTTAATGATATAATACATTTACATCCAATTATTGTCAAATTTATTTAATTCCCCCCCCCCTTTTTTTTTTTAATCTGTCAAAATTGTTTTGATTTTTTACAAGAATTAAGGCAATAATTAAGCAGTGTTTAAAGAGCGCAGACGGTTGAAATTAATCTGGGGTTAATTTCATAAAAATCAGATGAGTACTTTTGGAGATGCAGGTGTAAATAAATGTATGTTTGTGCGCATGTGGAAGAGAAACAAATAGGCGCAGAAAATTGAAAATTATAAAGTTATATGGGACCAGCAATAGACTAAAAATTATGACCTACCATACAAATTTAAATAAAATTAGATGAATAGTTTTTAAGATTTGTTCATAAAAATTGAGCAACAGATCTTCAGACAAACAAGGAACCAAAAAGGTTCTCTAACGTCTGAAACAGATTTCTGTATTGAAATTTTTGAGATCGGAGACATAATAGTACATTATGCGTCGAGTGCGGAAAGTAACATTTTGCATGCGAGTGTGGAGTTTGCAAGCGAGCGATAGCGAGGGTAGTAAAATCACACGAGCAATGCAAAATGCCGTTTTCGCACGGGTTGCGTACACTACTTTATCTACGATTGTTAGATTTCAATAATAAATTTAGAAAAAAATAAACGTAAGTTCGTATCTCTCTTTTGATAAAGAAAGATGCCATTAATTCTTCAGTTGTATTTTTAGCCGAATTAATTATTTCTGGAGGAGTATTATTCTCCACATTTTCGTCAAAGTCACTTGATTCACTCATTGTTTTTCACTAAAAACTCGATATAAACAGTTACTTTAATAAAAATCAGCAAATTAGTTTTGTTAAATGTAAACAAACTCGCTAATCGTGCGTAAAGCTGAAGAATTCCTCATCTTTACCGCCCTAGGGTGGTAAAGAAGAGGAATTCTTCAAAACTATGAGACGCGCATGCGCAATGAATACAAGTACGTAAAGAATCACTTTCTACGCATCTAAACAGAGATGCAATGTTCCTCATCTTTACCGCCCTAGGGTGGTAAAGAAGAGGAATTCTTCAAAACTATGAGACGAGCATGCGCAATGAATACAAGTACGTAAAGAATCACTTTCTACGCATCTAAACAGAGATGCAATGTTTATATTTTGTATCAATCGTAGATAAAATTAGTATTTAGTTCTTCGGAACTATCACATAGCTTCCGTTATCTTTAGAAGGCTCGGAAGCAAAATTGTCCAGATTAAATAAAAGATAAGCATTTTTTTTTATTAGAAATATTATTTTATTACACTTATATTATTACCATAAATAATATATACATTATTATAAACTTATGTTTTATACAACTCTGCACATTATTACACATAATAATCTTATTATTAAATAATAAATATCTTTCAAAACATTAAAACTATACTGATTTTAACATATTTTTATTTTGAATAATGTCTTAAACATAATATGGACAATACATTAGAGATATATTTGGTAACTAGAAACAAATGGCTATATAACGTAGCCGAAATACCCTACAAAAATTATCATATTACAAACAATTGCATGGCACTTTATTATATTTTTTTATAATTCTTGACTTCTTGTTTTATTTAACTATTTATCACAACTAATACAATTTTTTAAGTAAATTTTATTACATTTTAAATTGTTTTTTTTTTTTTATTACAAACAATAAGGTAGGGAAATAATTAAGTATTCTGACATAAAAAAAAAATATATAACAAATATTTCTATTAAAATAAATTCAGTTGTTATGAAATCGATGTTTTTAGAATTTTGACTCAATCGGGTAATTATAATTCAAAATATTATTATTATTCCACAGAGAATTACTGATATGTTATCGAAATCGGTTAGTATTTAAATCAATCACTGTTGAGTTTTATCAATCATAAAATCAAAAACAAGGAACAAATTATTCTGCTATAATTAATAAAATATTATGTAATCATTTCATTATTAAAAAAAAAAAAAAATAAAAAAAAATAGTTTTTATTTGACGATTAACTTAGTTCTTAACATTCTTCACTCATTTTAAACCCAAAAACCTCCCACAACAATTTTGTTATGTTTTTTTCTCCCTCAAATTTGTTTAAGTTCGAACAAACTGTAGATATGGTAGACAACTTTGTAAAAAGTAATGTCTGTGTTAAAAATGTTTTCAACTTAAAGGTCAATTTGGTTGACAACTAAGTTGAAAACATTTTTAACACAGACATTACTTTTTACAAAGTTGTCTACCATATCTACAGTTTGTTCGAACTTAAACAAATTTGAGGGAGAAAAAAACATAACAAAATTGTTGTGGGAGGTTTTTGGGTTTAAAATGAGTGAAGAATTGTTATACCTCGATAATATCATAAATTATGTAAAGAAAAGGCTCGTCCCACGTAATAAAAAAAAAAAAATTATTTACCACTATCCACAGACTATAAACATTGACTTTAACATGGCATAATGACAACATGGCATGTAGACAACATGGTTGACAACCAAGTTGATCGTCTAAAACGGCCTTTTTATGGAGAAAAAAAAAAGAGACAGTAAGTTAGATACAACAGAGAAAGACAAAAATAAAATAAAATCATTAAAATTAAATTCGACAATTATTTATTGGTCAGCGAAATTATAAATATATATTTTATTTGATAATAAAACAAACTTTACTAATATTATTATTGTTTTCAGATAGGTTCAGACAAAAATTGACCCATTTTTAGCATTATACAAAGAAAAACTCTCCTATTTTTTAAATGTAATTCTTTAATTTAAAAACATGAATTAAATCAGTACATACTAATTACAATATGAAGAAAAAATAAAATAAGGAAGATGGTAATTAGGTGTAATTAAAATTAATTAAATTATTGAAAATTACTAATTCAAGGTTTCTAAAAAAATAATTTAATAAGCCTATATTTCGCTTTAAAATCACTGATAATAAGTTGAAATGGCTCAAAAAAATTGGCAAATTAAATATAAATTATTAATTATTCTACTGAGTCAAAATTCTACTATTAAGTTGAAAAAAAAATAAAAAAAAAATAAGACAGTTTTTAAACAACTTATTAAATAACATTTAAAAAATGAATTACCGGTTTTGAGAACTATTAGCAGCATCTGTGAGCAAAATTGATTAAAGTCGGTCAAAATTCATATTAATCATCATTGCTGTTCGACTATATAATATCAATTTTATTTAGTTCAGTCAAAAGAAAATAAATGTAACTTTAAAAACAAATCTGGATAAATCTTATTATTATTTTTCTTAATCATAAAAGTTTTATCAAAAAGATTTCTACTTATTACAACTAATTTACTGTAAAGTACACGACGATTTACATATACTATAAAAGGGAGGTAAGAATTGTATTTCATTTAAATAGCAATATTATATTATGTAATTGTTCCTTAATAAATCGAAGTAATATTTTATCTGCTTTTAAAATACTGTTGAAAATTGATTCCCTTTAATTTAACAAAGATAAAAAAAATTGATAAATTCATGATAAAAATCTACTTATGATTCCAATAATAAAATTTATGTTAAACTGAGTTTTTTTTAGAGTATAATATACAAAGAAATCCATTCCAAATGACTACTGGATGGCATAACGATATGGGATCGGTATTTAACCTGTGTTGGGACCAGAAAAATTTACATATTTTTAAAGAAATGGAGAAAAAAAGATGAGAAATTTATGTTTATAATAACCAGTGCCTGACTGGTTCCTTCGCTTCTGGGGTCATCTTTATACTATTAAGATTCGGGTTTTTGTATAAGATTTATAAATAAAAATATAAGTATTAGCTTTTTATATATGTGTCTTAATATTAATGATGACAAGAAATAAAAAAAAGTAAGAGAATTTTTAACAAAGGAGTCATTTCGATGTCATGATAATTGAATAGTGTTTTAAGTGATTTAACTTCAATTGAGTTTTATTGAGTAATCTTGAGGTTTGAGATCGAGGAAGTAAGGGGGAGGGTAAGGGTGGAGGTAGGGTGAAGAGAGATGAGTGAGTGGATGATGTAAGAAGGGTGATGGATAAGGGAGGAGATACATGGGATAAGGCCAAGGGCCTGGTGGGTAGAACATGCTCGTAGCAAGATCGGCTTCTTTGCAAGGTTGATTTGGAGAACCTGTCAAGAATGATGGTACTGACAAAGGTGGTGAAGTAGAGGTTAGATGATGGGGGGATATCGAGAGACCAGGGAAAGTAGGTGGTGAACTCGATGAGATAAGAGCTGATGATCCTTTAAGTGAATTTCTCAATGCAATCACTGGTGACGTATGTGGTGGAGAGTTAAGGCGACTAGGAGTTGCGGGATCTCGATCATGAGCTGGAGAGGAGCGTTGGGATAGGACTGCTGATGGTGAAGTGACTGAAGGAGATACGGAGAGTCTTAGTGGTGATACACTAGGTTCTAATGAAGGTGGTGGGCTACCACAGCTTATGACATCGACATCTTCATCTTCGTCGCAGATGCTTCCATCTCTCTTTAAATGTTTTACTGAATCTGCAACATTAACCAAATTAACCAGTTAGAAACAACGTAAAAACTAACATAATGTATAATCACCATAACACTATACATTTTTGTAAAACTAAATATCAAATATTGTAAATACCAACCTTGGCTATCCTCACATCGGGATTCCATCATCTTCCTCTTCGTTCTGGCTTGACCATTTTCTCTAAACCCTTTGGCAAATGGATTGTTGTCGATCTTCAGCTTTGTAATCTTCTCGTTCTGAAACAGTGACGTATTTCTATGTTAAACACATCTTAATAGCATAATAATATGTATAGTTCAAATTCTATTTCTTAACCAGGAACTGATAATGTGATATTTTCATATTTAAATTATCATTGAATTTTAAAACAAATTGTCTAAAAACAAATTGTAGATTGAAGAACATTCCGTACACCTTCTTTAGATGGTTACTCCTCTTATAAACAAAATAGAGGGGAGTAACAATCTAAAGAAGGTGTACGGAATGTTCTTCTTTAGACTGTTAATAACAGTCTGCTACTCCCGTTTAAAAACAGAATCATTTCCATCATATTTATTCCACATACTATAATTTTACATTTCTATAGTATATTCCAATAAAGTTTATCAGTTAATTTAAATCATAATGTATAATATTATATTTTCGAGTAGTAGTTCTATAAATACTGTTTAGAAAATTAGTTAAAGCAAATAATTTAATTCGGGAAAAGTAAAATAACTAAAATATAAAGCAACATCTTATTCGGCCATACACAATAAAAACTATTCTACAGCATGGCTACAGAGAGTAATTTGAATTTAGTAGTAATAGTAGGAGTAATTTGTATTTAGATAATATTTTATACGTCTTTTGATTTAGAAATGTTTACTGACTGTAACAAGAATTTGATCAGACAGTTTTTGTTTCTAATTATCATTTTGAAGATAATTTATTATTCAATTTACGTATAGCCATGGACATAATATGTAAGCAATTAAATCCTTCTAGAAACTGTATAAAAGTATTAATAACCAACAGCTTACATAATATGGTTATGAACTTAACACGAGTGGTAATATACATGAGGAAATTATTACCTGATAAGCTGTAACAGCGATGAACTCTGTTTCGGGGAAAGAAAAGGTAACAGTAGGACTCCAATGTAAGGCCAAGATATCTGAAGCCTTAATAATGTGAATTCTAGGCTGGTACTTGTGCATCGATGTAAGCACCAACTATATAACATAAAAACAAACAAATAAATTATTTAAAAAGCACAATTTGTTTTATTATAGTAATATATAAGCTTAATGTAGTGTTGTTGAAATAAATTAATCAACTTAATATAGTTCTAAAAGAAAAAGGCCTTCGTTCTCATTATGTTTTCACGGCTCAGAATACAAAGCCTTACATTATGGCGTACTCTAGTTTAGTTTTACTTTTAGCTGCGAATACAGAAAATCGGGTAGCAGATGGTTTTGAGTTCTGTTTACAAAGGGCGTTGAAATGTGCACAATGAGTGGGTACATAACAGGGGTTGTGAACCCCTCCAGTCAACTAAAAATAAACAGGAGATGATGTCTAATGTGCAACATACTGCGACTGGATTAGATGTAATAATGCTTAAACGATTCCTTCCAACTCTAAACCATATTTTACGGTTGAGTTGCCATATTTCTCTTGAATTTGATTAGCAGTATAAAATGCTTGTTACTAGTTTAACTTGGGAAGATAAGATATGCTTACGTTGCCAGCAGTGTCCAGAGTGTTGTTGGTGAGTTTCACTCTGTGAAAAAGAATATCCTGGTTCATCCAGTGGCTACCAGAAGCAGGACTGTCCGGATGCAGATATATTCTTGTTGAAGCTGGTGTCTGAGGTTCAGCAGCGCCGACTCCTGTCCACTCACCACCTGATCCACCACCAAATTTGTATCTGCTTCCAGAGGACAATGCTGCTTCCAGCATTACGAAGTACCTCGAGTCTGGCTCAAGACCGGAGACTTGTACTCTGAGGCTGGGAAACATTCGTCTGTAACACAAAGTAGAAATACATTTTGATAAATAATAATTGTAATTATGTGTTTAGACGTTTATAGATCAAGGAGAAGGTAATAGCCCTGTACGAAAATAGCCTGCACTCTTATTCCATATTGAAATGTTTATCATGAAAAACTAAATTGATAACCAACATTAAATTGCTTATTATCTTCTCCGAGAAACTTCTAACTTTAACTTATAGAACGGTAAAATGAGTTGTTAGTGGTTAATAGATAGGGGAGATGCCCTGACGTCGTAGGTGGTTCTTCTTATAGGAAGAGCATGGCCAGGTGTGGTCCAGGATAATACCCAACCTCGTGGGGCGAGTAATAAGGAAACGTGAGGCAATCTTACATTATTTAGTAATGCAAAGATACGATACGGTCCTTCCCATAAAGAGGAAAGTACACCGGATCCTCGTGGGTAGAAGGATTATCATCTGTTTTGTACTTATAGCCTGATATCGTCTGATTATTCCACCAAAAATTATACGCTCAGTAAGTGATCCTTGTAGAAGATTAAGGAAATTAGATCGTAGAAAGAATTGACGGACGAGTGAATTCGATCGAATTCAATAAAGATCTGTCTTATTGAATAAGGGGGAAACGTGCAAGGGTAATAATAGAGGACGATTATTGTCTCGCGATGATGACGGGCTAACAAGACGAGCGGGTTTTGTTACGTCCTGGGTGGTAGCACCTAACCCCCTTCCAATTCTTCCCAATAACCCGTTTATTGCCACAATGGTAAAATCAACATGATTAGCTTGAAAAAAAAGGAAAATAAAAAGGAAGAAGGAGGAGTAAAAAAACAGGGGAGAGATCCTTCTTAAGGTCTTGATAAATGTGCTGGAGTGAAAGGTGCGTACCAAACAATGGGCTAATAGGGGTGGGCTCAGGGAGGCGCCCAATTATTGGCAGACAGGATAATTTGGGGCTTCTACCACCGGACCCCCTAACACAAGACTACGGGAATTAATTTCTTAAAAAATAAAAAAAAAAAAAACCCAACGAGGCTCCTTAGTAAAAACTATTTTGTAGTGGAAGGGGGCCTGGGATGATGTGTTAACTAAGCCACCCAGGACGGAGCCGGGGATAACACGCGTCTTCGTAACCCATCATCAGGGCGGGACCACCGCACTATACCACCCGGCCAAATTATGGAATTCTTCAACCATATAATATATCGACCACATTATAAACACAAAACACACAAAGCCACAACAACAAAAAAACGTGGAAAACAAACAGACAGCATTCTTGAGCATAAAAAACATCCAACCTTATGTCAACAAAACCATTACGAGGTAATGATGACCGGAGCCTCGGTTACATCTCTCTTGCACCTTGGCGTCAAACACCTGTCTACAGATACAACCAGTCCATCCATCACGTTCCTTATTTCACCAAACAGCCACCATTACAAATACTAAGCTAACCAAGCTCCGTCCCCTACGCCATCTTTTACCCCATCCTATGAGCCTAACCATGGTACCATATCTGTGCCTTAAATCATACTGCTAATACTTCACATTATTTCTTGACCTTCTTAACAACTTAAGATAAAGTAATAACGTTATAGATAAAAAAAATATATGTATTTATATTATTATATAATATAATAAATATATAAAATGCAGAGAATAAAAGAGAGGAGTCTCTAGGTTATTACTTCTCTCATTTTTTGTAATAAAATGATTAACCTCTATTAAAAGTTGTTTTCTCCAGGAGCAAGAAACAAGCGAAAATAATAGTGAAAAGAATAAGGGTAAATAGGATGTTGAAAAAATTATTATAATACTGCATTGGAAACAGTTGGATGGATAAGGACTTACAACTACAATTGCAACTTGGGGAAACGCAAGTGTTTGAGAAAAACAGCAGCCATAACATAAATAAAAATACATCCGGCAAGACTTGGAATAAATAAAATATAATAAGTGGTAAAAACGACTTCAAGTCAAACCTTACCAAAAAGAGGAGTAAAAGTTTAATGAAAGAAAAAATCCGGTACTATGTGGCTAGTAATAAATTAATAAGTCTGGGTTTAGTGGCGATACGAGGTAGCCTCCAGAATGATGAGAACCTGAGGGCCGAGACGCCGGCTCGTTATGCCTGTTGATTTAATGTGAGGCGGTCTTTTTACAAAGGCAAAGTTTTATTACACTTCACGAGCAGGAGAATAGGAGCCGAGCCGGTGTGGTCAGCGGGGATCTGACGCCGCGCCGCTGCCAAACACGGCCTCAGGCTTCCCTCCGCGCTCAGAGAGAGAGCAATCTATATTCGGCTAGCAAAACAGTGCAAATAGAGCAGAACTTCCCACTATTAACTATAATCCCAGTAAATATAATGATAATAAATGAATTATTACAACTAAAGACGAATTCAAATTATGAAAACCCCCCAAAAAGTTCCATTTGTAACATGAAATGGGTAAATTTATATTGTAAAGGGCCGGACCGAGATTTAGAGCCACCTCTAACCACCTCCAACCACCTCTTACCACATCTAACCACCTCTTTAGAGCCACCTTTAACCGCCTCTAACCCTCTCTCACCGCCTTTAACCACCTCTAACCACCTCTAGTCACCTCTAACCACCTCTATAGTCACCTCTAGTCACCTCTAGTCACCTCTTACCACCTCTAACCACCTCTAACCACCTCTAGTCACCTCTAACCACCCTTTAGGAAATTTCTCTGGCACGTACAATACGTATAAGCCCTTGAAATGATCAAGCTTTGATCAAGCTTAGACTCTAGACACATTCATGGATGTTTAATCATTAATTTATACAAATGTAATTTATTGTAAAATTATAATACATAGCTTAATCTCCAACGTAACATAAACTAATCTATATCTTGTAAAACATACGAACTATAAGAACGTGCTTGTAATTTGAACACAGATCACCCAAGAGAGAATTTGCTTGATGGTCATGTGAACTTTCTAATAAAATTAAAATGAACAGTCCGAGGTTCGATTGATAATTTAAAATATCGGAAAGAAAAACATTCAGCGAATTTCAACGAGACTAAATCATCAGAGGGGTTAATTAAAAATTTCAGTTAATAGACTCTTAGTATGCTGCCGTTCGCTAAAATGCCACCCAGGAGAAAAAAAATAAATAAAAAATTTCGGTCCGCTTCCGAATAATTAGTGCCGGACAAAAACTCAGACTTAAGAGGTTTTTAAAAAGAAAAGAAAAAAAATGTTAAGAGAAAAAGAGAAGATGTTGATATTTCAAGTCGACTAGAAAAAGGAGCAAAGATCAGATGAGAAAAGGTTGGAAGATATGGTGGACGGATTGGACCGGGGAAAGAAGAAAGAATGAGTAAATTCTCAGGCGATGACAGGTACAAGAGATGGGTGAAACTACACCGAGCCGAGCCAGTCTTCTATCTGGTCATCTCCTTAGCTACGGACACGGGGGCTACTGGAGCCTTTGGTGGCGCCAACTAACCCAGACCAACAACTACACACGCATCGCTTCACCCAGCACCTCGACCCAACCGACCGACCATCCTCCTCTTCACTCATCATGGCTCTAACCTTACCATTCTTCCCAGCCACCGTCCAGTCTTTCTTACTCACCGATTAACCAATTTCAACTCTTCAATATACATAACTATAAAACTTAGTCGCAATTCATATAATCTATGATTAAAATTTGAAAAGAAAAAAGCTTTAAGGAAACTTAAGATAGCTTATCTAAATTATACTAAATTGTACGAGTGGTTAAGCCCGTGACAAAGAGCATAATTTTATATTTAGAAAAAAGTAAAAAATTAGTAAACTAATTTAGATATCTATTTAGATAAGTAATAATATCTATTTGAAGACCAACAAATCAAAATAAAATTATTATTGGCATAAATGTGGTGGCCGTGTGTAGTACCCCGACTACGGCGATGACTAACCTCGAAATGATTTGTTATTGCTAACCTAAGGCAACCACATTTATTCCAATAAAAAATAATGGTTTGTTTTGATTTGTTGGTCTTTAAATAAATATAATATCTTATCATAATAAATATCTAAATGAATTTACTTAATTTTACATTTTTTTTCTAAATATAAAATTAAGCTCGTTGTTACGGGCTTAACGGCTCGTAATTCATAAAATAGCAAGACAATGTTTTAGATTTTGCTTTTAATAATAAAAAAATAACCTGAATAGCATTTATCCTCGGACCGATATAATAACAGTTAAATTTGCAATAAAAAAAGTAACATCACAGGTATAATAATCAATTATTTTTTGTTTAAAGGATAAGATGCAATCTTCTTCAGCACCTGTAACACTGTTACCTCGATTTCAGAGAATCCTTGATTAATTAGCGAAGAACTCACGGGAAATTACAAATCAACGAGATAAAAGCTTGTTAACTAAATAAAGCTCTACATAGCAGATAATATATTGTGGCAGATAATTGACAGAAAATCTGTAAACCCTGAAAACAGCATTTTACGAAATAATACTTGATTTTTCTTTATTTACAATTAAATGGTTGATGGTTAATGTTTACTATCTTTAGCATTGTGTAATTTTTGCATTTTTGTTTTATAAAATTATATTTCATAAAGAAAGAACACTTATAATCATCTGGGCACTTCTTTAGGTTGTTACTCCCCTTATAAAAAAACCAGAGGGGAGTAACAATCTAAAGAAAGTGTACGGAATGTTCTTCTTTAGACTGTCACTCCCTTTATAAGAGCAGAAGTGTGATATTCCTTTGTCCCAAAGTAAATTGGACTAAACATTCCTGTGTCTAAATAGTTATTTAGTCAGTATCATTTATATATATTTTTTTTTTAAATAGGGGAGTAACAATCTAAAGAAGTTCGATTATCTGTTATCTGTTTTTTTATAAAATTATTAAAATAGTAATATGTTAATGTAGAAGAAAAAAGAATGTATAAACAGTTGTAAGTATAAAATGACCGGACGCAGACAAAATGGTGGTTTTAAAGTCGACAAAACGAAATATGTATGGTACCTTTGAAAGGTCACATTGTACATAACAAAACCCATAAATTCAGCGGTATCATATACATCTTAAATGACTTGGTACTTGTTCTCGCAGACAGACCTTTTACGTAAATCCGTTGCTGAGCCGTATTGGACGGGTGGATTGTAAAGACAAGCCTGCGGAGAAGGGGTTTCCACGCAATACTCTTGTGAGGAAGGCTTAAAGAGCTGCAGGATTAACCCTGAGTACAATGGTACAGACCGGACTCTCTGGCACCTCGAAACCAAGCAGTGGCGCATCCACTGTCTCCTCTCTAATCCTTGCCCACAGGGATTATACTCTCACCCCGGACGGCTTTTACAACAAACGCACCTTCTCTCCTAAAGTGATACCGCATTTGAAAAACGATGCAATACCGCAAATATGTTTCCCTAAAAAGAGAGCTCAAGACGGTTATTATTAGAAAAGCATTTAGCAGTGTTTGTAAGTGGATTGGTTTAAAGGACTGGAAGAGTGTTTGCGCCACCCTGAAGGGCCGGAGGCCCGGGCTGGCGCCACCCCTAGCAGCCGAGCAATTAGCCTAGCTGGCCGGGGCTACGGGCTGCGGAACCCCTGCGTGGAAAGCCTCAGGCTATAACTCGGTGTAGTTCCTATCTGGCCCTAGCATCTCCTTCTCTCCAATGTATATTGCTATCCCGACCCGCCCCGAGATACAAGACATAGATAATATAAACTAACATCTAACATTACTCTACTACACTAACCGACTCACCCAACACATTACACCTTCCACTTACAACTACACACTCACACATCATCAACTAAGCTTAAATATTTGATTACATGTAATTTATACGTTTCTCGTGTTTGTTTACCTCTGTGAGAAAGAAATAATTTATTTTCACTTGGGTATTTTATATATAAAGAATTAAGTACGGTTGGTGCTCTATAATTTCAAAGCCTACTTAGCTTTCAGTTTTCTCTTATCACAAACAAATAAATAACTTCTTGAAATTGATCTCCTTCGTTATACTTGTGAAGATTAAAACACAAATTAAGGATATATTTAACAAAAAAAGAGGACAATTAAGCATATTTCTGTCGAGCTCATTAAATCAACGAATCGATTCTAGAAGTATCGTCTACCAATCTCAACCCATTGGCTAAACTTTAAACCAACAATTAAAATGTTAATTTATGCTTTTATTAAAAGATCCTCTACAAAAATTTGAATTTATCTAAATTATTTAAAAGTTAGAGATGGTTAGAGGATCTCTAATCACCTCCAACTTTTAAGAGGATCTCTAACTTTAAAGAGGTCCTCTAACCACCTCTAAGTTTTAAGTGGTCCTCTAACCACCTCTAACTTTTAAGTTAAGAGGACCTCTAACCACCTCTAACTTTTACTTTTAAGAGGATTTCTAACCACCTCTAACTTTTAGGAGGACCTCTATCCACCTCTAATTTTTAGAGAGGGTTCCTAATTAACAAGTACCGTTTTTATTAAAGCTAATTGTAATGTAAACAAATCATTTTAGCTTAATGGAATTTTTATAAATAGGTAACAGCTAACCCCCGATTGCTTGAACTAATTACATCTAATGGCTGCGGCTATAAATTTCTATTTTGAAAAAAAGAAAATCATTTTTCATAGTTGTCAGTCCGACGTTTTGGAAAACTAAATCATATTGATTGATAGACTGATTCCTCAAGGTAACAAAATATAGTTAAAATGGAAAAAACAATAATATTAATCATTTAGGAGACAAACTAGATTCCTATTTAACTGTCACAAATCAGTCATCTAAAGTAATTAGTGATGACTCTTTTAGATAATGGAAACTCAATCTCGCTAGCAATTCAAATCTCAGCAATTCCATATTATGAAAGTCAAATTTATATAACTTACAAATGGTTTTAGATATAAAGCAATACCACATGTACGCTAAACGCTAAGTAATAAGTCAAATTACAATTCTATTGCCCTATAAATATTTTAAAAACATCCATTTCAATGTCCTTTGAAAAATCTAAGTCTGATAAGATACATTTATTTTGAGAGAATTATATTTTCTGTGATTAATATAATTCCAATCACTAATTAACCAAAATAATATAATAGAATACTATATAAGCAAACGTTACACATATATATTGATAGCCCAGGAGTGGAATCCATTAAAAGCTTTTGAGGATAAAACCCTAAAGCAGAAGCTTTCAAAGACGGCCTTAAAGAAATGGTAGCATTACAAAGAACAAGACTGGGGAGAGTGAGGTGTTAAAAAGGGAAGTAAAGACCGAAGACCGATTCGAGAGGAGTCGGATTATTGCCGAGTGCCGCTTAAAAGCCACCAGTAGACCTATGAAGTATCGCCTCTTCATTCACTTGAGAAGAATTTAAGTATCACATACAAGTCACTTAAGTGTGGCAGCATAATGTGCTTGAATGATTTTATGCTTTTACAAACCATTATTGTCTATTAATTTATTCAATTTTTGATTTCAACTATTGATTTATTTACACGAATAAAAAGTATTAATTTAAATATATTTAATGAACGCAGGCAGTAGAAATTAATTTAGAAGCTATCTGCAGACTACTTTCGACACAACAACCGAATTTCAACAAAATCGGATTACTACTTTTAAAGATGTACGTGTGTAAAGAATAAGGGTTTGTTTGTGAGCATTTGAAAGATAATTTAATGGGCGTAGAAGGTCAAAACTGATATGAGACAAACAATGGGCTAATTATGATGTACCATCAAAATTTCATTAATATCGGATGAGTATAGTTTTTAAGATGATATATTGGTTCACAAAAAATTGAGCGGCAGACCGACAAACAAGAGAGACACGGGACCAAAATGTTCTCTGATGTCAGAAACGTATTTTCTGTCTTGGGATTTTTGAAATCGGAAACAAAACATTTTCGTTCTCCAGAACGATCACATAGCTTCCAGTTACCTTCAGTATTATATAAGCACAGCATTACCTCCCAAGGGAACAAGTTTTTTCATATTTAAGTCTACACAAATATATTGCTTTCGAATACTTACCAAAGGTACTGGAAGCTGTGTGATCGTTCTAAAGAACGAAATTATTTTGTCTGCAATTTAATGAAATCGCAAGTTAGTCATCTGATTTGGACATCAGGTAACATTTTTGGTCCAGTGTCTGTCTGTCGGTCTGTCGTTCAATTATTTGCGAACCAACAAATCTTAAAACATGAACATACTATATCTTGCAAACCACTACTCGTCCGATTTTAAGGAAATTTAAATGTTTTGTTGTTAACTGTTACTTTTGGTTCCATATTAATTTCAGCCATCTACGCACTTTCAATAAGTGTAACCCCACTGTGAATTGGAACAATAACTTTATTTTTATAACACCTATGGCACATTTCTTTATTACCTATCGAACCTTTTATTTCAGATCTAAATCTCATGAGACCATTCCTCCACTAAGCTATGTGCCACACAATAAATTGGCAGATTATTTTTAGTTCTTGTCAGTTGACGTCAACGCAAAATTAGCTTAATTCGTTTCGGCTGTTAAAATAATTAACAGGAAAGCTTAAAGCTTTCCTTTTTGAATCACTTACATCCTTTCCCAGAGCCAATTATAGCCATGAGGCATTCTATGAAACCTTACCCATAACTGGGTATGTGTTCCGTCAGGTTAAAAAGGTCGTGAAAGGCTTGGCTCATAGGGCACATCCTTAAAGACAGAACAAGACACTGCTTGACGCCGCTTTTTTTTACAAAAACATATGTGCGAGGAACAAGCAAGGTGTGTCATTTCCTACAGTTAATTACTCGACGGTATCATCTTCTTCCCAGGACCTTTTCATAAGGAATAAGGACTAGGGCGCCTTCACACTCCGCTCAGGTCCCAATTAGACGCGCCCAGTGGCGCCCCGACCCTTGGTATCGACCAGACGATATGTCACACTTAACCCCTTGTAACTTCCAGACAGGAACCTCTTGTCTTCGCCATGTTACATCGGTAACTTCACGACCCTTGTCTCCATAAAGAGATCTACTCCCTCCAGGAAAACCACGGCCTTCTATCAAATGCTGACAAAAAAACAAAAATCTTTTTTAACTTCTTTAAAGCTACTTTAAAATGTTGATGGGGGAATTAAAAAACACTTTATAAACACACCGCCCCTGCTTCTTCACTCCACGAAAAAAAAAATATCCTGAGAGGGTTTAGAATCTTCTTAAGAGCGACTTCAACTGCGTGGGATCTGCATTTTTTTCATATCCATTACATTTTACTTCGAACATGTTTTATTAAATTATTAAAGTTTGTACAAGTTTTTGTATTAAAATGAAAGGTTTTTTTTTATAAAAATGAAAAGGGTTTATTTATTTTTCTTTTTTTTTCAAGATATGTATTCTTTGTTAGTAAAATTATGCACATTTATTATGTATGACTAATTTATTTCTCGAGATGTTTAAAGCGTATTTTTATTCTAAATGAATGTCCAAGCAATGGTATAGATCTCAATTAATTCTCAAGTTGGTAGACATGTTCTCCTTCCAATTAGTGTGGCACATAGCTTCCTCACGTTCAAATTTAGTATAATTTTATAATGTTATGCTTTTGAAACCAGTTATTATCAAATTTATGTAATTTTATCTCCGCTTTTTTCAATCAGTCAAAATTATTTGGATTTTTTACAAGAATTAAAGTATGAATTTAGCAAAATTTATAGAGTGCAGACGGTTGAAATTTATCTGAAACTATCAATAATTATCCATCCAAATGTCTTAAAAATCAGATGAGCACTTTAAAAGATATAGGTGTAAATAAATATATGTTTTTGCGCGCATGAGGAAGAGAAACAAATGGACCTCAGAAAGTTGAAACTTATATAGGACCAACAATGGGCTAATTATGACCTACCATCCGTATTTTATTTTCAGACAGACATGGAACCAAAAATGTTTCTTAACTTCTAAAAACGGATTTTTGTATTGGAATTTTTTAAATCAGAGATTAAGAAATTTTTGTTCTTCATAATTATCACAAAGCTTCCGTAACCTTCGGTAAGCTCGAAGCTTGATAGGTATATTCTTTGATAGCTGTTTCACAATAAAACTTATGGGATATGTACGAAATACGGAAATAACAGTAAAATATTACAGGACTTACAATAACTTAGTATAATAATTAATAGTAAGATAATTTGGTAGTTGACCGACGAACTTAAAAGCAATTATAGGATTTTATCAAAAGCAAGCCACTAAAATCTTCAACAGCAAATGTCTTAAGTGGTTGTATACCTTCACTCGAAACCTCGTAAGTGCAGGTTAAAATTAAAAGATAATACTAATATTGTTATTACTATAATGACATTGTAATTACAACTACAGATCAAGGATTTCTAATATATTTAGAATAATGATAAAAAGATGATTTATAATTTTGAATCCATTTTGTTATAAAAAATGTCGGTCTTGTTATCGGGTGTCTGTTATTTTGCAGACGTGTGAAGCTTAAACATTTTGTGAAATTTGGCCTAAAGTTCCCGGGATGATAATAATAGAAAATAAATAATTTATACCCATATCATGGGCTTGCTTAAAAAATAACTAGTCCGCCATATTGGGCTACCCGCCATATTGGATTTAGAATGACGTCACTTAGATAACCATGAATTGACATCCAAACTAAACGTGTATGCAAAATTTCAATTCAATTGGTTGAGGATAACTGCTTTAAAATTCAGTTTCAAGATTTGACCCGAACATACATACATACATACATACATACATACATACATACATACATACTTACATACATTGCAAGTTAAATAAAAGCTTTTAAAAAGTAACTCTTCTTACTACTGTTGAATACTTCTTACCTAAAGATAAATTAATTAAATGATTTGTAGGATTTAAATACAGCTTCGATATCTATTAGGGAATGTTTTGTTCGATTTATCTATATTTATATTGTTTGCAAATGCTGTGACCAAAAATTGAGTTAACGGTTACTGTTAAATCCATAAATATTATCTAAGGGGTTTAAAGAGCATTTATGATCATAGAAAAATTGTAGTAATTAAGGAATGATATTTGCGGTATTGTAAAGCTAAGCACCGTAGTTAATGCTTACAGCTATTGGTTTTTTGGCTTAATCGTTGATTTAGTTAGATTAAAATGTAAGCTTAATATTTTTTTTACTTATAGGCTGCAATTGGCACAAGAAATATAAAATTCCCTTAACTAGGTATAAAGATTACAGCTGTAAGAATGGACTTAGTCTAAGTGCCGTAGACAAAGAGCTGTATATGGTTAAGGTATTGAGGTAGATGTGTTGTACCGTCCAAGAATAATGAAACGTAACTACGTTAAGGGCTTTAAAGGCTCTAATTACGGGTAAAGGGCTGTGGAGAAGGGACTCTACTAGCAGATGGAGTGTTTGAGGACGGGTCGACTAGGCGCCTAAACCTATGACCCGGCGCCACCCCCACCGTCAGCGCAACGAGATGTGTCTCTATGAATGGAAGTGCACTGTGACCGGTCGGCTACTTCTTACCCTCTGCCGGACATCTAGCTAACTTGTGTTTTTAGTTTTTAGAAGCTCGTTCTGACCGTATACAGATGGACAAGGAGATAGCGGTGCCTTGTGAATCCAGGCGGCGCCATCCACTGGGTCGTCTATCCGACAAACACTCGTTTTCTACGTCCTCAGCTGCACTAAAGTGTCATTTAGAACACGATCGAACACTTGAGTGTTTGAAATAAAACCTAGTCTCTTCTTCCTAATGTCCTCCATGTAGAATGGGATCTTGGAGGAAGCCATTTTGCATTTTCAATCGGCCATTGAACAAAATTTACTGTCGCGATTTTTATCAAATAAAAAATGAAGCTTCTCCCTACAGTTGATCTGCAGTTCCTTCCTTGTTTTACTAAACATACCACTCTCGACTAAATGTGTGATTAAACAAGGATCGTTAGTCGTTAATAACAGCAAGCAATGAATAACTTTCTTTCCCCATCTCTGTATCCTATTCATGCCATTCGCAAACAGAGACAGTTATGTGTGAATATTTATATAACAGATATGAGATCTAGAGTCATCACGGGAAATCTTTACAGCTCTTTATGAGAACCGAGTTATTTTTTTTAACACTTCTCAAGGTCTTGAGATAACTTCCTATACGATAAAGAGATTAATAACACTAACCTCAGGCATGACTAATAAGTTATGACAGCTCATAGAATAACTATTCCAGATTTAAAGAAATAATAGAGGACACTTAAATAAACATAATATGTTATTAATAAACTAGTGTCCAGAAATTTCTCGGTGTCAAGATAAACTAGAAATATTTCAAAACAATCTTAATTACAACAGGAAAGACTAGTTACTTAATAAATTGAAGCAGTTTAAGTTAAGGAACATTGTATTAGAAATATTATATTTTTACCTATATATTTCATGTTACAACAACCATTTTCGATACACAATTTGTAACGATGTTTAATCGACAGCCGAATTCTTCGAAATTCGGCAATGAACATCCGAAAGCTGCGGATATTCACGAATATCATCAAATGCTAGAATAATTCGTGCCACTAACTCTTCTTCTGTACTAAAAGGTGTCTCATAAACCAGTGATTTAATATGACCCTAAATATAAAAATTAACTGGAGTCATTACTGGTGAACATATGTAGACTAAAAAATTGGCCAATTCTTCCATACCTCCATTGTGTATCCGATCCTTTCCATTGTATACCGCCGGGAAAGTCCTGGGGTAACAGCGGATTTATTTAATTTCATTTCGATACTAAAGAATTTCCGGTCACTAATTTATTAATGATTTTTTTTCCTCTATCATTTCTGAAAATTAGGAATAATTATTCTGTGACACCCTGTATATTTCTGTATATTTAATTATTAAAAGTGCCCATATGAATTTAACTCTTTAATTTAGAGATCATAATTTATCTCAATCATAATCCAAATGGACGGATCGGAAGAGGGGCCAATTTCTTAGTCTGCATGTTCACCAGTTATGACTCCTCATTTACAATTAATTACCTCTCAGTGTAAACATATATCGCTCAAATGTCATTTTGAGGCATGACTCAAACAATCACACACATTTGAGGGATATATGTTTACAGTGATAAGTAATTAATTGTAAATGAGGAGTCATAAATGGTGAACAAGCAGACTAAGAAATTGGCCCCTCACTTCTGATCTATCATCAATCCATTTGGATATTATGCATTTAGAAAATTCCGGCATTTAAATCCAAAGTACTGGTGCACCATCATGCTTGGAAATCATTTTATTTTGATTTCCGGACACTCGTTAATTAATGAAAACATATTTATTCAAGTGTCCTCTATCTTTTATCATAATTCTATCTTAATCATAACTAGGAATAGTTAAAAGCCAAAATTTTAAGTACATTTTAAAATAATCCATCTATGGAAGATTTGTTTGAAGATACGAACTCAACAAATATTCCTAAAAATATCAACCCTGAGTTATTTTGATTTGTTTTTTTTTTTTAAGTAACTGTTAAAAGCAACAACTATAAGAGTAGCTTGACAAATTAGTTCTGTTCAAAACATGCAACCCTTTTAATATTAACCTCCTTCCCCCCCCTAACCCCAACCCCTTAAATATAATTCGTGTGAAAATAAATACCTTTTTTAAAAATCTACTCTTACATCCCATTCTTCCACTATTTTCTTTTAATTGGGTCCAAAAAAAATATGTAATAATTATTAGTTATTATATATATGTATATATAAATATATATATATATATATATATATATATATATATATATATATATATATATATATATATATATATACAAATATATCTTTCACTATAGATCTGTTACTTTTTGAAACACATATTGACAAATAAATTATATATCACTTAAAGATCTGACTTTTGTTTATAGCAGTATAAATTACAGTTTAAATACATTGATTAAGGTTATAAACCAGCTGCTGCGAACTTGAAACCACTTATTATCAGTCACTTAAAAAAATATGAATAAACTAACTAAAGAAAAAAAAAAACTAAAACAAACATCAAATTACGAAAAACGACGAGTATAAATTAACCCGATTTTTTTTTAAGTCAAATTTGAATAATAAGTAAGTTTCACTAAATGGGTGGTAAAAAGTTTCAGAGTTTGTTCTGTAAGATACAACCCTTCAATTATCTCATGAATATAGTTTGCATAATTTTAATAAATCGTGAGGTTTTTATTATTTTTGTGCTACCAGAAAAAAATGTAATTTTCGTACGATAAAAAATTACAAATACAATATTAAACAAATAATATAATAAATTAAAATATAAAATTATTTTAATAATTAAAAATCACAGGGAAGTACTTGCGTCCAAGTACTTTTTAGGGTTTTGTAGATGATTAAGCATATACCCGTTATGTAATTATGATTTTTTTCTTCGATCCTAAGGGTCCCGGGTTTGATCCCCCGGGAGGTCACAATGTTTTTTATAGGTAATAACGACAAGATAAATTAAATTTTTTAGGAAATTTTCATCGCCCAACCATACGGTGTAACCATGAATCATTTCAAAATTTTAAGACCAGCCATTATATAAAATTTGGGGGGGGGGAGATTTTTTTGGGGTATATTTTGACTTATAAAACCAATAAAGAATTAAAAATTTAAAAAAGCAAATACATATTTGTATCCTAATCTTCAGCAGCTTTCATTTGATACCCAACTCAAAATTTTTAAAAAATAAAATTTTGGGCGCACTCCAAATGTTCGCGCACAAAATTGGTAATTTTTAGAACCTGGGAATGAACTCCCGGAAATATCATCGCCCCACTATAAGGTATTAGTATGAATTATTTCGAAATTTTAGCGCCAGCCGATCTATAGTGGTTGGGGGGGGGGGAATGTTTTTTGGGTATATTTTGATTTATTTAACCAATAAGGAATGCAACATTTAAAAAATCATATATATATTTGTGTCCTACTCTTCAGCAGCTTTCATTTGATACCCTACTCAAAAATTAAAAAAATATAAATATTTGAGTTTACCACATTTTTTCGAATTGCGCAAGCGCAAATCTAATTATGAACTTCTGTATATTTTTTCTGTGGTTGGGTCAAAAAGTTGCACCAGTGTTTCAAATTTCAGTACTTTCGCTTAAACGGTTCGGGCCCTATGATCCAAAGAGCGACGGACGGACGGACACATCACCCTCGGTATAAGGGTTTTGAGAAGTATCTACAAAACCCTAAAAAATTGAACTAGATATCAATTAAATTAGACGAGTATATTTACCATTATTTTAACTTACATATATTTTGCTTCCGAGCTTACCGAAGGTAACGGAAACTATGTGACAGTTCTGAAGAACAACAAAATTTTAAGGTCTCCGATTTCAAAAATTTTAAAGATAATAATCCGTTTCAGACATCAGGGAACATTTTTGGTTCCGTTGTCTGTCTGTTGGTCTGTCGTTGAAGTTTTTCGAACCAGCATATCTTAAAAACTACACGTCCGAATTTAATGAAATTTGGATGGTAGGTCATGATTAGCTCATTGTTGGTCCCATATGAGCGATCATTTGTTTCTCTTCCACATGCGCACAAACATACATTTATTTCCACCTATAGCTTCAAAAGAACTTATCTGATTTGAATGAAACTTTTATAGTTGATCGAAAGTAGCCCGCAGATAGCCCTAGATTAATTTGAACCGTCTGCGCTCTTTAACTTTTGCTAAATTAATACTTTAATTTACGTAAACAAATCCCAACAATTTTGACAGATTACAAAAAACGGGGGAAAAATTAAACAAATTAGACAATAATGGCTTTCAAAAGTATATAATCAATAAAGTATGTGATAGGATGCGAGGAAGCAATGTGCCACACCAATTGGCAGTCTATTTTAAAATTGTCTGCCACATTAAATAAATATGGCGCAACAAATCGCGTCCTTTTATGACCTATTATTGTCTAATTTATTTAATGTGCATTAGGTAATATCGTCCCTACCATATCAACGAATGAGAAAATCGGTAATTTTCAGGAGAGCCAAAAAAACTCCTATAACAATGAATCCAAAATCAGCGCATTGCCAAAAAGAGAAACACTTTTAATATATTATTTAATCCTTTTAAGGATGATATTAAGCTTTAGCCATTAACTGTTTTTTTACTATCCAAAAATAGGAGTTTTGGCTCTCCTGAAAAGTACCCATTTTCACATTCGTTAGTTTGAAATGGTAGGGACGATATTATGACGCCGTTTTGTACGAATTAACCGTGCCGGACGCTACCTCCTCATCCGCCCTTGGGTGACGCATAAACAAAGGATACTCAAACATTAGATTCGTCTCAGGCTTAAATAGAGTACATAGAACCTATATTTAAATCTTGTTAGGCCTCCTTTGTGTGAAACATCACTCTTGACCTGTTCTATCAGTGTATAATGTGGATAAGCTTTTGAATATCTCTGCCATTCTACTTCTAAAGTGGTCGGTTTAGAAGGAAAAGAGCCACGCAATGTCTATTTACGTATTACGTAAAGGATAATTATACATGGAGTTTAAGCAGGTAGCAAGCCTTGTTGTATGTAATTGAGCCATTACTAGTGCTTTGTCACTTGGAGATTGGAGAAAAGAGGAATTTGTCTTGCCGCCGCGGTAGAGAATCTCCTTTAAACGTTTCTTTTATTTCGGTTAAAAGGATGAAGCATTCAAACTAAATCGAACCCGAGTAAAAAAAAGGAAAAAAAAAGAAATAGACATAAACGATAGAACGAATCGTAAGAATAAAAAAACGCTTTGTACAAGATGAAGATGGATAGATTAACAGAAGTGGATTAGCTCTAAGAGTAAAGCGGAGGACGGGTAGATGTCGGTCCGTGTGTAAAGCGATCTGTCGTCACTAGGCGCGCCACCGGGCACAGTGCCTTGTAAAGTCGCTTTGTTTCTCCGTTTGTCGGATTGTATTGTTGTTTGTCGGTAGGGAACCCGCGCCATTGTTAGCCACATCCTTCTTGACGTGAAGCCGGCTCCGTGTGTTGGGGGGGACGGCGACAAAAGAAGTATATAAGGGAACGAATATACACATGGATGCCGAACTCAGCGCCCCCGTGTACAATGCTACCGGCGACCTAGAGCCATGGCGCAAAGCCCTACTCCTAATAGGATGAGTTACACGACATATTACCCTCGCGTACGTCGACTCTCCATTGCATCCTAGAGACATCTTCCTCTTTCCATCTCGGATAAATGCCGCCGTATGAACAAAAAAATTAAATAAAAAAGGACAAATAGGGGGGAAATATAAAAAGGAAATTGGTCACGGTTTTTGCAACACCAATGGTGTCCAATTTCAAACTCGAATTCACAACTCAAATAATTCCATCTTGTAATCCATATAGGTATTTAGGCTTATAAACGCTCTTTTGTTAACGACCATGTTACGAAAGATAAGTTTCATACAAAGCTATTTTTCATGTAGTTTGATATATTAAAAGCTGCCTGAAATCTCTACAGATATGACTATTACGCCTAATAAAGATAGAATAGAAAGAATAAATAAGAATAGATTACAAACTAAACATTAGTACAATAGTGCTTTAAAAATTATTACATTAAGACTACCTGACGGATATTTTAAGACTTCGTGTCTCCTCACAGGGATATTATTAAGAAACAATAAGCACTATCTCTGTATTCATTCCCATTCCTGACGAATTTATAATTAGTTATCATTAGTCAATAGAATGTAAAAGTTTAATTTTTAATGAACAAAATGTAAATCATTAATCATATTTGTTTTGTTGCCTTTTACAACACCGTTCTAATTAAGTTATTTCATATAATTATATTGAATTGAAGACAGATAAATGGTTTAGTTTAAGGCACTTATATGTAAAAATAATATAAAACCTTTATTTCTAAGGCTAGGCGGGCGCCTACTTGCGATTTCTAATGGCGCGATTGTTTAGTCGCGTAAATAGAACACCATGGTTTTAAATTAGAATGCACCCATATGCGACTAAAAAGTCGCGGTTAAAAATACGCAACCAGACCTATATATGAGGCGAAGCGATTGTCGCTCTTTTGGAATGAGACACACTGACAGGCATGAAGTAGCACGTACTTGCGACTGTTTAGTCGCAACTTTAGACAGTAATAATGAATTAAAAACTGTACTTACCTCAAGGTAACTGATAAACGCTCTTTAGCGGGTATTGACTTACTCTATTTTGTGTCACGATAGGTGATTTTGGTTCAATTACATTAAATAAATACTGAAAACTATTTACACTCATGATTACATAGGTCTTCATACAACTTATAGAACTGTCCCTTCATTAATCTTTGGCTGGAAAGAGGACGAACCAAGTAACGTTGTTTGCGTCGTTTGGCTTTCGAACGGAGCAAAAGAGCTATCACGCAAGTGGTTTTAACGAAATCCATTGTAAAACTAAATTAAAACAAGCGATTTATAAGTCACAGTGCACGCACTTCATAAATTTTAGCGACAGCGATTTTTTAGTCGCAGCGACAAGAAATCGTAAGTGGGCGCCTAGCCTAAAAGCTGTCTTTGAATAAATTAATGTATATTTTTTCTGAATACTATGGTTTTCGCAGTAGTTTTGGATAAAAACCAACAATTGGTGGCGTTTGGCGTTGTAATTTGTAATACATTTGCATATTAGTTTAAAAGCTTTCTTAATGAATTCTAGGAATTATTAAAACTGCTATTAGACTGAAATTAATAAATGCCAATTCTTAGGGCGTCATTAGTCTAACTGAAATTCTTTTGTTCTTAATGTATGTATTCTGAAAGAAGGAATAATTGATTTGAGGTGGTATTCTTACCTGCCGGTCTTTGTGATGATCATTTCAGTGCCCTCACGATGGAATTTCCTCCAGAGAGTAGCGTTACCCAGACATAGCTTTATTCCAGCCATGCTTGGGTGACAGTAATCTACGTGTCCGTAGCACTTCTCTACTCCCATAGCACTACTTATTCTTCCTGAAAAATATAAATAGACTGCCAATTAGTGTGGCACATAGCTTCCTCGCATCCTATCATGTACTATAACAATTATTGTTTTATTACTTTATTGTAATATTGTTTATTTTGTAAAAACTATTAATGGTTTTAGCGATCTTTAACACTTCATAGCGGTGTCGCTGTTGGTTTTACTAAAAAATTGTATTTGAAAAAAATGTTTGTCTCATTGAATAGATGAAGTTAGATTTTTTCCCCGACCTAAAATTCCAATTTAAAATTTAAAGTTCACGTTTACGCGAGCGTTGCTCGTGAACGCTTGGACGGATAACGTTGTCCAACGAACTCGTCCTGGGCATTGGTAAAATGAACATGTCTACCAAATTTCATCAAAATCAGTCGATATTTACTCTAGTTATCGTCGCACGTTTCATAATTCGCGGACACACAGACCGACAGACAGACAGACAGACAGACAGACAGACACGAGACCAAAAATGTTCCCTGATGTCTGAAACGGATTTCTGTCTTGGAATTTTTGAAATCGGAGGCATAAAAGTTTTTCGTTCTCAAAAGTGAACACAATGCTTCCGTTACCTTCGGTAAGCTCGGAAGCAAAAATAACATTAAAATTAGATTGATAATAATTAATAATCCTTCATTAGATCATGATTTTTCAGCCCTTAAACCCTAAGTGGGACCAAAACTGCACTTAAAATAAAATGTCTCAAGAAATTAATCTTAAATACCTATCATATAAGTAACACATCTTTTAAAGACGAATAATACGATAACTATTTATTGTGTGAAAAAAAAAGAAATAATTAGAAAAACCCACTAAGTACACAACACTAAATCAGTTATAATATAACTAAGCACACTACACAAATTTAAAACTTCTTACACTACACTAAATCAGTTTTAGTTTTACAACTAAGTACATTACACTAAATCAGTTATAATTTTATAATATTACAACTAAATACACTATACTAAATCAGTTTTAAATTTACAACTTAGTACACTTCACTAAATCAACTACAAATTACAACTAAGTGCACTGCGCTAAATCAGTTGCGTATCAATGATAAATGATAGAAATAGTAATTAATTGATTTAAAATTATTACAAACATTTAAATGCTACAGTGTCTTCTGTATAATTATACATATATATTCTCTTTTTTTATAACAATTAATATATTTATTGACATTTAATTATTAAAAGTGCTTATAATTATTACTTATTTTGAAAATCTTAATTTTTTTTTTCAATTACATGCCTCAAAATGACATTTGAGCGATAAATATTTAGTATAATTAATTGTAAATTAGGTCAGGCAAATTTATGAAAGAAACAATTTTTTATAATTTGGTCAAGATATTTTAATTGTGAAGATTTTAACTATACTTAAAATTGAGAAATTATTTAGAAAAGTAAAAGGCTTTTAATGACATTAATTGAGTATGTTTTAAAAGTTCACATAGGTCATTTAAAAAAAAAAAAAAAAAAAAATGAACATATTAGATCATTTAAAGTATGTCTATGTTGAAAGGGTCAATGGACTGAGCTTTATCCTGTGGTTTTTCCTTTTAAAAATGATATCTTTAAGAAAAAAAGAACAAAATCTGCTAAATCTCGTCTGAGTCCTGATCAGACGTAATTTACCGCAAAGATAAAATAAATAGTTTGCTAACAATCCATTTCTGATAATGCTTTAATGACTGGTGACGCGCTAACCGCAAGCAGATAGCATTTCGGAAAAACACCCTGATTGCAGCAGGACACTGTTAAGTACAATTATGTAAGGATTCGATGTATATCCTTTGATAGACGTTATCAGTAAACCAAGGATTTAGATTCTCCTTAATTTTAAATCCCTGATAAACATCAAGATGACAAAACTATTATTTTTCAGTAAAAAGGTGAAAAATTTTCTTAAGAAATAGATAAGCAAGCATTATTAAGGAATTAATCATTTTGTGAAGATAATATTTAATAACATTCGAACTATGTGAGTTTAGAAGCGAAACGGCATTATCTATGCCTAATCAGTAGCTAGTTAGAAAATATAGTAAACAATTATTATTTCTAATAAAAATAATAAACAAATAATGAAATAGTTGAGTTGAATAAAACGACAGAAAAGAGCTTTTCTTAAATTTGAGGCAAATACATGCAGAAAACTCATATTAGTTTAAAGTTATATATAGAATTGCTGTATTAATATGTATTTTCACAAAATATATAAATGTATTATATCAAATAAACCTTCAAGAGAAAAAAAAACAGTCTCCCAATTAGTGTGGCACATAGCTTCCTCACGTCCTATTTCCTATACATAAATAGTTTTATGCTTTTACTACCTATTTCTGTCAAATTTATTTAATTTTCCCTCCGTTTATTAAATCTTTTCAAAATTGTTTTGATTTTTTACATGAGTTAAAATATCAATTTAGCAACATTTAAGGAGTGTAGACAGTTAAAAATAATCTGAAGCTAGCTGTGGGCTTCTTTCGACAAAAATTTTATAAAAATCAGATGAGTCCTTTTGAAGATATAGGCGCGTAAATAAAAGTTACTATGTTTGTGCACATTTGGAAGAGAAACGAATGAGCGCAGAAGGTTAAAACTAATATGGGACTAACAATGGGCTAATTATGGCCTACCATACAAATTTCATTAAAATCGAAGAGTATAGTTTTTAAGATATTATGTTGGTTCGCAAAAATTTAGCGCCAGACCGACAGACAGACACGGAACAAAAAATGTTCCCTGGTACCTGAAAAAGATTTTTCCCCTTGGAATTTTTGAAATCAGAAACGTAAAAAAAATAAGGTAATCGGAAGCAATCAGTTAAATAACGGAATCCATGTTATAAAAGCTTTCTTGTAATGTAAGAAAAAAACAAACAATTTTTTAGCGCATTAATTTGTTTCCTTAAAATGTTCTGAAGGCGCCAGGGGAATAAATGGAAATTTTAATTTGTTCGCTTTTATCAGATAGCCCCAACTTAGGCCTGGAATATTAAATAATTTAATTGGCATCTCGATTCCATGAATAACATTTTTATAAAAAAAAAGGTAATCATATTATGGCCATTATACAAATAATCTTATAAAATAGGACATTTTCGTTTTGATTAATTTATTATTTTTTACTTAATTTATGATTTTGTTTTAATCGATTTATTATATAAAGATAAAAGAATAAAATACAAAAATCATAAATGATAAATGCAAATAAATTCTAAACTATAAAGCGAATTATTCAATTACTTTAAAGAAAAAAAAAACCAAATAACTAAACAAGTCAATCATGAATCCAAATTGGGCAATTGCCTTTAGGGTAGCTTTTATTTCCTTGATTCTAATTCTTTATCTGATAAACCTTGTATAATTTTTTTTTAATCAAAAGATTTGTTTCCCTTTCATTCTTCTACCTTTGTAAAGGAATTCATTTGAATTCAAATGAAACAAGTAATTTATAGAGATACCTTTCTGACTTACCGATTGATTACAGGTATATTTTTACAACATTTTTAGTTAAAACAATGGTATAATTTTACTTTACATTTATCCTTATAATTTTTCATGGACATTTATCCATTGTTTGTAACAGTTTTTTTTTCTTAACCCTTAACTGCCCGAATTATTTTTTTGGGGAATTGTTTGATTTTTTTCTGGGGATTTTGCCTATTAAGAGGTCCCTTAATATGTAAAAAATGATTTAAAAAATTGAAAAAAATGTCTTACCCCAAATTTGGGCTGTTGCCATATGGCCACGCTAGGACATTAGCCCTACAGTTTTTTTCTCAGTAAATGTTTTAATAATTTTTTTTTTTTTTAAATGTATGTAAAATAAATTGTAGGTTAAAAAAGCACAAATAATTAACAAAATACTAAATTTATTCAAAAGAACGAAAAAGTAAATTTAATTTTTTTTTCTCAAACTTTTATTGATTTCTATTATGTATCATGTTGTTTATCTGTAAAATTACCTAATTATTTCTTTATTTTTTGTTTTGTCCATGTGTTTTTTTTATCACCTTTAAAAATATATATGTATTATTCAATTGTAATAAAAAAAAATAGATATTATTATATTCATATTATTTTTAAAAGAAAAGCCCAATACTATTTGTTACTAATTATACTTATTCAACAAAAATAATTACAAGATTTAGAGACTACTTGAGAAATATTTAGAAAATAATAAAAAAATGAACACTAGGCAAAAAAAACATTAAAACTTTGTGTATAAATATGACTAAATAAAATTAAGACTTAGAAAAAAACTGTAAGGCTAATGTCCTAGCTTTGCCATATGGCAACTTTCAAATTGACGCTCAATTTGGGGCAGAAAAATTAAATTTAGTGGAACTTCAATAATTTTATATTATTAATCATTCTTTATTCTAATAGTTTCATTACCAGTAATAAAATTATTTAATTAATTAATTAATTAAAAAAAAATAAAATTCTTTCCGTGTCACAAATATGGAATAACCCATTTTTAAACCTGTCTTGTCGCAACGTGTTGCACCAAACAAATAAATCTAATGATGAAAAATCAATTTAATCCTTCTTTTGACATAATATTCACATTAGAAATGTTCAATATTAACTTGGACCTTCTAGACAATAATAAAGGGAGGGGGTTTTGCTGTTGCCATATGGCAACGCTAGGTTATTAAGGGTTAATATTAATAAGGTAAGTTCAGTTAATAATGTCACAAGTCAGAATTTGTTCCTTTTAAAAAAAAAAAAAATAATGTAATTATTTTTTGAAAACTTGATTCTTTTAAATAATATATACTTATTATTATTTTATACATAAATGTTATTATTATTAAATATGTTAATCCATTACCGGAAGTCTTGGTTGTATGGAAAAATTTGTTGTTTTTGATGAAAATTTTGAATTATTTTTCGAAACTTAAATAATTTTTTCGCAACAAAAATGAAAAAATATAATAATTATTATTTTATATCAAATAAAACATTATAGTCCCCAGGCCACCATAAGAAGTGAGTCGCTGATTGATAAAGTTTTCTTACCTTATGGAATCGCTTATTTATGCCTTGTGCACCGATGAATTGGGTATATGGCAACTGGGCGCTGGGGCATTTCATTTTTGTTGACATGCCAAACTTGCCCTTCTGCGGGAACATTGAAAAGGGATAGATAAAGTTTTGATTTTTATAGGATCGTTTAGTTAAATTATTTAAAAAACAGTGGTACACGTGGCCACCGATAAGAGAAGGGTCGTTTGGGGTGGCCACCGCCCCAAACATATCGCTCTGCGGGGACGTTGAAAAGAAAACGGCCCACTCGTATCGGTGGCCACCTTTACTACTGTTTTTGAAATAACTTAATTAAACGATCCTGTGAAAATCAAAACTTTATCTATCTCTTTTCAATGTTCCCGCAGAAGGGCAAGTTTGGCATGTCAACAAAAAAGAAATGGCCCAGCGCCCAGTTGCCATATACCTAATTCATCGGTGGACAAGGCATAAATAAGCGATTCCATAAGGTAAAAAAACTTTATCAATCAGCGACTCACTTCTTATGGTGGCCTGTGGACTATTAGTATAGTTATTATTAAATAATTATCTTTGAGTATGTTGTTATTGATATAATTTTAAGAATGTTCTATTAATTTTTGAAACTTAAGTTGTTCTTTTGAAATTTTAAACTTTTATATATTTATTATAATTAAAACTATTACTTAATAATAACCTAAAAACATTTTTGTGTTTGCTATAGTTTTAATGTTTATTTTCTCTTACCTAAAGTAAACATTTTATTTTTTTGGGGACAGAAGTGATGATACGTAGTGTTGGTGTCAAAAGCTGTGTAGTGTTGTTGTTTAAGGAATGTTGTAGAGCAGTATGAAGTTATAGTAAACTGTTTTGTTTCTATGGTTTAAATCCATTTAAGAGTTTCGTAGTGTTGACGGCTTTTGGTTTAGTTTTATTTAATTTTCTACTTTGTTCTCTAATTATTTGTGTATTATTCTCGGTCATGTGTGGAATGGGGTGATTAATCCTTGTCTGATTCGCGCATTAAGCCTCGTTCAAAATGCCGAACCTAACAGAGGAATCGAGTATTGGTCTCTGCACATGCCCAGTCTAATGTGCGCATGCGCTTCTCAGCTTGGGCATGCGCAGAGGTCAAACCTCTGCTCCTCTCCTCAGTTCGGCAGTCTGGAAGAGGCTTTAGTATCAAGGTTTGTGTATTTTGGAAACTTTTGTTTATTTATAAAGGATTAGAAGCCAAATAAATTATATAGAGTGTTTTTTTTATATTTTTAGGGTCTTTTTCTAAAACCTAGGTTGAAACTATGGTAGCATTGGATATTGATTTGCTGAGCAAGGATTGTTTTATTTTGAAATGGCAGTCAATGTTCAGTGTGTAAATATTTGGGTGATTATAAAGACAGTGGTTAGTTGGGCCGGGCCAGTAATATGAGGAAGGTTAAAATAGGGCTTCAGCATGGAGACTCCCTAAATACTAACATGCAATACTTACTGTAAATACAAAGAAACACAGCTATATATACCAGCCATATACGCTATAGGCTTACATAAATAATACCTATTCTTACTTTACCTTGTAATGGAATAACAAAGTCTACAATTATTCTAAACTTTTTACAAGCTAAACAAAAATCACTACAAAGTCCCTCCTTATGCCAAACCATCCAATATACGGTTACAAAATAAATTCTTAGATTCCTTGAAGAAAATATCCTCACACAACTAACTTAGAATTACTGGATTTTGTATTAAATATAAAATCGTTTATACAGAAGTAAATATAACATTTTATCCTAATATCTCAATACCTCATCGTGAATTCAATAGTTATTCGTCATAATCTTTCAATAGCTATAAGTATTCTTTAATTTGGAAATACTCATACTGCTGAGTAATAATTCAATAGTAATAATTTATACTATAAAAAATATAATTTTGATATTTCCTAGTAGAAATTATAATTATTGTTAAAAGAAAGCAGTTCTCCATTCCAGAGACAGAGGATTTTAAAAATTGTTTTGAGTAAAACAAAAAGTTTTAAAAACGAAATTCACCAAACATGTGCATCTTACAGTTGGGACAAGTGTATAGTTTTTGGAACTTTGTAACACTTATTATTTTCAAGATGGCGATCAATGTGGTCAAAGTAAAAAAAAAAAAAGTTTTTGGTCAGCATAACATGTTATATGGTGTTTTAAATGACTCGAAGAATAGGAAAAGAATATGTAACAATTATTATTGGAATTGGAAACAAATTCTTTATGCACTGCATCACTAGTATATAAAATAATAAAGAATCAAGTTCTTATTGCCGACAAACCATACATAAAGCTTTAATTACACATTTTAATGGACTTCAAATTAATATAATAGAGAACATTATAGGTACTTCGTATAGTTTTCACCCTAATTTCGATGAAACTCACTCTCAATTGAATTAATTGATCAATACTCTCAATAAAAAGTAATCTATGTAGAAGAAATGGATAGGTGCGGTATATAAGCATTGCAGCACCTATTCATAATGTAGAAATGGATAGGTGGTAAGCATTGCAGTACCTACTCATTATGTAGAAATGGATAGGTAGTAGGTGTTTCATTCTGACTGAGTTATATTTACTAGTTTATTTATTTATTTTTTTTTTTTGGGAGGAAGGGGGGGCCATTAACATGACTAATACAGCATCAACCACTGCACTAACAATGATAAAATACAGTAAATAGTCCAAACTGGTTTTATTTCTACTAAAAACGAGTTCTTATTGCTATGTAGGGTCTAAAAGATAAAATTAAAAAATAACTTTTGCAATATTTCGACCCCTCTTTGGATCATCTTCAAGCCGACTGGAAGATTATTATTCTATCTTATTCTTGTTAACAAATTCTTTTACTCTAACCTAGGAGGTTATTGTCAATAGTTTGGAATAATTTTACTAAAATTCCATAGTATATGTTATGACTGTCACTACTGGTTAATACCTGTTTAAAGCTTTAAAAAAACTATTATCAAAATAACTTCTAAAACTACCTAGTACCTAGTCTACATATGTTGTACTTTAAATTTTATTGGCTTATGGTCAAATCTGATCTTTGAGGCAGAAAAACCAGATATCAGTAAAAAAGAAAAACCATAAAAATCTAGGGTCTTGTTGTAGAGATAATCTGAATATAAATTAACGTTTTAGTACTATATCAATTAATACAAAATAATTTAATTGATTCTATTTGCTAAAATGGAAAAAGAGAAGAAGATTGACCTAATTACTGACCTAAAGTTTATAATAGGTAATTTATAATTTAAAAACATTCTGACAGTCAAAAAGAGACTACTTAGAATTAAATATATACGGAAAAGGTTTTGCGGGGGAGGATATAAAAGACGAGATTCCCGATATATAAGTAACCCATGTAAATCTGCATATTTAAATTCAATGTCATACTTAAGTATTATTATGCTATACTATATATATTTATATAAATACCTAATATATGCTAAATCATAATTGTATGCTTGTAAAAAAATTGGTGTTCACTATTAACAGGAATAAAGATGGTTAATAGACTGAAAAGATAGTTATATGAAAATAGTTATATTTGCTGGCATTAAAACAAAATTGACTTTGAAATTTTTAAATATCCAACTAGCGATTAATTTTAATGGCGATAATGGTTCAAATAATATTAAAACAAATGATCACAGGGATTATAAAAACGCTAAATATTTTATACTAAATACTGCATAACTACAAGTACGTAAGAAGAAGCTTTACCCTTCTTTGTTATACCACAATATAACAATCGGGGTAAAAATAAAAAATAAAATGCTAATTCCAAAAACATCCTTCTAATTGGCGATTTCCCGACAGTAGAGTTTATGGTGCAAATTATATTAAAGATATATCAGTGTGGGTAATGAATATTGCTGCCTTAACATTTTAATATAAAAAATAGGAAGCCAGCTCTTAAAACTACATGAATAATTTTACACCAATTATAAAAACAATATGGCGGGTCTACGCCATGACAGCTCATCTAAAATTATATACATAACAATTAATTTAGGGGTAGGATATTTAAATATAATAGCTCTTACCTATATATATATATATATATATATATATATATATATTATAGAAAACATACTATTAATAATTCAAACCTTCTGTTATTATAGCTATTATTTTTATTTTTTTTTTCTATAGCAATTTTATTGATAATTATTATTTCGTGGTTGTTAATTATAACATGTATTTGATTCCAATTTTACATTTTATACTGTTGATCTATTTAATCGTAAGTTAAGTGTTTAATGATGATTAAATTATAGTTGCGGTGTTAATCGTGTTCATATACGAGCCTTTTCAGAGGAGATTATATTAATCTTGTTGATTATATTTGTAAATACGTCACAATAATTCGAGAGAGATGCGTGTAAACAATGGCGTAACTATGGGCCTGCACGGACCCGCATTGCGGGAGGGCCCCCAAATCAACGACGAGGGGGGCCCCCAGTTCTAAACGCAAGAGTTTTTTTTTTTTTCCTCATCAATTTCGTTTAGCGAAGGGCCCCCAAAAAGTTCTGGCGGGGGGGGGGGGGGGGCAATGCCCTAGCTACGCCACTGCGTGTAAAGTTTTGTTTATGTATAAACAAAATCTTTTATGTGTAGGAAATAATCAAACACATAAGCATTTTGCATCAGGTAAAGAGAGGTTTATATATATTGCGAAAATAGATACACTTTTTACTTTCTCATAAAAAAGGAGAAAGTATTGTAATGGCGTGAAAAATCGATTTTGAGATTTTGTTGGATTTATACACAATACAAAAGAATTGTTTTTAAAAAAAAAATTCTGTCAGTCGTCTGTGCAGACGAATCAAGTTTAAACTACTGAGCTGATTTTAACGAAATTTAGCATACATGTTACAGAAAAATCATACCCTGAGGCGAAATTGAGAAATTAATTTTAGCTCTAAAATTAGGGTGCATCCCCAAAAATTACAAAAAAAAAAAAAAATTGATAGAAAATGATTTCTCGAAAAAGGTTGTGACGATTTTGATTAAAAAATTCTAAAATGTAGTCCATTTAAACACGAATATACCTATAAGCTGTTTTCCCGGGAAAAATCGAGATATTGATGAAAATAAATCTGATTTTGTTAAAAATCAAAAACAAAAAGTTTCTGGGATCTGGTACTGATAATTACTTATTTCGTAAAGTTTAGATATTGAATACCGGTTTTTTCAAAATGGCCAATATTGAACTCGGTGTGATTTCATATTTACGTGATACTTATTTCATTTGTATTCCTTTATCCTATATCTACGTCTTTGAATACATTTTTTTTTTTTTTTCAGGAGGAATTTTCTTTTGGGCATTTGTGTGGTGAGAAAATTACGCTGTAAAAAGTCAAGAGTTTTATTATAAACGTCTGACACGAAATTCTAAACTGTAAGTAAGAAATTTCTCTATACATGATCAAAGATGTCTCCAATTCCATTTAAATTAATAGAGGAAGAATCTGCAAAATTATTTGAGTTCTAGAGTATGAATCTCCTAAAAATGGTTTTAAGATAAATAAAGGAATTTAAAAACACAGACAATTTAATTCACAGAAAGTTTGTTGGTCGGTTCTTTATCCATATATCTCTATAAATTTTGTTTGTTGTAAAGAATTTATTTGCGTTCTATAGAAACACTTTTATGTAGAGATTTCGTGGGGACTTAAAAAAAATCATTATATAGATATTTTCATTGTACACTCGTAGAAGTTTGTTTTAAGGAATCCCGACAGTATTTCCATAAGAATTAGATTTTTTCTTGGCAAACGACATATAAATATGTTAATTCGTTTTTAAATGAAATGTACTTTAGATTGTTTATATTAATATCGTCAGAACCGTTTTCAAACAATACTTTAAAGTTTAAGAGTTTTTAAGAGGGTTTTTTGCGCCTAAATGTAAAGCTGAAATTCATATCTTGATTTCGCCTGAGGAATTTGTTTTTGAACCTGTGTGCTAAATTTCATTAAAATCGGTCCAGTAGTTTAGGCTCAACTCATCTGCACAGATTGTAGACAACAGACGGAAAAACCGACATTTTGTTTTATACTAACCAACGTTTGTACTTTTGGGCTCAGGGGATCTTAAAACGTGTAAATCCATCAAACTTTTATAAAATTTGATGTTCATGCCATCACAATACTTTTGCTTCATAAATTATAATATGCGTATACGAGAAACTAAAAGATTATATAGGTTAATCAATATAGTTATTAAAATTTTTTTATAATTGACTGCCTCGCATGCTATCACGTACTTTATTGATTTTATGCTTTTACAAGCCATTATTGTCTAATTTGTTTGTTTCCGTAGTTTTTTTAATCTTTCAAAATTGTTTTGATTTTTTATACGAATTAAAGTATCAATATAGGAAACTTTAAAGAGCGCAGACGGCTCAAATTAATCTGGGGCTATCTGCGGGTTACTTTCGATAAACTATAAAAGTTCTATACAAATCAGTTAAGTTGGTACTTTTGAAGCTATAGGTATAAATAAATGTATGTTTGTGCGCATGTGGAAGAGAAACAAATAGGCTCAGAAGATTGAAACTTATATGGACCCAACAATGAGCTAATTATGACCTACCACCCACATTTCATTAAAATTGGACGTGCAGTTTTTAAGATATGTTGGTCCGCAAAAATTGAACGACAGACTGACAGTTTGGCAGACACTCAAGGAACCAAAAATGTTCCCTGATGTCTGAAACGGATTTCTGTCTGAGAATTTTTGAAATCGGAGACCTAAAAATGTTTCGTTCTTCAGAACGATCACATAGCTTCCGCTACCTTCGGTAAGCTCGGAAGCAAAAAAAAATTATTCTTATTAATTATCTTGTAATTAATAAAATAATGTTATAATTAAAACTTCATCAATGGTAAATAATAAACATATAGTATGCAAGGGAAAAAGCTCAATATGTTCACGTTTAAAGAATTAAACATGAATAAAGCAAAAGAGAGACAATATCGCGGTTATTAAAGTCTTCCTCTCACAACATTTAAAAGTTTATCAACAAAAAAAAAAATCAATTAAGATTTTGAATCAGAATTGATTTTTAAAAAATAGTCAAATGAGTAAGTTGATACTTTTTTCCCAGAAGTATTGAAAGTTATGTTTTTTTTTTTTTAGTTTTCTTTGTTTTTTCATAATCCCTTATTCCTTTAAGGGCTGGTAGTTCTGTTAAAACATGGTTATTTGTTTAGAAAAAGCTAACCCATGTCATGTTAGGAATGAATCGGTCCAACAACCGTGAACCATTAGTTTAGGTCAAGACCTGTCTTAGTTCAAAATACCGCTTGTCAAGACTTTATATCCTTTATAATACGAGATTATCATATTAAAAGTTTTCTTTCTTTTTTTTTAAACATGATACGTCGGTAAATTTGTGTTCTATAAGTTTGATTTAGATTTAACTTAGATAAAGATATTAGCTATCGTAACATAAGTATAGGAAGAGAACCTACAAATTATATACACGAGTATATGGTAGATAGGTATAACAAAAATTATATTTTATCAAAATTTAATTGGTCAAATATTAGAAGGGGAAAAATGTATTGCATTATCTTTTAAATACACTTAAGTTAATTTTTTGTTAATAATAATTAGTACGCTTTTGCATAATTTGTATAATGATTGTGTATTGTATAATCGCGGAACACTTCTGTATAATTAAATATTTAATATTTTTGTTTTAAAATAAAATATGATCATTTATTGCTCTTCTATCTAATAGTTATTAGACTCTGTAGTAGGTAGCTGTTTATTTATAATCTCTGTAATAACAAAAATAGTCTGCCAATTATAAATAGTGTGGCACATAGCTTCCTCGCTTCCTATTTCGTATAATTTAATAATTGTATGCTTATATAAAACCAGTTATTATCAAATTTATTTAATTTACCCTCCGATTTTTCAATCTGTCAAAATTCTTTGATTTTTTTACACGAATTAAAGTACCAGTACCAATTTAGCAAACTTTAAAGAGCGCAGACTGTTGAAATTAATCTGGTGCTATATCCGGGCTACTTTCGACAAACCATCCAAATTTCATAAAAATCAGATGAGTAATTTTGAAGATATAGGTGTAAATAAATGTATGTTTGTGCGTAATATGGAAGAGAAACAAATGGGCCGTAGAAAGTTGAAACTTATATGGAACCAACAATGGGTTATGACCTACCATACAAATTTCATTAAAATCGGATGATTATAGTTGTTTCCTGATGTCTGAAACGGATTTTAGACTCGGAACTTTTTAAATCGGAGATATAAAATATTTTTGTTCTTCAGAACGATCAAATAGCTTCCGTTACCTTCTCGAATACAATAAGCTCGAATGCAAAACTCGAAAACATATTTTGAATTTAACAATTTTATATGGAGCCACTCCTTATTTAGGTATCTTTAAATACCTAATGGAATTATAATTACTAAAAATACATTTAGAAAAAGTATAAAAGTTCATCTCGGGTTCATTTCCAATTTATTAGCTTCTTCAACTACTAAAGCTTAATATAATATAGCAAATGATAATTTATTAATTAATATATAATAATGCCAATTCGCTTTCAATAGGACTAACGTAAAGGTACCTACTATACTTAAATAATGTTTGATTTGAAGACTCAGGTAATAAATAAAGACAGTATAATAGGTGTTAGGCGGAATAATAAGTAGGTATGGGTATTGTCCACTATGATATGGTCGGGTAACCATATCATAAAGGACAATAATAACATGTATTGTGTATAGTGCGGTGACAAATAAAACATAAAGCAAATGTCTACGTATATATTAGGCATAATAATAGTTCTATAACTCAACGACTCAAATATGGTAATTGCAAAGTGTAGGTATACATACAACTTGGTATGAATGAACCGCCATATATAGGCATTATATAAGCATAATTATAATGCCAAAACAAAGATGACAATCGTGAAGTGCATCTATTACTTGGGATGAAATGAACCGCAAAATTGAGGTATTATAAGCAAAGTTATAGTGATAAAACAAAGATTCAATGATGACAACCGTGACGTTCATCTACTACTTGGGATGAATGAACAGCAAATTGAGGTATTATAAGCAAAGTTATAGTGATAAAACAAAGATTCAAAGATGACAACCGTGACGTTTATCTACTACTTGGGATGAATGAACAGCAAATTGAGGTATTATAAGCAAAGTTATAGTGATAAAACAAAGATTCAAAGATGACAACCGTGACGTTTATCTACTACTTGGGATGAATGAACAGCAAATTGAGGTATTATAAGGAAAGTTATAGTGATAAAACAAAGATTCAAAGATGACAACCGTGACGTTTATCTACTACTTGGGATGAATGAACAGCAAATTGAGGTATTATAAGCAAAGTTATAGTGATAAAACAAAGATTCAAAGATGACAACCGTGACGTTCATCTACTACTTGGGATGAATTAACAGCAAATTGAGGTATTATAAGCATAATTATAGTTATAGTGATGAAACATAGATTCAAAGATGACAACCGTGACGTTTATCTATTATTTGAGACGAATGAACGGCAATTTTCGGAATTATAAGCAAAGTTATAGTGATAAAACAATGATTCAAAGATGACAACCATGACGTTTATCTATACTACTTGAGATGAATGAACAGCAAATTTAGGCATTATAAGTATAATTATAGTGATAAAACAAAGATTCAAAGATGACAACCATGACGTTTATCTATATTACTTGAGATGAATGAACAGCAAATTTAGGCATTATAAGTATAATTATAGTGATAAAACAAAGATTCAAAGATGACAACCGTGACGTTTATCTATATTACTTGAGATGAATGAATAGCCTAATTTAGGCATTATAAGTATAATTATAGTGATAAAACAAAGATTCAAAGATGACAACCGTGACGTTTATCTATTACTTGAGATGAATTAACAGCAAATTGAGGTATTATAAGCAAAGTTATAGTGATAAAACAAAGATTCAAAGATGACAACCGTGACGTTTATCTATTACTTGAGATGAATTAACAGCAAATTGAGGTATTATAAGCAAAGTTATAGTGATAAAACAAAGATTCAAAGATGACAACCGTGACGTTTATCTATTACTTGAGATGAATTAACAGCAAATTGAGGTATTATAAGCAAAGTTATAGTGATAAAACAAAGATTCAAAGATGACAACCGTGACGTTTATCTATTACTTGAGATGAATTAACAGCAAATTGAGGTATTATAAGCAAAGTTATAGTGATAAAACAAAGATTCAAAGATGACAACCGTGACGTTTATCTATTACTTGAGATGAATTAACAGCAAATTGAGGTATTATAAGCAAAGTTATAGTGATAAAACAAAGATTCAAAGATGACAACCGTGACGTTTATCTATTACTTGAGATGAATTAACAGCAAATTGAGGTATTATAAGCAAAGTTATAGTGATAAAACAAAGATTCAAAGATGACAACCGTGACGTGTATCTATTACTTGAGATGAATTAACAGCAAATTGAGGTATTATAAGCAAAGTTACAGTGATAAAACAAAGATTCAAAGATGACAACCGTGACGTTCATCTACTACTTGAGATGAATCAACAGCAAATTGAGGTATTATAAGCAAAGTTATAGTGATAAAACAAAGATTCAAAGATGACAACCGTGACGTTTATCTACTACTTGGGATGAATGAACAGCAAATTGAGGTATTATAAGCATAATTATAGTTATAGTGATGAAACATAGATTCAAAGATGACAACCGTGACGTTTGTCTATTATTTGAGACGAATGAACGGCAATTTTCGGAATTATAAGCAAAGTTACAGTGATAAAACAAAGATTCAAAGATGACAACCGTGACGTGTATCTATAACTTGAGACGAATGAACAGCCTAATTTAGGTTTTATAAGCATAATTATAGTGATAAAACAAGGATTTAAATATGACAACCCTGACGTTTATCTATGCTATTTGAGACGAATGAATGGCAATTTTTGGCATTATAAGCAAAGTTATAGTGATAAAACAATGATTCAAAGATGACAACCCTGACGTTTAACTATACTACTTGGGATGAATGAACAGCAAATTGAGGTATTATAAGCATAATTATAGGGATAAAACAAAGATTCAAAGATGACAACCGTGATGTGTATCTATTACTTGAGACGAATGAACGGCAATTTTTGGCATTATAAGCAAAGTTATAGTGATATAGCAATGATTCAAAGATGACAACCGTGACGTGTATCTATTACTTGGGATGAATAAACAGCCTAATTTAGGCATTATAAGTATAATTATAGTGATAAAACAAAGATTCAAAGATGACAACCATGACGTTTATCTATATATTATAACTGGCGAGACGAATGAACAGCCTAATTTAGGTTTTATGAGCTTAATTATAGTGATAAAACAAAGATTCAAAGATGACAACCGTGACGTATATTTATTACTTGAGATGAATGAACAGCAAAATTTAGCAAGATTAGATATAACAATAATGTTGAATGACTATTATTATAACAATAATTATAAACACTTAATAGCACTGCAAGAAATAAACATAATAACAATTATGTCCGACTTCAACATAATTCAGTTGTACGGCTATAACATAATTACGACAAAATAGAATTCCGAAAAAATCTCAAGGAAGTTGACATTGTAATTTGGATTTTTGCTGTGTATTAAGAATTAAGGAAATAGTTTACTAGATAAAATATAAATAGGTATTATCAATTTTAAGTCTCTAAGTTTATGATATCTGATTGAAACATTACTAATGACGATATGAGAAATTCACTACACAATTTTTTAAACCAAAAACCATAATAATAAACATGACGAACTATGGTAACAATGATTTTTTTACTCTAAACATATTGATGACGTAATAATATAAAATCTAGGCATTAGGCAATTACAAAATACAAAAGTTATAAAAGGTGATATTCAATACTAAGCTTGTCAAAACCGGACAGTCGAGTTCGGTCATAGCTTGCGGCTTTAAGCCGCATATATGATATATTTATTCGTACGTAGTTTAAGTATAGTAGTTTAAGATTATAATGTCATATACTTTGTCTTAAAAGTTAAAATATTTACATTAAAACGAAAATAACCATCTATGCCCTTATTGATAACTGTAATTCATTACTAAATTTACACATTATAGATACATTTATGTGTACTTCTTCCATATTGGATATTTTTACTCATATAATAGAAAATGTAACGGCCAAATAATGATACCACAAATGTACTCATCATTTTATTAATTTGGCTTAATTATTTTTTAAGAGTTGTAATTTTCGGGTAAATTATACTGTTTGAACTGAACTACTCAATACTTTTAATTCTATTTAACAATACTGTATTATGTATTTGATATTTCACTTGAAATAAAATAGCGTTAATTACACTGATATGGATCCATGATAACATTCTTTGTTGAGAGAATATCTTATCATTAAGCGATATGCCTTCGTCGAAGGATTTAGTATTAGGAACCTACTTTGGCTTTAAAAATAAATTACTTTTACCTAATTGACTGCGACATTCTTTTGTTAGTAATCCGTCATCTGATACTTAAAAATGTTCTAGTTACGTTGTTGAAAAGTATATTGAATATTTTTAGGTAAAAACTAATATTACCTTGATTAGATGTCTCCACAAGTTGCGTGCTTCAACCGCTGTTGTACGATATTAGAAAAAAAAAATGTTCACACTTTTTAAGCGGTGTAAAAATGTAAATAAAAAATATTGGTCTGAAAAACACTGTCCACGAGACAAAGACCCGAGAATCACTGAACCCTAAGCCAGTTTCGGAGAACAAGGTGTGAAGAACCGTCTGGTGGGCGTGGCCTAACTCCGAGATGACTTCTCATTGGTTCAAGAGGTGATAGACCTCCATTAGATCTCCCCCCACCGCTTTATCTGCGTGTACTACACCTCCCTACCAAGTATCTAATAGGTTGTGTCAACAGCTCTCCTTTGCCTAGAATCTCACCGACATTAAGTATCAACCCCAAATTTAAGAGAAAAAGAATTCCGCATAGAGCTGCCGCGGTCTCTTAAACAAAACTATTTTTCAGCCGTTTTTTCCCCCCTACCTTTAAGTTTTCAAGATGAGATAAGGATTGGTCTGTAGAGGGCGTATAGAGCTGTTTACGCCGAGTTAAGGATGTTCTGGCCGGGGTGAGACGGGGCGTGAAGAGCCCGGCGCCACAGTACGGCTGTACGGCGCCAGCAGGCCAGCTATCACACGTGTCTACACGTACTGCACTAACCCCTGGCTCCTAAGTACGAAACCCTCCGGTATTCATACGCCGATAAACCACAACGGTGTCTTCCAAATACAGTCCAACAAGTGAAAAGGTGTGGCTGCTAAAGGCGCCAGTGTTAAAAGCTCTAGTGTTAACACGAGACAGATAACACTTATAGGTGCAATTACATTAAAAACGTACTTATTTTTCTATTAGCCGCACATACGTTCAAGAACATCGTCTCCTAGGATCGAAGACGCGGATTTTATTTAGGTATACAAGAAGAAATCTCTTTCAATATTTCTACATAGGACCGAGGAAGGGTTTAAAGACTCAAGATAAAAAGAACCGCTCCCCGGTACCGGCCTCTTTTTCTTCCCTTAAAGACAAAGAGGACAAAGAGAAAGGGTCAATTAAAAACACAAAACATACACGGAGGGCGCACTTTTATTCCTTTGAATGTTTATACGGGCCGCTTTCCTTAGAACGTAGCTCGCGTACCTTGCCTTACATCATGACCTTAGTATAAAGCTTACGATAGCATCTACCTCATATCTTAAATAAACTTTTCATATCATTCTGCTCTTTGCACTTCGCGCCACGTTCAAGAGCCAACCCCGTATAGTGTATTGGCAAATCAATTATAGACCAACTTAACAACTGCTTCACCTGGTATTTCTTATGAAAAGTTAAAATTACGTGAATAGAAGAACGGACCTATATAGTCTAATTCACTTTTGCACAAGGATATCATATATCATTGTTGTTTTTTTTCATAATTTTCAAGCGATTTCGCCTTTGCGGAAGAAATCTATTAACTGAATTCCGATAGTGAATAGGCCTGTAATATCTTTTATCTTCGATTGATACGAAATATAAACATTGTATATCTCTGTTTAGATGAGTAGAAAGTGATTCTTTTCGTAGCTGTATTCATTGCGCATGCTCGTTTCATAATTCCTCTTTTTTTCCGCCCTAGTACGGTAAAAAAGAACTTTGTTTACATTTAACAAAACTAATTTGCTATTTGTTTAATTAAAGTAACTGCGTTTATATCGAGTTTTTAGTGAAAAACAATGAGTGATTTAAGCGATTAAGACAAAAATGAGGAGAATAATACGCTTCCCGAAATAATTAATTCGGCACAAAATACAACTATAATGAATTAAAGTCATCTTTATGCTCGTGCGAAAACTGCATTTTCCTTTGCTCGTGTGGTTTTACTACCCCCGCTGTCGCTCGGGTGCAAACTAGAAGCGTAATGTACTATTACTTTCTTTAAAAAATATTGTATTTTATCCATTTTATAGGTTTTATTATGGTAATAAAATGCTGTAACATGTAGTTATGCACTTTTAATCTTTCATGCAAAATTTAATTTTAATAAGTATTATGATCATTAATATTTTCTACACCGCCATATTACGTACTATTAATATTAGACTGGTAATCACAATACGTGTATTAGAATGTTAGGTACTTGTTTACATTGTTATTCCCCTATAAGTTTTTAGAATATAATTTAATGACTGACAAAATAACTATTAAGACAAAGCAGGGATGTTTAGTCCAATGTACTTTGGGACAATGAAATATCATATTTTTGTTTTATAAGGGGAGTAACAGTCTAAAGAAGTGCCTAATGGTTATATATAGAAGTGTCTATATGGAGGTCATCCCAAAGAAATAACATAAATTGTTTCTCCTCGTAAATTGGAACTGGTTTCCAAATATATAGCAGCTTTCAGCCCTCATAAGGCCATCATCAGTCATCAGTGCCGATTAGGAAGAAATTTACTTACATTACAGTGGTGCACTGGTGCCGGAATACTGCTTCAGTTGATTAAAAATTAGTAAAAAATCAGTGCGGACGTTCCAAAGATTAAAGAACTTCTAGTACAATTTTTATATTTTACTAGATAATTTAAAGTAATTTCGTTGTTTGAATATGTATTATTATTATAGAAAGTACCTATATTAAAATATAATATAGATTTATCAATTTCTCGTTTTGGGATTTGTAATGGTACTATACTGCACTAAAACTATTGTGTCATACTCGTACAATTGTAGAGGGATTAACTTTTGCTTAATACATTTGAAGTATTAAAAAAACTTATTAAAAACAAATCTTAGTTCATTTCGTAGTACAGCTCATTTGTAATCCATCAACTAACTTTGTTGTAAGCCGATCTAAATTCAACAAAACGAAAATAAAGGTGCGGGTGTATATGACCAAGCAGTCCAACACCCTTCAAAAAACAAATAAATAAACAAAGATAAAAATAAAGAATCGGTACGGTAACTAATAATATAAAAAAAACTTTGTTTCTAATTCTGAATGTGAATAGGTAATAGAATGATAACAAAATAAGCTGCTTAAATTAATTAACGCAAAATGTACTTTTGTCATGAAAAATTCAACTATAATAACTAAATAACTAGTAATACTAAAGTATGGAGTAATTAAACGGGATTTCTTCCCCCTACAGTAAATTTAGTTATGTTACTTTATCAATCAAAATTATGTCTATGGTAACTGTTACCTCCAGAATGCATAAAAATGCGGTTTAGAGGTTATATTTTCCAAAATTTTTCGGCCCGGTCACCTTGGCGTTCCGGTACTGGAAAATTTGCGAGTGCACCTCTATTACATGAATAACAAGTAATTAGTGAGAGGTGTCTATTTTATGTCGAAGGTCGACGTAAGACTCGATACACTATTTCCTACATATACATTCATCCATTTCAACAAACACAAAATATTTCACTGTTTACACTGATGATGGCGTTATGAAGGCTGAAAGCTGCTGCTAATAATAAATTTCTCTATCTACACTGATAATGGAGTTATGAAGGCTGAAAGCTGCTGCTAATAATAAATTTCTCTATCTCCACTGATGATGATGCGGCCTTATGAAGGCTGAAAGCTGCTGCTAATAATAAATGTCTCTATCTGCACTGATGATGGAGTTATGAAGGCTGAAAGCTGCTGCTAATAATAAATGTCTCTATCTGCACTGATGATGGAGTTATGAAGGCTGAAAGCTGCTGCTAATAATAAATTTCTCTATCTGCACTGATGATGATGCGGCCTTATGAAGGCTGAAAGCTGCTGCTTATAATAAACCAGTATCAATTTATGTTGAGACAATTTATTTGATTACTTGCATAGATTTGAATGTTCGTGACGATGGCATTAGTAATTGTTATCATTGTAATATTATCTATATAATATGTCCTTTTCTATTTTTATTTAATTTATTAATTTCTTCCGAGTTTACCGGAGGTAACTGGTGTTACGTGATCATTTTGTGTAATTTTTTTTTGCTTCCAATTTCAATAAATTGCTAGACAGAAATTCGTTTCAGACATCAGGGAACATTTTTCGTTCTGTCTCTGTCTGAGTCTGTCGGACTGTCCAAAATTTTGGCGAACCACAATATCGTAAAACCAACTCGTCTGGTGTTGGTGAAATTCGGATGGTAAGTCAGAATTAGCCGCAAATGGTGGAAATTTGGATTGTTTATCGAATGTAGCCCACAGATGACCCCCATGTTAATTTCAACTGTCTTCGATCATTAAATTTTCCTGAAATGATTTTGTTTATTTATTTAAGAAAGTAATCGATTCAAATGTATCACAAACTATCTATAATTATCCATCCAAATTTCTTAGAAATCAGATGAGTACTTTTGAAGATATAGGTGAATATAAATGTATGTTTGTGCACATGTGAAAGAGAAACAAATAGGCGCAGAAGGTTGCAACTTATATGGGACCAACAGAGGACTAATTATAACCTACTTTCTAAATTTCATTATAATCGGACGTCGGAAAAGTAGTTTTCAAGATATATTAAGTTCAAAAAATTATGGACAGACACAGGACCAAAAATGTTCCTTGATATTTAAAATAGATTCCTATCTTACATTTTTTTGAAATCGGAGACATAAAAAATTATCGTTACCTTCAATTACCTTTCGTTAGCTTCCGTTACCTTTAACAAGCTCGAAAGTAGAATTTGTATTGAATTATGTTGAGCTGGAACTCGAGACAGGTGTTGTAGAACCATATTCATGAGATGAAATTGCGTGTCTACAAGATAGACGTCCTTCTAATTTTCTTCTTTTAATATCTTTTATACCTCCAAACAACTGAATTGTATTTCAATAGCAACAACTGACTGATTGGGATAAAAATAACCACCTTGTGGTCTGCAACAAATTACTAGGTAGTATAGGTATAGATTGTATTAACAACTACAGCAGTAAACCTCATAATAGATTGTTTTAAAAATTACAGGAGTAAACCTCATAAGTTCATTCATAAGGGCATTCATTAGTACTTTATGCAGATATTTTATATACATAGAAAATAATACGAAAATTAATATAAAATTTTACTTCCGAGCTTACCGAAGGAAACGGAAGCTATGTGATTGTTCTGAAGAACGAAAATATTTTATTTCTCCGATTTAAAAAATGTCAATTCTGAAATCTGTTTCAGACAACAGGGAACATTTTTGGTTCCGTGTCTGTCTGTTGGTCCCTCAATTTTTGCAAACCAATTTATCTAAAAAACTACACGTCCGATTTTATTCAAATTTATATGATAAGTCATAATTAGCCCATTGTTGGTCCCATATAAGTTTCAACCTTCTGCCCTCATTTGTTTCTCTTCCACATGCTCACAAACATACATTTATTTACAGCTATATCTTTAAAAGTAATCCTTATCTTATACCTATATCTTATAAAAAGTACTCATCAAATTTTTAAGAAATTTGGATTGTTTGTCGTCTGATACCTACAGATTAAATTTGCACATTGAAATTACGACTGTGCACATTAAATTGATAATTTTATTCGTTTAAAAGTGGGGGGGGGGGGGGGGGGGGGGGCAATTAAATAATAAGACAATATTATAGGTTCTAAAAGCATAACATCAATAAAGAATGTGATATGCGGGAAAGCTATGTGCCACACTAATTTTCGGACTATTTTATTTTGATGTAGGTAGGAAAATTTCGTTTTAAAAATAATCAAACTGTTATCTAGCCAAAAGTGACTTGTAGATTGCATTACATACTATTGATTAGTTTTTTACGTAATAAGCTCTTAAGTGAATAAGAGAGAGAAGGTATATATATGCCGCAAAATTTCCTTCGCGTTCGCAGTTTATATATGAAAGAAGATATATAGCAACGTTTCTTTTACATACATAGTATTATATTATAGAGAGCGTTCGCAGTTTATATATGAAAGAAGATATATAGCAACGTTTCTTTTACATACATAGTATTATATTATAGAGAGGGTATGCCGCAAAAGTATACATTACGCGTCTAGTGCGGAAAGTAGCAATTTGCATGCGAGTGTGGAATTTGCGCCCGAGTGATAGCGAGGGTAGTAAAACCACACAAGCAAAGCAAAATTCAGTTTTCCCTCGAGTTGCTTACCGTACTTTATCTACGATTCTTGGATTTTTATAATGATTTCAGAAAAAAAAAATTTAATAAACTTCCTGTATTTCTCTTTAGATTAAAATGATATTAATTCATTAGTTGTATTTTGTGCCGAATTAATTTATTGGAAGGCGTATAATTCTCTTCATTTTCTTCATAATCACTTAAATCACTCATTGTTTTTCACTAAAAACTCGATATATGCAGTTACTTTAATTAAACAAACAGCAAATTAGTTTTGTTAAATGTAAACAAACTCGCTAATCGTGAGTTAAGGTGAAGAATTCTTCTTATTTACCGCACTAGGGCGGAAAAAAAGAGGTATTATGAAACACGCATGAGCAATAAATATAAGTACGTAAAGAATCAATTTCTACGCATCTAAACAGAGATACAATCTTTATATTTCGGATCAATCGTAGATAAAATATACTTCATGAACGCAGTGTATATAGAGAGAAATAATTAAAATGCTTTATGTGTATTTGTATTAATTTAGTTTTTTCACACATTATGTAAAATTAGCTCTTTATCGGAGGTATTTAACTTTTAGGTGGTATACCTACTTAATATAATATATTATTGTCTTAACCGTTTACTTATATAAACAAACAAAATAAAATTTTGTAATTTATTTATTTACCTATAGTTTATTTAATAGTCTTAAATGTATGTATTCAATTTACTATATTCCCTATAACTATTGAACTATATTCAGTTTTATGTACATGAATCTATTGTTGGCTAGTACATTTTATGTATTTAATTATTATTTTTTCGTATGATATATTAAAATATATTTATATTCATTTAATTTATAATTGTTATTTTTTATGAAGACTTATCTATATACGTAATACATTTTATCTACGATTGATACGAAATATAAACATTGTATCTGTTTAGATGCGTAGAAAGTGATTCTTTACGTACTTGTATTCATTGTGCAAGCGCGTCTCATAGTTCTGAAGAATTCCTCTTCTTTACCACCCTAGGGCGGTAAAGAAGAGGAATTCTTCAGCTTTACGCACGATTAGCGAGTTTGTTTACATTTAACAAAACTAATTTGCTGTTCTTTTATTAAAGTAACTGTTTATATAGGGTTTTTAGTGAAAAACAATGAGTGAATCAAGTGACTTTGATTTTAAGTGACTCTGCGAGTTTATTTTTTCTGTATTTATTATTTAAATCTAATAATCGTAGATAAAGTACGGTACGCAACTCGTGCGAAAACGGCATTTTGCATTACTCGTGTTGTTTTACTACCCTCGCTGTCACTGGTGCAAACTCCACACTCGCATGCAAAATGCTACTTTCCGCACTCGACGCGTAATGTACTATTATTACCTGTTTTCTGTGTGCATTAAAGACCATAGATTTATGTATGCGAATGTTTTGTTGTGGTATATACTATAAAAGTATATAGTTTATTCATTCAATTACATTTTGACTTATGCGATTAGTTAGCTTAGTTTTATGTATATGATTAATGATTGTTCACTTTTATGTACCCAACGTATTATATATATTTTATTGCCTGTTTACTATATTTATTATGTGTTTATCCACCATTGTTTTTTGCGTGAACGTTTGTTGGTATAAGTTTATACAATTAACTGTTAATTATAGATATTTTATTTTAATTTAATCATAAGAATTATTTCTGGTTGAAAGATAGAATTAAGTTAGTTTTGGTTAAGGCACATCTTTCATTAAAAAAAATAAAATATTCTGCCAATTAGTGTGGCACATAGCTAACTCGCGTTCTATTTCATATACTTCAATAATTTTATGCTTTTACAACTTTTTTTTTTTTCAAATTTATTTAGTTTCCCCCCGATTTTTTTAATATTGTCAAAAATGTTTTGATTCTGTACATAATTTAAAGTATATTAATTTAGAAAAATTTAAAAACCGCAGATGGATGAAATTAATGTGGGGCAATCTAAGGGCTACTTAAAAAATACCATCCAAATTTAATAAAGGTAAGTAGGTACTTTTGAAGATATGTAGGAATATATAGGTGTAATTACATGTATGTTTGTGTGCATGCGGAAGAGAAACAAATATGTTGAAACTTAAATGGACCAACAATGGCTAATTTTGACCAACCATCTAAATTTCCTTAAAATCGGACGAGTAGTTTTAAAGATATGTTGGTTCTCAAAAATTTCAGCGACAGACCGACAGACAGACAGACACGGAACCAAAAATGCTAAATGATATCTGAAATGGATTTCTGTCTTGGAATTTTTTAAAATCGGAGGCAAAAATGTTTATTTTTTTAAACGGTCACAATTCCGTTACCTTCGGTAAGCTCGGAAGCAAAATAATTTAAGAGATACCATTTTACAAATGTCCTCTAATATATAATAAAAAGTGTCATAACCAATTTCCTTAAAGAATATTATCTAAATTATTATTTGATATCGAATAGTTGTAATCCTTTCAAGAATTTGATTCTTTTTAAATTATTTTAGACTTATTATTGTTTATTTTGCTTCCGAGCTTACCGAAGGTAACGGAAGCTACGTGATCCAATTTTAATGAAATTTGTATGGTAGGTCACAATTCATTGTTGGTCCCATGTAAGTTTCAACCAGCTGCACCTATTTGTTTCTCTTCCACATGCACACAAACATACATTTATTTACTCCTGTAGCTTTAAAAGTATACTTATTTGATTTGTATGAAACTTTTACAGTTTATCGAAAGCAACCTGCGTAGCCCCAGATTAATATGAACCGTGTGCGCTCTTTAACTTTTGCTACATTGATACTTGAATTCATGTAAAAAATCAAAACAATTTTTACAGATTAAAAAAAAAACAAATTAGACATTAATGTTCGTAAAAGCATAAAATCAATAAAGTAAGTGATAGGATGCGAGGAAGCAATGTGCCTCACACTTCTGTTGGCAGTCTATTCAATATTAAAACAAACATAAAGATTGATTATGCTTTTAGCCAACCTTTATATTGAGTGAACATAAATGCGTAAAATGATTTACTAAAAACGACAAGCAGTAAAATATCTGATTATTTTCCAAAATATTATATAAAATATAAGTAGCTGTGAACAAATTATATTCTAACATAAAACACATGTTGCTTAAGATTTAACGTTAGTTTTTCTTCAAGACCATCTGTTAACACTCATCTGTTTTTTATTTATAAAATGGTCACTGATGTATTTATATAATTATAATAGCCCTAATGTTTAGGGTAATTTAGTACGACTTGTACCAATAATATTCTGGAGGTAGAATAGGAAATGTTTCGGGTAATTTAGTGGTCTTGACGTTACCTAATATTTTGGAGGTTAAATTGGAAATGTTAGAGTAATTTTGTGGTCTTGATTACGTTCTCACGCAGGGTGGTATTTAAACATTATATTGTAATTTCAAAAATTTTAAAAGATTTTTGAAGCATTAAATGTATTAAACTGACATAATGATATCAATAAAAACATAAATCATTAATTTAATTCGGTCGACAAACTGTTTTTGTAGTTTTAGTAAATATTAATTTAAATCACATAGTGCCTATTTTCATTATTATTGGTGGTTGCAGTGGCGTAGGAATTCATTTTTGACGGGGGTGGCTCGGCATCTCCACTAAGGGGGGGGGGGGGGTGTACATACTCTTTATCAGTGCTCGATTTCTAGAAATTAAGGTGCCAGACTACAACCTACCCTTTGTCTATTCCCCCCCCCCCCCCCCCCCTTTATAGAAGGGGGGTCCGGGGGTCCTCCCCCGGGAAAATTTTGGAAAAAAATCGTTCAAACACAGCATTTTAAGCAGTTTTAGACATAAACCCATATACTAATTTATATTTTATTTGTAATTTTATAACCCCTTCCAGTCTGACGGGGGGGGGGGCTCAAGCCCGATAGCCCCCCCCCCCGTTCCTACGCCACTGGGTGGTTGTTTTCATTTAGTTTTTGGAACCTTAAAACAACTAAACCCATGAAGCGTTAAAATCGAATTTTTGCAGTTTTAGTTCCAAAAGAATAAAATTAGCTTCAATATACCTAAGTGCATTATTTTTCTTCAACTTAAATCCAAGTTATAGGTTATTCTTATTATTTAAAAATTACTTTAATTCTTACTCTAATATAGAAAAATCTCATTAAGTAATACAAAATCAGAATGTTTCTGCATCATTTTAATACATTATAATAATAAAATCATTACAAATAATGCGTGTATTTTTATGTTCTGTTGAAATTAATAACGTAATGTAAATTATTTTGAATAACAATATATACCTACCAAACATACTTTTCTTATAATTTACCTGCCAATTTTCTACAATTTAATTAATTACCTGACATACTAATTATCATCTTAACATTTTACATATTCATGCGTATCTTGTGAATAAAACATATTTCAATTAAATTAATTACCTATATTAACATGCTTTTTATTAGTTAAATTAAATACCTGGTATACTAATTAACATCTTAATATTCTTCATATTCTTGTATTTTGAGAATAAAACATATTTCAATTAAATTAAATATATTTGGAATCATTGTAAATATTATTATTATTTTTTTATTTATTTATTTTTTTTTTTTCAATTATAATAATCGACTAATCATTTTTTTTTTAATTTGTGAATATTAGTTATATACATTATTAATTTGCATAATCAATTTTCTTTTTTAATAGTTTTAATATAAAATAATGATTATATTATAAAATTTGATATTAATTAACCAGTTTTTTAATTAAATTAAGTTAAATTTTGTATATAAAAAAACTGTTAATTTAATGGAGCGGAAATGGTAAAAGCATGATTTGATGAACAAGAGTGAATAATTTATAGAAACTATAATAATGCGGGTGGTCGATGCAATTGAGTCTCCTTTAAATACGTATTTTAATTCAGACATATTACTCGTGGATATAAGTATTATTATTTATGTGTTCTTGTGAAATTATAAACACGATTTGGTTCATTTAATTGTATGCGAGAGGAATTCAAGTTCGTGTTGGATCGTTAAACGATTCGTAACATTACGTATTTACCCCCCTTTTACTATTAACGGAAATTGCATGTAATACTGAAAGGAGTTACTTGTGTTCAGGTTTTTTAAGTTCCTTCAGTGGAATAGTAGGATATTTTAACACTTAATTTAATATAGTGTGATCAGATCTAAAAGGACATAGATATTATATAGCTTCATAGATAAAATCTTATCTATGACATAACTAACCTTCTTCTTTATAAATTTACGAGCCGTTAAGCCCGTGGTAACGCGCTAAATTTTATACTTAGGAAAAAAGTAAAATTAAGTAAATTAATTTAGTTATTATACATAATAAAAATCTATTTTAAGACCAACAAATCAAAACAAACATTTATTTTTATAGTAATAAATGTGGTTGCCTTAGCTAGCTATAACCAATCATTTCGCGGTGCTTCGTCGTCACCGTCGGGCACTACTCGATTATATAAATGAATGATAATTCAAATAATTAATCGAGTATAAAATCGGCTAGATAGAATCTATTGGGACAAACATATAACTATTCGACAGTATTGACAAATGTTAAATTCACTTACGTAGTTCAAAATGAGAATAACAGTATAGGTACATTACACGTCTAATGCGTAAAGTAGCATTTTGCATGCGAGGGTGGAGTTTGCATCCGAGCGACAGCGAGGGTAGTAAAACCACACGAGCAAAGCAAAATGAAGTTTTCGCACGAGTTGCGTACCGTACTTTATCTACAATTGTTGGATTTTAATAATAAATAAATTTAAAATTTTGCTAAATTGATGCTTTAATTCATGTAAAAAAAATCAAAACAATTTGGACAGATCTAAATAACAGGAGGAAAATTATATAAATTTGACAAAAATAAATTATAAAAGTATAAAATCATTAAAGTAGCCACACTAATTGCAACATTATTTTTCTATATGATATGCATTTCTACTAGGATAGCGATTTATGTTTTAATTAGTATATTTAAACGGACTACAATTTATATAAAAATCGTCGGATTTGTTTCAATATTTAAACATTAATATTTTTTTATTTAACCTAAGGTTTGAAGTTATCTGAAAATGTACAAGTTTCATCGAAATAGATTAGTAATTTAGGCTTTACTTAGCTCACTGATATCAGTTTTAAAAAATGCTTTTCGGACTTAATTTACTAAGGTCTTTTAAGCTTTAATTCAATCGTAATTTTGAAATCAGGATAAGAGATGAAACTTATTTATTTAATTTTATTATCTTTAAATAAATTATTAACCTGTTCTATTAGTTCCTAATTTGCTGTATAGCTTCCTATACGACCTTCTTGTTGGTTTCAGTTTCAAGAATATAAAATTTCTCAAAATAAGAATAAAAGTTATATTAATTATTTAAAAAAAATAAAAACGGCATCTGCTTTTTAATATTACAGCATTAGGAATATCTTGATAATTCTTTTAGAGTTAACAATTTATTTAAGGCGATCTACATACTTATTAAGTTGAAACCTTTTAAATCTATTACTAAAAAAAAATCACATGATAGGTCATAAGTTGTTCATGTATATAACTCGTGGTTCTAATCGGTTTATAACCATAGGTATAATATTTATTTAAGACTGTAGATAAACGCACGTAGTGCCGTGTGAATGAACTTAAAGGGGGGTGAATTCTAAAGAAAGAGATTAACGCATCCTTCATATGCAGGTATGCAAAGTGAGGTAGAGCCTCTAACGGGGTGGACGTGTCATCTGGATTATACAGGGTTAAGCAGGACTCGTCTTCCTATTGTATTCTTGTAAGGATTAGTATATTTAGTAAGGGTAGTTAAGATTTAAGGATATCAACAAGCCCTTTACTCCAGGTAAACAAATTTAACTGTTTGACCCTTTCTAACTTAACTTGACCCATACCATATTATGCCATAAAATTAATAACTATTTAAACAGAATATTTTTAAAAGTTCATAAATCAGTACGGAATAGGTAGTTGATTATATTTAGCGAAAGTCAACTATCACATTGATTCCACAGTTCTGCAAAAAAAAATAATAACACCAAATTGTATAATAAAATCTGGTGATGGAAAATAATATTATACATAGCGTCTGTCTAACGTCTAATTAAAGATTCAAATGCGCCTTACATCTAAATAAAGATTCAAATGCACCTTACATCTAAATAAAGATTCATTTGCGCCTTACATCTAAATAAAGATTCAAATGCGCCTTACTTCTAAATAAAGATTCAAATGCGCCTTAAATCTAAATAAAGATTCAAATGCGCCTTACATCTAAATCAAGATTCAAATGCGCCTTACATTTAAATAAAGATTTATATGCGCCTTACATCTAAATAATTATTCAAATGCGCCTTACATCTAAATAAAGATTCAATTGCGCCTTACATCTAAATAAATATTCAATTGCGCCTTACATCTAAATAAAGATTCAAATGCGCCTTACATCTAAATAAAGATTCAAAATTCCAACAATATCAAAAATTTGACGTCTGAACAAGTTGTAAATGAAACGGGAGATTTTAGCTTTGAAACAGGGTGCGTCTTATATTCAATGCATTAATGTTTCTTTCAAAAATTAATAATACAATAAAATCTGATGGTGGAAATATCTATTTTATTTATTTCCTTTTTAAAAAAAGTAAGGTTAGTTCTTAAAAAATTACGTTTTGAGTATACAGAATCCAAATTTTTCTTATACGAATTACGAATAGTTTTTTTACGAAAAATGCGTTTAAGTCCGGAAAAATTGTGTTTTCGGAGTTTTTGGACCTAATTTTTTGCCAAAGCAATTTTGTCAAAAAAAAATATATATTGGGTGTTTAAATATCTTCAACCCATGTACAACACTAATCATAAGTAAAAAAAAAAAAGATCTTCTTTTTTCCCCATTAAATCTTTGTATTTCTATTTAATTTTCACATATACATATAACAATTGTTTTATAATTTATTTCTTATTTTAAATGACATTATTCAGCAGTATTATAATTTATGTAAAGCGAGAGGGCACATCAAATATTTAAGGAGGGGAGGGGGGCAAACATAAAAATTGGGCAACATTTTATGTAGTATTTGCCTCCTCTCCCTCAAATGTTTTAGGTGTCTCCCCACTCACTTTACATAAATTGCAATCCTGTAGAATTTAATAAGTATACCATTAATTTGCCACGGGTTTAACGGCTCATAAATGAACCTATTAAGGAATATTACAAAAGGGTATAAATAAATGTGTATATAAGGGAGAAACATAACTTATTTTCTATTTCAAACAACTTCTTAATTCGAGAGTAGATTAGTAGATTTATCGACCAAGAGCCTAAATTTTAAAAAAAATAGAGTTTTGTAGACCTGATTCAGGACCTTTACTAATATAACTGACTGAAGCAGATTAAACAACATAATTATAATGTCAAGGTACAAAATAAATGTTGTATAAAGAATATTTTTAATGGCCCAAAACCGATACCTACATAAATGCGTATGGTTTGTCTTATTCTTTTATATTTGATGATATCAATGTTTTGTTTTGTTTTTGTTAGAAATTTAAAATAAGAACTGGGGACCGAGTGTCCATGGTACCCGTAAGGAAGAGCAAAAACCTTAACACCCCCCTCACGATCTTGGGCTCATTTTTCTTCCCTCACCGTCCCCTACACGGGAACATATCGATGCCACGGTTTAGATTCGGTTTTGGCGAGATCCTTTGTACAGAGATTTGTCCTTTTATATATTAAAGATTACATTGAACATAAGTTAAACAAATATTTGATTAGGTTTGGTTTTTTAATTGATTTGCAGATTAAGTCCGTTTGACATCTTTTACCCGTGTTATGCTCATGAAAATAAATCGGTTGTGGGTGAAGTCTCACGTAAAAAGGGTTTCGTTGGTATTGTGAACATGAAATTAGTAGCACTCAAAAGTTGATGATATTTGACAAAATGGCATGAAAAATTAAACACAAGTGTTTTCCGCAAGTGTTATATCTCGCTCAAGATTAAAAATAAAATTCTTTCTCCGTAACAGGAATTATACGGCATTTTGGATTCCCAATTAATCAGATCTTACAGGAAAAGATGTTTGATGTTTGGTGGGGACGAATTTTGAAGTTAAACCAAGATGGGCTAAAATAAAACCAAATAATTGAGTTGTTTTGCTCGTAAGTTTCATTAAAAACCCTTCTTTTACACTTTGTATAATAATATAAATTGTTTGCTATAATAGTGAGATTAAGAGTAGACATATCAAAATAGTTAAGTAATACATTTTATTTACAAAAATTGCATTGCAAGTGAAAATATAAGAGTTATTAATATCAGTTTGTTATATAGTTATTATGGTTTGTCTGTCAGTTCCTCTCCTGAAAATTAACACTGACCATATTGAATAAGATGAACTGAAAACATCACAAAAATCTAAGTAACTAAATAAAGCACAAGATGACAAGAATTCAAACTTGCGTACTCATGACACATTAGGAGTCATTTTAAGTTCATCACATAAGTGGCGTATCTAGGGCATTGGGGGCCCCAGGCAAAAAAATTGAAGAGAAAAAAAAAATTTGCGTTCACAACTCAATGGGGCCCCCTGACAATGTTATAGAAGTATAATAGATTTTATTATATGCTCTAAAGGGGCCCCCATCGTCATTGGTACAAAGATAGTAGTTTCATTTTTTTTTTGGATTTGGGGGCCCTCTGGTACCGGGGGCCTACCCGCAATTCGGGCCCATAGTTACGCCAATGATCACAATATCCTTCTTGCCTTTTTGATTGTCTTGCATCCGTGTTGTTTTTGAGTATCAACAAAATGTTGCCATGCAAATGGATCCCAACACTTTGTATCCCGATGTATTCATACCTTTTATAGCAAACCAATAAATGAATCAAAAACAATAAGATAGGATCATTTTGATTTAGTAAGAAAGAGATTAGAAGAAGGAGAAACTAGAAAGAGAAGTCAACGGATGTAGCCGGATAGAATGGTGAAGGTTGATTATAGACCTCTAGGAGGGTGGGTCTATAACGACCACCACCCACGTTCATTATGTACCTTATCACCTATGTTCATTATGTACCTTATCACCCATGTTCATTATGTACCATATCACTCCACCTTAATAGGCTCCTGTTCAGCTTAAGTTTTCTACAGTCAAGAACCATTACAAACTTTTTTTTCTAAAAAACATTTTTGCAACAAAAGAAAGTAACTCTCGCAAGAGGGGCAGCAGATTTTCAACCATATAATTGGTCAATACTGCGACAGAGGTAAGAATTGGACCCTCCAAAAAATAGTTAGTAATGTGACTCACACATTCCCAACAATGTATTTTATTTTTTCCCATATGTAAAGATTTTTCGTGATTCACTTTTGGGGGTTCTATACCTAAAACGTGAAAAGAAACTACATCTCAAAAACAGTTTCGACAATTTTGATTAAAAATAGACAGCCAATTAGTGTAGCTTTTACAAACCTTTTACCTTTTACAAAATTAAATAAAATAATGTCTAATTTATTTAATTGTCCTGTTTTTATTACTGGTCTTATAGTCTTATATTACTTTGCTTTGTAAGTTTCATCGCACATTTCCGTTTCCCCAATTTTGAACCACTTTCCGTGTCAATTCAATCTTCCCCAAATTTTGCACATAGATACAACTAAGGTGAAGAATACAGAAACAAAAGAAAAAAAAAAATAGTTGAAAATAAGACCAGTTTTGAAAAATGGCATTTTTATATTAATTATTATTATTTATTGACAAAATTGTTTTGAATTTTTACATGAATTAAAGTATTAATTAAGCAAAAGTTAAAGAGCGTAGACGGTTGAAATTAATCTGGTGCTATCTGCGGTCTACTTTCGACAAACCATCCAAATTTCATACAAATCAGTGCTTTTGATGATACAGGTGTAAATAAATGTATGTTTGTGCGCATGTTGAAGAGAAAAAAATGGGGGCAGAAGGTTAAAAATATGGGACCCACAATATGCTAATTATGACCTACTAGCCAAATTTTATTAAAATTGGACTGGTAGTTTTAAAATTGTTTTAAAATTTTATAAATAAAATTTATTTGTATATAGTTTTTATGTTGGTTCGCAAAAACTGAGTGACAGACAGACACGGAGCCAAAAATTATTCATGATGACTGAAACGAATTTCTGTTTTGAAATGTTTTAAATCGGAGACATAAAATATTTTCGTTCTATAGAAACGATCACATAGCTTTTGTTAGCTCCGGTAAGCTCGGAACCAAAATCAGATGCGAAGTCCATTAAAATATGAAACTATATAAATCGTTTTCCCAGCAAAAATCTAGTTACCGAGATATTGATGAAAATAAATCTGATTTTGTTGAAAATTGAAAACAATAAATTAAACATCCACCAGATGAACACTTTTTAAAATGTTAAAAAAACCGATAGACCGACAGACAGATAAGAAACCAAAAATGTTCCCTGGTATCAGAAACGGATTTTTGCCATGAAAATGTTCGGAAATGAATCCGGAGATAAAATAATTAATAAAACAATTCGCTCTTCAGAACGATCACAATGCTTTCATTACCTTAGGTAAGATCGAAAGTAATAAAACAATTAAATGAGATATTATGGTATTAAAGAGCAGTATCAATTTACATATAAGAAAAAGTTTTGGTCGATTTATCAGACCGGCTATATTTAATATTATTTCAGAACTTTTATATCATGAATCTTATGAAACTGACTAAGTAAATGGGTAATTTTAAATTTAAGGAAAACCAAAGGTTTATACCTTATTTGGTTTATAATAAGTATTAGTTAAAGGGTTTATTATAGGTATGTTTACGTGTTTAACCTTCGACATAGTACACTCAAAAGAAGTTAGTTAAATTGTCACAAATTAATGAAGCTATCAACTTAAACAAAACTGACATGTTGTCATAATCTTTATATCTCTCTTTCTTTTTATGGGAGTTTGCTTCGATAAAATCAGATGATGAGGTTTTCTCTGCAGCTCGGCTCCGTCTGAGCTTTCATCTTCATCTAATAGGATCGCGTCTGGGTGGTTTTACGCAGTGCTGTACCTTACATCAACATATCTTTCTCCCTTGTCCAATTCATGTTATACATGGCTCCATGCGGCGTATTATAATATAATATATGTATTTGTGTCGGCAACCTATTATTGTTTTCTTTCTCTCCTATCTTCTTCCAATCTGGCCACCGAGAAACAAGGCTTTTTCAAAGCGTCGGCACATTTTTGAGTCAGAAGTTCCGCAGGATAGCAAGTTAGCAGGACGTACCCATTCGTAAGTTAGGACGTAAGTTAGCAGAACGTACGCAAGTTAGGACGTTAGTTAGCAAGGAGTACCCATACGTAAGTTAGGACGTAAGTTAGCAGAACGTACGCAAGTTAGGACGTTAGTTAGCAAGAAGTACCCATACGTAAGTTAGCAGGACGTACCCATATGTAAGTTAGGACGTAGGTTAGCAAGACGTACCCATACGTAAGTTAGCAGGACGTACCCATACGTAAGTTAGGACGTAAGTTAGCAGGACGTACACATACGTAAGTTAGGACGTAAGTTAGCAGGACGTACCGTACCCATAAGTAAGTTAGGAGGTAAGTTAGCAGGACGTACCCATTCGTAAGTTAGGACGTAATTTAGCAGGACGTACCCATACATAAGTTAGGGCGTAAGTTAGTGGGACATACCCATTTTCTAATGGAGCGAACTTCGGAAAGTAATATGCCCTGGTTCTCATCTTTCGTATTCTATTTCACTATGATCATTAATGGTTTTATTTTTATTCCACTCTCAACAAACCCGTAGCTCTTATTGGGTACCTCGGGCTAGTGGTTTTTTAAACCCGTTATCATCCACGAATTTTCTAAATTCAGCGCCTGAAAAATGCCGTTTCCTAGACGCACCAAAATATGAATGGTATCCAAAATCTCGCGAAATCACCCTAAAACCTATTTAAAATAATCGAAGAAGTCATTCTCTCAAAATAGATAACAGCTCGGGGTACCGATACGGAAACCCAAGTCCTTAAACATAAGTAACTTTTCCCGTCTCTGCCTTAAAAATTTTTATCCTAACCATTTCCCTTGTCCCACAGGGACACTCACTTAGAATTAGTAAATCAACCAGATTACTTCTTACCTTTTTTAAAAACCTGAAAGTTGTAACCAAAATGTTCTTCTTCCTTCTTTATGTCAGGCAACCACCCCGTAATTTAATTTGTAATTACTTTTTTATTATTATTCAAATTACTTTTTTTATTATTATTAAAATTACTTAAATTTATTATTAAATGTACTTAAGACTTGTGTAGAATATGTAACCTTGAGAACATATTCACAATTTGAATTCATTTATTTAATATTATGTATAACTAAATTGTGGCTCTTAATAATATATACGAGCTGTTAAGCTAATTTTACATTACAACGGGCTCAATTTTATGTTTAAAAAAATAAAGTAAAATTTAGTAAATTAATTTAGATAACTATTTACATAAGTTATTATATCTATTTGAAGACCAACAAATCAAAGCAGTCATTCATTTTTATTGGAATAAATGTGGTTGACTTAGCTTAGCAATAACAAATAATTTCGAGGTGCGTCGTCAGACACTACTTGATTATATAATCGATAGTCTTTTAAAATATAACATTTAATTTACAACTGGCATAATAATAAGTGTAAAAAGAAATCCAGATCAAAGACCATCTGTGCACAGTTTCATTTTGTTCCTTAGTGATTAATTCGAGACATTCTCATAAACAAGTTCTTAATTACTTAGCCCAGTGTTTTCCATTTATTAGTTTCAATAGGTACATTTAATTTTAAAATGTTCATAAAAATAACTTTTCCTTTGCGAGAAATCCAACTTGGCCTCTTCCTCTTCCTAAAGCCATTTTCTCAGAAACAAGATTTTTCCCGGGAAAGCGGCTTTTTTAGGGCAGCGCCCCAAATTTAGAGTTAAATTAATTTCCTGATTTCGCCTCGGGGTATGATTTTTCTCAACATGTATGCCAAATTTGGTCAAAATCGGGCAGTACAATTTAGGCTTCAGATGTCTGCACAGACAGACGACAAACGATATCAGAAAAAAATTATTTAGAAACCACTTTTTTGGACTCAAAACGTGTAAATCCATCAAAATCTCAAAATAGAATTTTCGTGGCACCACAATACATTAAACATATATGAGAAAGTAAAAATAAAATATTGCATTCTATTTTTTTTTTTTTTTTTTTTTTTTGGTGCAATATTCTTAGCTTGTATGCACGAAAGGATTGTTATAAGCAGGCATTTTAGTGAAAATTCAAAGAGCACCGCTTTTGCTCACCTAATCCTGTAATGCTGATAAACCTAATCCTTTTATTCGTTATTGTAATCCTTTTCACTTATATCCTATATCAGGGATGGGCAAATGCGGGTCTTAGTTGGGTTTAGTGCGGCTCCCATTAAAAATGTATACCCTTTTAGTTTTGAAGATTTTATAAGTTCTAAATTTACATTTTCATAAATTGTAAATCAATTTATTTGTGATATTTTTAGAGATAGATTGATCATGAAGATAAATACTTGTTGGAAAATTGGCTAAGAAATTTCAGAGTTATTAGAGGCGAAAAACGATCTGGCATTGCAAATGCAGAACAAATCTACTTCTACTGTTGCATTTTAGAAGCTCTTGCGTAGTACTCTTTAGTAAGTCTAATTTCAATATTTGTTACAACTAATTGCTCTGAATCATTGTACAATGACCAATCGTCATGTAACATAATTGCTGCGGGCGTATTTAACAAATATTACGCAATATTTCCAAGATTTTACCACAGTTCTTCGCTCAACGTTTATTTTATTTCCATTATTAAAATTTTAAAATAATTATTTCCATTGTCTCTCTGAATATTGTATACTGTTTATGCGTTCCTAAGACTTACTTAAAATATCACTTAAGATTTGTGTAAAAAATGCAAATATATTTATTAAATTAAATTTTAATTTGTGAATTTTAAACTATGCATTATGGTGTCGCTCTCTATAGTATATATACATGGAAAGCCAAGATGCCGCTCTCAATGACCTCATGCGTGTCCTATATCCTTATCCCTTACATCCTTTCCTTATCACTTATATCCTATATCCTTATCACTTATATCCATTATCCTTATCACTTATATCCTATATCCTTATCACTTATATCCATTATCCTTATCACTTATATCCTATATCCTTATCACTTATTTCTTACATCCATATCACTTATATACCCACTATATCCTTATCACTTATATCTTATTTCCTATATCCTTATAACATATCCTATAGGTATCCTTATCACTTTTTTTTCTTTTTTTTTTAATTTAAATTACCTTTATTGAATAAATAAAATACAACATATTAATACATAATAATATTCCATTACATCGAGTTATCTTTTTTGTTGATTTAACAATTTAGTACTACATTAGATTATCTCTCCACTAGAGAACATGGAGTCCGGAGCTGTGAGAGAGAGTTTACACAGTTTGTTATGTATATTACATTGTACACAATAATTATTTTAAAAGAATTAATTAGTTATTTTACATAATTATATATTTATTTTAGTTTTGATTATATATTTATTGCATTATATATTATTTTAGTTTTTATAGTTTTAGTTATTTATAGTAATGATGATGACTATATACATTTAGTTTTTACACTTTTTTTTTTTTGTTTTTATTTTATTTTAGTTTATCCTGATAGCTAAAGTATATTTATAAATCTAGTGTATGTCGGTAACATATTTTCTTATTTAAGTTTTGAATAGTACCAAGGATTTTATGTTTTTAAGTTCATCAGGTAGTTGATTGAACAGTATTATTGCGCAATAGGTCCAGTGTCTTTGGGCCATAGAGGTTCTGAGAGCTGGTACTATGTAATTTCCTCTGATTTGACCTCTAGTAATAATTGCATGGCCAATTCTTTTTATGTTATGTTTCCCTTCCTTAAGGTGGGTTATACATTTATAATTATACATCTGTTTAAGAGTCAGTATCGAGAGCTGCTTAAATAGTGGCTTTGAATGTTCTATTCGTTTTTTATTTAAAATTATTCTTAAAATTGCTTTTTGCTTTAAAAATATTGTTTCCTTGATAGTGTCACAAGCTGATCCCCAAGTAAGAAGTCCATACTGTATTATGGAGTCAACAATGCCATAATACAAGACTCTCAACTGTGAGATACTTAGATACATTTTTAGTTTCATGAATATAAATGTTAGCGCGCGTAATTTTGTATTCAACTTATTAATATGAGCCTTCCAATTTAAACAGTAATCGATAGTGACTCCCAAATATTTAACTGTGGGGACCCACTCAATACATGGGCACTGGCAGTGTGGTAATTGGCAATTTTTTTTATGTACATTAATTTTGGGATTTGAGGCAATGTACTTCTATGCAACGAGTAAGTCATTGCACATGTTTTTTTTACACTTATAGTTAATTCATTGAATTCAAACCATTGTATTATTCGTTGTAGGTCATTTTGAATAAGTGTTGCCGTTTGTATATAACCGTTCTATATATACCGTTTGTATATATAGACTCACATAGCAAAACTCATAGGCGTAGCTATTGGGCCGCAGCGCCCGCGGCCACGGGCGGGCGCAGACTTGAGGGGGCGCTAAAATTGGAGAAGAAAAAAATAGGTAGAATTTGAAAAAAAAAAAAAAAAATTAAATAAATAATAATTGAAGCGTAACGAGCTTTTTATATTCAACAAAGTCTGTCTGTGTAACATTTACATGTCTGACGACACTTAAGTAAAAGTTGAATGATTTGTTTGAAATTTAGTTCCTTACACTAATGCTCAGGCTAAGATGTTGGACAGCGTGATTCGTCAAAGAGTTCGCGCGTAACGCTCGCGTAAACGTAAGCTTCAAATATAAAATTGTATTTGGACGGGAAAAGATTTTATCATCAATTATTCGATGAGACGAACATTTTTTTTCAAAAATATTTTTTAATAAAACCAACAGCGATACCGCGCTCCGCTTTGAATTTATAAAGATCGTCAAAAGTATTAAAGTGGACCTACACCTACACGTCTAAAATAGAGGAAACAACGTTTATACCTATATCTTACGTTCTAACATAAATATTTTAATAAAACTTCATGTACATTGACGCGTTAATAGATATTCAAGGACAAAGGTCAACAAATCTGGTTTATGGCAAAATCTCGCTCTCCGACATCAATCAAGGTGGTTATCAAAATTAAAGATAACAATATTTCCCACAAAAAAGTGTCATTAATTTTTTACACACAACGAACGGTTTAGCATAAGAACTAGCTTACTATTAACTTGCGTAGTGCTTGTTTTTGCACGACTCTTTAAGTATGTTTGCGAATATCTCGCTTCCTCTTGCAAAACGACGATCAGATCAAAATTAATGAATATAAAATTTCACACAAGAAACATTGTGTTATTTTTTAACTTACATCGAACCGTTTGGATAATTAAGTGCTCCGAAGTTTCCGACAAGGCGTAACAACGACCACTAACTTTAGCTTTTTCCCGATGGGAACCCTTATTCTATACCTACGAGTGATATTTCAAGTTTGTTTGGACATAGTTTGAAAATATTCGTGCTCCCACAATGTACGGTGACAATAACAATGCAGTCCTCCTTATGCGTTAACTATTTACATTATTAAATTAATGGATTCAGTAAGGGGCGCATGTTTTTTATCTTGCGGGCGGGCGCTATCAGAGCTAGCTACGCCACTGGCAAAACTAGATCATCTGCAAATAAAATACTTATATCCCACATCCTTATTACTTAAATCCTATATCACTTATATCCTTAAAATCACAATCTTTAGGGTTATACTAATTGTAAAAGATATTTTATAATGCATATACGTACCTTTAAATTATTTAAGAAAAGCACATACGGTATAATATATCAAATTTGCTTAATATTAAAAACATGTATGCTTCTATATAATAATTTGTTGCAATGTTGTTAAAAATGAATGATGTTTATTGAAGTCAAGGCCTGGAACTAATGAACCGTTGGTTTTAATAAGGTATCAACATTAAATATTTAAATGCCGCAGGCATGTAGCTGCTATGTAGCTTCTTTCTACCAGATATTATACATTTCAATGCATTCCATAGACAACAAGAGTACGTCAACCTACATTAACTGTGTATTTACTCATATATATATATATATATATATATATATATATATATATATATATATATATATATATATATATATATATATATATATATATATATATATATATATATATGATAGACTGATTTAAATATTGTAAACATCGATAAAGTTGAATAACATTAATTGTAGAATACATTTAATAACCAGTTTTTGATGAAAAAACTTCATAATATGTAAAAACCTATATATTTGATAACAAACGTTAGATTAAATATAATATATATATATATATATATATAGTGGAAAAATTAGCGACATTTGGGAACAACCAAATAAAAGGGACGCGGCTTCCGTGGCGGAATCTGAACTTTTGTATTTGGTGTCGTTTCGAGTTTATCATAAGTTTCTGAGAGGGTGTATTGTGTTTTCGCGTCCAAATGTAAGTATTTTTGTTGCTACTTTTTTGCTTTTTTATCCAAAACCAAAATAGTTGTGGTTATGATAGTTTTTAACTTTGGTTATGGAAGTGTAACAGGTGTAATTCTATTTTATCTAAATAGTTTATTTCTGAGGTTAAGACGACAGCTTCTTTTAAACATGTTCTGGGTACGATTGTAACAATTTTTACAATTAAGTTACCAGCTGGCTATAAAGTATTAAATTTTCAAATACACTTAAACGCTTCATTTAAATTTTTTTTTTTTTTTTTTACTTTCGTCAAATTTCATTAGTTTTAATGTTAATTAACCTTGAACTACAAAATATATTATACAAATTACATCTAGAATATTTATTATTGTTTCATTTATCTTAAACACCTATTATTCTGCGTATGACCAATTATTCAATTATTTTGCTTCATGTTCTGTAATTTTGACTCGATAAATAAGTATTTCTAACATAATTCTCTTTATTCTGTTAGTGTTACAACTAACCCCAATAACTGTTACAACCGCCCCCGGTGTGGGGTCGGCTGAAACATTAAAAAATGCCTATAAATATTTTTGTAATGCAGATAATCTTACTATAACCTCATCCATTTCTAGTCTGATAACTGAAGTTCAATTAAGGCCCACTGTCAAATACATTGAGGTTAAAATGTTTTTGCAGGAAGCGATTTTGTAATAAATGTTTCTACCGTCACCGGTCCCCCCTATATGTTTTATAAAATTTAGTAATTTTTTTTTAAAGCTAAGATTAATATAAATTAATACAACAAACCTCCGAATAAAATGTGTAAAAAAAAGGGCGTCGGGACGTACAATCTTCGAGACGCGTTGACCACCGAAAGGCCTAGAACTTCATTATAATTGTAACCGCGGTAGCCTATACGAACTTAAATTATGTTATATACTCCCCTGTATATTTCCTTTGTCTACATAACTACCTATTATGACAGAGGGAGAGGGATATTTAGTTTAATGTAGGTTGGGACAAAGGAATTTCACACTTTTATATATAAAATTGTGATATTCTTTTGTCCGAAAGTATAATATATTGGACTAAATATCCCTTTGTCTTAATAAGTATTTAAACTAAGATTGTTATAAACTCTCCATATATTTCCTTGGTGGCCTCTGTTTAACTGATAAGTTCAGGCTAATCTAGTATCAAGTTATGAATCATTTGATTAATAATTAGGCTTTATAATATAATCCCAACACATTGATTTCTGAGCTTTTCGATGCTCTTAACTGTTTTTTTTACTTAAAGATTAAAAGACACCGATTTTTTGGCAATAGAACTTTTTTTCTTCTTCTTCTTGTTTTAGATCACTTTCTTGTTTTCTATTCTGAGTTCAAGATGGCGGAAAAAGTTTATTTTCCGGGCGGCACAACTACAGGTTAGGACTGATTTTTCTACCAAGTTTTAACTCTCTAGGTTAAATACCTTGGGCGCTACGATGATAACACACATACATACATACGTCATGCTGAAAACCACTCAGGAGGTCTTAAAAACACCTAAAACGGATAATTCCGTTGAAATCTCGAAAAAATCTCAAAATATTTTTTGGTGAAAACAATACTTTTCCTACTATTAGTAGTGAGGAAAAGTAAAAATGTGTTCTCTCTACCAAATCCAATTTAGAGAACAACGTCATTGTAGCTTTATATACACCCATACGCAATCCCCAATACCTAATTCTAATAATCATAAGAATTTTTATTTTTATTACATTCCTCTTGTAAATTATACATATTCTTTTTGTTATTTATTTTATTGCTTCCGAGCTTACCGAAGGTAACGGAAGCATTGTGTTCACTTTTGAGAACGAAAAACTTTTATGCCTCCGATTTTAAAAATTCCAAGACAGAAATCCGTTTCAGACATCAGGGAACATTTTTGGTCTCGTGTCTGTCTGTCTGTCTGTCTGTCTGTCGGTCTGTGTGTCCGCGAATTATGAAACGTGCGCGACGATAACTTGAGTAAATGTCGACCGATTTTGATGAAATTTGGTAGACATGTTCATTTTACCAATGCTCAGGACGAGTTCGTTGGACAACGTTATCCGTCCAAGCGTTCACGAGCAACGCTCGCTTAAACGGGAACTTCAAATTTTAGGTCGGGAATAAAATCAAACTTCATCTATTCAATGAGACAAAATTTTTTTTCAATACAATTTTTTAGTAAAACCAACAGCGACACCGCTATGAAATGTTAAAGATCGCTAAAACTATTAATAGTTTTTACACTATAAACAATATAAGAATAATGTAATATAACTATAATTTTAATGTTAATATAGCAATAAAGTACATGATAGGATGCGAGGAAGCTATGTGCCACACTAATTGGCAGTCAATTTTAATTTAAAATGAAGGTCTGTGGGATGTTACGCACCAAAAACAAATCGCAATCCAAGACAGAAAATGGCGTTGAATTGGGCATACTCTAGGGAAGCCCCAGGGAGCCATCGAATGAGATGCACTTGACTGGAACTGGAACCCTCAAGGAACGCCCAAACGTGGCCGGCCCAAGAATACTTAGAAGAGGACGGTCGAGAAAGAAGCCAATAAATGTTGCAAGACATGGAGTGAAGTTAAAAGAATGGCCACAACTCGTCCTGACTCGAGAATCGTTATAGCCGTCCACTATGCTCCCTAAGCAGCGACAGTAGTAAGTTTTTTTGGCATTTGAAATGTAATAGATATCAGTTTGCACGTATTAGTTATTGTTTAATTCAATAAGTCAAATATATTTTATCTCTTGATTGTAAGTTACTTATGGTTTACTTAGTGTGTGCGAGCTTTGCTGCATAGAAAATGAAGACTATAGGCTCGATCAAAGAGGAAGAGGATCGTACTGTCCGCGTACACGGAACGACCGCATTTCAAAAACGGTCAAGGATGGTCTAACAACAGAATGTGGACATGTTAAGACAATCCAATGAAAACAGGCGTAGCCAAGTTGTTTCTTGTTTTCTGTCTAGAGCTATTGTTTGGTGTTGTTGCTTTGATCAACCGACATATCTATTAGTTCTTCCGACGAAGAGAAAATTTCCTCTTCTGTTTGCTTTGAGGCAAGTAAGAAGAATTGCTGCTTTTGTTCGCTTTGAGGTATGCAAGAAGAATTGCTGCTTTTGTCCGCTTTGAGGTATGCAAGAAGAATTGCTGCTTTTGTCCATTTTGAGGAAAGCTAGAAGAATTACTAATTCTGTTCACTTGAGGCATATAAGAAGAATTGCTCCTTCTGTTCACTTTGAGGCAAGTAAAAAGAATTGCTTTTTTTTTGTTCGCTTTGAGGCATGCAAACAGAAATGCTGCTTTTGATAGCTTTGAGCCAAGCAAGAAGAAATAGAAAATGGGAGCATAAAATTAAAACAAGAAGGTGATTTGTATTATAGAAAACTATTACGAGATTTTCACAACTATATTTGTGGGCAGTAACTCATTTACCCCATTTTTCCTCTACCCTTTTCTAACACACGGTTTATTCACTCTTATTTTCCCCCTAACCTTGTTTCACCCATAGTTTAGTATATTTCCTACTCTTTTTTTGTCACAGGGTTTGTTTGTTTGCAATGATTTTTAATAATTTTAAGATGCTTATATTAAACTCAAAAAATGTAGTAACATTTTTTAAGTATTAATGTTTTCATGTGAGTTTAATGTATGCAAGGAGTCTGCTCGAAGGAGTCAATTATTGAATACATTTTCGTGTAGGATAGTCTATGAGTGCCAAGGTATGAGGGTACATCTTCTTTACCTATTGTTATTAACGTGCAAAATAAATCAACTTGGAACCTCTCAACAGGTATGGTTTATTCATGGCTCAGGTTCAGGTAGTAAAACAAGGCCTGATACGAATCTAAGAACTTTGTTTTTGTAAAAAAAGGGTGTCTAGAGTCTAGACAAACCTAGTATATTTTTAATTAAATAAATTAAAACAAAAAAAAACTTGAAGAAAAGGTCGAAATCGATTTTTTACATGAATAAATTCTCGATACCTATGAGAAAAAACACGGCAAATGAAATCTTTTGAAAGATATTTATGGGTGTTTTTTTTGCGCCGTTTTAACAATTAACAACTTTTTTGGTTGCTTAAAACAAATCAAGTTTTTATTCGCATTTTAAAAGCAAAACAGAAGCTGATGTTAAATTGCAAGAGGATGTAAGAGCTAATTTTTACAAATTACAGTTCGGTCAAGAAAAATATAGGATTAACATTTAATTAATATATAAAACGGTAGAAATAAGGCATAAAAATAATTCAATTCTGGAATGTGTATGACGTATTATGTTTTATGTACAACTTAAGCGAGTTCATAATTCTACATTATATATAGTAAAGTGAAGTTGGAGCAGATCAAAATATAGATTTCTTATGTAATAATACATATGTACTTTTTTGGGTCCGTAGGCAAAACCAAGGATCCTTATATTTTCCTGTGCGTGTCTGTTTGTCCGTCAGTCCGTAAGGGTTAATATTTTTTTGGGGGCCGTGAGGAGTATCATATGGAATGGTACGTCGAGCTGATTACAACAATATATAATTTTTTGGTTATAACTAGAGCTAGGATTTAAGTATATTTGCATATTTTTTTCCTAAATAGAACACATTGAAAGAAGCCTTTTGGTGGTATTTTCACCTCTTTGGGAACAACAGAATTTAAATTTATCGAGCATATAAATGCATAAAACCGCTGTTTTCAGAAACGCATATAAATGCATATTCTTGTGGTTTTTCGTCTAAATAGTTTGTTTTTATTCAAATCCCCCCCCCCCCCTCTGATTTGGGCCCTGAACACCACGAAAGCTCAGGCTGCTTTTGAAATGAAGGACTTGATGCCATGCTTGACTTTCATAAAAGCCTATATGAGCGTAATTTCTGAGGTCATCCTAAAGTTAGAATCTTGAGGGATGGAGTTGTTTGAAGTGGTCGCTTCATTAAACGGAGTCATAGAAAAAGGCAACTCATGGCCTGGAGAGACTGGAAAAACCGTGAAAAAAAGTTGGAGTTCTAGCTGACTAAAAATCCCAGTTGGAGAGCAGCGTTGGACTTGGAGAGGATGCTGCGTGTCGAGTCTGCAATGTCAGACGATTTTCCAAACTACTCAGATCAGAGAAGATACTGCAGAAGATGCAGCATCAGTTCAGTATTTACCTCTCATGTCAATTGTCGTCGAAAGATTTTATTGGCCCATTTAAGAAAGTCACTTAAAAGTGAAAATATAGAAAAAAATCTTAATATACAGACCAATACCAATCTACTTCATTGACTCCCCTAATACTAAACATTTTGTAAATAAACTTTTAAACTGTAACTTGTGGATATAATAGTGTATCATAGATACAATTTGAAAATAATGCTCGTATATAAAGATAAGTGGTAGATTTTTTCGTTTCACTTTCCTCTCTATAGTTTTAAAAGGTGTTTTTCGAACATATTCTGCATATTTAACAGCATATAATGGGTTTTTTAAGCATATCTATCGAGCATACAATGGGTTTTACGAGCATATCTATCGAGCATAAAACATATAGTTTTCGAGCATATCTGGAGATTTTATCGAGCATATCGATCCGAGCCGAGCCCTAGTTATAACCATTAATAGGGCGAGCGTAGGAGAGTTTGATATTGGTGTGAAAAGTGTCCCCCTCTTCCTCACCTCTATCTCGCTTATTTATAATGCGCAAAAAATCTGAAAACATTCCTGAACATTCTTCGACCCAAAGTAAAGATATCACTTTTTTGAAATTTCGGATTTTTTTTTTTTAATTTAGAAGAACGTTTTTTGTGATTATGCTCTTTTTGATGTATTTATAAGTTCATAGTCCGGTTAATTGGCAAAAAATACTTTACCAGAAGTTTGTTTAAGTGTTTTGAGAATATCAGACCCATAGGATAGTTCAAGTAGGCTTTTTAGCATTTTAAAAATAACGCGCTGTAGGTGAAACGCAGAGTTGCCTACGGACCATCGCTGTGTACTGACCAGCACATACTTGGGCTGTTTATTAAAATAAATAGATATCCAAAGTATATCTTAGGTAATTCCACCGCAAATTTGGTTTCATATACAATCGGAAGTCATATGCAATCGGGAAGGAGACTCGCCACTCACTTAATAATTATTTTTATTACTGCAACTTTTTTCTTCCGCATTAGGCATTGATGATGGCATTTTGAAGGCTGAAAGCTGCTTTGGCAATAACATTTTTTTAAATTTACGTGTAAAGACTGTTTAAAGACGCTCACGTATCTAGCTTAAAATCTCTAGATCTTTTATTAAAATCTCCACTTGTTTCGTATAGTTTAAATATTGAATCCCGGTCATTCAAAATTATAGACACTGAACTTCGAGCGATTTCTTATGTAAGGGACACTTCTTTGTTCTTCATTCCTTTATCTAGAGCCTAAAGTATTTTTCTTTCAGACATTTGTGTGGTGAGTAAATTACACTGTTAAGAGTCAAGAGCTTTATTAAATTCCGAAACTAATTCTAAACTGAGAGTAAGAAATTTCTCTATACTGATGAAAGATGTTTCTAATTCCACTTAAACTAATGAAGGCAGAATACATAACATTATTAGAGTGAATCCTCCACAAAATGAGGTTATAAGAAAATAAAGGAATGCAATGATGCCACCAATATTAATTCACAGAGAGTTTGTCGGTCGCATCTTTATCCTTATTCCTATGAATTTTGTTCGTTGTAAGATAAATTATTTTTGTGTTCTATGGACGCACGTTCTATGAGAAATAAAAAAAAATTCGTTATATAGAGATTTTCGTTGTATAGAAGTTCGTTATAAGGAGGTCCTACTGTGATTGATTTATTACTTTTTACAACATAATCAAATTTATAGTTTACAAAAGTTGTTACTACTTCAAACGTATAAGGTTGATTTTGTACGTTTTTCCATCTGGAAATACACGTATAAATTGACGTTTATGTTTCGAACTGTCGATAGCTTAATTTGTAAGCCTCCAGTGAAATGAAGAAAGAATTTCGTTTTTACAAAAACAAATTTTAAACGAAATTTAATGTGACTAATACGAATCATCGAGAAGTTGACTGAATAGAGGCTTGGATGGCAATGAAAATATCCTTATATATATTAAATATCCTTAAATATATTAAATATCCTTAAATATATTAAATATCCTTACATATATTAAATATCCTTACATATATTAAATATCCTTTCATATATTAAATATCCTTAAGTATATTAAATATCCTTAAATATATTAAATATCCTTACATATATTAAATATCGGTTAGGGTCCCTTAAACGGGGCATGAGTATATAAAAAAAATGACGTGTCATTGAGACTGCACCGCATACCGTGAATGTATTGTGGGTCTGAACAAACCTCACTAAATTCAGGGGAATTATATCCTGTTTCAACACGTAAAAATACGTAAACGTCTTTTTGACAAAAGTATGTAAAGAACCCAGGTTTAAGTATATATTATTATAATGATATGCGTGTTGAGGTAGAAGTAAAAAAATATTTTTTAACAATATAGAGATGAGTGGTAATGACGTCACAAAATGGCGTAAGCTTTCGAAAATTTATTCGAAGTTTTTGTTTTCTTCCCTTTCCTTTCCTTACTCCTTATCACCTGTTATCAAACCCAATGCAATTTTGAGGGTATTTTTACAATTTATTATTAATCTCTGTCTGGATTAAGCTGTTGTGTAACCTTCTGTCTACTTGTTTACAATCTAAACTCTAGATAGTTTTACTAAATAGTTTTTACTAAATAGTTTTTTCATTAAAATGTAGAGTACATTTGCAATTGTTGCTGTTATATTATATGAATAATGTAGTGTTTGATATACCGAATGATAGACAAACTGTGTGTGAGATAAAAATTCGTGATTTTCGTTAATTTTTTTATGATTTAACAGTGGAAAAAATTTGATTTACCAGAACTAAACAGCAATACTACTTCGCTTTTAACTGTGTTTTGGATTATAACAAGATAAAATTGATGTGGAAAAAAGTATCGACACTTTTAAAAATGACTTACTGTTGTTTTCTCAGATCAGACCTCTGACTCCTGACTATTTTCATCATAAAGTGAATTTCAAACTAAACTTTTAATGTAGTTTATAGGGTATATCAAATCAATTTAAATGAACGTTTATTAAATTTTCATTTTGATTCGTTTAAATACGTATTAGTATGAAGAAACAAAATATAATTCTGTTACAACAAGAGGAATTACCTACTACGTAATAAATAATATCATGGTGCTATACTTTATAATATTAAATATCGGACATTTTCTTCTCTACAGCTATACCTACTCTTTATCAGCCTATGATTTTAGTGCTTTTTATGTACCATCTGCTAAAAATAAAGCTGATAATTTATCTAGGGTAAAACCTAATAATAATTCAGAGACATACATAACTGTGCTTCCTACTTAAAAATATCTTGTAGAAGGTATAATCCTTTAATTGCAATTTAGCAACGGATGCGTACTAAAACGACACTACTTTTTTATCCTTATCAATCAAGATAACCCTAATTACCTGGAACTAAGTGTTTTACTGTGGTGTTATAGGGCCTCCATACCTGGAAAATATCAGACTACTAAATGAATTACATTCACTACACACCAAGTTGTAGTTACAAAGAAGGGTCTAGTAGATCATATTTCTTGGTGGCCTGGTCGAGATAAACTGATATAATTATGGTGAGTAGGCTTCCGCGGGTAGATGTACAACATCACAATGCACCACACCCCTGAAGATGCTTCCAGTAGTGGAAGCGAAACATCGTACTTCAACCCCTTCGTGGCACAGATTTCACCAGAAAACCATGCTAATAGAGAATAAATATTGTTATAAAAAATTGTATTCTCTTATCAGATATATACATTTTAAAAAAAAAACTTCTAAACACTTCAATTTGAATTTCAATGAATTGCAAGGACTTGGTTTTTTATAGTCATCAATTAAGATTTGAGTTGTGTTTTTTTCATTTCTTTTCTAAAAGTTAAATTATAATTTTTCATGTTGAAGTAGGTATTTCAATCTGATTTGATATTTAATTATTTTTTTGATTTTGAACAAATATTTATAGAATTTTAATGTAATTATATCAAAGTATTTGATGTGTTCTTTGATTTATCTCTGGACTGAGATTTATTTATTTCATAAATAATCATATTAAATACAATGAGTCTAAGTCTGTTTAAGCGTTTTCTTTATACTAAATGAATCCTAAAGTACCAATTATTAAATATAGGCACTGTCAATCTTTCACTGACATTGAAATAATTGCAATATTTAAAAAGTATTGGTCAATAACATTATGTCTAAAATAAAAACATCAAAACAGAATGGTATTCTAATCTTTATAGACTAAAAAGGACAATGAAGATGAATTTTTCTGTGTACTTTGGGGGATCTGTGAATGGTTTCTATATAATATTGTGAAGAAACAGAATTGTGAAATGATAGCTTTAAATTTCATATTAAACTTTGGAGATAAAAAGACTTTTCAACGTCATCTCTTACAATGACTAGCATGTTCTTTGATTTGCTTCCCAAACTTCCATCACTTTAGTGTAGGAAAAATCAAGTAGCAAACTTTATCTGGAACCAATTTTTGGAACTATTAGAAACTAAATCAACGCATACAAAGAAATGCGTGTGGAGCGACAAAAACCTGTGGGAACTCTGATAGCTTAGAACTTCCCTGTATTGGGCAAAACAAATGAGTGCAACCTGAGTGCGTGTGATCAATTTAGCATTTCACCTGCCCACCAAAGGCTAGATGCGTTATAAGCATTTTTTATGTAAAGAATCTGCATGTTACTTACTTTAACCCCAATAACTTAAAAATCACTTGTAATTGGAATAAAATTTAAATAATAGATCATAATATACTCATTGGTCCCATATTAGTTTAATCTTTTCCCATCTATTGCTATAAACAAACTTATTACTACTAACCCCTATACCGTTAACAGTACTCACCCAAGATGTTAAAGAAATTTGTATGGTTAGTCGAAAGTAGCCCAGAGAGGTGGTCACTTTCAGTTCCTATGGGACCATTCATCCAATAATAAGCTGCAACAACTTGAGTTTTTTAGGGTTGCTGAGTACAATAAAAATATGTTTTTTTTTATTCCAATGTACCCAAATTCTTTGGTTCATGGATAAAACAGTCAAAAATTAAAAATTTAATTATTTGTATTATTGAAAGAATACTTAATTATTGAAAGAATAAAATATATATGTATAATTGACAATACAGAACCGTTTGTTTAAATTTTGACCTCTAATTTACCTGTTTTAACCATTTTATTTGAAATAAGAAAGTAGAATGAAGTAATTTGATGTATAAAAATAAAACACTCACATATTATGTGTGTATATGTATTTATGATCATAGAGAAATGAATGAAGTACTATTTTCAAGTGCAAAACATTTGATATAGGTTCAAGTTAATTTATTACCTTTAAAATCAATTTTAAGAGGAACTGTAACTGTTGAACTTGCTTCATTATTATTTATTATTTTTTACACTCTTCCAGCCCTAGTCTACATTATAAAAACTGTTTTTGCCCTGTTTGAGGTATCCTTATCACCATTCAATTTTTTTAAGATTAACCTGAAACACCCTGTATAATTGGATGTTTCAGGTTTTATCTGAGGACCTCAAATAGGAGAAATTTGTAGTCTTGCTTGGTTTTGTTTTGGTGCTATGATAATTTTAATAATTTTTTGAAAATAATAATGAGTTTTCAACAAAACCTGCTTTAATACTGGTCTTCGAGCAAGAAATTATGTACCATTTTGTAATACAGAACATTTAATTTATAATAAAGTTAATTTATTACCTTTTTAAAAGGACAGTAATTCAAAATACTTAATTTTATCAGGATAATAAAAAAAGCAGGAATGTTTGCAACATTTATTAAGTTTTAAAATGGTACCAGAAACATCTAAATGTGTCAATAATTAGAAGTTGGTCATAATCTGATTTTAATATAGGTTTAGATTTAGAGAGTTCAATTTGATTGCTTCATGAGATTGAAACACAACTGAATCAATGAAACTGAAACTTTTAAACACCAATTCAATGAAATTGCTTATTGATTTTTTTGCCCATGGAAAAGAAGTTGAACTATTTGCTGTAGTTCAACTTTTTAAGCAATCTCATTTAATGGCTCTAAGGAAACAACAAATTAAGCCATGTTAACAGCTCATATTATAGCTCATCAAAATAATTACTTTTTGATGGAATTAAAGGTTTCAGTTGTATAGGTTATAATGAATCGTTTATATTCCGGATTTATTTTCTGCTTCTATTGAGAGCATTTTCAGGAAACTCAACTGGGACGATAAAGGATTGAACATCAACGGAGCTAGATTAAGCAACCTGAAGTTTGCGGACGATGTAATTATATTCGCGGAGACAGGTGAAGAACTCTCTTCTATGCTTCAAGAATTAAAAGAGGCTAGCCTACCGGTGGGTCTACAAATCAACCCAGAGAAAACTTGCTTACTAACGAATGGAGAGGAAAGGGAAATAAAAATAGATGGGAAGCAACTTAAGTGGGGTAATAATGCAATTTACCTAGGACAACTTATCTCCTTCGACAAAGATAGTACCCTCAAAGAAGTAAAAAGAAGGTCCAACTTAGCTTGGCAGAAATTCTGGTCCCTTAAATATATTTTTAAAAGCAGCATGCCACCACAATTAAAAGGAAAGGTATTCAATAGTTGCATCATTCCCTGCTTGACATATGGCTGCCAAACTTGGGCGCTCTCGGAAAAGGTCTTGAACTACCTTGAGGTTGTACAAAAATCAATGGAGCGAAGCCTAATGAAAGTGAAACTTAAAGATAAAAGGCGTACAAAGGATTTGAGGTTGGAAACAGGCTTAAGAGACCTGAGAGCAGCAATTTTAAAAACGAAGTGGCTATGGGCAGGACATGTTGCCAGGATGGAAGAACAGAGATGGGCTCAGCGCCTAACTAAATGGTACCCCAGACATGGCATAAGAAAAAGAGGAAGGCCAGTACAGAGATGGAGAGACGATATTACCAGGTTTTGCGGTATGTTGTGGCACAGGAGTGCAAAAAATAGGACTGCATGGGAAAAATTGGGAGAGGCCTATGCCCTTAGATGGGCTAAACAATAATAATAAACATAAAGAATTTTTATTTTATTCTATACTTTATGTAAGTACAATGAAGAACTTTTATTATTATATATTATATAATTGTAATATATTATGAACTATTATATTTTGCAATAAAGGCTATTAAAAAAAAAAAAAAATCAATTTTAAGAGGAACTGTAACTGTTGAACTTGCTTCATTATTATTTATTATTTTTTACACTCTTCCAGCCCTAGTCTACATTATAAAAACTGTTTTTGCCCTGTTTGAGGTATCCTTATCACCATTCAATTTTTTTAAGATTAACCTGAAACACCCTGTATAATTGGATGTTTCAGGTTTTATCTGAGGACCTCAAATAGGAGAAATTTGTAGTCTTGCTTGGTTTTGTTTTGGTGCTATGATAATTTTAATAATTTTTTGAAAATAATAATGAGTTTTCAACAAAACCTGCTTTAATACTGGTCTTCGAGCAAGAAATTATGTACCATTTTGTAATACAGAACATTTAATTTATAATAAAGTTAATTTATTACCTTTTTAAAAGGACAGTAATTCAAAATACTTAATTTTATCAGGATAATAAAAAAAGCAGGAATGTTTGCAACATTTATTAAGTTTTAAAATGGTACCAGAAACATCTAAATGTGTCAATAATTAGAAGTTGGTCATAATCTGATTTTAATATAGGTTTAGATTTAGAGAGTTCAATTTGATTGCTTCATGAGATTGAAACACAACTGAATCAATGAAACTGAAACTTTTAAACACCAATTCAATGAAATTGCTTATTGATTTTTTTGCCCATGGAAAAGAAGTTGAACTATTTGCTGTAGTTCAACTTTTTAAGCAATCTCATTTAATGGCTCTAAGGAAACAACAAATTAAGCCATGTTAACAGCTCATATTATTATAGCTCATCAAAATAATTACTTTTTGATGGAATTAAAGGTTTCAGTTGTATAGGTTATAATGAATCGTTATATTATCATCACTTTGTCAAAAGAAATAACACTGTAATTATAAAATTAAGTTTATTGGTCTATACCATATATACTAGCGTTCCATCCTCTAATAATACTCAAATATAACAGTTTATAAAAGTATAAGGGGCTTTCTTCAGTGACTTATACTTCTCTCTAGAAATATAAGTCACTGAAGATAGCTGTCATATATTTATTTAATTGTTTTATTTTAGAGGATAAAACAGTAGTATATATATGTTATTGACCAATAAACTTATATTTTATAATTACCTGCATTGTTTTATTTCTTTTAACATAAGTGATATATAAACCATTTATTATGTTTGATTACCACAAATCTAAGTCAATACAACAAACTTTTGCATGGTTTATGTTTATGTTTTAGTTAGGTTCTATTCCCCACTGGCGATTCAATTTCATAGCTTTGTCTAAACAGTACAAAGGCTTTCAATGACATTGAAAGTTTGTTGTTCAATCTCATAGAGCAATAAAATCGAACTGTCTAAACTAACCTCACCTTAAACAAATATCCATGATTTGAATGCAGCTGAAATAGGGCAGCTGGTAAACTGCCTAACTCCAACTTCATTATTATTATTTACACTCTTCCAGCTCGATCTCAGCAACACTACGCATTATTATAAGGACTTTTTGGCCCCATATCAGGTCTCCTAACTAGCATGTCCATATCCATTATGGTTCTCTATTAAAACATATTGTTTTAGATTAAGAAGAAACTAAATGATTTTACAGAATGTATAGTGATTTTTGAATGAGACAAGACTAATTTGACTTAAATAACAACCAAATTTCATTTAATATTAAATATAATAAAACAAAAAAAAAAACAAAATTATATAATACAACAAAAAAAATCTACAAAACATGATTGCGATAACTTCTTTATAACGAATTTAAACTGCAAAGAAAAAAGCACTTTTACAAATGCAATGTTGGACAAAAATGTTTGATTGCAGAATACAAAGGTTTACTGGACCCACCTACTTGCTTCCATCTGTTTACATTGGTAAAGGCTGTAAAGTAAACGATCAAGGGGGAAAGTTGATGGTGGAGGAAGCAGACAAACTTGCTTGACAAACCAAATTTTAACGTGCATGTGGACATTCCTCTTACTTTCCTGCTTATTCTTATCATTGAGCTAACCATCAAACTGTGTTGAAAGCAGTCTATGTCTGGGCCTACGTTTGACATACGTAGTCCACACCTATATCACAAGGTGGGGAAATCGCTGCTTAGCAATGTTTTTTTACTCTAATTTCGCCTCGTATGCAGCCTTTAAAGACCTTGTTGAAAGACCCAAATATCTTCCAACTCGACCTTATATCTGCTGTTTACCTCATTTCTTAATTTCTTATGAAATGTCACTAACTATGGTAAAAATGCTCTTCCGTGGGTTCTTATGACTCGTCCCGTCACATATTAGACCCTGGATTGCAATTTGCATTATGACATTATTAGTTTTAATTCTGTCATTTTCTGCATACTTTCATTAACTTGGAGGCAATCATCTTCATGACAGCCACGTCTGAAAAAACCTATTTTCGGCAGAGCTTTTAGCTGTACTTGTGATTAATTAATTTAAAGAGGGATTATATTTATTTATATTATTTCTTATAGTATTCTCACTTTCTTTGTGAGGGTTCGTTGTGATTTGAGGTTGAGGACATGAAATCTCAGTCACCTTACATTGATAAATGGAGTGTGACGTGTATAAATCGCCTAAAAAATATTATAATATTACTCTATTATTATCTCTCTATATTATTCTAGCTCGAATCGACATAGAACTTAGAATAATACTATATATAGTATTATTCTAGACATAGAACTTCCTCTTTTAAAATGTAAACAAACAAACAAAGAGATATGAGAAGTGATAAGAGATATGAGGAGAATTTCAGCGCTTTTTATCACTGTGGGCATTCCTAGAAACTTACTAAACTGCAAATCATACTTTTTAAATCTGACAGCTCAGATTAGCCAACCTGGGCAGCATCATTTGTTGGTAAACAAAAGAAGGTTATGTTACTCCATTTCAAATCGCGATCTTTTTAACTAGCTTTGTCCTTAGACTTTAACTTCTTATTTACGAATATTTCTTGCAATTAATAATTATTTTCCTTTGATGTACAATAAATATAATGGTTATGAATTATAAAAAGTGAATGCTTAAAACTTCTTAGATAAAGAGTGATATAACTATAATCCATCTCAGAAATATATCAACATTGACCCTCTTATTTTGTTTGCACATAAATGAAAAAGTTCCTTGTTAGACTGGCCGCAGAGAAGGGAAAAATTCGCACCTAAAGTAGAATCAAGAATGGTAAGTCATTTTTTTTATTTGTGCCCTGAAGTCCTAATAATTTGTATCCTATTGTTTTATCAACTGTCTAAACTTAAAATAATAATAACTCAATTCGGAACAGACCTTGTCAATACCTATAACATCTCTACGGAACAAATAATAAGTGTTTGAATATTATTATCTGTTCTGCGTATACAAGTGATTATACTTTGTATAATAATTGTTTGGTGAAACTGAATAACAAGAGCCAAAGTAGAAAAGTGGGCGGTGCTTCACTCGACTGTATTGTTTTTAACTCTGTACAGTATAATCTCAACTCAATAAACAGTATACAGATATATTCTCTTAAATGTATAAATCATACAAATTTACTATTGGTAAAACTGGAGAATACCAAGCTGGGAGGGGAAGAGGTGAGAAAAGTGCGCAGGCCTTACTGGAATGAATTATTTTGACAAAGGGATATAACCTCTCCTATGTACTGGAATGAATTATTTATATAAACTGTACTGGAATCATACTTATATAATCTCTCAAATGTATAAATCATAAAAATGTACTATTTGACAAAGGGATATAATCTAATAATCTCTTAAGTGTACAATTGAAGCAAAATTGTGTCACCAAGGGGCAACAATTGTGCCGCTAATTGTTTGATAACGGGTTATAATGTCTAATAAATTAAGAAAAAAATTTCCGCAAAGTGATTCTAAACGGTTTTGTCTCCTTTAGATTAGCTAATTGTTTTGTTAAATGTAATAGGTAAATTGATTTTCTATGTAAACAGTTGTAGGGAAAAGCTGTCTATAACCCATACTTCATTACACAATTAGAAAATTCACCAAAATAATTTTTCCACAATTTTATATCACATAAAAGGTATTGAAGACAACTCTGCCACATTTTAAGCATACTATAGCTAATTGTATTTTTTTTTGGATATGACACTAATTTAATGAAATGTTAATCGATTTTTTTTTCTTTCAGATCTCAGTTAATCAATGGAGCATATAGTAATTCATTCTGTTTGAAGAAACCCTGCTGCAAGGGTGACGTCCAATCTAAAAACTAAGAAGAAACATGTGACATGCAAGAAGAGCAATAATATGTTTGTAAAAGTCGATAAATTTTATGTTTATGAATGTGTACAGGTGAATTATGGAAAAAAGAGCAGAAAAATACAATTAATATGTGTTTAGTTATTAAAAAATAACATTATGAGAAAAAAATGTTAATGCTGCTGATGGCACATTAAAAATCGATATCAGTTGTCAATAATTCATCAGAGATTTATATTTGATTTTTTCTACCGAATAGTGAGTTTAGTTCAAATTAGTATATATACTAGAATTTTCTTGGGTTTGCGAGAGGCATTTTTAATATAATTAAGGGGTGAGTAGGTTCAGCATACATTTTTTGTTCTGTAATTTATTCTTTACTGTAATACATTTTCTTAAATACTCTCATAATATAATATGGGATATTATTTCTCTTGGAGACCTATAGATCAAAAAGTATTTAGCAGACAGCAAGCCTCACTCAATTTTGTTTGCCTGCTACCTCAGCAAGTTCATTGGTCTTAATAAAAGTTATAGATAACACTAACAATACCAGCATAATAACACTAACAATAATAGCATTTTGATTTGCATTATTTTTAGTGCATATCATTGAGTAATCAATGTCAAGATAGGAGCCAGGCCTCAGTGAATACAAAAATATAAAATTCAGTTATTAAATAGAAATAAAATCGCAAGTTCAAAATGCCATCCACCAGCCAAATTGATGGGGTTCTGGGTTCTTATTATGCATTTGCATTGCAAATTACTTCTGAACTATTTCCAGGCATTTGGTTAAGATTTTTCAAATCATCAAGTTTTTGTGGTCTACCTACATAGATTTTGGATTTTTAATAACCCAACAAAAAAAATCAAGGGGTATAAGGTGTAGTATCAGTCCTTCTCTTTTTATTTGAAATAATAGTATATTATGTTACTAGGCTGTAAAGTGAGTTTTTTCTTTACCGCAGCAATTACATGTCGAGCAAAGCGAGACAGTAAATATTGCCAAGGTAAAGAAAAAAACACTTCACAGTTGCATAGCATATGCTATTTTTTCCGAGGTAGCAGACAATGTAAAAACATTAAATATTAATAAATAATCAATATAATAATAACAAATATTAGGACATACTTAAAATTTAAAAAAAGAAACCTTAAAAAGAGGTTACACCATAAGAAAAGATAAATAAAACGCATTGACATCTAGCGGAATTAAATCGTACTAAGCATTTCTACAAAGACTGCAGCGCTACTAACGAAAGTGTGTTTTTTTATGTTTTTTAGGCTCTAAAGTTACTATTTTACAGTCTACCACGGAAAAAAGCATTTTTATGAAAATTTAATTACTTTTAATGAATTTGTTCCAAATAATGTGTAAATTAAAATGTTTTTGCATATATGTATCACATTTTTATAATAGAGTTTTAGATGGATAATTATTGTAACATATTACTTTCTTAAATGCTTCTTAATTTTGAATTTTACACGCTTAGATTATACATATTACATTACTTTATTATTACACAGCATATGGTTTTACTGAACTACTTTACTAAGTAAAATGTTAAACTGTAATAATAGTATTTTGTAATATTTATTTACAATCCTTGGTATTTATAAGACGTTTCTTTCTTTTAAATATATGCTTTCATTTTAGAATTATATTCCTAAAAATTGTGTCGCAGGTGTTTCAGGTTAATCTAAAAACATTGAGTGGTGGATAGGATACCTCAACAGGGAAAAACAGTTTTTATAATTTAGAGTAGGGCTGGAAGAGTGTAAAAAATAATAAATAATAATGAAGCAACTTCGACAGTTACAATTCCTCTTAAATTGATTTTAAAGGTAATAAATTAACTTGAACCTATATCAAATGTTTTGCACTTGAAAATAGTACTTCATTCATTTCTCTATAACCAATATCACAGCAGATAAAGTTAGATTTTGTGATAAAATAGGGATTATTTTTTTTTTAAATAATTAAAATGAGCATGGCGCAAAAAATGGATTTTTTTGTTCCCTTAAACACTATTTAATCTTGTTAATTAATCCTGATACACCCTGTGTATAGTTATGAAATTGATTACCAGACTTGTCTTTCTGACATGCATTGTCACGTCAACCATTTAAACCCATTTTGAACCTTTGTCTTTATTCTGTATTTTTTTTTTTTTTTTGTTTTTGTATTTTCTCCCTAATAATTATCTGCAAAGAAACAAGTTTGTTTGTATTATATTTATATAAATAAATACATATACACACATATGTGAGTGTTTTATTTTTATGCATCAAATTACTTCATTCTACTTTCTTATTTCAAATAAAATGGTTAAAACAGGTAAATTAGAGGTCAAAATTTAAACAAACGGTTCTGTATTGTCAATTATGCATATATATTTTATTCTTTCAATAATTAAGTATTCTTTCAATAATACAAATAATTAAATTTTTAATTTTTGACTGTTTTATCCATGAACCAAAGAATTTGGGTACATTGGAATAAAAAAAAACATATTTTTATTGTACTCAGCAACCCTAAAAAACTCAAGTTGTTGCAGCTTATTATTGGATGAATGGTCCCATAGGAACTGAAAGTGACCACCTCTCTGGGCTACTTTCGACTAACCATACAAATTTCTTTAACATCTTGGGTGAGTACTGTTAACGGTATAGGGGTTAGTAGTAATAAGTTTGTTTATAGCAATAGATGGGAAAAGATTAAACTAATATGGGATCAATGAGTATATTATGATCTATTATTTAAATTTTATTCCAATTACAAGTGATTTTTAAGTTATTATGGTTAAAGTATGTAAGTAACATGCGGATTCTTTACATGGTTTCACCAATTATAATAAACTCAAGGGTTTCAAAGATTATTAAAACAATATACCGTATTGCTTCGAATATAAGACGCACTTTTTTTCCGTTGTTGCTTCTCCAAAAATCGGGGTGTGTCTTATATTCGAGGAGCGTTTATATATATGATGCATTCATTTTTTTCCAAGAATTTCGGTTCGAAAATTTGGATGCGTCTTATATTCGGGGGCGTCTTATATTCGAAGCAATACGGTATAAATTAATGTGATACCTTTCTGATTACTGTTAGAAGTAGTCATTAAATCAACTAATGTAGCTGAAAACACAATTTAAGCCACTAATAATGAAACATAAGAAACAAAAAATTAAGCAGTTTTACAACTAATTATACTTTCACTGTTTCTTATTATGTTCTCTGTAAGTGATTACAAATTAAAATAATAAAACATGCATTTTTTTCCTCATAAAAAATGCTTATAACGCATCTAGCCTTTGGTGGGCAGGTGAAATGCTAAATTGATCACACGCACTCAGGTTGCACTCATTTGTTTTGCCCAATACAGGGAAGTTCTAAGCTATCAGAGTTCCCACAGGTTTTTGTCGCTCCACACGCATTTCTTTGTATGCGTTGATTTAGTTTCTAATAGTTCCAAAAATTGGTTCCAGATAAAGTTTGCTACTTGATTTTTCCTACACTAAAGTGATGGAAGTTTGGGAAGCAAATCAAAGAACATGCTAGTCATTGTAAGAGATGACGTTGAAAAGTCTTTTTATCTCCAAAGTTTAATATGAAATTTAAAGCTATCATTTCACAATTCTGTTTCTTCACAATATTATATAGAAACCATTCACAGATCCCCCAAAGTACACAGAAAAATTCATCTTCATTGTCCTTTTTAGTCTATAAAGATTAGAATACCATTCTGTTTTGATGTTTTTATTTTAGACATAATGTTATTGACCAATACTTTTTAAATATTGCAATTATTTCAATGTCAGTGAAAGATTGACAGTGCCTATATTTAATAATTGGTACTTTAGGATTCATTTAGTATAAAGAAAACGCTTAAACAGACTTAGACTCATTGTATTTAATATGATTATTTATGAAATAAATAAATCTCAGTCCAGAGATAAATCAAAGAACACATCAAATACTTTGATATAATTACATTAAAATTCTATAAATATTTGTTCAAAATCAAATAAGATTGAAATACCTACTTCAACATGAAACATTATAATTTTACTTTTAGAAAAGAAATGTTAAAAAAAAACTACTAAAATCATAATTGATGACTAAAATGAAGTCCTTCGCATTAGTCAAAAATTGGTATTTATTATATTTATTTATCAGTTAAGAAAATAATATTTCTTCCCTTGTGTCCTAAATCTTAGAAGCTTAATTCTGATTTGCTTTGTGAAACGCCTCACAGTTAATTGTCTGTTGATAATTTTCTCACAACTATTCCCAAAAATGATTCTATCTGTTAATCTATGCCAGGCTACCAGAAATATGATATTGGCAGGGCCTTCATCTTCACTAAACTTTGGTGACTTTAATGAAATGAATTTTTTAGTCTGATAATTTCCAGGCGTTAAGGCTCTATAACACCATAGTAAAATACCGGTACATACTTTTTTACTTTGTTACCCACCCTAAGATGATAACATTCAAATCAGATGTTCAATCACACTTCTGTACATAAAATTGACAATATCCGTTAGTCTAACTATCTAGTAAGGCAAAGTAACCTTTAATCCAACAAGTTTTGAACAAAAGAAAGTTCACTTGGATTTAATAATAAATAAATACATTCGGGTGGGTAACAAAGTAAAAGAGTGCCAGAGAGGGTATATCCCTTTGTCAAAAAATACATACGTCGAGTCGTAGCATTAACTTAAGATTTGCCATAAAATGATTTATTACTGAAGTAATTCCAGTATAACTTGCAAAAGTCAGAATTAATAACGATAATTTCCAGGAATTTGCACAATAAAACACACGAAGCACTTTATACAAATGTAATTATAAAGTTATGTTTAAAACTAAATGTATTACATACTAAAACGTTGTTCCTTCAAACTAATACTCATTAAAACGAATCAAAATGAAATCTTAATTAAAGTCTCAATTTAAAATGTTTAACTTCAAATTCCTCGCTTGCTTCTCGATGCTTATTTCCATGTCAATTGTATCTTGTAATATAATCCTGAACACAGTTAAAAGCAAATAAGATTGTAGTTTAGTTCTGTGAAATCAAATTATTTCATCCTGACATATCCAAAAAAATACTGATCTGAAAGTTCTACGAAAATTACGTACATAGCTCTTATCTCACACATTTGTTATATTATCACTAGGAGTATCACTTATATACTATTATTATTACTATTATTCATACACTATAACAGCAACAATTGCAAATGTACTCTACATTTAAATATAAAACCTATCTAATGTTGAATATAACATAACTTATTTAGTAAATAAGTTATGTGAGGGTAGGTTATAAAACACAACAGGTTACTTTACGGAGTCAGGATTTCAAGTTCTATAGTAAAATACTTTTACATCCATCTTACCCGCATATCAATTAATATACTCTCACATCTCATAAACCTGGGTTCTTTTCATACTTTTGTCGAAATGACGTTTACGTATTTTTACGTGTTGAAACAGGATATAATTCCCCTGAATTTAGTGAGGTTTGTTCAGTCCCGCAATACATTCACGGTATGCGGTGCAGTCTCAATGACACGTCATTTTTTTTATATACTCATGCCCCGTTTAAGGGACCCTAACCTAAATATCCTTACATATATTAAATATCCTTACGTATATTAAATATCCTTACATATATTAAATATCCTTACATATATTAAATATCCTTAAATATATTAAATATCCTTAAATATATTAAATATCCTTACATATATTAAATATCCTTACATATATTAAATATCCTTAAATATATTAATTATACTTAAATATATTAACTATTCATAAATATATTAACTATTCATAACTTTAAATCAATATAATAACTTCAATGTATTTTATTCTTAAATACAAAAAATTGATGTGTAATGATTTATATCTTATGATTGTCTTACAATTAAATAATAATTTATAATAAGTTATAAAAATTAATAGACTAATTTAAGTTACAATTACATCTAAGAAGATCAAGTTTTATTAATAGAAATTATAAAAAAAAATCTTAACTTAAATAACACAACGTAATACAATAAGTATTGGAAAATTATAAGATAATAATAATTTGAATCGAAAGTTTTAAATAAAGTTTGAATATTAAAAACATATATTAGCCTTGGAGTATTGCTTTTAAATTTTAAAAATCCACGTAGAAAAAAAAAAAAAAAAAAGACAATTGAAGAATATTATTAAAATGGTGCAGGGTTTTTTTATGAAAATTATTGTGTTATATCTTAAATGGGAAATTCTGTCAAGCATTCATATAAATATGGCCAAAAACGTTTATAGAAAATAAAATGGTGGCTGCCTTTTCATGATTGTAATTATTAATGAGTACATATACTTTGATACCTTTTCAATGTGTGCGACTATTCGATCACTCTACAATTCATATGTTAATAAAATCAACATTAAGCATTTAATGATTTCAGTCTATTAGTAAGCATTTACATACAGAAGTTTAATTAGTAAGCATTACAAACACAAGTTTGTGATTTAAGGTAAACTCATTCGTGCTTTAAGACTTTTATATGTATCTAATTACTTCCTGAATTTAACCTTTGACTTATTCTGGTGGAAAGTTAGTTTTGGTGTGTCCAAAAGAATCCAGAGTCTAGATTTAAGTCTGAATCATCGCTACAGTAGGAAGGTGGAGGTGGCGTTGGAGTGTCCTCATCTCTATCGTTTCCGCTAATTCTATAATCAAGCTTACCACTACCAAAATTTTGATTCCATTCATTTCTGCAACTACCAGTTGAAGGTCTCTCAGAAGGACTATTTGTCATTTGCATACCAAAGTTGTCTCTATCTTGAAATTGTTCCTCAGAAGATGCAAACAATCTTTGAGTTTTGTCGACTTCCATCAGCGGTTGAAATCCTCTTTCACCTTGTGTTAGTTGAGAATTGTTTGGGAAAAGTGTCCACTGAGAAGGATTAGAGTCTTGCATATCAAAAGTTATGTTGGCTGGTTGCCGCGTTACATAACATTCATCAAGAAATCTTTGGGATCGAAAATTATTAGAGGGGAAAGAATAACTTGAATTATCTTGGAACATATTTAAAGATCGTGTGTCTTGACTTAAAGGTATTTGAAATGAAGCGTGAAATCCTGCTAATGGCATTTGAGATTCATGATGAACTCCTATTCTATTGTTAGCTAAGGAAGATGGGTGTTGATGAGTTGAAAAAATACCGAAATGCGAAGAGGATGAATTTTCTAGAGATAAAAATTGTCTCGGTAAATTATCATTTACCGATTCATCTTTATCCATGGATAGGGAAGTCGCAGGTAAGGCATTGGTTTGGTTGACATTTCCAAGCTGATTGTGATCTGAAGTGTTCCTGTTTACCAAGGATGATGAGGTGTAAGAGTGACTGGCCAAACTTGGGCCTATGCTGCAAGTAGTAGGTTCCAGTTTGTGCCTTGTGGACATCATTCTTTCAGCGGGGGAATACTGCACTGATGGGACGTAAGAACTATTCCTCCATTCAGCTTCTTTTCTCTCGAAACTATTTTTTAAATAGGATTTGTTTAGCATGTTCATTGAGGGGCCTGCCGTCGATTTCATAGGCCATATAACATCTTCAGGAACCTCGCTTACGCTGCCTTTCCAAGGAGGTTGAAATCTTTTTGCTGAATGGCTTCTCTGAAGTAACTCATTTTCAAACGAACTTGGCACTTTCTTATTCAACTCATTGTTTAAATCAGGAATTCGGTCTGTTACACCAAATCTTTTTTGTTTATTAGGAGATGGAATGAAATTTACGAAATTTAACCTTTTGTTTGGAGAAGATTTGGTGGCATTGTTCAGGTTGCATGTTTTATGAGAAATGCTGTCTAATCGCAATTGGTCGTACTGGAAAGCAAATGGATTACCGTATTCACGCCTCAATGTTCTTGATTGCTGAGAATTACCATCTTCTTGCAGAACTTGATGAATGTTTCGCTCTTCCAATAAATGTTGTCTATCAGAACGTAATCTTTTCACAAAGGTATCATTAGTTCCTTGACCTCTACCATCCTCACGAGACATGATCATAAAGTTTCTTTTTCTTGGCGGCTTCACTTGATTAGCGTAACTATAGCCTACCAAATTAAAATCATGTAACTGTTTACAAGCTTCATTTGCCGCCTGGTCAGTAATACCTTCTCTTTGAGATCTATGAATCTGTTTTCCTCCCACACCTCCACTGTAACACGGAAAATTTGGTCAGAGCTATAATAATGAAAGAAAGTTTTTGTTAAATTTTAAAATTAAAAAGATTCTACTAACAGCAATTTAAAATCAATGATGTTAATATTAATAACACTTAAAGGTACAGATAAAGCTTTATTAAGTTTTAATAACTAAAAATAGCAACTCTATTCCAAATTATTTTATCTCCAGTAGGGAGAAAAAGTTATGATTTTGGATTAGTTTAGAGGGACTAAAGTAAGTATTTTCTTCCCTGTACTCAAAAAGTAGAGATAAAAAGTAAAAGTAGGGAGGAAAAGTAAGACCAGGGACAATAAGAAGGATTGCCAACTTAATTATTTTATAAATAGTAGAGAATCAATGGCTAATGTAGTGAGGTTGTAGAAATCAGGTTGGCGATACAGCTTTTTCGACCTTATTTATCATTGTTTAAACCTGCATCTAAATAACCTTCTATTTAAGTTTAATTGCAATTCTTATTTGTTTTTAATATTGAATCTCTTATATCTGCTATTTAAAGTGCTAACAATTATGGTTATTTATTAAAATAATAAATAAAAACAGTGCAATGGATGAAAATGTGTATTTTCTCCCTGCTGGAGATAAAATATTGTATGTACCTCGGGAGTAAAGTGTTATAATTCCCCTCGCGATAATTATCTCCCACGGCTGCGCCTCGGGAGCAAATTAGCGATATTTCCTCGGCTACGCCTCGGGAATTAAAAAGTCTAATTTCCTCGGGATTTAGGGACCGTGGTTCCTTCGGCTTTGCCTCAAGAACATCTTATTTGCTTGGAATAATAGCCTACTTTACTCCCTAGGCCTAGGTGCATAAATAACTATTATTACAACAGCAATTTTTTTGTTGTTAGTAGAATGTGTTCAATTCTTTAGAAGTTGGGTCGTTTAGGAAATAAAAGCCTCACTTATGCAATATTTCAATCCCTCCTAGGTTCATTCTCAAGCTGACTATCTTCTAGACGATTATCGTGATGGTTATTATTAAAAATATTTATGTTTAACTGCGTTTGTGTTAGTAAAAACTTTTTCCGTAGAATTAGCCAAGGAACCCGACGCATGTTTTGAAACACCCGATATATTATTTTAAACTGTGAAAGAATTCGTAATTGGCGATATAAGTCGAACTTACATATTAGGATGTATTATATCAAGGGTTGCCTTAGCATTTCCTCGTTGAAGTCGATTATATTTGGCGAATAGTTCAAGCTCTTCTTTTTTCAGAATCTTTGGAGATTCAGAAATATCGTGTAGTGATTCGTTAACATCAAAGCTACTTAGAACATTCAAACAGATATGAAACAACATTTAATACATGCGGAAATAAAATCAAGTCACAGAATGGGGTGTACACAATTTGTACTATACTCCCTCTCTCCCCCCCCCCCCCCCCCCCCCCGTTTTAGACACACAGCAGTGTAAATTAACTTTTCTTAAGTAGGTGATGATAAATATTACTCATTAATTCACACAACTATAATTTCTAGTGGTGTATTAAAATTGGGGAAAATAAAATACTGCCATTTGGTGTGGCACACATTCTTCGCATCATATCACGTACTTTATTGATTTAATCCTTTTCCAAGCCATTATTGTCTTATTTATTTGTTTCCCCCTTATATTTTAAACTGTCAAAATTGTTTTGATTTTTTACATGAATTAAAGTATCAATTTAGCAAAAGTTAAAGAGCGCAGACGGTTCAAATTAATCTGGGGCTAGCTGTGGGTTACTTTCGATAAACTATAAAAGTTTCATACAAATCGGATAAGTACTTATGAAGCTATAGGTGAAAATCATGATCATCCATTAAAATCGGTACGTGGATATGTTGGTTCGCAAAAATAGAGCGACAAACCGACAGACAAACACGGAACCAAAAATGTTCTCTGATGTCTGAAAGGGACTTCTACCTTGGAATGTTTGAAATCGGGCCTAACATTTTTTCGTTCTTCGGAACGATTACGTAGTTTTCGTTACCTTCGGTATGCTCGAAAGCAAAACATTTTTTATAGGAAGAAGATATATTTACCAATATTGGTTGGTAGAAGAGGACGAAGGTCTGATAGCTTCTTTTATTTCGTAAAGGGAATCAGCCCGTATTCTTGGACGAACTTGTAATTCATTACCTCGTTTAATTTCTTCTCTTCCAATACTCCCAGTCTCAATATTGCTGAGAATAGTAATTAATTTTACATAATTTATTAATTTAGTGAGTAAAAACGTTTATCGTTTATATTATCATACCGAATAGTTTTATTTTACTATCCCTTTCAAACTAGATTAAAATAATTACCTTTGCTTTTGAGAGGGCATGACTACACTTTGAGAAGTCCATTTTGATATTGGCCTAGTTAAATAAGGAGCAGATGGCTTGGAAGTATCGTTAAGGCGGCAGTCAGAAGTTTTATTAGAAACTCGCTGAAGGTTGTCTGACTTTCCATTCATCTGTGAAGAGCTACAGTGAATAATTTGTGGTGTCTTTTTCCCACAATTTGGATTAGAAGTCTCAATATTATCAGAGTAAGGTATGATAGTTTCGGAGTAATTCCATCCTCGTTCTTGAATTGATTTATCTGTAGAACCTATAAAACATGGTGCTTCTTAAGATTGTTACTCCCCTTATAAAGAAAACAGAGGGGAGTGACAACCTAAAGAAGGTATACATAATGTTCTTCTTTAGACTGTTACTCCCCTTATAAAAACAGAAGAGTGATATTCCTTTGTCCCAAAGTACATTCGGCTAAACATCACTTTGAAGTGAGTGTATAATTATTTAATTCCTAAAAACACATAAGGAAGTAACAATCTAAAGAAGTACCCAAAACATATACCATAATATAATAAATGAGAGATTTTGAGTATCAGTGACCAATTCATTTCTTCCTAAAACCAATGTCCAAAGAAAATCCCCCTCTGCAAAAATGGTTGGCTTAGTGCGAAAGGCAGTAGTTGTCTTGAATCAAAGACATTTCAGTAGTTGCCCGCAGGAGCTCTGATAAAATTTTTATAATAAACTTCGAAGATATTTACTTTAGTACTCCTATTGGCGAAATATATTTCTTATACGCAGACATTTAGTATAGTAAGTAGGTAGCATTATGGTTACTTTTAAATGATCTAACTCTAATGAAGTTGGGAAAATCAGTAGGTAATTGTTCACTCGCATACAGGGGTTTTAGAAGAAAAAAAGAGCTAACAATTGTGCGTATTGAACGGGAGATTTTCCGATAATTTATTTAACGGTTATTTGCTTTTGAGCTTAACGAAGTTCCCTGGTGTCTGAAATTAATTTCTTTCTAGGAATTTTATACATTGGAGACATAAAAAATGTTTGTCCCCGATCAAATAGCTTCCGTTATCTTGGGTAAGCTTGGATGCAATAAAAGTTACCCAGCAATAGGTTTGTTCCAATCATGCATTGTACCGTCCGCGGGATCGTCACAGGCATGCGCAATGGATAAAAGCCGTTCCAACCCGACTTGTGACAGTGTTTCGTACCGTCCATGGAAACTGTTCCAACCAGGGCAGGGATCGTTTGCGAACCGTTCACTGTACGGTCCCAAAGATCCTCTGACAATACTATGTACTGGTTTGTATGACATGCGCAGTTATGTCAATTGTCACAAACATCAACAGGAAGGTTTCCAAACTGTTAGGTTTCCTTGAATGTTTTTCATACAGTGCGAATTATAGTCCTAAACCCGTTCCGACCTGACATGATTTTATTACAGTACAATGTTAGCGCATGCGTATAAAACCTGTCCTAACCGATTCCCGAACGATCCGCGGGACGATACAAAGGACGGTACATATAGCGGGGTTGGAACAAACCTAATGTTCGATTGAGTTGATAATTGAAGGTACTATGATCATGTAAAACGTATAATACTCCTATTGGAAGAGGGATTTATAAAAATGGCAAAAGCTTTCCAATTGATTTAAAAAAGTAGTATACTAGAAGTTGATTTTTAGAAAAATTACAGAAAAGTTGCTTACCTATCCTCTCACAGTCATATTTTTGTTCAGTCACGTTGTTTCTAATGTTTTTAGTGATGCCTTTAGGACTATCGGGGTTTTTAGCGAGTACAGCTGATGATATACCCCAATAAGATTCATCATGTCCATGTATTACATTACCTTCTTCTTCTTTTTCAGTTTCAGTGTCAGATGATATGAAAATTGTATTCTCCTCATTGGTTGTTTCCTTATGATAAGGGTGATCTTGTAATACTGCTCTATCATTTATTGCTGTATTTGGATGGGTAATAGGGCGAGATTTGTTGGGCTGAGTACCGCAGATAATTTGAGAAGTAGATGGCCCTTCAAAGGGATCTGCATTTTCTTTACCATACCGCGTATTTTTAACACCATGCACAATACCTTGAGTATTTGAGTTGATTTCTTTTAGTGAACTATCTTTTCCCATGGGAATCATCAACTTCTCAATATTAAAATCGTTAGAACTATTCAGAATTGTTCTTGTTATTGATCCACTTTCTAAAATTTTACTTTGAATATTAACAGATTTTATTTTCCACTTTTCTTCTTCATCGGAACCTTGTTCAATTCGCATAAAATTATTGTTTACTGTTACTTGAGTCAAATTATTGATTGTTTTTGATCCGTTTCTTTCTGGTATCGTCTCTTGGACATAAGAAACTGTAGACAATGCTGATTTATCAAATGCACTGCAGGTTGGAAAAAGTTTAAGTGTTTCTATGGCAAGTGGTAATACTGAAACAAGATCATCTTTGGAGATGCAGGAATCATCTTTTATATAATTTTGGGTTTTAGCTTCATTTGTGCTTTTTTGTGAAGAATCAAATTTCATTTGAGCACAAGCCTCTTTATCAGCTTGAACAACTTTCATTTTACACGCGAAGAAATCCGTTATTTTTTTCTGACTCTTAAGTGATATCTCATTTTCCGACTTCGAACATACGCTGGAATTAGAAACGTTTTCACTTAAGGGTGAAAAAGGTTTATTTCTTTGTTCTTGAAAATGAATTACTGATGGGGTTTGAATAGTTTTGTTCTTGTCAACAAATGTCTGGCTTGAAAAACATTCGAGTTCCATGGCATCACTAACGTCAGATGCTTCATCAGCAGCGGACAAATCTCCATCACTTTCATTTTCAAATAATTCGTCAATTCCTTCGACGAATCTGGAATTGTGCGGCTCACCCTTTGTACTAGAAGTTACCATGTTTACGTCTTCTTCTCTAAAACATTGTTTCCTGTTTGGTTTTTGAGAAAATGAACTTGCACTAGGGGAATTATTCTCATTATTATTTTCTAAAAAGCCTTGATTCGCAACAAGTCTCATAAAGGTTGTTGAGGAACATTGAGGATCACTACTGTAATCGCTATCTACCTCCTGGACTGTTCTTAAGTCATCTTGAGGGAGAGCGTAATCCATTTCAGATGAGCTGTCAGAAGTCATAGATGAAGCTTGTTTTCTTTGATGAATATTGCTTATACTAGGACCAGCTGTGAATTTATACTTGGAAAGGTGTTGCTTGACAGAATTTTTGGTCATTGTTCTTGAACCCTGAAACATTGAGGCAAAGTGTGGCTTTAAAAATATATATTCTTGTATCACTCAAAATATGAAATTATTGTTATCAGATTAACTTAACTTTTAAAAAAGAATCTTACCGATGGAGATATAACATCGTTATGATTTCGAGGTTTCACCTGTGAAGTTTGATAACTTTGAAGTGATGGTAATTTTAAAACAGCGTACTTATCAACTCCCACTGAAACAATGACCAATCAAGGAGTCATTACAAAGTCCGATAAATCAAACAAATCCAGTCAGCAACATTCCGTCAAAATTGTCTGCAATGCATTATAAATGGAAATGTTCATACTGATCGGCATCTTTCCGTCAAGGATTATAGAAAATATTAGCTTGACAGGATGTGGCTAGACGGATTGATTGTATAAAGTCACATTTAATCTTAATTATTTAATTAAATAATTCAAGAATTTATGATGTACAATTAATTTTAAGATACATTTATAAAACGATATACAAACCAAAAGTTTCGCTAATAAGGGAAACGATTACTTCTTTAACCGATCCATCTCCAGCCAAGTATATTTGTCTTGAACAAGAGCCACCTTTTCTACGCAAAACTGCATCTCTATAAATATCAAAGCAAGTTTTATGAAATATTTATTGATATAGTTTTCATATTTATAACCAAGTAATCACTTAACATATCTACTATATTGTCTTTTGATATTATTAATAGCAATTTATGAACCAAAGGAGTAAAGTAAGCTATTATTCCCCGATGATGTTAGATCTTGAGGCGAAGTCCAATGAATGTTTCCTTTGGACATTGGGAATAACGCAAATTAGCTCCCGAGGCGCTGCTGAAGGAGATAATTATCGTGAGGGAAGTACAGCAATTTACTCCTGAGGTACAGTACGGACAATATTTTATCTTCAAAAGGGAGAAAATTCATACAAATACAAAATAATTTAATTGTTATTTATTGGTTATTATTTATACACATTGTTTAACTACTGTTTAATTTAAATCTTGCATAGGCGCATATAACCTTGTTGTTCAGTGCCTAAAATAAAATAAACTAAAAAAAAAACAACTAAATATTATATTGATAATAAACAATATTAGCACTTTTCAAAACTAATAAAAAAATTGCAATGAAAAACAAATAGAAGGTAATTTAGGTATTTTTAGAAGCAAGTGTAAGCAAATCAATTATCATTGTTATGCAAAAAGAGGGCTAAAAGCAGTGTTGCCAACCTGATTTCAAATTTAGCCATTCATTCTCATAATATACAAAATAATTAAGTTGGCAATCTTTATTTTTCTCCCTGTTTTACTTTTTCACCCATTTTTTTTTTTTAGAGTATCTATTTGTTCAGGGAAGAAAAATCTTACATTAGTCACTCTAAAATACATAACTTTTTCTCGGCTGGTACCGAAGTGCGCCAGCCCCCCTTAGGATTAGAAAAAGGTTACGGTCGAAGTGCGCCAGCCTCTTAGTCTAAAGAGTTTGAAGGGTGAAGCCAGGTAAGCCCGGGTTATCCCTTCTTGCACCCTTTCTAAACCCAAAGAACTTTGGAATTGGAAATCGGAATCCAACAAACCACAAAATTAAGGAAAAAGTTGAAATCTATCACTACCGAATGGATTTCTGTAATCTTTATCTATGCTTGCATACTAAATATTGATAGGGCATGAGGTTCTTAACGGGTCAGTAACATAGGCTTATTAAACGCGGAAGGATGAAGGAATGGGATTACTTACCTGTGGATGGTGATTGACCTTAGCTTGGAATGGGATAAATCCTTTATTTTTAAAGAACTATAATCTTTCATGGAAAATTGCAGAAACTTAATAAATATTTACTGGAAAATAATAACCTAATAGAAGCCGCTTTCCTTTGAACAAGCTTTCCGTTCAGGAAATGGATTTTGTTCTTACGAGAACATTCTACAGATTTATGCAAATTTCTATGCACTGAGATTTGCTAATGATCGCCATACCACTCTGAGCTGTTTGTTAAAAGTAATTTCCAACTGCTTTATATTGAGTATGTAGGAATATTGACCACGATTTGTCCTTAGGAGGGCCCGAGGAGGGCGGACTACCTGTTTCAATAGGTGGGATTAACCCGGCGCACTTCGACCGTACCCTTCAAAAAGGGGCTGGCGCACTTCCCCCGTGACCCGACCTTTCCCGGCGCACTTGGTGTACAGCCTCTTATCTGGAGATAAAACTAATTTTTTACTTAAGGTACGTTTTCCTAGACGCAGCTCCAGCGATAATCGCTGAGTGTTAGTCGCTGGCACAAAATTATAATTATAAGAGTTTGCATGTTAAGAGTCGCTCAGCTAGGGAAACGGTAACATGCAAAATCAGAATAGGAGTCCTCAGCGATAGTCGCTGGGTGACTATCGCTTGAGCGTCTATAGCTGGAGTCGTGTCTATGAAAATAAAGCTTTAGTGCTGAATCAACCAACGTCAATTTTTGGCGAAAATGAGATACATGTATTATTGTGACAGGTGTATAGATATCACTGCAAGAACAACCAATTCTCTATCACATTCCTAGTAGTAGATATGAACGTTATCCTATTTACCAATTTCAGTGATAAACGGGTAATTTTAGTGCTACAGCCGCTATTTACCGAAGCTACAGATTTTTGACATTGGTTATTTTAGCATTAGGGTACAGAATTTATTTTTACTGATGTATAAATGAATACTTACGATAGGCGTTCTTTACTGAGTAGATTGTTATAATTGTCTGCCACTAAAAGACTAAAGTAATGATTAGTTGCACTTCGAGCCACAATGTTGATATTTACCAAGGTGATATTAATAGTGAGTACTGAGGACTGATTTAACATTAGTTCCAAGTTGTATTGAGGCACCGCAGCAGCACTTTCTTGGATCTGGTTACCCAAGGGTGCATGCCTGTTCAAAACCTATTAAATTGTAAATTGATTTAACATTTCATTTTGCAATAATTTTTGAGAGAAGAAAGAAGGTTCTGGCAATTACAATTTAAAATATTCTGCCAATTAGTGTGGCACATAGCTTCCACGCGTCCTATTTCATATATATACTTTAATAATTTAATGCTTTTACAACCTATTATTGTCTCATTTATTTAATTTTCCCTAGTTTTTTACATCTGTCTAAATCGTTTTAATTTTTTACATCAAATAAAGATTCAATTTAGCAACATTTTAGGAGCGTAGGTGGTTGAAATTAATCAGGGGCTATCTGAGGGCTACTTTCGCCAAACCATCCAAATTTCGCATAAAAATCAGGTGATAACTTTTGAAGATATAGGTTTAAATAAATGTTGTACGCATGTGTAAGAGAAAGAATTGGGTGCGAAAAGATTGAAACTTATATGGAACCAACAATAGGCTATAATTATGACCTATCAACTAAATTTCATTCAAAAATTGAGCGACAGACAGACACGGAACCAAGTATGTTCCCTGATGTTTGAATCGGTCTTCTTCCCTAGAATTTTTGAAATCGGAGACATAAAAAAAGCTCTTTCTTACAAACGATCCCATTACCTTCGGTAACCTTGGAACAAAAATAAATAACGCAACAATACACAAAACAATGGGTCAAAATTTATAATATGTACATGAAATACCTAATTCATGAGAATGAATGGATCATCGTCTATGCTATGAGAAGGTTAGTCTGTGTTTTTACCGGCAGATTTTACAATTAATTTTCCACCCCTTAGCATAAGCTGGAAAAATTTATAGCCGCATTAGAAGATTGACTTACCCTCTCAATATCTCGTGGATTGGAATCAACAAGATCTTGAAACGATGTTTTACTGGCTGAAACTAAAAGCTGAGCTAGAGCTGGTCCAATGCTGGGCAACTGTTTGAAAAGCATTGCTGAATCTTCCCACATTTTAGCTTTCAAGCACTTTCTCAACAGCAGGATACTGTGGAGGGACCGGTACCAGCTTCTTTGCCATAGTACTGCGGCTAGACCTAGAATATTATTTGAAAATTCCATAAACATAGTTTGTAGGGGGAAAAAAACTATCAAAACTCTCCCATATAGATATTGATACTGCATTCAAATCACAGAATTCCTCATTTTTTTATATATTTTTTTTAAAATAGTCAACCAAATAATGTGGCACATAGCTTCCTCACGTCCTATTGCGTATACTTACATATTTATGTTTTACTTGTACAACCCATTATTGTCAAATTTATTTAATCCTCCCCCCCCCCCCCCCCCCCTCTTTTCTTTAAATCGGACTATATTATTTTTATTTTTTAAATAAATAAAAAAATCAATTTAGCAAAATTTAAAGAGACGAAGATAGTTGAAAAAAGTAGTTGAATTAAATTATTATGGGACGATCTATAAGCTGCTTTCGACAAGCCAGTCAATGTCAGGTGTGTACTTTTAATCATGTAGATGTAAATAAATGTATGTTTGTGTGCGTGTGGAAGAGAAACCAATAGGCTTATACTGTTTCATCTTACATAGGACCAACAAAACAATGGTCTATAACTATGATTTATCATCCAAATTTAATTAAAATCAGACATAGTTGAGATATGTTGGTTCGCAAAAATTGTGGACTCGCCGACAGACTAACATGACCGAAAATGCTCCCTTGTGCCTGAAACAGATTTCTAACTTAGAATTTGAGACATTCAAATTTCGCTATATGCTTCCGTTACCGTTTTGGTCGTTTCCGATCGTTTAAATTTTGTTTCCGATTTTCAAACAAAATCAGATTTATTTTCATTGATATCATGGAAGCTAGATTTCCCGGGAAAAGACATAATGGATAGATCCGAATTTAAATGCACTACATTTTAGAATTTATTCAAATCGTCGGAAATATTTTCGAAAAATAATTTTTCCGAGTATTTTGGGATTAGCGCCCTCAAATTCATTTCACAATTTCACCTCTGGGTACGATTTTTCTGAAGTCGTATGCCAAATCCGGTCGAAATCGGCTGTTTAGGCTCCACGCGTCACAGACTACAGACAGACATTTTTTTAAAACCACTTTTTTGGACTCAAGGGGCCTTAAAATGTATAATTAAATTTTCATATCTTCATAATACTTTCTCTTTATATATTATGTATACTATGTGTATGAGAAAGTATAATTAAAAATAATTCAGCAAAATATGAACGCAGGCATAAGAGTTAATAAAGATAAAATATTCCAGACAAGCTAAGTAATAAAATTTGCTTACCATTAGATAGTCTATGAGCAATTTTCACGAGTTTTATGGATTCTTGTTTCAGGGACACGTCTTCTATATTGATACATCCAAGTACAGCTTGAATTAAACTAAAATAACACAAACGTATCATACAAAAAACTGTTAAAGCTGAATAAGAAATAAAGTAATATTAGTTCAGTAGATCACGGTAGCTAAATGGTTAATGCACTCGCTTCAGTATAGGAAAAGTTGTGAGACCAAAAATGTCGTAGAAAAAACTCTCATTAATTATTGTATTAGAAATAAATGGATTTATTTAATTCATTCATATTATAGTAACCATAATCTACTAAATAACTATTATATTGATAATTACCCGTTAACTTTCATAACTACTGTAGAAGAAATGACTGGATTATTTAATTCCTGCATATTATAGTAACCATAATCTACTAAATAAGTATAAATATTGACATCTTACCAGTTGACTTTCATATGTTTGGTAGTTATCTTTGAATTAAGAGGAAATCGTATGCCCTGTTTGTTACCTTTGTTCATTGCATTTAGAACTGATCGTTCATTAACTCTAAGGTAAACTTCGTCAAACTCGGTACACTTGCATATCAATTCTAGTATACCTCTGAGAGTTTCTTGACCTTTCGCCTAAACAAAACATTTTTATTTTCTGTATTTATTATTAACCACAAAAGATTGGAACTTAAGTTAACATCAGCATGAACAACAGTTCATAGCAACAGCTATGAACAAATTTAAGTAAGTATTTATAAATATCAAACTTTGAGCCTTTAAGTATAAATAACCTGTAGAAAAATCTTCATAGATTCGAAGGAAATACAATGAGTTGCCATGAGCCTGCCGTTATCAGTACTTTCAAGTTTATAAGCAAAATCTGATCTGATTATCATTTTGTATTTTTCAAGAGCATTAAGAGACGTAACACACAAATCTATAAAAATATTGATAATAATTATTATTAGGTAAGAACAACTCACATTTATTAAATATTAGGTATATAATAGCAGGCTTTACACGATGTAAATGCGATTTTCAGTATAATATTATTGAGACTTAAGCTTTATTTTCATAGACGCGACTCCAGCGATAGACGCTCAAGCGATAGTCGCCCAGCGACCATCGCTTAGGACTCCTCTTCTGAGTGTGGAGGTTACCGTGTTCCTAGCTGAGCGACTCTTAACATGCAAACTCTTATAATTTTGTGCTAGCGACTATAACCTCCTTTAGAGGTGAAATGTTTTTTATCAAATTTTTAATTCAATGATTGCATGAATTTAAAGCTTATTGGTGTTTAGATTTTAACTTATTGGTGACTGTGGCAATTCGAGAGCTTTTCAGTAAAGACTAAGGTGAGCCTTAGATATTAGAACTGAGCGTAAACTGCACCGTCAGAATTTTCTGCTAACCATAATTAAACCCACCAGGAAGCGTATGGATGTATCTCAAATTCAGGGCTGTTTGCATAGTGTTTTCGTCGACTCCAGTTTGACATAAAAAAGACCCTGGACGACAAAGACTTTGGATCCTTTTTCAGTGGGATATAGAAAGAAGTTGCAGAGGATGAGATCTGGACTGTACGGAAGGTGGAGAATCACTGTAATGTTTTGGCATGTCAGAAATTAGGCCACTGCGTTCGCAACATGACACCTTGCTTTATCAAGGTGGAGTTTTAACTTTCCCACTTGCTCCGGTCGTTTTTGAGAGATGTTCTCCCTCATTAATGTCAGAGAATGTGATGTAGCATCTAGCATTAACCATCTGCCTTTGAAGAACCATGTGAGTGTATATAATTTTTTGTAATCGAAAAAGGTGATGACTATTGCCTTGTTGGCCAATTTTTCTGTATAACTGCAGTTTACTGGAGGCAACGGAACACTGTCAGATGTTAATGTAAATAATTTCCGACAGTCGTGTGTAGGATGCATCGATACGCTTCCTTGTGGGTTTTATTTCAGTCATAAGGGTTCCAGAAAACTCTGGTAAATGATGCAGTGAACTCTCATTAACAGTACCTGCGATTTTAGAGAATTCAAATCTACTCTTTGATCTTAAGATTAACATTTTAAAACCAACTTATCATAGGGGTAAACTCAATCATTAATTTATTTTCAATATTTTAGGCTGAATTTACGAGAATTAGTAAGATTCAAATACAATAATTTTTAGATAGAACAATATTCAAAATGAAAATGTAATTATCGATAGTAGAGTTTTTCCTACGATTTCTCTGAGTAAATTGGGGAGGGAAGACAAAAGGAAACTGGAAAAATGACGAATTGTCACTCAGATTTATTTTGTTTTATAAATTTTATTACTTTTATTTAATTTAAGGCCGAGCGGCTACCAGAAGTTGAGCGGAGCGAGTTGAGTTGACTCCACTTGTGAAATCGAAACCCATTTCTTTAAATGGAAGGGTGGGTGGCCACCGTTTGTGAAGCGGAGTTGAGCTGAGCCTAGCGGCTCATGTCAACTCCGCTTTCTTTGTCGGTTTTGAAAGCTAACTCCGCTTCCCCCTCCACCCACTACAATAATATTATTGTGGAGAAGGAAAATAAATAATAAAGTATAAAAAATAAGTTATGCTGGCGCATTTAAGAAAGGGAATCACATAAGACAACATAACAGAATATCACATAACTCCCTTATCTTATTTAGAATTTCATTAAACTGAGGATGTATCAGTGTAAAGGGTGTGAAATTCCCCGAAATCAACCCTTCTTCTCAAATAGATGCTTTCCTACGCTTTCTTATAAGATGACGCAAGCCGCAAGAGAAAAGTCGGTTTTAGAATTCAGAATCATCGGATTCTGAACGTAAACACAAATAGTATAACTTAGGTCCGAGGTAGACAGTTTGACTCCGCTTTCGGTTGCCATAATCTCTGAACACAACTCCACCCAGCTCTGCTCAAATATCTTCAACTCCGCTCCGCTCCACTTCTGGGGCCGCTCGGCCTAGTTATTAAAATATGCGTGGTACAAAAGTTAACAATAAAAAATTTGGCATCATAGCAACCCCACTCCGTTTTCGTCTGAAACACCGTGGAAAAACTCTACTCTAATCAGTCAGGTTAGTAAGGCACATACATACAATTTTTAATCGCTCGACTATGTAGTTGTACGTCAAATGATATTGGACCTTATGCGAGTGCGCATACTATCGACACGATAGTTGCTCGATTAAAAAGTCATAAAACTTCATCGATCGTCTTTTGACTATTTAGTTGAACAACTATCGTCGACAGCGCTATGTACATTGCCACGTATTGGAGTGCGCATACACTCAACTAAACAGTCGATCAGCGACCCTTCAAAATGAATTTTTCTTACCTTAAAGTAACACTTAATTTTTTTCTGGCGATATAAAGCGCCTCCATGTTGTGTCACGGTGTTATATATATGGACAATCAGTTCAAATTATTTCATTAAAACTCTGTTCACTCATTATATAAAACGTAAAAAAGTTTTCTGGATATTTCTTCAGATTAGAATGAAATGTATGAAACTTTCCATTTAATAATCTTTCGCTTATTACGGAGTGTACTCAGTATCGTCTTTTCCTTTTTTTTTCTTTGTGTTTCATATAAAGGAAAACGCAAGCGAGTGCTTTTCTGTTTATAATTTTGTACGGCACAGCTCACGAATGCTGGGGGATCTCAATGGCAACTGATTGATTGTATGCGCACTTCCAACAACTAAACAGTTTAGTCGAGGAGAAATCCAGGAGTTCATCGATTTCGACTAAATAGTTTAGTCGTGGTAAAATCGAGTGTATGCGCCCGGCCTAAGGGTGCAAGTTGCAAATGTTAATATCAATCAAATTAAAAGAAAAATTGTTAATGTTCTGTACAGTAATTATATTTTCTTAAAAAATTAATATTGAAATAAATTATAATTTTAGCTTGAGAATAACCCAAAAAGGGATCAAAATATCGCAAAAATACTGCTTTTAATTTCCTTAATAGACCCAACCACTCAAATATAGAATTTAGGTTTTGTAATTAATTGCGTTCTGGCGTTTACCACTGCTAATAATATTACAGTTGAAACCTGGCAGCATCAACGTAATTTGCAAATTGATTTATTCTGAGTTACGTCAATACAGATGATAATATACTTAATACCTTAATAGAGCCAAAACCAAGTTAAATGATAAAAAGAGGCCACCGCTATCCTTTCTACAGCGGGTTCCTTTTGTAGATTAAGGGTGCTTTTTTTTCTCCGTCTGTTATGACAGCTTAGATGGAGGTACTCTCAAGTTCTCTTTTAATTCGGCTCTACAGTACATCCTTCCGCTCAGTTTGTCCATTTAATGCATAACAAAAGACGAGATTTTGAATGGAATTGCCGAAGAAAAAAGTACATTCTTCCAGTACTCCTTGGAGTAAATTATTTATTATGAGATTGTTTTGAGGGTTTTTGTATGTTAAAACTGCCGACATATTTTCACAGTTTCAGCCAAGTTCTTGTAAGTTTGATGAATATTTTTATCTGCATTACTAAAAAGGATCCGAATCTAAATGGCGGCCAATGGACGAGCTTAGTTTTATAATTTCATTAGTTTTATAACTCATCTAATAGAAGTAAACGTAATAAATAATACAAGTATACATACACTGCAAATGAGTAAATTGATAATCGATTGTTTACTGACCCTGTAATTTAGTATGTATATCCTGATTAGGTTGAATCGAGTAGTGAGAAGGGTTCTTTAAAGCCCTCACGTACAGATAAGTAGATTTAAGCCAACGTACTGCCACAGCTATGTCTGTTACGGTGCTTAAGCTTATCTCAGCATTTAGATGCTCTGTCAAGTTTTTATGTAGATGACTTTCTACTGGCACGTTACCTGATACCAGCCTCTCGTATCTTACCTGCAAAAACCAACATTTATGTCTTAATTAAAATCTCGCATGTAATACGCACCTGAAATTTGGGGGAAATTTTATGCTTGAGCCCATTGTTCACAATTTTTTATTGTTATTTAGGTATTTTTAGACAGATGAATTCAAATAAATAATGGAAATGGTAATCATTTAGCAACATAGTATCGGTACCAACCTTATATTCTATTAAAATTGTAATGAATATCCTTCTTCATAATATTCCTAGCTTTAAGAGGAATATAGTTATGCATGAGATTGAAATTATCCGTAGATGGCAGGCGGGCCTTTGAGGGCGACATCAAAATAATAATATAGTTCGCAGTAATCGCAGACCGCGGTATTTTAATACGTTAAAAGCCATGTCCAGACTGCCGAACCGAATAAACGAAACGAGCCGACCATGGTATCTGCGCCTGCCTAGTCTAAAGTGCGCCTGTGCAGCTCATACTGGGCATGCGCAGAGACTAATACTAGGCTCGTTTACTCTGTTTGGTCGGCAGTGTGGACACGGCTTTAAAGTTTTTATGTTTTAATTCTATTTAATTTACAATAAAATAATTATTTATTTTAAATAATTAATTCAATAATTATTTAGGCGGCTTCATTTGATTATCTTTTATATAATCGAGTAGTGTCCCGACCACAGCGACGCACCTCGAAATGATTTATAACGTTAAAAAATTGATGAGCTAAAGCCTAGATTTGAACCTGCGACTTTCAGCAGGCGAAGCAGGCCCTCTACAACTGGGCTATCCGTTCGTAGTGAACCCTACGGCCAATAACTTTCTATTTAAACAGTATATATCTATTTATCTATATATTATTTAGAAATAACTAGACATCACGTGGCTCTTTCTGTTTAAGTATAACTGGACAGCGCGAGACTCATTCTTATTGAATATAACTAATGATTTTTCAGATCTTTTTTAAAAAAAAAAAAAAATTATTTTGTTTTTGAATTATTCATTTATTCATTCATAATTGAGTAGTATCCCGACGATGGCGACGACTCACCTTTAAATGATTTTTTATTGATAAGGCAACCACATTTATTCTACCCATGGCCACGGGTAGAATAAATTTAAATCGAATAAATTTCAAACGTTAATTAACTAAATAAATACACATAAAATGAAATATGTAGAATAAAAACATTTTTAGTTTAAATATAAAAGATAGTAAGAAGGAATCAGGTGTGGTTATTTTTTTTTTTTGTTAAAAAAAGAACATTTACGTTCATAATGACTTACATGTAGACATTTAGTGTAGCAAGTAATCGTATTATGGTTATTTTTCATTTAATTTCCTAAAATGGCAAAAAGTCAAGTTTTCACTCGCGAATAATACGCGCCCCTCTTTTGGAAGAATAATAGTGTGTAATGTGTATTATAGGCGAAATTTTACGATACCTTGTTTTGAATTTTCGTCATAATGACAGCTGTTGCTGTACGATCACTGAATTGAGGTCTTCCAGCTCTACCTATCATCTGAAGTATATGTTCCTCCGAGTATTCCTTCCATACACCGGCAACGCACTGTTCTGTAGATTTGATTACTACTAAGTGTGCCGGTAGATTTACTCCCATGGCTATTTTAAAGTAATAAAAAAATAATACAAATAAAATAAAAAAATATATATATAAACATTGTTAATATCCAATACATAGATCATATAACCTAGGTTATAGATATATTATTATGACGAGAGGTTAATAGAAAGAAACAACAATATTGTCTCCACAATTTTGATTGTGTGTATATATCTAATATCTATATATAACACAATAAAAATTGTGGAGACCATATTCTTGTTATTATTTATTAACCTCTCTAGTCATAATTATGAAGTGGTACCACAAAATTTCTTTCAAAACAACCAATCATTTACAGATATATTACCTAGAGTGCTGGTTGCAACAAGAATAGGTAAATGTCCATTAGCGAATAATTCACTAATGAGAAATCGATCAGCAGACAATACTCCAGCGTGATGATAACCAAGACCCCACTTCACCAGTTCTATCTCACACAAAACAAAAATATCATATATTAAAATATGTGTGAGACTCTCACGCATTAGAAGTGAAACTTAAGTTCTAGAAACAGAAACAGTTGATTTTATGAATTGCTCTCTTTGTATTTGTTGACGATTTTATTATTTTAGGATTAAAAAATGGTTATGTGGAATTTAATTGAAAAATAAATATTTTCATAACATTTTAGCGAATAATGAAAAAATACATGAAAACAACATTTATATGCAGGGTGGGCCAAAATAAACCGCACTTTTTGGAGCACTTACACTTGCGGGGTCTGAAAACTACATTCTTCTACTTTAAATTTCATATCTATAACTTTAAGAGTCGTTGTCCGGGTAGTAATCGTTGTATGATATTATAGTTTTGATAGAATAAATTACCATATGGTGGAGAGGGGGGAGGGGGGGGGGGGTCTTTTTAGGTAAGTGGGAGGAGTCCCTCAAGTTTTATAACAAACATTGAAGATGTGTTAAGCACAATGTTGCCTGAAATTGAAGATCAAATGCCAAATTACAAGTTTATGCAAGATGTTACCCCGTGCCATCGCTCCTTGCAAACCATTCAATACTTACAAGAGAATTGCCCAGACTTCGGGCAACATTGTGCTTAACACATCTTCAATGTTTGTTATAAAACTTGAGGGACTCCTCCCACTTACCTACAAAGACCCCCCCCCCCCCCCTCCCCTCTCCAACATTTGGAAATTTATCTTATCAAAACTATAATACCAAACAACGATTTCTACCCGGACAACGACTTTTTTTAAGACCCTATTTCAAACTGTCATTACATGGCTTTCACCAAATAGTTTTTAAAGTTATAGATATGAAATTTAATGTTGAAGAATGTCGTTTTCAGACCCCGTAAACCCCATACCTCTATCTATTAAAGAAGCTGAGCTGTAAGAGTTCAAAAAAGTGCGGTTTTTTTGACCCACCCTGATGTATATTATAAAATTATAATGTATATAATATTACGCTTATATACCAATTCTGAGTATTGTGTCAACTGCCGACTTAAGCCGGCAGTTGATTTAGGGTAGGGCGGGGCTAGTTGAGCTTAGGGGTAAGTTGGGCAATTTAAATATCTCTAAAACTACGCACGTCACAAAAATACTTCAAATAATAGAAAGATGGGGGCGAGGAAGGAGAACGCATCGCGCGACCTTCAGTTGCCCTACGAAAATCGAGAAAGATAACAGACACCTTTTTTAATTTTCTTAGTAAAAAGTAAAAAAACTGTTGATCGCCATTTTTCTCCTAGACTCGTACTAAAACAACCATCTACAACCACGTAAGTGTTTATACTTTATGTATTTACTGTACTTTTGATAATAATTAGTTATTTAGTCCCGTCTACCCGTTTTTTCATAACTTAACTTTTTATCTTATAAGTCTAGTCGGGGCTAGTTGGGCAGGCTTGCTCAACTTGCCCCACTCTTATACTACTACAAAAACTTAAAGGTTTATTTTTTATTTTTACAAATACTAAGCTGACTCTGGCAGACGGCTATAATAGGTATGCCTTTTTATACTTTGTAATAACAATTTGTATAATAATTGTATTTATAATTTTGAAATTATTAATAAAAAAATAAGAAAATGATAAATGTCTTGCACTTCATTTTAGGATGCGGACATATACAAGAAAAACGTCAAGGGGTTCTGCTACGAGTCAACAGTCAATTGAAGCTTCAAAATCTGTGATGGCCGGGTACAAGAGCATGAACGCAGCTGGAAAAGAATTTAACGTAAAGCGAATGACTCACAAGATGACTGATGATAAACCCTGCATTAACATTTTTACCTTACTAACCTCGAAATTACCTACTAACCTCGAATTTTTATATTGTTTTTATATTTACATTTTTTTTATCCTTAAAAATGAATAATAAAACATAATTTTAATTACAAAGAGTGTAATAATATCCAAAGATAAATAATAAGTTATGTCGTAAAAGTGTGTTATATTTGCTTTAGATTTTGTTGTTGTTTGTTTGTTGTTGTTTCTGTACCTACATTAGAGATGGAACTTAAAAAATATATATTTGATTATCAACTGAAGTTTTACTGTAATTTGAGCAATTTCCATATCACTATTAACCTATTCTTTCCATTTATTTTCTGAATATATTTAAAGAAGGGTAAATTACTTATCTAACGTTGAAGGAATCAAGTAAATCGGATGAACCGTTTAGGAGTTATTATAGATTATATAAAAAAATTGCTCAACTAGCCCCGCCCTACCCTACCTATCAAAAATCTTTCAGTTAGACGAGTCTCGAATCACAAACTTCGTTAAATGCAATTCTGTTTCATCCAAGCTAATTTACTCTACCGCACCTAAAGTAGTTTCACTTCAAAAATATTAATCATGTAATGTAAGGTCATAATCCAAAATAATTATAGATGTACCAAAAAACGAATTTGAAATGGGCTCTAGTAGAGCTTTAGAGATTTTCATCATTTATTGAAATAATACATAGTTGGTACATTTATGCTTGACTCATAAACCACTTTCTTATTACCTCTAAGTTTGTTTTCTTGCAAGTTTTGACAAGCTGATAATAAGAATCTTTGTTTTTCTTCATTTAAACGTATAGTTAACCTTTCCGAGAGGGTACTGCAAGTTTGCGTCACTGCTTTTCTTGTGCTGCAAAATATCTAGAAAACAAAAATATGAAACTTATTTCAACAGAGTCAATCAATAGATCACCGATTCAGGCTTGGAATCTAAGAAGTCTTTAATAGTTTACAGTTCCTTCACCGTCATCCACCAATGTTTGTCCAGATTTCCTACCCTTTAAGTTTTATTATGAGACCATAAAATAATAATAATAAATTCTTTATTCCATCACTTAAAAGAAAATTAATACAATTAAGCTAATACAAAAATAACTATAATAACAGCCATTTAATGAACTAAACCAAAAACAAAATGAACAAAATTATGTGTTGAGAGACCTCAGTAAATGTCCCTGTACCTAGAGAGAGGACTCTCAATTTAGTGCAGTTTAGGTTTCTTGAAAGCGAAACACCTGATATGACGACGGTAATATATATTTTTCCTCTTTTCCTGAGAGCTGGGGGGGGGGGCACGCAGCGCCGGTGCTACACTTTTGGCCGCCACAGGCAAGACGGTTTTTGGCCGCCCCATTGAAATAGGCATTTTATGACCCGGGGGGGGGGGGGGGAGGGTGAATTTTGGGGGCTTCGCTGCATATATGTGTTTGCGGGTTATTACACAAAGAATAACTGGAAAGTTTCAAATTTTTGTTTTAAGACAAACGAAAGAAATTATAATTGTCCTCGGTTTGGTTTCGCCTACGGAACCTAAAAATGGATATACCTAGAGATTATGCAAATTAACCAAAAGTTGGCCTATAAGTTAGTAAGTTTAATACTTTACTATTAAACAAAAATATTCCTATTTTAAGTTGGTAAGAATAGTATTGATATTATAAAAAATAGGCCTAAACTGTCACTGAGACATGAATATTTCCACTAATTGTAACTGAATTTTTGGATGTCTAAAATTTTATAATATTAATATCATCTGAGGAAAAAATTATAATATTTAAATATAATCATATACAAATTATTTTTTTTTTCTAGGGGCCTGAAATTTTCTATGGCCATATTTTTAATATTATCCTTAGTGAACATTATATTGTGAATTGTAATGAAACATGCGTTTCTGATACTTTATTTTAGATTAGATTAAAAAGTAAATTTTTACTAATAAGCCATCTTTTGTTAACAACAACTTAAATTATTTTCAACTTTTTAAAATAAAATAATTTTTCCACTATCAACCGCCCTCACAGAGTCAGAGGGCTGAACAAAGTTTATTTAATATAACCTGACTGGTTTTTAAAATTGTGCATGTCACTATTATTTAGCTATGATAGTTTTTGAGTTATAATTAAGTAAAGTAGGCTATTTTTAAACTCAATATTAGAGGAAGGGTACTTCTTTAGATAGTTACTCCCCTATGCTGCTTTAGAATAAAAGTAACTTTCACTAAATAACTATTACGAAAAAGAGATGTTTAGTCCAATTTTGTTTGCGACCAAGGAATATTTCATTTCTGTTTTTATAAGGGGAGTAACAGTCTAAAGAAGTGCCGAAAATATAACAGCTATAAAGGGGTAAGAAAAGAGTTAAGTGAATAAATAAAAAAAAGATATGAGGTATAATAAAAAAGACTTAAGGAGGGTTACGACATAAAGCAAAGACAGCCGATAGTTTTTTTTAGGAATAAAAAGAAATAACACCGGTGTAACCAAGAACCAACCCGAAATGCGATTAGCTCGGCTACATAACTAAAACAGCACCTGATAAGATATTGTCTAGGGGTGTTATTACTAGGGTTCCATCTCTAACTGCCTACTCAGTACGGAGGTTACGCACATTATTATCTTTTTGCTACTATAGATTTTGTTTTTCAATTTATAAAATAAAACGAACTGAGGGCGTCATCGGCCGCCCCCTGAGTTTGGCCGCCACAGGCGGCCGCCTGCCCCGCCTGTGCGTAGCGCCGGCGCTGGGGGCACGTATATATTTAGTGTAAGTCTGTGGTACCGCAGCATCTTCAGATGAGTCTGTGACCTAGTAGAGTATTTGTAAACTATTGGTATCTTGTTAATGTAGAAAAAAAGTGTCTGTTGTGTGTCTGCCCAACACAAAAATGAAGAGATGCCTCAAACAATCATCCCTTATATTATAAACAAGGGGTTGAACTATTTTTTATCGGAAATGAGTAAAGTGCGGTGTTAAATCAAAGGGGAGGACCCCTGATTACAAATATATATATATTTTTGTACCAATTCATCTTTGCGCCATGTTTCCTTATAAATTAAGTTCTTAGTCCCCCCCCCCCCCACTCTAGAGATCTCAGGACTTCGCAGAAGTATATAACTGCGTTTAGATGGTAAAAATACATTTTAATTTTTCACGTCATTATAAGGTTTCAACCCCCTTATTTGTACCGTCCTTTATATTGTCCCACGGATCGTTCGGGAATCGTTTAGGACAGGTTTTATATGCAGGCGCTAACAGTGTACAATAATATAATCATGTCAGGTTGGAATGGGTTTAGAACTATAATTGGCACCGTATATGTTAAAAACATTCAAGGAAACCCAACAATTAGGGAACCTTCCTGTTGAAATGTGTGATGATTGACATAACTGCGCATGTCATACAAACCAGTACTTGGTATTGTCGGAGGATCGTTTGGTCGGCACAGTAAACGGGTTCGCAAACGATCCCTGCACGGGGTGTTTTTTTGGAACTGTTTGGAGGACGGTACGAAACACTGTCACAAGTCAGGTTAAAACAGCTTTTATCCATTGCGCAAGCCCGTGGCGATCCCGTAGACAGTACACTGCTTGATTAGAACAAACGGTTTAATAGAACTAAAAAAAAATTATAAATTGCCGCTATATTGAAACGTAGGGTGATAATGCTGGATAACGAATTCGTCCTTAAATGTCTTATGTACTGAAAGCACATACTTGCCAACTTAATTTTCATATAGACTGATAACGTGTATTTAGGCTAAAGCAGCTTAAATAACAAATTAATATTACTATTACTTACTAAAGTTGGCTTTCCTTCCGAGTAGTCTCTAATTACAGCGTCTAACTTATAACTCAGGTTTATATCAAATTTAAAAGCAGAAATTTTGGGTGATGAATAATAACCCTTGACAACTTTTCGTAGTTCTACTGGCCTGTAACTCTCATCAAACCTGAAAATTTTAAACTTTAAATTGTTAAAAAAATATACATCGTATAAAGATGGGTTCATAGCATGCGTTCTTTACGAGCGTTGGGGCTATACAGAAAAGAAATATATATATCATATAAAGATGGGTTCATAGCATGCGTTCTTTACGAGCGTTTGGGCTATATAGAAAAAAATATATATATCATATAAAGATGGGTTCATAGCATGCGTTCTTTACGAGCGTTTGGGCTATATAGAAAAAAATATATATCACATAAAGATGGGTTCATAGCATGCGTTCTTTACGAGCGTTTGGCTATATAGAAAAAAATACATATCGTATAAAGATGGGTTCATAGCATGCGTTCTTTACGAGCGTTGGGGCTATACAGAAAAGAAATATATATATCATATAAAGATGGGTTCATAGCATGCGTTCTTTACGAGCGTTTGGGCTATATAGAAAGAAATATATATATCATACAAAGATGGGTTCATAGCATGCGTTCTTTACGAGCGTTTGGGCTATATAGAAAAAAATATATATATCATATAAAGATGGGTTCATAGCATGCGTTCTTTACGAGCGTTTGGGCTATATAGAAAAAAATATATATCACATAAAGATGGGTTCATAGCATGCGTTCTTTACGAGCGTTTGGCTATATAGAAAAAAATACATATCGTATAAAGATGGGTTCATAGCATGCGTTCTTTACGAGCGTTTGGCTATATAGAAAAAAATACATATCGTATAAAGATGGGTTCATAGCATGCGTTCTTTACGAGCGTTTGGCTATATAGAAAAAAATACATATCGTATAAAGGTGGGTTCATAGCATGCGTTCTTTACGAGCGTTTGGGCTATATAGAAAAAAATATATATATCATATAAAGATGGGTTCATAGCATGCGTTCTTTACGAGCGTTTGGGCTATATAGAAAAAAAATATATATCACATAAAGATGGGTTCATAGCATGCGTTCTTTACGAGCGTTTGGCTATATAGAAAAAAATACATATCGTATAAAGATGGGTTCATAGCATGCGTTCTTTACGAGCGTTTGGCTATATAGAAAAAAATACATATCGTATAAAGATGGGTTCATAGCATGCGTTCTTTACGAGCGTTTGGCTATATAGAAAAAAATACATATCGTATAAAGATGGGTTCATAGCATGCGTTCTTTACGAGCGTTTGGGCTATATAGAAAAAAATATATATCGTATAAAGGTGGGTTCATAGCATGCGTTCTTTACGAGCGTTTGGGCTATATAGAAAAAAAATATATATCGTATAAAGGTGGGTTCATAGCATGCGTTCTTTACGAGCGTTTGGGCTATATAGAAACAAAATATATATCGTATAAAGGTAGGTTCATAGCATGCGTTTTTTACGAAAAAAAAAATATATCGTATAAAGGTAGGTTCATAGAATGCGTTTTTTACGGAAAAAAATATATATCGTATAAAGGTAGGTTCATAGCATGCGTTTTTTAGGAGCGTTTGGGCTTTATAGAAAAAAATATATATCGCATAAAGGTAGGTTCATAGCATGCGTTTTTTACGAAAAAAATATATATCGTATAAAGGTGGGTTCTTAGCATGAGTTTTTTACGAGTGTTTGGGCTATCTTTAATATATAAAAGGCCAAACCAAATCTAAACCGTGCCATCAATATGCCCCCGAGTAGGGGCACGGTGAGAGAAGAAAAATGAGCCCAAGATCGATAGGGTTTTCCTCTCGAGTGCCATGGGCGCATGGTCCCCGGTTGTATGGATACAAATACATTTATGAAGCAATGGAGACATCACTGTGTATTTCCTCCCCTCCCACCCTTCCTTCCTTATGCACTTGCGCGTAGTGATCTTTTCAGGTTATAAACAAAAGCCAATTATATTATTAAAATACAAAACAAACTTTATAATTTTTAAATGGATGGTCTGAAAACGATATAAAATGTGTATATTTAATATTTTAATAGATGATTCGAAAAATTAAAAATATAAACAAGAAGGAAGAGGACGGGAAGATTTCCTTCAAACGTTAGAAAGTTGGTTCTAAACCAACTTTTCGCGTCATGATATGACTATGACAGCCATAGATTATACTGAAGTGCGTAAAAAACGCAAGCTGTGAACCATTGCTTAAAGCTTTATTTAAAACGAGCAGTTAAGCCAATGGCAACAAGTTAAATTTTATATTAGGAAAAAAGTAAAATTAAATAAAATTAATTTAGATAAGTTATTGTATCTATTTAAAGACCAACAAATCGAAACAAACTTTTATTTTTATTGGAGAAGTGGTTGCCTTAGCTTAGCAATAACAAATCATTTCGAGGTGTGGCTTTCCATCGTCGGGACATTACACGATTATATAAACTAGGCATTGCGTGTCTCTAATGTTGAAGCGAGCGTAATGCAATAAATATTAGATATTTAATCATGATGAGTTGATATTGATAGTTGAAGAATATGATTGTAAATGAGAGCCTTGTAGTGGGGGAGAAGGGTTTTTCTACTATTTCTTTCTAAGCTAAACGTCCCGGCAATTCCGTTTCAACTATTATAAAATGAATCACTTCTCTATACAGAAACTGCATGTATCAAGTTGAAATTTTACATGCCTGTTTCAATTGTGCTTTAGACAATGTATATAAAGTTTTATTAAAATCGTTTGGTTAGAACGTAGGATATCGGTAAAAACGTATTTTTCTCTATTATTAACGTTTAGGTCCGCTTCAATAGTTTAAACTATCTTTATTATTTCATAGTGGTGTCGCTGTTAGTTTTACTAAAAAATGTTATTTGAAAAAAATCCTTGTCTCATCGAATAGGTGATAATAGAATCTTTTCCCGTCCGGAAATTCCAATTTCACTTCAACTTTAATAAATATAAATGAATAAATAATACTTCAATTTCAATTCAACCAAGTCGGACACGTAAACGTTACACACAGGCCCGTTTTAGACGTTCACTACGCCCTGGACACCCTGTCACGATGCTCCCCCCCTCCCCCCTTTACCCCCTATGATCATTTTGTCTTGTCTTAAGGCGGATCCACACATACGATTTATGAGTTAATTTTATGTTAGAATCATGCTTCAAATTTGAGTTCTGTCTGTACATTGGTAAGAATTGAAAAATTGTTGGATACTTCTTCATTTCATACATTCCGAAAACCAAATTCGGCCTTAACTATTTTCGAGTTTGTATGTCGTATGTGTGTGTGTATGTCTGTCGCCATTTCTACCCATTTCCACCATTTCTACTTAATAGCGGCAAAACTGGCTAAAAACGAAAACATTTTTTCAAGGTGAGCGCAAACATGTTGCGCATGTTGTAGGCTTAGTTTCATCGAAAAATATTGAGTAGAACCAAAATTATTAACAATTTTATTAAAAATAATGTATAAAAATAATAAGCTAAAATTTAGGTTGACCCACCATAGCCAAAACTCACCGACTCGTTAATCAAAACGTTAGGGTACTTCTTGATCACTTAGAGAATCGCGGTTTTTTGTGTTTGATCGGAAATTGGCCTAAACTGTATAACCTGAAAAAATAATTTTTTACCCACAAACAATTAAAGATGGCGAACGCCATCACGAAGTTTTATCGAGGCTTATTGCGGCTAAACGGTAAGTCGTATCAAAAAGCATATTCCACCAGCAGTTGTTACTGATTTTAAAAGACCAACAACTTTTGTCCTATGACTTTTTGTCGTAACTCCATCGGTTCTATCTTAAATAAAGCTAAATTTTATTTTATTATTATTTTTTTTTTTTACTTTGAGCTCTTATGGCGTCGGCAATTGTTGACCGATTTAATTTCTGATTGAGAGGAGCTGAAAAGCTTCTCTCCACCAAGCAGTTGGTTACTAGGAGAGTTAGGTATATGCTAAGGTTCTATATAAGGGATATTTGGTTTACTGTAAACATATTTCCATTTATATTTTTGCCCTTGCATAGTTTAGCCGTGCCCCCCTCTAACCTTTTGAGTTGCGCCCCAAACCTCTTGCGCCCCTGGGCACGTGCCCATCGTGCCCTATAGTTAAATCGACCCTGCACACATACAGACAGACAGACAGGATGCATATTTTGATAAATGTAAGATGCTCGCTTGCGCTCGCTTCAATTATTATGGAAATATGGGTGTAGTTCAAACCTTCATTCAATAAAACATTTGCCTTTAAATAGTCTATTTTAATTTTAGAAATAACTGTTATTACTTGTGATATGTAGCTGGTGAGTCTAAAGTTCCGAGCCACTGTGCCAAATCTTCTATGTTAGGAATGGTAGCGGATACAGCTATTAGTCTGATACGATTCCCTTCATTCTCTTCTAAATTATGTCGTGTTTTCATTCTAGACACGACAGCTTCTAAAGTAGGTCCTCGTGTTTCGTCGTTTAATAAGTGAACCTTTAATATTGACAATCATTTTATTATTAATTAGAAATCATATGTAAAATTTCAAGATAAAAAGAACTTTCTATATACTACGTTTTTGAATTTTCTGTTGAATCGTATGTAATGCTGATAATATAATTGTTATTGTTATATAATATATAATGTTAGAAAATTAAAAACATATATTTCTATACGAGCGAAGCGTTAAAACTAAGATCCTTCATCCTGGACGAGTAACTATAAGAGTAGACTAGTCACTAGTCACTCTTGGGATTGTAAAACACCTTTGCAAAAAAAATTAAAAGGTGAAAGATGGAAACATTTATATAAATATTATTTTATATAACATAAAAACTTTTAAATTTCTTTTTAAATTAATGTGTTATGTAATATCTATGTAAGGACTCTGAACTCCTATTTGTACAGTTTTGTAAAAAAAACTTAAACAAATACACAAATATTCTATTCTATTCTAATATATAATGTTAGTGAAAAAAAAAAAAAAAAAATAGTTCCGAATTTATTTACTTCACTTAAATGACCAACCATCTAGAGAGCTGAACTTAAACCTATAAAAGGACAAATCTTTGTACAACGGATCTCCCCAACACCAAATCTAAACCGCTCCATCGATATATTTGAAATAATATAATCGATAAATAATATAATCGATATATTTCCTGTTTTGCTGTCATTCAATGTTTATCTATAGGTTTGTTCCAACCGAGCATTGTACCGTCCGCGGGATCGTCACCGGCATGCTCAGTAGATAAAAGCCGTTCCAAGCTGACTTGGGGCAGTGTTTCGTACCGTACACGAAACTGTTCCAACCCCGGCAGGGATCGTTTGCGAACCCTTCACTGTACGGTCCCAACGATCCTCTGACAATACCATGTACTGGTTTGTATGACATGCGCAGTTATGTCAATAATTACAAATATCAACAGGAAGGTTTCCTAACTGTTAGGTTTCCTTAATGTTTTTAATACAGTGCGAATAATAGTCCTAAACTCGTTCCAACCTGACATGATTTTATTACAGTACAATGTTAGCGCATGCGTATAAAACCTGTCCTAAACGATTCCCGAACGATCCACCGGGGTTGGAACAAACCTTATGTTTATAAAAATCACAAATTTGAAACCCGTCAAAATGAAGATTGCGTAAATATGGGACATGGCAAAACAAATAAAATAACTTGCAGATTTTTTCCGAACTAACTTTCCATAAAGCAAAATTTGCTAAAAACCAATTAAATTCTGCTGAAAGATGGCTAAAAGTATTAAAATAATGCATTGTCATCGTGTTCTGAGCTATGCTAAAAGTTTCAAATGTCTAGCTATTCGGGAAGTTAGTTAGAAATCGATTTCCAGATTTGTACCGGACAAACAAACAAACAAGAAAGCAAGCTAATAAAAACGTAGTAAAATTACGAATTATAATGTTTAATAAAGATGTAAATAAGCTATATTTACTTCATCTATGAGGAATAGACGAATACTGTCTGTGGTTGATGTTCCAATATTACTGGTGCGTGTTATTGCATCCCATTTCTCTGGCGTGGTAAGAATCATATGACATGTATCCATATCCAGCAGATTGATATCTTCACTATCTCCTGTTACTTCTATCACTTTGAGACCTAGAGGTGAATACTTGCTACGCCAATCTTCAAATCTTTCTCTAACCAGCGCCTTCACGGGTGCCACTATGGAAGCAAATCAGTTTACATGAATTTATACTTCATTTATATTAAGGTGTGTAAGATTAAAGTTAGCTACTATTGTACCAAGTGTTAACTGTCCTGTCCGGCTATTCAAACTTTAGGAAGGTGATAACAGAGATTATTTGCAACAAAAAATGTCCTGTTAACCATGGTCCTATCTTCAACTATGTTAGAAATATGTATAAGCAATTTCTTGAATTTCATAAATTTCATGACCAATCATAAAATGCGTCTTCTAACTTTCGAGATTCTTTAGGCTACAACATTAACAATATTTAAAAAAATACGTATACTTCATCATTAACTATAACATTAACATTAATATTAAAAAATTGTTTGTGCAATATAAATATATATCATTTCTAATAGATTGTACTAGGTACAGGTACTAATTGAGTACTTTATAATTATAAGCGTTAATTCTCGATCTAGTTCTATTGCCGTGAATATTTGGCTCGCTAGATTTGTAGAAAAGATTGATAGAAGCATTTTCGGTCATGTAAGTCTGTCGGTGAGTCTACTATTTTTGCGAACCAACATATTATCTTAAAAAACTATGTCCGATTTTAATTAAATTTGGATGATGGATCATAGTTATAGACAATTTTTTTGTTGGTCCTATATAAGATGAAACAGTCGACGTCCATTTGTTTCTCTTCCACATGCACAATCAAATTATAATTATCATTAACTACGGGAGACATGAGACATACATAAATCTTTCCGTAGTAATAATACTACCTAAAACATAAAAATTTGAATTTCTAATTGATTGTACTAGGTACAGGTACTAATTGAGGGCTTTATAATTATAAGCGTTGGTCTAGTTCTATTGCCGTGAATATTGGCTTGCTAGACTTGTAGAAAAAATTGAAAGCTTGGATTCGGAGAATTTGTATCGGTAACGGCAGAGAAAAATCATTCTCCCGTATAGCTCAGTTGGTAAGAGCACCTGTAACGGATTAATAGGAGGACCCGTGGTTCAAGTCCCGGTTCGGGGGTCTATTTTTCTCTGTATGTCTCCCGTAGTTACTGATAATTATAATTTAATTTAAAGTAAAATTTAATCTTTCCGTAGTATGAGTACTACCAAAAACTTAAAAATTTGATTATATATAAGGACTTTTTTTGTTCCAAAAAAATCTGTATAATCATACTCATTAAAATTATCTCAGAAATGGAACCGTTAACCCGATCATAGATAAGGGAAAATTAAAATAATAGTTTATGAACAAATTCTGTCCCCCCCCCCCCCCCCCCCCCCCAATAATTATTCCAATTAACTTACTGTACAAGACTTTTCCATTGTTATTCATGCGAAAATTTTGTTCCAATAATTTGATGATAGCTAAATCAAAGATTATTGTTTTACCAGATCCAGTCGGAGCCGATACTACGAGAGCATTATCTGGTAAAAAAAAAATACAACAACTTAAATTATCACATATTTAAATAAGTATTTTGTATAATATTTAGTTTTTATAACTATTAACATACCGAAAAAACATAGATACATAGGAGAATATTATTGATCGGAAAAAATTCTAAATGATTTATTTCCCCAAAAAAGACTACAGGAAAGATGTATGAAGAGTAAGTTTATTTGAAAAAGAGAAGAAACTGTTTTCAACCAGTTTTTCAACAGAGCAATATCGGATGAATTTAACAACGATGATTCTTTTTCCGTTTTTAAAAGTTGAAATCTAGAGCATAGTCTACAGGGGGACTCAAAGTTACGCGTCTTTGTTGAGGGGTAAAATGCAGAGCCCCGCCACATGTGCAACATTAAGTCCCTGTAAGGTCTATGCTTAAGATCTCCTATATGAAAATAAAATATAGTCGTCTTAGAACGTACCTGAGTTGAAAACATCCGGCCAGACAACAGACTGCATCTTGTTGAAAGAGGGGAAAGTAAAGAGACAGCGGTACTTCTGGGCTGCAGAATTTTTAAGGAAATTTTACTTTTAAAGGATATGAGGGTAACTTCTTAAAAACTATTTCAAGACCATTAATAATAAATTCTACCATTGGCATAATGTTATAAAATTTAATTAACTCACAGCATTGATTAATAAGAAAAACGAGTAATTTTTCAGGCAAAACATACAAAATATAAAATCACACACACCTAATGGGAATCTTGGGCTCTCATATTTTTGAAACATTAAAATTGTATATTAATTTTAACCTGCTTTGCCTTCAAATCTTGTCGAACGAGCGTAGTGAGTACTTCATTTCAGAGGGGATTTGATAAGTTTGTGTGTTTGTTTGTCAAACGATAACTGATAACTGGAGTAAAAAATTGATCAATTTCAATGAAATTTGGCACATAGACGCATCTCAGCATTTGTAACAACAGTATAGTTTTTGGAAATTCCACACTAAATATTTTCAAGATGGCGGCCAATATGGCGGACGACTAAAAAAAATGTTAGTCAGCATAATGTGTTATACATCGTTTTAAAGGCCTTTAAGAGAAGGAAAAGGATAAGTAACTAATAAAATTTCACACTACATATTTTTAATATGGCGTACGACTAAACAAAAAGTTTTTAGTTAGTATGCCATGTTATACATCAATTTTAAGGTCTTGAAGTCTATAGGAAAGGAATATCTAACTATTAAAATTTCACACATCATATTTTCAAGATGGCGGACGACTAAAAAAAAAATTTTTAGTCTGCATGGCATGATAAACATCCTTTTAAAGTTCTATCAATAACTTTTAAAATTTCATACTAAATATTTTCTAGCATTTGTAGATAATTAGTATTTAATAGAAGTATTGCATGCTCACATAAAGACGACTAAAGTACAAGATTTTAGTCAGCATTATATGCCATAGGTACATTGTTTTAAAGGGTTTGATGAGTATAGGAAATGAATATGTAACTATTGTTACAAAAGTTTTGCAACAAATCTGACCGAGATGAGGGTGTTAAAAAGTAAGTTCATACTTATATGGTATGTTATTCGTGGAATAAGAATATGTCAGGTTTTCACCGAAATATTATCCTGAGCAATATCGGGAACATAGTATGGCTGATATAAGACCACAATTCTACGCGAGTTCTTTATACATCGCATCATTAGTAAGCTAAATTTGACTCACTTCTAGACTACCTAGAAAGCTGGAACTCGCACAGATTATGTATTTCCGATGATAGTACAATAATCAGTAGTTAGTTTTACTATAAAAGAGTCTCATCAGTACATTGATCAGAATTGCAAAAGTTTTGGATACTTTTTCATATCATACATTCTGAAAACCGAACCCAGTCTTAACATTTTTCGTGTATTTTTGTATATGTATTGTATGTGTGTCTGTCGCAACTAGTCCGACTTTATTGGCGCAAAACTAGCTAAACGAAATCGATTAATTTTTTTCGCAGATGTGTCCACTAGCATGTTGTACATGCTGTAGGCTTGGTTTCACCGAATAATACTGAGTAGAACCAAAATTATTAACAATTTTATAAAAATAAACGAATTTCATACTAATTTCGGTTATTGATTTTAACATTAAATCATAAATTATACACAACTCCCACAGTTTTGAAACTAGAGATTTGAAACTTGGTACAAAAATCAGTCCTTATATATATAGTTGTTTTTCAAAATCATAAAATTAGGATGTCATTAACCCATTTTACTGAGTCTGCAAAAATTCGTAAAAAAATGAAACATTTTCCGTCAGCGTTGATAATTGCACCAATTTTAGGTCTTTATAAGACAAATCATTCCGCATCTGGCGCCATTTTGAAAATATCGATTTTTGAACTTAGAAATTTTAACGCCAAATAATGTTGGAACTATTTCGCTGATTGAGATAAAATTTGCACCAACTATATCTCTTTATCAGATAAAAAAAATCAAGTAAATATCTGCCACTATTTTGGTATTATTTGTAAGGCAAAGATTCCAGGCACCCAGGGTTCGTTTATTTTAAATCTTATGTGAGAACTCTTGAGGCGTAATTAAGATTGTCTGTTTTATTTGTATGGGTTACTTATCGTCCCTGATAATGAAATAGAGGATTATTTTGTTTGTAATAAATAGCCTCTTATACGCGCTTCTCAGAGTATTTTATTCTTAATAATGGAATGAATAATGTATAAATGCCTTTTCTATGAAGGCTTTGAAAACGAAACTATTAAGGCGTTTCATTTACCGCGTGGCCTACATGCTAATAGGAAACCTAGCCGCTAATTCCTAGCATAAGCCCCGCGAGGAATGCCGGTAGAAGGCTAATATTTCATATGAACACAAAAACATTTTCGTAATTTTTACTCACACCGAATAAAAAATTACGGGTTATTTATTTACACTGTTTACACATGTAATCCTCAATACCACTATCCTGGTGGCAAATACACAGGCACACAAAACTCAAACATTTTCTTTTACATATAGAAGCTCATATATGTCAATCAAAATGTAATATATATATATATATATATATATATATATATATATATATATATATATATATATATATATATATATATATATATATATATATATATATATATATATATATATATTGTATATATTATAACTATTAAAATGAATACTTATCGATTTAAATTTAAAGGATACGAAGAGATTGCAGAGTATATATTTGATTAGGAAGGTCAAAAGCTTCTCTATCCAGACGCTGTGTAGAACGATTGATGTCATAATCTGCACGCTGACTAGTTCCTTCATGATCCATGTAGTTGTATTGGTTAGTGTAACAATGACCAACAGATTCATCATGTACGGATGGATTCTGTTGACGCTGAGTTGTCCGGTGAATTTCATCACTATATTCTTCTTCTTCGTCCATAACTCTTTAGAAATGAGAAAAAACATAAAATCAGACTGAGACATCTCAAGCAGTGACGGATTAAGGTGTTGCCGGGCCCTAGGCCAAAGGTCAATTCCGGGCCCCCCTCCACCCCTCCACTTACCTATGACACATTTTGATGTTGTCAGTTAAAGAATTTAACATTAATTTTTAATTTTTTACTTAACAAATGTATTATCCACTAACTATCTGACAAATTTGGCTAGGTCCTGGCTTTATAGCTTCAAAATTGTTTATTGTTAAATCGCAGGCTTATTCATTTCAACTGAGGTTACTCAGTTTTTTTTGGGCTAATTTATTTCCTTGATTTTATAACTCTTTATAACACAGAAAAAATCCCGTCAAGTACTTGCCAGCAAGTTACTAAAAGGGTTTCTTCGGTCATAAGAATTAATTCTTATTATTTTTAAACGAAAATATGTATAAAAAGTTTCACTTTTAAGAAGAAAGGCGTACATATATTATCCTTCAGTATCTTTGGTACGCACTTATTATGTTCTTTTAGGGGTAAAATGGCCGCCATTTTGGAAACACGATATATTTTTGTGAACCAAATTCCAATACCTTTAAAATGATACCCAACTTCGAATTTTCGAAAAATAATAATTTTGGGGCTCTTGAGTTACGGCCCCCTACATTTTTTAAAATTTGACTTTTTTATTTTTTATATCAACTCCCGGAAATATCATTGGACTACAGAGATGCATATTTTTGTATTTTTGCCTTATTTTTAGGACCTGTCCTAATGGGGTAACGGGGGGGGGGGGGATTTTTTTGCGTTTTAATTTAATTTTTTCGGGGGTAAAATGGCCGCTATTTTGGAAACATGATATAAATTTGTGATCTACATCTCAATACCTTTGAAATGATACCTAACTTGAAAATTACAAAAAATATAAAATATTGCGATCTATTCCCAATTCTTCGCATCTTGCAGAAATTTCGAGTGTTTAAGTCCGCAATAGTTTTTCAGTTTTTGGGCAAAAAAAAGTTTAACTTGTATACCAAATTTCAAGAGGGTTAGGTTCAGGAGGTCGGGAGATATACTCCAAGTTGCGACGGACTGACAGACGAACTACCAAAAGCATAAGGGTTTCTAGGTTGACCTCGAAAAACTAAAAAGGTCGTTCTCCTGAAGCAACACTAATGGGGAGTGTTAAATATCTCGTAATTTTTTTTTTTTTTAATTATCGTAATTTTTTTTGTCTATTTTATAATCTTTGACTTTAGTTCTTTTAAAAGCTTCTGATTCTATGTCATCGAATTTGGTTCGGTAATAATTAATGAAGTCAAATAAACTGTTAAGTGTCATTACAGCAGAAGATGAAATAGTGCTAGTATCCTGTAAAACTTTTGCCGCTATTATTAATCCTTTTCAAAATTTTATACCAAATTATAGTCATTAATGAAAATTCTAAAGATTCCATTTTTTGAATAAGACTATGTATTAGCTTAAATGTTTGTCGCTGGTTTTTGTGTATCTCAATTTGCAATTACACTTAAAGCCTGAATTATCTCACACTGTCCGTGTCCGTTGCATATTGCATCCATATACAACGTCAGCTCTAGATGACCACCTAGTGTCACACAATTATTTTGCATTCAAGTGTTTATTACTTCTTGAAAATTGTTTTTCCAGTATATTCCAGCAATAAGTTGGGCGACTGACCACTGGAAATATTTTCTATGATATTAAAATATTTTACTCCTTGCAAGGAAGATTCTGCAGCGCTGTTTCCAATTAGATTCAAAGAATGAGCATAAATTCAAAAAAAGTAAGGGATATAATAAATGCACGTCACTACAGATTTCTTTAACTCGAGCCCGAACTCCGTTATATTTTCCAGCCATATTAGCTGCATTCACGTAGCAGGTCCTATTAATTCCTAATTGTTCTAGGAACTTCAAAATCACTTCTTCAATAGCCTCTCCTTAATGAGAAGAGAATATATTGGTATAAATCCAAATAAAATTTCCACTGGCTCTCCGTAAGTGGCGTAACTATGGGCCCACATTGCGGGAGGGCCCCCACCGTCAGGGGGCCCCCAAATAGTTCTTGCGGGGGGGGCCCAAAATTCCCTAGCTACGCCACTGCTCTCCGTGTTTGTTTAAATATTATGTTATAATAAATGTCAGTTAGTCCACATGAGTGAAATCAGGCGTCGAAAGGACAATTATAGAAAAATATTTTGCACTTATAACTTCGTTTATTAAAGACTTCAAAAGTTCCTTGCCCATAATTTCAATGAATTCGTCGCAAAATTTTCTGCTATAAAATCGGCAAATTCACTTAAATATTCTAAAGCGGTAGTGTAGTTACCAACTGAAACTGATGTATTAAAATACTCCCTAGCTCCCCTGATCGCAAGACCACATTTTGATAAAAATGTTATTGTTGCCACTACTCTCTGCAAAACCTTCCTCATTATAGGCTTTTTCTCAGTGGCGTAACTATGGGCCCACAGTGCCCCTCGGGCCCCAGTGCCAGGGGGCCCCCATATCCAGAAAACAAAAAAGAAACCTCGTATCAACATCGATAGGGGCCCCTTTAGAGCATAACAAAATTTCATTTGGGGGCCATTCACTTCTGAACACGCAAGTCCTTTTTTTTGTTTTGCTTATCAATATTTTTTGGGGCGAGGGGCCCCCAAAAGAGATCTATTTTATTTTTATTGTTGTTTTTTTTCCGGGCCCCCGTCTGTTGCGGGCCCTAAGCATTGGCCTTGTTGGCCTAGGCCTTAATCCGTCACTGATCTCAAGCATTTTATAGTACACATTTTTGTTTAGGTTGTTTCTATTCTCCAACACCTCAGTAAAATAAAATTTATAATATATGTATGGTTGCATTTTTCCCCAGAAATGTGTTTTAAGCGGTTTCTTGGTATTTAATTGTACTACATTTTAAATTATTTTGACTTCCAAGTTACCGAAGGTAACGGAAGCATTGTCATTGTTCTGAAGAATGACTTTTTTGTCTCCGAATTTAAAAATTCTACGACAGAAATCCGTTTCAGTCATCAAGGAACGTTTTTGGTCTCGTATCGGTCTGTCTGTCTGTATCCAACAAGCAGCCCACATTTTTTTCCATATTAATTTTAACCATCTACGCAACTTATAATATTGCATAATTGGTTCGTTATTCATGTAAAGAAACTAAACCATTGTGATAGATGTTTTAAAAACAAAGGGGGGACATTTAAATCATGAAATGGTTCGTATAAAATCAAAACATGATTATAGTTCGAGGGAGCTATGTGCCACACTAATTGGCAAACTACTTATATATGAGAAAGTAAAAAAAATATTTTATCATGATGTCTTTTAATTAAATTTGGTCGTACATAAATGATCTCTTTTGATGCTCAAGAACCCTAAAAGATACTGCAGCAGCCATATTTCAGCTTCACTTGGAAAGTTATAAAAAAAAAAGTTATTTATGTCACTAGGCAGCAAAATGGAATTTTGCTGACAAGTTCAAGAAGACAAGTCATCAAGAAAACAAAACAAAGGCAAAAAGAATTCAGTGTTGCCACTTTTACCAGCTGTTTTTTATCTCAATTTTTTTAAAATACCTAATCACTGTAAAAGTAAAATAATAAAATTTGTTTTATTACTATAATTATTTAAGTTATTTTCAAATAAGATATAAATATTCAGCAGAATATTACGCTTAAATATATAAAAATGAACACTGTGGGAGAGTTCATAACATGCGATGTAGTAACCTTTTTGTAGTAAAATTTTCTTATAATTTTGCAGCCTGTTTGTTATTTTGCTGACACTTTGAACTTTTGCTGACACTTTGATATTTTGCTGACACTTTATTATTTTGCTGCGTGTTTTTTTGACATGTTACAAAAGAATCAAGAAAAATTACGCATTTTGCAGATTAAAAACAGTACAAAAATACTTAATTTTGCTGCCGTGAGTAGATAAAAAACATTAAAACCCACAAGCACTGTAACTTTTATATAACTTGCTAAACTGATATTATTATTTTTTTGTTAAATTCAATTAAATGTTCAATGGATATTAGAAAAAAGGAATAATAACTTAACTACACTAATTAGTATTTAGTCTGTTAGCAAGGAGAAATCGAAGGAGAGCCAATGAAAGCGCGAGATTCTGACATCTACACTGTCATACATAACAATCTCGAGCTCTCATTGGCTCGTTCTTTGATTTTCCCACGCTTTCGGAGTAAAAAATAATTGTACCCAATATTAGTATGGTACATAATTTCTTCCTAATAATAATAATACTATGACACACCTTACAGGTATGTTAACCCGTAATACATGTATGAGTTGTTGTTCAGTAATAATATATAACTCCGTCATTTCTTCCAACAAATTGTTATTTATTTCTAACAACCGAAACACAAGAAGTTAGTTACTACTAACAATTGCACTAAATAGGGCAATTAACTCTAACTTGAGTGACAACTGATAACACTAAAAAAGGTAAAATTAATCACTACAAAAGACGATTTCTAGCAAGAGGAGCCTGCCTTTCATTTTATTCTAAAAAATTGGACTTGAAAAAAAATCCCACAAAATCTAATAAATATTATATTTGGGTTATTATTGTCTCTTTATTTTCTTCTAATTTAATCTAAAGAATACAATTTATAACATCTTTCGTTTAGTTTAGAACTGTAATTGAGTTAGTTCAATATAATTGTACAACACACTTTCAATAATTGAACGTCTCTATACTGTTTAGATGAAGTAATAAAATTGAATCTGTTAGTGTTAAAAACCTTGCAATAACTAGTGTTGGAACATCAATATCGATCGAAAAAATCGATGTATCGGACAAAAAACATCGATGTTTAACATTCAACATCGATATTTGGAGTTTCGATGTATTGGCAACATCGACCTGAAGAAACATCGAAATGAACGACAAAAACTACGAAATTGGCGAGCTTTTCATTGCTCGAGGTAAAATTTTGTAAGACTGACTTTTTCTTGCTCGTTGGATTGGGAGATCGATCTAGATGTATCGAAAACATTGATGTTTTCATGAAAATCGATCATGTTCGGCATCGATGTTTTCATGAAAATCGATGTTGGATCGGTTCGATGCCGAACATCGAAAACATTTATGTCCCAACCCATAACCCATAGCTAGCAAAAACCATATACATAACCTATGCAGCTGAAACCTTCCTTTCCATAAAAATAAAAAAGAAAAGCTATAGCGTTTACACATAACAGTTCAATTAGTTGTTTCAATGGGGGTCTTTCAATCACATTGAATAAAAAGTTTAACTAGTTCAACTTCTTCGCAATCGACAATTGCATTGAACAATTTCATTGATTCAATAATTTTGAACCGTCTAAACGCGTACGAAGTAGAATATTTTTATTTATATAATATTATATAACTTGTTTTATGCGTTGCAAAATACTCTAGATTTAAGGCTTTGAGAGGTTGAAAAGGAGTATAAAATGGGAAAAGGCCACATATTGAGAAGGGAAACAAAGTTTTCAATAACAAATACTAAAAGGGGGGGGGGGGGGTTGAAAATATTTTCACTGATATCGGGGAGTGAAAGTGGCTTTAATTTGTTATTGTATGGTTGAGTTTTTAACTATACATATTTTCTTATCTGACATTTGTTCATTATTTTAAAAGTCGGTCTTTTATAATATATATGTGTATCTTAATTCACAACTTATCTGGTCCTTTAACTTAGAACAATTAATTCTCTTTAATTGTTGATAATAAATTCGTTTTGAATTGACATTTATCCCCCAATATTTTATGACTATAACGTGATATCACTAAATACCATGATTTCACTTTTATAATCCACGATTCTTCTTAAATTCGAATCAATTGTAAACATTTTATAAATACCTGGATGAAAACGGTAAGTATATCAACTTATTTAGAGCCTCCAGTCAAGAAGAAAAACATTACTCTCTTCAATATTTTATAGAATAATAGACCTATTCTAATTCACAATTTTGTAAACTAGAAAATGAAAATAACTTTAAATACAAAGTCACTTCTAAATCAACAATGATGTTAATTCACATGAGTCATGAAAATGATAAACCTAATCACTCAGGTCAGCCACACCCCAATATGAGAAAAGATCTTTATTTAGATTTTACTAATATTATGAAACATTCTCACTAAATTAATTATATATTATTACAATTACAATATCTTTTTTAAATTGGGGTTTATATTTTCATCTTAACAATTTTAATTTATGTTGGCACATGATAAATATGCAACAACAATATCCCTGAACAGGACCCTTGTGAAAAGATATGCCCAAATTATTATGTTGTGAATCTTAAAGGGGAACAACAATCTTTTTATTTTTTTATTAAGTTTAAACCTTTATGAATGTTTTTTTTTTTTTTCAATCTTTACAAGTATTTTTGAATTAATTAAAAATAAATCAAGAGATAAAAGTTAGATGTGGTAATTAAAAACTTGAAAAGATCCCTGTTTGTGTGAGGGTTGTGCTATAGAATGTGAGTTCTGGGTCCGGGAGAGTTGTTGAACAGCACTAGTTTGCTGCAAATCCTCAACAAATTAGTCAAAAATGAGAAAAATAAAAGCTCAATTTTGCCTCCGAGTAGAAAAAGTTCTGGTGGAAAAGAGTATAATAAAAATGAGTCCATACCAATAAATATTTGCTTCTAGGTTTAATATCTTTGTTGTTGTGGCTTGGGAATATATATTACACCTCTAAGTGGTGAAATAAAATTAATCTATTCTTAAATCTTTAACTACAAGTACCGAGCAGGTGACAGGGCTGGCCTCCGCCAAGGGCCAGCCGGGAAATAATAATTTAGAACCCAGGTCTGGAGGGGCTTTTTATATCCTTTAGCCAGGGGCGCTAGATGCACTTGGTACAACACTGCAAGTACCTACCGATATATTCATAATACTGGATTTCTATAGTGATACAATTTCAGGTCTAGGAAATTCATGACAGGAACTGGAGATAACATTAAGACCAGGGCTAGTCCAACCTTCATATCCATGCAAGTGGGTGGCACTTGTATTTTTATTTATTTTTGTCTTTTTATTTCCTGAATGACAGAGCGAGGAGATATAGAGGCCAATACTGGCGATGTCTAATACACAACTAAGAGACTGAATTCAACCAAAATAAAATAGAACAAAGTGGGGAGATTTGAAAAATCCAATACAGTGCAAAAAAATGTATAACAACCAATAGAAAAAACTGGTTTGAAATTAAGTGTACAGGATCGGAGAGATAAAAGTAAAACTAAAAGTAAACTAGTTTAGCTAAAAACCTACAAATTCTTGAGCACTGTAGGATATTAATTTATTATTTTGTTGTTTTTATTACGTTATTGTAAAGTATTATATTTGATAATACACAAATTGAAATGAACCTGACTTTGTAAGATATTGCATTTGGCGGTGATGAGTAAAAAAGTAGGAAGATAAAAATGAGATGGTGCTTAAAAATAAGATAGTCAAGATAGTGTTAGAGAACAGTGCTTTTTAGGAAGTAATAAAAATTTAATTTAATATTTTGTTTTCAAGCTTTCGACCAGGCTCTAGAATCCTGGGATTACTATGTGATTAGCTTTGAATTAGAGCATGAAATCTAAAGGATCATTGGACAAGAATGCGACATCTTAAAAAGTAAACTCTTTATTAGTAAACGCTTTAAAATTATATTGGACAAATAAGCTTATCAGGAGTTGGATGACATCACGTTCGATGAAGTTAAAGAGTTTTTCGTGGAATTATATGTGAAACCAACCTGTACTTTTACTGAACGCAAGAAGTTCGCTCAGGAAGTAAGAAAAGGAGGAAAAAAGCATTGTTAGATATTTAGCTAGAATATGAAACGCAGCACTCCATTGTGGGTTTGGACAGACTTTATACGAACCACTAAAAGACTAACTTGTAATTAGTCTAAATAAAAAAATAAGGCAGAGGGAGGTAATAAAACATAAAAAAAGAACCCAGTGAGGTTAGGAGTTGGCTACATCTTTTGTACAAGCAGCAGAATGAGCAGTTAAGAACAGCAGAAGCACATTTAAAAGGGACAAGCAGGAAGACATATTATGAAGGAGGCTCCTTGCAGCGACTGGCCACAAGAAGACAAGAAGGAGTAAACGAAACATCTCCATCTCAGGCAGCAAGGAAGGTATATAGTAAGGGTAGGGAATGTTTTAGTTGTGGAGGTAATCTACATAAGGAAAATGAAATTTGTTTCAGAAAAGAAAAAAAATCCTAGCATGTGACGAAGGCAATCATTGGGCCAAGGTTAGTTTTGTAAAATGTAGGGCAAAGATTATACTAATTGCCTGAGGTCTTGATTGCCTATGGCAAAAAAAGTACAAGAGAAATTGAGGCGTTCAAAACCAGAACGGGCCAACCCATAAAGCAGGCTGAGTGGGCCTTACACTTCGTTTTAGCTTATATTTGATTGCCATATTGGTCTATATTAAGTTATCTTATTTCTCAACAGAGAGCAGCATGTGTTGGGTTGGTTCCAGTTGCTTAAAGAGTTGTAAATCTACAACCAGATCGGACCATGTGTCTTGGCCCGCAAAGGTATCTCAGGCCAGGACTTTAGAGGGATGGCCCATTCTCGTTTTGAACGCCTCAATTAAAAGCCACCGCTTAATTAATGATTAATTCTTAAAAAGAGCGTTGTCGGTTTATGTACTATAGATAAATAAACAAAGATATTTTTGGTACAAACCTGTTTTTTTTTCCTTCTTTCTTTTTGGTGAATTTTAAATTATTTGATTCCAAATTTTTGATTATTCGAATCACCCTACACAACACAAGTTTGGATAATCGACACCTACTGAACTTGTATGGCCAGGAATTTATGTTAAGAACTGACCACAAACCATTAATTAATTTGTTTGGAGAAAATAGAGCCATCGGTAAGATGTTGGCCATCAGAGGGGACAGGTGGGCACTAATTTTAAAAGGGTACAAATATGAAATCGAAGATTTAATTGTAGCGTCAAATAATGTAGCGGATATGTTAACCCAATTACCAATAAAAAAGTTAATGAACAAGCTAGATATTTCCAGATGACTAGATTTTTTAAACAATGTTAAAGGGTGGTTCTTCTTCTATCGGAGGGAGAGGGGCCGGATGCTCTGGGTGGCTCGGTGGGTTGGTGGGTCCACTGTGGGGGCGGGTTCCCCTCGGGGTATCTCTCTGGCTCGGGTTGCTGGTGGCCGCTGAGCGCTCGGGGGCGCTTTCTTCTTATCGTCATCGTCGTACAGAGAAGTAACTGACATCGATGAACCCTCAGCCTCTTCTTCCTGACTGGAGCAGGAAGCATAGAGGAAGGGTAAGTCCAGGAAACCAGGAGCACACGATCATCATATGAAACGATGATGACGTTGTAGCTCTTGGTAGTTGTAGTGATAATTATAATTATAGTCGCGTGAGGTACCATATGCTCCTTCAAGAGTATGGTACCCAAAATGGAGGGTTTTTCACCGGCAGGGATTTTAGTGGGGTAGGGGCTACCAGCGTCTGTCTCGGTGTCGGCTGAGCAGTCGGGAAGTAGCTCAATCCCCACACTCAGGGAGAGTAGGATAGCGGGGCTCCAGGGTGGCTTAGCTTAGCTTCATACACCCTGGGGCATAAAACTTTTGCCCTGCAGGCGCCGTTGTTTCTTTTCCCGCCATTCACAAAAAAAAAAAAATAAAAAAAAAAATAAATAAAATAAAATAAAATAAAGGGTGGCTTCTCTTCTTCTCAATAAGGTTTACATTTTATCAATATCCGCTCCCTACATTATTAATGCTTTTAATATATTAAGCAATTAAAAACCCTTGAAAGGGTTTGTATTATTAGCTGTATAATTATATTTTTTTCACTACAGATAAAATAAACAGAAATAAAGGTAAAGATGAATTTAATAATCTTTATTAAATTTATTATTAATTTTTAATAATTTGTGTAATAACTAACATTTTTATTACATTTTCTGCATTTTATTATTACTTTAATTGTGTTATAATTGATGTTAAAAGACAAAATTTTATCTGAAAAATGCATATTTTGCTTAAATATTCCTAAAAGTTCCCCCTCCCCCCTTTTAAATGTCCCCCCCCCCCTTTCAATGCCCTGCTTTAGACTAAAGTTTTTATGCCCACCCTATGCTTATGCAATAGAACCTCGATAAGAGCTGTCTCAAGGGGATTAGGGAAACAGTATTGTTATCGAGGAACTCTTTTTGTTGAGGTCGTGTTATATTATCAAGGTTATTTTGGCCATCAGTCGGTTATCGAGGTTAATGGGCGGGTATTTCAAGTCTAGACTTGTTCAAGGTCGACCCATTCCTGGATAGAGTCGCATTATCGAGGTTGACTTCTCAAAATGACTTGTTATAGAGGTTCTGAGTTACGTAGAGAAATGGAAAAAATCCGTGTTATTGAGGTTGCTTCGATAGTAATAATCGTGTTATAGAGGTTAATTTAACATAATGTGTTATGGCAATCCCAAGGGAATTTGAAAATTGCACTTGTAATTAAGGTTGTCGTGTTATTGAGGGTCGTGTAAGTGAGGTTCTACTGTATAATTTTTAATTTGACGCTTACCACTCACCGCTCAGCCTAGCTATTAATTTTCACTCACCACTCAGAGTTTTTCAGTTGATCGGAAACTCTCATTAAGTAAACATATTAGGAAACTGATGGAAAATACCACCCAGCCTGTTATATTTGCTCTAATTGTAGCCATCGCCGCACACATCTCTACTGCTTTGACACTCTGCTACCCACCGCTTACCCGAGGCCGTATCGTACCGAGGCTTATTAGTTATAGATTTAAACTTATGGAAAACTAAAAAAAAAAAAAATCGATTTCATTTTTTTTATTTCTTTAAAATATAAATATTAATTAAAACTGTAACAGACTTTTAAATACTTTATGTTCTGATAAATTTTAAAACATAATAAAATTCATATTAAAATTAAAAAATAAAAACAAAAAAACATAACAGATTACAACAGCGCAGTGTGTAATAAAAAAAATATCACACTGAAACATTAAAAAAAAAAAAAAAAAATACTGTCTGGACAGAAAGTAATAGAATAAGGGCACCTTGGTTTGGTAGTTGGTGCCATTCGAGTAAACACAAGCACCTGGTTTCCAACATTCAACAAATATACAACAAAAATTACAATACGATCTATACATTATTTAGTTTTACAATGAAATTCATACAAACTAATGTGAGTAAACTACGGAATTTAAAAAGAAACAAAAATAATAATAATAAATTAATAACAAGGAAGTAAAATGGGATAGGAAAGCATAATAGAGGGTTTTCATTTTTAAAAAGTCTTGCTTAAGATTCGGTGGTCATTTATAAAACATGATCGACACTTCATCCGTTGTCAAACAAAAAAAAATGTTAAACGACAATATCAATGAGATTTTTGACATGATATCGATACAAATATACTGAATGAAATAACGTAACATTTAAAATTAAAATAATATATTGTTCTAGAAAATTTTAAAAATATGGTATAAACAAAAGCTCTGAAAGAAAAAGACTTATTTTAAACCATGTGGAAGTATTTTATTCTACTTGTCAAAAAGTGGCTAAAGTTCACTAAAAACTTAGTTCCAGATGAGTAAAATAATATATTACAGCTCAAAGAAATTCTCATATACAAACAAAAAACACATTTTTCCATCTTAACGCAGACACAATTCTTTTTTTTAAAGTTCTAATTGAAGGTTTATAAAAATCTAAATGAAGAATTAATACTCTTAAATATTTTGAAGCTCACCAGTAATGATACCACTGAAAGATACATTAAAATACACAACCAAAGTGTATAAAATAAGTCAATTTCTCACTATAAATAGGGCTCTTTATCATTAATATTATAAATACAGAAAGCTAGATCAGTAGCTTCTAATTATTTTTTCTCACCTAAAAAAGTATCATATTTTCTTATAAAAAGTATTATTTTTTTAACAAGGAACCGACCAAAATGCTTAAAAATCCAAAGAAAAAGCAATAAGATATACCTATAAGTATTTTTTTTTATATCATGATTATATTTTACAATTAGTGAATAAGGCACTTTATTTATGGATGGAATAATTGTTATGAAGACAAAATTCTGAACGAGCCAAAATAAAGAGTTACTTCTAACATACCTATTAAAAAAAAAAAAAAAAATCAATTTCTGGCTTCGTTGTTTTAATTTTTAAGGAGCAGGTTATTTTCATAAATTAGATAGCTAAAGTTATCTAATGGAAAATAAAAATAACAATTTGAATAGCTAATATTAAAAATTTATAATAAGAAGTCAGTTCCAAAATACATAAAACATATCATTTTTTTTTTTTTTTTAATAAAATTATTAGATATTGAAAGTGATGTAAAATAAAAATTGGTTTTTAGGTGAGTTAAGTTTTTTTGTTTTTTAACAATCCAAAAGCATTGAAACAATACTTTCTGAAGAATATCAATATTTCCTCACAAAAAAAAGAGAAATTAAATAAATAAAAGTAAAAAAAATAAATAAATAAAAGTATAAAAAAATAAAAAGTTTCTAAACAACCTGAAAAAAAGCATTTATAAATTCTTATTTTTATTTTTTTTAGAATTTAAATGGAAAAACTTTTTTTTTTTAAATTTTTAATATAAATTAAAATTAAATTAATAAATAAAGTAACAAAAAGAATATTTTCTATTTCATTAAGGTATTAAAATGAAGAGGTAGCCATAGAATGAATTTTGACAGACTATGCTACAGTTTTTTTGTTGAAGCTAGTGATGTAATGGAAGCAAACGATATTTAAGCAGTTGAAAGATCAACTTTTGTCCAGGACTTAACGGTAAATCCCAGGTCAGGTAATTAGTCATCTCACACCTTAGTTATTAAGGTTTAAACATATAAAATGTTTGCACACAGGGAAATCCAAAAAATCATGCTCCATCAGAGTGATTTTCGGACAGAGTAAACATTTTCATTTTAAGTTACTTATTGTTTAGCAAAAGAATATATTAGAAGTTATTAAGAGATCGGACATAGACTCTTTGCTAAAGTTAAACTTGCCTTACCTCAGCAATCACATGTTTTTAGTTTTTTTACAGATATTAGGTTTAAGTAGATAAGTTAATAGTAAGTCTAGTTGGATGCAGAATATAGAAGTCTAGCTGTCTAGAGGTTGTTCGTAAGACTCCCAAATATCAAAGACTGCTTGCATCAGATCAGCCCTCACTTCTTGATGAGAGATCTCATCTTGTTGACGCAACGATCCATGAAGTTGCGTTTCCTCTTTTCGTTGCCCGACATTGTAGAGCAGGGGGTCGCGGCCCTGGAATCCTCTAGCTTCACACCCTGGGTCGGTCGAGGTTCTGTGACGGACGCTCGTCTCGGCTGTGAAGCAACTTGGTTGGACGGAGATATGGAGTCGTCCGATGCTTCTCGCAGCACGTCTACGCTGAGAGAGCGAGAGCCTCTGATTTGACGCTGGGGATTTGTGGGCAGCCGCCAGGCATTCCCCATCGGACTGGCCGATTTCCCTCGCCTGCACAATTTAAAAGACAAAACCATTTAAAAAAAAAAAAAAAAAAAAATCATTATATTAACTATATAAAAATAGTGTAAAAATAAATTGTTATTTATCCACCTAGGGAGTAAAGTAAGCCATTATTCCCTGAGTGAATAAGTTAGTTCTTGAGGCGAAGCCAAAGGAACCATGGTGCCTAAATCCTGATGCGAAGCTGAGGGAATTAGACTTTTTACTTCCTGAGGGGTAATTAGCGATTCCCCTCGCGATAATTATCTAATAATATAAGCACCATTTCTTAAAAATATTGTAAGCTTTTTATTTATTTATTTATTTAGTAGTAAATTTGCTTTCACTTCATTTGCTTTAGAATATATCAGGGGGAGTATTTTGAAACAGTTCTTCAACATCAATGACAAACGCATCTTCATCCATCATTTTAATAAATACCAATAATTTTTAGCATTTGTAGGTGATAGCAGGTATAAGAGATTCAATATAAAAACAAATAAGAATTGCAATTTAACTCAAATAGAAGGTTATTTAGATGCAGGTTTAAAAAAAGATAAACGCAAATTACAAATAAGGTCGAAAAAGCAGTGTCGCCAACCTGATTTCATCAACTTCACTACATTAGGCATTCACTCTCTACTATTTATAAAATAATTAAGTTGGTAATCCTTCTTTTTCTCCCTAGTTTTACTTTTTCTCCCTACTTTTTGAGTTCAGGGAAGAAAAGACTTACTGTAGTCCCTCTAAACTAATCCAAAATCATAACTTTTGCTCCCTAATGGAGATAAAAATTATTTATTGCATTCTAGAGTATTCTTGAATGTACAAGTGCATCAAAAATCTTTCAAATAACTAATATAATATTTAGTTATATGTCAGTTATACATTTAGATATAAATATATAAAGTTAAATCTCATTAATAGTTCAGAATGAACTAGGTACATGCACTGGTGACACTTTTTTCTCATACCAGCAGCGAAAGAGTTACTCTTTTTGTAACCTATTGATTGTTACACATAATATTACAAAAAGGTCTGGTTTTTGTTTTAAATGTATTGAAAAGTTATTATTAATATAAATACATAAATAAACAAATAAATAGCAAATTATTTAACAATAGTTTTAGACTAAAGTAAAATTTTTAATAATAAATGTCAATATTTAAGAATATGGCAAGAAGAGAAGAAGAATATGGTTGTAATATTTTGGACTAATTATTATCAACTGATAATAGATTTAAATTAAGCAAAATTAAAACCCTTTTGTTGCTTATGCCAATTATAGCGGGCATGAGAACATTATTATTCGAAGATTAGTCCACAATATTACAACCACCAAATTCTTAAATGTTGGCATTTATTACCCAAAATTTTACTTCAGTCTAAACCTATTGCTAAATAATTTGCTATTTATTCGTTTACTTATGTATGTATATTGATATCAATTTTTACAATGCTGCACTGAGGGACAGTTTAGTTTAGAATGGTCCTGCACCTGGGATGTTCCACTCAGAGTACACCACAGCGAAAAGGTTAAGCAATAATCCAAAGTAAAATAATTATCACAAATTACTTACTCATCACTAATTATCCTTGCTCAAATTGGAAAAAATAAAAATAATACACAAATATAGTTTAGTTTAATTAATAAAAAAAAAAGGTAGTTAATAATTATTTAATGATAAATTAGTTATTATTAAACATTTATAATATTGATTGGTTATCAAGGAGGTCTTAAAATATAATATTTTTGTACAGATTATTCCATCAGACTGATAATGTGAGCACTTCAAATTACAGTATGCGAGTTACGAATTGTGATTTTTGACACTCAGATTGGCCAATCTAAATAAGAAAAAAAAATAATAAAACCACTAGGCCTATGGAAGGGGGTGAGGCTAGTGACATTTTTGTTTGCCTAGTTGGCCCGACCTTCTAGAATATAAAATCCTGACCTCTCATTGGCTCCCCACCCTAATTTTTCGGATTTTCCCCGCGCTGTCAAAAGTCACAAATCATAACACGCAAACTGTATCATCGATGCTCACAATTATTACAGGGCTTTCAGAATAAGAGCTCTTATTCTTAATGACTTAGTGTTATCAGTAAAATCTAGATTGTTACAATGAGAAATATTAGTTTATATAACTTTTATGGATGCAACACTGTTTTGATTAGGAGAGTAACCTGTTAGTAACCTTCATATAGAATGTAGCAGATCCAGATTGACTTAATAAGTTTCTCATGCCCAATGTATGTATGATGTCTCATAACTTAATACATAATACAACAATATCTTAAATTATAAAAGAAGTTGTATTTTTTTACCTGGCGTGCCCTTCTAGTCAATCCTTATCAGAGCCATCTTGGCTAGAGAGGTTGGAGTGAAGCCTTTGATAGTTATGCGTCCGGCTTGGGGTTCCAGGTGTGGTAACCTCTCCAGCTCTCCTCTCTCTGGCAACCTCAACACTTCTCCCCACAGAGTTATTCAGTTCCCCACGGAGAAACCTCTCTAGTTTATCTACACATGCATCTTGGTAGTCATGTATCCACCTGAAACATCACAAACAACTCATTAGAATAAGAAAAAAAGAAATACTAATATTAATTCTTGAAGGAAGAGCTTCGTAGTTAACAGATTGTTTAAGATGTCGATCTCAACCAGTATATTGAAGTCCCTTAATATTTAATATGAATAATATTTACAAGAGGAATAATCACAAAGTATAACAAATAATAAAGAATAATAAAAGTCTGAATTAGGGAGATAGGGAGAACCCAAATTCAGGGTGTTTGAATTAATTTGTATTTAGGAAACGGTCAGTAATAATTAATTCAATTCAATTCATTTTTCTCTTAGTTGTTATGTAGTCTTTAATATGAACACCCCAAATTCGAGAAAATATCAATGTTTTTGTGGGTCCTTGAAGGGTTTTTGAATAAAATTTTCGTTCACACTTTTGTCATTAACGTTTGGCTATATTTCGCCCCTCCCCGAGGCATAGTAATGCCTGAAAACATCAATTTATACATTTTTTCAGATTGTTTGGTAACATTAAACATTGATTATCTAAGTAAAAAGTTAATATTACATTGTAACAAGAAAAACATAATAGAACGAACATTATAACAATAATGAAGGAAACATACCGGGTTTGCGAAGTGGTTTTACAATTTTATATATAGGTAAAAAGCGGGTCAGATTCTCTAACTATGTAGTTAGATTCGTCGGTACGAACAACTCTCACACTGTCTACAAACTGTTTTACCATTAGCACATTTAACAATAACAAATAAAACAGACCACATAATCAAGGTTTTTGTTAAGAGAATGATTTTTTTAAAGCCATCTACCAGAAAAAAAAAAAAAAAAAATCTGAAAAGAATTAATGAACCCTAAACATATAAAAGAAATTTGGAATTCACTCAACTTTCTCAACTTTGGAGGCTTATATAACTCCATTCGGAGAGGTTCAGAATAGTGTACCATCTCTAAAGTGACCTCTACAAGATAGGATACGATTTATTCGGTTTGGTCTTCATGTACTCGTGATAACAGAGTACACTATCAAAACAAAACATATTTTTTGGCACTAGAGAGCGCTGGAGAGGTCGGGTAAAAAAACTTATCTACATCACTTCAAGCCCTACAAGATAGGCTAGTTAGATTTTTTCAAAAGTTACAATAAGACAGAAATATAGCTGGTACAAAAAACCTGTAGGGAAAGTAGACAGTGTACATAATTCATATGAACACAAAAATCCCTAAGTTATATGGTTTTCAAACCTAAGACTTTGATGTCCCGAAGTCTTAAGCTATTCCACTGGTCAAGGGATGAAATTGCCATCAGGGGACATAATTGGATAATTTGTAATGAATTTATACTATTTTATTTTAAAAAAATATTTATTCAATTTCCAATAATTTTTTTCTGATTAAAGAAACCAAAAAAAAAAAAAAAATTGAAAGTCAAATAACTTTTAAATGCGATTCTGTAAAAAAAAAGTTTTTTTCTCATCTATTAGGTCAAATCATCCTGTTTTTGAAAACATACTAGGTCAAGAATATTGGGAGCATAAAAAAACAAAAAAAAACAGTGGGAAGTAAATATGAACATTTAAAAACAATACGGGTGTAGTGTGAGATTTTATCTCTTCCCTAGATACATGGTGATAGCTATGTTTACCACTCACCTTTATATATTATATGTCCAATATATATTCCAATAATTTATATATATTATTGTCTTGACCCTAGTAGCTTAATGGAAAATATTTCTCCACCTTAATTTATTGTGTAACAGCCTAAAAATAAGACTTTTTAAAAAAAATGTTTTTGTGGGCCTTTTCTTACTATTTCCAATGACCCAGGTGATTTTTTTAGGGGATTTTAAGGTGGTAGCTATGTTTACCACCGTGTGTTAAAGGGTAAAGAATATTATGTTAAATCTTATTTTACCTAATGCCATTAAAGTGGCAAACAGCCCTCATATCTTCAGGAAGTTCCTCTGCTGTAGGCCACTCAAAATTGTCAGTTATGGGGATTATATTGCACTGAGACTGTAACGCTGCCACAATTTCCTATAATCACAACGGTATACATAAATTTATATTGAGAAAAATAGAAACTACTGACAGGGTCAATCCTTGAATAATATAAACCTCACTTGGCATGGATTTATGACAGTCAAAATATAACAAAATAAATAGATTTAAAACAATACTGAGATACTAACCCTGTGGACCCAGTCTTTGCAGTCACCGTCATTAATACATCTCTCGAGAGCATTAGGTGTAAGTACAAGGAGGAAATTCCTTGCCTGTCTGATACTCTGTAGAAGGTTGTTATCAAACTTGCCTGCTTCCAACCTCTCCACATCGATAAACACTGAAAACCCCCGCAGCTGCAGATGAACCTTGAGCAAACTAAAACCAAACAAAAATATCATTAAAAGACAATGATTAAATATTAACTCTATTTTATTTCTCTATCATTTATTTTATACATCGTCCTATTTACACTTTTTATTTCCCAAATTATTATTCAAATAATTAGATTTTATTTCCTTTTTTGACCATTAAAATTTCAGGAAAATATCACAAACATTTTACCCAATAACTATAATAAGTTAATATATATAAAGTAAAGATTAAAAAGTAGAAAAATAAAATTAAATGTAATTAGGGATGAGTAAAGTGTGAAAGCAGTCTATTTTATTATAAACTGAGTCTACTTGACACAAAAACAACACTAGCACTGCCATAACTTCTTGGTCCATCTTTAGTGGCACAATATAGTACTAAAAGTAAAAACTGAGCAACCTCCTGCTAGATTCTAACTTCCTGGTACCTACTATGTTTAAAATATTTAATTCAGCACACCTATTGGAAAATTATAATACTTAAAAATGAAAACTGCCCAACCCCTTGTTAGATTCTAACTTCCTGGTAATTGCGTCACTTTTTGCATGACGGAAATGTCTTCTGTCCCCCAGAACTATAATTTATCAATGTTAAAATAAAGTACCTTGAAATAAAGAATACCTTGCTAGTTGTGAGCCATTGGAACGCCTGTAGCTGACAAATACGTCTAAATTTTTATCGAGGTTTTCTTCAGACGAGCTTCCTAAACTATTCTCGATAGCTGTTAACAAAGAAATAATAAATTATAAATAAATAACAATTACATAACATTAAGAGTTAATTATATGAATAGTATCCAGACTAAAAGTCCAACTAAAGGTCCTCCAAAGAAGGAGGAAGAAAAACTGTATAGCTACCAAGATAATTTAAAATCATCAGCAATTCATTTTATTCTTATAGTCCAGGAGATAGCATGCAAAAAAGTGTCTGACTAACATCAAGCTAGAATTTTGTGTGCCTTTTAAGAATATGTGGTCGGCTAAGTTCGTCTGCGGGACATAGCTTGGCAATAAGCATTTGAAAAAAACAAACCCGTGGAGAGCGGCCATATCCAGCCCTTTTTGGTGGACAATATGATTTTCATGATCCTGAGTACTAACTTAGTCAGTACACCAAAAATCAAGTTGATGGTAGTCCGTTACTTAATAAGAGGCCTCTTTGATCTGGAGTAATATTTGACTAGCCTATTAAGTGACAAACTATCATCAACTTGATTTTTTGTCAACTAACTAAGTTCGTATTCAGGATCATGAAAATCGCATTGTCCACCAAAAAGGGCAGGACATGGCCACTCTCCACCGTTTTTTTTTTTTTTTTTTAAATGCCTATTGCCAAGCTATGTCCTGCAAACAAACTCAGCCGACCACATATTCTTAAAAGGCACCAAAATATTTACTTATATACAAAATTCTAGCTTGATGTTAGTCACACTTTTTTGCACGCTATCTCCTGGACTATTAAGAATCCATTTGATTAGAGGAATAAGTTTTGCTTCTGAGCTTACTGCAGATAACGGACGCTATGAGATCGTTCTGAAGAATGAACATTTATGGCAGAAATCTGTTTCAGACATCAGAGAAAATTTTTTGTGCCGTGTCTGTCTGTCAGTATTTTTTATGTCAATTTTTGTGAACCAACATATATTATATCTTAATAAATATTTGTCCTATTTTAATGAAATTTGGATGTAGGTCATAATTTGTCCATAGTTGGTCCCTTATAAGTTTCAACCTTATTTGGATCTTTTTTACATGCACACAAACATACATTTATCTACACCTATAACTTCAAAATTACTCATCTGATACTTAAGAAATTTGGATGTTTTGTCAAAAGGAGTCCGTAGATACGTTGATAGTCCGAGATTAATTTCAACTGTCTATTAAATTTTAATTCTGCTTTTTAAATTTTGTAAAATTGATACTTTAATTCATGTAAAAAATCAAAACAATTTGGACAGATTTACTAAATGAGAGGAAAATTAAATAAATTGGACTGTAATAGGTTGTAAAATCATAAAAGTAAACGAAATAGGATGCGAGAAAGCTATGAGCCACACTAATTGGCAGACTATTTTTCTAAATTTTTAATTCTTTTCAGGAAATAATCATAAAATTGAACATTCGGTGGTTGAAGGCCAGCTTCATTAAAGGTAAAAAGTCCAGTCATGCACCATGACTTAATGAGCGAATTTTCAAAGAAATCTGCGTATTATTGGCTTATGATAATATAGGAAAATTTTGGTTTAGAATTTGCAAGGGTGAAAAAAAAAAAATTGGTACACAGGGGTACGGGGTACAAAAGTCAAAATAGTATTTACCCATCAAGATGCATGTCGTTGGAAAGTTCTTTAAGAGTAAAGTAATTATTGTTATGTACACTTTTATCATATTTTCATATAAAAGGGGGGTAAAATGGAAAAACCTGTTTTTATGCTATTTTTGACCCTAAATTGTAAAAGTTTGACCCCTAAATGAACTCCAAAAATTCTGGCCAACGAACTCATCCTTTCTTTTGATATTATTGACATTTTAAAATTTGTTTGAAATTTTTAAGTGCATCCTAAGGGGAGATATCGTCTGGAGTGACACATATATACATACATACATAAAAAAAAGTGTTAAATTTTAGGAATCGATTCAGAATGGTCTAAAACGGATTTCCATGGAAACAATTTTCAAAAATTCGCATTACAAAAGTTTTGAAGCCATTGCAATAGCGTAATTTTCTTTGAAAATTCGCTAAAAGAATAACCACATTCTGCCCAAAAGCCCTAATCCTTATTGAACTATTGTTTAGGGCCATTGGCAAATTGTTGAAATCTTGAGAGGTGAATTACAAAAGTCCTAAACCACTTTGAACTGATTTTAAGGCTTTTGGCCATTTTTTAAAAATCTTGAAAGGTGATTGCCAAAGGAATCACAAAGTTTCATTAAGGATTAGGTCGTTTGGTTAATGCTGTTATTGTTGGATAGGGCTATTTTGGTTTGACGTGACTGACTAATAGCATAGATGAGTGAGGGATAGGGCATTTTGCATCGATCAACTTGAATGGTGGCAAAGGCCTTATAAATGAGTTGAAGAATCAAAATAAGGAGAGAATAGAAATTATTATGATAGAATTAGGAGACCTTTTACTGAGAGGATTAGGGCCTTTTGCACAGAGACCATTGATATATTATTAGCTAGATATGAAAACAGGGCAGCACTATAGGAAAGATTTTAGTTTTCAATAGATTATTGAGAATAAATTATTTTAAAATCTAAAACATCCCTCCAGTTTAACTCAGTGAAACCAATGGCTCTTCTGGTTCGATTTTTAAATGTTTTATGTGTCTAAAAAAAAGGGTTTATTACTACGTAATAATAAATAGTTAATACCTTTGATTGAGTCCAGAATTTTCTGCCTCTGAATACTGTTTGTAATACCACATTCGTTGACTAGGTGGTCTTCTGTTAACATTCTGAAATTACAAAAAGAAAACAAAATTAGCCTACTAAATATTTATAAGAAGTAAATTAAGAACTTTTTTCCCCATCAGAAACTTAATGATTCTGATTAAGTGAGTTCAGTCATGACAACTAACTAATTATTCCAGCATTTGCCTTAAATAGCTTTTGTCAATATAGAATTGACAATGTTTGAATTTTTTAAAATTTGTTTTAATTACCATAATATTAGATTTCTTTAAGACTAGATGAATAGACTTCATAAATTTTTAGATATAAAATTTAGATTAAAAATACTTATGCACCATATTAGGCTTGATCTTGACATTGATACTGAATTGATTCTAGAAAATTCATTCATTGATTAATTTAAAATATTTAATTGATCGTATATATCACTTGTTCAACCCTTAAATACTAATGGTAATTGGATGGCTGGTATTACTAAACCTTCGTCGATTCAACTAACATATGCAGAAAATGCATTTTTTGGGTGGAAACTACACTTCTATAAAGAGGAATCTATTAAGAACTCATTATTAAATCTTTTAGTGAGATATACAAACATTTGATGACCAATAACTTAGGAGGAACATCAGAAGAATCTGAAATTGAGTGAACATTAATGCACCAGGTCCCATGCCCCAGGCCAAAAGCCCTAGGCCCTTTGCTAAGTGCTCCAGGCCCCAGATTATCGGCCACTGATCTCTTGCCCAAGGCAAATTACCTTGGCCTATTGCCCCTTACCCCAGGCCCATTTTCCCAGGCTATAGGCTCATTTGACGAGCAATTAATTCTCTACGTTTATTACTAAACATTAGTCGAATCGACGAAGTAGCTTTGTCGGGAATTCGCCAGAAGACGATTGTATGCTCAAAAGGATTACTACCCCTACACTAGCAGGTGTGTTACTAACCAGTGCAAGCACTGCAGAAGGATGGGGTTCCCATCACCATCGTATATGAGCTTAAAAGCTAAGGTTCAAACTGTGCTCGTCGATTCGACTACCATTAGCATTTCAGGGTTAAAGAAATTAAACACAGTAATTATAAGAATTTAAGTTTATTGGTCTACATAACAATTATTAATTTATTTTAAATCAGACCGGTTTCAGCCTCTAAAACATTAAGATATAAAAATGTATAAAAGTATGACGGCAATCTTTAGTGACATATTTCTAGACTCAACGCTAGAATATAGGTCTAGAAATAATATAAGTCACTGAAGATACCAGTCATACTTTTATAATTTTTATATCTTAGTACTTTAGAGGCCGAAACGGTCTGATTTATAATAAATTAAAAATTGTTATATAGACAAATAAACTTATATTTTATAATTACAGTGTTTTACATCTTTAAACAAGTGATATCAACAATTCATTATGTTAGATTACCACACAATCTCAGTCAATACAACAAACTTTTCAAATACTTAAATTAGTACATACCTCAAGAGATCTTTATCAACTCCAGCGTTGAGCATAGAATACGTGAATATTGAAAACTCAGGTCCAATGTTAAGGAGAAATGCGTTTAAATTTGAAATGTCTCTACTGCTATAGTCAGCCATTTTTTTTAAGTTCTGCAACTCTCTTAGAAATCTGGACAAAAAAAGAAACTAAATAAATAATAGTAAAATAATAACTAAATTAACAAAAGATTAAAACTATAATTTTAAAAACAACAAATTAGATTTTTTTTGCAACAATTATTAAAACTACAATCACATGTGGCCTTTAAATTGTGGTGTTTTACTATTTATAATTGAGAGTTGCAAATATATTCATTTTTAAACATATTTGAACAATCAGATAAGAAATATAGATTCATTTAAAGATAGTGAAAGGCATAGTAAGAACTAAACAATATAATACAATACGTACAATAAAATAGATACAAATTGTAAAAAAAGATAACAAGAGGTACTGCAAGCAAATAATGCAAATCTTTAAAGGTTTTCACAATCACACTGAAGGTATTTCATTTACTATTAACATACTATAAGAATTTATTTGGTTTTAATCCAACGGAGATTCTAAAATAACAGATATTAGAATATTAAAACTATAGGAGAGGGGTGAAATATTAATGCTACAATTGAAATTGTTCTAAATCATAACTGCAGTTATGCCAATATACTTTGTTATTCTGATATCGCGGGAAAATCGAAAATAAACGGGAGGGGAGCTAATAAGAGCTCGAGATTTTGGCGGGTAGTAGGTTTGGCCAACTAGGCAAACAAAAATATCACTGTATAACCTTTAGATAACCTCCTAGTGGCTTTATTCTTTCCCTTACATATGTTGGCCAATCTGAGCTGTCTGATTTACAAAACGTAATGGCATAAGTATATTTGCAATGTGATGCCTACTTAATTTGAAATAAAAAGAGAGGATTATTATGCAAGTATTAAGGTATTGTGCACTTAAGCCAAATTTTTTATCACTGAGAAATTAATTAAAATAATCTCAAAGGAGGAAATAGTTGTTTTGGGTAGTGGGTGGACTTACAAACTTTTGGATTGTCCTAAATAATTCCATTCTTTCTTTTTTTTAAAACCATTTATTCATTATTATATTTTGATAAGGAATGCCACTTTTCTAGTGGAAAGAACACAAATACCCTAAAATCAGGATTCTATGGAATACTCTGAAAAAGAAAAAAAAAATACTAAATACAGTAGAACCTCGCTTACACAACCCTTAATAACATGACAACCTCAATTACAAGTGCAATTTTCAAATCCCCTTGAGATTGCCATAACACATAATGGTAAATTAACCTCTATAAAGCGACTATTATTATCCAAACAACCTCAATAACACGGATTTTTCCAATTCCCAACGAAACTCAGAACAAGTCGTTTTGAGAAGTCAACCTCGATGACGCAACTCTATACAGGAATGGGTCGACCTCGAACAAGTCTAGATTTGAAAACCCTGCCCTTAACCTCGATAACACAACTGATAGCCAAAATATCCTTGATAACACAACCCTCAACAAAAAGAGCACCTCAATAACAAGACTGTTTCCTTAATCCCCTTGAAACACTTCTTATCGAGGTCCTACTGTAATTACAGTATACACGTTATGAGTTTATGAGTTTCGACTTTTGACAGCACGGCAAAATCAGAAAAAAGAGGGGGAAGGTTGGGCCAACTAGGCAAACAAAAATTTCACTGGCTCTACCCCTCCCTCAGGCCTAGTGGCTTTAATTTTTTTCTTCATATAGGTTGGCCAATCTGAGTGTCAAAAATGACAACTCCTAAGGCGTATACTTCTGTAGTTCTAGGGGTAGATCAGAGATTGGTAAATTCTGTCCAACTTATCAACTATAAAGGCAGCCTATTCAGCCCTCATTACTTATTAAATAAGCATTAACCTGAAATTGGTTTGGACTATGTTATTCTTCTCTCTATTACACACACATTGTTCTTAATATATGCATTATGAAGCACAAAAGTTATTATAAACAGTTGCCAATAAGTCTATGTGGCCCTCGTCCCATGTAAAAACCTATGTTTGCCACATTAAAAAGTTGCCCGCCTTGCAGATAAATTAAAACATAGTCCAGGTAAAGGTAAATTCTAGTTCTCAATTGAAGAATATACGAGTATATTTTTTTTTGTCATTACATATTATTTTATACTTTCCGTGTCCACAAAATAGGACATAGTATACATTACATATCTTTAGTACATTAAAGTGTTTATCAAATTGTAATCCATCTAAATTATAATTCATTAATTTAATTAAAAATGTAAATACTTTTTTAAAATGTTATACTTTCTTTTTAATAAAAAAAAAAACAATGTTCAGAATAATAGGGAGTTAAGTGCCAAATTATTATTTTTAATTAATGGAGGTACAATGCTTTCTTTCTAATGATAGGAGCAAAGAAAGATTAGTAATTTTAAACAACAATACATATCCTGAAGTAATTTATTTCATGTTTGCACTAGAGGGAAAAACCCCAGAATATATTATCTTAAAAAAAAAATATACAAATCCTAGATTTATTTGTTCTCTTCCAACCTCAAGAGTTCATTTTAATTTAATTCAGAATAAGATGTTTAACAGATTAATCAGCACCTGTTTAAACAAATAAAAGTTGCAGAAACTGATGTTCTATTCACAGTAGTATAAAAAAACAAAAGTGGATTTAACTAATAAATGTATTATATTTCTTATTTATTAATTAAAAACTTGTTAATATTAATATTAATACATAATAAATTTATTTTTAATATTGATAAATCTAAAAAAAAAAAAAAATTGTGCAAGTATATATTAAAAACAAATTAATTAATTAAAAATGTAAATTAAAAGAACCTTTTGTTTATTTAAAAATAAATAATGTTATATTACTTTTTCCCCACTGTCAAAAGTTTGTTTACCTCAAAAGATGATAACTTCAGTAAATTTGCATTTAACAACACTTTAAAGGCAGAGATACACATGCCTGTAGCTTGAACAAAAACATGCCAGCTACTTGCACATGGATATGTTAAACGGCATGCCTGTAGCTGGCAAGCAAGCAGATAAAAACTTAATAAAAATCCTTGGTATGCCAGCTACTGGCAAATACCCTCTTTTGGTATGCAAGCTACTTCCCCAATTTGACGGCATGTGTATCTTCCCCTTTATTCTAGTTGTCTGATTGACCTCAGGTTTTCTTTCTTTGTTCCTTCAGAAATGCTAGTCTTTTGAATTTTGGATTAAGTATTTTTTTTTTAATTCCCACTTACACTCTTTTACGAGAAATGTTGGATTAAGGGGGTTTTACGGGTGGGGAATACACATGGATTAACTAAAACATCAAAATCTTATATGTTCATTGGATGGGTAGTTTTTTAAGTTCATTTTATCTTCTATAGTGCATAAATGTTGAATTTTCATTAGAAATGTTGGTTGTTGATTTTTACATGTTAACCTACATATATTATAAAAAATAAAAATATTTAAAAATACTTATACTATTTTTACTTTCTCATATAAAGAGAAAGTATTGTGATGGCGTGAAAATTCGATTTTGAGATTTTGATGGATTTACACGTTTTGAGGTCCCCTGAGTCCAAAAAAGTGGTTTTTAAAAAATGTCTGTCCGTCGTCTGTCGTCTGTGCAGACGCCTGGAGCCTAAACTACTGGGCCGATTTTGACGAAATTTGGCATACATGTTCAGAAAAATCATACCCCGAGGCGAAATCGAGAAATGAATTTTAGCTCTAAATTTGAGGGCGCTACCCCCCAAAAACTCTGAAAAAACGTGAAAAAAAATTATTTCTCGAAAACGGTTCCGACGATTTTGATTAAAAAATTCTAAAATGTAGTCCATTTAAATACGAATCTAACGATATAAGCCGTTTTCCCTTTAAAAATCTAGTTCCTGAGAAAATAGCTTAAAACGCGGACGGAGAGAGCCCGGGTTCGATTCCCCGCGCAGGGGAAGTTATTTTTATGATAAATATTCATGAAATGTTCAATAATAATTAAATGTACATACGAAAAGTAATAAATGGAGATAAACTGAGCGAAGAAATTATAAACTTGTATATGAGAAAGTTTGTCTGAGTTGTCTCGGACCGATTTTTTCTTTTATTAATCCATATGCCTTAAACAAGTAAAATAAAAGAAGCCTGTTGAAGACGACAACGAGGAATTTCCAGAGAATCATTTGTTTGCTGAGTTGGTAAGTCGACCAAACTTTTTGATTGATGCAAGTGAAACGCTTTATTTTTTATTTACAACAACTTTCTGCAAACATTACTGCAACATTGCTGCAACACGTGCATCAACTTAATTTTAAGTAAAATTAATCTTTAGAACCTACCTCATTCATTATAATTTATTTTAAGCTCATGTGACTATTTGTCTAGTGATATAGAATGTGAGGAAGCTATAAGCCCCACTAATTGATAGACTTATTTTTTGCTTAATGTATAAACACACAAAGAAATATTTTCTGACAACATCCAAAAACTATAAAACATGGAACATGCTTTTCCTAATGTAATTTCAGGCAGGAGGGACATTGCTCACTCTTGCATGCTTGCTAACTCGCTCGCTCAGATTTCACAGGGTTGGTCATTGTAAAAATATGTTCCATGTTAAAATAATAATAACAATTATATAATACATATATCAAAATAATAATAACCTTTTTCTCCTGATTCCATTAGTTATATCTAAATCGCTGGTGAGGTTTCCTTCGGTCAATTGTAGAAGAAGGTCACCATCCACTCGACTGTCTTCAAACTTAATGGTGTATTCAGCAAAGCCAATCTGTAAAAGCATAAAAAATAAACGTAAAAAGCCATCACATATATGATATTTCCTACTAGAAAAAATTAACATAAGTGTTTCTGGGAAACAAACATAATGACGGGGAAAACAGTCACAAGGTGTAATTAAGTTTAGAGGCCATGTTTGAGATAGTGTTTATTTTAAGGTTTTACACAATAATTAAGTAAACTCAAAAATTTACACCAGCTCAGACATGGATTTTCTCCAGAAGATGTAAATCTGAAATCGGAAGTAAGTATGTAAGAATAATGGGGGGGGGGGATAGAAATAATATTAATAATAATATCGACTATCAAATTAATTTAAAAAAAAAACAATAGATTAAGATTTAATATAATTACAAGATAAAAAGAACTTTTTTATACTTTCTGTCATAAATCATAAATTTGAAACCCGTCAAAATGAAGATTGTAAATATGGGATATGTCAAAACAAATAAAATAACATGCGGGTTTTTTCCGAACTAACTTTCCATACAGCAAAATTTGCTGAAAACGAATTAAATTCAGCTGAAAGATGGCTAAAAGTATTAAAATAATGCATTGTCATCGAGTTCTGAACTATTCTAAAAGTTTCATATGTCTAGCTACTCAGGAAGTTAGTTAAAAATCGATTGCAAGATATGTACTGGACAAACAAACAAGAAAGGAAGCTAATAAAAACGTAGTAAAAAAAGAAGTTATTTCATATTTTTCTATTTCTCGTTTTTTCTGTTATCTATTAATTTATTTTCTTGAAAACAAAATTATTTTTTTATTCCTAGGTTTTTATCTCCCTTTTTACTTTCTCATATATCTCATATATAGAAAGATAAAGTATTGTGATAACGCGAAAATTCGATTTTGATGAATTTACAGGTTTTAAGGTTTCCTGAGTCCAAAAAAGTGGGGTTTTAAAAAATGTCTGTGCAGACGCGTGGAGCCTAAACTACAGGGCCGATTTTTATGAAATTTAGCATACAGGTTCTCATACCCCGAGGCTAAATCGAAAAATGAAATTTGGAGGCGCTGCCCCAAAAAACACTGAAAAAAACAAATATTTATCGAAAACGGTTTCGACGGTTTTGATACAAATTTTTACTATGTATTCCATTTAAATAGGAATCTAACGATATAAGTAGTTTTTCAGGGAAAAATAGAATTTTTCAAGACATTGATTTTTTTCTTTGATAATGGAAAACAAAAAGTAAACAACCCACCTGTTAAACTAGTTTTAAATTTAAATTCAGTATCACACATCTACATGTGAGTTGTCTCGAACCGTTATTTGATTATTATTATTATTATTACAGCTAATCAATAGGATAATATTTTTAATATTTAGTTATTTCTATGAACTAATTTTTTTTTTTTTTTTTTTACGATTTTGGTAGTATTCATACTACGGAACGATTAAATTTTAATTTAAATCAAATTATAATTATTATTAACTACGGGAAACAGACAGAGAAAAATAGACTCCAGCGCGGGGATTTGAACCACTGGCCTCTATATTTCTAGTATAGCGCTCTAACCAACTAAGCTACGCAGGAGAATGAATTTCTCTGACGTTAATGATACCTTGACCCGAATTTAAAGCTTTCAATTTTTCCACAAGTCTGAGAAGTCAACATTAATGACAAAGAACTAGACCGAGAAATAACGCTGTAAAAATCCCCACGCTGGAGTCTGTTTCCCGTAGTTAATAATAATTATAATTTGATTTAAATTAATTTTTTTTTTAATTTTGGATGGTCAATAAAACTATTCGTTTATTATTTTGTTGTTATTGGTTGTATAGTAGTATTTTTTAATACTACCCCTCCCCCCTCCCACATTTCCAAAACTGCAATTTAGTTAAATGCAATATTACTTTGCTCCGACTAATCAATAGTTTTGGTTCAAAAGGAAGAAAAAAAATCATATTGTAAGCACAAACGCCAGCAACAATATTTTTTAAGTGGTTTTCAGATATAATAATAATAAAATGAATATATTATGCAACTTATTGCATCAATACGTAAAATGACAACTGACAATTAACTTCTTTCAACAGGTATAATAATAAAAAAAATGTTATGATTTACGTTTTAGAGTTTCTCTACGAGTTGATTTGGATTTGTTTTATCGATATAACCTTGACCTTCATAAGAAGTCAGTCTAGGCGGCGGGAATTTACTACTGCCTGGGATAAGAACAGACTCTCTGCCAAGTTACGAAATGTATATCTCAGAACAGCCTGTCATAAGAAAATTTATTTTAAAACTTTATACAACTTCCGCAAAAAATTGACAGAAACGATGAACATATTAAATATAAGGCCGGACGCACATTGAGACGCAGGCGACGCAGGGCAGGGCAGCACAGTATTTTTCAAACGCAGAAATATACCAAACCGCGCGAATTCAGACGCCAGATACACTAGCGTCGGATAGGCCACGTGAGCAGGGCAGCACTGCCCTGCTCTGCTTCCCAATTCGTGCGGTTTCGTATATATCTGCAGTTGATCTGCATTGCTACCCTACCTTGCGTCTCAATGTGCACCCGGCCTAAGACGCAGGCGTCTCAGAACAGGGCAGCACAGTTTTCTACAGCCGCAAAAATACACAAGATCGCTCGAATTGAGACGTCAGATCCACTGGCGTCGGGTAAGGCACGTGTGGCGTAGTATTGCCCTGCCCTAATCTGCGTTTCAATTCATGCGGTTTCGTATATTTCTTATTTCTGTGGTTTAAAAAATTTTTGCTGCCCTGCCCTGCATCGCCTGCGTCTCAATGGTTGCCCAGGTCAAATGATTTCTGGAATCGTGTTGTGTGTAGTTAAAACAAATGATACAGATAATAGAGGTCTAACTAAACGTCGAGCAAAGAGTTTAGTAGGGTCAAAAACATTGAAAGAGGTTAGATAATCATTTATCATTTTCAATTTGCTACTTTATTTTTATTTATTAACATTGTCATAGTCATGGAATGGTTATATTTGTATTTGTATTTACATTTCGTCAGAATAATGTAATAATAATATACTTTAGCCAAAGTAAAATGAAGATATTGGAATAGAAATTTTAAGTTTTAACTGCATCAAAACAGAATTAAAATGATCGAAATTGAAGGGTTGGCATTTATAAAAACCCAATTTCATTAAGAAGAATAATGTAATATGTATATATATAATTTTTCCCCCACGATTTTGGCAAGATTTACGGATAGAAATTAATTGAAGTTTTTCACCTTTTACGTGACAAAATTATTTATCCGTCATTTGGTAAAGCGACGCCTTACAACTCTGACAAAGCCGAAGCAATAATTGTTTTGATTCACTTTAAACATTTTATAGAGAGATGTAACTGTTTAACTTTTTACTATTATATATTGTCAAAAATAAATCGGATGGAAAAATACAGTGTATTATGTATTATGGACAGTAATATCAGGCAGCTAGAACTGTGAATATAAATGTAAATGTTAATAGGATAGCATTAGAATAATCGTTCGTAAGACATTTAAAAAATTACACGAATAACATAACGTCAGAGAACAAAGGGATATGTTGATCTAAACAGCCTTCCTAAGACTTGGGCTCAATTTAAAAAGACCATATATTCACTGCATCCCGTCCACCAAATGAAAGAACAGGGAACCACCGTTAAACAGTGATAAATGTCAGCTCCTTTCGCAACTGCATCAAACGCGTGCGCCGCAATGAATCAAGGGCAAGGTTGTAAATAAAAATATAACGACATAACCACCATAATTAATATAGTGATAACTTCTTGTTGCTTTAGAAATGAGGGGTGAGGCGTGAGGGGCCTCACGCCGACATTTAATGAGCCCTAATTATGAGTGGTCTTAAACATAAAATAGTAGCAAAACCAATTGGCACTAAAGGGAAGCCGACAGGCTGTGTTAAGTGACTTAAATTTTTAGTTATGGAGAAAAACGTTATGTTGTCAACAAGATAAAACCGTAAAAATTCATTTTTTTATATTGAAATATGTATATGAATATTAAGTAAAAGGTAAGGTACCTGTTTCACCCACTCTTTGACGTCTTCGACGCTCCAGAGAGGAACCTGCTGACTCAATTTGTGAGGAACTTGTTCTCCGATTAATCTAAGAGCTTGAGCCGCGTACTTGGACGCCACGGCGTTAGGACTGCTGGCTACTTTCTTCAAAGGGTCTATAGCACCGATTTCGCGGAATATCTCTGTATTTCCCTGATGTTTTTTAATGCCGGCTTCCATACAGAAATGAAAGGCTGCGAGGTTCCTGGCCTCTTCTCTTTTCGAGCTGAGAACTGGAACCAGACGCTGAAGCCAATGTTTACTCTGACCGTGAGCGTGGGCCAAGTTCGATTTGGCGAAGTCAGAAGGGTTGTGAGATGTCACGAAGGGTTCTACCAGGTCTAAAGTTCCCGATTTTAGGACTGCCGCTTCGATTTCCGAATTGGCGACGAGAACGGCGATGGCAAGACAAGCGTAGTATTTGATGTTGTCGTCGTTGTGAAAAGCCAAAGGGAAGAGCCACATCGGCACCTTTCTCTTTATCATAGCCTCCTGATTGTCGGCTCCGCCGTAGAGAGAAAGATTGGCCAAAGCACCAGCGCAGTGCCTTAACGTTTCGATGTCGTTTTTCCTGCATTCGAAAAGCACCGCGTCCAGACCTCCCAGTCTAATTACGTCACTGCAAGTGCCCTCACTGTGTTTGAACAAATGTTCAAGGATACCTGAAGTAAACAGAGCACTTTGAAAACATTTCTACATACAAACCAATAAAAATAAATTATATTTCTGCTGAAAATGAAAAAGGTATTTGTAACCTATTACTTATCAGCATCTATACTAACAGGGGACCACAACCTAATAAAAACATTCTATATCTCTAAGCGTTAAACTGGGGTGGTTGAGATAAGGGTAGACTCTAACTGAAGTAATAATGATTGTGGGTTTCAATAGTTGAAGTATTTAATTCTTAAAATTGTTGAGCATAAATCAACATTTAAGTCTCGAAACAAGACATATGTCTTAAAGGCATCAGTTAAAGAATTAGAAGACAAGAAGATTGATCCATTATCCGTTGAACGACTTAAAGATCAACGGCCTCGACGTGTAATTTCAACTGAAAGAAGGACTAAGATTTATAGCTAGTGAAAAATGTGCACTAACTGGCAGTCTAAATATATATCAGAAAATACTTAATTGAGATTCTACAATATGGACAATTATCTAATTTTATAGTCTGGGTTACACTGGAGAAGTTTAATTCAACATGTAAATACTTCATAAATTCCACAGATAAAATATAAAGAAGAAAATATGAATTACCTGTTCCGACTCTTGAATGGTCGACAGAGTTGGGATTTTTCGTGCAGAGGCAAGCTGTTGTGACGACCTTTTCTAATCCGTGCTCTACGACATGGTCCCTGTTTTCAGTGGTCAGGCATTGTTCGAGAAGCCTCGCACTGGAGAACTGCAGGAGGTGATCGTCAGCAGTACATTGGGATAGCAGAAGGTTTAAAGCACCGCTGGATCTCAGGACGTTACACAATGAAGAGCCCAGTGCATGACCATGACGTGGTACAGACCACGCTGTCCTAACCATTTCATTTACTTTGTCCAGAAGACCGGCGGCTCGGGCCCCACCGCCGCTCCTCTTCACCGCCTCCATAGCTCCACTCATGAAATTGGCATATTTGTGTATCATTCTATCAACCTCTTGAGGAGTTGATTCCGCATTGAATTTTTGGAGATCATCGAAATTCTGATCGAGAAATTCATCCTCGTTTAACGTCATGGCAATCATCTGCCCATTTACTAGTTGACTCATCTAAAAACAAACAAATACACTCATTAGAATTATAGTAAATTTGTTAATAAAAACCAACGACAGAGATCCTAAAAACCTGGGAATTATATTATAAGTATAAGCTGTAATCCATTACATGCAAATAGATAATTATCCCATACCCACACATTTATAATGCTTACACACCCATCAAAATCACCAAATATTTATACTTTTGAAAATGAATAATAGAGAACCGGGACTTTCGATGAATTTGTAAAAATTGTATTTTTTACAGCAATTGAAAGCAGTATGAGATAATGTTGGAGTGATAAGGTAATTTATAATGTTACCTGTGATGTAGACTGTACGATGGATGACTTCTTGGTATAAGTGATGTTTGACTGTGTGACATGTTTCTCTTGGTTCATTACTCCGCCACTGCTGCTAATGGTCTGTCGCTGTTGCTGAGCCGCCATCGCCTTCTAACAACACAAAACCAAAACCATTATTCATTAAATAAACCCATTTAGAAACATTATTTAAAAAGAAGGTGTTAAATTATTCTCATTACTTCAAAAGAGCAAGTACGGAATAAGTCAAAGATGGTTCCTAGTTAAGATTCATCACTTAACTAATCAAGTTTTATAGGATTGGGATGTTGAGGGTAGCAGTTGTCCTTGTGCCAGAGGTCAGGGGTGATCAATCGAAGGTCGTGGTTTTAGGACAGCCACGGTGGAGCAGGTATCGGGTGTACAAGTATCAGGTATATAGAGGATGATATGTTAAGAACGTGTACAAGTAAAGCCTTAAGACATTTCAAATCACGCATTATAAATACGGAATAACATCTTGCAATACAATTTAATGTTATCACTAAAATTAATAAGCATTGTATATCTCATTCCGCCTGCGCTCTCTTCTATATACTATAACTTATTATTTCGAATATTTATATAATATTTATGAGTTGAAAAACTCATCTTCTTATTGTGCGTTTGTCACCCCAAGACATTGAGACTCCTGAAGGAGCTTTATTACGCTTTTTTAAAATCGAGTCTTATCACGTGTAAGACTAAATTTTATAGAGAAAACTGTAGGTCAATGAGTTCTACAGTTTTCTTAGCGTATATTTCACATTCCTTTGTCTAAATAGTTAACTAGACAAAGGGGTATTATCACATTTATATATACACAATTGTGACATTCCTTTGACTCAAGGCACATTGGACTAAATATCCCTTTGTCTTAAGTTCCTTTGTCCAAATAACTATTAAGACAAAGGGATATAGGGGGGGTCCTTAAATAAAAATAAACAGGTCAAGTGTGTGCTAGTCAGCACACAGCGAGGGTCCGTAGGCCACACTATATAGTGTTTAACTGTAAAGTGTATAAACAGTGTTTTTTTAAAATGCTAAAAAGCTTACTTTGAACCATTCTAAGGGTCTGATATTTTCAAAACACACTCTGATAAAGTATTTTTTTGCCACTGAACCGGACTACAACCATATAAATACATCGAAAAGACCATTAATTATAAAAAAAACTATTTTGTCAATAAAAAATAAAATAATATTTTTTTCAAAATTTCCAAAAAGCGATATCTTTACTTTTGGTCGAAGAATGTTCAGGAATTTTTTCAGATTTTTTGCACTTCACATAAGCGAGATAGAGGGGGGGGGGGGGGGGGGGGCACGTTTCAAACTCGCCTACGCTCGCCCTATCAAAGTTATAACCAAAGATTTATATATTTTTGTAATCAGCTCGACGTACCCTTTCATATGATACCCCTCACGGTGTCGAAAAAAAATTAAAAAATTTTAACCCTTAAGTTTTTTTACCCTAATATTTTTGAAAAAATATTTTTTTTAAGTCGCTATATTTTTAAAATATTTGGGCAGGTACAAGACACATACATGCCAAATTTCAAAGTGATCAGACGAAAGGTGTAGCCGTGAGAGCACGCGAGAGGACGGACGGACAGACACACGCAGGAAAATATAAGGTTTATATCCTTGGTTTTGCCTACGGACCCTAAAAAAAATACTGAACATCTTATAAGAAAAGCTATGGGAAATTAAATTTAAAAATATATACGAAAATATTTATTAATTACTTACATTCATTAGCGATTTTTGATCTGGGGTTTCATAATGAAAAAGGTTAAATCATGAAGAAACGTGCAAGACGACTAATCTAATAAGGCGACAGCTAGTACTTCCTCTGAAGTACTAGCTCTAAGTGCAGTTGTAACTACATTGTAGCTACCTACGTGCATGGGAATTTTAAACTTTCACTCCACATCGGCCATATCCACTTAATACCAATGTTGCAAATTGTTTAGTTAACCCCATACACTTCATTAAACAGGATTTTCAAAACCAAAATACCAACATATACATATATATGTTAAAAGAAATAAAATTGTATCTAGGTCAATTATAACATGATCAACAACTCCCCCCTTCATAAACATCTATTTTAAAACTATTATTGAATATCCCTTCAAAAAAAAAACACAGAACAATAATTGAACAAAGCCTCTGCACTGTGAGAGTGAGAGGTAAATGTATAAAACCACTTGCAATTCAGGCTAGCTACGGTCGTGGACATTCGACATTTTTACTTTCTCATAATAAAGAGAAAGCATTGTGATGGCGCGAAAATTCAATTTTGAGGTGTTAATGGATTTACACGTTTTAAGGACCCCTGAGTCCAAAAAGTGATTTTTTAAAAAATGTCTGTCTGTCGTCTGTCAGTGCAGACGCCTGGGGCCTAAACTACTGGGCCGATTTTTACAAAATTCGGCATACATGTTCAGAAACATCATACCCCGAGAAATAAATGTTAGCTCCAAAAAACTCTGAAAACCAGTGAAAAAAAATGATTTCTCGAAAACAGTTCCGAGGATTTTGATTAAAAAAATCTAAAATGTAGTCCATTTAAATAGGAATCTGAACGATATAAACCGTTTTCCCGGGGAAATCTAGTTCCTAATAAAAAAGCTTTAAACGCGGACGGAGAGAGGCCAGGTTAGATTCCCCATCCAGGAGAAGTTATTTTTATGATGAATTTTGATAAAATGTTCAATAATAATTAAATTTAGCTCTGAAAACACAAGAACTAATAAATAGAAAATACTGGGCTAAGTAATTATTAACTCGTTTAATGAGAATGTTTGCGACTGAGTTGTCTTGGACCGATTTTTACAAACGCAATCATCATTAAAACTTTAAGTCCCTAAAACTCATTGCGTCAAAAGTAGTAAGTGATTTATGAGTTAGTAAAAAATAATACGAAGTAACAACACATTATCTCTTTTTATTTTATAATTGAAACTCTAACTACCTCTAAGAAATCTTCTGGATAAATAAATAAGAATTTATCGGCATCTTCATTCAAACCATGTCGGCATCTTTTAGAAGTGTATTAGCCCGCAAGGCATCAGCTATGTTTGATCAATTATAATTCAACATTGAAGATCATCTGCTAATATAAAAAAAAAAGTTTTGTTCTAATTCTAATTCAAATGACCTTAGAAAATTGGACATTGATTTATAACGTCTAGTGCCCCTCCTTACAGAAATTCAAACTTAAATATTAATTACAATATTCAAAATACTCTGCCAATTAGAGTGGCATATAGCTTCCTCGCTTTCTTTTTTGTTTACTTTAATGATTGTTGCTTTAAGCCCCGTCCAGACTGCCGAACCGAACAGAGGAAACGAGCCGAGCAATAGTCTCTGCGCATGCTCAGTCTAAAGTGCGCCTGCGCATCTTAGACAGGGCATGCGCAGAGACCAATCCTCTGCTCGTTTCCTCTGTTCGGTTCGGCAGTCTGGACGAGGCTTTAATGATTTTACAACCTATTATTGTCAAGTCTATTTAATTTTCCCCCCGTTTTCTAAATCGGTCAAAATTGTTTTGATTTTTTACATGAATTAAAGTATCAATTGAGCAATATTTAATGTGAGCAGGCGGATAAAATTCATCAGGGGCTATCTGCAGGCTACTTTCAACAAAAACATCTAATTTCATGATAATCAGATAAATGCTTTAGAAGATATGGGTGTAAATAAATGTCTGGTTGTGCGTATGTGGAAGAGAAACAAATGGGCACATAAGGTTGAAACTTATATGGGACCAACAATGGGTTAATTATGACCTACCACCCAAATTTCAATTTAATCGGACGAGTAGTTTTTAAGATATGTTGGTTCGTAAAAATTGAGCGACAGACCGACTGACAGACAGAAACGGAACCAAAAATGTTCCCTGATGTCTGAAACGAATATCTGACTTGGAATTTTTTTAATCGGAGACATAAAATATGTTCTTTCTTTAGAACGGTCGCATAGCTTCCGTTACCTTCAATAAGCTCGGAGGCAAAAGGTTTTGTTCTAAGTTCAAATTCTAATTCAAATGTCCTTAGAAAATTGGACATTGATTTATAATGTCTAGTACCCCCGCACCTTACAGAAGTTCAAACTTAAATATTCAAAAAATATTATTAAGTCTAAAGAAAGTATATGACTCATACTAGTCAAAAGAAAAAGGGATATATTAGAAAATATTTTCTTTTTCTCCAGCATGATGCATGATAATAAAATTCTAGTAATTTCAATAGTAAAATATTATTCATTTTATTTATATCTTTATAACGAGTCGTTTAATTTAAAAATAAAAGCTTGAATCATCCAACAATGAATAATCAGGTACACTGTAGCCGCACCGCACTGTATTGTTTAGAAAGAGTACCATTATATGAATAGATATAGCGTTGCTTCAACTACAGCATCCACAAACTAAATGACTTCATGACTGCTAAAATATTTTGAATCATCTGAATGGGATGCTACTCATACACGTAGTACTACACAGACTGCTAGTGATTCATCCTCTGTGCAGACAGAGTGCAATCCAAACTCATACGTTCGAGTATTACCATATCCGAAAGGAATTCGTAGAGAAATTATTTTCTTCAATACCCCTTTTATTAAGCGTTTTTTCTTATTTTATTAATTCGCAGGACATTTACTTCTGACGTCACATCTTTTGTTCTACCACTATTTGTACGTTCTTACACGAACATTCGTGACGTCTATTAACTATACTTTTCAACCATAGTGTAGAACTATTTTACTATTATAAGATGAGGTGACGATAATTACTTGCTCGGAGTTGAAGTAAGCTCTTAGGAATTTTATTCAAAGAGAAATGTGACAAACCATTTTTACTTTCTCATATAAAGAGAAAGTATGGTGATGAAGCGAAAATTCGATTATGAGATGTTCGTGGATTCACACTTTTTGAGGTCCTCTGAGTCCAAAAAAGTGGGTTTTTAAAGAATGTCTGTCGTCTGTAGTCTATCTGTGCAGACGCCTGGAGCCTAAACTACTGGATCGATTTTGACGAAATTTGGCATACCAAGTTCAGAACAATTATAACCAAAGACACCATCAAGAAATTAATTTTAGTTCCAAATTTAGAGCCCCAAAACTCCGAAAGAAACAATTCTCGAAAACGGTTCCGACGATTTTGATTAAAGAATTCTAAAATGTATTCCAATTAAATATGAATCTAACGATGTTTAGATCTAACGATGTTTAGATCTAACGATATTTCCTGAGAAAATAGAAACGCAGACGGAGAGAGGCCGGGTTCGATTCCTCGCCAACAAGAAGTTATTTTTATGATTAATTTCAATGAAATTTTTAACAATGATTAAATGTACCAACGAAAACTAATTAATGAAAAAAAAAAAACTTGGCTAAGTAATTATGAACTCGTATATGAGAAAGTTTTTCTGAGTTGTCACGGACCGATTTTTTTCTTTAGGTATATAATTATGCAGTCTACAGCTTTTTAAAGAATAGAAGAGTAACATAATTTGTAACACGATGTAATTTGATCTTCAGCATTCTTTCTAAAGAAAGTGTGACAAAGATTTTTCTAAGAACATCTGATGACACTTCAGTATTTGGGTTCATTCTAATTATACAAGCTATCTTCATTCATACTAGAACTCAAGTGACATCACAACTGTTCGTTTAGGGTTCATAGATTCTTCAAAGCACATCAGATGACACTTCAGTGTTAGAGTTCGTTCTAACTAAACAAACTCTCTTCATTTAAACTAGAACTCAAGTGTCATCACAACCTTTCGTTTAGGGTCCATAGATTCTTCTAAGCACATCAGATGAAACATGAAACTTCTGTGTTAAGAGTTCATTCTAACTATACAACTCTTTTCATTCATACTAAAACTCAAGTGTCATCACAACCTTTCGTTTAGGCTTCATAGATTCTTCTAAGAACATCTGGTGACACTTCAGAGTTTGAGTTCATTCAAATTATAAAAATTCACTTCATTTATACTAGAACTCAAATGACATCATAACCTTTCATTTAGACTTCATTCACAGAATGCTCTCTACGCTGGTAGTTAAACTAATAAAAACACAGCGTCATTTGTAATAGGATAGGAGTTGAAAACGTCCGTTGACTTTATTGATCTAAAATTCTTGGGTAGTTTAAAAAAAAATCATTAAGTATATTTGTCTTATCCTCTGTCAAATAACGAATGCAATAAAAAAAAATTAAAGGTAGGTTTCACTATTCAGGTTACAGGTTACCTACTCAGATATGTAAACTAAAGGAACAAATAGATAAATATTTTATCAAAAGGGGCCATCGTAAAGGTCTAAAGATGTTAGCCGAACATGAACAAATTGAAGACATAATTCTATATTTTGGGAATTATATTGATTCATACCTAGACAAACTACTATCCGTACCAACTTAAAAGTTTTGTGACAAATGCATAGCATTAGTCCAAAGATTTGGCCGAACATAAACAAAATTGAAGACACAGTTGGTCCTTTTGGGAATTACATATATTGATTCATACCTAGACAAACTCTAAAAAGTGTTGTGAAAAATGAATAGGTCCAAATATTTTAACCGAAGTGACAAGTTGAAGACATAATTATATATTTTGGAAATTATAATTATATTGATTTAAAACTAGACAAACTCTAAACAGGACACTCCTACTTAAGGTAAAACTCTAGGCTAGGAACACACGTATCGGATAGATTAACCCGATATCGGGCCGGTGTCGGATGGAAGGTGTGGTGTTGCATTGGTTTGTATGGAACTATTCACACGTGCCGGGTGGACTTACCCGGTATGGGGCCGACAGCTCGGTGTCGGGCGGTTGTCGGCTATTCCCACAACGACTATCCGATATCGTGTATCGGATAGATTAACCCGATATCGGGCCGGTGTCGGATGGAAGGTGTGGTGTTGCATTGGTTTGTATGGAACTATTCACACGTGCCGGGTGGACTTACCCGGTATGGGGCCGACAGCTCGGTGTCGGGCGGTTGTCGGCTATTCCCACAACGACTATCCGATATCGTGTATCGGATGGATTAACTCGATATCGGGACGGTGTCGGATGGAAGGTGTGGTGTTGCATTGGTTTGTATGGAACTATTCACACGTGCCGGGTGGACTTACCCGGTATGGGGCCGACAGCTCGGTGTCGGGCGGTTATCGGCTATTCCCACAACGACTATCCGATATCGTGTATCGGATGGATTAACTCGATATCGGGCCGGTGTCGGATGGAAGGTGTGGTGTTGCATTGGTTTGTATGGAACTATTCACACGTGCCGGGTGGACTTACCCGGTATGGGGCCGACAGCTCGGTGTCGGGCGGTTGTCGGCTATTCCCACAACGACTATCCGATATCGTGTATCGGATAGATTAATGGTGGGGAATGCAAATGTACGGAAGATGCCACACGAGTCGACAGTCGTCCGGTGACAATTGAATTGATAAAATCTTATTGTTTTATTCATTTTTTTTTTACAAATAATTTCGCCTAATTTTATTTTTTTACTATATTAGCCATGACAGAAGATGGAATAGATAGTGAACTATTAGTAACTGCTATAGAATCTCCCCCTATTCTGTGGACTAAAACTCTAGAAACATATAAAAATAAAATATTAACAAAAAATGCTTGGAAAGATGTATGTGCCGAGCTTCATCCCACATTTGAGGATATTTGCGATGAAGATAAAAATAGCTTTGGTAGTAGTTGAGGAATATATCTTCATGCTCTTGTAGTTCTTTTAATAAAACATAAAATGCCCCAGCAAGAAGCCTATTTTGAATGATTGGGTGGACCCAATACCCAATATATATGCCTCTTGTTCTTGCGATGGCGGCGATTCCGCCGGTACAGAAGCCATATTATCATCATTTTTTTACGATTCATTATAAATGTAGGATTATATTATAATTTTATATACAACGTTAAGATATAACTAGGCCAATCGCAGAAATTACTCTGACTGAATTCGATCGGGTCGGAAAGAAATCGTCCTCGTGTGGCAGGGTGCGGGCCCGATATCGGGTAAATCCATCCGATATGTGTGTTCCTAGCCTTAACTCGTTTACCTATAAACCGGTAATGACGAGGAGGAAATTTTTCTTAAAATAGATGAGTAACATTTTTTCCAAATGATTCTAGTAATATCGCAAATGCTAAACAAAAGTAAGTACCAGGGCCGTTTCTACTAATAGGCAAGACTAGGCCGCCGCCTAGGGCGGCAAAAGGAAGGGGGAAAAATGAATTTTTAATTAAAAAAAAAAAAAAAAAAAAAAAAAAAAAAAAAAAAAAAAAAAAAATCTAGCAAATTAGGAGAGGAAAAAAATAAATTTAGGAAAATTTTTATTGTTTTCAAAAGCATATACCGAACAATTACTTAATATGTGTTTACTTAAACTAAATAAACTCAAGTGGAGACAAATTAAGAACTCTTTTGGTTGTAAATGGGCCAAAACAAGTGAGATGAAAATTTTGTTTTGATGAGAAACTCAAATTAATAGAAACCTGCACAGTTCCATGAGCCAATAAAGAAAAACTTGTGAGACTAGCCACTATTTTATTAGAAAAAGACATTGCTTACCAGCTAGACATTACAGATCTTATTAAAGAGTTTTCCTAAAATAAAGGTAAGGAAGGGGTAAATCTGCACTATTTGGCCCACCAATTTCTAATTGTCTCATTTACTTGCATTTTTTTTAAATACGTAAAAGTGAATGGCCGCTCTGCACCACTTTGAGGTACTCCGCTCATTTTCTGGAGAAAAACAACCCTGCTGCATATAAACTAGGTAGAGGTCAGAATCGAAGTACAAAATTTGCCTAATTATCACTTTCACTTTTGCCAAAAAAACGTAAAGTGTCACTTCCTAAGAAATATACGGGAAGGTTATGGTTAGTTTAGGTTCAGATTTGTACTTTTCGGCACAACTTTTCATTATGTCCCTAAGACAGTGACACTTTACTTATTTTTATTTTTTTTAAAAAATAACATTGAATTCACCGAGGTGGTCGTTTTTAATATGTAAAAAGGAACAGTTTAAAAAAAATGCAAATCGGACAATTAGAAATTGGTGGGCCAAATAGTGCAGATTTACCAAATAAGGTACTAAACAACCAAATAAAGTTAAAAGAAAGAACCTAAAATACCACTTAACTTATAAGAGATATTTGAAATGAAATAAAATGTAACAGTCCTTATTTAATTTTTGATGGGATTGATGTTAAATGCAAGTTCTTTTGTATTTAATACATTAATTTCTTCTAGCCTAGATGGGGGGGGGGGGCGGCAATTTTTTAATTTTCGCCTAGGGCGGCAAAACACCTAGAAACGGCCCTGGTAAGTACCAAATAACTTTTTATGTAAAACGATTAATAAATCTACCTCTCAAACATCTTAAAAAAGTGAAACATTTATTCCATTAAGAATTAGTAATGTTATAGGGATTAGTAATTTTTTTTGCCAAAGTTAAGGTTTAATACAAACAAGTATCACTTCAAGAAGAAAATAATATCTAACTCTAAAATCCTTATAAATCAGTATTATTGTAAACGTTATAACTATGTATTTCATAATCAATTATAAATATTTAATTTATTGTCCACTCAAAGTATAAGAAACACAAATAAATAATTAAAATAAGTAAATAACAAGTCATGCAACCCACATATTTTTTTATACAATAAACATACACTGACATTTTTTTTCTTGGCGTCAAAAAGATTGGAGATGCATTTTTTTATAGATAAAAAAAAATGCATAATAATAAACAATACATTAAATTATAATAATAAAAAAACAATAATAACATCAGAATGCGTTTGAAAACATAATATTTCATCATGCTCAATTAGTTTCAACTCTTCAAACGGAACATAAACAATCAAAACATTCCACAGACTGTAATGTGTAAGATAATATAAAAGAATGGCAAATGTAAACAATAAACATGTTTTGAATTAATTAAAGAAAAACAATAATAATAATAATAATAATAATAATAATAATAATTATAATTGATATTTAATTATCACTACATACATTTTTGTGTAAACAAAGCGATACACACAAGAGAAATATATGAAGAAATTTTAAGTGTTTGTAGGTTATAAGAGAGGTTATGTAGATAAGGTTATAACATACCAGTAGAGTTTTAGGCCTGGCCTTCGAAACCGACCAGAAGAGATCGGCGTTCTTTCTACAACTAACATCATTATTTGAAAGAATTTGAAAGCGCCGTACAAAAAATGCCTTTTTTTATTTTTATTTTTTTTGAATGAGGCGCAGTAACTTCCCTGTCTCAAAAACCAGTCGTGTGTTTATTGATTTTTTTTTTCTTGGCAACACTGTACTCTTTACATATACTTTTTAAATAGCTTAAAAATTGTAATTTTTTTCTCTCTCTTTTTTTATAGACAACATTGTTTTTAGTTTTTCTAATTTCCGGGTGTTCGCTATAAATAAATATATATAACCTTCTAAGCGAGCTTTGGGGATTATGCTAAAATCAGCGGCTTTAATATGTCTTAGTTTAGTACTAATCATTAAAGGCTGTATAATTTAGCATTCAGGAAGAATATATTTAAATCTTTCAGTAAATTTTTCGCAATGAAAAGGAAAGATAAGCACCTAAAGTGTCCATTATTGGCGTTAAAAACAATTAATATTATTATTCCGTTTGCGTAATGTTTATTACTTAACTTTCGTTTCTGTATTTTAAATAGAATGATTGTAGTAAAACGCCGACTGTGAGGACAGGACTATTTTAACAACCCTCACGCCCCGTCCTAGTCAATTTAAAATATGTATTATAAAATATATCACTTCACTACACAAAAACTTCTGCTTGTATAAGGTTGGAATTTTTTATGCCTGCTTCAATTGTACTTTAGACAATGTGTATTAAGTTTTATTAAAATCGTTACGTTAAAGAGTAAGATATCGGCAAAAATGTTTCCTTTATATTAAACGTTTAGGTCCGCTTTAATAGTTCAAGGGATCTTTAAACTAACGAACGCTTGGGCGGATAACGTTGTCCAACGAACTCGTCCTGGGAATTGGTAAAATAAACATGTGTCCTAAATTTTAACTAAATCGGTCAACTTTTACTCAAGTTATCGTCATCGGTGGATTTCGTGACGGTGGATTTCGTTACCGGTCGTTTTTGTCGGATTCACTCCCAGGCAGCAGACGCTGAAACGTGCCATAAGGAACTTCGTTCCAAAAATAAAACCGTGCAAAAAGAATGCCCTCGTGATTTATTAGTTTTCATTACAATACTGAAGTCTTTTACATTTACCCCCATCGGACCCCGATTTTGTCTCTCATGCGATTCAACATCTGGTTTTTCCTTAACTTTTCACCGGCACTGATGATGACCAAGAGGCCAGAAATTAGTATTTTTGAAGTAAACATCCATTTTGGGGGCCTGGGTGGCTCGGAGGCTAAAGCGATTGCCTTGTGATAAGGCACGTTAAGCAGCCTCGAGCAGGGTCAGAAAATAGATGGGTGACCGCTTCTGACCACAGCTCTGGGTTCGATTCCCGGACCGGGACCCCGCTTAATGTCCACCCAGCATTGTTTAAACAAATGGGAAGCTCCTCGAAAGAGTGGAGCCACCAGGTTTCGGCCTGGAAACCATGATGATGACACTCTTGGTTGTAATACAACCAGGAGGGGAGCCATGGTTAACAACCGTATCGTCACACGAATGTGAAGATTTCGGTCCCTAACCCGGGTTTGTTCTATGGTTGTTCTATGGACTTAGGTCCTAATTTTAAATTATTTTTAATTATTAAAAAACCTGATATTTCAGTTAAGCTTGTATAAAAGGAAATCCACGCTCGTATCATTGTACACAAGATTACCATAAAGTAAATGCTATAAGCTATAACCAATCAAAGTAAGAACGGTACCCTAAGTTACCTTATCAATTCTTATCTTCAAAGGGAGAAAAGCCATAAGGTTAAAACTATCCACTTATAGACCCTCTTCTCTTCAAAGAACTCTTCAAAGAAGAAGAGTGTTTATTAATCAAACGTTATATTTTAAAGGTTCGATATGGTCTTCAAATTAAGAATTTATATTTAACTTAAATTATAAGTAAAAAATAGACAGCAAAATAGTGTGGCACATCCTACACACTCACATCCTACTTCGTATAGACTTTAATGATTATATTCTTTCACAACCTATATTATTGTCAAATTTATTTAATTTTCTCCCCGTTTATTAAATCTGCTACCTGCGGGCTACTTTCGAAAAACCATCTGCAAATTTCATAATAATCAGATGAGTACTAGTGAAGATGTGGGTGTAAATAATGCATGTTTATGCGCATGTGGCAGGGGTGCCCACAGGGGGGTGTGATGGCACAACTTGCACCATCAGAACTTTTGGGAGGAATCCAATTTAGGGGGTTTTTCAGAGATTTGGGGGGGGGTTTAAATATTGCAAGTGACAGGCAGTTTTGGATGGAATTTGCGCCATGGGTCTTAGGGGGGATGGGCATCCCTAGAGGGACCAACAATGGGCTAATTATGGCCTACAATTTAAATATCATTAAAATAGGAAGAGTAGGTTTTAAGTTGGTTTGCAAAAATCGAGCGACAGACAGAAACGGAACGAAAAATGTTCCCTGATGTCTGAAACGGATCTGTCATGGAATTTTCGAAATCGGAGACATAAAAATATTCTTTCTTCAGAACCATCACATAGCTTCCGTCACCGGCAACCACGGAAGCAATAATTAAATATAGCAATGTTATCCGTTTTCAACATTTGAGCTAGCGTTATAAATTTATAAATATAATTTATACTTTAATAGTAACTATCTGTAGACAAAGTTAATAATGATTTTCACCTACGTGATAAATTGTAAGAAATTGAGTATACAATCTAATTACTTCATTAATTCTATATAAATAATCTATAATTCCCCTAAAATTAATTATTACATCAAATTAATTCCAAGTTGCACTTGAAGAAAGAGTTATTTATAAAAATAGCATCACAACTGGAGATAGTTATCTTCTGTTGAATTATATTCCAAAAAAGAGAAGGGCCCTTCTCTGGAGTATAATTCAAGTTAATCTTAAAATGTTTAAATCACGTAAAATTTAAAAATACATTTCCGTAATATATTTATTTTTGGTTAAGAATTTAAGATATTAATTTTTTTCTACTCTCTCGTACTCTAGAATTTTGAGTATATACAATGAATGAATCCGGATTCAAAACGTTTATTAAGAGGAATATGATACTATGATTGAAGATCGAGGAATTCTTTGAACTAAAAAAAAAACTCTTATCACAAAGTACATTGTTATCAATTCATTCATTACAATGTTTAATTATGATCCGGTGACATAATTACATGAAAATAAACAAATTAATTCTTTATTATAAATATATATAATTATCTTGTATAGTATTTGCAATAAAATGAGATAATTATACAAATAGATTATTTTCTTTTAAGACCCCCCTTCACTTGTAATGATAAATTTTATAAATAGATGCTTACATATTGTTAAATTGATAATGTTCAAGATAAAAAGGGTAAATTTGATAATATCATCTTGTCGTAAGGAAGAGAAAATTGGAATTAAAATAAAAAGTGGTTTAGTACAATTAACAATCTTAAAATGTTTTTTTTTGTTAAATTATTTTTATTTACTCTCACAGTATTATTGTAATTATGATAGACAATAATTACATAATTTGTTTAGAAGTTGATTACTTGTCAATATCGTCAGTATATTGTCAATATTCGTTAGCTCAAGTTGATTACATTGTGATCAACGATATTGACCAGTAATCTAAAGAGTCAGCATTGAAAATAAATTTGATCAAGCTCTCTTACAAAATCGAATTGTCCTAATTTGATTTCCAAAGTTTGGGGATGGAGTATTCGTCCTATAGCAATTGAAACCTAATAACAAAATTATATGGGGGTGTTAAATGAAAATGAAGAACACTCTGAGACCCTAAGTGTACAAATATATTTATTACTTCGTTTTTGTACCAATTTATCTTAGCGCCATGTGTTCAAATTTGCGTTTTTTGCATCCACTTCTATTTTATTTTAACAAATCAACTAAAAAAATCACTATTAATGTACTTCAAAAAAGAGACTGCAAATTAGTGAGGCACATAGCTTCTTTGCGTCCTACTTCTTATACTTTAATAATTTTATGCTATTACAACTTATATTATTATTGTCAAATTTATTTAATTTTCCCCCGTGTTTTAAATCTGTCAAAATTGAATTGATTTTTTACGAGAATTAAAGTATAAATTTAGCAAAATTTAATGTGCACGCAGGACAAAACATCCAAATTTTATAAAAATCAGGTGAGTATACTTTTGAAGATACAAGTATGTTTGTGCGCTTATGAAAAATAAATAAATGGGCGCAGAAGGGTAAAACTTACATGGGACCAACAATGACTTCTATTTAAACGAGGCTTATGACTTCTACTTAAATGAATTATAACCTTCTATCCAAATTTTATTAACATCGGACGAGCAGATTATAAGATGTTGGTTCAGAACATTTGGACCAATAGACAGACATGGAACCAAAAATGTTCCCTGATGGTCTGAAACGGATTTCTGTCTTGGAATTTTTATAATCGAGACATAACATTTGCGTTCATCAGAGCGATCACATTATCTTCGGTAAACACGGAAGCAATAATGTTATTTATTTACAACCTTGGCTAGTTATTCAAATATTACTCCAATCAAAATGGTACCCTGTCAAGTGAGAAAATAACATCAATTTTAATATGTGTAGACTAACTAATTTTGCGCTCAGGATCATGGAAATCACATTGTCTACGAAAATGGGAGGGACAATACAATGAGTGCTCCCCTCCGGTTTTTTTTTTTTTTTTTTTTTTTTTTTCCATTGCCTATGGCCTGTCCCGCAGACGAACATATCCGACCACATTCTTAAAAGGCACCAAAACATCATCTTATGCACCAAATTTTAGCTTGATGCTAGTCAAAAACTTTTTTGCCCGCTATCTCCTGGACTATTAATTATTATTTCCCTCGTTTATTTTAAATAAAAATGTAAAAATTGTTTAATAATCATTATATGAGTTCACTATATTTATAAATTAAATTCCATAAAATATTAAGTTGTTCTTTATAGTTACAACATACGATTATATTTTTTCTTTAATTAAAAAAAGATAAGAAACAAAAAAAAAAAATTGACTCATTGACAAAAGATAAAATAAGAACGAAATGTTTAGATTTCTTCTTATACTCAATTCTTCCTATTAAAGCTCTTAATATAAATAACAAATAAGTAAAACAAAGAAAATAAGACAATGCAAGTGTCTTATCGGTATAATATGGAATAGAATGCAGAGACACTTCCATATTATACTAAAAGTAATATTTTTAACACATTACTTAAAAGTGGCATTCCAGGTAAGGTGTTTAAAATATGCTTATAAATAAAGAAATGAGTTATTTGATAAGGTTTAGATAAGGAGAGAGTGTTTAGAGTGAGGTAAAGTGACGTCATCATGTTGGAACTCGGCTGTGAGTCACAGAACCAGCGCCGGAGTATTGTGGATATGCAGATGCAGGCACTGTCAGAACACTGACCCTTGCCCCGCCTTCTCTGCCACACAGACCCGCTTTCTTACCATTCACACGTCTTGCCCTCGCCCTAACTCTGGCCTACAGCTAACTCCGGAGAGAACTAAGATTGGTGATTTTAAAAAAATTACAATTGCTATATTAATGTGTAGAAAAACCTAATGAAATCATATTTTAGTAAAAAAAAAAAAAAATACTTCTTGCATACGAGTCCGCAAGACAGTGAGACATTTTCATGTTTTCCCTCTGAGTAAACTACCGACATAAAATCTTCCCAGGATCGCTTCGGTTAAAGCGAGGTAGGCCGAGAGGGCTGAGAGTTGATGGCAACCTCCTGTACTTTCCTAACATCTGTCACACGTATAAATCTTTTCGACTTTCTTCGGCCCTATGACGTGCGATAGAGGGAGCAACAGCTGGAGACAGACTGTGCACACCTCCTATATCTTTCTAACTCCTTGATACACCGGGTAACGTTTTTTAGTAACGCTTTTCGAGTTATGTAGCACAGCCTAAACATGAAAATGTCAAAAATTAATGTTTGTTCAAATCATCACAATATTACGTCAATATCTGATAGGAAGGATAAATTGTACATTTTAAGCTTCAAATGGATGTGTATAACAATGTATAAGGCGCATCTACATGGTCGCACAAATGGTGAGGAGAATGTGTGGTCGTTTCACTAGTCATAGCGTTCGTGCTGGGAGCGGTATTTGGGCGTTCAAAAAAACTCTCAACACTCTCGCGGAGTCGTCACCCCTCATACTAGGCGAGAATACTCAGGGAAAAGCACTCGCATCCGCATTCTCGCCTTATGTGGCGGAGCACCTCAGTACCATTGACTCAATATCCCTCGTATCCCTTTGATTCGGGTCTGAAATACCGAATCTGAAAAGATAGACGGCGAGGCGAGTCGATAGTCGATAGTACCTGAGGGTAGGCGCAAACGTCCTCCTCACTCTCGTGTTCGCCGTTTCTCCGGTAGTGTGGAGCCGGCTTAAAGGCTTGTACAGAAGAGGCGAACACTCGGCGTTGTTTATAGTTGCCACAATTCATTCAATCCTTTCTTCCTTTGTTGGGTCATTTAGATTTAGGGTAGATCATAAAAGTTAGAGCCAGTTCGCGTTAGGACGAACGGACAAATGCCATTCGCGAGTGCCGTCGAGTCTCGAGCGCGAATGTGTAGATGCGTTACGCATATATCTCCTTTCACCTCTCTAAGACACGAACTAGATCTCATTAGGGTTAGGACATCGATGTTCATTTGGTCGACAGCTAAATATCGATGTTTTTGATGTTTACATCGAACCAAACCAACATTGCTGTTAGTCAAAACATCAATGCTTTCGATGTTTATTTGGTCGACAGCTAAATATCGCTGTTGTTGATGTTTTACATCGAACCGAACCAACATCAACATCACTGTTAATCAAAACATTGATGCTATCGATGTTCATTTGGTCGACAGCTAAATATCGATGTTTTTTGATGTTTAACATCGAACCGAACCAACATCGCTGTTAGTCAAAACATCGATGTTTTCGATAAATCAAAACCAAATCCCCAAAGCGACAAGCAAAGAAAAAGGTCGCTGCTTAAAACGGTTAGTCGTATTTTTTAAGATTTCAGTATTTCTTCTGGTCCAACACTGATGTTAAGAATAAAAATCGACGTTTTTGATACGATACATCGATGTTTTCGATATATCGATTTCCTAACCCTAGACTTGAGTCTGTGCGAAAGGATGAGATAACGCTTATCTCCTAGGTTTTCTTCTAGAATAAAAGGGTCAGAATAAGAAAAAGAAAATGTTGGGGTAATATACTCTACAATGGCCATAGTAGTTCATAGATAAGTGACATGAATGAATGGATTTCACGTTGTTCAGTTAACGTCATGATTAAGTCAAGAATGTGTTCCGATTCCCGCATTGCATGTCTATATCTAGTGAGATAACACTACATAAAACCATTTGTATAAATTACCCACTTATTCATCCAATATACTCTTAATAATAATAACTAAACATAGAATTTGATGAGGGTAGAGTAATAACAATCAAAACAATATTAAATACGCAATCGATTTAGTAGTTTCTACTTGACAGTTTCGACTTTAGACAGGAGTTTAACGTAAAAAATGAATAAAATAAGCAGGTTCAAACTTGTAAAGTGCAGAATGTCTTAAATTCTATAAATTAAATTAAAAAAAAAGGTAAATGGTAAGAGCTTAATACATATTACGACGGCAACGCTCCTCGAAATGATTTGTTATTGCTAAGCTAAGTCAACCACATTTATTCCAATAAAAATAAATGTTTGTTTTGATTTGTTGGTCTTCAAATAGATATAATAACTTATCCAAATTAATTTACTTTATTTTACTTTATATTTTTTTTTAAATATAAAATTTAGCCCGTTACCACGGTCTGATGGGCTTAATGGCTCGAACGATTTGATAAAACTAATTACAGTTTATAACAGCGAGTTCTTTAATGAGAAAGACTGTATTACTCGAAGTGTAACCTTGATCACTATAATGCCATAATATGAAAATATTAAAACAGAACACAGAACGGCCATTGCATACTTTAATGTGGTAATACTTTTGTCGAAACCTGATGTCAAACCTTCTATATTTAGTAAGTATGTACTTTCAAACCTACCCAAAACTATTCCTTCTTACGTCAATATTATAAACTCATACGTAAGTTAACACGTTAAGAATATTAATCACATCAAAATAAAAAAGGTGCATACATTTATTTATCAGAATTAAAAAATATCGTAAAAGAACGCTTCATAACGTGTTTTCTGGATATATTATACATATTTCTTTTTTTCAAAACATTATTTAAATGGTTTTTTTTTGCGAAACAAGATCAGTCAGCAGTGGCGCTTTTGTTATTATTATTTTTTTTTATCATGTTTAACAAATCATTCTACCATTAATTGGTGTATGTGAAGTGTGTAGGTATTCGAAAAAACTACAAGATAGGATATTTTTATTCGGTTTGATCTTTACGTAAAAAAGTACTCGTGATAAAAGGGTACACTATTAAAAAGACTTTTTTTTGGCACTAGAGGGCGCTAATTAAAATTATTCGATAAAAAACAAACAAACGTTATTAGTAGGTAAATGGTAATATTTATTTTTAAATTAGTTCTAAAGAATTATATTTTACTAAGTGGTCCTTAACATCTATAACCTGTTTATAATACGATAATTTATTAGAATTATATTTCTGTAAATGATATAATTTTATTAAATAAAGATTAATTTTTGTTTGTTTTAATTATATCATGCATTTAAAAAGGGTTCTTATGTATTAAACAAAAATAATCTTATACTTATATGGATAATATATATATATATATATATATATATATATATATATATATATATATATATATATATATATATATATATATATATTATGGATATATTATATATATATATATATATATATATATATATATATATATATATATATATATATATATATATATATATATATATATATATATATATATATATATATATATATATATATATATATATATATATATATATATATATATATATATATATAATTTTTTGAATTGGACACCTATAAAGTGATACATTTTTGGAAAGCCCTTAAAAAAAGAAAACATTTGCCGCAAACCCGAGCTTCCTATCTACTCCCGTTCCAAAATGGCGGACACTCAAAGTGTAAAAAATTACTTAATCTGTTTTTGTTATTTTCAATAGTTTAATAAGATATAAAAAACGGTCCAAGACAACTCAGACTAACATTCTCATACAATCTCGGTCCCAGATACTAGGGAACATAGTTAGTTATCAAGTCATAGTTTCCGAGATATTGATGAAAATAAATTTGATTTCGTTAAGAATCAAAAATAAAAAGTAAACAACCACCTGTTGTACACATTTTAAATAATACAAATTAACTAAGCATCACGTAGGTTTATCATCGAAGCGAGCTTAATGCAATAAATATTTAATTTTATATTCATATTTTATGGGATCTGGGACCGAGATTGTATGAGAATGTTAGTCTGATCTTAATATCTCAATTATAACCGGAGATATTAAGCCGTTGCCGAACTTCCCTGTATATACGGTTTGTTTTCAATTAGTTGTTCGGTTGAACTCAACTAAAAGCAGATGACCTGTCACATCAAGAAATAAGAAAAAACGTATATTTACTGTGTACAACCCTCTATACCATGAAGATGAATCAGATTAGTCAACGTAAATCAACTTTATATATAGAATATGAATTTAATATTATATAAATTGAAAATTTTATTGAGAGATAATAGATGTAGATAGGAAGAAAACGGGAGTCTGCGTTGTGAAAGAGAGGCCAGACAGAAGAACGGTAGCTAAAGTGACATCATGCAATATTAATATCAGGTAGTTTCCCAGAACTATATGTGAGTCATGTAGACTCAATCTAACAACTCCCTCCGACACTATTTTCTTTTAAATTCAGAAACTGTATCATTCAGGTTTTTTAAGAAATTAAATTTAATATATAGGTACATATCAAAAAGAAATAAAAAAAAATCGTGGATCAAATATCATAGCTAGCTTGTGTAGAAGAAAGAATTAATGCACTAATATAATTAAACAGACATTTATTCATAGAGTTAACTATAGTTTAGAAAGTATAATTATTTTACAATCGTCAGAAGGCTGGAACATTTAATTTTTCAACCACGGTATATACTTTACCCTATAAAAGTACTTATTGTTTTTAACGTCAGAGAAAAACTTCGACTAAACTACATTAGACAAAAAAAAAACTAACAACTAATAAAATAAAGTAGCATATTTTTTTTTAAGGTTTGTAAGCAAAAAAGTAGAACTATTTTACAATCATCAGGAGCTAGATCATTTAATTATTAAATCAGGGCATACATTACCAAGAAAAGTATACTTATTATGTTGTTAACTTCAAAGATAAACCATGACAAACCAGACAAAACAAAGCAGTAAATAATAAGATAGGAGCGTTTGTAAACAAGTAAGGCGCGCTTCACGTAAGTACGTGGGGGCGATAATCGCCGGTTTCTGCACATTAAAGTTAAAATTATTAAGTGTAATATAATTATAATTACACTAATTTTAATAGTAATTTTTTTTTCTACTCTTCAATACCTTTAAATTGATGTATAACATGTTATATGGTAACTAAAACAATGTTTAGTCACCCACCATATTGAAAATTTTAATAGTTGCATATTCTTTTTCTACATTTCAAGACCTTTAAATTGATATATAAGATGTCATGATGACTAAAAACTTTCTTTTTAGTCGCCCGCCATATTGGCCACCATCTTGATAATAATACGCCGGGGAAGTGTGACGTCACTTACGTAAAAAAGTGTGTGTTGTTAGGTTAGCTGGCTCATAACATTGGATATAGGTGGGGTTTATCAGTGCTATTTTATTTTATTATTATTTTTTAATCAATTATTTGTTTTATCATCTATAATGTATACATTTATTGGCTTATTAATGATGTTACTGATACATGATAAGGTTAAAAACAGTTAAAAAAGCTTTTAATAGATTAAAAAGAGCACATCTTTAAGTGCACATCTTTAGTTATTTTACATCTTATTTGAGTTATTTGTGAGAATTATTTGTTTTATCATCTAAAATGTATACATTTATTGGCTTATTAATGATGTTACTGATATAAGATAAGGTTAAAAACAGTTAAAAAAGCTTTTAATAGAGTAAAAAGAGCACATCTGTAAGTAAGTTATTTGTGAAAATTATTTGTTTTATCATCTATAATGTATACATTTGTTGGCTTATTAATGATGTTACTAATATATGATAAGGTTAAAAACGGTTAAAAAAGCTTTTAATAGAATGAAAAGAGGAAAATACTATAAAATGCTTACAGAACTCTAGTAAACAATGGTTTGTTATGAGCCAGAAAAGATAACCTGACGAAAAATCGTGGAGGGCGCATGACGTCACAGCAACCTTTGTCACTTTTACGTAACCTCTCTGACGCGACGTATAAGTGTGAAAAATCGAAAATGTGTCTAGTTGTCTCAAATGCCGAGATGCATCTGTGTGCCGAATTTCATGTTCCTAGCTATAGTAGTTTATGAATTGAAACAAGCAACGGACAGACAGACAGGCAGAGCCGTTATATAAGGTTTCTTTTTTTACTTTGTACAGAAACCTAAAAATCGGTCCGATAAAACGAACAATACTCTCTAATCTAGATATTAATACTCCATTTAAATCCCACAAAATCTCATTTAATTGATGTATTTTCAAATAAATTTAAAAATTGTTTAACAGGTGGTTGTTCACTTTTTGTTCAGTCTCGATTTTCATCAGTCAGGTTTATTTTTTATCAATATGTCGGAGATTTGACTTTCCCGCGAAAACGACTCACATGGTTAGATTCGTATTTATAAATATTAATACATTTTAGAATTTTTTAAATACAAATAGTCAGAACTGTTGACGAGAAGTAACATTTTTTTCTCGTGTTTTCGGGATTTTTAGGGGCGGGGTTTTTTTTGCCGTATTTTTTTAAGAGAGTCTCCAAATTTATTGCAAAAATTAATTTCGTGATTAAGCCTTGACGTTAAAATTTTCTGCAAATGTAAGCCACATTTCATCAAAACGTGTTAGCATAGACGACAAACGACAGACAGACATTTTTAAAAAACACTTTTTTGGACACTTGGGGACTTCAAAACGTGTAAATCCATCAAAATATCAAAATCTAATATTCGCACCATTACAATACTTTCTCTTTAAATATATGTAGTACATACATGAGAAAGTAAAAAGTTATAGGTTGTTTTACAACCGTTTGAAAAAAACACATAACTTCGTTATAAATCCTACTTCGTTATTAAGGGCTCTAAAGGTTAATAAGAAGAAGCGAAGCTGAAAATCAGGGGTAAATAATGAAATTAATAAATTGATTAGCTTATAAACTGTCTTCTAATTTTAAACCTCAGAATAAAAGATATTTTGATAAATTAATAATAAAGCAAAATAAATAATTCAGGTCTAGTTGTTGACATAAGATCTCACGCGCATTACATATTATGGTAACAGAGGTGACGGCTTCATGACCTCGTACACAGGTTCATAGGTACACAGGTTCATAGGTACATAGGTTCATAGGTACATAGTTCATCGGAATTTGTGGTGGTGGTACGTCCGCACTACGAGGGATTCGGATAGCTACTGCCTTCATCAGAGCACTCACACACATTGTTTACTAACAACCACGACTATCATTTATACCTTTGAAGACAACAGTCCATAATTCCGTGACAACAAAAAAGAGGGAAAAATAAGTAACAATTAAAATACGTGGAGTCTCACGTAAACAGGGTTTCGTTGGTATTATGAACATAAAATTATTTATCGGCAAAAGGAACTGCCGATAAGAAAATGCAAATGAATGTCAAAACTTCAAAAAACAATTTCCACTAGTGTTATACATTTTTGTTATTTACTCTTTAATACCTTTTCTTTGATTCCGCTCTCAAAATTTCAATTTTAGGTTTCTGTACAGTACGAAAAGAAAACTTATACAACGGCTGTCTGTCTGTCCGTTGGCATGTTTCAATTCATAAACTATACTATAGCTAGGAACATTCGGCACACAAGTGTATCTCGTCATTTGTGACAACTGTACACTTTTTGGAGTTTTCACACTTAATATTTTTAACATGGCCAATATGGCGGGCGACTAAAAAAAAATGTGCAGTCACCATGACATGATATACATCAATTTAAAGGTCTTGAAATGTAGAAAAAGAATATGCAACTATTAAAATTTCCCACTTAATAATTTTAACTTAATCGTACAGAAACCGGCGATTATCGCCTTACTTAATTACGTGACGCACGCCTAACTTGATTTTTTTTTTGTTTTTTTCAGAAGAGTAAAACACGTATAATTTTAGAACAGCTGATAATTTTGAGTTCACTATATTTTTCCCTGTGTGCGCGTCAAAAAGATCTTTAATACACCAAAGTTTCATATTGCTTCCGAGCTTACCGAAGGTAACGGAAGCATTGTGTTCACTTTTGTGAACGAAAAACTTTTATGCCTCCGATTTTAAAAATTCCAAGACAGAAATCCGTTTCAGACATCAGGGAACATTTTTGGTCTCGTGTCTGTCTGTCTGTCGGTCTGTGTGTCCGCGAATTATGAAACGTGCGACGATAACTTGAGTAAATGTCGACCGATTTTGATGAAATTTGGTAGACATGTTCATTTTACCAATGCCCAGGACGAGTTCGTTGGACAACGTTATCTGTCCAAGCGTTCACGAGCAACGCTCGCGTAAACGTGAACTTTAAATTTAAAATTGAAATTTTAGGTGGGGAAAAAAATCTAACTTCATCTATTCAATGAGACAAACATTTTTTTCAAATTCAATTTTTTAGTAAAACCAACAGCGACACCGCTATGAAGTGTTACAGATCGCTAAAACTATTAATAGTTTTTACACAATAAACAATATAACAATAATGTAATATAACTATAATTTTAATGTTAATATAACAATAAAGTACATGATAGGATGCGAGGAAGCTATGTGCCACACTAATTGGCAGTCTATTTTTATCTCTTTTGATTCAAAATTTATTGTAACCGTAATGAGTGACAGACAGAAACAGGAACGAAACTATAAGGGTTTTCTTTTTTTGTTTTACCAACGAAACCCTAAAAAGCATCTAAACAAAAAAAATGTATATAATGAGGAAGTGCATCAAGAGGAGTGTTGCTACCTTTAAACAAATTATATTTGTAATATAGATCGACAGATATACATTATACATATAGATGCATTTTATTGTAGAGAAGTATTGTTTGGACAAAGTATAGAAAAATTCTTAATCGACCTATGTAAGAGAAACAATTAAATACGTCAAAAAGAAAAATCCCCACTTGAACACAAGGAAGTTTATTTTATATCGGTCTTTTTGAATAAACTCATTACATGTTTGAATCTGTGCGCAAACTTAGTTACTATAATTTATAAAGCCAATAGAAACAAACATGTTTCAGATATGATTCGTGATATAATAATGTGTAGAAGAACAATCCGTATAGTCCGCAGAATAAGAAACAGAAATTACAAAACAATAATTTTGGAAAATAATTACAATACCCATGATGAGACAAAAAACATTCTGACAACAAACAAACCGTATGAACAATGAATAATGAACCAAAATAATTCCAATTAAACAAAAACTAGTTCTTAATTAAAATCATACGGATAAAATAATACTATAAATTATATTTTTTAAATAATTACGTAAAATAAAAATATATTATATAATTAAAATAGGATAGGTTACAACCAGGTTACCGCTTTTACCATGCCTTTTATCAATTTTATTATATTTTTTTTAAGTATTTATTGACAAAGTTAATTGTTTAATTGTTAATGTTATGTGATGTGATGTATTTTAATGTAAATGACGAACCAAAAGGTGATAATAACTTTCTTTCCAACATATGACACAAAATTAATTTTTTTTTACATTTTCAATCTAGATAAGATGTATATTTTATTATTTTGCTTCCGAGCTTACCGAAGGTAACGGAAGCATTGTGTTCACTTTTGAAAACGAAAAACTTTTATGTCTCCGATTTTAAAAATTCCAAGACAGAAATCCGTTTCAGACATCAGGGAACATTTTTGGTCTCGTGTCTGTCTGTCTGTCTGTCTGTCGGTCTGTGTGTCCGCGAATTTTGAAACGTGCGACGATAACTTGAGTAAATGTCAACCGATTTTGATGAACTTTGGTAGACATGTTCATTTTACCAATGCCCAGGACGAGTTCGTTGGACAACATTATCCGTCCAAGCGTTCACGAGCAACGCTCGCGTAAACGTGATCTTCAAATTTAAAATTGGAATTTTAGGTCGGGAAAAAAATCTAACTTCATCTATTCAATGAGACAAGCATTTGTTTCAAATACAATTTTTCAGTAAAACCAACAGCGACACCGCTCTGAAGTGTTAAAGATCGCTAAAACTATTAATAGTTTTTACACAATAAACATTATAACAATAAAGTATATGATAGGAGGCGAGGAAGCTATGTGCCACACTAATTGGCAGTCTATTTTATATTTTATTTGAAATCGATTACAATAAAAAATCTTAATTTATTAGTTATTATAGCTTTTGACTTATTAATAGTGTAACTTTTTATATAAATCTCATGTGTACGATGTTTTAGGCCTGAAGATGACCAAGAAGGTCGAAAAATAGCCATTATTGAAAAGTAAATTTGTACTTATTATACCCTAAAAGACCCAACTACTCCGAATAAGTGTTGTAAATTAGGGACTAGAAGAAAGGAAACTCAAAAACCGTATAAGAAAATTCATTGAATAGTTACAGCACTTTGCTTGGAGATATAATACCAATTTAAAATGTATTCATATAATAAATTAATATTCATTTATTTTAATTTACTTGCAATTTACTTCAATCCATAAATAATTCCTAAGAACAATGGCGAGACAGATTTGAGGCTCTCAACCCACATTAAAGATTCATTCACAACACTTTAATACGATTTTTTTTACACACTTCCTGCAGATATTATTGCTAAATTCTGAATTCATTCATAAAATCTATTATTATAATTGGTTTAGTCTGCCACAATTAACAGAAGACTCGTACGTTAATGTATGATTCATTCATAAATAAAACAATTATATTCTTAGATTCATTTGAAGATTTTAATCGCGGCTATTTTAACTTTAACAATTTATGCTTGAAAAATGTTTAATGTTAGTCAATTGGATTCGTTTACTGAATGAATACATATTAAGATGAAGTAGCGTGTATACACTCTTTCATTCATAAATAAAATAATAATATTCTTAGATTCATTCGAAGACTTTAATCGCGTTTTCTAACTTCTACAATTTATGCTTGAAAACTTTTAATATTAGTCAATTGGATTCTTTTACTGAATGATTACATTAAGATGAAGTATAGCGTGTATACACTCTTTCATTCATAAATAAGACAATTATATTCTTAGATTCATTCGAAGACTTTAATCGCGTTTTCTAACTTCTACAATTTATGCTTGAAAACTTTTAATATTAGTCAATTGGATTCTTTTACTGAATGATTACATTAAGATGAAGTAGCGTGTATACACTCTTTCATTCATAAATAAGACAATTATATTCTTAGATTCATTCGAAGACTTTAATCGTGGCTTTCTAACTTCTACAATTTATGCTTGAAAACTTTTAATATTAGTCAATTGGATTCTTTTACTGAATGATTACATTAAGATGAAGTAGCGTGTATACACTCTTTCATTCATAAATAAGACAATTATATTCTTAGATTCATTCGAAGACTTTAATCGCGTTTTCTAACTTCTACAATGTATGCTTGAAAACTTTTAATATTAGTCAATTGGATTCTTTTACTGAATGATTACATTAAGATGAAGTAGCGTGTATACACTCTTTCATTCATAAATAAGACAATTATATTCTTAGATTCATTCGAAGACTTTAATCGTGGCTTTCTAACTTCTACAATTTATGCTTGAAAACTTTTAATATTTGTCAATTGGATTCGTTAACTGAATGATTACAATATTAAGATGCAGTAGCGTAATAATTTCTTACAACTAAATTATTTCATACATACAATAATTGATACTTTCATAATCAAAAAATGTTTCAGTCAAAATACAATTAGAAAAAATATAATAGCTTTAGTTCATTAAGTTTGTTTTCTTCAGTGCCCACACACGAATGAATCATTCATAAAAAAGTTTTTGTTTTATCTTCAACGAAATGATTCATTTTCATTATTAGAATCTTATTGACTCTCAGATATGAACAGTAAATATTATTAAGGTTCATTTATAAATTACTATTTTTTGTTCGACAATTTCAAAGGATTCAATAAATGAATGATGAAGAATCATTTCATAAGATAATTAAGAACAATTCTAAATGAATCTGTTGTAAGATTACTTTTCAATTTTGATTAATTTTCTCTTTAGCATGATAGCAGTGACCTATAAACGTGACTGGGTAAAAAAATAATTTTTATCTCCAGTAGGGACAAAAAGTTATGATTTTGGATTAGTTTGGAGGGACAAAAGTAAGTCTTTTCATCCCTAAACTCAAAAAGTAGGGAAAAAAGTAAAAGTAGGGCGAAAAAGTTAAGTAGGGCAAAAAAGTAAAGATAGCAACTTAATTAGTTTATAGATAGTAGAAAATGAATGGCTAATGTAATGAAGTTGTTGAAATCAGGTTGGCGACACTGCTTTTTCGACCATGTTTATCTTTGTTTATAACCTGCATCTAAATAACCTTCTATTTGAGTTTAATATTCCAATTTTTAATATTGAATCTCTTATATCTGCTATACTAAAAGTGCTAATAATTATTGTTATTTATTTAAATAATAAATAAAAACTGTGCAATGGACGAAAATGTGTCTTATCTCCCTATTGGAGATAAAATATTGTATGTACCTCGTGAGTAAAGTGCCATTATTCCCCTCGCGATAATTATTTCCCTCGGCTGCGCCTCGGGAATTAAAGAGTCTAATTCCCTCGGCTTCACCTCGGGATTTAGGGACCATGGTTCCTTCGGCTTCGCCTCAAGAACCAACTTTTTTGCTCAGGGAATAATGGCTTACTTTACTCCCTAGGTGCACAAATAACTATTGGACCTAAGGAATGAAATTAAACACAACATGAGACGAAAGAATAAATACCGTCTTTCTTCATATTCACAAAGTAAATAATAATAATATATGCTCTTAAGCAATTTAAAAGGATCATATTTTACGAGAACTATTTAATTTCGACTTAAGAACAATCCATAAGGTTATTATTTGTCTTAAAATCAATAAGTTAGCAGTTCTAAGGATAACACGCAAAATATTCATTCATAAATTTTTTTTTATTTGTTTGTATTTGATTTAAAGAATGAATCATTTTTATTTTTAGATGTCCTTTTTTTATTCTAGGAAATATAAAGAAGACAGACACATTCTTAAAAACACTATTTGTTTAATTTTAGGATTCATTCATAAAAAGTTAATAATATAAATGTGATTCATTCGTAGAATTATTTTCTTCTTCCAAAGAAATTTATAAAAGAATTGTTAAGTGTGAAAAATGCATCCATAAGAAATCTGTTAAGAATAGATAATGAAGTAATAAATATGTACTAGGAAAACTGTAAAGAATATAAAATTCAATTTCATCCTTAGTAGTACTATTAATTTCATAGCATATGATTCATTCATAGATGCAACTACTCGGTCCAGAGCACATGTGATTCATTCACTAGACACATAATCCTTAGAGTCTCATAATATATTCTGAGTGTTTACGGGGAAAATTCATACAACTATCAGACTCAACTGCATTTACACTTCCTTTACAACTGATGATATCATTTCATTCATAGTTTTTGAGCTCGATTAAAAAAGTGACGTAACAACTGTAGGATAATGAAAAAGAGTGGCTAGCTCTTAGTCATGACAGTAGTGACCTATAAACGTGACTGGGAAAACGATTTTATATTGGACATGAGGAGTGACATTCCACACAACATTAGACGAAAAGTTAAGTTTGTAACGTAACAATAAGTTATCACTAAGACAATACAATTAATAGCACAGAAGTATTCTTAGTAGTTATAAAAATATAAGGGTGCTAATTACAACCCTCTTTTAGGGTGTCAAGGCAGAACAGTTCTTTTTCCACCGCAGAAATATACAAAACCGCACGAATTAAGACGTAGAGCTGGACAGTGCAGAACTACGCCACACGTGGCCTTCCCGACGCACGCTAGTGGATCTGACGTCTCAATTCACGCGGTTGAAGAAAAAACTGTACTGCCGGCAGGGCAGTACAGACGCTTGCGACGCAGGGCAGTTTTAATACATACCTACTACCTACTTTGTTCAGGCTTCTATGATCAGACATTTCTTTACACTTTTTATAATCCATGTCAAGATAACACTTGACATCTGTCCTATCAATAGGAGGAATGATGCGTCATCAGGTCAGAAGCCATAATAGTCCAGGAGATAGCGTGAATAAAAGTGTCTGACTAACATCAAGCTAGAATTTTGTGTATGAGTTCAATCTTTTGGTGCCCTCTCTTTAGAACATAGGGTCGGCTGAGCTCGTCAATGGGATATAGCTTGACCATAGGCTGTTGAAAAATACTGACCAGTGGTGAGCAGCCATGGTCCATCCGCAATGTGATCTTTATGATCCTGAGTACAAATTAGTTAGTAGACTAAAAATCACTTGACCATTATGACCATTTTGATGAGAAGAAATATTTGAATAACAAACCTATCAAGTGACAAACCTAAATACAAGCTAGAATTTTGCGTATAAATTAATCTTTGGGTTCCCTTTAAGAATATGTGGTCGGCTAAGTTCGTCTGCAGGACATATTGCTTGGCAATAGGTATTTAAAAAATGCAGACCGACGCGAAGGTGAGCAGCCATGTCCCATCCACAATGTCATGCTTCATGATCTTATGTGACCATTTTGATTTGAAGAAATACTTGAATAACAAACCTGTCAAGTGACAAACTAACATTAACTTGATTTTTTGTCTACTGACTACTTATATGTACTCAGAATCATGAAAATCACATTGTCCGCCAAAATGGATGGGATATGGTTAGTATTTTTTAACAGCCTCTGATCAAGCTATGTCCCGCAGAAAAACTTAGCCAACCCCTTATTTTATTCTTAAAAAGCACCAAAAGATTACATTTATACACAAAATTCTAGCTTGATGTTATTCACGCACAAAATTCTAGCTTCACGTTATTGCACGCTATCTCCAAGACTAAATAATATGATGGCGTTTTTAGTAGTAACCACAAATTAAGTTAAAAATTCAATGTTTGTAGAACTAAATGTTCATTGGTTATGTTTACTGCTACTGCGATGGTTGCAAACTGATAAAAAAAGTTAATATACAGAATGAGTGATATTAACCTGGTAAAGCTAATAGAAAATTTGACTATCGTTGTAATCTTGAGATCTGATAAACTCTTTGCAAAGATTTTTTTAATTTATCACTCTATATAACTAATCATATCAGACTTGAATAATTAAAAACATCAAGGATGTTGGAGCAAACGTAATCGAGTAAACTAACAAACACATAAATCTTATGTTTGTTTACCTTTTCTGCCGAATATGATTCGGTTTGGAGTCTCATGGTAGCAGCACTAAGATTCTGTGATTCCTGCTGTCTCACCTCTCCCGTCTTTAAACTCCTCTGCTCCTAAAACACAAAGTCATTCAGTTGTAAACTAAACTGTATACGGATAGAAATAATACAAGGAATGTGTACGGCATTCACACAAGTACATAATGTAAAGCTTGTAGATATAGTGTTTGGATCAGCAAGGTCGCTGTTAAAGAACAAAGACAGGAAAATTGCACTTCCCTACAATATAGCGTCCCGCAGAATCATCCCATTCACCTGAGTTCTCGTAATAAAAAAGAAGGTCAAACTAAACATTTCACTGTACACATTGTACTTTTATTAACTTATTTACATCTGATTATACGAGAGAACTTAATAGATTGTATAAATTAGTAGCTGGGATTCTTTAATATGCTTTTACTTCCTCACATACGTAGTATAGTAATAAAGTAAAAGTATTATTGTCAAATTTATTTAATTTTCCCCCATTTTTTAAAACTGACAAAATTATTTTGATTTTTTACATTAATTAAAGTATCAATTTAGCAAAATTTAAGGAGAGCAGAAGGTTGAAATTAATTGCTGAAGGCTACTTTCGACAAACCATCCAAATTTCATAAAAAAACTGATAAGTGCTTTTGATGATATTGGTGTAAATAAAAGTATGTATTTGCGCATGTGGATGAGAAACAAATAGGCGCAGAAGGTTGAAACTTAAATGGGACCAACCATCCAACTTTCAATAAAATCAGATGAGTAGTTTTTAAGCTATGTTGGTTCGGAAAAATTGAGCGACAAGCGACAGACCGACAGACAGACACGGGACCAAAAATGTTCCCTGCGGTGTCTGAAACGGACTTCTGCAGTGGCGCACCCAGGGGGGGGGGCACGGGGGGCACGTGCCCCCCCCCAAAGCCAGACCTAAAATATAAGTATGCAATTCCGCAGCACGTGTTAAAGTAATAGTGTTGTGATAGTCAAAAAAAAAAATTATATACCTAGTTTAGCCCGATTTTTTTTTTTTTTTTTTTTTTTTGGCGATAAAAAAAGCACATGTTAAAGTAATAGTGAAAAAAATAAATAAATAAGTAATGATATGCCTAGTTTAGCCCGACATATTTTTTTTTGGCGTTTAAAAAGACGTGCCCCCCCCCCCCCCCCCCGGTCTTCATGTCCCGTTCATAATAAACTTAAATTTATTTGTATATAATAACATTTTAGATGCTCTTAGAATAGGCTAAAAAGACGTTTTCAAGTAACGTAAACTATAAAAATTTTCCCGGGGGAGGACCCCCCGACCCCCCTAAAAGAGAGCCCAGCCCCCCTTCAAAAATGGCTGCGTCCGCCCTTGATATGATCTAATTTAAGAACAAAGAAAACCAGACTGGTTAATTGTCTGTGATTATGCTAAACCCACATTACATCCCCTCCCCCCCCCTGATTTTTTTTTAAATCTGTGCCCCTCCCAAAAATAAATCCTGGGTGCGCCACTGGACTTCTGTCTAGGAGTTTTTGAAATCGGAGACCTAAAAAATGTTCGTTCTCCGGAACGATCATAAAGCTTCCGTTACCTTCGGTAAGCTCGGAAGCAAAAATGTCTGGCTGATTTCGATGGAATTTCGCATACATGTTGATAAATACTCGGTTTGGTCTATTTTCAATTCACGACTGCCTTTATTTATATTTTACATTTGACATGTTTGTTGTCAAGTTTCCTTGACAACCAATAACATATCATATCTCCCCCCCAAATCTTGACCCTCTCATCTGGTCAGCATGCCTTCTCCATAGTTCTCCATTATCCAGTTCTACTACGTAGTTAACTTTTCCTTCTCTCTCCTTCACTCTTCCATAGCACCACTTGTATGGTGTTCCTGCTGAGTAGTTTCTCACTTGCACTCTCTCTCCTATTTTAAAAATTCTGCTGCTTTCTCCAGGCCTCACTGTTATCTCTTTTTCATTAATTTCATTTATGAGTGTTAATCTTGTCCTAACTTCTCTGCCTATCATTCTTGTGTATGCTGACTCACCAAATTTGTCTGGGACGTTTCTGATTTGCATTAAGAGCCCACACAGCTTTTCTTCTACATCCCCTGACTCATGTGTCATAGCTTTTAAATGATTCTTTATCGTTTGGACTGCTCTTTCCGCATGTCCGTTTGATTTTGGATGGTAGGGGGCTATCGTTTTGTGCTTGATACGATAGCTTGTTAAAAATTCTGTAAATAATTTAGATGTGAATTGGGGTCCGTTGTCTGACACCAATGTGTCTGGTAACCCAAACCTAGTAAAGATTTTCAGCAATTCTTTCTTGCACCATCCCGATGTCGTAGTTTTCGTTGGAATCACTTCAATCCACTTCGTAAATGGGTCGACTATAATAAAAAAAAATTTTCCTGCGGTTGGTTCGGCGAAGTCCACATGTATTCTGCTCCATGGTCTCTCCGGTTTAATCCAGGGATGGTCTTCTAACTTTTTAGGGTTATTTTGTTTTTCACAACACCCTCTGCATTCTTTAATCATATCCTCGATGTCTTTGTCAATGTTCCGCCAATAACAGTAACTTCTTGCTAGTTGTCTTGTTTTTACTATACCTAAGTGACCGATATGTAGTTCTTTTAAAACCTTACTTCTCAATCCTCTTGGTACACAGACTCTTCTTCCTTTAAATAAACATTCCCCTTGCAGTGTGAATTCCTGGTCACTTAATCCCAATTTATTCAAGCTTTTGCCTTCTTTCAATAATGTTATAATCATTTTAAATTCCTCGTCCTTGGTTGTTTCTTCGGCCATTTCCTTTATCGTTACTGGTAGTACTTCTAGCTGTTTAATTTGAAACTCCTCCGCCTGGTCTTTTTTATCGGTGCTTTTGGCCCTCTCTACTGGAAACCTGGATAAGAAGTCGGCATTCCCATGTTGTTTCGTGTTTCTATATTCGATGGTGTAATCGAAACCCGATAAATACAGTGCATAATGTATTAACCTTGTGGCTGATAGGGCCGGTAGGGATGTACTAGGGCTTAGAATTGATACTAGCGGTTTGTGGTCTGTTACTAGTATAAACTGTCTCCCGTAACAAAAAGCAAAGAATTTTTTCAACCCCCAATAAATTCCTAGTGCTTCCTTATCAATTTGACTATACTTCCCCTCGCACTTCGACAAACTCCGAGATGCGAAGGCAATCGGCCGTTCCGTGCCATCATCATACCTATGCGACAGCACCACTCCTAAACCTACGGGCGAGGCATCTGTTGCCAAAATTAGTTTGCTATTTGGTGAGTAATGGGCCAGTACTCTATCACTGACTATTTCTCTTTTCACTTTATTAAAACTTTCTCTGCATTCTTTAGACCACCTGAATTTCACTCCTTTCTGTAATAACTTGTTTAATGGGTTTAGTAATGTTTCATTTTCCTGAAAAGGTACAAATGACAATGTTGCAGTAGGAGGGCCACTAGACCTCGGTGGCCCACTCTGAACTCCTTGCTCGTTCCCCGCTGTCTGTCGGTTGGTTGAGTTTTCGACTAGACCCAAACTATTAATTTTTCCTTTTAGTGGGTAATATATATCCTCCATCGTGGCTCGGTACTCACTTTCTTCTTCCAGATGTTGTTCCTCTACGTATAACTCCTCTAACTCATCTTGGATCTTTAAGAATTTATCCCACAACTCTGCCACTGCCCCTCCTCGTACCTTTGCTTCGGCCCCGGTTAACCATTGATCATCTGCCGCTGTAAATATTTTATTAATTCTTACCAGTTGTCCTTTCACACATCCGCGCGCTCGTCTTAACTTCTTATAAGTCTCTTCTTTTCCACCGTCTCCTTTTCCACTTACTTTTTCTTCCGCTATTCCTTCCGTTTCGTTTATCCTCGTCGCCATTGATAAATACTCGGTTTGGTCTATTTTCAATTCACGACTGCCTTTATTTATATTTTACATTTGACATGTTTGTTGTCAAGTTTCCTTGACAACCAATAACATATCACATGTTATTAATAAATTAATTTTAGCTCTAAATATGAGGGCACCCCCCCCCCCCCCTCAAAGGGAAAACACATTTGGTAAAATAATGACTCGTAAAATGGACGAATTTGATTAAACAATTCAAAAATGTGGTCTATTTAAATACGAATATAACCATACATATATATCAGTTGTTTTCCCTAGGAAAAATCTATACCTGAGAAAATAGCTAAAATCACAGTGAGAATCGGGTTCGATTTCCCGCCGGGAGGAGTTATTTTTATGGACAAATAACAAATGGAAAACACTGGATCAAGTAATTAGGTGCTCGTATATGAGAAAGTTTAGTATATGAGTTGTCTCGGAAAGATTTTGTTTTACATAATATTAAATAATCAACTATACAGGAGATAAACAGTGGATCATCATTAGTTTAGAAGTGAAGAGGAAGTCTAAACAAGACGCCTCTCCATTAAAAATATCTTAATTAAAGAAATAAGGCTTTTAATTATATAAATAGTCATCTCGATAAGAATCTAGGCTGCACCAATCTCAGATATATGTGTGTATAAATAATTTCATTAATAAGCGCGAGTCATGTAAATAAACATAAAAGGCTATTTTATCCATTTCTTAGCATATTTCTGACATATTTACAGAACGAATCTAATTATAAAGATGAGTTGATATCTCTTATCAATTCTTATCAGTTTGGAAGTTCTCGGTGGCATAACATTCAAGATCATACATACAGAAAGTGTTTGAGTGACGGTCTCAATGTGACAGTTTGATAAATTAAGTGTAAATAAACTGAGAGTTATTTAAATATGAAATAAGTAGATATAAAAAGGAGTATAGAATAAATATTAAAAGTTTAGGAAAACAGCTAACATGTTGACGATAAAAATAAAACAGACTCATATATTTTTGTCAACAGGATATTGTAATGTTTTGGTGTTGGGTAATATTCTAACATCTTACTCCTACCATATCTATAACTTCATACGATGTAATTTGAATTTGATGGGCACATATATTCGGATAAATTGTATGCTTTAATTGTACGCTTAATTTACTTCTACATGGGATACAATAAATAGCTAACCATTATACAAATGTAAGTTTCTTTCTTTGTCTAACCATAGTAAAAATGTGTGTGAACAATTGTTCTATAGCCTATAACACAAAGGAAATAATAAGAGCAAATCGTAATTTAAATTAGAGAGAGATACAGAGAGAGAGAGAGAGAGAGAGAGAGAGAGAGAGAGAGAGAGAGAGAGAGAGAGAGAGAGAGAAAGACAGAGAGAGAAAGACAGAGAGATAGAGAGAGAGATAAAAAGAGAAATACAGAGAGAGATAAAAAGAGAAATACAGAGAGAGAGAGAGAGAGAGAGAGAAATACAGAGAGAGAGATAAAAAGAGAAATACAGAGAGAGAGATAAAAAGAGAAATACAGAGAGAGAGATAAAAAGAGAAATACAGAGAGAGAGATAAAAAGAGAAATACAGAGAGAGAGATAAAAAGAGAAATACAGAGAGAGAGAGAGAGATACAGAGAGGGAGAGAGATAGATACAGAGAGAGAGAGAGAAATACAGAGAGAGCGAGATAGATACAGAGAGAGAGATAAAGATACACTAAAAGAGAGATAGATACAGAGAGAGAGAGAGAGATACACAAAGAGAGATAGAGAGAGAGAGAGAGAGAGAGAGAGAGAGAGAGAGACACACAAAGAGAGAGAGAGAGATACATTAATAGAGAGATAGATACAGAGAGAGCGAGATCCACAAAGAAAGATAGATAGAAGAGAGAGAGAGATACACAAAGAGAGAGATAGATACAGAGAGAGAGAGAGAGAGAGAGAGATACACAAAGAGAGAGATAGATACAGAGAGAGAGAGATACAAAGAGAGAGAGAGATACACAAAGAGAGAGATAGATACAGAGAGAGAGATAGATACAGAGAGAGAGAGAGAGAGATACACAAAGAGAGAGATAGGTACAGAGCGAGAGAAAGAGAGATACACAAACAGAGAGATAGATACAGAGAGAGAGAGAGAGAGAGAGAGAGAGAGAGAGAGAGAGAGAGAGAGAGAGAGAGAGAAGGAAATAGAGAGAGAGAGAGAGAGAGAGAGAGAGAGAGAGTACATAAGACTGAATTTAATTTCAACAATATTTGGTACTCTTATAGAAAAGGGCCCCCCTTTTTGTTTTTTATACAGAAGAGTTTATATCCCTTAGTCTAACTACCTATTAAGACAAAGGGATATTCAGTCCAATATGCTTTGGGACAAAGGAATATCACACCTATGCATAAAAAAAGTGTGTATTCGTTTGTCAGAAGGTATATTAGATTAAAAAAAAGTGGGGGGCCCTATTCTATAAAAGTGCCCAATATTTAATATAAACAATTTATTATAATAGATACAGAGAGAGAGAGATCCACAAAGAGAGATAGATAGAAGAGACAGAGAGATACACAAAGAGAGAGATAGATACAGAGAGAGAGAGAGAGATACACAAAGAGAGAGATAGATACAGAGAGAGAGAGATACAAAGAGAGAGAGAGATACACAAAGAGAGAGATAGATACAGACAGAGAGAGAGAGAGAGAGAGAGAGAGAGAGATACACAAAGAGAGAGATAGGTACAGAGAGAGAGAGATACACAAACAGAGATAGAGAGAGAGAGAGAGAGAAGGAAATACAGAGAGAGAGAGTACTTAAGACTAAGACTGAATTTAATTTCAACAATATTTAATATAACCAATTTAATATAAATATATAACACATCTAAAAAGTGTTCAACAGGTGGTTGTTATTTTCTTTTTTTCAATTTTAGTGAAATTATTTTAATCTTTATCAATATCTTAGAAACTGGATTTTTCCGGGAAAAACAATTTATATATAGTTCAAGATTCCTTATAAGCGGACTATATTTAAGAATTGTTTAATCAAAATCGTCTTAACAGCTATTGTGAAATAATTAATTTTCACGTTGTGTGTGGTGTTCACCCTCAAATTGGAAACTTAAAATTAATTTCTCGACTTCGCCATAAGAATGTTTTTTCTGAACATGTATGCCAACTTTTATTGAAATCAGCCTATTATTTTAGGCTAAACGCGTCTGCACCTACTTTAAAAAAAAAATTGTAATTCAATTTTTTAAGTTTTTGGTAGTTTTCATACTACGGAAAGTTAAATTTTAATTTAAATCAAATTATAATTATTATTAACTACGATTACGAATTATTATTTTCACTGTCTGTTTCCCGTAGTTAATAATAATTATAATTTGATTTAAATTAAAAAAAATTGTTTGGCTCTAACTTCTAAGGGACATCAAAACGTGTAAATCCATCAAAATCGAATTTTCGCTTAATCACAATACTTCCTCTTTATATATAATATGCGTAAATATATAAGAAAGAAAAATACAAATATTAAATCATGCAAGTTTTAAAAGTAATTCGATATTTCCTAAGAAACAATTTATTTTTGTTTTAGTTTTTCTGATGACTCCACAAGGTTAAGCATTTTATACAAAACATCTGTTATGGAAGAGCATACTCCTTGTTTAGGACTAGAACTATTTCTGTTATTTTAATCATACAAAATATGAATCATATTTTTGACTGAGAATGCAGAGAAAATAATTTGATTAGTCTACAAATAAAATGATAATACGCGATAAAAATATGTTCCTCCAACATTATTGAAATTATAAAGAAAAATTATGTCCTATAAATAAATAATGAAATAGTCAATATTTATTTTTTATTTTTTTTAGATTTAATATACATAGATTTTCACAAAAATGTTCTCAGAAGATATATATTACGTATCTTCTATATTTCAGAATAACAAGAAACTATAGATTTATAACGAATTCAAACAAAACCAGGTTGCGTAGGAATTTTGTGGATTTAGCTTTCCATGCCAATTTCTTTTTTCCGGTGAAAGCACGTCACCAATCCAAACATATTTATTGGAACAAGCAAAAAGGTGCAGGTGTAAAGTGGCCACTATTTGATAAAACTAATAGAAATTCCTTATCTATTTTTCAATCGATTTTATTATTTTCGATTTTCAGCAAAAACAGGTTTTTTCTTCATCAATACCTCGGAAACTAATTTTTTTAACCCCGGATAAAACAACTATTACTCTTAAAATTCACCAGTTTACTGGCAAAAAAAATCATAATGACGAATATTCTATAATTCAATTCATTGATCATGTTCAATTCATAAAGTGATCATATTAATTATTCAAACTGGTATGTAAATAAAATTTACAATTTAAAGAATTTAAAATATACATATAAGGGATATTATTTTGCCAATAACACTAGGATATACAAATTTCAACAAAATAACACTAGGGTATTCAAATTTTAACAAGATAGTAATATGGGATCAAGTTGGTAAATTAAATATTGTTAATAAATTTGCTATAGCAATTAGCATTAGTTATGTATTACAAGATGTGCGCACATTTGAAAAATATACTTATTAATTATAATGAACTAATTTCATCATGCCACTTTTCCACGAAGGTACATAAATAATAAATATTGGTACAGTTATTTTAGTCATAAATATGGCTTCCGTTCCAAAAAAGTCGGAGCTTCATATTTTTTTTTTTTTTTTTTTGATCTCTTCATTTTGACGTTCTGAAAAACATATAGAAAATCGGCAAAGCGGCAACGATCGTGGTCGCGTTAATAAATATTCAAGGTCCAAGGTCAATAAATTCGTTTTGTTTTGTGAATATCTCGCTTCCTATAGCTCGGATACCAATTAAGTTGGTTATCAAAATTAAAGATAACAAAATTTCTCTCAAAAAAGTCTCATACATTTTTTACGTATAATGGACGGTTTACGGAATATAGGGCGAAGAATATCTAGTATCCCTAGCCTGACTACTTTTTACGCATTTTTACGAATATCTCGCTTCCTATGGCTCGGAGATAAATTAAGGTGATTATCAAAAAGAAAGATTAATAAATTACTCAAAAAAAGGTCTCATTATTTTTTTACCTACGTTCGTTTTAGGTTTAGCAAAAACCCTAAATTACTATTACTATTTATTTTTGCAGGACTTTTTTACGTATACATGCGAATATCTCGCTTCCTCTTGCTCAGAGACCAATTGAGGATCAGATCAAAATTGAAGATTATGAAATTTCACACGGGAAAGATTATGTTTATTTTTTAGGTCCAACAAACCGTATGGATGATAAATTACACCAAAGTTTCCGCACAAGGAGTACCACCGACCAATTTGACCAATTAAGTAAGTCTCGAGGCGAAGCCAAGAGACTTAAATGTTGGTTCCCGAGGCGTAGCCGAGGTAAACATGAATTTTTCTGGGAATTATGCCTTTTTGCTCTCGTGGTGCGTACAAGATTTTACCTTCAGAAGGGAGAAAAAAAAAATACAAATTTATAACACAAGATATTCCTTATTTATCTATTTTACTTAACTTTATATTTAAATAAAAACGAGCAAATTTAAAAAAAGAACTAGTAAATTTAACTAAAACAACACAATTGATAAAACATTTTTACTCAAAACACGGAGCGTTTTAAAACAAAACAAAGAAATATTTAAAAACAGCTGATTGAGAGTCATGTTTGTAATAAACAGTGTTGCCAACTTAAATCTTCGTAAAATCCGTTTAAATGCAGTTCTTTTACAAGAATTAAGTTGGCTGTACTGAATTTACAGGGAGTTATGCCATAACTCCCTGTGGCTCGGCCAGGCAGTTAAATCACTTAACACCCTAAAATCCAGGCAGTTAAGTTAACGTCTTCTCCCGCCTGGAGATAAAATACTTTTATTATTGTACAAAAACTATTTAAGTATGTCTATCCACTTATCACTCATAATTGATTTTGTTTCACGCTATCTCCTGGACTAAACCACCTTTTGAACTTGAACACTTTTAAATGTTTAAAAAAAATTAAGTGAGTCTAAATGTGATTTAAATACAGTATAATAATATCTCTGTATATAGTAATATCTATGTGAGAAAGTATTGTTGTATGTATCGGACCGATTTTTTACAATGTTTTGTCATTATGTCAAATCGTATAGTTCTGTTTAAGATTCATTTATTTTTATTGTTTATATAAAACAGCAAAACTATCAAATTAACGAGACCAACAGTAATTTAATACTAATATTTTCATTGGGTTGTATAAATTAATTTTAATTATGGTTCCCAATAACTTTATAATTACTCACATACTCATTAATTATATGGGGAGATAACCAACCATTACCTTTAACTTCATGAATAAAATAGTAAAAATAAATTTTAAAAAATCTTAAATTAGATCCAGATTATCTTTGCGTTATGCTTGTTTGAAAAATAAAAAAAGTGTGGAGTTTGTTATCTCTTATTTCATGCAATTTATAATTTGTTCTTTGACATCTTCATATTTTTTTTATTTATGTTGGTAAAAAAAAAGTTCTCATGCGTGTTAAATTCAGTTCCAGTATTAATGAAGAAAGCTTATCTTGTAAAATTTTATAAAACGATTCTGTTTTAAGTTTTTGTTATTTGATTTATCATGGAAAAAAACCTCAATTGGTTAAGAAAAAAATGTATGTGCGATATGAGTTTGACAAGCATGTAAAATTTCTCGGACAGGTCCTTGAAGATATATTATCTTACTAACACGTATAAACGACCACTTGACTGACATGTTGGATTCATCTTACTGGAAAAACTAAATGTTTATCATAGTCCGTAATTTTCACTTTTTCCACTTTTTAGTCGTTTTATCTTGACCACTCTCTTCCAGACCCTGCTACTCAGGACATCCGGTTAATCCAGACGGACCACAATAATTTTCTAATAATGTACAATCAATAAGATGCTGTCTTTTTTACTGGTCTTATATTACTTTGCTTTGTAAGTTTCATCGCACATTTCCGTTTCCCCAATTTTGAACCACTTCCCGTCATTCAATCTTCCCCAAATTTTGCACATAGATACAACTAAGTTGAAGAATACAGAAACCAAAAAAACAAAAAAACAAACAAAATGGCGTCAAATTTATTTGCTTTTTAAAATTCATCGCACACCTATTACCCCAATTTTGAACCACTTACCGTCATTCAATCTTCCCCAAATGTTGCACATAAATAAAACTAAGGTGAAGAATACAGAAACCAAAAAAAATAAAAACAAAAAAAAAATGGCGTCAAATTTATTTGCTTTTTAAGTTTCATCGCACACCTATTACCCCAATTTTGAACCATTTCCCGTCATTTAATCTTCCCTAAATTTTGCGCATAGATATAACTAAGATGAAGAATACAAAAACCAAAAAAAAAAAAAAAAAGGTTGAAAATAAGACCAGTTTTGAAAAATGACATTTTTATATGAATTATTTATTTTTATCTTAAATCAATTTGTAGGTTTAACAAGTGGATCTTGTCTGTCTGTCTGTGTGCAACGTTTAACGTGTCCGAAGATAACTTGAGTACAAGTTGACTGATGTAATTGACATTTGGTATACAAATTCCTTTGACTAATGCTCAGGCTAAGTTTGTTGGACAGCTTAATCCGTCAAAGACTTCGCCCGTAACGCTCGTGTAAACGTTTGCTTAAAATGTAAAATTGGAATTCTAGGACGGGAGAAAATTTAACCATCACCTTATTGATGAGACGAACGTTTTTTTCAAATAATTTTTTATATAACCAACAGCGACACATGAATTGATAAGATCGCTAAAACTATTAACTATTAATAGAGAAAACCATGTTTTTACCGATATTTTACGTTCAAACGTAACGATTTTAATAAAACTTCACTTAAATAATCTAATGTACTATTGAAACATGTCTATAAAATGTCAACCTGATACATGCATATGGTTGTGTGTTGTGCGAATTGATACATTTTATGCAAAAAAGTGTCTTACTAACATCAAGCTAGAATCTCAATTAAAGAATATAGGAGGCCTGTTGTTCGAATACCGGCGCTGGAATCTATTTTTCTCTGTCTGTCTTCCGCTGTTAATAATAATTATAATTCGATTTAAATTAAAATTTAAACTTTCCGTAGTATGAATACTACCGAAAACTTAAAATTGAAAGTTAATCTTTTGGTGCGCCTTTTATGAATAAGTGGTCGGCTAAGTTCGTCTGCGGGACAGGCAACAGGCTTTTGAAAAAAACAAACCGGTGGAGAGCGGTTATGTCCCGCCTATTATGGTGGACAATGTGATTTTCATGATCCTGAGTACAAAATTAGTTAGTTGACCGGAAATGACGTTGATTTTAGTTTGTCACATGATAGATGACCACTTTGATTTCGAGTAATATTTGAATTACTAACCTCAGGATAATAAAAATAACATAGTCCATAAAAATGGGAGGGACATGGCCACTCCCCACCGGTATTTTTTTTTTTTTTAATGGCTATTGCCAAGAGCTATGTCCTGCAGAAGAACTTAGTCGACCACATACTCATAAAAGGCACCAAAAGATTGACTTGTATATAAAATTCTAGCTTGATGTTAGTCAGACACTATTTTGCACACTACCTCCTGGATACTACTCGGTAACAAGTCAAAATCTCCCATAGACAAATTTTTACAAGACAAACGAACATACACAATACACGACAACTCCAAGGGAATGGCTAGAGTTTATATACAAAATTAAACTTTGATATCCCAAGTTATAATTTGACTTTCAAATTAAATGACTTTCAAACAAATCGACAAAATCTCATACAACAATAATAATTTTTTACAATTTATTAAGAAAAACAAGAGTAATACTACGAGTATTATAAAGGCCCATTTACACTTAGATTAGAGCAATTGTTTAGTGAAAATTTGCTTAAAAATTACTTAACACTTAAGCCGAGGCCACACATTGGCCGACATTTGCCAAATACCTTCCAAGGGCCCAAGTGTGGCCGCACTATCATTGGCAAATATTGTCAAATGTTTGAGTTTGGAAGGTATTGGAAGGTTGGTCGAAGAGAACGACCAACCTTCCAATATCCAATACCGATACAAAGGAGCCGCCTTCCTTTCCCCAACATCCAAAACATCTGGCCATACATTGGTCCAATGTTCTACAACATCACGCATATAATATAAAATATATAATATGAATGTATTATCGTATATCTTTAAAAATAATTGAATTATTCTATAGAAATTAATTAATTAATTAATAAAATATATATTCATAATGATCCATATATTAAATTATTATATAATAAATTAAATTATTTATGCAATTATAATTGATCATAGAATTAAAATTAATCATGATTTTAATCCAATCATGTTTGTTTATAAATAAATACTTAGATATAATACGAGTGACTTTCTATCGAGAACTTTTAGATGCGCTGATTGGAAAAACCTTTCACTTAAAGATTTTCCTTTTATATCATTTAAAGGAAACTAACTTCCAATTTAAAATGTTCTAGACTCTAGACCAATAATAAGTTGTGTAGGTGTCGTTATGACTTATAGTGCTATTATTTTTTACCTTTTTAAAAATTAAATTTATGTTTTTGTTTAATTTAATACCCGCGGGCTACATCCAGCTCTGGTGTTGTGAGAAAAAAAAAGTAGCGGGTATTGGATTCAAATATTGGCCAAAGAACATTGGGCCAATGTGTGGCCAGTCTAGTCACTGGTGTGTCATCGCAGCAGGGGGAGACAAATGTTGGAATCAAATATTTGTGAATGGGTCTATTGCCAAAGATCGGCCAAGTGTGGCCCAGGCTATACACTAAACACATGGTGTCATAATGGGTTTAGTGTTCTTACTAAACACTCACACTTAACACTCGCATACTTGTACTAATCAAAGTATAAATGGGCCTTTATGCTAAGTATCCTTTATTTAATCGAGTAGTGTCCCGACGACGGCAACGACTCAATGAAATTATTTGTTATTGCCAAGCTAAGGCAACAACATTTATTCCAATAAAAATAAATGTTAGTTTCGATTGGTTGGTCTTTAAATAGATATAATAATAACTTATCTAAATAGATATCTAAATTAATTTACTTAATTTTAATTTTTTTTTAAAATATAAAATTAAGCCCATTGCCAATGGCTAAACGGCTTTCACTCGTATATTAAAATGCAGTAGATTCATTTATTTTATTCATACTATGTTAACATTTAAGATGGTAAAATGTTAAAACGCTAATGTTAATTATAAATATAAAATCGTGGTGACAATATGGTCGTGTTACTTTCTATCAACCTCTGTAGTCGTAATTATCAAGCAGTCAAATCAATCAATCATTTGTAAAGGTATAGAACTAATCAAGACATCAAAATATTTCTAATAACATAACAGCAGTCATAATGTTAAATATCATTAAAATAAGATTTTTTTTTACTAGAATTTTGATTAATTTAATAATATCATTATTAATAATTGATAATATTAATACATTAAAAGAGTAATATTGGCAATAAACCAAAATTATATCATAGCGTAAATTTAACTTTTAGCCTGTAAATTATACATAGTAGGCCAATTAGTCCAGAATCTATTTCCATAACAATGAATGTAGTCAAATTTTCACAACTAAACCTATTTTTACAAGATAAAATTATGAACAATTTTACGGGTAATTATTTTGTTCTAAATTAAAGAGTAAATTAGGAACAATTCCTCCGAATTGAAATTGTTTTGGAGGGAAAACCATTCAATTCGTTCGAATTAAAATATGAATTCTATGTATTTAATGTAATGAAAAAATTACAAATATATTATATATGAATGAAATAAAAAAAAAAAACGCGATCTGGGGTTTTTAGCGGGTTTTAGTTTTTTAGCGGGACCTCAGATCCCGCGCAATTCTAAGTGGTCTTTCCATACCACCTTACAGAAAATCATATTTAATTAGTGACAATCAAAATATTGATTTATTTATTTCAATATCGATATGTATTAAGGCAAAAGTTAAACTATTTTAATATAACAAAATTAACTATTATTAAAAAAAAATATCTTATTATTAATGCATTTTAAGGATACAATATGTGTTATTAACCGCAATTATTATAAATTTAGCTTAGGTATTTAGCTTCTGGCTTAAAAATTATGTGGGAAATCTTTATATCCTAATTTTAGAGATTTTTAGGGTAGAATGTAATTTTAATTTTGTGGTAAAATCAGTACACAATTATTTTTCTAACATGTAAGTCAATTTGATATATAGTATATTTTTTTTAATTATATATATATATATATATATATATATATATATATATATATATATATTTTTTTTTTTTTTTTTTTTTTTTTAATTTATTTTTTTTTTTAAATTATTTATTATTTACCTAAAAATGATCAGTTTAAAGCAGTACAAGTCTCTATAAAAATTTTATAAACTCTGATGCGCATTCAACCTATTAAGGACATCTTTAGTACCTTTAATAATTAAATAAATTCGTTTTCTGAATGTTAGCTTTACCGGGCGTACATCGTTAAGTTATACCTTAACGATGTACGGTATACCTTTAATATATTACAAGCAGGATCAAGATGATTTACGATTCCTTAGTTGATGCTTATTCATATAGAAAATATACATAAGATAAATCATATATAATAATATATCATATCATTATAATAATAGTCTGCCAATTAATGTGGCACATAGCTTCCTCGCATCTTATTTCTTATACTTAAATGATTTTATGCTTTTACAACTTACTATTGTCAAATTAAATTTAATACCCCCCCCCCCCCCCTTCCGTGTTTGATAACCGTCAAACTTGTTTTGAATTTTTACATGAATAAAAGTATCAATTCAGCATATTTTATAGGGCAGACGGTTGAAATTAATCTGGGGCTATCTACGGGCTACTTTCATAAAAAACAAATGAGTACTTAATTATGAAGATATCGGGGGGAAATAAATGCATGTGTAAGAGAAACAAACGGGCGTAGAAGATTGATATTTATTTGGGACCAAACAATGGGCCTATTTATGACTTACCATACAAATTTTATAAAAATCGGACTAGTAGTTGAAGCGAGCGTAAGCGAGATTCTTACATTCAACAAACTATGCATCTTGTCTGTCTGTCTGTCTGTCAGTAACGTTCACGCGTGTGACGATAACTTGAGTAAACCGAACAATTGAGTTGACCGATTTAGTTGAAATTCGGTATACATGATCCTCTTACTAATACTCAGGCTAAGTTCGTTGGGCAGCGTGATCCGTCCAAGAGTTCGCGCGCAACGCTCGCGTAAACGAGAGGTTCAAAAATTAAATTGGAATTTCAGGACGGTAAAAAATTCTATCATCATCTATTCGATGAGACGAACATTATTTTCAAATAAAATTTTTTAGTAAAACCTACAGCGACACCGCTATGAATTAATAAAGATCGCTAAAACTATTAAAGCGGACCTAAACGTTTAAAATAGAGAAAACAACCTTTTTACCGATATCTTACGTTCTAACGTAACGATTTTAATAAAACTTCATAGACACCATCTAATGTACAATTGAAACAGGCATGCAAAATTTCAATTTGATACATGCAGTAGTTTGTTTGTAGCAAAGAGATACAAATTATAAATATTGAAATGGAGATGTGTGGTTAGAGGAATAGTAAGAATGTGGGGTGGTTCCCTTACTACTAGCCGCTGCACTACTACCAGACCCATTATCTATCAACTCATCATGATTCACGATAATCTATTTTTTCAATATTCAATACATATTTATTACTATACGCTCGCTTCAATGATAGAGCCACGCGATGCCTAGTTTTTAAGATATGATATTAACGCAAAAATTGAGACAGTCAGATAAGAAACCAAAAATTTTCCCTGATATCTGAAACAAATTTCTGTCTTGGAATTTTTAAAATCGGAGACAAAAAGAAATGTTCGTTCTTCAGAACGATCACATAGCTTCCCTCACCTTCGGTAAGCTCGGAAACAATGAATAAATAAATAAGAATATTGCTATGAATCAATAATTATAAGATATAAAAAGCACATACATGAAAGGATGAAGAGGTAGAAGAATCAGACGAAGTCCCGGGCATGTTGAGCGGATCCAATAGGACGCTCGAGAGAAAAGAACGCATAACTTACTCAGACCAGTTTAACAACATAGTAACCTTACAGATAAAAAATAAACCAGTAGTACTCCAAAAACTAAATGATAATATTCTAATAAAACACTTTTAAAACTGATAATAAGTTATAATGGACGGTAAGGCGTGGTCAATCTCTTTAACTCTCTGAATAGCCTGTTGTCAAGAGTATGGAACTGATAAGCTTGCTGCTAACAAGAGGAGGTGAGCGATGAGAATGAAACTGCTGCACAGACACAACTAACTAAATAATCAAATAAGAAAACTGGACTCGACGAGACATTATGGAGTAGGGGAATTTTAAATATAATACCAAGCAAAAAAGATAACACAACGTATTTTTCCTTATATATACTTGTTCAAGTGATACTCAAAACATAACTAACACTAACATACTACTAATTACTAACACTCTCGTCTTGACAACGCGTCCTGCTTGTGAGATATATATAATGACGTCAATAAAGTTGACCACTCTGTAATTATATTAATTTAATTTAAAATAACTTAAGTGTAGGAGGATTATTATTAAGTTTATTGCTTCCGAGCTTACCGAAGGTAACGGAAGCATTGTGTTCACTTTTTAGAACGAAAAACTTTTATGCCTCCTATTTTAAAAATTCCACGACAGAAATCCGCTTCAGACATCAAAGAACATTTTTGGTCTCGTGTCTGTCTGTCTGTCGCTCTGTGTGTCCGCGAATTATGAAACGTGTGGCGATAACTTGAGTAAATGTCGACCGATTTTGATTAAATTTGGTAGACATGTTAATTTTACCAATGCCCAGGACGAGTTCGTTGGACAACGTTATCCGTCCAAGCGTTCACGAGCAACACTCGCGTAAACGTGAACTTCAAATTTAAAATTGGAATTTTAGGTCGGGAAAAAAAATCAAACTACATCTATTTAATGAGACAAACATTTTTTTCAAATACAATTTTTTACTAAAACCATCAGCGACACCGCTATGAAGTGCTAAAGATCGCTGAAACTATTAATAGTTTTTACACAATAAATACTATAACACTAAAGTAATATAACAATCAATATTTTAACGCTAATATAACAATAAAGTACATGATAGGATGCGAGGAAGCTATGTGCCACACTAATTGGCAGTCTATTTTTACATTTTCTCACCTTCTCTGAAGGTACATAGAAGAAGTATTGTTTCAACCCAAAAATCCGAAACCTATCTTCCGACAGAAATATTGGTTTCGGTTGTTTTTGAGATCATTTGAGCGGTTTTTAGCTGGTTGTTTGTCTGTCTGTGTCATGTGCAACTCACACAGTTTATAAGCTATAAAGAGTTGAAACTTGGTACAAAAATCAGTGTTTACATGTTGTAGTTGTTCTTCCCGCAAAATCATAATTTGTTACGTCAGATGCACATTTTGCTAAGATATCAAACATTCGTAAAAAAAATAAAATAAAAAAAAATAAAATAAATATATATATATATATATATATATATATATATATATATATATATATATATATATATATATATATATATATATATATATATAAAAATAAAATAAAAAACATTTTCGATTGCGCTGACATTTCAACTAAATTTTGTTTTGATAGCAGCAGTTATTTTGAAAATATCGACTTTGAAAAAAACGCTTAATATACGAAATACGAACTTTCAAACTTTAACGCTAAACAATTTTGGAAATATTTCGCCAATATCATCAAATGAAGTATCTATACAAACTGTTTATCATAAAGTACAAAATGCAAAATGCAACAGACCCAATAAAAATGAATTGAGAAGTTTGTACCTACATTATTTTGATACAGGGAAGTTACATTTTAAAAAATTTAATATAATTTATCTACTAGTGGCACCAAAATGAGACATTAATGTACTGATTTCGGACAGGAAAATGTAATTTTACCACCTAGGCAGAACAATTTTAACTGTTATAATGCTGGCAATAACAATTTATACATATTATCTTTATCCCCTATAATATTATATATATTATAGTTTGATAAGTAAACTTTAATTAATAACCTTTTTATTTATATAAAAATTTGTTTATATTTATTACTCCTGTTTAATAAGACAAAAAAAAAGAAAAAAAAATAGGTCTTCAATTAAAAAGAAAAAATCTGGCAACACTACAGCTTCAAGTGAACATTCATATTATTGAAGTAATTCTAGATCAGACCAGCAGCTATTCTTGATTTATCCAAATTTCTTTTCTTATTTTAGTAAAATTTTGCAAGGTTATATTCTCAGTAAAGAAATACATAAATTGTTTTATGCATTAATTGATTCAGAAGTTTTGTTTGTTAGAAATGTGTGTTTTGTATTTTTTTGTTGAATTATTGTTGTTATAGTTTCAGTTTGCTATTCTCACTTATATTCATTATTCCAAAGCTTCTTATTTGATTTCTTTTTCTAATAAAGCAATTTATTTTAGTTAATATGTCATTATCATATTTATATACATATTTAATACATAAATATATAACAAGATGCATTTTAGCAGTTTCATTTTTCCGCCATCTGTAGATAAAATATTGTATGCAACAAGGTAGTAAAGGAAACATTTCTGCCTCGTGTAATTCATTGCCTGCCAAGGCGAAGCCGAGGCAGTCAATTAGGCTTCGGCTTCGCCTCGACAGTTAATATTCATAGTCTGTCCTCGCCTTCAGCTCGGAGGCTAACCATTTTGCTGCCTAGTTATATAAATAACTATGATTTTATTAGCTGTCTATAGTTGCTTGTCATTTGTATGTTTATGTTTGGTGAGGAAAAGTTCCGAGGAGCCTCGCGTCCCAATTTTTAATTTTATTTATTTTTCATTTTAAGCAGTACAGTAAACTTGTCGAACTGGGTTTTATTAGAAATAAACAACCAAGTATAAAATAATGTGAAAAAGACAATCAGAATATTTATCCTTCTAGTTATATAACAATTTATTGACTTAAGAAAAATAATAAATTAGTAATTCTAAATTCAAATAACGATTTATTTAAATTTTAAATAATAATATATAACAAATATTTTTTTTTTTTTAATTAAGGAGGGGGGGAAATCATTCGTGTTTTTAAAAACACGTTTAAAAAAAAAAACAAAAAAAAACAAAGAGAGTTATGAGAGAACTTGAGGTAGCAGCCACAGTAATAAAGGATTATAACTAAAAGCTGTGACAAAAATATACGTAGAAAGCAATCTAGACCAGCGTAAGCCACTTCACTGTGCCAATACGGAGGCTTACTAACAAATAACAATAAGAAAAATCGGTAATTTTAAACTATTAATTTGCTTAATTAAGCATTAAGCTCGCTTCAATGTTGAAGCCACGCGATACCCAGTTATTATTTAAAATGTGTTCAACAGGTGGTTGTTTACTTTTTGTTTTCGATTTTCAACAAAATCAGATTTATTTTCATCCAATATCGCGGAAACTAGTTTTTTTCCCGGGAAAACAGCTTATATCGTTTGATTCGTAATTAAATGGACTTCGTTTTAGATTCTTTTAACCAAAAATCGTCGGAACCATTTTACAGGATCTCTACAAAAGGAGAACTTGAGGCAGCAGCCACAGTGATAAAGGATTATAACTAAAAGTTGTGTCAAGATATGCAATACGAAGGCATATTAACAAGTAAAATCAGTAAGACAATATCGAACAAAACTTTTTAACTGTTTTCGTGTTTTCGTAGTTACATTTAATTATTATTAAACATTTCATCAAAATTTATCATAAAAATAATATCTCCTCGGCGGGGAATTGAACCCGGCCTCTTTCTGTCCGCGTTTAAAGCTATTTTGGTAATTAATTTATACCCAACATGCATTTTCCAATGTTACCGAAAGGTATGATTTTTCTGAACATGTATGCCAAATTTCATCAAAATCGGTTCAATAGGCTAAACACCTATTAAAACTACTACCTTAGACTGTATCCATCAAAATCTCAAAAAACTAATTTTTGCGCAATCGCAATACTTTCTCTCTATAATGTACTACGTAATAAAAAGTAAAAAGATCAGAAGTAATACCAAAACAAAGCTAGTATAAACCTATACCAAAGCAAGTAAAATATAAAAGCTCTGTTTGCCTACAGCTTAAAGATAGAGTAACGGAGGTAATAATAAAATATATTTGACTTTTCATTAATGTGCGACTAAAATAAACCCGTTTTAAATAACTAGAAATATTACAACTATACATATTGCCAAGCAAACCACTTCCAACATTATTTTTACAGAAATATTATCAAATAAAATTACATGTCCCTTCTTTAATTTCTCGCATCTTATTGTGCGGAAATAAGCAAAAGTCAAAGAGCGCAGACGGTTGAAATTAATGTGGTGCTTTCTGCAGGCTACTTACGACATAACATCCATATTTCATTAAAATCAGAAGAGAACTTTTGAAGATATAGGCGTAAATAAATGTATGTTTGTGCGCATGAACAAGAGAAACAAATGGGCGCAGAAATTTTAAACTTAGATGGGACCAACAATGGGCTAATTATAACCTACCATCTAAATTTCATTTACATCTGATGTGTAGTTTTTAAGATATATTGGTTCGCTAAAATTGCAGGACAGACACACAAACAGACTGAAACGGATTTCTGTCTTTGAATTTTTGAAATATGAGACATCAAATATTTTTGTTTCTTCAGAACGATCACATAGCGGTACCTTCGGTACGCTCGGAAGCAAAATTGTGGAGGGAGGTAATGAGAGCACTGGATTTTGAATTCGGAAAGGTTGGGCCAACTAGGCAAATAAAAATATTACTGGACCCTTCCCACAGGTCTAGTGGCTTTATTTGTTTCCTCACATAGGTTGGCTAATCTGAGTGTCAAAAGATAATACTAATTGTAAAAAGAGTACAGGTGAAGTTACTATTAGCAGTAACAGATGTCAACGTATGTTCAATGTCAGAATAGATAAATTAATTATGAATGGAAGTCAACGAATTCATTATCAATGCATTAGTTATCAATGCAAATGGATAATTCATTGAGATTTCTAGCAAGAGAAAGTTGCTATAACTATTTTACAATCACGATATGATCAAAGTATTTAAAATTTAATTACGTAATAAACATAATTTATATTGGATAATCTATTGTGGCGTAAACTCTTAGGGTTTGAGTATTATTAAGCACATTGGTGCACAAATATATTTATATATTTTCCTAGATTAACATTTGAGAGAAAGCCAAACTAATTACATTTGTAAAAATGCTGAACACTTGATAAATGTTCATTATTTCTCATTAGACGTTTAACCTTTATTTAACTGTAATTGATTTAAAAATAAATGTTAATTATAAAATATTAAACCTTTAACATTATAGTGAATAATGGTGTGAAACATAACTTGATATTTGTACTTTTACCTTAAGTTTCTACAGCAATATCAAGTGTATTATTTTTTTTTATAAATAATTATGCTAAAGAATTGCTTCCGAGCTTACCGAAGGTAACGGAAGCTATGTGATCGTTCTGAAGAACGAAAAAATTTTAGGTCTCCGATTTCAAAAATTCCAAGACAGAAATACGTTTCAGACATCAGGGAACATTTTTGGTTCCGTGTCTGTCTGTCGGTCTGTCGGTCTGTCGTTCAATATTTGCGAACCGCCATATCTTAAAAACTACACGTCCAATTTTAATGAAATTTGATTGGTAGGTCATAATTAGCCCATTGTTGGTCCCATATAAGTTTCAACCTTCTGCGCTTATTTGTTTGTCATCCACATGCTCACAAACATACATTTATTTACAGCCATATCTTTAAGAGTAATCATCTGATTTTTATGAAATTTTTATGGTTTGTCGAAAGTAGCCTGCAGATAACACCTGCCTAATTTCAACTTTCTGCGCACTTTAAATCCTGCTAAATTAATATGTCTCATATTATAAAGCCGCATGGCTAACTGACTTACTGACTGACATTAATGTTTACCCACTTCCAGAAGAGCTAGAGACTTGTGGTTTGCGCCATTCGACGCGCAACGTCCATATTGTGCACCAAAATAATTATACAAAGTTCACTTTTCCCCCTCCTTCCCCCCTTAAAAAAATAAAAATGGGTGACTTGATTTTTAAGCTGGTTTGGGGGCTTAATGCGGCTAAACGGTAAGTCGTATTAGAAAATGGATAGCACAAGTGGTAACTGATTTTAAAAGATCTACAACTTTAGTCCTATGAATTTTTATCGTATCATCATCGGTTGTACCTTAGATGGTGATAATTTTGTTATTTTTTGGTTTTATTTTTTTCCATTTTTGTCTTTGAATGGCCATAGTTTCTATAATAGTTGGCCGATTTTATTTCTGATTGCGGCGATTGAATCTCACACTAATGTTCTTTAAATTGAGTATATTTTATTTTATTAGTTCATCCTACTTGCTGAGAACATGAGAGTAAACTTTTTCCCGTGCGCCGTGTCACGTGACCATTTTTTTTGTTTTTAATATTGTGTCGTATATCATTTTAAAGGCCTTGATATATACATTAAAGCTATTTTATTTGTTTATTTTTTAAAAATGTTGTACATATACTTTTGTACCGATTTATAATTTTGTTGTAGGTTAAAGGGTTTAAATACTTTTTTGATATTAGGTTTTTTATTTATATGCATTTATTAGTTAAATGAATGCCCTTTTGTATTGTTTGTTTTTTAAAAATATAACTTTGGTACCTCAGAGTACAGGGGTACAAATGTTAAAGTTAATCTTTTATAATATGATGTATATCGTTGAAAAGCTCTTGCATAGTAGATTAATTTTTGTTGTATTCTATATTGTGTTATTTTTAGTTTTGAGGGGGTAAATTTAAAAAAAACTGTTTATACAGCGGTTTCTACGATTTGGTTTCAGTTTTATATTTGTTTATTAAATTAATTATATTATGTGCGCTAACTTTTGGTGCTTGTTGGAGGCTTTGTTTCTCCAACAAATGTTTAAATTTCTTCAACTTTATTAAATATTTACTGGAACAGTGATGCGCCGTTCCAACTTTTTGATTATGATTATCGAGGTATTTTTCTTAATTTGGTCTTTTATTTGCGAGGAAGCTATGTGCCATATTAACTGGCAGAGTATTTTTTTTTTGCTTCCAAACTTACCGAAGGTAACAAAAACTATATGATTGTTCCGAAGAACGAAACTTTTTACTGTCTCAAATTTCAAAATTTCCAAGACAGAAATCCGTTTCAGAGATCAGGGAACATTTCTGGTCCCGTGTCTATCCGTTGGTCTTCAACTAAATTTTTTTGAACCATTATATCTTAAAACCTACTAGTCCGATTTTAATGAAATTTAGATGGAATATCATAAATAGCCTATTGTTGGTCCCACATAAGTTTAAATCTTCAGCACCCATTTATTTCTCTTCCACATGCGCACAAACATACATTTATTTACACCTATATACTCATATGATTTTTATGAAATTTCAATGGTTGGTCAAAAGTAGCCCCAGATTAATTTTAACCGTCTGCGAGCTCTTTAAATTTTGCTAAATTGATACTTTAATTTATGTGAAAACTCAAAAGTGTTCCCTCATATCTGAAACGAATTTCTGTCCAATATTTTGCTTCCGAGCGTACCGAAGGTAACGGTAGCTATGTGATCGTTCTGAAGAACGAATAAATTTTAGGTCTCCGATTTCAAAAATTCCAAGACAGAAATCCGTTTCAGACATCAGGAAACATTTTTTGGTTCCGTGTCTGTCTGTCGGTCTGTGGGTTCGTCGGTATGTCGGTCTGTTGTTCAATTTTTGCGAACCAACATATCTTAAAAACAACAGGTCCGATTTTAATTAAATTTGGATGGTAGGTCATAATTAGCTCATTGTTGGTCCCATATAAGTTTCAACCTTCTGCGCTAGTATGTTTCTCTTCCACATGCGCACAAACATACATTTATTTACACCTATAGCTTCAAAAGTACTTATCTGATTTGTATGAAACTTTTATAGTTTATTGAAAGTAGTCCGCAGATAGCCCTAGATTAATTTGAACCGTCTGCGCTCTTTCACTTTTGCAAAGTTGATACTTTTATTTATGTAAAAAATCCAAACAATTTTGACAGATTAAAGAAAAAACGGGGGAAACAATTAGATAAATTAGACAAAAATGGCTTGTAAAAGTATAAAATTAATAAAGTACGTGGATGTTACGAGGAAGCTAAGTGCCACACCAATTGACAGTCTATTTTTTTTTTTTTTTTTTTTTTTTTTGTTTGTTTGCCAACTAACCCATAATGTTAATAATTTTCTTCTTTAAAGTTTATATGAATATTGAAAGGCTGAGATTGTAATAGAGAAAAATATTTAGTGAAGATATCGGCTATAATCATTTGCAATATTTAAAAGTATAAAGAAGATGCAACTAGGTTTAATATTAACATTTACAAATAAATAATAAATTGCAAATTATACAATTTTTACTGCTGTAAGTTTTGTTTTATCATCGAATATCGGTTTATACTAAAAGAGAAAGTATTATCACAAGATATTTTTTTTTTCATTATGTAACATAGCAATATACATACATAGCAATTATACCGATTAAAATCACAGGCATTAATGTATCACCATACCCAGTATTCTAAATTGAATAATTTCAATTGAAATAGCTTTATTCTCTGAATTTGATTTACAATTAAAATAAATAAGAGATAGTTAGAAAAAAGTTTAAAAGAAACCATTATACATGATAAAACAAGCCAATTTTAATTTATCCAATCACACCTACGAATTTATTTTTTAAAAAAACTCGAGTTAAGTGAGGTAAAAAAAATAAGTCAATAAATATTTTTTTTTTTTTTTTTTAAATTATTAAAAAAAAGGAATGGTTTATTGTCTTAAGATAAAAATCATATTTAGTTAGGTAAGTTCACCGGGTTCTTTATTACTCAATAATTTTTGTATCAGGAAAGAGAAAAATTGAAACTTTGCCAGCTTACCATTGGGTGCCAAGTGACTGCACTATTGCAGATACAATATGTACACGATGCTTCATTTATCTCACGATGTATACTGATGGGTTACGACTAAACAACTAATGTATATTAGTTTTAAAACTCAATGACGTCCTTAACGGACACTAATGAATTAAAAGACGATGTCGAACGCAAGTGTTAGACCGCAGGGTAAATGTCACAGAGAATAGTAGGGATCATTTATATTTAGAACTAAATTTAATTCCAAATACTTTCAGCTAAATCAATCCTCATTTGATTAACACTAACAAATTCGATTGTGGGGGTTTAAAATTTAATCTAATATGTTCAATGACTAATTGTGATATTGTTTATGTGGGTAAGCTTGCGAATAAGATGACGTAAAAAGGTAGGTGTTTCTAGAAATACGTAATAGATAAAGTAGTTTTATTTAAGTGGGTATTTATAGAATAAATAAACTTTTTATTTATCTATCGCCAGCATTTGGCAATGGCCATTTGACACTCGAATTGAGATGTAATAGCAGCTAGTAAAACATTGCATTAAGGAAGAGTAGAGGGCCAAAATAATGGAGAGCAGATAATTAACTGCTAGAGTCAAATCTAGCGAAGTCCAATATTTTGCTACACTTATTGCGGTTTCCGAACTTAAATGCATCGGAACCTTGTGAACACTCCCTTTTAAAGTCTTCTTACAACGAATTGAAACGATGGCGTACACGGCTTACAGCCAGGGTCATACGCCAGTTGCCTGCCACGAGTTAAGGAAGCCGCTACTGTCAGCCGTCGATCAGCTTGGCGTGACCACAAAATTCGCCGCTGGCGCCGCCAACCTTCGAGTAATTGTCAGCGGCTGGTGAAGTTGAACACGTTCAACTTTTTATAGCCAGGCAGATAACTGGTAGGTATACATTCTATCATAATTATCATAATGTTTTCACACAAACGTAAACCAAGGCTTTTTTTATTTAATTTTAATTTTCATATTTAAGAAGAACTTGAATTACTTAAAAATTTTGTATAATTAACATCTACAATTTTTGAAGATGTCGAAATCTCATATTTTATTATTATCTAATCTTTTATTAAAAAAGCTTAATATGTTTTACATTTTATTTTCCTTTTTCTTCCATCTTCATCTCAACTGCCTAAGGATATTTTTTTCTTTCCTCTTCCAACTGCATCTTAACTTCATAAGGATATTTTTTTCTTTCCTCTTCCAACTGCATCTTAACTTCATAAGGATATTTTTTTCTTTCCTCTTCCAACTGCATCTTAACTTCATAAGGATATTTTTTTCTTTCCTCTTCCAACTGCATCTTAACTTCATAAGGATATTTTTTTCTTTCCTCTTCCAACTGCATCTTAACTTCATAAGGATATTTTTTTCTTTCCTCTTCCAACTGCATCTTAACTTCATAAGGATATTTTTTTCTTTCCTCTTCCAACTGCATCTTAACTTCATAAGGATATTTTTTAACTGAGCTTATTTTCTTCCCCCCTTTTGATCTTATTAACGTCTGATCTTATATTACTTTGCTTTGTAAGTTTCATCGCACACCTATTACCCCAATTTTGAACCACTTCCCGTCTTTCAATCTTCCCCAAATTTTGCATTTCAATTATTTATTCCTTCAAAAGAACCTTAGATTTAACCTTGAAGAAGATTTACTTCACTTTAAAATAATGGAGGATTATTAAATAAGACACAGAGATGCAAGAGTGAGTCACAATGGCAGTATGCACGATCTTCAAACCAATGTTCCAACATCAACAATAATCAGTCCAGTTTCCAAACAGGTATAAGATATGCACCAGAATATTGATTTAATCGATGGTTAGTCAAAACATTTTTGATTTAACTATTCTATTATGCCCTTATCTGTTGTCGATTAGGGTGAAAATAAAAGTGGATAAATCAAAAGCTGTGGTCAATAGATGAAAAGAAAATGTTAGAGAACCTAACCTGAATAGACAATAGCCTTCGTAAATAAAAAGAAACCGTTAGAAGTAGAAAATGGGTGACACAATGGACGTGGAGTTTAGTTAAAAAAATATGCAAACGACAAAAATATTGCTCAAATAACAACATGGTAATATAATGATTATGTACAGATACAAAACTAGATTTCAAGTAATATTTTTTATAAAGCTCAATAGCTTAGAAAACCACTTCATAAACTATGGGTCGCGAAGTGTAATGACGGAGTAGCGAAGTGCAATGAGGGGGTCACGGAGTGTAATGAAAGGGTCAAGAAGTGTAATGAAGGGGTCAAGAAGTGTAATGATGGGGCCACGAAGTGTAATGACGAAGTAGCGAAGTGTAATGACGGGGTCACGGTGTGTAATGAAGGGGTCAAGAAGTGCAATGAAGGGGTCACGGAGTGTAGTGACGGAGTAGCGAAGTGCAATGACGGAGTCACGGAGTGTAATGAAGGGGTCAAGAAGTGCAATGATGGGTTCAAGAAGTTTAATGACAGGATCACGAAAATTAAATTTAATCACTAAAAAAAGATCAATAGTAATAAGGTTTCCGATTAGAAAGAGTAATTGTAAAAATTAAAATTGCAACAATTATATTGACACCTTTTTTTAATATCCCAGAGACACAGTTTCTCAGACATTTCATTTCAAATAAACAATTTCGATAAAATTGAGTTTAACATAAAATATACTTTTACAATTTATTTACAATCTTGCGGAGCCTGTTCAATTTGATTTTAAGACCCGACATTGTTTCTTACAAACCATTATAAATTAATGAATTCATGGTATAGAATTAAATAGAAGAGCCAACAAACTCTCTCTGAATTATTTAGAGTTGTTTTTCGTCGAAAGTTGTATTTCCTCAGAACCTCTTTTAGAAGCTTCACACTTCTTTGACTAAACTTTATTTCTACCACTGATACAATGACACAATTTTCATTTCTTAAAAAATGTGTGAGTGACGCGACGTTTCAGACAGCAATAGATTGGTCATAAAGACAAAAATTACCAAGCGTCTTTATTTGTGATTGGTGCTCCTTCTCCTGCTCCTACTGTATCAGTGGCACCAGAGCGCCAAGAGGAATATGAAATAATAACGATGATTAAAAGAAAAACAACACGGCAATCAGGTGGCAGAAGATGGGTATCCGTCAGCAGACTCCCAAAAATACGATTTTCTGGATTACTTTTGATTATTTGCCTCCTATGATGTTTTTTACTTGAGAAGTCAAGTGCAAGTAATTTTATCTACGATTGATACGAAATATGTATAAACATTGTATCTCTGTTTAGATGCGTAGAAAGTGATTCTTTAAGTACTTGTATTCATTGCGCATGCGCGTCTCATAGTTCTGAAGAATTCCTCTTCTTTATCACCCTAGGGTGGTAAAGAAGAGGAATTCTTCAGCTTTACGCACGATTAGCGAGTTTGTTTACATTTAAGAAACCAAATTTGATATTCTTTTATTAAAGTAACTGTTTATATCGAGTTTTTAGTGAAAAACAATGAGTGAATCAAGTGACTTTGACGAAAATGTGGAGAATAATACTCCTCCAGAAATAATTAATTCGGAAAAAATACAACTCAAGATTAATGCCATCTTTATCAAAAGAGAGATACGAACTTACATACAGCAAGTATATTGTTTTTCTGTATTTATTATTTAAATCTAACAATCGTAGATAAAGTACGGTACGCAACTCGTGCGAAAACGGCATTTTGCATTGCTTGTGTGGTTTTACTACCCTCGCTGTCGCTCGGGTGCAAACTCCACACTCGCATGCAAAATGCTACTTTCCGCACTCGACGCGTAATGTACTATTACCTCCTAGAAGTTAAAATTGTTTTACGTCCTAAGGGTAGTTATCAAAAGTGCCGGTTTTAGCGCTGCATTCTTTGTAGACAGGCTTCTTAGTACGATTAACATCCACTAGATGTCAATGCGTTTTATTTATCTTTTTTTTTAATAGTGTAACCTCTTTAAGGTTTCTTTTTCTCAAAATCTTAAGTATATACTAATATTTGTTATAATTTTATTGATTAATATTTAATTGTTTTTCATTGGCTGCTACCTCGGAAAAATAGCATATGCTGCACGACTGTGAAGTGTATTTTTTTTACCTTGGCAATATTTAGTAAATATAATTGCCCCGGTAAAGAAAAAACTCATTTCACAGCCTAGTAACTAGTAACATAATATACTATTTTTTTATGAAATCAAATAAAAAACAAATTGTGATATTTTTACTATCATTTTACTATTTTTTTTTTAAATTAAACTTTTACTTAATCCTCAATTTATTCCTTGATTGATAACAAAATAATATCAATTGGACATCAAAATTCAAATTAAATTCACGGATTTTTTTTAAAAAAATGAGTAGTTAAACGCGGTTTTAAATAATCGCTTTATTAATAAAATATTAATATAATTTATATATGTACTAGTATAATATATATTATATTACATAGTTTTAAATATATCTTTAATTAATATTTAGGGGGGGGGGGGGGGGTATTATAAAGAAGCGCCGGCAACATCAAACAATAATATTGAATAACAGTTGATATTCCCGGAACAAGAGTTAAAAGCAACAGAGTGCAGTATAAAATTGCACAAGACTGCAAATTGAAATGTCAACAGAGCAATACTCACCACACACTACCAGATAACCGTGACCTCGGGACATGCGTTCTTTGTAATATCAAACAGAATCAACTTTCCTACAGGGAAATTAATATACTAACAGGAAGAAAGCAACTGATTAAGTATTATTATCCTCACTTTAACGGTAATTACAATATTAAATTGTGTTTAAAAGATGCAAGCTTTTTTTTATTTTTTAAATAGGCTTAAATTCATTTCATAAAACAACAATAATGATATTTACCTTTAATGTATACAGATTAATAATAAGTCCATTAAAGTGGCGAATCTAAATTACACAAAATCATTTATTGAAAGAACCCAGAGAATGTAACATTTAAATATTAAGAGATAAATAACACCAGAGCAGTTTGAGGATGCAGCTAGGAGTATTCATGGAGAGATTTCGTAGAAGACTAACATACTTAGAGTCGTAGTCTTGGATGCAAAGAACGATGGGAATACCCATACAATGGGGTCTTTCCGTACTACCCGAGAGTTCGTGGGGGAATCACCAATGCTTAAACACATGAATATCCCAGACGCTCATTATTATGCATGTTTATTATCTTATATTTTTATAGAAGCTCTGCAGCATCCTCCCTCTCCATCAGCTAAAATAAACCTGTCGGCTAATTACGACTCTAACCTGGTATTTTTAAATAGCGCATATGCATACATATTTTAACACCTTTTAAACTGATGCAGTTGAGGGGAATTCCATGAGCATTTAAAACAAATCATTTTGCTTACATCTAAAATAAAACGAGAACTTTCTTTTAAAGTTCTTTTATTATGCGGAAAAAAACCAACCTTGAATGCCTCTCTCTCAAGAATATTAAATCTTTCATAAATTAATAAAAACAAAATAAAAAGTATTTTATCCCAAAGACAGAATAGACAGGGTAATTGTCCTCGAAATAAACAGATGGCCCCACGTTCTTATCCCAGTAAAATCGCGGATGTCTCGGATCTACTGTGAGCGGAGGCATTGACGTCATTGGACGTGGAGATATTTATGCAGGATTCATCTCTCAAATGATAAGAGTGTGCCATTCACGCATGTTCTTTCCTATGAAAGGTTTCAGCGCATTACCATCACGCCTAGGCGCATATCTTTTTTTTTTTTTTTTTTTTTTTTTTTTTTTTTTTTTTTTTTTTTTTTTTTTTTCGAGCCTTAAACAGCAAAAAATGCCACGGGTTAAGCGCTCACGAAGAGTAAAAAAGTAAGGATATTAAGTGTTCAGGAAGAGTAGAAAAGTAAGGATAAAGCGTTCAGGAAGAGTAAAGAAGTAAAGGATAAAGGATAAGATATGTCAGGTAAAAATAGGAAAAATAAATAAAATTAAAGTATGGGATATTAGGAACAATTAACTAACAAGAGAGTTCAGCTCTTAAATTGTAGGGCACATGAAAGATAGGATGGTTTTAAGATTGCAAAGTTTAGAAATAGATATTGTACTATTAGAAAGAAAAAGTCGATTAGTATGGTTTATTGAACGAACCAGAGGACTAATATCAGATAACTCTTTGATATAAGCAAACCTACCAACTCGTTTACCGATAGGGAGGATAACAACTTGAGATATAACTTCATCACAACTGTAGTCACCGCATAAAGCTTTGGAGAGAAATAGTACTTCGAAAGCTTTTCTTCTATCACACAAGGAATGAAGGCCTAGACGTTCCGAGAGTGATTCGTAAGAATAGTAGATTTTATTGTAAAAGAAACGAAGATAACAAATTCTGACGAACAGACGTTGAATTCTTTCGAGCTGATCAGACCGGATACGGAATAGGTTATTCCACACAGGAACAGCGTACTCCAGAAGTGGTCGAACTAGAGCCGTGTAGAGTCTAAGGAAGCATTCTAAAGACAGGCCGTGGCTAATACGACGAATTAAACCTAACCGAAGGGATGCCTTGGCAACTATAGAATCGATGTAATCATTAAATTTAAGCCTAGAATCGACTAGAACCCCGAGGTCCGAAACTTTAAAAACACGTTGCAGAGGTGAGCCATCAAGATCGTAATTAAAATTAATAGGACAGCGACGACGAGAGAAACTAATGACTAAGGATTTAACAATATTGATACTCATTTTATTGGTCGAGCACCACCACAAGATTTTATTGATATTACGCTGTAAGAGAAGACATGAAGAGGAGCTGGAAATTTCTAGATATATTTTTAGATCATCAGCGAATAACAGAAAGGGGCACTGTATAACAGAACAAAGATCATTAATAAAAATGAGAAAGAGAAGGGGACCTAGAATTGATCCTTGGTGAACTCCGGAGTTGGCATTATAGGAAGATGATAAAAAACGATTAATTTTCACTTGACATAATCTAGTAGAAAGATAACTATAAAAAAAATCTAAATATTGTTGAGAGAAACCAAAAGATTTAAGTTTGGTAAGAAGAAGAGCATGATTAACAAGGTCGAACGCCTTCTTTAGGTCAAAGTAAACACAGTCTACTTGGAGACCTTTAGAGACGCGAGGAGCCAAGTACGATAAAAGGGAAACTAAATTAGTGGCGGTTGATTTTTTTGGAACGAATCCGTGCTGATTAGGATGGAGAATTTTGTAAATAAGAGGAGCTAATGTAGTATGAAGAGTACGTTCAAAGACCTTAGAGAAAACGTTACATATGGATATGGGCCTATAATTTGAAACAAGCTTAGGATCACCTGACTTAAAGATGGGCACAATTATTGCCGTGTTCCATAGAGAAGGAAAAGTGGACGACGTTAGGCAGCGGTTAAAAATGGATGAAAGAACTGGAGCAAGGACTGTTGCAAATTTCTTCACCAAAAAGTTGGGAATATTATCGCTACCAGAAGAATTATTACATTTAAGAGAAGAAATAGCTTCAAGGACAGAGGACGTGTTTATGGACGGGATGTGAATAGGATTAGGAATAGGAACTGAGGAGATACTGGTAACAGCACTAGAATTAGTATAATTAAACAGTGAAGAGTTAGTAGAACAAGAGGCGGTTGAAACAGCTTGAGAGTTAGAGAGCGATGAGATGGAAGGTGCTGGTGGGAAGACCGATGAGAAGTAATCGGAAAAAGCCTGTGCGATTTCAGAGCAATCAGATAGTACCAGATGGATGAGAAATAGTTTGAGCGGATCGATGTGAAGAACTAGACATGCTCTTGACTTCAAGCCAGAAGGATTTAGGGTTATCAAGAAGAGTAGCATTAAGTTTAAGACGGAAGGATGTCAAATCTTCTTTAATACGTCCCTTGAAGAGTTGTCTATAGATACGATGCATATTAAGGTAATATTGCTGGCCTGTTTTACGATGCTTTCTATGGAAATAATTTTTCTTCTTGATGATATAAACCAGATCAGATGAAAACCACCGAGGGTATTTACTACGTTTTATAGTAACCTCAGGAATAAACTGAGTTATACCACCATGGACAATACGGGATAGAATGTCGGCACTTTTGTTAACATCAACTTCGTTCAGAACACAGGCCCAGTCGACCTGAGATAAATAATTACGAAAGGATTCGTAATCACCTTTTCTGTAGTCCATAAAGGTGAACCCTTTCTTTAGCTTATTATCACAAAATGAAAAACCGGTAATTTCAAAAGTCAGCGTTGGATGATGAGAGTCTTCAGGGACTAAGGAATCGATACATCTAGAGACAGCAATGGGTTTATTAATGTTGGACATTACAAGGTCTAAGATAACACTGTTGCTGTTTTCAACTTTATTGAATTGAGTAAGGCCAAGAGACCTACATAAAAATGAAATTGCCGATGCTCGAGGACGCTTAGCTTGTGGTCCCTCATATTCAAGGTTTAACCAGTTCATTTTAGGAACATTGAAATCACCTAAAAAGAATGCTGGAGAATCAGGTGGTAAGATTTCAATAAGGTTATGAATATATTCAATAAAAACAGAGTTGTCAAGATGGTCAGGCAGATAGTGGTTCCCGATAAATATAGACTTAGAGTTGCTGAGACGAAGTTCGATCCAGACACACTCAACATTTAATTCGAGATCTGTCCGTCTGACATAACTGATATTATCTTTGATCGCAGTACAGACGCCACCACCGTCGGAGCATTTCACGAGATCGCGGTTTCTATCACAGCGTTCAACATGATAAGAATCAGGAAAATAAAAACTGTTTAGAGAAGAAGAATCGAACCAAGTCTCGGTGACGAATATAAGGTCATAATCGGAACCAGAAATAGAGGTAAAAAAAGAATTGTATTTGGTTCGAAGACCACGAACGTTCTGTAGGATAGCAGATAAAGATTTCATTAAGAAAGGGATTGTTCTGGACCCTCCGTACCAGGGTTTGGCAGAAATAATTTATCTTTAGAAAGAAAACCTCGAAATTCTTTAACGAAACTACCAGCAGGCCAAAGATCGGGATTATCGATAATCGAAAAATCTAATTCGGACACAGAAATGTGAAAAGAAGCATAATTATTACTTTGGGTCTTAAGTCTACTAATAACGACATCAGAAATTCCACTATCGGCGAGTACAGTGAGAATATCAGAATCTAGAGTGTCGTACGAAAGTCTTGTCACGAAAAGAGCTTTGCGACGAGGCTTAACAGGAGCAGCTGTAAGTTTAGAAGAAGAGTTTGTACCCTCTTTAACTGGTCTTCGAGAAGGTTGATTAGCCTTAGCAGCGGCATAGTGGGGAAATTGTCTTGGCAATTTTTTACCTTGTTTACCGACACGTACAAAACCTTCAGAATCAACCAAATAATAACTGTGGCTAGCATCAGAAGAACCATTGTTAGAGAAAACAGGTACCGGATCATTTAGTGTTAGGTCAGAGGCAGAGGTAGGAGGTTTTTGCGGGGGCGAAGGAACAGTAGTGTTATTGACAGCAGCCAACATTCCTTGACTTTTATGTTTTGTATCAGACGAGACAGAATTAACTGCATTAGTTAGATTGACTAAAGCAGGTTGTTTAACGATATCTGGTTTTGCAGGAAAGTAAACAGGAGAAGAAGATTGAAGAGAGCTGACTTGAGCGCGAAGTATCTTATTTTCACCAGTTAAAGTTGAAACATTAACGGATAAATCAGAAACAGTGCTTGTAAGAAGATCAATTTTAGAATGGAGATCTTTAACAAGATCAACAAGAAAACCAGTGTTAGTAGTAATTTCTTTAATAACTAAGTCGTTAAAGTTTAAATTTTTACTACTGGGAATCAATTTATTATCAGGTCCCTCAGTCTGCTTAGGTTTATCATTAGGTACTGTGGTAGTTCGACTGGTAGTAGGTGTACTCGGCCGATTGGGATCTTTTAAACAGACATTACACCTCCAGTTATTAACAATTAAGTCAAAGTCGGCTTTCGTAACTTTCAGACAAGAAGTAGCGTGAACTCGATTTGTCTTACAGAGAATGCAGCATAAAAAGTTCTGTGTAGAAGCGATAAAATCATTACAAAGATAACATTTTACCTTATTAGGAGGAATGACCTTGGACCCAGTCATAGTGGCCCGGACAAGAAAACCGTAGATAAACGTAAACGGAAGAAATAAGCTTGAATGTAAACACGGTGTTATCTAGACCGAGGTTCAGACAATACTGTAATCTTAACAAAATAAAAGGGAAAACTGTCTCAATTCTTAAACAGGATACCAAGTGATAAACGAGGAGTGTTCAGTTTCAGATACTCCAAGATGATAGAACAAAGGTGTCCCTACTAATAAACCAAGTGCTAAATGAGGAATATTCCGTTTCAAATATTCCAAAATGAAAGAACAAAGGTGTGCCCACTAATACACCAAGTGATAAACAATGAGTGTTCCGTTTCGGATATTCCAAGAGGATAGAACAAAGGTATGCCCACTAATACACCAAGTGATAAACGAGGAGTGTTTCGTTTCAGATATTCCAAGAGGATAGAACAAAGGTGTGCCCACTAATACCCCAAGTGATAAATGAGGAGTGTTTCGTTTCAGATATTCCAAGATGATAGAACAAAGGTGTCCCTACTAATACACTAAGTGATAAACAATGAGTGTTCCGTTTCAGATATTCCAAGATGATAGAACAAAGGTGTGCCCACAAATACATCAAGTGATAAACGAGGAATGTTCCCTTTTTGGATATTCCAAGATGACAGAACAAAAGTGTGCCGACTAATACAATTTTTTCCACGGTAGTAAAGAGATATCATAAAAAAACAAGCCATTAACGCATGGGATGACATAATAGTGGGAGCCAACAACTCAGATTTAATAGCTACTTATTACAGCTATTTATGGTTGGCTAATCAAAACAATAAATATTGCATATTAAATGCTAGTCAAGTATAACTTAGATTACACGTTTTGTTTCCTACTGATAATCTCAATGTCTAAATGAATTGAAAACATTTAATAGTTCTATTATGGTTATCCGTTAAAGGTGGTTAAAGGTCTAATAGTTTTTAAGCAGTGTTAAAGTATGATCTTAGAGGCAATTTTACGACTTAATCAATATAAAAAGTATCCGGTTCTTAAGAATAGCAGAAAATCCAGTATGAAATAATATGATCATGTTTACAAACTTTTGCTCTTTATCAATTTGCATTCCAACACCTACAGTGGTTTTGTCTTAAAGACAATTATATGTATATTAAAACGTATAAGGAACCGACCACCATCATTATCCTCCTCGTAAATGATGGTATAGTTCATATAAAAATGCAGGATACAAATAAAGAATTAAAATAGTGACCATTTTTATATTTGTTCTGAACAGATGGCGAGACAGAGGTCAGACGAGTAACATATACCACCTACACATTATCCTCCACATAAAAGAAAAACAACACTTCACAAATTCCACAAGACATGAAAATACACGCAAGTATATTTGCGCACTACCTGAATGTAATACGCCCATGGTATTCAACCCACAATTAAAACCAATCTTACTTCAGAAGTTGTTTACAGAAGGATTACTTTTCCTTCTTACTACTGTACTACCTCATTCCTAATGCAATACTGCCATTGATATGGACTACTCAAGCTATAAAATTTGCTTACCCACACAAGATCGTGAATACCCCAAATACAATTTTACTTCATCAATGTCAATGAAACATAAAATTGCGCTATTAACGATCTTTGTTTAACGAGTTATATGTTAACCAATTAAGTGTTAGAAATTTAAGATTTTGAGGGAACTTGACCAGAAGACGAGTTATAAGTTAGTTGTTAGGCAAGTGGCGCTTTCAGTGGCTTACACTATACATGCACCATTTGACAGTGTTAGACAAGTGTCTGTCCGTCTGTCGCCTGCTCTCACGGCTACAGCTTTTGAAATTTGGCATATATCTGTCTTGTACCTACCCACACATTTTAAAAATATAGCGACTTTTGGACACCGTGTGGGGGGGGGGGGGGGGGGGCAATCCGCCAAATGTGAAGTACAATAATTCTGAAATAATTCCTGAACATTCTTCGACCAAAAGTAAAGAATACCACTTCGATAATAATAATAGATAATTTCGAGAGAAAAAAAGTACATTTTTTTTACTGACAAAATACTTTTATTACTCTCTCATATAAAGAGAAAGTATTGTGATGGCGCGAAAATTCGATTTTGATGGATTTACACGTTTTGAGTTCCCCTGAGTCCAAAAACTGGATTCTAAAAAATGTCTGTCTGTCTGTCGTCTGTCGTTTGTGCAGACGCCTAGAGCCTAAACTACTGGGCAGATTTTGACGAAATTTGGCATATATGTTTAGAAATATCATACCCCGAGGCGAAATCGAAAAATGAATTTAGCTCCAAATTTGGGGGGTTACCCCCAAAAAACTCCATTTAAATACGAATCTAACGATACAAGCCGTTTTCCCGGGAAAAATCCTGAGAAAATAGCTTAAAACGCGGACGGAGAGAGCCCGAGTTCGATACCCACACCAGGAGAAGTTATTTTTTTGATAAATTGTGATGAAATGGTCAATAATAATTAAATTTACATACGAAAACTAATAAATGGAAAACAATGGGCTAAGAAATTATGCACGCGTATGAGAGAAAGTTTGTCTGAGTTGTCTCAAACCCATTTTTTTTTTTTTTTTAAATACGCCATATTCCCCGGTTCCGGCGCTAGTGTTGTGTTGTCATTCTGTTATCAGTAGTCAAGTCAGTGAGCGAGTTTACTAGCTGTACTATATTAGACGAAGCGAGTTTACTCGCGGCGAGCAAACTCGCCAGCAAGTAGCGAGTAAGCTCGCCCCGTGTAATCGAGGCTTAAAACAACTAAGCAACCCTCGCTGTGTGCGGACTATAGCACACACTTGACCTTTCTATATTAATTTACAATTCATTAGGGGTATAAACAAGCTTTAGTTTAACGAGGTAAGTTGATTTGATCTTCCATTTTTATCAAATAACTATAATTATATCCCTTTAACATGTAACTCGTCTTTGAGTGAATTAAATAAAGTTTGACAGATGTTAAATCTGGTTGAGATCATGGAGGTAGGAAAATAGGTGAGAAAAATATACAGCTCTATATACTCTTTTAACAATTAGTATTAACTTTTGACACTCAGATTGGCCAACCTATATGAGGAAAAAATAAAGACACTAGAGCTGTTGGAGGGGACCAGTGATATTTTTTCCTTCCTAGTTGGCACGTCCTTCTCGAATTCAAAATCCAGTGCTCTCATTCGCTCCCATCCAAATTTTTACGATTTTCTCGCGCTGTCAAAAGTTAAGACTAATTATAAAAAGAGTAAAACTCTTATCTATAAACCGTCAAATAGTGCATGTGTAAGACACTGAAAGCGCCACCTTCTCAACATTTGACTAATAACTCATCTTTTGGTCAAGGTTCTTCACAATCTTCAATTTCTAACATTTACTCGTAATTCGTTAACATATAACTCGTTAAGCTAAGATCGTGATTACCCCTAATATAATTTCACTCATCGACGTCAAAAAAGAATAATTTGTTAAAAAAAAATCTATTTATTAAAAGTTATTTGTTAAAAATGGAGGATCATATAACCAACTTAACAGACAACATAGTTTAGCACGCTAAACTAAGAACTAAGGATCGTGAGTACCCCTAATATTAATCTGATGAATATTGTAAACAGTCCAATTAAATAAATATATTATTCAATGCAAATAACCAATTTATTATTCAATCACGGTAATTTAACGATAAATCATCAAGAGCAAATTCAAATTGCAAACTGTTTACGTTTATCTCTCATAATTCATTATGCAATTATCATGGAAAGTCACAACGAATTTATGAAGTAATTTAAAAATATATATATATTTATAATATGACTATTAGGAATATGTCATTTAAAATTTTTAATTGTTTATTTATAAAATTTAACCTAATTATTTAATTTAAATAAATAAATTAGATTTATAATTATTAAAAAATGAATTAATCATGACCTCTGACATACATGATAAGTTATCACGTATAGAAATATAATATAGATTTTCTATTATACACTATTATTGACAATGCCATAAGAAATATTTTTATTATTCAACAATTAATAAAGATTATTATTATTATTATTATTATTATTATTATTATTATTATTATTATTATTAATGATATAAACATTATATAAGTTATCTGAGCTGATGCGATGTTTATTTACACCATATAATTAAGATATAAACAGCAAATTTTGGCATTAAAATAATTATAAATAAAGCATCAGAGCCTTTAGTCTGCATTAAGCTCGTCAATGATAAAGCCACACGATGCTTAGTTAAACTATTATTTAAAATGTGTTCAACAGGTGGTTGTTTACTTTTTGTTATCGATTTTCAACAAAATCAGATTTATTTTTGTTCATAGCTCGGAAACTAGATTTTTCCCGAGAAAAATCTCGATTTTCAGTTACTCTTTATAAATTTCCATACTTCCATACATATCTAGCGTATTAACTGTAAAATAAATTTTATTATATCAATATATGTCAGTTAATAACATACATTTTTTCCAATAAAAAATATTTTCTACCAATATTAGTCGTGAAGAATTTGGTGAAGTCGATTTATTCCTCTCTAAGTTTCATTTGTATACATACGATAAGTGTACCTTTAAAGCATTCTATGTGCAGTAACCTATTAATAAATGAACTAATAATAAAGTTATCATCTTAAGAAATGTATTGAATTATCTTTTTAATAATTCATTAAAAATATTATTAGCTATTGACTAAGTATTCATTAATTTACTCACTTTACAATGTAGTACAATAGTTACTACTTATCTTCTACAATTTATAGTAATTCGATCTATTAGCATTTAATCACTGCCAACAGGATTTTTCTAATTGTATTATAATTAAGCATTGTTTAATAATGATCAAACTAACAAAAACTTTAAAGACTAAAATGAGTCATATTTATACATAATAAATGATTGATCCAAAAGTAAAACACCCAAAACTCAGAAAATATTTTCATTGATACATTCTATTAATATTGTCCCCAATTTCCTGTAACTTTTGTGCATGACGCACAAACGTTACGACAGTTATCATCACGACAATTTCGTAAAATAGATCATCTCTGAAATGCTTTTCATACGACGTGTTTATTAGAATTTAATTAGAGTGCATCCACTTTTTGCTTTCTCATATAAAGATCAGGGCCACTTTTAAGCACAGGCTATATAGGCTGCAGCCTAGGGGCCCGCACCACAAGGGGGCCCGCAATACAAGAAAAGAAAGAAATTGTCAGACAAAGGGAGCGTTTCAGACACAAACACAGACAGACAATGACCATTTTGGTTTCAACATAGATAGAAGCTCGTTTCGCTCGCTTCAATTAAATGTATAATGTACATGAACGTGGTGATTCTAGAGGTCATTTACAACAAAATAATAGTTTTGTCCAATTGCGTTTTTTTATTTGGGTCCGTATTAAAACACCATTATTAAAACTTAACTATACCTTTCAAACTTATAAAAAGCAGAAGTGTTTTCCTGAATTCGCCACATTTCTAATATCCCTCATTTAAGAGTAAAAAGCTCTGGAATTTTATGGTCGAATTTTAAATAATCAACATTTATAAATGTGACAGGACTTAATTAGATGTTTAGCAGCTGATAATTTGAAAATCAATGAGTGATTCTGAAAGGTTTCTTTTATGCTCTTTATAATTGTTCCTTAGCTCAATTTCTCTATCTCATTTAGTTTTTAAAATATTATGCATTTTTTGAAAATTTACGTGAAACACTGAAACAAGAAATAAATCGATATCTCGAGAATTATTGAGAAATGGGCATATGCTTACTCGAAATGTTTTGTTGAATTTCCCTATAGAATCCACCAGATTTGGTATGACATTTTATCGCGGGCCACCCTTTAAATACATAAGGGTTTTGTTAATTATTTAAAACAAAAGAAATTATAATAAATAAACAGGTCAAGTGTGTGCTAGTCAGCACACAGCGAGGGTCCGTAGGCAACTCTGTATAGTTTAAGTACTCCCTATTGATGGTGTTTTTTAAAATGCTAAAAAACTTACTTTGTACTATCCTATGGGTCTGATATTCTCAAAACACATAAACAAACTTCTGATAAAGTATTTTTTTGCCACTGAACCGGACTACAACCATATTAATACACCGAAAAGACCATATTAGTTATAAAAAAATGTATTTTGTCAATAACAAATAAGAAATTTCCAAAAAGTGGTATCTTTACTTTTGGTCAGAGAATGTTCAGAAATTTTTTCAGATATTTTGCACTTCACATAAGCGAGATAGAGGGGGGGGGGGGGGCACGTTTCACACCCACTTCAAACTTGACTACGCTTACCCTATCAAAGTTATATCCTAAGAATTATATATTTTTGTAATCAGCTCGACGTAATCTTTCATATGATACCCCTCACGGTGCGGTGTCGAAAAAAAATTAAACAATTTTAACCCTTAAGTTGTTTTACCCACATTTTTTTGAAAAATATTTTTTTTAAGTCACTATATTTTTAAAATATGTGTGGGTATGTACAAGACACATACATGCCAAATTTCAAAGTGATCGGACGAAAGGTGTAGCAGTGAGAGCAGGCGACTGGACGGAAGGACAGATACACGCAGGAAAATATATAAGGGTTCTTGGCTTTGCCTACGGACCTAAAAAACTACGACCTTTGAAACTATGTAGGGGGCCCAGACCACAAGTCCAGCCTATGGGCCCTCAGATCCTAGAAGCGGCCCTGATAAATAGTACATTACGCGTCGAGTGCGGAAAGTAGCATTTTGCATGCGAGTGTGGAGTTTGCACCCGAGCGACAGCGAGGGTTGTAAAACCACACGAGCAATGCAAAATGCCGTTTTCGCTCGAGTTGCGTACCGTACTTTATCTACGATTGTTAGATTTAATTATAAAAACAGAAAAAAATATACTTGCTGTATGTAAGTTCGTATCTCTCTCTTGATAAAGATGGCATTCATTCTTGAGTTGTATTTTTTGCCGAATTAATTATTTTTGGAGGAGTATTATTCTCCACATGTTCGTCAAAGTCACTTGATTCACTCATTGTTTTTCACTAAAAACTCGTTATAAACAGCTACTTTAATAAAAGAACAGAAAATTAGTTTTGTTAAATGTAAACAAACTAGCTAATCGTGCGTAAAGCTGAAGAATTCCTCTTCTTTACCGCACTAGTGTGGTAAAGAAGAGGAATTCTTCAGAACTATGAGACGCGCATGCGCAATAAATACAAGTACGTAAATAATTACTTTCAACGCATCTAAACAGAGATGTAATGTTTATATTTCTTATCAATCGTAGATAAAGAGAATTATTGTGATGGCGAGAAAATAAGATTATGATGGATTTACACGTTTTGAGGTCCCCTGAGTCAAAAAGTGGTTTTTAAAAAATGTCAGTCTGTCGTCTGAGGTTTGTCCAGACACGGGGAGTTTAAACTACTGGACCGATTTTGACGAAAATTTGGCATACATGTTCAGAAATCGAGGAATGAATTTTTGCTCAAAAATCCCGACAACACGAGAGAAAAACAATATTTCTAGATAACGGTCGGAACCGTTATCTAGAAATATTTTGATTGAAATAACTTTAAAATGTAATTCAATTAATACAAATCTAACGATATAAGCTGTTTTCCCGGGAAAAATCTAGTTCCTGAGAAAATAGTTTTAAACGCGGACGGAGAGAGGCCGTGTTCGATTCCCCGCCGAGAAATAACTTCTTTTTATGACAAATTGTTCAATAAAAATTAAATGTATCCACGAATACTCAAAAACTAATGGAAAACACTGGGCTAAGTAATTATGAACTAATAATATATGAGAAAGTTTGTTGGAGAGGTCTCGGACCCATTTTTTTTTTTTTTTTTCCTCTCCCTCTCTCACTTAAAATGGAGAATATTTGGTTTAGGGAAAAAGTATGCTCGCATGCTTAATTTAAGTTTTTAAAGCCATTGCCTCCATGTTTAAAGCTAAAATTGATCTTTTGATTTCAACTTGATAAATAATTTTAGTTAATATTTGAACAAAATTTAATTCAAATAGATTCAGTACATTTTAAACACTACACTTTATGCACAGTCCGCAAACGGCACTTCGAGGAATTTAAAAACGTGTAAAATGCAAATCCATTCAAATCTAATTTATGCGTCCTCACGCAATAGATTTATATACATACTTTATATGTATATAAATAAATACAAAGTATACTTTATATACTTTATATGAAAGAAAGTAAAAACGATAAATGGAAGTTCTTATAAAGACATTTATTGTAATAGCAGATGCAGCTTACACACATACATGTGATGAATTATGTATATTAAATCGATATATGTTCATTTTAAATTATGAATACTTAAGGTTAATCATGCAATTTTCCAATAACAAATTAATCATTTTAGGTATACTCGTATAATATGTGAGGGTTAACTAATCCTTCCTTACCCATCTTCCTAAAAACCATTTAATTTTTTAAATAAAACATTATAAATAAAATGATTCCATTAACCTTTATTATTATAGGTTAATAATAACAAATAGAAATTTAACAATTTATTACAAAGAAACCTTTGTGTATTGAAAATGAGATGGGCAAGTAGTCATTATTTAGAATTCTTTTTAAGTTCAGAATTTCTTTCACTTCAAAAACTGTAAAAACAGTAGTCTCGCTTGAGTAGTCGCCAGACCCGCTGGTCCGGACATCCGGTTAATCATGACGGACCTCAATAACTTTTTAATAATGTACAATCTATGAACTGGGAATGCATATCAATATGATGGTAAGTTTCTAATCCTTAATCAATGAATATAGGTTTAAAAAATGGACCTAAAGTTGAGACTAAACATTCATTTTAATTTAGGTTTATTCCAACCCCCCTCCCCCCTCCTTTTTGCACCGTCTTTCAGATCGTTGGGGAATCGTTTAGGGCAGGTTTTATACGCATGCGCTAACAATGTACTGTAATAAACCATCGTTAGGTTGGAACTGGTTTTAAGGTTATAGGACGAATTCACACCGTATTAAAAACATTTAAGTAAACCTAACGCAGATAGAGAACCTTCCTTTTGATATGTGTGACGATTGAAATAACTGCGCATGTCATACAAACCAGTACTTGGTATTGTCAGAGGATTGTTTGGACTGTACTGTAAAAGGTTCGCAAACGATCACTGCGCGGGTTGGAAAAGTTTGAAGGACGGCACGAAACACTGTTACAAGTTGGGTTGGAACGGCTTTTATCCATTGCGCATGCCCGCAATGAACCAGCGGACGGTACACTGCTTGGTTGGAAGAAACGTATACAGTAAACGGTTAGCAAAAGATCCTTAAGCGGGCTGGAACAGTTTGGGGGACGGTACAAAACACTGTCACAAGTCGGGTTGGAACGTCTTTTATCCATAGCGCATGCCCGTGACGATCCCACAGACGCGGTACACACTGCTTGCGGTTGGAACAAACCTAGTTTTATCCAAGATTCCAAGTAATCCGGACATTCGGTGACCCGCGGACTGTGCCCTATCACATCAAATCCGGATTAGCGAGATTCTTCTGTACATCATTAATAAAGAGAATACAAGTTGTTTCCGCATTGTGCTCTGAGCACAATGCGGCAATTGGCAAGGCTTACTCAATAGGTTGTCAGCCAGCGTTGTATAATGAAGTTACTTCTAATAAAAATAATACTTTGTTTACTACACAAATTACAAGAACATCTTTGATCAAATATGCGACCAAAATAACAAATATGAAAATTTAAAACTGAAATATTATTCATTCATTATGCATGTAAATACAACGTGTAACTTTAAAAGCGATAATTGATATAATAGCTTTGCATTACAATTACTACATCTAATAGCTTTAACCAATATACATTGGAAGTGAAGAAATGTATAATAACAGACTTAAAAACAATTTCATAATTAAACTGTTTGCCTCTTTTTTTCCATATTTCATCAAATCCATTATATACGTGTTTTAATATGTATTCTTATATATAGTTAGAGTTCATTTTTATCAAGGTCTAATCTAAAACAATGAGCTCGAGGAAACAGGAATGCCATAAAAATATTAAAGAACGTTATTATTTCGTTTTGCTTTCTTTTTTTAAGAGATTTGTCAATCTGCCAGTACTGTGAGGGGGTGGCTAGAGGCCAATATTAATCTGCCACTGCTTTCTCCGCGAATTCACTTTGTTTAAAAAGTATAATTTTAATTTTTTAGTCGAAAATTTTTCAAATGTAGACAAGGTCCTTTGTAAGATGTTATTAAAAAATGACCCCCACCTGTTTTTTTACCAGGTGTAGCTATTTGCAAGTAAATTTAGAAATTAAATAGAATAAATTCATTCAAATTTTTTTCGTTTTCAACTATATATGGAAATGTTCTATGAAAAGCAAAAGTTAAAATGAACAAAAGTTTAAAATAGTCTGGCAATTAGTGTGGTATACAGCTTCCTCACAACCTACCGCTTATACGTTAATAATGTTATATCTTTATAACCTTAAATTATTGTCTAATTTATTAATTATTGCCTCATTTTATTTTTTAAATCTGAAAATGTTATTATTTTTATTTTGGAACGAAGTTCCTTATGGCACGTTCTGGAGCCCGGGAGTGAATCCGAAAAAACGACCAAACTCACCGTCACAAAATCAACGTCACGCAAAATCCGTCACGAAATCTACCTATGGTGATAACTGGAGTAAAAGTTGACCGACTTAGTTGAAATTTGGTACACATGTTCATTTTACCAATGTCCGGGACAAGTTCGTTGGACAACATTATCCGCCCAAGCGTTCACGCGCAACGCTCGCGTAAACGTAAGCTTCGAACTATAGGTGTAGAAGTGGGCCGTGAAGGGTAATAAAAAGATTTGGTTTAAATTATACGAAATGGCTATATTTCGCCCCACTCCGGGGCATAGACGTCAAGCTTCTTTGTGATATTTTTGTTTTTAATCGTTTTTAATTGTTTTAATTGTTAATTTGTTACTGTTTCAAAAATGTTATGTTTCTTTAAACCAGTTAATTTAGAGTTTAGTAGGAAAGTCGAGAATTTTAAAGACGAATCTAATTATTTAGATGATTTGACTAATATATATTAAACATGTAACCAAACCTTCGTATACCGGCACGTCTATGCCCCGGAGTGGGGCGAAATATAGCCATTTCGTATAATTTAAACCAAATCTTTTTATTACCCTTCACGGCCCACTTCTACACCTATAGTTAATATAAAAGGGACAACAAAAGGAAAAAAAACTACGTAAGCTTCGAATTTAAAATTGAAATTTTTGGACGGGAAAAAATTCTAACTTCATCTATTTAATGAGACAAACAACCTATTTAAATAATTTTTTTTAGTAAAACGAACACCGACACTACTATGAAGTGATAAAGATCGCTAAATTTATTAAAGCGGACCAAACCGATTAAAATAAAGAAAACAACGTTTTTACCGATATCTTACGTTCTAACGTAAATATTTAAATGAAACTTTGTATACATCACCTACAGTACAATTGAAACAAGCATGTAACATTTCAACCTGATACAAGCAGAAGTTTTTGTGAGTTAATGATTTATATTTTTTATTTTAATATTTAATTGGAGTAATATGCCGACGGGGCCTGGGAGGCCAGTTCTTTTTCGTTCTACAACTATCTGCTTTAACTATAAATTTATCATTAACTTTTTTCTCAATATACAATACATTATTTATTGAAAGACGCTCGCTTCAAAGATAATAAAAAGATTTTCATTTAATTTTGCCTTAACTCCGCTAGTACAAATAGTTCGTTACTTTTAATTTTGTCTCTTTTCTAACTCCACCATGTATACGTAGTTATTACAGCGATTTTATAATTTATATTTAATGAAAAGCGTAAGGAACTTCGTTCCTACCGGGTGTCCCACGACACCGCACGTATTTTTTTTATTCTAATGTGGATAAAAGTATCAATTTAGCAATATTTAATGAGCTTATGAAAATTAAATTATTATTATGCTATCTGCAGGATAAATTAAAAAAAACTAACAACATTTCTAAAAGATCAGATGGGTACTTTTAAAGATATAATATAGGTGTTAATAAAAGAAAAAGGTTGTGTGCAAGTGGAAGAGAAACGGACGAGTAGTTTTTTAAGATATGTTAGTTTGCAAAAATTGTGGACAGACTGACGGACATGACAGAACAGCAGATAGACACGGCACCAAAAATATTCCCTGATGTCTGAAATGAAACAAGGGACATGCTTTTTCCTCATAATGGTTTACACATCAGGAATGTACATTTGCTATTTTATTACAACTGAAAACAGCCAAAGCATAAACAAGTTTAAGAGTTAGTATTAAACCACTGTCACGGACATCATAGAACTGAAATTGAATTGTAACCACAACAATTACAAGTTTGAAATAACAGTCAACAGACAGAATAGTGCGTTAAAATTGTAATTACAAAACAGAATGGTTTGTTATATATAAACAACAGCGGCCATATTAATTAACTCAAAACAAAGACTTGGAGAACTTATGTCCTGTCTGGGGTCATCTCAGCTAAAACACGTCTAGAATAGTAATGATTAGATTTTTGGAACGACGGCTAAGAGATCCGATACGATAACTTGCTTCAGGTCTAACATAGTCAGATGAATACTAAAATTCGGCGCTCGCTTACAACCGTACTAACTCGGAACAGCACTTGAATAATTCGCAACTTGAAATGCATCAGTTTTCAGTGCTGAAAATACTAAATTTAGAAGCATGATGTCAAATGTGAGTTCCGGGTTAGTTACCTTACAATCTAGCATCTATAAGACAGGCGCATTTCTCTAAAATTAGCTGCAGCAAAATATAAGGTCGACAGTACTCCGGACTGTTTCGATCCAATGCTCAATCACTGGAAAGTATCGAAGTCAAATGAATACTAAAATTAAGAGCCTGCTTACAACCGCTAAATATATCCCATATTGGTAATTCTTACGAATCATTTAATAAATATAAAAACAAAAATATTTCTTTGCCTTGACTCCTATATGCTGCCCACACATATGTGTCACGATTAAAAATGTTTTTCTCAATAAAAACCACTTAAACCTCAAAAGTTAACTAGGAAACCTTTCCCAAAACAATCAGATTCCAAATCTCGAAATATTTTCTAGTCCTAGTTCTCACAGAGACATCTGTGCCTCATGAGAAAATGCTTTAATTGGAGGAGCCAAATAATACCAAATCTTCATTGACTACAAGTTTAGGAATATAACAGTTTATTCCTGAAAATCAAAGGCTGAAGCTCTTAATAACTTTAAAAATATAAAGCTAAAATGGAAAATCAAATCGGCAGAAAAAGTTAAGTCCTAAGGTCAGATAACGCTAAATAAGTCTGTATCCATGACTTTTAAGTATTTCTTAAAAATCAATTAGGCATTAAACATCAAATAACTGTTGCCTATAAGCCCCCAACAGAACGGAGTAGCAGAAAGACCAAACTGAACTCTAGTTGAGATGACAAGATATCTAATTCTAGCCAAAAGTCTGGCGCATGGCTTATGGGCAAAGTTAATTAAATTAATGCTTTTAAGATAGCAATAATAAATATTTCTCTTATGTCAAACACTCTAGGATAGTTTAGGTTGGACGGGAAAGGTTTAGTTTCTTTCTCGTTGGTTGGATGGGTGAGGAACTAAAGCTTCGTTGGTTGGACGGGAAAGGAACTAAACCTTAACCGTTGGTTGGATGGGAAAGGAACTAAACCTTAACCGTTGGTTGGATGGGAAAGGAACTAAACCTTAACCGTTGGTTGGATGGGAAAGGAACTAAACCTTAACCGTTGGTTGGATGGGAAAGGAACTAAACCTTAACCGTTGGTTGGATGGGAAAGGAACTAAACCTTTCCCGTTGGTTCGATGGGAAAGGAACTAAATCTTTCTTGTTGGTTGGACGCGAAAGGCCTAGTTTTAGATATTAAATAATTATTATTTGTTTTAACATTTATTTTTGTTTTAAGATGAACTTTCTTCTAACCATTATCAGATGAAAAATTGACGGAAGTTAAATTGATTTTAATGTAGAATATTTGAAATTCATAAATACATAATAAGATTACACATACAACGTCCAAGAGGAGGTCAGGAGTGTCACGAGAAGCTTTCAATGAAATAGCACTTTAAACACGGGATTTCCACAAGTCCTCTAAGATTTATGAAATAAGCTTTTAGTTTGACAGCAGATAAAAGCTAGAAGACGATAAAAAAAAAATTAAAAACCTTTCAAATGCTTGTAAATTTAACATAAATTATATAAAATACGCTTTATCTAACGCATTGTAGGATGACAATGAAAAACAGCCAATTTGTGAGGCACAAAGCTTCCTCGCTCCTATATTTCGTATATACTTTGATGATTTTATGCTTTTACAGCCTATTATTGTTAAATTTATCTAATTTTCCCTCTTTTTTAAAATCTTTCAAAATTGTTTTTACCTGAATTGAAGTATTAATTTAGCAAAATGCAAAAGAATGCAGACGGTTGAAATTAAATTGGGGCTACTTGCGGACTACGTTTACCAAAACATCTAAAGTTCATAAAAAACAGAGGAGTACTTTAGAAGATACATGTGTTAATGTACGTTCGTGCGCATGTGAAATAGATACAAATGGGTGCATAAGGTTGCACATATATGGAACCAATAATGGGCTAATTATGACCTACCATCCAAATTTCTTTAAAATCGGACGAGTAGATTTTAAGATATGATGGTTCGCAAAAATTGAGAGACAGACCGAGGGACAGACATGGAACCAAAAATGTTTTCTGATGTCTAAAAACAGATTTGTGTCTTGGGATTATTTAAATCGGAGACATAAAATATTTTAATTCTTCAGAACGATCAAATACAGCTTACGTTACCTTCGGTAATCTCGGAAGCAAAATTAAATAAAACATTAAAAATGGGTAGTTTATAAAAAAATTACCAATCGTCTAACTTAATTTTTTAAATTTTTATTACATCTTTGCTTATAAATAATAAATGACTGAATGAAATAATGTCCGATATTAAAAACAGCATCCCTTAAAAACAAGTTAAATTATAAATACTATAGTAAGCTATCGCCATTGATAAATACATGAGAACAAGCGTTAGTGCATGCTGTACAAATTCTACGTCAGAGCAGTGAATGTAATGCAAATAAAGACAGAAGTGTACAATTTTTTAATCTAATTTTGTTTATACAACTGCAGTTAGAAGAATATTTCATTCCAGATCTATCCATTTATTATAACTGTATCATGATTCTAATTAATGATTTATAGTAATGTCGTTCCATGAATGAATATTATTAGTTACTTGTATCAGATCTTGATACAAGCTGAATAATATTGTGGTAAGCTCGGTTTTTTTGGGGGGCAGAACCTGCAGTAAATAGTTCAGACTAACGTCGTTCATTATTATCTGAGTAAATACTACAGATCGAATCATTCATAGAATCATTCAAGGTAATTGTACAAAAAAAAAAGAAGATAATATCATAATTATAGCACATTTACAGGTAGATATATTTGACTAACGTGTTTTTGATAATAATAGCAGTTTTGACAGTCGAAGAAAAAACGGGAAGGAAGAGCTAATAAAAATACCATTAAATTCTATAATTCATAATGGTTGATGATTTATTTTTGTTAGTCTGTAATTTTTTGGATGCATTCGAGACAATTCTAGTTTTGACAGTACTAAAAAAATCTCCACTTTCTCGAATGCATTCGAGACAATTCTAGTTTTCACAGTACTAAAAAAATCTTCACTTTCTCGAATGCATTCGAGACAATTCTAGTTTTCACAGTACTAAAAAAATCTTCACTTTCTCGAATGCATTCGAGACAATTCTAGTTTTGACTGTACTAAAAAAATCGTCACTTTCTGGAAATGCATTCGAGACAGTTCTTGTTTTGACAGAACTAACAAAATCTCACGTTTTTTTTTTAAAGTATTTAAGGGATGGCGCCCCCAAATTTGGGGTAAAATTTATTTCTCGATTTCACCTCGGAGTATGATTTTTCTTAACATGTAACCCAAATTTCGTCGAAATCGGCACAGTAGTTAATAGGCTCCACGCTTCTGCAAGGACGGAAGACGTCAGACAGATATATATTAAAAATCACTTTTTTGGATTCAAGAGACTTCAAAACGTGTAAATCCATCAAAAATCTCAAAATCAAATTTTCGCGACATCACAATACTTTCTCTTTATATGAGAAAATGCAACAGACTTCCAAATGACAAAGTTATGATTTAAACTATAAATATAATTTTAGAAAAGAACTAATTATAAATTTAGCGAGATCCGGCCAGCCAAGTTCTATTTATTAACCTAAATATTGCCAAGATAAATAATAAATAAGCGGCCTATCACCGGAGTAATCAATAAATTCTTTTTAACGTACAAGTAAACAGCGGGAATAGATATTTCCCCATTTCCTAGATATTTAACCTAATAGAAATAAGGAAGGAATTTATAAAAACAAATTTGATTTAATTAATAACCTCTAATAAATCTTTAATCCTCAGAAGAAATATTAGTTCCAGTTTTTAATTTAAAAATACAGAGATAGTTTGAATGTTTCGTGACAAAAACGTATTATTAAAGTTTAACATAAACTAAGTTATTAGTAAATTAAAATTTAATTAATAATTTGTTTTAATTAATTTAATGCTATCATAGCGTCATGGCTGTGAATCCATGCCCCTCTGATTTACATCACTAACAATTTACTCGCTAATGACCATACTCGCTTTAGCGGTACATTGTACTCTCTATACCGCAGGGCTAGTAAATATGGGCTAAAATAAGCCTAATTGTTAGGTTCAAACATGTGGTTTAGTCCTACTCGTCTAGTACATACTAGTGCTAGGATATACAATTACTTAATGTTATATTTGTTTTAATTAATGTTAAATTTAAAAATTCGTTTTTTCTACCTAAATTTTGTGGAACTTGCAAATTTGACACAGTGAATAAAAACTTTGAAAAAATATCAAATAATTTTCAAACCCCAATTTGTTTAAAACCAGACCATTTTCAACTACTTCAATTGGTCATGAAGATTTTATAGTTTTACTATGATGGCCAACTGAAGGGAGCAAAGCTGTTGCTCGACACTGATTAATAGAACAATACGTAGAAGAATGCACACTAAAGTATACACACACCAAGCTTTGTGGTTGATAAAGGTATATGCTATATCAATTTTTAAAGATTTATCACAAAGTAACTTGAAAATCCTCTTTTCCAGATAATTAGTGATAGCGGTGGATAGTTGGTGATAGTGATGGATAGTTAGTGATAGCGGTGGATAGTTGGTGATAGTCAGTAGCGTACACAGAAAATTTTTTCGGGGGGGGCCCAACCTAATTTAACTTATATGCGGGTTTAGCATACCCCATAATTTATTATAATTGTAATTTCTCCCCCTTTTCAACACTCTAATTTCAATTTCTAACCTCATATTTAATTAAATTAAAATCCTATGAGGTAACACCTCACTATGTGATGTGATCGTTCTAAAGAACGATTATGTCTCCGATTCCAATAATTCCAAGACAGAAATCTGTTCCAGTTATCTGACATTTTTGATCCCGTTTCTGGCTGTTAGTCTGTCTTTCACTCAATCATTGCGAACAATTCTTAAAAACTACTCTTTCGGTTTTAATGAAATTCGGATGGTAGTTAATTAGCATAGAAAAAGTCCATTGTTGGTCCTATATAAGGTCCAATCTTCTGGTCCCCTTTCCCTCCACCACATTTCTCCACCTGCCACCATTTCTCTTCCACATGTGCACACACATACATTTATTTACACCTTATCTTAAAAAATATTCATCTGATTTTATAAAACTTATCTGATAGAAGCTCACAGATTAATTTTAACTGTCTGCGCTGTTTAAATTTTGGTAAATTGATGCTTTAAATCATGTAAAAATCAAACCAATTTTGACTAATTTAAAAAAGGAGGGAAAATTGAGTAAATTTAACATGAATAAAGTATCAATATAGCAATATTTTAAGAGCGCAGACGGTTGAAATTATTCTTGGGTTATCTGCGGGCTACTTTAAATAAACCATTAAAATTTCATAAAAATCAGATGAGTACTTTTGAAGATATAGGTGTAAATAAATGTATGTCTGTGCGAATGTGGAAGAGAAATAAATAGGTGCAGAAGATTTAAACTTATACGGGATCAGCAATGTTATAACCTGGCTAATTATGACCTACCATCAAAATTTCAATAAAATTGGACGAATAGCTTTTAAGATATGTTGGTTCGCAAAAATTGAAGGACAGACCGACAGACAGACACGGGACCCAAACTGTACCCTGATGTTGAACAGATTTCTGTCTTGGAATTTTTGAAATTGGAGACATAAAAATTGTTCGTTCTTCAGAACTGTCACATATCTTCCGTTTCCTTTGGTAAGCTCGGAAGCAAAACGTGATCCATACTGCAAAAGCAAACGTGGATTTGGAGCACATACGAATTTCTAATTTTTATCTAGAAGAGAATTCTTCTCTAAGAAAATTAAATACCTATTGCAAAACAAAAGAATCATTCGCTCATTCGCTGGGTAATTACATGGGACATTTAACATCACATGTTTTCTGAACGCTTTTTTACCTGCCGAGCCGGCAATCGGGTCTATTATTGAACGCATCCCAATTTATTTTGATGCATAATTTCCATCGACAAAATCGGGCCTACTAGCAATCAGGCCGATTCATTGTACTCATCCTAATCAATTCAATGCACTTAATTCTATAGCAAAAAATCCGAGCCTAGCTGTCAATCGGAGCAGTCTATTTTTACGAATCCAAATTCAATTCATTGCATTAGGATTCGTAATGAATTGAAGCTGTCCTATAATGCAACCTATGCTATTGAACTGGACTAAAACCCCAAAAACATCATTGAATTCAATTAGCAAAAAATCGGGCCCATCCGATATCGGGTCGATCAAGTTTAATGTTTTTAGTTCCACTGGCAAAAATCAAGGCCTAGTCGGCAAATCAGCCGATTTATTTCATGCATCCTAATTTAATTCAATGAATCTAATTCCATCAGCAAAAATCTCGGTCCAGCCAATATCGGGCCGCTATAGTGTTTAATAGTTTTAGTTTCATCGACAAAAATCCGGGCCCAGCCGAACGTCAGGCCGGTATAATATTTAATAAATTTATTCCATCGGCAAAATCCGCGCCCAGCCGACAGTCGGGCCGGTGTAGTGTTTAATAAATTCAATTCCATCGGCAAAATCCGGGCCCAGCCGACAGTCGGGCCGGTATAATGTTTTATAAATTAAATTCCATCGGAAAAATCCAGTTAAAGCCAACAGTCGGGCCAGTATAGTGTTTAATAAATTTAATTCCATCGGCAAAATCCGGGCCCAGCCGACAGTCGGGCCGGTATAGTGTTTAATAAATTCAATTCCATCGGCAAAATCCGGGCCCAGCCGACTGTCGGGCCGGTATATTGTTTAATAAATTTAATGCCATCGGCAAAATCCGGGCCCAGCCGACAGTCGGGCCGGTATAGTGTTTAATAAATTTATTCCATCGGCAAAATCCGGGCTCAGCTGACAGTCGGGCCGGTATAGTGTTTAATAAATTCAATTTCATCGGCAAAATCCGGGCCCAGGCGACAGTCGGGCCGGTATAATGTTTTATAAATTTAATTCCATCGGCAAAATTCAGTTCCAGCCAACAGTCGGGCCGGTATAGTGTTTAATAAATTCAATTCCAGCGGCAAAATCTGGGCCCAGCCGACAATTGGGCCGGTATAGTGTTGAATGAATTTAATTCTATCGGCAAATCCGGGCCGAGCTTATTTGGGGTGATTAAGTGTATACACACCATAAGATAATACTTAATTCATTCCTTAATTACTTAATTAATGGAAAATATTTACAGCCAATTCGAATGCATCTGTCATTACTGTGTTTTTTTGGTTTTAAGTGTATGGCGGGTCTTAGGTATGTAATCATTTCGGGGGGGGCCAGGGCCCCTTGGGCCCCCCCCTGTGTACGCCACTGGTGATAGTGGTGGATAGTTGGTAATTACTCAGCACAGACTACGAGGTCAAGGTTTATAGGTTACTGAAATCAAAGAGAACTTTTTGGGACACTCTTTATAATTTATATCTTCAAATGATCTGTATAAATGGTCTGCATAAATGATCAGTATAAACGGTCTGCATAAATTATCTGTATAAATGATCTCCATAAATTATCTGCATAAATGATCTCCATGAATGATCTGTATAAATTAGCTAATTCAAGCGCAATAAATGAATCATTATTAATAACATCATTTTCTTAATTTTAATAAAAAAAAAAATCATTAACATTTAATCACACCAACACTACTTAAATGTAATTTTACAAAAATCTTCATTCATTAGTAATTGAAATACATTTTAAACCGAGCTTACCGGAGGTAACAGAAGCATTGTAATCTTTATTTATTAGGTACCCACACATATTTATATCTCTGAATTCAATAATTCCAAGACCTAAATATAATATGGTGGTTCGTCCCATATTAATTCAACTCAATTTCATTTTTTTTTTTTTTTTTTTCTGAAAAAAAATTAATTAAAAGCAAAATTTTTTTATACATAAAATAAATGTTTATATTTATCGCTAGCATGTAAGAATTTAAGCCAGCAAAATGTGAGATTAACTATTAAAAATTGAATCCTTCACTGATTATTATTATTATGATATATGTGTCCATCAAACATAATTATAATAATATACATTCTGAACACCAGAAATCATAATAATATACGAAAACTTTAAGGAGGTATTAAATAAATGAATTTACACACAATACATAAATGTATTGTAAAAAAAAGTGGATCATTTCATTACAATTAGAACAACAACCACAATTTATTCGTATGAATTAAATTTTAAAAAATATGGGAAAGAAAAAAAAATAGCAATTTATATTTTTTTTTCTGTTTTAAAATATAATGCATATATGCATCAGTATAATTTGTTTAGATGGAAAAAAAAATAAAATGCATTAAAAGACACAGTAAGATAATAAAAAAAAGTAGAAGAAACAATTGACTAAAGTCGACTTGGTATTGAGGTCTATCACTAAACTTGTCAACACTACAACAAAATCTTGAGACACATTTCTTAATTGATGTATAAATGTAATAAAAATTGTATTTAAGATAATCAGGTGACTGAAGACTAAAGTACGTCTATTTACCGGTGTTAATCGGAGCAGAAGAGGGCGCAAAGCCCGATGAAGTCGTAGCGCCATAACTCGGGAGAGACTGAGGCCAATACTTGGTCGGAGCCCTATCGACCGAAGGCAAGCAAAGCCCTTACCCTCCCGAGCTCCCATTACAGAACTATAAACAATTCCAGTATCGGATTCTAGGCCATTGGCTACCGATTAAATAAATTGTACCAAATAAATTAATTTTCTAACACGTTGTAGCACTCCTATTTCCTGTAAGTAACTAATGAATGCCCATTAACTAAGCTTTTGAATGAGTAGAAAGTAGAAAGACTGACACAAAGTTTTAATTTGAAGACACATTATTAAATTATAGGTAACAAAACTATTAAGATTACCAATCAGCGTCTAAAACAACACATTTAAAATAAAAATCTTCATAAGTCTAGATTCTTCACAACAATTTACCAATTAATAAATTGGGCTTTGTTTTAGAGAGAGGATTAGAACAGTAACAAAACGATTAAGATTTCCGATAATTGGGTTATAACACAACACATGTTGTTAGCCATGTACTTCTTAACGTTTAAATGATTAACAAATATTAGCCAATTATTAATGAATTAGGCTTTGTTCCTGTTTTAATCAGTTCATATAAAACTGAATAAAAAACTAAGATTACCCGCTTCAGTACCTCATAAAATACATCATAAACGCAGTAATGTTAAAGAGGAGATAATTTGATAAAGACTATTTATTTCGATTGAACGTTTTACAGTCCGTCATAAAGCCTGGGATCAGTGGCGTACCAAGGCGCCGCGTGGGGGGCGGGCCGCCCCGGGTGCCACAAGCATTAGGGGATGTCAGTGTGGCAGAGAGAAAAAAAAACACCCCCAAAATAGTTCTGAGGGGTGACACAAGACCTTGGTACGCCACTGCCTGGGATCACACTAGGCTAGCCGCTTGCAACGAGTTGAGGAAGCCGCTACTGTTACCTGTCAATCAGCTTGGTGTGACCACTAAATTAATATCGTTAGATTTGTATTTAAATGGACTACATTTTAGAATTTTTAATCAAAATCGTCGATACAGTTATTGGGGAATCATTTTTTTCACGTTTTTCAGAGTTTAAGGAGTAAATTTGGAGTTAAAATTTCTTTCTCCATTTCGCCTTGGGATTTTTCTGGACATTTAGCCAAATTTCGTCAAAATCGGCCAAGTAGTTTATGCTCCAGGCGTCTGCAAAGACGACAGATAGACATTTTTTAAAAAACTACTTTTTTGGACTCAGGGGACCTCTAAACGTGTAAATCTAACATAATCTCTAAATCGAATTTTAGCACCATCACAATACTTTCTCTTTATATAACAAAGTAAATATACTGACATCTTGTATACAATGTGCACCAGCATAAAATTATCTCCGAATTACGGGTGCCTATTGTAGAAGAAATAGGTATTAATTTTCCTAAAATTTAAGCTCTAAATACAGCCTGCATATTATACGCGAGTGCGTATTATAGCCGAGATTTTACGTTACATCTGCACGAAATTTAATTTGGTTTAAAATACAACAGTTCGCATCTATTGTATCTGCCTGTGCTTTTGAAAGTTGACTTAAAAACTTACTTTCAAATAATGAACAGAGTAAATTAGACTCTTTTTGAAATCGCGCAATAATGAACAGAGCAAATTAGTCTCTTTTTGTAATCGCGCAATAATGAACAGAGTAAATTAGTCTCTTTTTGTAATCGCGCAATAATGAACAAATTAAATTAGTCTCTTTTTGTAATCGCGCAATAATGAACAGAGTAAATTAGTCTCTTTTTGTAATCACGCAATAATGAACAGAGTAAATTAAGATGGTTAATTAAGATGGGTCTGTAATTGATCACGAAAAAGTCTGCGCAAATTTAATTAGAGTGCGCATGCGCATGCAGAGAGTAGCAGAGTCAAAATAAACTCAGAATACAATTTTAGATTTCAATAATTCAGAACTATATATTTATTTTATTTATTTATTTTTTTTCACAGGAAGAATGATTATACAATCGTATAATAGCAAATGGTAGATTGAAATTTATTAGGCTGTCAAATTTATTTATGAAAATTGGATAAAAAGGAAAAAAAAGAATCATTATAAGAATTGATATAGGTTCTTGAACTTTATGATGAAAGGTGATATCATATTTGCTTTCTAACAAAAACATTTCACAAGTTCTTTTATGTATATAATAAATCCCAGATTAAAATAAATAAAAACTTATAATAAACACATTTCGTCATTTCTTTTTTATATGGTAATAAAGTCGAACATAAAAAATAATTGCCTACTTTAAAAATACAACTTATAACAAAAATAGTTTGCAAATTAGTGTGAGAAATAGATTCCTCGATACATATTTTGCATACATTAATGATTTTATGCTATTACAACCAATTATTGTCTAATTTATTTTCCCCCCGTTTTTTAAATCTATCAAATTTTTGCTTCCGAGCTTACCGAAGGTAACGGAAGCTATGTGATGGTTCTGAAGAACGAAAAAATGTTAGGTCTCCGATTTCAAAAATTCCAAGACAGAAATCCGTTTCAGACATCAGGGAACATTTTTGGTTCCGTGTCTGTCTGTCGGTCCGTCGGTCTGTCGTTCAATTTTTGCGAACCAACATATCTTAACAACTACACGTCTAATTTTAATGAAATTTGGGTGGTAAGGTCATAATTAGCCCATTGTTGGTCCCATATAAGTTTCAACCTTCTGCGCCTATTTTTTTTCTTCCACATGCGCACAAACATACATTTATTTACACCTATAGCTTCAAAAGTACTTATTCGATTTGAATGAAACTTCTATAGTTTATCGAAAGTTACCCGCAGATAGCCCTAGATTAATTTGAACCGTCTGCGCTCTTTAACTTTTGCTAAATTGATACTTTAATTTATGTAAAAAATCCAAACAATTTGGACAAATTTAAAAAAACAGGGGAAACAGTTAGACAAATAAGAGAATAATGACTTGTAAAAGTATAAAATCAATAAAGTAGAAATCAATAGGATGCGAAGAAGCTATGTGCCACACCAATTTGCAGCCTATTTTTATTTATTTTATATATGAATTTAAGTATTAATTTAGCAAAAATTAAGAAGCAAAGTCGGTTGAAATTAATCTAGGGCTAGCTGCAGGCTATTTTCAGCAAACCACCCAAATTTTATAAAGAATCAGGTCAGTACTTTTGAAGATATAGGTGTAAATAAATGTATGTTTGAGCGTATGTCGAAAAAACAAATGAGCATAGAAGGTTGAAACTTATACGGGACCAACAATGGGTTATTTATGACCTACTACCAAAATTTCATTAAATTTTTTTCATTAAAAGTTTTTAAGTTATGTTGGTTCGCAAAAAATAGGCGACAGACAGACAGACAGAAACGGCACCAAAAATGTTCCCTGATGTCAGAAACGGATTTATGTTTTAGCATTTTTGAAATCGGAGACAAAAAATTTTCGTTCATCAGAACAATATCATATATTTTGTTACCTTCGGTAAGCTCGGAAGCAATTTCTTAATTTAAAAAAATAAGATAAAAGTTTTGCAAATTATGTCGGTAACAAAATAAAAAAAAAATAAAAATAGTGACTCAAGAAAGATAATAATAATAAATAAGAATATATGGCACGCATTAAAAAAGGATGGGAGCTGACAGAAAATTAAAAAAAAATGGAAATGGGATATTTTAAAGATAATTTTATATTCTAGCGAATATTAAAAATACAATAAAAGATCTCAGTAAGCTTAAAGCTTACTTGAGACGTGACGGCCAAGAATATCTTAGTTATACAGCTATAGCCTAGGCAGACAAATTAACATTATTAATATTATAGCAATTCTTTCCTACTATTTAATATATCTAACCTTATAACCTTCCTCTTCCCTCATTATTGCGGCAACCTACGGACATTTCCAATTAATTTATTGAAAAATATCATATTTAAGTAGTAAAAAATGTTATTTATTATTTTTTTAACATATTTATGTGATACTAAAAGTTTTAATAGTTTGATTTATTAAAAAATTTGTATTACATGGGAAAAAATACCTTCCTACATTATTATATAACGAGCTGTTAAGCCAGCAACAATATATAAAAATAATCATATATTTAGAAAACAAAAGTTAAATTAAGAAAATTAATTTAGATAGGTTATTATATTATTATATATCTATTTGAAGACCAACAAATCAAAACAAACATTTATTTGTATTGGAATAAATGTGGTTGCCTTAGCTTATCAATAACAATTAAATTTCATTTTTAAGTTTTAGGTAGTATTCATACTAAGGAAAGTTTAAATTTTAATTTAAATCAAATTATAATTATTATTTACAAAGGGAGACAGACAGAGAAAAATGACTCCAGCGCGGGACTTGAACCACGTTTATTCTATTATTCTCTGTCTGTCTCCCTTTGTAAATAATAATTATAATTTGATCTAAATTAAAATTTAATTTTTCCGTAGTATGAATACTACCTAAAAATTAAAAATTAAATTTCAAATTGATTGTACAAGGTACAGGTACTAAATGGGTACTTTAAAATTATAAGTGATACTTCTCGGTCTAGTTCTATTGTCGTTAATGTTGACTAGGTATCGTTACTGACAGAGGAAATTATTCTCCGCAGTGTAGCTCAGTTGGTAGAGCGCTGTACTGGAAATATAGAGGCCCGTGGTTCAAGTCCCGGCACTGGAGTCTATTTTTCTCTGTCTGTCTCCCTTTGTAAATAATAATTATAATTTGATTTAAATTAACAATTAAATTTGAGGTAAGTCGACGGGACACTACTCGGATTATATAAATGATCGAATATTATTTTCGAAATTTTAGAACGAAAAAACTAAATTTTATGCTATATGTTAGGTAATTTTTTTGTGAATAAATATAGGTTTTTTTGTTTTTTTTCCCCCCGGGGTACATCTTTTTTATAAAAAAAAAGTCCGAAGCAATAAGACCTCATGTGTGGATCCAAGGAGCAGTGCCGGAACTAGCCGTGTGCATGGGGTCAGCTGCACACGGGCCTCAGGGTAAGGGGGGCCTCACTTCCGCTCGACCAGTTATAAAATGCGCTAAAATGCTCTGCAGCAGTACTTAAAATATGAAAAAGTTGATAGAAGACATATTTTTAAGGCTAAAGTTAGATTCTATGGCTTAAAATAAGAACTTTTTACTCTTTTCTTTCTTCAAGAATTAAAGTTTCAAAAATATGAGTATTCAACTCAAGTCTACAGCTAAAATAATGGATCTAATAAAAAAATTTAAAATAAAGAGTTCTTATTTTGTGGCATAAACACGAAATCCATTCTTTTGTATTAACTACAAGGGCTCTTTTTTACTCCTAGCACCCCCCTTGGTTCTAAACAATAGTCTGCCCTACAAAAGTCAAAAAGGTTTGATTGTTTGTCTCCCCAAGACATTGAGACTCCTGGGGAAGTTCTTTATTTAATATTCCTTTATCGTAATAGTTGATTAGACGGGATATGATCACAATTATAAACACAAGTGTGATTTCCTTTCATTAGAATAAATATCCCTTCGACTAAACAGTAATTTAGACTAAAGAATATAATATGCTACTCTGTATAATGTTCCTTTGGCGAAATAACTATTAACACAAAGGGATATAGGGGGATGCTAGAGTAAAAAAGTACCACTACAGGCAACTTTTTTGCTCATTTTTGTAACTTTTTTGCTCTTTTTACTCTCCATATAAAGAGAAAGTATTGCAATGGCGCGAAAATTCGATTTTAATGGATTTCCACGCTTTGAGGTCCCCTTAGTCCAAAAAAGTAGTTTTTAAAAAATGTCTGTCGTCTGTCTGCGCAGACGCCTGGAGCCTTAACTACTGGGCAGATTTTGACGAAATTCAGCATACTTAAATGTTTAGAAAAATCATACACTAAGGAGAAATTAATTTTACCTTCAAATTTGGGGGCTCTACTCCTTAAAAACTATGAAAAAAGTATTCCTCTAAAACGGTTCCGACGAATTTGATTAAAATATTCTAAAATGTAGTCCATTTAAATACAAATTTATTTTGTTTTTTATTAGGGGCCTCAAAAAAAATTTTGCACACGGGCCTCAGCAGGTCTAGTTCCGTCTCTGCCAAGGAGCAAACCCGGTTTAATAGTCCATCCTAAAGTACCCTATCCTCTTAGCAAGCTCACAGACCCACAGAAAGTGAGCACCTTGTTTAGGGGAAGTAACTTAAGTTCTTCAATTGGCAGGATGGTTAAGCCAAAGATTCTCCACCTGAGGTGTGTTAATGCAGGACAGCTGTTAATAAGATGAGAAGGGTTTCATCCTCTTCCTCGCACAGCCTGCACACTGGGCTTTCTGCTAGGCCAAGCAGATGTAGATGTCGATTTAGCCTGCAGTTTCCAGTAAGAAATCCTGTCAAAAGATGACAGGATTGTTTTTTGAGCGAGAGCAGCGATCTGGTAAGATTGCATAGATGGTTCCCGGATTATCATTTTAGATTGTCGCATACCTGAAGCAGTGTTCCATATTCTTTTCATGTCTGGTATAGGTTCTTTCGTTCTTGTCATGAATTCTTTTCATGTCTAATATAGGTATTTAGTTATAGGCATAAAAAATCGGTCCGACTGATAGAACAAAACTTTTAAAATGATTATAGATATTGATACTGTATTTATATTTTTATATAATGTCTCATTTAATGATTTATCAAAGTTATTTATTAACTTATTCAACAGGTGTTTTCCTTTTATTTTCAACAAAAGCTATGATTCATTTTTTCTCAATATCTCAAAAAACTAGATTTTTACCAGGAAAACTAATTATATCGTTAGATTATTTATACGTAGACTACATTTAAGAGTTTGTTAATCAAAATCGTACAAACTGTTAACGAGAAAAAAGATGTCTCAATTTTCATAGTTCTTGGAGGGGGGGGGGGGGGCCTCAAAACAACTATATTAAGGCGGAAATACACATGCTTGTAAAAAAGCATGCCAGTGCCGAGTTACTAGCATGTCAGTAGCTGGCATGCTGCAGACGCTGTGTACATTTGCCAGTGAAACAGCATGCTAGTACCATCCGGATGATCGGTCTTGTGCGAGCTACTAGCTCATGACAATACACATTCCAGTCACAGTTCGAGTTTTGAAATAGGCAATCTTTTCTTGCCTTCTTTTAGCCGGAATAAATTATTAAATAATTGTATTTGATTTAATTAATTTTGATAATTTTATTAATTGTTTCAATGTACCTTATGTATCGGTGCGGAATGAAATTAACCAGATTGTTCTGTTACTTGCAAAAACTGTGTTTTAAAACATTTGAAAAATAATAAAAAGACACGAAGAGTGTGGGTAAAGATTGGATAGCTAGAAGGGAATTAGGTACATGGAGCATGGAGCGAGTTAGTGGCTACTAAATGAAATGCGGTTCGGGGACGTCAATGGTTTTAGGAATCAATTGCGAATGCTTCCAGAGAAAGTAGATGAGTTGTTGTCTGATACCCGCGAAAGGAAGGAACGCAACTGAAGTGAAGACTGAAGGGCTGAGGGAGACTCGTGCTAGCTACTAGCAACCTTGCGCTGGCAGGCCTGTTTACACGTGCCTTATCAGTTCCCCCTCCCCTCGACTCGTGCCACTGGCAAGACAAAAATCAAACCTCATGCGATTTACTCGCATGCTTTTTACTCGCATGCTATTTGATGTATACACATGCCAGTAGCTCTCCTCTGCGAGCTACTCGTATGTTTTTGTGCGAGTAACTAGCATGTGTATTTCCGCCTTTAATCAACATCTCAAATTCGAATTTTTGCACTACTACACGTAAGGGCTTATTTTTGTACCAAGTTTCAACTCTCTAACTTAAAAACTGTAGGAGTTATGTGTGGCACAGACAGACACACATACACAAACAGACAAATATACTGCTAAAAACCCTTTAAATGGTCTTAAAAGCACACAAAAAACGGATAATTCTGTTGAAATATCGTTTTCGGTTTTTTTGGGTGAAAACAATACTTTTTCTTTAACGGTAAGGAAAAGTAAAAAACTAGGGAAATCTTTGATTAATATTTGTATATTAAGAAATTTATTTATTTAAGGCTTCCAATGAATGGTTTATTAAATTTAATAATTATAATTATAGTCTATCTAACTCCGTTGTATAAATATATGTGAGTCATTTTTTTAGTTTTCATAAAAAAAATTATAATGTCACTTATTTATCTCATTACATATTTCATTTTATATTAAATTTAAAAAAACTTTTTAAAAAGAAAATAATTCGTTATACAGTTAAATTAATTTATATTAAAACATTATAATCTGTACGACACGTGAACATGCGATAAATACAGTCGAGCAATGAGAATAATTTACTCAGAAAAATAACCTCATGAATAACTATGCAAATATTTCTTAGATTTAACACTTTCGATTAATCATATAATAGAATAGGAAGAGTAAAAACAAATACAAATAAAAAGGTAAAAAAAAAAAATAATAATAATAATAATAGTTGTTAAAATAATGAAGAGAGTTAAAGTATAAGTGTGTTTTATGTAAATATAAACTGAACAATTTTTTTTTTTAATCTACCAAGTGAAGAAAACATCAAGGGAGCCGCGAGCCGCTAATACCCGATAAGCTTTGTATAATGTATATAAAAGCCAACGCCTACATTAGTAAACCAATACAAGTTAATAATTCCAGACAGGTAACAACCGTATCTGACTTGTTTCAACAAAGCATTAATAAAATCAATTAATAAAAAAAAAAACCATTCAACCTTAGAGTAAAGCAACATTTACCTATAAGTTCTTTCTAATCAAAAATTACAAAATATATTTGACGACATTATACGTCCAACGTGTGGAATACATCACTAATAAACACATTAAACTTTTTATGTCTCCGATTTCAAAAATTCCAATACAAAAATCCGTTTTAGACACCAGAAAACATTTTTGGTTCCGTGTCTGAATGTCGCTCAATTTTTGCGAACCAACATATCTTTAAAACTATACTCTTCCGATTTTAATAAAATTTGGATGGAGGTTCATAATTAGCCCAATGTTGGTCCCATATAAGTTTCAACCTTCTGCGCCTATTTGTTTCTCTTCCACAAGTGCACAAACATACATTTATTTACACCTATATCTTCAAAAATACTCTCGTGTTAATAAGAAATTTGGATGGTTTATCGAAAATAGCCCACAGATAGCCCCAGATCAATATCAAACGTATGGGCACATTAAGCTAAATTGATACTTTTATTCGAGTAAAAAACAAAGCATTTGTGGTATATTAAAATTAAAGGGGAAACAATTAAATAAATTAGACAATAATAGGTTGAAACAGCATAATATGAATAAAGTACGTGTAAGATGCAAGGAAGCTATGTGCCACACTAATTGGCAGACTATTTTTTTTACGTAAACAACGTTATTTTATGATTATTACATATATATATCGGTTTTTAAAAATTATTTAATTAAAAGTAATAGATACAAATTATTCTATTATTATTTCTTTTTGTTCTGTAAGATTTAACTAAAAAGTAGTTTAAGATCCAATTATTGTGAATCCCGGGATATTATTATTGGAAGATCGAGGTAATACTTATTGTTTGCATATAACAATGTGTAATGTGTGACAAATGAGTCATAAGTGTGCAAGATACATTATATAAACAATAAGTGTATAATGCCAATGCCGGGATTTTCCAGTTAAATGCCACTCGATTGATTATATCAAATGCATAAAAGAGTTTCAAAAGGCTAAGTGTGTAATTTATTTAATAAAAAAACGGTATATTTATGGAAAAATGGTTTGCTCACTTTATATATATTATTTTTCACAAAAGAGGTGTAGTTCAATAGTCAAACAACGTCTTCACACAAAATAAATTGTATTTGAAAAAATTTGATCGGTTTCGGCTGTTCTAATGCAGCCTTCTTCAGATCGAGTGACACTTGTAATTTTTAAGTCACTTGATATAACCAACAGATTATCTGAAGAAGGCTGCATAGGAACAGTTGAAAGCGGTCAAACTGTTTTAAATATAATTAATTTTGTGTGAAGACGTTGTTTGGTTATTGAACTGCAGCTTTCTTAAGATGAGTCGCTATCAGACGTTGGAGAAGAACACAGTTGGGGATAATATTATTTTTTAAACATGTCATTAGTAGTAGGATAATTAAATCAAAAGTTAATTACCTGTACTTTGTTAAGAGACTTTTCCGCTGAGACTCCGTCCATGTCTAATCTAGCCCGTAGTTGCGAGGCGGCCAAATTTTCTTGGTAAAGAAGCTCACCAGACTGAACCATTTTACTCTCGGCTTTATCGGCCGACTGTTGTTCTGCGCTGAAGTTCTCCGCCCATTGTTTCGTTTTCATCTGGGAAGAGTGTCGCGTCGATTCGTATTTGAGCGAGTCGGAGGCGGTCTGCTGTGGGGGGCATAGGGGAGGCGAACACAGCGGTGGAGAACACAGAGGCGGCGAACATAAAGGCGGCGAGCACAGAGGTGGAGGTGTCTCACCGTCTGGAGGAAATGTGACGAGGGGCTCAGGGGAGCCGACCACCGGTTCGGGTCCGTCAACCCCTTCGTCCTTCATACCGAAGCCCATGGAAGACAGATTCTTCATCTCGGATATGGAAGACTTGAGTTCGGAAAGATCGGACTTCATGGAGGAAGCCTTGAGCTCGGTCGAGACATGGTGAAGCCTGGCCGAACTACTGGAACTGGAAGTTTTTGCAACTCGAGACGTTGTAGTCGTACTACTACTACTGCTGCTCGAATTTGCAACTATCTGTAACAAACAACACAAGCCATTAGCAAAATGCTCCAACAATCCAACTCAAAAGTATGACGAGCAACAAATTATCAACACATGATATAACCGGAAAAGTTCCGACTTCAGAGGCAAGCTTTTAACTAACACTTTTTAACAGCAATACCCTTGGATCCTCTCACTCCATACGACAGGTAGTGGGTAGCTCATTGCTCCTGTATTCGGTAACAATGAGCCAAGTAAGCGTTTGATTCCTGACTCCACGCAAGGGGCCCCTCTCACATTCATGGGTAGCTGCTTATGTGATTGGCAACTGGCAACTCATCATTTTAAAGGACATAAAATTCCCTTTAAAATTACTATTCCACTTTCATAGCTTAATGTAACTAGGGCTTAATTTAAATGAATAAATTGTAAACTTTCAAAAATATGGTCACAATTTTGATCCTCCTTATCAACTAATTTATTCTTATTATCAACGAATGTGCTATAATAATAATAATAATAATAATAAAGTGCCCTTTATTGACAAAAGTAAAATACATATGTTCAAAAGAGTTTCGACTTGACACAATGCTAACATGGTCTTTGACCGTCGCTATAGAGTTGCTCATTGGCGTGACACATTGAGGTATTAGATAATAATAATTTATGTTGATATAAAATGATGTTAATTTCTGATATTGAAATTAATTTGATGTTAATTAATACATATGTACAAGTTTTCTCTTTTTTTTAACTAAGTTAAACAAAGCTATTACACATTTAACACAAATTAGATGGAAAAATTTAAAATAAATACAAAAAATTTTAAATACAAAATAAATAAATACACCTAATAAATAAATACATTATATACAGATTGATAACAATTCCCTTTAACCATTACAAGCTAAAAACATTTAAAAAAATATATATAATATTTTAATTAAATAACTAAATAAAAAAATTATTTTTATAGTACTAAATAACCATATATGTAATATGCCCCCTATATTTTTATACACCCACCCTCACATACATATTCATGCACATACATAAATACACCTTATATATATACGTACACATAAAAGCAAAAAAGTATACATATACATATTTCTCTTTTTCTTTTGCTTATTATTTTATTTTTTGGGACCATTTTCATGCAGAAAATCAAAATAACTTATTTTAGTTGAGTAAAATAGATGAAATAAATAAATCTAATAAGAATTAATAAAATTTTAAATAAATAAAAAACATAAATATCACTTAGTATTATACGTATATACTTTACAAAGCATACACCACTAACGCTAACAACATTCAATCATCCATGCTGTAGGCATACATGTAATAATCATTAAATGCATATCTTACACTAAATTAATCTAAAACAATCCTTCCGTGAACCTCAGTATTAATAAAAATAAAAAATAACTAAATGTGCTAAATAGAGATATTTGGCTTGCATGCCTAAGTAATACAATAATTTCCGAATAATTTAATTTGTTGGTTATTAATATACATGCAAAGTAAATAACTTGTGTGATTTATTGGTACAACTGCAATGCTACTCGAATTCCGTGATTATTAAATGTCTATATTTCCACGCACTTCTTAAAAATTTCACTAGATTGCCCCAATCCCCGTTTTCGATACATTCTAAATATTCCTCAAAAGTTAAAACTTTTTTATTAAGTTGTTGTTCTCTAAACGGAGTTAGCACCGGACATCGAGCGATGCAGTGATACCCTGTCTCCTCTTCATTTGTGTTGCACAGTTTACACAGGTGGTCGTTATTTGGAATCCAGGGCTTGTAGTTAAGGTGCATTATATCTCCACGAGCTTTGAATATCCAACTAATAAATGAAGTGGAATTAGTATCAGTGAAATAACGAATGTGCTATATAAGCTTAAAAACTACCCTATTCAATCACAATCTATATAACACATACGTTGTTTATAATAAAAAGGATTTATGGAGGACCATAATTGTGGCCATATTTAAGAAAAAAATACTATTAGGTTTATTTCAAAGCTAGTTAAATAGAGCTACATAAGCAAGTGTATTAATCATTTTAAAGGGAATTTTATGCACTTTAAAATGTTGTTAATTTTATGGTTCTGGCGTAAATAGAAAAAAATGGAGGTACATTTTTCTTGAAAAAGTTTTGATATCTTTTTTTAAATTTCAGAGTTAATACGGCTGCCGAAAAATCGAGGTATGTTCTATAGGAACCTTTTTGTTCCATTTAGAGTGCCCTATATAAATTTTAATTTGTTTACATTAAAAATGAATAACCCTGTATGTAGTTGTACCTGTACCTGTACCTAAAAGAGACTGTTTACAGGTCTAGAAATGGGTTCCATAGAGTTACTAAGTTAGTAGGGTCTTTCTTCCAGACCTAAAAGAGAGGTAGATATAGATATCCATATTCTGAAAAATAAAAATAATATTGTCCATTCCGCTAATGCTCGTTTAATATGATGTTGACATTTATAAGATTTACTAACAAGTCTCAAATAAAACGCCTCCGCAAAAAAACACGAAAGTTGTTTTTTTCAAATGTATTAAAGAAGAAGGAAATACATTTGTAAGAACTAAACCGGGGTCAAGTCGGCTACAATTCATATATAAGAGAGAAGCTATAGAGGCAATAAAATATATTCTTACGGGTCATTTAAACGATCACTCCTTCACAGAATATGAAAGGTCAATGTCAAACGAACTTGACCGTAATCCCGTTAGGATGCGTCTTTAAAAGGATTTAGATGTTTCAGCATATACCTACTGTGATAAAACTATGTAAGGAGCCCATAAATCGTTTTATACATGCAAATTTTACTTAATCTACCAAAATAAGTATGATCTAGCATAATCTATGATCTAGTACGTAGTGCGATACCTTTTCACCTTTTGAGTTGAAAGCTATTGCAATAATAGTAAGTAGAAGTAGAGTAGTCGGTTGCTTGTATTGTTTAATTTAATTGCTGTTGGGTCTTAAGGAACAATAAACAGGTCAAGTGTGTGCTAGTCAGCACACAGCGAGGGTCCGTAGGCCTGCCTCACTATATAGTGTTTAACTGTAAAGTCTATAAAGTGTTTTTTTTTAAATGCTAAAAAGCTTACTTTGAACTATTCTAAGGGTCTGATATTCTCAAAACACACTCTGATAAAGTATTTTTTTGCCACTGAACCCGACTACAACCACATAAATACATCGAAAACCCATAATTATAAAAAAAAACGTTTGTCAATAAAAAATAAAATAATATTTTTTTCGAAATTTCCAAAAAGTGGTATCTTTACTTTTGGTCGAAGAATGTTCAGGAATTTTTTCAGATTTTTTGCACTTCACATAAGCGAGATAGAGGGGGGGGGGGGGGGGACACGTTTCACATCCACTTCAAACTTGCCTATACACTCGCCCTATCAAAGTTATATCCAAAGAATTATATATTTTTGTAATCAGCTCGACGTACCCTTTCATATGATACCCCTCACGGTGTCGAAAAAAAAAATAAAAAAATGTTTACCCTTAAGTTTTTTTACCCTAATTTTTTTGAATTTTTTTTTTTTTTTAAGTCGCTATATTTTTAAAATATGTGGGTAGGACAAGACACATACATGCCAAATTTCAAAGTGATCGGACGAAAGGTGTAGCCGTGAGAGCACGCGAGAGGACGGACGGACAGACACACGCAGGAAAATATAAGGGTCCTTGGTTTTGCCTACGGACCCTAAAAATAAAAAAAAATAAATAAAAATTTGCTCTATAACTATACAATAATTATTTTTCTGAGTGTGCCTGTACGCAGGAAAATATAAGGGTCCTTGGTTTTGTCTACGGACCCTATAATATTACGCTTCTTTTAGCGATATTTCGACCCCTCCTAGGGGCATCCTCAAGCTGACAGACTTTAGACTGGGCATGCGCTGAGACCGATCCTCTGCTCGTTTCCTCTAATGGGTTTAGCAGTCTGGAAGAGGTTTTAGTGAATTTCTAGTTTGTTTCTGTTTAATTAATAACTGACTATAAATGGCAAAAACAACAAAACTACAACACATCAGGTAGCTATGAGATCTTAGAAACTGACTTTTAAAAAAAAAAACACTAGCGCACACCTCAGATTGCCATGAGATTTTGGTCGGGGTTTAATGATTTTAATATTACAGTTTGAATTTAAATGAACACAATATCATATTATATAAATTAGCGTAAGACAATCTAAATTCTAAGAAGCTCTTTCAAATAACATGATAATAAGTAACTTTACTGGATACATATATTGTTACAATCAAGTAGCAGATCATAACTGGCTTTTTAGGGCATGACTATGTACACTCCAGATACATTATGAGTCAATGAGATAAGTTTGCCTCTGCCCTATATTGTAATAAATCAGGGCCAGTACGAGGCAAACAGAATTTGGAATAGGATGTCACTTAAGGGCACAACCTTGAGGGGACTACTTAATAAAGGAACATGACCATTTAGGATAAAGACATACAAATATGAGAGGACACACCATCTATATTATTATTATAAAAGGGTACAAGATATAGATAACCCTTCTTTGTGCCACCCAGATGTCTATACATATATCTAGTAATGCCATTTGTTTAAAGTATAATCACACATGAATTACTTTAGGTGGACGAAGGTCAGATTGCCACTGACGACCTACTTACTTCCACTAGTTTAATTTGCATCATATTTATTAAAAAGCTTTGTTTTTATATCTTAAACATGATATCTTATATTTAAAGAAATCTTTCCCTAATTTTGAGAAGTATACAGTGTACATCCCTTTGTACCAGGGTCGGACTGGCTATAAGGGAGTTCGGGAGTTTTCCCGGTGGGCCGGTCTGGTTAAGGCCTAAAATGGGCCGGACCCTTGGCCAACTCAAGGCTTGAGGGTCGGTCTGATGGAGAAACTCCCGGGCCGAAATTTCTTCCCAGTCCGACCCTGCTTTGTACTCATTACCCTTTTCCACCATGTAGAAATTGATCAACGGCAATTAAAGTTGCTGATAAAATGGTTTCGCTACATTTTACCTGATGATTCAAGTTATTATTTTTTTCCCCCAATTTTGAGCAAAATTACGTTTAATTGACCTCAATAATATAACGTGTAACTAATTCTACTACAACTTACATAATTCTACTGTAAGGTTCTACTACAGTAGAACCTTACAGTATCTTATAAGCAGTGACGCACCCAGAATTTATTTTTGGGAGGGGCACAGATTAAAAAAAATAAGGGGGGGGGGGGGGGGGGGGGGGGGGGGGGGGGGGGGGGGGGGGGGGGGGGGGGGGGGGGGGGGGGGGGGGGGTGGGGGGGTAATGCGGGCTTAGCATAATCACACTAAATTAACCAGTCTGGTTTTCTTTGTTCTTAAATTACTTCATATCAAGGGCGGATCCAGCCAATTTTTGAAAGGGGGGCTGGCGTCTCTCTTAGGGGGTCCGGGGGGTCCTCCCCCGGGAAAATTTTTAAAGTTTACGTAACTTGATAACGTCTTTTTAGCCTATTCTAAGAGCATCTAAAATGTTATTATTTACAAATAAATTTAATTTTTTTATGAACGGTACATGAAGACCGGGGTATTTTCTTTAAACAAAATTATATACATACTAATAATATTTTATTATTAAAAGTTGTACATTATATAATAGATTAATGTTAACAAAATAGTCTTCCTTGCGAAAGGTCGAGTATCTGCAATTTTTAAAATCTTATTCTACAATTGAACCCGTTTCCAAATTCATTAATATTAATTATTCGATAATTAAAAACTATTCTAATGACTGCTCTAGCCAAATTCTGCTCTCTTTAATTAAATTTAATTAATATATTAAAGTAAAACTTTAGATTAAAATAAAAACCCTTAAAACAAGAAAAAAATAATTAAAAACATGATTTAAAAATGTTATATTGTAACCTTTCATTCAAAATAAACAATGGATAATAGTCGGAAAGAAATTCGTCCCACTAAAAAGTTCTGACCATACGCAGTCGTAATTTTATGCAGATTTTTCCAAGTTCAATATACGACACTTTTTTACCAGGGAGCTCCATCCTATTTTATAGAACCTTAACCTAAACAGGTTGATAACTTAACTTACTTCTATTCTTTTTCTTCATCTTCTTTTTAAACACCAAAAAAAAAATATGTCGGGTAAAACTAGGAAGATTATTACTTATTTATTAAGTGATACTGACTTATTTAAAATACTTACTTATTTTCATACTTAAATTTTAAGTCTATGACTTTGGAGGAGGGGGGGCCCCCCCCCCCTCCTCACGTCTTTTTAAACGCCAAAAAATATGTCGGATAAACTAGGTATATAATTACTTATTTATTTATTTTTTTCACTATTACTTTAACATGTGCTGCGAAATTGCATACTTAAATTTTAGGTCTGGCTTTGGGGGGGGGGGGGGGCACGTGCCCCCCGTGCCCCCAAAAAAAAAATTCTTGCTATGAAATTCCTCGATTTGCTGCCCGACCCAAGGCCCTGCATCCGATTTTGTTTTGTCAGTATTCGTCAAAAATTCCTTATTAACCTATGCTTAAAGCTATCTTTTATATGATGTGTAATTTTTTTTTTTATAGATAACTTCTGTACTTTTACTGATGTACACCTTTTTGTATTATTATTTAAAATAATTTATTTGTTACATAACGGACAACCCTCGGCCCTATTAGTCCGATATACTGAGGTTCTGGTATAATTCAAACTTATAATTTACAGATAAGTATTCCACTTATAATCTATATTTATAAAATTAAAGTTTTGTCTATACATTAGTCAGAATTGGCTAAACGGTAAGTCACATCGAAAAGCAGATTACACCAGCGGTAGCTAATTTTAAAAGATCTAAAACTTTGGTCCTATGACTTTTTGTCGAACCTCCATCGCTTCTACCTTAAATAGAGCTAAATTTGATTTTTTTTTTTTTTTTTTAAGTTTTTAAATTTTAGCTTTCGCGATTGTTGACACATTTAATTTCTAATTGGGGTGCTTAAACCTCACATTATGCTCTTTAAATCGGGTATTCATTATTTTATTAATTTGTCCTAGAACTGGAGTTATTAAATATTTACTGGTGAAATTTCCGTATTGAGAGAAGAGACTCGTCATTCAATTAATGCACCAATAGTTGATGATTATCCTATGACTTCCCTGTCTAATTAGTTTTGAGTACGATTATTTTCTCATTTGTTATATAATTTTTTAAGCATTGCTATTACTACTATATTACTTGGTTTCTATTGGCTATTTTTTAAATATATATAGATAGACTCTAACTACGATTTGGAGAGTATAGTAACGGAATATATAATGGATAATATAACCCTGCTTTTATTTCTTTAAGGCTTTGGAAACAAAACTATTTAGGCATTTCATTTAACTCCAAGGCCTATATGATATAATAGGAACCATAGCCACTAATACCTAGCATGAGCCCCACGCGGAGCAGAACGCTGAAGGCTAATAACTAAAAATAATCGTATCATTTCACCTGTGAAGAAGCGGAAGCATTGGCCTGAATCTTTTGCTGTTTGAGTAGATCCTGCTGAGACATCTTGTGGACCAAGTCCGCTTTGCCTCCGACGCAAACATCCCCTACCTCATCCACCGGTATCTCGGACATCTGTACAACAAAAATACATTTATATTAGGACAAATGAGAAATAAGATTATTCATAGAAATTAAATGCAACATGTTAAACTGTTACATCGAAGCCCATGAAAAGTGAGCAGGATAAATTTGGGGTTTTAAAGATATACAGGAATTCATAAAAAAACTAAATCAAGTTTTGTCAGGAAAAGGAAACTGCTAATATTGTGGCATTCTATAGAGCTTACCTCGTCTTCAAGTATAAATATTTCTCTTTAATATAAGTGCAATGACCTTATATTTAAGAATTAAAAGAAACAGCTGTTAAAGCTAGATTACAATGATGCAGTATGGTCGTCAAAAAGATTCAAATAATATGTATATAACGAGTCCTCTTAAAATTTTACACAATAAACTATTAAATATTAGAAAAAGATTGATATGTGGTAAAGGTTTGAATGATTATTATAGTGTCCCCCCAAGGCTATTAGAAATCACTTTTAATTCAAATATGGTCACGATCAAGGACACTGCAAACAACGAACGGAGATTGTGATCATCATTTGGACAGTAAAAAGTTACGAAAAACTCTTAACCAAGTGAAAACACCATATGGCACCTATCAACAGCAACCATATATTATATTTAGACCCCCTTTGTTCAGATACTAGAAGTCTAGATCAGACTCCTTATACAGATGTCTTCAATCCATGTCTCGTCTAAATCTAATGTTAGATCCACGATCCAATCAATTTAACAACCTCACGAAATAAGTCAATCAAAAATGATGAGAGTAATTTTGGGGAAGAATAAATTGTTTTTAAATAGAGGGGACACACAGCAAACAACACTTCTCTGACAAAATAAATATTTATTTTTTAGAAGTTCATTGACAAAATAATATTTAAGTGAGGTTTACAAATAGGTTGTGTCATGACCATACTAATAGCCTACCATGTTATGAAGAATATTGCGACGGATATTTTTCCTTATTGAGATGCTTTACATGAATTGTGAGGCATACTTTTATATGACCTATTGGCCAAATAGAGGTTTTTTTTTCTATTTCGCGATACGGTTTAATTCAAACAATTAAAGCATATTCTAGATTCTAGACGACGTGCTAAAGAGGGGGCCGAAAGGTGATAGATACGGCGCGGAACTGTATGGTATAACGTATGCCGATTATTAACTCTTTGTATAGATGGAGTATTAGGAGGTATATAGCGGGGAAGCGTGGAGGGCTCAAGGTTGGTACGCCCACATTAGACGACGTGCCGTAGTAATGAAAACAAGGTCCGCGTGGGGTCGGACTCGACTATTTATAGAGACACTGATCCCGGCTCACTATCTCCATATTGCATCTCAAGACATACTGGCTTGAGCCACCGGCGCCCCTTGTTTCAAAGTGAATTCAGCAGCCTACTTAAAGAATAATGGATAGAGGAGGGGATACACCACCTGGAGGTAATGAGAGGCTTGCAATGCAATTCTTGATAGCATGTAGAGTGGGTGTCATCGGCCGGAAGTGTGTAGGGTGTTTACACAGGGTCATCATGATCCGACTCCTTTCCACATCTCTAAAGGTTATTCCTCCTTTCAACACGTGGCCACAATCAAAAGAAATAATACATAACTCGTAAACAAAATTTTAATGAGGGGGCAAATACAAGAGTGTAAGTACGTAGGTAGTTAGCCGGTGCCGGTAATGCAAGCAATTCTTAAAAGAGGGCGAACAGCAACCACTTCAATGTCCTACATATATTAGCAATAAATATTATTAAATCAGAAATCTTATTCCAGGAATCTTTTGGGAAACAAAAAGGAAAATAAGATCAAAAGACTGCTAAAAAATAAAAATAGTCTGCCAATTAGTGTAGCACATAGCTCACCCGCATTCTACTTCATATACTTTAATGATTTTATGTTATTACAACCTATCAATGTCGAATAATTTTAATTTCCCCCCTTTTTTTAAATCTGTCAAAATTGTTTTGATTTGTTGCATTCATTAAACCGTGCCCAGACTGCCGACCCGAACACAGGAAGGAGCCGAGCATTGGTCTCTGCGCATGCCCAGTCTGTGATGCGCATGCCCAGTCTGAGATGCGCATGCCCAGTCTCAGATGCGCCTGCCCAGTCTCAGATGCGCAGGCGCACTTTGTACTGAGCATGCGCAGAGACTAATCTTCGGCTCGTTTCCTCTGTTCGGTTCGGCAGTCTGGACACGGCTTTAAAGTATCAATTTAGTAAAATTTAAAGAGCGCAGACGGTTGAATTTAATCTAGGGCTATCTGCGGGCAACTTTCGATAAACCATCAAAATTTCATAAAAATCACATAAGTAGTTTTGAAGATATAGGTGTAAATAAATGTATGTTTGTGCGCATGAGGAAGAGAAACAAATTGGCGCAGAAGGTTGATACTTATATGGGTCCACAAATAGGCTAATTATGACAAAACATCCAAATTTCATTAAATTCGGAAAATTAGTTTTTAATATACGTTGGTTCACAAAAAATTGAGTGACAGAAAACCGACAGACAGGCACGGAACCAAAAATGTTCTCTGATCACGATCAAAACAACTCAATTAATCATAAACATCTGATTGCTAAAGTTAAAATGAAATATATCTAATCACAGTGAAGAATAAAAATAAACTTAAGAAAATAAAAATAAAGAGAAAAAAACATTCCAGATGCCCCAAGCTGCAGCTGACATTTCCTGAAGTGCCAACTATCTATTCGTAAGATTATATCTAACCAAAAGAGAAACTCAGTTTCTTTGAGGTGCATCTTGCTTTAAACATTATAATGAGCCTTTATAATATCTTGTGTTGTAAACATCAGGATTTTCTTTTATATAATAAATAATGTAAGAACAACAAATATCGGCCTTGCCAAGATAACTTAAACATTAATTATAAAATTGATTATTTTTATCGACCTTTTTTCCCATTCTCTCGTAAACTAGATTTTGCTTCCGAGCTTACCGAAGCTTACGGAAGCTATGTGATCGCCCAGAAAACAAAAAAAAATGTTAATGTTTTCGATTTCAAATATTCCAAGACAGAAATCCATTTCAGACGACATCAGGGACATTTTTGGTTCCGTGTCTGTCTGTCGCTCAATTTTTGCGAACCGAATATCTTAAAATCATTCGATTTTAATGAAATTTAGATGGTAGACCATAATTAGCCCATTATTGATCCCAAATAAGTTTTAATCTTCTACGCCCATTTGTTTCTATTCCACATGCACACAAACATACATTTATTTAGACAAATCAGGTAAGAATTTTTGAAGATATGTGTAAATAAATTTATATTTGTGCGCATGTGTAAGAGTAACAAATGGGCGCTTAAGGTTGAAACTTATATGGGACCAACAATGGGATAATTATGACCTACCATTCAATTTCAATATATAGGACAAGAGTTTTTATTTAATATAAGTTGGTTCGCAAAAATTGAGCGACAGACAGACCGAAACGGAACCAAAAATGTTCCCTGATGTCTGAAACGGATTTCTGTCTAGGAATTTTTTAAATCGATGACCTAAAAAGTTTTCGATCTTCAGAACGCTCACATAGCTTCCGTTGCCTTCGGTAAGCATAAAACCATTAAAGTATACGAAATACGAAGCAAGGAAGCTATGTGCGACACTAATTGGCAGACTATTTTCAAAAGCAACTTACACAGATTCGTTGATAGTTACATGGTCTAAATTTACAGAAATGTTTTAAATAAACATCTAAACCGTTTTCAAATATTTTCAACCATTGCTTTGAGGTTTTAATGACAACATAATAATTAACACAAAAATTCAGAATTTTCAATAAATAAATATAATTATTTTATCGCCGACTCAGAAAACAGTAAAATAATTCATAACGTTTTTTACATTTTAATTCTTTATCATAAATCAAATAAATATACAATTTCTGAGTTAACTCATTAAAAATTAATTAATTTAGCAATCCTCATTGAGTTTTGTCTGCATACGACAAAAAAAAGAATAAATAAATAAAAAAAAAAAAATCAGTTTCTGTGTAATAAAAATAATGATTTCTCATTAGACTACAGGAAACCATAAATTAAAATAACCCACACAAAAAGATTAAGAAACATTGTTTGATTCAAAGCAGATATAATTCAAAGATATAACGGCTTAACTACCCTACTCTACTGCCACTATTTTGTCAATGAAGTAAAGTAGTTGTTATCCCTGAGTACAAAAAAGCTTTGAATGAAAGCCGGCTTAACAAGGCAGACAAGTTTCATTGATAAAAGAAAGGGTTGAATTACCATCTTAATTATAAAGTATCGGCTAACAAGCTCCTACTCAATTAAAAAATTTAAATACTAACTACTTAAATAATACTATGAACTTTAGAAGTGGTTCAGCCATTTCAGCTTATTTACATTTTGACGGAGGCGTAACTAATAGAGTTAAGCAAATAAATTATTTATTACATTGTTGTTATAACAAAAATTAAGAAGTAATTAATCATTTTGACATCCATCCCACTCTTGTACTAAAACACAATTAACAAAGGAAGGGTATAAAATCATTACAAAAAAAAAATTTTTTCACCATTTCATGGAAAAACAGTGAATCTTGGATACGTTTTGGGCATTGAATCCACATGTCGACATGTCAATGTTTTTCCATGAAGTGGAGAACACCCTTATAGATTTGTCTAATTGATGTAGTAGATGGATCTTAAGGTGCGAAATTATGTAACATTATTCCATTTTGATTACCACTTGCTCCGCTAGAGTCTCTGACAGTGGCATAGGAACGGGGGCTATAGGCTTGAGCCCCCCCCCCCCCCCCCCCCCCCGTCAGATTTGAAGGGGCTATAAAATTACAAAGAAAATAAAAATTAGTAATGGGTTTATGTCTAAAACTGCTTAAAATGCTGTTTTTGAACGTTTATTTTCCAAAATTTTCCCGGGGGAGGACCCCCGGACCCCCCTTCTATAGGGGGGGGGGGGGTATAGAGAGAGTAGGTTTTAGTCTAGCACCTTAATTTCTAGAAATCGAGCACTGATAAAGAGTATGCCCCCCCCCCCCTTAGTGGAGGTGCCGAGCCACCCCCACTTTTGCATGTCGTTTATTGAAACTTCAACTCGCCTATCGTCAAAATATTATACTATAAATGAAAACCTAACGACCTCCTGTTAAATCCTAACTTCCTGGCACGATGTTTAAAAGCGTCATATTTTGAAACTTCAGCTCGCCTATCGTCAAAATATTATTCTATAAAAGAAAACCTATCAACCTCCTGTTAAACTTCCTGGCACGATATTTAAGTGCGTCACATTTCGCATGTCGTTTATTGAAACTTTAGCTCGCCTATTGTCAAAATATTATACTATAAATGAAAACCTAACGACCTCCTGTTAAATCCTAACTTCCTAGCACGATATTTAAGTGCGTCACATTTTGCATGTCGTTTATTTTCAGCTCGCCTATCGTCAAAATATTATACTATAAATGAAAACCTAACGACCTCCTGTTAAACTTCCTGGCGCGCTGTTTAAAAGCGTGACATTTGTCACGTCGTTTTTTGGGAGACGGAATTTTTCTTTACCCCAGACCTAAAACATATCAATGTCAAAAAAGTCTGTTGTGATTGTCCACATTTTTCAGTATTTTGTTGCACTATTATCTCGAAATCATTAATTTGCATAAAAATAGACGACGGAAAAAAGGAAGATGACGGACAATGAAGTAAAGAAAACAGACTTTTAAGAAAAATAATAGAAGCGATCTAAAGATATTTGAAAAAAAAACAAAAAATTCCATACACATCCATACAATGACTATTATTATGAAAGGAATTTTAGTATGTATTACAAATAAACAAATTAAACTTTAAAACGAGCTGTTTTAAAATTAAATGAAGTGTTACAAAAAAAAATTGGTTTATATGGAGGAATTTCAACATTAATTGGACTAATTCTCGGAGAAGGGTTTGTGGTTTTTAGTGTGTAAGAATCTAACAATACTCTAGAGTGCGGTCCCTCTCAGTGTCTTTTCGAAGATTTTCCACAATTACCTTCGTAAAGAAAAAAAAACAGGCCAAGTGTGTGCTAGTCAGCACACAGCGAGGGTCCGTAGGCCACACTATATAGTGTTTAACTGTAAAGTGTATAAACAGTGTTTTTTTAAAATGCTAAAAAGCTTACTTTGAACCATTCTAAGGGTCTGATATTCTCAAAACACACTCTGATAAAGTATTTTTTTGCCACTGAACCGGACTACAACCATACAAATACATCGAAAAGACCATAGTTATAAAAAAACGTATTTTGTCAATAAAAAATAAAATAATATTTTTTTCGAAATTTCCAAAAAGTGGTATCTTTACTTTTGGTCGAAGAATGTTCAGGATTTTTTGCACTTCACATTAGCGAGATAGAGTGGGGGGACACGTTTCACACCCACTTCAAACTTGCCTGCGCTCGCCCTATCAAAGTTATACCCAAATAATTATATATTTTTGTAATCAGCTCGACGTACCCTTTCATATGATACCCCTCACGATGTCGATAAAAAATAAAAAAATGTTAACCCTTAAGTTTTTTTACCCTAATTTTTTTGAAAAATATTTTTTTTAAGTCGCTATATTTTTAATATATGTGGGCAGGTACAAGACACATACATGCCAAATTTCAAAGAGATCGGACGAAAGGTGTAGCCGTGAGAGCACGCGAGAGGACGGACGGACAGACACACGCAGGAAAATATAAAGGTCCTTGGTTTTCCCTACGGACCCTAAAAATAAAAAAAATAAATAAAAATTTGCTCAATAACTATACAATAATTATTGATTTATTAAACTATAGTTGTTTTTTTTTTTTAAGAAAGAAAGAAAATTAAACTTAATAAAATGATGTATAAATAGTTAAAAGAGAAACGTGTCAGTATTAAGGAGTGCCAATATGGAATATGAAATGAATAATGAAGGAAATAATTGAAGGTGGAAGAACAAAATAACAACAACAACAACAAAAATTTCATAAAGTGTTGTAATCTACAAATCTTTTTAAATAAAAGGTAAACATCAGAGATTTTATGATGAAATCAATAGTCTGTGGTGTAGAAGAATTTGAAGATTATCCCCCAACATAAAATATACTTTATTTACCTTTTTATTTAACAAAGAGCTTTGGGTCATTTATCAATCATCAATGCATATTATGAAGAATGCTTTACGTCTTTTATTGGTATCCGTCATAATGCACACGCACCGCTCCCTAATTACCATATTAATAAAGGAGTGGTATCTTTACAGTTTATAAAAAGCATTGATAATGACCTTAAAAGGCCGAAAGATGCTTTGATGAATAATAAAAGTGTACAGTTAATTGAAAGGAATAGTTTAAAACATTCTTTAAGATGACCAAAGATCAAATTTCGAATGCACATTGAATATGTTATGCATGTGAAGTTGCTTAAATTGTCCCTATTTATTTAGGAACCACTTTTCAACCTACAGTCTTCGCACAACTAGAGTCGACGCGTTGACAGCGCGGGAAATTGAGTGACACACAGATTGGCCAACCTCTCTGGGGAAAAAAATAAAGCCACTACGAAGCCTTCTTATACTGTTATTCAGAGGGCCTCTCCCCTCCACTAGAGACATTTATCTTTGCCTAGTTGGCCCGACCTTTTGTCCGGGAAAATCTCAAGCTCTCATTGGCTCGTCCCCCCTTTTGCTAGTTTTTCCCGCGCTGTCAACGCGTCGATTCTAGTTGTGCGAAGACTGTATACAATTTGATTTGTTTAGGTATATTTTTGTTATACTTGATACGTTTCCAAGATGTTTAAATACGGATTGAACCCATATTTGGGATTTAACAAGGTGTTTCCATGGGTAGTATTGAATCCGAATTCAATACGTTGTCTATACTCCAATCAGCTGGTAAAAAAACAACTTTTACCAGGTAACTTTGATAAAGGATAAACATAATTTTGTGGCCTACATATTATATAACCTTGTTTGTCATGTTTGTTTTAAATGTTTTAATAACAAAAACTGAAAATAACAAATGAAGTAACAATAACAAATAACATTATGAGTGAAGTTGACAATAGTTCCAACAGAAACACGCTAGGGGCACTCACGGAGTGTGGGTACACTCAGCGCATGTCAGGATCGAGTTTAAGTGTTTCCATGAAACTCGATCCAGATACGATCCCAGATTTAGTGTTTTGTATCAGGATTTTAAATCGTATTCAATCCGTATATAGAATCTAGGTTTTCAGGGACACTTTGGATCCAAAAACTGAATTCAACCGATATTCAATCCGTATGTAAACATCATGGAAACGTAGTACGTATCTCGATCTAAATCGTATTCAACCCGTATTGAATCTACGTCCTGTCCGTGGGCATGATATTGGTTCCCTTCCTAACATCGCTCTGGATATTTGATCAAAACCATTTTAACATTTGTTGCGCGACATTTTGTTTGCTTTATTCCTTGGTGAGGGACATACACATGTTCTAACAACGCCTTTCGAAAGAATTTAGGTATCACGATCTGACAACCTTTTATCACCAGACTGTCATAGTAGCATAGCGAATCTCTGAAGCGCCAAACAGCCGTAGCATAGGGTTTAGAGTTCTGCGATTGTTCGGGAAACCCTCTTTAACCTTCCTTATTAATAGTTGATATTCTTCTACCTCTTTTGCTGACCATTGCAGCTGTCTTATGGTCCGGACCAGCAATCGGCTTGGCAAGTCAAATGGTACGTTTATGCCAAGCTTGGCTAAATGGCAAATACCAAGCAAGACGTCCACATTACACTTGGAAATGTCATTTGGAATTGCCATTCCGTACCATTTTGCCTTGCCATTCATTGCCGTTTGGCATAGTGTGGACGCGGCTTTAGGAAGAGATCCTTTTTATTCACTTCTTTAATCTCCTCTACTTTTCAAGAGATTCGCGGATTAACTTTAGCTGTTTCTTCTACTATTAAGCACTCTTAAGTAGGGATTTATACTAATAAACTTAAAGGGGCAGGGTCCGAAATTTTGTTGGCTTCCTCTCTTCCATGTCACCTCATTGTACCCGCTAGCTTATTCTTTGATCTTTGTGGTCTAGGATTTTCGAGAATATCTACGGTCTTATTGTATTATTGTTCAATGGAGGCCTTGGAAATTCTAGATGAATTATTTTCAGCTTCCTTAACGAATCTCAATCAATCAAGAGTTCCTTAACACCTTTACACATATGGACACTGACATATTGTTCACATTTGATGTACCCAATCAACTTCAGTTGTAATAATCGGCTAATTCGAGTCTTGATAAACAGGTGTAAATCTTTGATCGAAATGCCTAATTTCTTTATTAAGTCTTCCCCCGAAAGATTTAATAATATCAAGTGAGATGAGCTTTTATTTAAGTTTAGTTTTGTTACATAAATAAATCTAAAAGAGTATAATTTGTTTCACATGTTGCCTGATATGTAAAAGGAAATAACGACAGAGAAACGATTCCTTTCATTTTAAATTTTGTTTTATCATTTTTTTAAGTTAAATTAAAAGTGTCTTTCTAAATCACAGTTAGCAAATCTGGGACAGTTTTCCCTTCACTTATAAAATCTAAAACATTTTCCATTAAAAATCCCCCTCAATTCATTCCAAGCCATTACATTACAAGGAAGATAGATGATAAAAAAAATAAAATATAGCGTGATGTTGATTCAAAGCCACTGTTTATTAGAATCAGATGGCAATGTCTCTCCACAACTCTAAGCTTGTCCCTCTAATCTATCTTATCTCATAGCTATCACGTATCTAGAAGCTTTATATTCACGCTGTATTATTATCTAAGGTTTTAACTAAGTGAAAATCTAACAAGATGGTCTGGGACTGTAGAGTGTGTGACGCACGCTTACCGAAATACCGTCCCGCCAAATATAAATTAAATTACCCGAGGTTCCAGTGCCTCGGGAATAGACCTCATTCGACGCATGCTATCACATTAGCTCTTCATGCATGAAACTTGACATTATTAAATCTACAACCACAATAATATTAACTAAAATAAAATTAGTTAATTAATGAAGTTTTAGATCAGGTTTTCCACTCTACTAAAATAAAATATTAATTTTCATTTGACATCTATTCGTAATTTTAGAAGATTAAATTAAAATCTTATAAAACCCCCAATTATATGTTTGTTTGTATTAGGACTTTGCCTTAGGGGCTTTTTAAAAATTATATAAACAAATACAGGGCTCATAAAAAAATGAACACAATATTAAATGAACAACATACTTCTTATTTATTTAAGTACCTACTATTATTATTAATAATGAAAATTAAAACAAAAATGCTAATTGCTAAGACAATTTGAATATTAAAAAGTTTTGGGTATAAAGTTTAATAAAAGACAGAACAGTCTATTGATTGGACAAATTATGTCTAATTATAGACTGAGCTAGAATAGGGAAATAATAACGGGAGGAGATGTAAGAGTGGCACAACTGTTCAACACTGAACTTCCGGCTGAGAATGACTGACCCTGCCCAATAGATAATACTTTCTTTTCAAAATCTAGACACAGTTACAGATAACACACACTACTGCCACACAAATCTTATCAATTATTTAAAAAATTGAAAAAAAGGAAAAATATTTTTATTTATTACTATACTAAATTATTATTTATTATATTATGCTAGAGGAATTTATAAATCAAATAGCTTTGCAGATAAGAATAAATTATTATTATCATAATTAATATTTATTATTTAAGATATCCTCTAGTTCTAATTTTTGTGAGAATCCATAGGAACATCTGATAAAATTGGTTGTTTTGCTTTGCTGAGATTTTGTGTTATCACTTCATAATTATGACTGGAAAGTAACCAACCAAGTCACCGCCATTTTATATTAATAATTAACAACCGCGTTTCAACATTTTATATAAACTAAACTTTTCATAAGACTGTATTAGCTCGACATGAAATAGACTATTCTCACTTATTTATTTGTTTATTAATATAACTCATATTCTACTATCGGTTCTTCATTCTGAATCGGTACTGATTATGATCTTATATACATACAAGCTGAAAGCTGCTTCGATAAATAAATAAGATTATTTTACGTGGAGACACAGTTTCTTCTAATACCCTAAAATGACCTCCAATGAGACTTCTATTTCTCATAAGGTCAAGTTTACGTTATTTTAGAACAAAGAAAAAATAAATATTTACTTGAATAGATGCCAATCTGCGTAGAGTCATGATATTATTTGACCGAATACAATTTAACAGATATAAACGTTATAAACTGATCATAAAGTAATAAACATTTTTGAAATTAATTACTAGAATGAAATCATTAAACGAGATATCAGAAAAAGTAGGAATGAAAGAGAACGAATACTGGCAAAAAGGTACACAAGATAGAGAAGGGGAAGAAAAAACAAGGAACCTCCCGAATGTTTCCCCAATGTTGCCAGTCTATTATATCCAAATATATTAATAGTCTAATGTCAGATCTACCTTATAAGAAAACAAAACCGTTTAATCTAATTTAAGATCGAAAGTGAATAAGAGTGTGTCACTTTGCAATATACTATTTTATTTAACATTGAGAATATGAAGGGAGTAAAAAATAATGTTTAATAATGAAATACAATTCCATTATCATTTTAAAATGCCATTTAGCTGCGCTCAAAAGTATAAATACTTGACATATTATTATACACTATCAATTTAACTGTCTAATTTAGTACTCGTCATTAAGTCATTGCTAAATATTGTGATTTAACAAAATAAAACATCAATTTTATTCTTATAACATTCTTTTAGGATAAAAAGTTACAAAAAACTCAAAATTATAAACATAGTAGAACTTATACAAATAAAATATATTGCATAATCAAAATTAATATTTATGGAATTTGAAATATTGATAATTGAAAGTTTTTACTTTTTCTGTTAAACTGTACTGATACTAAATCTTACAAGAAGGCCATTGTTGTATAAAAATAGTCAGCCAATTAGTGTGGCACATAGCTTTCCTCGCGTCCTATTTCGTATACTTTGATGATTTTATGCTATTACAAATCATTATTGTTAAATTTATTTAATTTTCCACTTGTTTATTAAATCTTTCAAAATTGTATTAATTTTGCTTCCGAGCTTACACAAGGAGACGGAAGCTATATGTAATCATTCTGAAAGCGAAAATTTTTGAAGTGAAACTTCTTTGGCGGCGGTATTGAGTGAATTTTTTCATAGAGTGAAATCGTGTAACGAAGTTTGCGATTCGAGACTCGTCCAAGTGTAACATTTTTACAGATTAATTGTATTATATCTATTTAAAGACCAGCAAATCAAAACAAACATTTATTTTTACTGGAATAAATGTGGTTGCCTTAGCGTAGCAATATTTTTTTTTTTTTCTCAATTAAATTTCCCTTAACCATTTCTTAATCCTGACATAATAAATTCAACAAAAAATTAAAGAGAGCAATGCATTCTAGAACTTACGTTTCACTTCTAATGCGTGAGAGCCTCACACATATTTTTTTATTTATCTGATTTCAAACGCTCGAAAACAGAAATCCGTTTCAGACAACAGGCAACATTTTTAGTTCCGTGTCTGTCAGTCAGTCTATCGGTCTGTCAGTCACACAATTTTAGTGATCCAACATATTATAAGAAACGACTTATCTAATTTTAATGAAATTTGGATGGCAGATCATAATTGGCCCATTTTTGGTCCCATGTAAGTCCTATCCTTCTGCACTTATTTGTTTCTCTTCCACATGCGCACAGACATACATTTCCTATATATTCAAAAGTATTCATCTGATTTTTATGAAATTTGGATGGTTTGTTGAAATTAGTCCGCAAATAGCCCAAGATTAATTTCAACCGTCAGCGCTCTGAATTTTGCTAAATTGGTATTTTTGGGGAAAATGAAATAAATTTGTCAAAACTGGGTTATAAAAATTTCATAGAACTTTTCCTTAAAAGAGATGTAAATAAATGTATGTTTGTGCGCTTGTTAAAGAGAAACAAATGGGCGCATAAGGTCGAAACTTATATATGGGACTATCAATGGGTTAATTAGACCTAAAAATTGAGCAGTAGACGACAGACACACGTTTATGAACAGACATGTTTATGAACTTTGGAAGCTATAATGTAACTTGTACTTAGGAATTCATTTAAACGGATAATTATAGCAGATGACAATTAAATAACAACTGACGAAAAAAAGTACAAATATTATAGTAAGAATAATCTGGGCAGTTACTATAGGAAACGAAAAAAACTAAAATAGCTGTACCATAGCTATGGTACTATATATTATGTATCTATAATATATTGGCATCAATGAAAAACATTATTACAGATGAATCCGAAAAATGTACATTAAGAGAGCATTATAAAATTACAATTTGAGTCGTTTTGTCTTTATTATATTATTATCAGTAGGATAAAATCAGTAGGCATGTACACAATTGTTAAAACTATACAAAACGTTGTTACAAATAAAAAACGTAAGACAGAACTATTACATATCTATATCACTCAATCTAATCTTTAACATTTTCAGATGAGATTTCTTATTTTAAACTGCAAACTGCACTTAAAAACAGGAGATGTTACGTCACTATTAGCATGGGTAAAGGGAAAATGAGGAATTATGAACTGGATTCTGGATCGCCGAGAACATATGATTGTCTGACGTCATCGAATCCGGAGTTGTGGCGTCACCGAGATGAAAGTTTTGATCTGAAATGTTTAAAAGGATAGTACATCCGGTCAGGATGATTCATTCTACAGTAATCCCTCGACACTCGGAACAGCTATAATAGACATACCCCCGCAGTTATTCCACTCTTTGTAATGAGAGTTATTTCAAGTTGCAAGTGCAGGTGCAGACACTAGAAATTTATTTTATTTGCGATTGATACGAAATATAAACATTATATCTCTGTTTAGATGCGTAGAAAGTGATTATTTACGTACTTGTATTCATTGCGCATGCGCGTCTCATAGTTCTGAAGAATTTCTCTTCTATACCACGCTAGCGCGGTAAAGAAGAGGAATTCTTCAGCTTTACGCACGATTAGCGAGTTTGTTTACATTTAACAAAACTAATTTTCTATTCTTTTATTAAAGTAACTGTTTATATCGAGTTTTTAGTGAAAAATAATGAATGAATCAAGTGACGAAAATGTAGAGAATAATACTCCTCCAGAAATAATTAGTTCGGCAAAAAATACAACTCAAGATTAATGCCATCTTTATCAAGAGAGAGATACGAACTTACATACAGCAAGTTTATTTTTTTCTGTATTTATTATTTAAATCTAACAATCGTAGATAAAGTACGGTACGCAACTCGTGCGAAAACGGCATTTTGCATTGCTCGTGTGGTTTTACTATACCCTCGCTGTCGCTCGGGTGCAAACTCCACACTCGCATGCAAAATGCTACTTTCCGCACTCGACGCGTAATGTACTATTTTATTTAAATCCCTGTACGAACAAGAAAGAACGGATGTAGCGAATTTCCATCATAATCAAACCATTGGCTATCATTCTCTCGGTTACCCACCCGAAATTACATATAGAATACATTGAAGTCACACCAGAAACACCTTGTTACTAAATTCTTAATATGCTAGATGGAGTGTTATGCTTGTGTTTGGATTATTATTATATTATTGTATAGTGTTGTAACGTAAAAATTTCAATTTCAATTTTTACATTAACTACTTTTAAAATGTATACATAAAGACTCTCTATGAAAGAGACAGACAATGACCTTTTTATATAACTTTTAATTTTAAATAAAGACTGCTGGTCGAAACGTTTCGCAATCGAAATGGATTAATGTTTTAAATTATCATACCTAAAGATACGACAACCATAATCAAAATTACTTTAATGAGTAAATATTCCCTTGTCTTAAGCCAAGTCCACACCAGTAGACACGTTGCGAGACATTTCTATAGACGGTCTCATAGACCGTCTATACGTTGCGAGACATTTCTATAGACGGTCTCATAGACCGTCTATAGAAATGTCTCGCAACGTGTCTATAGACATCTGCTGAGACCGTCTATGGTCTAGGTCTAACATGCCTAACGTTGCACCATGTCTACCATTTAAGCCTTGTCCACACTAGTAGACATGTTGCGCGATTTTGGTCTCAGAGACAATGTCTAGCGATTTGTCTATAGACATCGGCTAGACAAACGGCGTCTACGGTCTCGTTGCTAGACCAAAAATCGCATGTCTATGGTTTTCCATTCTAAATGGTAGACATGATGCAACGTTAGGCATGTTGCGCAACGTGTCTACAAGTGTGGACGCTAGACCTAGACCATAGACGGTCTCAGCAGATGTCTATAGACACGTTGCGAGACATTTCTATAGACGGTCTATGAGACCGTCTATAGAAATGTCTCGCAACGTGTCTACTGGTGTGGACTAGGCTTTAGAATGGAAAACCATAGACATGCGATTTTTGGCCTAGCAACGAGACCGCGTAGACGCCGTTTGTCTAGCCGATGTCTATAGACAAATCGCTAGACATGTCTCTGAGACCAAAATAGGTATACCGTAGGTAGGTAACCAATTATTTTTTTTTATTTTTTTTGCTTCGAAGCTTACCGAAGGTAACGGAAGCTGAGTGATCCTTCTAAGACGGAACTATTTTATATCTAAGATTTCAAAAATTCCATGACAGAAATCCGTTTCAGACATCAGGGAACATTTTTGGTTACGTGTCTGCGTCGGTCTATCTTTCACTCAATTTTATGAACATTCATATCTTAAAAACTACACGTCCGATTATAATGAAATTTGTACAGAAGGTAGGACATAATTAGCCCATTGTTGGTCCCATTTAAGTTGCAACCTTCTGTGCTTATTTATTTACACCTATATCTTCAAAAGTATAGTAATCTAACTTATATGAACTTTGGATGGTTTATCGTAGTAGACCGCAGATAGCACCAGATTAATTTCAACCGTATGCACTCTATACTTTTTGATAAATTGATACTTTAATTCATATGTAAAAAAGCAATACAATTTGTTACATATTTAAAAAAAAGGGGGGAAACAAATAAATTAGACAATAATGGCTTACAAAAGCATAAAATCAATGAAGTACGTCATAGGTTGCGAGGAAGCTATGTGCCACACTAATTGGCAGTCTATTTTTTGTTTCTTCTATTTTTATATATATTTTTAGAAGTTTATTACTATCTATAAGTATAATATTTGTAAAACAAACTCAGAATTTCCCCTTATGGTCTATTAGGTACTAAATAGTTCAAGAATTCATATTCTACACAAGTTTCATCAAACGCTGTATTTGGGACATTTTCAAGCTTTTACACCAGATTCCATCACTGTCTTCATCACAATTCCATTACAAAATTCACATATTAAAATATACAAATAATTGACACATTAAATTTCTTTATTTTGTTATAATTGCTATAATTTAAGTTCATGTGAATATATAATCAAACTAATGAGTAGTGTTCTGGCACGGCACCTCGAAATGATTTGTTATTGCTAAGCTAAAGTAACCACATTTATTCCAATAATAATAAATGCCAGTTTTGATTTTTTGGTCTTCAAATAGATATAATAACTTATCAAATAGATATCTAAATTAATTAACTTAATTTTACCTTTTTTTCTAAATATAAAATTAAGCCCGTGGCACGGGCTTAACCACTCGTTGTAATATCAAGACATTAAAAATAGACGAATATATTTTTCACTTAACACATTTCTTTCTAAAGACTGCCTAAGAATGAATAATACTATTTCCTGCCCAACATAAAATTACACTAGATATAAATAATAACGCATTTCCCAAATAATACCCAAGAACGTACATATTCTTCGCATACATATTATTCTAATATTTCTTGCGTTAAACGAAAAAATGCAATTATTTCGAAGTAGACAAGTATATTATAAATATTCACTCTTGTTTACTTGTACACTGTTCAGGCATCTTTCTTCTTGGGTGCGTTCCAAAACAATGCATATTAGCTTGAAATTGTTTTTCTTTTTACTTCTTCTAATCATATCTGACCTAGATATGAGTTTTTACTTGATATTTATCCGGCAGCTTTTCAGGGAAAAACAAGTATCTAGAAAACAAATTGACATTTTATTTAAAGATAAACCACTAAGCCCTTACCGATAGATACGACAGTTACAAGTTTATTAAATATTTCATAATTCAATTTAGTAGTTTTATACTACGGAAAGTTTAAATTTTAATTTAAATCAAATTATAATTATTATTAACTACGGGAAACAGACAGTGAAAAATACACCCGGCGCTGGAGTGTATTTTCACTGTCTGTTTCCCGTAGTAAATAATAATTATAATTTGATTTAAATATTTCATATGATTATTATGAGGACTTTGTTATGTAAAATATTAAGCGTTTTGTTTTAGTAAAGTGATAGAAACACATATCATATAATCATAATAAATAAATACTACCTGCATATTTAAAAAAACGTCATATATATAGCTTAGCAGCCACGCTTAAATGTTTGAAGTAAGTTACATGTATACTTAGACTGGATATAAAAGAAATATAAAATAAACAGGTCAAGTGTGTGCTGTTCAGCACACAGCGAGGGTCCGTGGGTAAAATAGTATTGTTTATGCAGTACCTATACCTATTGATAGAGCTATTATTGATTAGTTTAGTATTAGTAGTAGTTCAACTGGCAATTATGCATAGCGCGCGTTCCACCTACGAACGCGTTATTTAAAATTCTAAAAAGCCTACTTTGAGCTATCCTATGAGTCTGATATTCTCAAAACACATAAACAAACATTTTTTTTTTTTTTTTTTTTGCCAGTGAACCGGACTATAAACATATAAAAATACATCGAAAAGAGGATTGTTATAAAAAATGTATTTTGGGGGAGGGACACTTTTCACACCAACTTCAAACTTGCCTATGCTCTATGATATCCAAAAACAACCCTTAAGTTTTTTACCCTTATTTTTTAAAAAAATATATTTTTTACGTCACTACATTTTTAAAATGTGTGGGTAGGTACTATACACATATATGCCAAATTTCAAAGTGATTGGACAAAAGATGTAGCCGTGAGAGCAGGCGACAGACGGACGGACGGGCAGACAGACACACGCAGGAAAATATAAGGGTCCGCGGTTTTGCCTACGGACCCTAAAAATAATCTATTAGATAGGCCAATAATGTTTTATTCTTTAGCAAATATTTTCTTATATCAGCCATACTTGTTTTCAATATGGCTACCAGGAAACATTTTTCAGGGTAAAACTTACAAATTCTTAATCTACATGAAAAGAGGTTTAAAATGATATGTAACATGCTATATATGCATTAAAAACCACTCAACTCAACTCGTCAAAATGCCGGCAAAGAATAGAAATTTTGTAATAATAATAATAATAGTAATATAATAATAATAGTGAATAGTGATATATAATATATTGTATATTATAATAGTTATATCATCTTTTCCTACTCTTCAAGGCATTCAAAACAGTGTATTATTAACACGTCGTGCTGATTAAGACAACTTTTTATTTTAGTCGTCCGCTATGTTGGCCGCCATATTGTAAATATTAAATGAGAAATTTCCAAAAATTAAATAATTATCACAAATGCTTAAATGCACGTGTGTGCCAAGTTTCACTCAAATTAGCCAATGTTTACGCTAGTTATCGTTAGAAAAACAAACAAACAAATTTTTAACATCACAAGTCACTGAAATAAAGAACTCACTATGTTCATTCAATAAATTTAGATTCCACATGACTACATGACGCTGAGAATATAAAATAACTTTATTAATAACTAGCTAGGCAATAAAGGATACAATTATTAAGTAATATCCTAATTACCGTAAACGGATCGTGTGGATGGATAAACGAAGATTCTGGTATAGCGGAAAGGAGAAATATGCGAACCATGGTAGACGAGTATCGCGCCCGATAGAACGCTACGACTGGCTTCTTTCCTCACCTTGGCCCTGCGTTAATAATCAAGAAACAGCTGACCCGTAATCTTTACCTGCCACCTCAGTTCCGGGTTGTACCCATCTCCTACTATCTACACTATCTATATATACTCCTTGCCTTGACAAAAAAACAACCAATCATGAAAAGCTGATCACTAAAAGTAAACAAAATATCACTTTCCCAATCTCCTTTGACGTCATTCAAATGCCAATTGAAAAAAAAAAAAAATAAAAAATAAATCTAGAATTATTCCTCAAGGATTTTAATTTCAAGAAATAAAAATTAAAGGAAAAATCTACAAGTCATTAAATAGTTTTTGAAAATTCACGGTCAAACAATTATTAAATATATAATTTTGTTGCATCGACAAAAAAACAAAATATCAAAAGTATATTAAATTAAAATACGCATTGCTATCAGTAACAAGTTCACTAAAAGAATAAAATTGAAACCAATCAGACGTAACTTCCTACTAATTTTGACAAATTATTGATCAAGTATGCAATAAGAGGCTTAAGGACATCATACACAATGAAGTAGCCTCTTATCGTAAAAAATCGGTCCGAGACAACTCAGACAAACTTTCATATAATACGAGTTCATAATTACTTAGCCCAGTGTTTCCATTAATTAGTTTTCGAGTTTCCATTTAATTATTAATGAACATTTTATCAAAATTTATCATAAAAATAACAATATATCATAAAAATAACAATATATCATAAAAATCTTTCTCCTTGGCGGGGTACTAAACTCGGCCTCTCTCCGTCCACTAAAAGATATTTTCTTAGAAACTAGATTTTTCCCGGGAAAACAGCTTATATCTTCAGATTCGTATTTAAAATCGTCGAAACCGTTAAATAATTTTTTTTTTCACGTTCATTCAGAGATTTTTTTTTGGGGGGGGGGGGTGCACCGCCCCCACATTTATAGCTAAAATTCACTACTCGATTTCACCTCAAAGTAAGATTTTTATGAACATGTATGCCGAATTTCGTCAAAATCGACCCAGTAGTTTAGGCTCCATGATCCTGCATCTGACGATAGACAGATATTTAAAAAAAAAAAAAAAAAAAACTCTTTTGTACATACTCAGGGGACCTCAAAACATGTAACTCCATTAAAATCTCAAAATCTAATTTTAGTGCCATCACAATACTTTCTCTTTATAAGAGATAGTAAATAATTAATATAAAAATGCCATTTTTCAAAACTGGTCTTATTTTTAACTTTTTTTTTTTTTTTTGTTTCTGTATTCTTCACCTTAGGTGTATCTATGTGCAAAGGGGAAGATTGAATGACGGGAAATGGTTAAAAATTGGGGTAATAGGTGTGCGATGAAACTTAAAAAGCAAATAAATTTGAACCCATTTTTTTTTTTTTTGGTTTCTGTATTCTTAGTTGTATCTATGTGCAAAATTTGGGGAAGATTGAATGACGGTAAGTGGTTCAAAATTGGGGTAATAGGTGTGCGATGAAACTTAAAAAGGAAAAGTAATATAAGACCAATAAAAAAAAAAAAAAAAAAAAAAAAAAATGTCTTCCCAAGCACCATTAAAATTATAAATCAAAAACTATTTCCCCGTGATTTTTAAATAAAACTTTGGCGGAATACCTAACAATAAATAAATTAATAAGGTGGATTACCTTCCAATAATTAAATTAATTAATTTGAGCTGAATGTGTTTTATTCAGTTGGTAAACGCCATATCACTGATGAGATGGTAAACGTGAGAAAAATAATTAGAGCAATATGAATAAACGTGTTTTATCATCAGAGTGATAAGAAGTTTAATACATCAATCCTAAAGAGAAATAAATTAAGTGCTATGAATATTTAGGTTGTTTTCATTATTATGATTACCTATTGGATTTATGTAAAGAAAGTAATCAAAGAATTGTGTTAAGGATAAAAGACTAGCAGAGTATTTTATAGGCTTTTTGATTTTAAAATCCTGAACTCTTATTAGATCCCCACTCCATTATTTTGAATTTCCCGCGCTGTGTACACACTAATAAACATTTGGCACAAACTATAAGCGATAACTTCACACACATAACAGGCCTTTAGACAATCAACTTAATTGTCAACAAGTTGACAAGATTTAACACAGACATTAATTTTTTCAAAGTTGTCTACCGAATCTACAGTTTGTTCAAGTTTGTTGTGGGATGTTTTTAGGTTTAAAATGAGTGAAGAATTAATTGTTATACCTCGTTATTATCATAAATTATGTAAAGAAGGGGCTCGGCCTAGATGATATATATATATATATATTTTTATTTTTTTATTTTTCTCCAACCTGTGGACCAACGTAAAATGTTAACAACCAACCTATCTACAGACGATAAACATTAACATCAACATAGTCATATTGACAACATGTTTGATATCCAAGTTAATCGTCTAAAACGACCTTTATAGTGATAATAAGTTTGAACTCTATTGTTTCAATATTTGTAGTGACAAATATTGAAACAATAGAGTTCAAACTTATAGTCCATCTTCACCTATAGTGTTAGTCTATGAATGAATGATTACTATATACTAATAGTAGATACGCATATATTTTTACACACATATATAGGACAGCTTTAATTATTAAATTTGGCAGGAAGATTAGCACATCCATCAGCCAAGAGCTTCTAAATTTAATTGCCCTATAATATAAATTTAATTGCCCTAAATTCTAGTTGCCCTATAATAAATATGGAAAAACTGAAATAATGTGTGATAAATGAACAGAAATTGTGCTGAAAGTTTCTATCTTAATTTAAGGTATAACGACAAAAGATAGACGGATAAACCGGCAAAAAATCATAGGACCAGAATTGTAGATCCTTACAAATTCGATAAGCATGGTATACTATTATAAAGAAGAGTATGTCTGTGGCTTTTATACAATTCTACCCGAGCCCTAACTACTTATTTAATAAAAGGCAAAGAACAATTTAACATACATATATAATAGTTTCCATTCCACAAATTTAATTGAATATCAGCATAAAATGTTTGAAAGTCTCGATAAAAAAAAGAAGATAGTTATAATCATATACAGGGTGGCCCAAAAGTCTCCCCCCCCCCCCCTCTTAACTTTTGAGCGGTTTGAGATAAATTAATGAAACTTGGGGGATCTCTACCATGCAAAGGGAAGTTTGTTTTCATGCAATCACCCACTAGGGGCAACCACCCACTTTGCCCCCAGGCCACACAACTTTAAAATTTCAAATTGGAGTGTATATTTTTGATAGCATATTTGGATTCTACAGTGAAAAATAATAAACATTTACTTGAAACTATTTTTTCTATCTCCAATATTTTGCCTCCCTCAGGGGGGCAAAGATGGCAAAATAACCCTTCCGATAATACGTTGTAAAATCTAAACGGTTAGAGATAAATTAATGCAACTTAGGGGATCTTTACCATGTAAAGGGAAGTTTGTTTTCATGCAATCGCGCAGAAGGGGCAACCTCCCATTTTGCCCCCAGACCACCTAACTTCAACATTTTAACCTGGAATGTATATTTTTGATAGCAGATTTAGATTCTACGGTAAAAAATAAAAATATTTTACTTCAAACTTTTTTCTCTATCTCCAATATTTTCCTGCATTTTATATCTTTGTCCCCTACAGGGGGGGGCAAAGATATAAAAATGGTAGATTTCAGCGCCTAGGGGCAAAATGGTAGTTGCCCCTAGTACGCGAGTGGATGATTACACACTTCCCTTTACAGGGTGCAGATCCCCAAGTTCCATTACTTTATTTCAAACCGTTTAGATTTTATAACGATCTAAGTGTTATTTTTTTACTATTTTGGAAAGGTTATTTTGGGTTATTTTCCAATATTTTGCCCCCTACTGGGGGTAGGGGGTCAAAATATTGGAGATAGAAAAAATAGTTTCAAGTAAAAGTTTATTATTTTTCACTGTAGAATCCAAATATGCTATCAAAAATATACATTCCAATTTGAAATTCTGAAGTTGGGTGGCCTGGGGGCAAAGTGGCTGGTTGCCCCTAGTGGGTGATTGCATGAAAACAAACTTCTCTTTGCATGGTAGAGATCCCCCAAGTTTCATTAATTTATCTCAAACCGTTCAAAAGTTAAGAGGGGGGGGGGAGACTTTTGGACCACCCTGTACAATAGTTTCCATTCCACAAATTTAATTGAATATCAGCATAAAATGTTTGAAAGTCTCGATAAAAAAAAGAAGATAGTTATAATCATATATAAGCGTAAATATCTTAACGTAGACAAATGTGTTTGAAAAATAATTGACTATGGATTTCCCCAACAAATTATACATATTCACGGTTATTATAGTATTATAATATACATCACAGAATAACAAAATGCCGCACGGAATTAAGATACGAGAAAGTGTAAAACAAATTCTTTGCTATTCTAAAATTAATTTAATAACATGTAATTACCTTATAATAATATGTTATTAAGTTAACAGCTTTAATTATTTAACAGGTGTTATTCAGTCTTTCCTTTCAACTGTAGGGTGTAACTGACATATTATAATGGTAATTACATTTGAAACATGCATAACAACTTATGCAACAAATAACATAACTAACAAAGGAATGTTTTTGATAACCAAATATTTTTTTTTTATTAGGTTTATTCCAACCCCCCCCCCCCCCTATTTGTACCGGTTTTTGCATCGTCCCGCTGATCGTTCAAGAATCGTTTAGGGGGTAATAAAACATCGTTAGGCTAGAAGAGATTTGTGTCTCAATTAGCACCCTGACATAAAACATTCAAGGAAAAATATGAACAGATATGAAAACTTTTGTTGATATGTGTGACGATGTACATAACTGCGTATATATCATACAAACCAGTACTTGATTTAAGGTTTGTTCGATCAAGCAGTGTACCGTCCGCGGGATGGTCCAACCCTACGGATGGTCCAACCCTACTTGTGGCAGAGTTTCGTACCGTCCTCTAAACTATTCCAACCAGCAGGGATCGTTTGCGAACCGTTTACTGTACGTTCCAATCCAAACGATCCTCAGACAATATCAAGTACACATCAACAGGAACGTTCTTTAACTGTTAGGTTTCCTTGAATGTTTTTGATACGGTGTGAATTATAGTCCCAAACCCATTCCTATCTGACATAATTTTATTACAGTACAATGTTAACGCATGTGTACAAAACTTCTCCTAAACGATTCCCGAACGGTCCGTGGTACGATACAAAAGACGGTACAAATAGGGAGGGTTAGAACAAACCTATTGTCAGAGAATCATTTGGACCGTACAGAAAACGGTTCGCAAACGACCCCAGCGTGGGGAACAGTTTAGAAGACAGTACGAAACACTGTCACAATTCGCGTTGGAACGGCGTTTATGTACTGGTGAAAACTAACGCTTATTATTTTTGCAACAGCCCGTGGTTTTTGAAGAGACGAACTCTACTCTATTAAAGGAAATGAAGAAAAAGAATGACGCGAAGAGTGACGCTTTACCCTTTAACACAGAGTCAAATGAGATCACAACATAATCGTCACTATAATGTGATGTCATAGTTACAGCGTCGTCGATTCATACAAACGTACTAAGAAATAGAGGTAGTCAGAGTATGACTTCATACATAAGTGCCTACTCGAGTAGAGGAAAACCTATCACATACTTAACTCTAACTTCACTACAATAAGGGTGCGGGATACACCATACGGTATTTTAAAACTCTGTCATACATAATTTACAAGAAAAAGGTAATTACACGTACAAAAATAATAATATTAAGGGTATTATGAAAGTCTTATTATCAGAGGCGTAAACAGCGCCACTGCCACGCCCAGTTGTGGGGAGGGGCTGCTCCAGGAGGACACCAAAACTTTTTTTAAAAAAGTTGGTCAGTTGTATGTGCAGAGCGAGGAGCCTGAACTAATGGGCAGATTTCAATAGAAATAGGAATAAAAGTTCAAAAATGTATATATGTACCATCAAATGTGAAACATGAACCAATCAATAAATTTATTTTTAGCTACACATGTATGGACACTACCGATGTTTAATTCTGGTTTTTAAAAAAATGTCTGTTTGTCATTTTTCTGTTGTTTGTGCAGAAGAATGCAGCCAAACCTACTAGGACAATTTTGACGAAATTTGGCATAAATGTTCAGAATAATCATACCCCCAGGCTAAATCAATAAATGAATTTTAGCTCCAAATTTAGGGGTGCTACCTCTCAAAAACTGAAATCAAGTGAAAAAAATATGTGTGAGGCTCTCACGCATTAAAGGTGAAACTTAAGTTTTAGAATGCATTGCTCTCTTTAATTTTTTGACGAATTTATTACATATTTCAGGATTAAGAAAATGGTTATGGGAAATTTAATTGAAAAAATATTGCTTCGCTAAGGCAACCACATTTATTCCAATAAAAATATATGTTTGTTTTGATTTGCTGGTCTTTAAATAGATATAATATAATTAATCTGTAAAAATGTTACACTTGGATGAGTCTCGAATCGAAAACTTCGTTACACGATTTCACTACATGAAATAATTCACTCTACCGCCGCCAAAGAAGTTTCACTTCAAAAAAATTCTCGAAAACGATTCCGACAATTGTGATTAAAAAATTCGAAAATGTAGTCTATTTAAAATAACCATATAAGCCGTTTTCCGGTAAAAAAAATCTAGTTTTTGAGATATTGATGAAAATAAATCTGATTTTGAAGAAAATAGAATGCCCAACGTGCTGGGAAAGTTAGTCTGAGTTGTCTCGGACCAATAATTTATAATTCTATCCACAAGTTTAGTTACAGGAGGAAAAAATGGGAAAGAAATGTTACAATATTAAAACGTTTTATTTCAAAATGATCATTTAGTTAAACCCATTCAAACTTAAATAAACACTTCTTTTAGATACATTATTTTTTTCTTTTTATTAGATAATTCAACACTGGGATGGGATATCATAAATTAATATAAGTCTGGGGATAAGACATATCAGGTTTTCCTAGAGCTGGGGGTTTATTCCAAAGCAAACCGTGATCAAATAATGCCAATGAGATTAAAATTGTAATTAATTTAAACAATAGAATATTTATGATGTTGATTTGTCAATCTTGATTTAGGCATGTTTAAATTCAAATGTTTCTGCTCGAGACATAAGATTTATAGTTGGGAATTTTATAAACGGAGTTGCGTGAGTATAAGGTAAATCGAGTTTAAAATCATATAATTATCATTATATTTTAACAGTTTTCATGTAATTTACATGAAATGCTTTATAAATAATGAACAATATATAAAAGTTTTTTCTACTCATAAGAAACGTCAAACTAAAAATAAAAATATGTCTAATTTGTGGTGCGATATTTTTTACGGCACATCTTTAGTTTGTTACTCCCCTTATAAAAAAATCGGTCCAAGACAAACTTTCTCAAATACGAGTTCATAATTACTTAGCCCAGTGTTTTCCATTTAATTTTAAATAAAAAAAATCATATACTTTTTTTTTTACTGAACATTTCTAAAAAATAACTTCTCCTCAACGGGGACCTTAACCCAGCCTCTTTACGTTCGCGCTAAAAGCTATTTTCTCAGGAATTATATTTTTCCCGGGAAAACAACTTATATTGTTAGATTCGTATCTTAATGGACTACATTTTAGAATGTTTTAATCGGAATCTAGAAATTTAGAGAACTAACTATATAGGTACATAGATAACTTTTGGAACACCGATTTAACAACACTTTTCTGGTAGTATCTATGCCAGGGGTGGGCAAATGCGGCTCTTCGTAGAGTTAGGTGCGGCTCCCATTTAAAATTTATATCATTTTTTATGTTTGAAGATTTTTAAAGTTCGAAATCAACTTTTTTACATTTTGTAAACCAATAGACACTTTTACATTTTGTAAAGATAGATTTCCAATTTCTGAAATAATACTTGTTGAAAAATCGACTAAGAAATTTATGTTATTAGAAGTGAAAGAGAATCAGGCATTGCAAATGCAGCACAAATCTATTTCTACAGTCGAATTTTATAAAGGCGGAAATACACATGCTAGTAAAAAAGCATGCTAGTGGCGAGTTTCTAGCACGTCAGTAGCTGGCATGCTGCAGACGCTGTGCTCATTTGCCAGTGAAACAGCATGCTAGTATCATCCGGATGATCGGTCTTGTGCCAGCTACTAGCCCATGACAATACACATTCCAGTCACAGTTCTAGTTTTGAAACAGGCAATCGTTTCTTGCCTTATTTAGCCGGAATAAATGATTAAGTAATTGTATTTGATTTAATTAATTTTGATAGTTTTATTAATTGGTTCAATGTACCTTATGAATGTATCGTTGTGGAATGAAATTAACCAGATTGTTCTGTTACTTGCAAAAACTGTATTTTAAAACATTTGAAAAATAATAAAAAGACACGAAGAGTGTGGGTATAAAGATTGGATAGCTAGAAGGGAATTAGGTACATGGAGCGAGTGAGTGCCTACTAAATGAAATGCGGTTCGGGGACGGTAATGGTTTTAGGAATCAATTGCGAATGCTTCCGGAGAAAGTAGATGAGTTGTTGTCAGATACCCGCGAAAGGAACGCAACTGAAGACTGAAGGGCTAAAGGGAGACTCGTGCCAGCTACTAGCAACCTTGCGCTGGCAGGCCTGTTTACACGTGCCTTATCAGTTCCCCCTCCTCTCGACTTGTGCCACTGGCAAGACAAAAATCAAACTTCGTGCGATTTACTCGCATGCTTTTTACTCGCATGCTATTTGATGTATACACATGCCAGTAGCTCTCCGCCAGTAGCTCTCCTCTGCGAGCTACTCGTATGTTTTTGTGCGAGTAACTAGCATGTGTATTTCCGCCTTAACTCGTGCTCAGTGGCGTAACTATGGGCCCTCGCGGGCCTGGAATGCGGGAGGGCCTCCAAATCAACGATGAGGGGGCCCCCAGTTCTTAACGCATGAGGTTTTTTTTTCAAAAAGTTATTGCGGGGGGGCCCCCAATGCCCTAGTTACGCCACTGCCGTGCTCAATCAAAATATCCAGACTTAAAGGATGATGCTTCCAGACTAATTTGAATTTTTGGTTCAACATATTGCTATGAATCTTTGTACTTCACAATGAAGTTCATGACTTCAAAAAATCATTCTTAGTTGACCAATCATCATCTAACTCAGAAGAAGAATTGCTGCGGATGTATTTAACAAATTTACCTCAATATTTTCAAAATACATATGACCAAAGTTCTTCGCTCAATTCATTCATTTTAATAATTGAAATTTTGAAATAATTATTTGCATTGTCTCTCTATTAATTGCATTTTTTTATGTGTACTTTACACAGCCCTTAAATTCTTGTGTAGAATATGCAAATATATTAATTAAATTAAATTTTAATTCATACTACTATGTAACTCCATAATACTAGGTAATTATGGTGTGGCGCTTTATAATACATGAAAAACAGGAATGCATTTCTCATTGACCTCATGCGTGCCACCCCTGGGTCTATGCCATTAGAACTTTAATTTTGATTCAGATAGTTTAAAATGATTATTATTAATCTATAATTTAACATAAGGAATTTCTTAGTATATTATTATATTATGAAAGTTATCACAATAGTAGTTGACCTCGACCTCTATGATTAGCCTTTTATAAAAATCATTATCACGATAAAAGCCGTGAGATTTGTATGCTATCTCTTATCTATAACTTTATTATACGTTTCTACATGAGCAAGCAAAATATATATCTTATAAGAATTGTGTAAATATTTTTATAAGGAGAAAAAGTTATGATTTTGGATTAGTTTAGAGGGACTAAAGTAAGTCTTTTCTACCCTTAACTCAAAAAGTCAGGAGAAAAAGTAAAAGTAGGGAGAAAAAGTAAAACCAGGGAGAAAAAGAAGGATTGCCAATTTAATTATTTTATAAATAGTAGAGAATGAATGGCTAATGTAGTGAAGTTGTTGAAATCAGGTTGGCAACACGGCTTTTTCGACCTTATTTGTAATTTACGCTTATCATTGCTTAAACCTGCATCTAAATAATCTTCTATTTAAGTTTAATTGCAATTCTTATTTGTTTTTAATATTGCATCTCTTATATCTGCTATTTAAAGTGCTAACAATTATTGTTATTTATTAAAATAATAAATAAAACCTGTGCAATGGATGAAGATGCGTTTTCTCTCTACTTGAGATAAAATATTGTATGTACCTCGGGAGTAAAGTGTTATAGTTCCCCTTGCGATAATTATCTCCCTCGGCCGCGCCTCGGGAATTACTATGTACTTATTAATAATTAACTAATACTTATTAGTATATATTATGGTAATTCCCTCGACTTCGCCTCAGAATTTAGGGACTATGGTTTCCTTAGGCTTCCCCTCAAAAACCAACTTATTCTCTCAGGGAATAATGGCTTACGTTACTCCCTAGGTGCATAAATGACTACTGCAAAGTTAAAAGGGTATAAGTCATTTATGTCAACTTTTCAGGACGCGCTGTTGAATGTTCAGCGATTTCTACGAGTGAGTCAGTTGATGGTGGTTAACTTTTTTTGAACTTATTATATTATATTCATTAAGGTAATCAGTATTAAATAATAAAAAGACCACACAAGTGAATTTTAACTTGATTTATATGACATGCTCTGATGTGAGGTACTATATATTGATATCATAAGGGTATAAGTTGACTTATATCGGTTTCTTCCAACTAATATGCGACAACAATGAGGGGAAAAATGGAAAAAACAACAATAAAAATCAGTTTCTTGGCTAAATAAAACAAAGAATATTGGGTTTTCGGTTTTAATTTAGAAAACACCCTTAAACTTACTTGAAAAAAATATTTAAAAAAAATTATGTTTTCAAAAATACGAGTAGGTATAATAATATTAGAATACGTAAGCTATTAGATTTAAATAGTGGATATATAGCTTTGAAAAAACGTACGTAATAAGTTACTTTATAAAGAGTAAAAACTAAATAAATAATTTCTAAAATAAAATGTCCAATACGTTATTTGTATAAGAAAAAAATAAATAAACACTTTAAGGTGACCTGGTTCCTGGTCGAACATTTTCAATTAACATATAAATAATGTAAATTATTTCTAGAATGCAGTTGAATAAATACAAATAGAAATATTATACAAATAAAATTGAGACTAAAAATAAAAGGGGTACAGTCTCACTACTAAATCTTAATTATATAAATATATAGCTGGTTTACTTATAAATCACATTATTTAAATATTTAAACCAATAAAAATCTAAAATTCCTTCCTTCATTTTCTTCCTCATCAGAGAGGTCAGGATCTTGATTGGTTTTAGCACCAACTACCATCAAATTTTTTTTATAAAATTCGTGAAACTGTGGATGAATATACGGCAGCAGATCCAAGATATCTGCTTTTTTCTCGGCACTAATTGGTTGGGGCCGTCATATAGTTTTCTCAACTGTTTTACTAAGGACCGGCTCTTCTCTCGACGCCCAAAGTTTATTGAATCGAAGGGCGAATCACAATGTATTGATTTTTTAAACAATAGGGTCCCAAAAACTCCGTCAGAGCAATATCGGAACCACTTTACCTTAGACCACAACATTTTTTGACCACTTTCAGTTATCTTTTTTACTGTCAGTCGTCCTTTCAGCAGCTTTGCAAAATTAAAAACTGTCCTGCTATGAGTGTTACTTTAAATGGTTTCTTCTTTTCACAATCACTGACCAATTAGTACGTACCAATGTTCGATCTCTTCTTTTGCCTTTCGATAATAGAATGATCTGTATCACATTCCATATGTGTATTGTGTATGGGCACAAAGTAGGAACTTATGATCAATTATTTTTATATAATATCAGAATACGCTTCAAGTGCAGTAAGTAACATTGCACTCATATGAGTATTTCTGTTTCGACCCCCGCAAGTGTCAGAATACATTGCAACATGTATTCAACACTGTAAAAGGTAAACTCTTCAAATGTTGAAATATGCAGGAAGCTATGTTGTTTGCACCACGGCCTCCCTCTGCCTCGTGCCACATGCCACATATTATAGCATGTGGCTTGATTGTTGAAGTACTAATTATTATTCATTAATATTTCACAATTTGGTAACTTTCATCAAAACATCACCAAACGTTTACTGTAAGCCTCAACATTAATTTAAACCTATCAAGACGGTATAAGTCAACATGCGTGGTTTATAAATCAAAGGGGATGTGGAATTATGTCTGCAGATAAGGGGACAAGTCAACTTACACACCACATAAAAACTAGAGAGCTCACTTTTAAGGTTGTGGATAAGGGGATAAGTCTACTTATACCATGATGTAAAACCATATTGACACCACACTGGGCATTATATTACTTTAACTGTATTTATACCTTATTCAACGAACATGAGAAAGGTTTTCCTAACTTAACTCTTTTTCTTCGTTCAAATAAATGCTAGTTGGAGGTTCGTGACATATTCCCTTTTTTGCAAACTTAAAGGGAGCATGGTGAACTATATTATTATGCAAAAAAAAAATTTGCGAAAAAATGACTTATACCCTTTTATCTTTGCAGTAGCCAAATAAGCTATTATAATTAATTAATAATAATAATTATTGTTAAGCTATTATGATCAAGAAAAAACTTCGCTTTCATCAACCCTAATTCTTGGCATCATGCACTTCAAAAATTATTAATTAATTGATATTAAGTAAAATCATATGATAATAAATACCAATTTTATAGAATAATCAATTTTTGCGAAGCTAGAATCAAAAACACATTTTCACTTTTTCATATAAAAAGAAAGTATTGTTATAGCGCGAACATTCGATTTCTTTGGATTTACACGTTTTGAGGTCCCTTGAGTCTAAAAAAAAGTAGTTTTTAAAAAATGTTTTTCTAACTGTCGTCTAAAGTGGAGCCTAAACTACTGGGTTTCAGTATGCAATAAATATTTAATATTAAGCAAATTAATTGTTAATCATGACGAGTATGTAGTTTAAAATAATGATAGGAGTAGACGGTAGAGCCGGGTGGGACTCTTACTTCACTTGGAAGATTCTATAGGAGGATTCCTAAAGTAGGGATCACAGTCACAGATAGCGGATCGACACGCGTATCCGTCTGTATACATAACAATATATCCATATTTTCTGGGATTTGGGTCGGAAATAATATGAGAATGTTAGTCTCAGTTGTCTCGGACCGATATTTTTTATTAAAATTTCTAGACTATTTCTAAAAGATTTAATGGCGTAAATTTAAAGGCCGCTGTTTAGATTCGCATTTCAAATTATATAATACAAATGTTTAAGAGTTGTAATATTTATATTGTATGTTAAAGGTAACAATATTTATTTTTAATAAGTGCGATTTTAAAAACATACATGTATATAACAAATAGAATCCCAAGGCAACGGAAATATATACAAATGTTTTAAAAAAAAAAAAATCTAATGCATATATAATGTGCTATGCCTGTATTTCAAATAAGTTCATTAGTTAAAACACGCTATGACAAATGAACAATGCATATAGTAAGCATCACTAAAGTATGCAGGCTCACAAATATGTCACCTTCGACTATGAATATTTTCCAATATAAAATTTACAAGTATTATATACATTTTATATGGTCTTTTCATTATTTAAAAAAACATTTCGAGTTACTATTATTATTTACGAATTATTATTTATTATTAAATTAGACATTTTGTTCTTCAGAATATGTAATAAATGAATCATTTTCGCATGGCAAAGTAAGTACCAGCCGATTTCATCGCACGCTTCCGGCGTTACCCCAATTTTGAATCACTTCCCGTATTTCAATCTTCCCCAAATTTTGCACACGGAAACAATTAAGGTGAAGAATACAGAAAAAAAAAATGAGAATCAGACCAGTTTTCAAACATGGTTGCAAATAAAAGTTCGTAGAGCTCGAAAAACAATTCTTTAGACTACAACTATTAAGTTTTTAAAAAGAGGCTGAAAATGTAGTACGTGGTATTCAGTGATTATAATTCCTCACAATTGGACGATAAATAATCAGGGAGGAGAAGGAGAGTACTGACAGACAGACAGACGTTTACAGGAATGTTCACTGGACTAAATCTATAATATTATATAGTTAAATACTGTCTCACTTTCTGTGTATAAGTGAGAACATTTTCGAAGAATGTTCTGCAATGCGGTATAAATGGTTTAAAAACAATATAAAGTTTAATTCTAGTTGGTCATGTGATGCAGGGTGTTTGAAACATGTTTGAACCCCAGCTTGAAATAAAATATACCATAGTAATTACAGTATGCTAGTCTCAGAGCAGCTCTAGACATGCGACGTCTACAAATCTACTAGATTAATCACTCCCTCGATTTAGTTCGTTACAATATTAATAAATTTAAAAAAAATGTGTAGTCTACAGACTAGATAAAGATATAACTGGGAATATCTGAGTTAACTAGTCTTTTATAATTAGTTGGCGAGAACTGGTACAAGTTTATATTAAATGAGAAAAAATATATACGTGAAAGAAGTTGCTTATAAAACTCCAGATAAAATAATCCAGTTGTCAAAACATTGACCAATTGTCAAAATAGTTGTTTCATGTTATTAATTGTTCTAATTTTTAATGTTTTTGGTTTTCATAAAAAATTAATTCATCGTTAATAACCCCCAATCCTCCCCCCCCCCCCCCCCCCCCTGACAAAAAAAATACATCAAGAAATACTTATGAACTATAAATTTTACTTAATGTACCTATAATAAAAAAATCGGTCCGAGACAACTCAGACAAACTTTCTCATATACGAGTTTATAATTACTTAACCCAGTATTTTCCATTTATTAGTTTTCAAATGTACATTTAAATATTATTGAACATTTCATCAAAATTAATCATAAAAATAACTTCTCCTGGGCGGGGAATCGAACCCGGGCTTTCTCCGTCCGCGTTTTAAGCTAATTTCTCAGGAACTATATTTTTCCCGGGAAAACGGCTTAAATCGTTGGATTCGTATTCAAATGGACTACATTTTATAATTTTTTAATCAAAATCGTCGGAACCGTTTTCGAGAAATAATTTTTTTTTCATGTTTTTTCAGAGTTTTTGGGGGGTAGCGCCCCCAAATTTAGAGCTAAAATTAATTTCTCGATTTCGCCTCGGGGTATGATTTTTCTGAACATGTATGCCAAATTTCGTCAAAATCGGCCCAGTAGTTTAGGCTCCAGGCGTCTGCACGACAGACGAAAGACAGACAGACATTTTTTAAAAACCACTTTTTTGGACTCAGGGGACCTCAAAACGTGTAAATCCATCAAAATCTCAAAATCGAATTTTTGCGCCATCACAATACTTTCTCTTTATATGAGAAAGTAAAAAAAATTACTTTGAAGCGTGACAACCATGTTTTCTCAACCAAGCCGCAATAAATACCACAGTTCTGCAGAATTTAACGAACATTCGGGCACCAAGAAAATGTTGCCAGACCTCCATGTTTTCGAGGTTGCTGAATTTGGATCTGAAGTCCAAATTTCTCCTATACGTAAAGTGTTCTTGAAAAAAGGCGCCAATGTTAAAAAAACTGTATTTAGAGTTTTTCGGCCCTTAGATTTTGCCCAAAAAAATTCGTCAAACAAAAAAAATATTGGGCCTTTAAATATATTCAAACCATGCAGACCACGAATCTAAAGTCAAGTACGACATGTATAATTTGAATTGATTTTTTGCTTAACCGTGAAATAAATTAAAGATTTAGTCAAGCCGACCAGACGTAGGTAGTTGTGTCATAGATTTATTATTATTAAGAAAGTTTTATTGTATTTATCATCGAAATTAAAATGGTGGTTCAATTGTTCAGCATTGACTGCTAATGCTGCTTTGTCGTCTTTGTCCTTCAAATTACTTTCATGTTACTTTTTTCTGTTTGTCCATGTTTGCCTACTTTCACCATTATAAACACCAACGCAATCTTGATATCTTTCCAACTTGTCTGCTGTCTTTTAATTTTTGTTCTCAATTTTGTCAACTTAACTAACAGATAAACTTTTAAAATTTCTTCCATGAGACCTTTTACGTAGCACAAGTTTAAAAATTTAATGTGGGGGCTTCAATTTGTTCTATTATTTGTGTTAATTATAAGTTTGATTCTTATTATTATTTTTGTTTAGGCATTAATACCGGAGCTTTTGAATTAGTTTTTAATTCTTTGGGTAAAAATTCTTGATCAACTTCTGAAATACTTGGTACATAATCTATGTCAGGTAATCTTTATCTGTTAGTGCAATTGCTCTTGAAATCAGGGTTTTGGCTGTATTCTTTTTCTAAGTGTGTGTGGTGTGTGTGGGTGTGTGTGTGTCCATATTTCAGGAACTTATCTCCTTGTTCTTTTTTATTTTGCCGCATCGTTTTAGTGTCTTGCCAACTCTCTCCACTTTAACATAACAACTATAATAGTTAATTTATTATCTTGCTCGTAGTCCATTGTGAATTTAATATTTTCGTAGAACTTACTTAATTATTCTATTAGTTTATTTACTTTTTGTTTATTTATAGTCAAGAAACGTCGTCTATACATTATATTTTATACACCTAAACTTTATGTTTTATGGGTGATTTGGATAAGATTTTAATATCTGTTTTAGTTGACACAGAGAAAATCTAAAGCTAACACATGATTATTTACTAGGCATCGCGTGGCTCTATCATTGAAGCGAGCGTATTGCAATAAAATACTGAATATTGCAATGCGTTAATCATGATGAATGTCATAGTTAAAGATAAGTGGAAGAGGTTAGTGAGAAGTAGATTGGGGGTACTCGGTACAAAGCTCACCTTCCTAACAAACCTTACACACAATACGACTATAAGAATCTTAACCATAGCTTTTAAACTATTATTATAAATGTATCACTTCATTACTCAAATACTAATGCTTGTATTTAGTTGAAATTTTACATACATGTTTCAATTGTACTTTAGACGATGTACATAAAGTTTGATTAAAATCGTTACGTTAGAACGTAAGATATCGGTAAATAGGTTGTTTTCTCTATTTTAAACGTTTAGGTCCGCTTTAATAGTTTTAGCGATCTTTATTCATTCATAGTAGTGTCGTTGTTAGTTTTACTAAAAAATGTTATTTTAAAAAAATGTTCGTCTCATCGAATAGGTGATGATAAAATTTTTTCCCGTCCTGAAATTCCAATTTTAAATTTTAAGCTCACGTTTACGCGAGCATTGCGCGCGAACCCTTGGACGGATCAAGCTGTCCAACGAACTTAGCCTGAGTATTAGTGCAAGGAATATGTATACCAAATTTCAACTAAATCGGTCAACTTTTACTCAAGTTATCGTCGGACACGTAAACGTTACACACAGACAGACAGACAGACAGACAGACAGACAAGATGCATATTTCGTTGAATGTAAGAAGCTCGCTTACGCTCGCTTCAATAACATCAAATAAGATTTCTATTTTATAATACTATAATAATAATAAAAAATGTTTTACAAATTATAAATAAATAAAAAGATAAGGAATCATTGGAATAAATAAACAAGGAAGTTAAATCAACAATAATAACATAACAATCTTATCATAAACATTTTCAATAGAGAATTGAATAAAAATTTCTTTTTTTTTATAAAAGATCTGTACGACTAACACGAACAAAACTTTCTTATACATAATAAGACCAAATATAAATAGTATCCTCAATTTAAATAGATTTTCATAAAAATCTTATTTATTTTCATCAACGTCTTAGAAACTGTTTTTTCCCCGAGATAACAACTTACATGTTTAAATTTGTCGTAATTAAATCGTAGGAAGTCGAAACTGTTTTCGAGAATTTTTTTTGGGAGGGGTGAGTAGCACCCTAAATGTATAGCTCTAGATTACTTAACTCGATTTCACCTTGGGGAATTATTTCTAAAAAATATATTATACGCCAAATTTCATCAAAATCGGTCCAGTGCTTTGGGCTTCGCGCATCTAGAATAGATTACAGACAGGACTTTAAAAGAACAAAAAAAAACTCTCTGTCCTCAAAATGTAAAAATCCATCAGTATATCAAAATCTAATTTTCAGACCATCACAATACTTTCCCTCCTTATATACTACGTACAAGAGAAAGTAAAAAACTAATACAATATTATGTAAATCTACATTCCTTTCCTTTTCTTCATAAATTATCCAGTGGCGGATTTAGAGGGGGGGTCACAGGGGTCATGAGCCCCCTCAAATTGTTATATTTGTTACAAAGAAGCTTTGGCAAGGGTTTGTGTTGATTGTTTTTTACACACTTAAAAATGAAATATAATTTAATATTTTTATTTATTTTGCACTAACTACTTTGTAAGATAACTGTATTTGTATTTTGGGAAGAAAGTACGGAATATCACCGGCGTCGTCTTCTTGGAGGACGCGTCCCCCCCCCCCCCCCCCCCCAATGTTTGATATATAATGTAGAATTTAATCTAAAAAAATGTTTAAAATATCGAACCTGTTTTTACTTTTCTACACATATTTTATCATTAATAATGTAAAAATTAACCAAAACCTGCTATCAGTTATTACAAATACTTTTCACACAAAGTATTTGTAATAACTGATTTTGGCTTGTATTTCCTCTCCCTCTCAAAATTCAAAATGATGACGAATATATTATTTATTGAGTGGGGTATATCTGCATTATATGCCCCGCCTATTTCTAAACGTCCGATTTATTCGGTTTTTTTTTCAAACTGTTCGAACGATTTCGGATGTAGCTTTAGATAAATTTAATCTTCTTTTTTTTTATTTTAGGGAAAATGATGGAAGGTTATGGTTAGTTGGGGTTAAGGTTAGTACTTTTTGACCTAACCTGACTATATTCTGCTGTCATTAGGTACCCTTTAAAACGTGACACTTCGTGTATTAAAAAAAATATATATATAATTATCGAGATGCTACAACCGGAATCGTTTTTACAATGTAGGTACAGAGAGAGATACTGTAAAAAGACAGTTTTTTTTAAAAAAACGAAGTGAATGAAATTTTTTCCTTAAAATTCCCCAAATTTTCCTAGGGCCCCAGACTCCCGACTCCCCCCAACTTCGCCTGGGGGCTGCAATAGTTCGCCCCCCCCCCCCCCCCCTCTAATCCAATGTCCCGTTTTGGACTAATCTTTATATCATGGCCACTCTAATAAAACATGTTTTTCATAACTACTGATTAAATGGGATAGTTAATATAGATTTTGAGTAATTTTGCATAAAGGCCATTGAATGATCTATTTAATCTACAATGATTAGTGGCACAATTTTTTTTACAATTACTGTTTTTAAGTTGGTATTAAAATTCTTTTAAAAATACTTGTGTTCATACTTTTGTGCCAACGAATTACACCATAAGTTTATTTGATGACAAAATATTAAAATCAAAGCTCACCTAAGAGATGCATATAAACGCTGTTTTGAGAGGTCACATTTTCAAATATTCCGGGGGAGAGCCCCCTTCTAAATGAAACTAATGGGTAGTATGTAATTCTTTTCTTGATTTTCCCCCGCTCATAATATAGCAAATTAGATCATGCGTTTAATAATTATAAATTATTTTCTTACACGATACTGATACAGCCAAATGAGCACCCAACCTAGTACATTTAATTACTTATTTAGTAAGCCCCTATGATAACAAATAGTTTTATATATTACTGTAAACCTTTACCAGTAAATTATTTTCATTTTTTCTTTGTTTTATGAGGCATTATGATATAAATTATTTATAATTTCAAATTGACAATAGTTAGTAATCTATTCCCCATTCTTGAATTTCTTAAAAAGTCTTAGAATTTTTAAATTTCTTAAAATTGTTCCATTTGTGTGTTGTAACATTATAAAAATGGAAATGTTAGGCTTAGAAATCCGTAAAAACGTAATATTAAGATAGTGAAATTAAAATAAACACCCTGAGGAGAACCCCCCCCCCCCCCTCCCCGGTAGTGACCCCTACCCAAACTAAATGCTAAATCCGCCCCTGAAATTATCTACATATTACTATGTTAAGGTTATAAGTTATAACTTAAAATGTAATGGTATAATTTTATTAATATTAGTTCACTGGCAGTAAACAAAAAAAAAAAAAAATTTAACCTGTTTAAACTCTCAAAATAATTAACTTAATTATTAGCACTTTCGGGTAAAAGTGCTAATAATTTTCAGCTTAATGTATGTTAAGCCATCACGGCTAGCATTTTTTTTATTTATTTTCTATCTTTCTTAGATTTTCACCTAAATCCTCTTATTTATTATTCTTTTAGCAAAAGTTGAAAGTGATTCATTCCATATTGGCCTTAGGCCAAGCATGTAGTTGGCAAACAGGCAGAGAGAAGCAAAAAAACCATCAAGGGATCTAAGTAAAAATCAACATAACATAATACAAATAAAGAATATTTTATATAGGCAAAATAGACGACTTTATAGTCTTTAGAAACATTAATTTTAACAAATTCTATCTGATGTAAAAAACAGAAAATCGGCCCGAGACAACTCAGACAAACCCATATACGATTTCATGATTACTTAGCCCAGTGTTTTCCATTTATCCGTTTACGTGTTTTCGTAGATACATTTAATTATTATTGAACATTTCGTAAAAATTTATCATAAAAATAACTTCTCCTCGGCGGGGAATCGAACCCGGTTTTCTCCGTCCGCGTTTAAAGCTAATTTCTCAAGAAGTAGATTTTTCCCGGGAAAACTGCCGTATTCGTATTTAAATTGACTGCACATAGATTTAGTTTTTGAAGTGAAACTTCTTTGGCGGCGGTAGAGTGAATTTTTTCATATAGTGAAATCGTGTAACGAAGTTTGCGAATCGAGACTCGTCCAAGTGTAACATTTTTACAGATTAATTGTATTATATCTATTTAAAGACCAGCAAATCAAAACAAACATTTATTTTTATTGGAATAAATGTGGTTGCCTTAGCGTAACAATATTTTTTTTTTTTTTTTTTTTTTTTAATAAATTTCCCATAACCATTTCTTAATCCTGAAATAATAAATTCGTCAAAAAATGAAAGAGGGCAATACATTCTAGAACTTAAGTTTAACTTCTAATGCGTGAGAGCCTCACACACATTTTTTTAAATCAAAATCGTCGGAACCGTTTTCGAGAAATCATTTTTTCACGTGTTTTCCGTTTTTGGGGGGTAGCGCCCCCAATTTTGTAGCTAAAATTAACTTCTCGACTTCACCTCGGGGTATGATTTTTCTGAACATGCATGCCAAATTTTGTCAAAATCGGACCAGTAGTTTGGGCTGCACGCGTCTGCACAGACGACAGACATGATATATTTAAAAAAAAAAAAAAAACACTTCTTCGGACTACTTTTTCAAAATGTGTAAAATCCATCAAAATCTCCAAATAGAATTTTTATACGTCATCACAATACTTTCTCTTTATATGAGAAAGTAAAAAGGATTAGACAATATGAATAGTCAAACATTTTAGCGATATATCACAAGAAAATTCTCAATTTAAATCTGTGTTCTTAGGTGACAGGTTAAAATAAATAAAGAAATAATAACGCACATTAGTAAAATATCATATAGTGATAAATTGATATGAAATTTCTAACATTCTAAACAATTTACACTTATAAAAAGTATCCTAACTATACTCAGATAATAGATTAGAATAAATAATAAAAAAAAAATACATCAGTAACATAGATTGATATGAATAGATATGATAGATTGAGATATGATAATTGATAGATTGATGACGCAAGAACATTCCAAAATGAATCTAAAATTAACTTGGAGAAGATTATAACGCCCACAATATACATAAGCAACAGGTTACAGAATAAAAAATAAAATGTGACAGGTTAAAATAAACAAAGAAACATAAATCACAACAAAAAATAAAGTGGTGATAATAAAATGTTAATAAAATACCTATTCTAAACTCAACATAGACAGATGACAGATAAATATTCAAACTATTTTCTTATGAGACAGGTTAAAATTATAATAATAGTTTAAAAAAACTATATAAATGTCTGAAACTAAAATATGTTAACTAAATTTAAAAAAAGAACTAAATATATATATTTTAAAAAAAACAACACATTTTCAATCTTTAAAATGTCGTAATGGTAGATTGAAGGGTCAAAAATATAAATATGTATAATTTTCCTTAATAGTTGGAGCAATAATACATAAATTGACTAATTTAAAATAATGGAAACAATAAAAAAGAGCATTAAAGAACCATCTACACCCTTTAACGATTAAAGTGATATAAATTAGTTAAACGTTCCACAATTAGACTCAGTGATTAGAAATTGGATAGTTGAAGATAACAGGAACAATTATTGTATAAAACGCCTCATGCTAGAGATAAAACTGCTAAAAAGTATTAAAAAAAACTCAAATGGGTTCAGTACAACAAATTAATAGAAAATAAACATTATTATTCAATGAAGGAAGTATGTTTCAGAAGCGGTTATATTTGTGCTAATTTACACATTTGCACGGTTGGTAAACATGTACAAAAATACAATGGGTAAACACTGATAAGTGATAGGAAATGGTAATAAAGTTATGGCTCGTTAGAAGTAGAATTAAAAATAATAAAACATAACTACTTCAAGTTTTTATCAAAGGTATGTTAAAATAGTTCTGTAATGCAGTTATTCAATGTTACAAATAAGAATACGAGTAAAAAAATAATATGTGTGAGGCTCTCACGCATTAGAAGTTAAACTTAAGTTCTAGAATGCATTGCTCTCTTTCATTTTTTGACGAATTTATTGTTTCAGGATTAAGAAATGGTTATGGGAAGTTTAATTGAAAAAAAAAAATATTGCTACGCTAAGGCAACCACATTTATTCCAATAAAAATAAAAGTTTGTTTTGATTTGCTGGTCTTTAAATAGATATAATACAATTCATCTGTAAAAATGTTAGACTTGGACGAGTCTCGAATCGCAAACTTCGTTACACGATTTCACTATATTAAAAAAATTCACTCTACCGCCGCCAAAAAAGTTTCACTTCAAAAATAATACGATATAAAAATGACACAACTCCTCAAGTATGAAAGATAATATTATAAAATATAACAACTTATACTTATTTAAACAACAAATTAATTACATAAGAATAATTCTTAGGAAATAAATAACAATTATAATTATCAATATTACTATTAGAATAATTATATAACTAATAAAAAATTAAAAAAATAACTAAGTAATTATATGATAACTAATTATTGCAAAGCTGCATCAATACAATATGATTATAAGAACTCTCTCTTCACAGCACAGAACTATATTATATTCTCTAGTGGAGAGATAACCAAAGATGCGCTAATATACATTATTGGTTTATATTAATTGGTATCACTTGTAGAATATGTAATGTATGTACTTAATGTATTATTTGTATTATTATTATTTAAAATTTTTTAATAAAGGTATTAATATTAAAAATAATAATAATAAATACAACATGATTTCCATAATCTGAAGTAATCGTTTTTTTATCTGCAGTACCTACTTAGTACGTTATCTATTCTTTTTTCTTTTATTATTAAACAGTATTAAAATAACAAACAAATTGGTAAATATATTCGTTTCATTTTATAGAAAAATAATATAATAGTTTAAAATAAAACTTGATTTCAATAACTTGAAGCGAACTTATTTTCTGCAATATTTAAATGCATTTAGCGGTAATATTTTTGATAATTAAATTATTAAGTTATCATCATAGAACATTGAAAAATTGTATTCGGTATTCGTTGTGATAAAGATACGCGATACACTTGTGATATGATGATATGCTAATGATGATATAGATAAGACGATATACTTTAGTGATATTTTAGTTGTATTTTCGTTTAAATTTGAAATTAGTTGACAACCTTTTGCTATTGAGAAGGTCTGGCTAATCTGCAGTTATCCATACAGTCGAAAATCGCTTGGCGGTACAATTTAGCTTGATTTATTCACTTTTCAAACCTCATTTCCTAGGTGGCTGGATAACTGCAGTTTTACCTGAGGTATATCTGATAAAATTTGCAATTTGAAAAGAAAATTATAACAAATCTATGATGGATAAAATTAAAATTAGAACTATTAAATTTATTATACTGTTTAATGGTTTCAGATCTAAATGAAATGTTAAGGTTTAATGCTAGTAAAATATTTGAATATTAATTACCTTGCTTGTAGGGAACATGCCGTTCGGTTTAGGTACCGGTAGCCGAGGCATGGTCTTAGCGTACAGGCCGCGACGACCTGCCGGCAAACCGCACACACTCGCCACAGTTGACAGTATTCGCTCGAACTAAAAATCGCTTCGTTTCTTTTTTCTTATCGCAAGAAAAAAATAAATAATAATTTCGGAACGGAATTTTTGCGATGGAAGACGGGAAAAGGCGCGGGGAGTAATGCTAAACGGATTAAGACCGGCTGAGACCCGACCCGGCCAAGGCTCAGGGTCAAACTAAATAATCTAAACTAAATCTATTTTTCTACAAGATGTGAACCGGCAGGGGAGTGCGAACACACAGTCTGACTGGCACTATCCCCCCACCCGGTACATTCTACCCCACTACCTCCTCACACTCTAGTCTGACTCACTCCTCCACTCCAATACTAGCCAACTAGCCACCGTAGCATCTCTCCATACCGTCCTTACCTGACTTACAACTTCCTTGAACCCATCAAACACACACTCTAATTCCAAAATGGGCTCAACTCCTTTAAATTCTAAGGATACGGATACAGTGGTCTCTTAGCTCATAAGTAAATATATCGTTCTTGAAAAATGGATCCTACTTCTCTTCGAATAAAAACGCTTATGACAAATTGTTCATGAAAAATTATATACTACTCTTATTTCCATATACTTACCAGATGATTAATGATCAACACAACACCCTAATATGGAGATTGTCACTTATAGGATATTCGTTTATTTAAGAAAATAGATGATTTAAAAAACCTATTACCAAATTAGGACTCGAACAGCGTAAAAATAGCTTTTAACATAATCTGAACAAGCTAGCTACCGATTGGAATCGGTTATAAACATATACTACGTTCACACATCGTTTTGGAAACGGTTTTGAAAACGATCCGCTAGTTCAAAACGCTGTACGAACGGAGATCGACGGATCGTATCGGGTTAGATCCGCTCCACCAAAAATACGTGATCGGATCGGGGGATCGAAATTCAAAACGCTCGTATGAACAGGTCGTGGAGGAGATCGAGACATCGAGATATCAGGTTATTTTACTCTTTTCCACTTTTTAAGTTTTCGTGAGCTTCCGTTTCTTTTTTTTTAAACTGCAAAAACGTTTTTAAACAAAAGTTAATACTATAAAGAACCTGTAAAAACATTTAATAACTTGTAAATAAAATGTAAAAATTCGCGGACATATTAGGTAACAAGAAAGAAGGTTTTACTCGTGACGTCACCGATACGAGATTTCGAAAACAAATATTTCGATCACCTGTATGTTTTGTCGTTTTGTTGTGTGAACGGGAATCGTTTTGAAAACGAATTGGATCCGAAACGCTTTCAAAACTATGTGTGAACGTAGTAATATATTCATTTTACTTAATTCAACAGAAACTTGAAATTTTGAAATTAAAATATCATTTTTACTCTCTCATATCAAGAGAAAATATTGTGATAGCCCGAAAATTCGATAGATTTACATTTTTTTGAGGTTCCTTGAGCCTGAGACTAAAAAGTTTGTCTATCGTCTGCCGTCTGTGCAGACGCGTGGAGCCTAAACTACTGGGAAAATTTTGTCATACATGTTCAGATAAATCATACGAGGTAGGAAAACGTTAATTACCTGCTGAGGTGTAACCGAAGCAGGTAATCTTTAAACGAGTCAGGAATCTTTCCTTTGCCTTTGCTGCATAGTTACATACAATATTTTATCTACTAACGGCAGAAAAATTAATTGCTCTAAAGATTTCAGTACCTGATTTAGAGGGCAATAAACTTTCCTTGTATGATGCTGCAATATTTTCAATTTCGGGTGGCGTGTTATCAAACAAGTCTTCAACGTCTTGCACAACATTATCATTCATATTTTTATTTAATCTTCAAAAACCTAATTAACAAATTTATCAAAATAATAACAGAAAACTATTAAATTATTATCATCTTTTTTTAAAAGAGTTAAAGCAATGAAAGATGTAAAAATCGAATTGATGACTCGAATGTTTGAGTGATTGTAATGACTCGAAAGTTAAAACAAAACAAAGACAAAACAATCAGTGTTGCCACTTTTTTTATTAACAGCTGTTTTTTATCTCAATTTTTAGCGATTTTTTAAAAATAATCACTGTAAAAAAATAATATTAGTTTTATTATTATAATTTTTAAAGGTATTTTCAAAAAACATATAAATATTTAGCAGAATATTACGCTTAAATATACTAAAATGAACAATATGGGAGAGTTCATAACCTGAGATGTAGTAACTTTTTCTTAAAATTTGGCAGCCTGTTTGTTATTTTGCTGACACTTTGAAATTTTGCTTCGTGTTTTTTTTTAACATGTTACAAAAGAATCGGCTGCATGTCTCGCATGGCCCTTGCGCCGGCCCAGGAGGGACAGGACACAGGAGTCAATCCTTTCATTAGATACTAGATACCCATATCATGGGTGTGCTTAAAAAACAACAAGTCCGCCATATTGGATTTAGAATGAGGTCACTTACCTACTAACCACGCACCACGCATTGTCATCTAAACTACAAGTGTATGCAAAATTTCAATTCAATCAATTGATGATAATCGCTTTAAAATTAATTTGCAAGATTTGACCCGAACATACCTACAAACATTGCAAGTTAAATAAAACCTTGTAAAGAGCTATCTGCGTAAGGAAAGAATATAAAATAATTTTGTTTCAAGCAATCAAAAATTGTGATTTATGCTATATAAAACATAAAAAATAATTAACTGAGGGAAGTGTAAAATACGCAACACTTGTTACTTTTTATAAAAGATGATTGATTGGATTTTCAGATACCTATTGGTTGTTACTGTTGCTCTAACAATTTTCAAATTACTCTTAAGCTCTGATAACAAAATTAATGAGGGATTAGAGTAGAGTAGCTAAGTGGAATTTAATCATCCTGAAACCGCTGTATAAACTAGTTCGTTTCAAAGAAACATGAGAGATTTTTGTATATGACAGATTAAATCGAGCAAATTTTTGAACAGTTGCTAGGGTGGATGGCTAATAAGGTGTAAATAAAAGAAGACTTAAGCCTGAAGATTAAGAGCGCAAGTGGAGTTGATATCAATATAGAATAATAAAAATGGAAAGCCTCTCCACTAATTAAATGTTTATTTAACAGAACTAGCTTTCGGCCTCTCGGCCATCATCAGTGCCTACAATAAGAAACAAACAACTACGTAAGAATTTTACAAACACAAGCAGTTCAGCACAATAAAAAAAAATTCCAAAAAGTTAAAATGAAGTTAATAAACGTTATATAAATAAAATTAGAGGTAACAATAAACATAATAAGTAAATGTAAACGAAGGGGAAACAATTAAATAACCAGAATAATATGATCAAACAAAAGTGACATAAGAATCAAAATTAATCAATAAAGATAATTAATCAATTAATAAAATTAAATCCCGTTGAGAAAGTAGCGAGATTTGTGAATAGCGAATTTTACAACCTCTGTCGCTTCAAGGCATATGATGCAATAAAAAACAGTAAAGAATTTATCAACGAATTTAGAGATCATTGTTTACCACCACAAGCGATTTTAGTGTCATTTGATGTTGCGGACCTCTTTACTAGCATCTCACCAGTTACTTCGATGAAACTAATCAAACGTATCTTGGACAAAGAATCTTGCGATAAGATCATAAACGCTGAATATATGAATCTTCTAGAGCTAGTGCTTAGTCAAAACTACTTTCAGTTCGAGGAAAAATTAAATTTTGAGTGGGGTATCAAATGAAAGGTATTGAAGAGTAGAATAGAAATATATATACCACTTAGGGATAGTGCTTAATTTTCAGCGCCATTTTGTCAAAAAACCTAGAAATTTTGCGTGTCCCCCCCCCCTAAAACTATATTTCCGCTGTTACTAAAAATATAAAAAAATATGAAAAATGTGCGGTCTGATGGGCCAAAGAAAAAATAAGAATTGCAACTTGGTCGGATTAACTGGGAATCCAAAATGGCGGCTGATTGCTGCCACGGGGAATTTTTTTTTTTTTTTTAAATTTTGAGTGAGGTATCAAATGAAAGGTATTGAAGAGTAGATTACAAAATATATAACACTTGTGGAAAGCGTTTAATTTTCTACGCCATTTTGTCAAAAAAACATCAAAATCTTCCCCCCCCCCCCTTTACTAATTTCATGTTTACAACACTAACGAAACCCTTTTTACGTGAGACTTCACGCACTACCAATTTTTTAGTTGAAAAGATGATAATCAACCTACCACTTAAATTAAAAAAAATATTTCTTCGTAAATACCATTCATAATTATTTGATTTTTTTTTTTTTTTTTTGCAGAATAAAAATGACAACTGACAAAAAGACATTATAATTTTTTTTTTTTTAAACTAATTACTTAGGTACATTTTTTTAATAAATTCTAACTTAATGTGGCCATACCATTTCTTGTGAATATGAAATACAAACAGTAACAGTAGACCCCATTAATCTGGATGAATTCTGGCACAGTGTCGTTCAGATTAGTGGGATTTCCAGATTAGTGTTTTTTTTAAAAAAATAAATAAATAAAACACTTAAAAAATTGTATGTATAGGCAGTGCTTGATTTCTAGAAATTGAGGTGCCGGAACTACAACTTACCCTCTCCCCCCTTCCCCATAGAAGGGGGGTCCGGGGGTCCTCCTCCGGGAAAAATTTGAAAAATAAACGTTCTAAAACAGCATTTTAAGCCGTTTTAGACATAAACCCACACTCTAAGTGCAAATTTTAGTGCCGATAATTTTATTTAATTTATCAGAGAGAGAGAGGTCCCGGAACGCCGTTCCGCCGCGTTCCGCCTCAAATCGAGCCCTGTATACTGTATTTTAATTAACAAATGTATGGATAAACTAAATGTAAAGCATAAATGTAACATGTAATTACAAATGTACGTGAATGAACATACATGTGTACATTCCTATCAGTTTCCAACAGTTGGCTATACTGACCACATCTTTAAAATTTACATTTTTCAATGCATTTTCCAAATTTTGTGCACAAAATCAGCGAGAATGATCATAACAAGTGATTTGAAATATAATTTTGATTTCTGTAGGCTTGCACTCTCCAAGAAAGAATCGTCCATATTACCAAGGGTTCTGGATTAACATGTGTCCAGATTAACGGGGTCCTACTGTATATGTTTTTAAATGTGTTATAAAATACTGTACAATATGGTTCTAAAATGTGTTATAATGTAGGCAAATCTTACAATTTTTTCCAACTTTGACCCTTTATCTTAAAACAAATAGTCCACACAATAACTTCTTGAACAAATCACTTCTTTCCCTTTAAAATTTCAGTTTTAAAATTAACTGCTGCTGTTTAAAGAGTGCCACAAATCAGTCACATGTTAACAGAGATGTGTAGGAAATCAGAAATCACTATCAAACATTTTTGTAAAGATTTGTTTAATAAGGCACTAACACACACACAAAAAAACAACAAATATAATTATGTTTGTACAACGTCTTGTTTACTTTTAAGAGATTCAGGGCTTACAACTATAGGTTTAGGACGTGTTTTAAAAATTATTTTCTTAGAGATAACAGCTCGGAGGTCAAGGTTCATAGATTTAGCCTCATCAGTAGAATTGGTAGGTTCCAGCAAAGCTAATGGTTTCTCTAAGTCAACAACTTTACCATGAAGAATATGATGACCAACTATTAAAACTGGCACATTTCCCTGCAATTATAAATATAAAATATTAATTTTCAATAAATAATGACACAAAACCAAGGAGTCATTAAAGATTGCAAAGAATTAGGCCACCAAAAGTCAGGAATGTGAATACAATAAAGGCTCAGTCAAACTGAAAACAAATCAGGCAGCCCTAACGGTACAAGCTGCCTGTTTAGCCCGCTGCTAGAACTGTATTCTGTAGAATTACATCCTCTTAGTTAAATAGTCATCCTTAAAGATTTCATAAACCTTACCCACTTCAACAAATGGTTATTGAAAAATAATTTCTAATTGGATTAATTATTAGCTGGTACTGTTATCATTTTTGATCATACATATGCCAAAGGTGTCAATTATTATACTCATTTAATAAATTTATTTAGCTCTCAAGTAACATTAGAAACCATCAGAGGTACATTCAGAATATTTTTATACACCAAATAATCCAATACTAAACACATGATCTCTTTAAAAAAATCCTATAATTGTTTAAGTCTGTAATATTTATACAAAAATTAAAGAAATAATGAATTTTGTAAAGTACTCACAGAGAAATGTAGATCCCCAACGAATTTTCCAGACATATCAGAATCATTTCTTGACATTAGGTCACCTTGTAGTTCTATCAAACCCCAACTTTCCTTGCCTCCATCATCTAAACTATAATAAAACAAAACATGAATAATTTAGTACATTGATGAAAAGAAATAACAATAAATACTTTGAGCAGGATACCTCTGAACATAAATAGTTATAAACTTTCTGCTCCAATACCAATAGCAGATTTATTATTACTTTCCACGATATTCTACACCCTAGTTTAGACTCAACATCGAGTCCAGTCTGAAACTTCACATTAATTTAATGATTAGTAATGCTTACCAAACAGCAGATAACAATATCAGAAAACAATAATTAATTCTCTTTGGCAGGATACTAAGTAATGATAACTAGGATGAACCGGAGGAGACACGGCAAGCTTTTGAATGATTTATACATTTGAGGGGAGCCAGGGTAGCCAAGCATCTTAAGGCGCTTGCTCAGCTATCAATAAGTCGAGGCAACTCGAGGTCCTGGGTTCGATCCCGTGCCATGATACTCTAAATTGCATCAATGAATCGCGGACGGAGCAGGGCGAGGGACACCCTTTATGGGGACTCTTCCCCCACGCTTTGATGTGGGTCCGATCCGTGTCATGATGATGTAATTTGTATCTATGGTTCGAGGACGGAGCAGGGCGAGGGACACCCTTTATGGGGACTCTTCCCCCACGCTTTGATGTGGGTCCGATCCGTGTCATGATGATGTAATTTGTATCTATGGTTCGAGGACGGAGCAGGGCGAGGGACACCCTTTATGGGGACTCTTCCCCCACGCTTTGACGCCCGCTTATATAGCTTACTAATGACCACACCATACTCGCTTCGGTGGTACAATGTACAAATGTATGATGTGTGAAGTAGCTGGAACTCTACGGGGCGTAAAAAGGGCCAAAGTGATGGCCTAATTGCAAGGTTCGAACAAGTGGTTCGTCCTACCCGTTCTAGTAGGAAGTACTAGACTACTACTACTACTATACATTTGAGAGATTATATCCCTTTGTTAAAAAAGTACATTAGAGTGAGGCCCTGCCACTTTTCTAAGCTCCTTCCCAAACTGGCTCTTATTCTCCAGATTCACCAACAACTAATATTGGACAACAAAAACAAAATATTTCCAACTATTCACGTCTAAACTGAAGGAGATGGTACGTCACAATTTTGCTTGATTTATACACTTGAGAGATTATATCCCTTTGTAAAACAGTACATTTGTATGATTTAAACATTAATTTGAGAAATTATAAATGTATGATAGTATGATTTGTTTATATAAGAGTTGTTATCCCTTTGTCAAAAAAAATACGTTGGGGTGAGCCCCTGCCCACTTTTCTACAAAACGCCTCATATTCTTCAGGATTACTATACTCATATTTAAAAAAAAAACATTTATGTATATTTAAGGTAAACTCCAGAGTAGAGACTCTGTAGAGTGACTCTGGAGGGATAATGTTCCTTTGCCTTACAGTCTTCGCACAACTAGAATCGACGCGTTGACAGCGCGGGAAATTGAGTGACACACAGATTGGCCAACCTCTCTGGGGGAAAAAATAAAGCCACTACGAAGCCTTCTTATACTGTTATCCAGAGGGCCTCTCCCCTCCACTAGAGACATTTATCTTTGCCTAGTTGGCCCGACCTTTTGTCCGGGAAAATCTCAAGCTCTCATTGGCTCGTCCCCCCTTTTGCTAGTTTTTCCCGCGCTGTCAACGCGTCGATTCTAGTTGTGCGAAGACTGTAAATAACTTGTTTGTCTTAAATAACAAAAGAATATCACTTGTGAGATTATGCTTATCAGATGGTATCCCATATTATATTGTTCAGACAAACACGTGTTAAAGTCAACAGCTAGGTCTAAGAACTAATTAAAAAATCAGCTATAACTAATTAAGAAAGTTGATGGTAGATTATGATAAAGAACTCCTTCCTCCTAGTGATGAACCCCTAACAAGAAACTATTCTGATTGAAAAAATAGGTCTAATATTGGTTATGGTAACTTGGTTGAAAATAAGATGGCATAAAAATTCAAGACAAAGATGTGTACATATTACAGATAGGAAATTAAGTCAAACATCATACACTATATAAATTGTAGATGAAAATGTACCACAATTCAGAATGGTTCAAAAAATAGGATTAATAAGCAGTCAGTACTTACATTTTAACAATAACCATGTTGCATAAACTAAATTTGAAGAATTAGATCATTGAACACATAAAAACAAATCAAATGGAAAGGAAAAACGCAACAGGAGATCTATTCAAACTTCAAACAAATTATTTTAAAATAAGAGCGGAGTAGCCGAGTGAAGATAAGGTTGATAACAGTAGAGGTAATTCAAACGCATTCAAACAGCTGAAGGGTTATCTATTTATAACCTTACCATAACATGGATGTCACATGTTCGTAATTTGAGTTATGTTCAAGCCGGTGTTAATGTTGAATTTTTGATTAGCTTAATTGTTTTTGATTTTTTTGTTCTTATAGTTTGTTAATTCTTTAAGAATGGAAGATATTGAATCAAATGGAACGGAGAGTGGAAGGAGAGAAGAATTTGACGAGCTCTTAGGAGGCGAAATTTCTTTGCCAACAACCATAACGCCTAGAGACTTTATAAATGCTAGAATAAATGAAATAGAGGCTTTAACCGAAGCCATAGGTTTGTAAAGATATCTAATTTAATTTAAATTTAAGTTACTTAATAACTTATTAGGTTTATTATTATCCTTTGTAACGGAAATGTAAGTTTCAGTTGTCAGTTAAATTACTACTTTGTGAACAGATTTAAAATACGGTATTAAACCCTACAATTCACTGTTTTATTATGTTACAACCGAGGATACTTCCGTTACTGTACAGTTTCATTATTTGTAGTTGTTAAATGCATAATACTTGAGAATAGAATTATACTGTACTACATACAGTATGCTCGTTAAAGTTGTGATATTTGACACTCAGACTGGCCAACCTAAATAAGGAATAAGAGTAAAAGCTCTAGGCCTGTGGGAGGGGTGGAGCCAGTGATATTTTTGTTTGCCTTGTTGGCCCGACCTTCTAGAATTCAAAATCCTGACCTCTCATTGGCTCCCCACCCCAATTTTTTGGATTTTCCCCACGCTGTCAATAGTCACAGTCACAACTCATAACACGCAAACTGTAGACTTACAATTAGAGTTTACTCTGGGAGCTCAGTTTGGCCAACCTATTTGAAGGAGAAAATAAAGCTACTAGACCTATAGGAGGCACTCCGCCAATGACAGTGAGTTGGCCAGGGTGACACTTCCTTCTACACGTAAAAATCTTAAGCTCTTATTGGCGGTAGGTACTCGTTTACTTGGTAACCCACAATTGGTTTTAAGCATTTATAAATGTGCAAGGTAGTAACTTATACCTGTATATTTCAAACACGCTTATTTATATAAAAAAAAGTAGAATATGGTTTGACATACTGTATTGCATCAAATTTTAGACACACTTTTGTCCATGATTTTGAGCACTGAAAAATAAGGTGCATCTTAAATTGATGTATCTGTTTATAACTCTTCTTGTTAAGTTCTTTGAGGGCATAAGAGAGTTCTTGAGAGAGTAAAACGTTATGTTATCTCTCCCAGAGAATTAAGATGACAAACTTTCTTCTGGATAGGGGAGCTAGCGTGGCCGTGTGGGTTAAACCATGTCTGCTCTCAGCCATCGATGGATCTGGAGGTCGGGGGTTCAATCCCACGCCGTGATACTCTGATTTACATGGCTCACTAATGATCACATCATACTCGCTTCGGCGGTACAATGTACAGAGGTAAGATGGAGTGAAGTGGCTAGAACTCTCTACCACGGGGCTAGTAAAAAGGGCCCGAATGAAGGCCTAATTGCTAGGTTCGAACAAGTGGTCGAAGAAGGTCCTACGTGTACCTTACTACTACTACTTCTTCTGAATATAGTTAGGAGTACGACCTTCTTGGAAGATAGAAAGCCAACAAATGACCATAAAGTCTTCCTTAGGTGTTGTTTATATTATTTCTAAAAAATGGGGCTCACAGCACTCCGAGTGCTGCAGAGTTAAGTTAAATGTTTTACAATGTTAAATAATATCGTTTAGAAAGAAAAAAGAAAGTTACCGACAGCTAGTTTTAGTCTTCGCAGAAAGCTCGCTATTCTTTATTTCAATGTTTCCAATCATTCAATTTTATGAATCCCCAACATTTCTATTTAATTTGGATTTAAAAATTTGTCAGTTTTAACTCTAATACCCTTATAGGAAGACGACTCTTTTCCAAGCAATTCCCATTCTACTGTTTCTGAGTAAATTAATTTTATGTGTGACTAAATTAACCTATGTTTATGTTAATGATGAAAATCAAACTTGTTATTGTATTAAAAATATTAAAAGGCGTCTTAAATTCAATTTTTTTTTTACTAAATAGATTTTTAAAATTGAGGTGTGTCTTAAATTCAATGGCATCTTATATGCGATACAGTTTGGTACTTCAAATACCACCCTTACTTATATTTGTTTACCATTTATATGGAATTCCATGTCTAAATAACTATTAAGGCAAATGGGGTTGAATTATAATATATGGGTAAATCTGTTGCAGAGTTGCAGTCTTTTGCACATAGTGTTAGACGTTAGACCTCATGTTCTGATATTTAATTTTTTAGCTTCTCCTATTCACACGAGCAGATGTATGGAGATATTATTATTTATTTATTTATTTTTTCTTTTGCTTTTAATTGAGCATCACAGTTTGGGTAACTTGACTTTGATTATTCACAGTTCAAGTTGATAATTATTTAAATTGAACACTCACACACTCTCCAAGCTTCATTATTTGTTTATTTATTTTTATTTTTTTTTCATATCAACTTATATTGGTAAAATAGTCATTAAACCAAATTCTACTCAAACGTTTTTTTTTCATCAAGATGTCACAACTGTATACTAAAAATATAAACAACACTTAGGAAGACTTGACATTTGTTGTTCCAATACTTTTAAGGATGCATCCCTAAAAAAACATTCTTAACACAAAATGTATTTTTTTTATTTAGAAAATCCTCAAAGAACGGCCATGGTGTTTCAACAACTGCCTAAGAAAATGAGGAGAAGAGTCATGAGTCATAATGCTAAGCGGATGCCTAATCGCCTCAAACAAGCACATACTAACATGGTAACAATTTTTTTTTCCGGGGGGCTTTTACACCTGAAAACGCAGGCCACTTAGTTGGGCCCATTGAAAAAACCCGGGTTAGGAACCTAACATCACATTTTTGTGTTAACTTTTTGATCTTTAACCCAAAGACCAAACACTTTGATATGATCTCGATATCATATTGAATTGTGAATGTCTATCATGGTTTCCAGGCCGAAATCTCTAGTGCTACTCTTTCGAGCAGCTACCCATTTGTTTAAACTATGCTGGGTAAACATTGAGCAGGGGGCTCGATCCGGGAATTGAACCGTTAGCTTTATGGTCAGGTGGACACCCATCCATCTACTGACCACACCCGATGCTGCTTAACTTGACTGATTGAAAGTCATATGCTCTCTCCTACGGGGTACCCAGGCCCCTGATAAATATTTTTACTCCTTTAATAATCTGTTTTGAAATATCTCTTACTAATTTCATAAAAATAAATATTATAAGTTTCTATGTTAGAAATTGGTTTGTAAGAAGGGGGGTGGTGTACAATTGTATTTGCTTAATATTAAGTTATACTGCTACTTATTACTATGAAGTTTTACTCAATAATATAACATTTGTTTAACATTTCATTGGGGTAGCTTATCAAAATAAATATCCCTGTCGACTCATAAGTATGCTTCTCTTCACTAAAAATGTATTAGAAAAATCTTTAGAGAAACTTAATAGAAATGCTAAGATTTAGATTTGATAAATTAAATTTTTAATTAGTTGACTTTCAGTTTGGTTTCAAAAACTAAATAATGTATAATCTTTTGTTAAGGTGCTTATAGTTAAGCAATTTTAGTCTGTTTATAGATCAACCGCTATCAATAATATTGTTTTTGTTTTTTTGTGTGTAAAAGCTAGAGAAATGCAGTGCAAAAGAAGTTGGGAAGAGACCGAGTCGGAAGTATCGTAGAAGACCTTCTAATCTAAGAGAGGAGTACAATCGACGACAGAGGAGCAATGTTTGGCTTGAGACTCATATCTGGCATGCTAAGCGTTTTCACATGGTTAACAAATGGGGATATAGGCTAGCTGATTTCCCTAATGATAAAAGTTATAAAGCCTGCTACAGAGCTTCAGCTCAGCATTGTCTCTTACAGGTCATCTTATTTTAACAATTTTAACTTAAATTTTTTTAAATAATTTGTTAAAGAGTTGTCTTTATAACCATATAGCCATAACATTTTATAAAAAAAGATTATGGTCTATCGAGTACTCAATAATAGTTCAAGAATTCACATTCTAAACAAGTTTCATAAAATGATATATTTCAACCCCTTTGGGTAATTTTCAAGCTTTTTACACCAGATTCTAAGCATTTACACCTCTTTATTACTATTTCAATGCATAATTCATATTAAATCTACAAAACAATTAACATTAAAATTTGTTTGCTATAATTCTCAAGAGAATTTGAGTCTATGTGAATATATAATCTAACTCAACTCCAAGTACCATAGACCATAAGGATAAATCCTGATTTCCTTCTTTTTTACAAAAAAAAATACTTAGAGAGGGTAATAAACTACTAAATAACATTTTATTTATAAGTGTCTTTTAAATAATATTTCAGATTTTAATGGTTTCCTTTATGATAGATTTGTATATTGCTTCTTGAAGTCTTTATCTTGGTTTTTTCTAATAAAGAGAAATAATTATACAGCCTCTGCAATTCTTTTTGAATTCTTTTGGGAATATGATTGTAAAAAATGTGTCTCAAACTCCGTTTACATGGTGATAGTTGACGTGCTAGTTGTAGTCATGATAGGAACTATCTCATCAATTATCACCGTGTAGACTACGTAATGTATAGAGTTGGGTCAACAGACTAGAAAAGCAACCGAATGAATAAGTTGATTCGGGAAAAAACAATAGCTTGAATTCAATTGACTGAAAACAGTTTCATAGCGGGAATAGGTTATGCAAATAAAAATATAGACTGAGACTGAATCTGCAAGTCGAATGTTTCAATCGGATGTTTTTGTTTTTAATATAAGAGTGGTAGGGGAAGGGAACAATGGTGAAGGGCTCAGAGCTGAGGAGGGGTGATAAGGCTCATGACACTCGTTATCTTGTTATACACGTCTGAATTACAACTCCAAACTACAGACTGATATCAGTCCAATGAAAACTAGATATCCACAACCGAATAAATGAATATTTTAAAACTACCGATAGTCGACTGTTTTCAGTCCATTTGTTCCCAACGCTAGTAATATATTCTGTTGCGGTAGATCTATCAATCTTCACTATCTCATCTGACGAGATAGTTGAGTGTTCTATCAGCAGAGTGCGTTAAGCAGTCAGAGTACTCATTCAGTAGATTTAAGAACTACCACGCTAGATTCTAGATGGCAATTGGCTTATTCTTTATTTATACTTTTATATCAAGTGACAAAAAATTCATCTTGCTTCATCTTATTTTATATCTGTTCTGTTTACTATATATGTATTATAATATGTTTAATGCTCTGTTTCCATATCCAAGTCAGACATGTTGGATATGGACATCACTTGGAATACAAGAAAACAAGTTTTGATATATGTTACTCTCAATAAGCAGACTGTACACCTCCGCGATAGTTCTATGACGTTGACTGACATGATAGATCTATCGTGGGAGAACTATCACCGTGTAAATAAGTCTTAAGACTCTCTGCTACTTGTCCAGACAAATAGCAGAGGGCCCTAGAAAAAAATTAGCCCCTAAAAATTTCATTTCTATATTGCTAAAATTCCCATTTCTCGACAGTCTTCACGTTGATCTATATATCTATAAATCTTATGTTAATTGTGTGTAAACAAAAACTACAATTTTGTGGTACTTACTCGTAGTGATTAAAAATTGTTGAGAAAAATTAATTAGTTTATTGTTTTTGTTAATTAGTCAGTTGATTTTTGTCCGATACCCCAACAAAAGCAACGATCGTTGCTAGAACCAGTGTATATATCTTTTAGGGATTTATTTCCATCAGGAATTGCTAGTAAAAAAAATAGGTCCATTTTTTTTTGGTACAGCAAAAATAATTAGCTGGCTTCAAATACAAATGTCTGTAAGACTGTAAAGAATTGATAAATAAACTGATTTGAGCCTCCTGTTTCAAGGTTTTCCTTCTTGGAGGCTCTTTGATTTTACAAACATATATGTATATTTTAAATATCTGTAAAATACTATTATTAAATTATGTATATTTTTTTGTTTGTTTTATTCTTTGTAATATGTTGTATAATATGTTTTGAATCAAATAAATAAATAAATAAAATAAAATAAAATAAAAATAAATAAACTTATTTAAAAATGTATATTATAATTTTAAAGGTATGCTTTTTTATGATTGAAACGTTTAATCTCATATTCGTAAAACATTAAAAAAAATCATTGTTTTCTTGATGCACTGATTTGATTCTTAAATGAAAGTTTTTACTCATTGTTGTGGTACCCAGAACTATGGTACCTCTCTCTGGTCTGTAAAAATAAACAATCTTGAAACGTAAACCTGAATTAACCGGTATATAAATATATTTGATTAAATATAAATTAATTTTTATTTTAGGATATTTCGTTCCTGAGTTGCTTGGAGTTAAGTGGATGTGTGGAGGAAATAATTACTGGGCTGTCCAAACTTTCAGGTGATAGTTTCAGAAGGAAATCTGATCTTTCAGGACACCGAGAAGGAGCAGCTAATTTTAGTTCTATTACTGGAGAACCTATAGGCCAGGTAATAATATTAAAAAGTGCAGAGATTAAAAAAAAAGATAGAATGATGATATTAAAGCCAAATAAATAAAACGGTATTTGAAGAGTTTTTACGCCTAAAAAGTTGCAGCTTCTTGGACTTCAGATGATATTTTGGAGAGTTCAAGTGTTGTTTATTTAATTTGATACATAATTAAAAATTTAGATGCTCATTTTACAAAGCCCTTTCTGGTTATAACTCCTAATTATAAACCTTCATTAGTTACAAGCTTGACTAACTGCACGTTAACATTGAGCATGCAGATGCTATATCGCCCAATGGCTCTGTAAATTACAGTTCGTGCGTTTTGAGTTGTGACTTTTGACAGAGCAGGAATATTTGAAAAATTGGGGTGGGGAGCCAATGAGAGGTCAGGATTTTGAATTCTAGAAAGTCGGGCCAACTGGGCAAACAAAAATGTCACTGGCCTCACCCATCCCACGGGCCTAGTGGCTTTATTTTTTTCCTTATTTAGGTTGGCTAATCTGAGTGACAAAAGTCACAACTCGTAACACGCATACTTTAGTTTAAATAATTAAATAATTATATATTCTTAGTGAGTGTTTAGTAACTTGGTATTTATTTCATTGTTACATTCAGTGGAGTACATAGAAAACATGTTTTTTTTAATGTGAATATAGCATAACCTATAATTTATTAATCAATATAATAATTTTAGAAGGGTCCAAATTATATAAAGACATAGGAAGGATTATTTATAGTTAGGAACCATAAACCTTATAAAATTAACCAACAATTAAATATATACACTAAAAAAAAAAAAAATGTTCCTAGACAATATCATATAATTCTTAATACCCCCATACTTAAACACTTACTTGTATTATTCTTAATGTCACCAAATTTAAAATTTGCCCGTACGTAGCTCCATATTAATTTCAACTTTCTGTGAGATGCATGCAAAGCATGAGAGTAAAAGCAGTAGTTAACTCATTTTCCTGTTAGCTTTTACCTTGTTTACTTGTTACTATGTTTTATTGTTAGCTTGTTTATTAAATTACTCATTATCTTGTTTTCTTGTTAGCTTATTTACTTGTTACTATGTTTTATTGTTAGCATATCGACTTGTTTATTTGTTAGTTTTTTTATTTATTTATTAGTTTACTCGTAAGTTTCTTATTTCTTTAAATCGATATTTTCATCTCCGAAATTTTTGTTTACAGGTGAACTTTTTATGGAGTCCGGGAGATGAACTTTGTATTGTAAAACAACTGTGGTTGTGGGTGCATCCAGCATTTGTCTCAAAAATCCTTGATCAACTTAAACAAATATTTTCTTCACCTGCAGTCGCTATTACCAATCTTGCACATCAGCTCCTCAGGTAATAACTTAATCAGTTAATATATTTTGTTCGACCCCTTGCCATGATGCTCTGATTTATATGGCTCACTAATGATCACATCATACTTGCTTCGCTAATTGTCCATATTTAATTAAATTTGGATGGTAGGCTGTAATTAACTAATACTAGAGGTCGACCAAGAAGTCATGAACACGGGAGAAACGGAAAGCTTAACTTCGTTTAAAATCAGAACTTCCGAGTAGTGCCGAAGTCAGTACAGTCGGGTGCTAAGACAATACCCATTTCTAGTTTGTAAGACATGCCCAGTTACGTCAAATCTCACGAATAACAACAACAAGAAGGTTTCCAATCTGTTAGGTTTCCTGTTTTGTTTGTTTTTATACAATACGAATTATAGTCACAACTGTCACACAACAATTTTGATTTTGTATCATTCACCATGATGATGCAAATGCAAAGAACACTACAAATAATGGGGTTGGAACAAACCTAATATTTATTTGTTATTATAAAAATGATTGCTCTCCTTGACAATTAATCAAAATAATATTAGTGAATTTCTAGTTTGCTTTTTCCCATTATATTTTTTATAAATAAAATAACCAGGAAAACTTATCTTATCTCATTATTTTCATAATTTCTTCATAATTTTGAATTCGTGTTACTATCCATGTTTTTAATAATACCAGGAAATTTAATTTACCAAAGGGAAAATTGCCAAAAACAATCCGAGAGAGGTAATAGTACAAATAATAATTCACAAAAAAGTAAGAACTAAAATCCAGAAATAAGGACAGTTACAAATAAAACAGAAATAAAAAAGTAACAAATCAAACTCAGAAATAAAGAGGAAGAAAAAAAGCGATTAAGAAAGAAGAAAATTTATTTAGATTTAAAGAATATTATTGTGAATAATCAATAAATAATAATATAAAGATATTATCGTATATTATTGTGATTTCTTATCAGGTACAGTGTTGCCAGTTGCAAAAAATATAGAAGTTATTAAAAATAAAATTATTAATAACAAAAGAACAACACTGTATTTTTTGACAGTGGTCAATTTTAATAAAAACTGACTGTACATGGCGACACTAGCGCACTCCTCACATTTCCATGACTTCTTGGTCGACCTCTAAATCATTTACTCAATGTTTGTACCATATTAATTTCAACTGTCTGCTCATATTTAAAATAAATAAATAAGAGAAGTTTGGATGCTTTGTTGAAAGTAGCCCTTAGATGGTCTCATATTAATATCAACTGCTGAGCAAATTTCATAATGATAATAAAAGTAAGTGTGGCACTGAGAATTGAAACCGGTCAAAACACCGACACTTTCCATTCTCATTTTATCATTCGTCCATTAATAGAAGGAGGAAAAGCTATGAGCCACAGGCAGACAATCTCGACAAATACAATCTTATTATTTTTTAAAATTAATTTCAATCATTGTTTTAATTTTAGGGAAAATTATGGAAGGTTATGGTTATTTTAGGTTAAGGTTAGTTCTTTATTGAAGGAATTTATTGAGATGCTACAACCGGAATCGTTTTTATAATGTAAAAAGGAATAGTTTAAAAAAAACAAAAAAAAAAACTAAGTATATCAGTACGAACTAGGTGGCCTGATTGTGGCAAATTTACCAATTAATGTGAAAAGAGAAAATGTTATCTAAAGAATACATATTTATCCTTCAAATTTCCAAAATTTGTCCACACCCTTTTGTCTGGGACTGCAATAGCTCAACAACGCCTCCCCCCCCCCTTCCATTTCAATGCCCGTTTTGGATAATACTTTTTATAGCCACCCTTGGCATAACTGTCAACAAGACCGCCATTTTTTTTAGTAAAACAAAAATTATCAGGAAACGGTGAGTGAAAGAAACTATGAGTTAAGGCTCACTATGCAGGAAACATCAGAGGAATAGAGTTTGAGGACATCTGAGTCTACCTGTTTGATATGTTAGCTCTTCTAGAGATCAAAGTTGGTGCTTTGTACCGGTCTCACAGACCGATGTACTCACCAGAAGGTTAAAGTCGTTTAGTTTTCAAATAACCCTTACCCTCCTGGTGAGTGAAATGATAATGGCCATTTGCCTCACACTTATTTGATCATTACCTTTTAAGGTATTGGAGTAATTCTAATTAACCAAATAAATAAAATAATCCTAATTAACCAATTTATAATTCAAATAAAATAATAAGTTTTTGTCTTAATTAAAATATCACAACAACGATATATTTCAGTTATCTTACTGCATAATAATCAGCAATTGCTTCATCATTTTATCATTTTTGAACAGATAATAATTATTAGTGAGATGAGGAACTGATGATTTTTATGTTGCATATTAATTGTTATTATAATGAAATTAATCATGTTTGAAGGGGTTTGTTATATAAATGTAAAAATTATGTATGTGGGTAGAAAAAGCTACAATTTTCGTATTATAATGAAATTAATATTGTTTGTATGTGTATATGTATATGGGTAGAAAAAGCTACAGTAGTCTTGTTAATATCTTAATGTTTATTTTTTTTTTTTAAATTAGTTTATTAAATGTTTTATTCCATTTTTTGGCAGGTTCAGACTAACGGGCCCAAAATCTTTAGAAGTTCTCAGTGGAGCTTTGCATCTGGTTAATGAAAGTGAATTCTGCAGCTGGGTAACAGACACTGGGTACTATGTCGATCCATGCAGAATGTACCATCTTCATGTACAAATGGAATACTTAAGAAAATATATGTTGACAACCGATCCAGGTCAACTTCCTCCCAGATCTATCTTACCTGCACTCGTTACTACTCACTTACCAAAATTACCTCAGACCATCAGGCAGAAAGGTTCGGGAAAAGTAGAAATATTTATTATCAGTTTTAAAACAATATCTACAGTGCATTCCGCTTAACATGATAACTTTGGGGCCCAGATAAAGTGATAACATTAACCAACCGATAATAACCAAAAGGTACCACCACATGGTGAAGTAAATCTCAAAACAAAACAATATTTTAAACAAGGCTGTGTTTATTACTTACACTAAACTTATGTGATGACACATTAGAAAAAAACAACAAAAAACTTGAATTGCACATAACATAATTGGTTTCTAATTTAGTAACCAATTTAGTAATATTTTATCTTAATTTAGTTTCTAATTTAGTAACCAAGTAAATTAGATGTCATGAGGCAATGATTTACTTGGTTACCCACCCTATTTGTTTACCACTTATAAATAACTACTTTGTCTAAATAACTATCAAGACAAAGGGACATTCAGTCTAAAGGACTGTGGGGCATCGGAACATCACACTTTCTGTTTATAAAGGTGATAATATCACTTTGTCTAATTAACTATTAAGACAAGGGAATTTTACACATTAAAGTAATTCTCACGCCAAGTAAATGAGTGCCTATAATTTTTCATGAAATTTATTTTTTTAGGCACTATGCAAAATTAATCTTTAGGGACAATACTAATACATACATATCGTGGGCTTACAACTAAAACTGGCTAAGCCAGAAATCATCATTGTCGCATTAGAAGTTTTTGACTACATAAAATTGCATACATTTTTGTCCCTCTTAGCAAATATCTTTTTTTAATCAGCTGGATGCCAGCAGCTCTAAAGATATAAAAAACATAATTTTTTCCTAATGGCAAGCATTAAAATGATATATTTACCCAAATTTATCCGACATATAGTGACAGTCAATTTTAACTGACTAAACCACAGATTATACTCAGAGAAAAGAACTAAAGATGCCCAGGAATGGGAGAAATATTGCCAAAATGAAGTTGAGTTAAAAAGTATTGCTCTTTTTACTTATCGTCTTTATAGACGTTGGAGATAAAAATAATCAATTTTTGTTATACTTCAATGCTAAATGTATTTATTTATTTTTTTTAACTTAATTACATTTACTAAATTTTTAAACCAAATAGGATAAGCTGTGGGCTTACTTAATAATTATAATTTTTTTAAAGCTTTTTTAATTAGCAGTCTGGCTTTCAACCACTAATATTGCACTGTACCATTAGTGGCAGTGTAAAGAGGAAATTAAATAGAAAAGTCCACAATATAATTGAGCCACACTTTTCCTGTCATTTGGGAGCCAGGGTGGCCGAGGTGGTAAAGACACCCCGCAGCTATAACTGAGTCGAGGCAACTCGAGGTCGTGGGTTCGATCCCGGGCCGTGATACACTGAATGCATCTATGAATCGCGGACGGAGCAGGGCGAGGGCACCCCATGAGGGGTTCTCTTCCCCCATGTCATCTAGTGGGTTCGATCCGTGTCATGAGATGTGATCTGTATTATGGTTCGAGGTCGGAGTAGGGCAAGGGGACCCCCGAGGGGTCCTCTTCCCCCACACTTTGAAGCACGCTCATATAGCTTACTAATGACCACATCATACTCGCTTCGGCGGTACAATGTACAAATGTATGATGTGTGAAGTAGCTGGAACTCTCCACCACGGGGAAGTAAAATGGGTCCACTGTAGGCCTGATTGCGAGGTTCGAACAAGTGGTTTGTCCTACCCGTCTAGTAGGAAGTACTAGGTAACTACTACTACTTTCCTGTCATTTGTTGGTTCAGCTGGGCTCAGATTTGGAAGCTATCCTTATACGAACAAATTTTACTGCAGAAAGTAATCTGATATACAATTTAATTAAAAAAAGTATTAAGATTTAAAAATTTGACATTATTATACTTAAATTATATTTTGTCCATTGATGTTTTTCAAGCCTCAATATTCATTGCATATGAATCACAATAATTGTTTAAAAGCATTGTTAAATTCCACTGTTCATGTCTGCTGTAGCAAGTTGTCCTTAATGTTCATTTTAAGAATTATTATAAAAATATTTTGAAATTAATATTGGGCAAATTACTGTATTAATTAATGTTGTACTTATAAATGATGCCTTTTTAACAAATTCAATTTACAGTTTTGAGTTAAGGCAGTAATATGAAATGTGTGTTGTTGCAGACGTGGATACTGAGGTGATTCTTACGGATCCTGTTGAATATGTATCTAGTCCTCTGTGGAATGACGTGGTAAGGAAAGATATGATAGCTTCTAATCAACGACTTAAGGGGAGCAAGAAAGAAAATGAACCAAATTTGGTTTCTTCAGTAACTCCTCTAGATATCGAGAAGTCACCTGTTTCAGTACTCCTTGTACACAGGCCAGGAAGGCAGGACACAATAAGACAGGGTAATTATATGTATTACTTTAAAAAATAGCCATATTGAAACTTTCTGTAAGTTTTTTTTTTTCAAAACCGGGGGGAAATCTTAATCCCAGAGATATAGACCACCAGATGGGTCCTTTGAACAAACCCGGGTTGCAGAAGGTTTTCCCTCTATTAATCCATAGACCCTCTACTCCTTCAACATTCTGATGCCTTGACAAAATCCTATCATCTTGTTGATGGTTATTTTTCTCAGCTCCCTGACAGGAACGGTTGTCTCACCGAAGATCAGCCATCTATGATTTAGCAGCCCGGGGCAGCGGCTAATTAAATGTAAAGGAGTTTCTTCATCCTTCTTCGCACAGCCTGCAGATTGGTTTGTCAGCCAATCCAAGTAGCTGTAGGTGCCTATTTAATCGGCAGTGACCTATTAGAAACCCTGTCAAAGTATGGCAAGATTTCTTATTTAGACTCAATATGCTTTTAGCAAGTCTTGAAGAGGGTCCACTTATAAATAATTTGGATTGTCTCATCCTGGGTCACTCGTCCTAGGTTATCTGAAATTCTCTGACCAAGGAGACTTTCAGTGCTGTCTTTATGTTATATCGAGAGATGCCCACAATGGGTTCAGGTGTCAAGGGAGTTGAGCCGGAACCTTGTCTTGCTAGATGATCTGTCTTTTCATTTCTCTCGATTCCTTTGTGACCCGGAACCCAAAGCACTTGTACCTTGTTGTTGCTAGAAATAGCCTCTAGGGATTTTTTGCAGTCTCAGACCAATTTGGAAGTGCATTTGGGTGCAGTCAGTGCCTTTATAGCTGCCTGACTGTCAGAACAGATATATATCTGTTTATCTTGTTCATGCGTGTTACTCATATAGTCTGAGCACATGCAAGGATAGCATATATTTCTGCCTGAAAAACTGTAGCATGTATTCCTAGACTTATACTCTCCTCATAGCTGGGGTCTTTACAGTACATCCCAGCTCCTGACAACTCCTCTATTCGTGATCCGTCCATGTACCACACGCCTTTTCCCGTGATAGAAATGTTTGTCCTGTTCTCCTCCCAATCCTGTATCTAGGGGAAGAAAGAACTCCAAGAGTTCTTAAATGTAGAGTTCTTTCTGTAAGTACTATGAGTAATTTTTATAAGCATAAATACTCATTTTCATTTAGTAGAAGAATGGAAAAAAGCGGCAACTAGGCATTAAACCATGAAACCTTCTACCCAGCCTCCAGACCTCTTATCATGATTTTAATCTGTCTGATTATTATGGAAATCCTCCACAGTATCTAGTGGTCTGAATATTTTGTGTTTTACAACTAGATGTAAGAACGCTGTTTGAATCATACGATATGCATATACCGTATTGCTTCAAATTTAAGACACCCTCGGATATAAGACGTATCCCTATGTTCAAATCTACTCCTGAACAAAAATGTGAATTTAATTTATGACCCATACTTCTGAAAGTATTTTGATGGAAACTAAATTCCATTTGTCTCTTAATTACCCAAGCCCAGCATTACTCACCTTGGGTATCTACTAAACCAAGCTTAGCAATTACCAAGCAGTGGTTAGTTTGGTTATATCTCATGCCTTTATTATTATTGTACTTTTTACAGTAGTAATAATAGACATTCCTTCATAAATGTGTTTACATTCTTTATTCTTTACATCATATTGCAGGTTATGGTTGTGGGGTGGATGTTATTTGTCCATCTGGTTGGGGAATGCGTATATGGCTGTGTTTGGTACACAATGGTGCTAGAGCTGCTGGACTCCGAGATTTTGATATAGTTGAAACAGATACCAGCTTGAAACCTAAGTTCATACCTAACTCTGAAGCTTCTACAGAGCATCTCAGCACACTTAATTCTAATAATAGAGAAAAATATTTTAGGTAAGTCTGTAAATGTTATTTTTTGTACAGGTATGTTTTAAGTTTAATGCAATTTTTTAATTTTATTTTTCTTTGTCTAGGTTACCTCCTGCAAAGAGACCAAATTTTCAAAAGTTAGGAGTATCAAATCCTTTTGATATTCCTTGGAAGAAACTACAACAAGAATGGGAATCAGATGAGTTGGTTCGGGTCTACTTAGTATCTCATGGTAAATTGAGCAGTGGGTCACGAATCTATCTTCCTACATCTTCTGACGTAGAACACAAGGACAGTCCTCCTGTAGAACCCCAACATCCTGATCCAAACAAAGCTAAGAGAAGTGAAATTAAGGTCAAACATAAACAAACTTTGAGAAGATTAGCCAAACTAAGGAAGAAGTTACGTTCAAAGGATGTGCCGAAGAATGAATTACCTTCGTCTAAAGATATTGTTGAAAAACATAGAGGTGAAATGGAAGATTTGTGGTTGGGGGACGTTGACAGTGTGAGGACTGGTAACATCAGAGAAACAATTGGTTTCATTACCGAAGGGAATTACTCTTTGTTGCAAGGTAAATGTGCAGGTTATGGATATGTTTCTTTAGTCGCTCTTAAATCCCTTAAAGAAACACAGGAAAATGGAAACTGTATTGTTCTTACTCGAAACACTAATTCATTACATTATATTTTTGCTGACTTAAAAACAGTTTAGACAAGTCGAGTGTCTAGAATGTGCAATTTGAGGGATCTCAAGACACCTGTCTCTTTTATAGCTGTTTGTGGAAATAAAAAAAGAGGAAAGTGAGTAAATTTTCAAACAGCTTCAGCTTTGTTACAATAAAATGTCTCACACTGAAAAGAAACACACTTATGGACAAACAATTGAATTTTCTGTAATTATGGTGAATGTAAGTCAAAATGAATCTTTTTATTGTTTCTATCCGCCATAGCTACTATTTAATACCTAATTACTATTTGTAAAATAAAAGTGCTCTAAACCAGTGGTTCATTCATAAATTCACTGATGTATCAATTTTTTTTTTAGTATCATTCATTATGAATAAGTTCACAATATTTGTATCCATACAAGTATGATGTATATATAAATAATTAGGTTTATCTTTTATAAATTGTATAGTTTGAATATTGATATATTTTGTGAATAAAAGTATTATCTTAATAAATGGCCAGACAAATTTTTGGAAATTTATGAAGGATCATCCACATTTTTTAAACACGTAAACTTATACCTACTCCTTGAAATATGACGATATTTTGGGCACTTCTTTAGACTGTTACTCCCCTTATAAAAAACGGAAGGGAGTAACAATCTAAAGAAGGTGTACAGAATGTTCTTCTTTAGACTGTTACTCCCCTTATAAAAAACGGAAGGGAGTAACAATTTAAAGAAGGTGTACAGAATTTTCTTTTGTCTGTTACTTCCCTTATTAAAAAAATCGGTTCGAGACAACTCAGACTAACTTTCTCATATACAGCCATATAATTCAGACGGATACGCATGTCGATCTGCTAGCTGTTATTGTAAACTGTAAACTTATCTTAAGCGTGGTTACTTAAAAACCTTCCAAATGAAGTGAAAGTTCCACCTGGCGTAACCATCTACTCCAATCATCCTTTTAAACTATAAACTTATTAACTATTAATTTGCTAAATATTAAATATTTATTGCATTAAGCTCACTTATCTAAACCTACGTAATGCTTAGTTAATATTATATTATTTAAAATGCATTCAATAGGTGGTTGTTTATTTTTTGTTTTTGATTTTCAACAAAATCAGATTTATTTTCATCAATACTTCGGAAACTAGATTTTCCTGGAAAAACCGCTTTTATTGTTTGATTCTTATTTCAATGGACTACATTTTATCATTTTTTAATCAAAATTGTCGAAACCGGTTTCAAGAAATAATTTTTTTTTTTCATGTTTTTTCAGAGTTTTTGGGGGTTAGCGCCCCCAAAATTGGGGCTAAAATTCATTTCTCGAGTCTTATTTTTAATTTCACCTTATATTTTCGCCTCGGAGTATGATTTTTCCGAATATGTATCCAAATTTGGTCACAATTGGCCCAGTAGTTTAGGCTTCACACCTCTGCACAAACGACAGACAAACATTTTTTAAATACCACTTTTTTTTGGACTCGGGGGACCTCAAAACGTGTAAATCCATCAAAATCAAATTTTTGCGCCATCACAAACTTTCTCTTTTTTAAGTTTTTGGTAGTATTTATACTAAGGAATATTCATACTTTCAGTGTAGCTTAGTTGGCAAGAGCACTATGCTGGAAATATGGAGGCCTGTGGCTCGAGTACCGGGGCTGGAGTCTATTTTTCTCTGTCTATCTCCCGCTGTTAATAGTAATTATAATTTGATTTAAATGAATGCTTTCTCTTAATATGAGAAATTTAAAAAAAAAACAGAAGGGAGTAGCAATCTAAAGAAGGTGTACAGAATGTTCTTCTTTATACTGTAATTCTCCTTATAAAAACAGAAGTGTGATATTTATTTGCCCCAAAGTACATTGGACTGAACATCCTTTTGTCTTAATAGTTATTTAGGCAAAGGAATGTATAAATAATTGTACCTATCCATTCAAATTCTAAAAGAAAACGGGGGTAACAATCTGAAGAAGTACCGTATCTTGAATGTGCTATATTAATGGTGGAAACACTTACATTTAATAATCCATGTGCAATTAATTTGAGGAGTCCTAAATTGCACTCTTGAGGGTTGACCATATAGGACCATATTTTGTTTGTAAAATGTGTGTCCCTACCTTATTTATTTTAGAGAACATATGAAAAAATATTCATGTGGACCTAAAGTTGCGGCTGAACATATTTAACATTCATCATGCATACCTCATACCTATCATATAATCACTACTCTTTTTGTCTAAGTAATTAAAATCTTATGACATTGAAGGAAAAATGCACTATTTTTTAGGGAAGCTCCCTAAAAAATAGAGGAATTTTTTAGGGAGCTCCCAAAAACTCTTAATAACGGTTACGACGATTTTTATTAAAAAAAATTCTAAAATGTAGTCCAGCTAATTACGAAACTAATTGTATGTCGTTTTCCCCGGAAAAATCTAATTCTTGAGAAAATAGCTGTATAAATGTAGATGGTGAAAGCACTGGTTCGATCCCCTGCTTGAAAGGAGTTATTTTTATGGTAAATTTTGATAAAATTTTCAATAATTATCAAATGTATCCATGAAAATTTGAAGTAGCTAATTAATGGAAAACATTAGATCAAGTAATTATGTAATCATATAACATGAGAAAGTTTAGTATGACTGGACAGGATTTTTAAAATATACTATAAGGGAATACGTATCATTGTTGCGGGACTAGCATATTCTCCATACTGTAGCCTGTGTTGTTTAATATCTATAACTAGGCATCGCGTACTTCTATAAATTTGAGATACAATTAAGAAAATCATGATGAGTTGATAGTTAAAGAGGATGATTGTAATAGAGAGCTGGGTAGTTGGGCAGAAGGGTATCTTTCTACATATTCCTTAACTTATGATGTTCCGACCATCTTCATTTTAACTATTATAAAATGTATCATTCACTACTCACAAACTTCTGCCTGTATCAAGTTGAAATTTTACATGTCTGTTTCAATTGTACTTTAGACGATGTATATGAAGTTTTATTAAAATCGTTATGTTAGAACGTAAGATATCAGTAAACACAGTGTTTTCTCTATTTTAAACGTTTAGGTCCGCTTTAATAGTTTTGATGATCTTTATTAATTCATTGCGGTGTCGCTGTTGGTTTTGTTATTAAAAATTATTAGTAAAAAAATGTTTGATTCATCGAATAGGTGATGATAGAATCTTTTCCCGTCCTGAAATTCCACTTTTACATTTTAAGCTCACGTTTACGCGAGAAAACTCAGACAGATAACACTGTCCAACGAACTTTGCATGCTCGTTTTACTAATGTAAACTGAGCATGTACTAAATTTTAACCTTGCTTCAATTATTGTTAATCGGTAACATTTTACGCAGCAAAAAAAGTCATTCAAACTTACACGTAACCTTCGAATTTATACTACTTTACAGTTTAAATGTTCTTCGGTCATCAGGCGGTTATATAGCTGTAGAGTCAAACTCATATGGATTTGATGAGTGGTAGTAATATTTGGTGCTGTCGTGTTATTGTAATTGATTAAGGACATTATACCAAAAGATTTTTTTTATCTTCATTATTGCGAAAATTAAGGCCTGGTCAAACAGAACGTGGACAAGGTAGTGCTTGATTTCTTGAACTCCTGTTCCTTTTGTTTTTGTTTTATATCAGCATCTCTAGCAGTTCCTCCGATGAAGAAGAATTAATTTTTATGTGTGCTTTGAAGCAAGTAACACAAAAAAGAAAGTGGGTGCATGAAATAAATGAAAAACGAGAGGCTTTCGGCGAGTTTCACCGTCTGTGCTGCAAATTGAGTTCATTTAAGACTGGTTTTACTCATATTTTCGAATGCCTGAAGAAAATTTTTAGAAGTTTCACACTCTCCTAGAACCGGAAATATCGAAAAAAAAATAAAACAAAAAAGTAAAGAAAGAGAAAATAGCCCGGGTGACGCATATCACACAGAAAAACACTCTGGAACAAAATCAATCGATTGATCAATACATCTGTCTGTTGCTTCCAGTCCGCTGCGAACCCTTTAGTGGAAAATAAAACTGCAAATCTGTCCGCCGCGAACTCTGCAGTGGAAAATAAAACTGCAAATCTGTCCGCCGTGAACTCTGTAGTGGAAAATAAAACTGCAAATCTGTCCGCCGCGAACCCTTTAGTGGAAAATAAAACTGCAAATCTGTCCGCCGCGAACTCTAGTGGAAAATAAAACTGCAAATCTGTCCACCGTGAACTCTAGTGGAAAATAAAACTGCAAATATGTCCACCGTGAACTCTAGTGGAAAATAAAACTGCAAATCTATCCGCCGTGAACTCTAGTGGAAAATAAAACTGCAAATCTGTCCACCGCGAACTCTAGTGGAAAATAAAACTGCAAATCTGTCCACCGTGAACTCTAGTGGAAAATAAAACTGCAAATCTGTCCACCGTGAACTCTAGTGGAAAATAAAACTGCAAATATATCCGCCGTGAACTCTAGTGGAAAATAAAACTGCAAATCTATCTGCCGCGAAGTCTGTAGTGGAAAATAAAACTGCAAATCTGCCAGCCGCGAACTCTGTAGTAGAAAATAAAACTGCAAATCAGTCTGCCGCGAACTCTGCAGTGGAAAATAAAACTGCAAATCTGTCCGCCACGAACTCTGTAGTGGAAAATAATACTAGAAATCTGTCCGCCGCAAAGTCTGTTGTGGAAAATGGAAAATAAAACTGCAAATCTGTCCGCCGCTGACGGCTACCTTCAGTTTGACCAAGATGATGCAATATTACTGTCCACAGAGTTAAGCTTTCGGTTTGACCGGGCCTTTTCCCGGGATTAAAAATTAAATCTTCTTGAAATATAAACGACCACTGATACTGCGCATATGATTTATTCATGTCGTTCATAGTTTCGAATATCAGTGATGGATGATGGATGGCTAGAAGGAGTAATAAGTTGTAGTCAATATTTCATTTGAGACGTTTCGACCCTGTCAAAGGTTACCTTCTGTCATGGTTTTATTATTCTAAAAATACAATTATAACAATAATTATCATTTTCATAAAACAATTTCTATTTTAAAAAATTAAAAATAATAACAAAATTAAAATAATAGGTTATTTTCTTATTACATATCTATTAAAATAATATCTTTGATTGATATTGTATAAAACTAAAACCAAATTATTATATTATATATTATATGTTGAACAAAAAGATAATTAAAAATATTTACACCATTCCTCCTTGTGTCAAATGCAAACAATTAAAAACTGTCTCCATAATAGAGAGCGTCAACTGAAGATTTTTTAATTTTTAAGTTTTTGGTAGTTTTCTTACTACGGAAAGTTTAAATTTTAATTTAAATCAAATTATAATTATTATTTAATACGGGAAACAGACAGTGAAAAATACACTCCTCCCGGCGCGGGATTGTATTTTTCACTGTCTGTTTCCCGTATTAAATAATGATTATAATTTGATTTAAACTGAAGATTTTTTTAAATAAATAAATTTGAATATACATATATTAATTTTTATTTTTCCTTAAGATGACCTCCATAGACGCTCCCATATCTAACATATATTAATTGGTTACAAAATTTAATTAACAAAGCGTAAATGGTAAATGGAACAATGATAAAAAAACATTAAAATAGATCAGTAAACTCCAACACTATTTAACATTATAGGGCAACATAACATGTAATAAAATTTGAAATTTTTAAAAATATCTATAATATTAAAATAGGATCTATTCTCAAAATTCTTATCTGAATTATGTTGCTTCTAGTTTTGATTTAATATATAATTTAACAGGGAACATACTTCTACAGGCTGTTTTCTTATAATAGTACATTACGCGTCGAGTGCGGAAAGTAGCTTTTGCATGCGAGTGTGGAGTTTGCACCCGAGCGACAGCGAGGGTAGTAGTAAAACCACACGAGCAATGCAAAATGCCGTTTTCGCACGAGTTGCGTACCGTACTTTATCTTCGATTGTTAGATTTAAATAATAAATACAGAAAAAAATAAACTTGCTGTATGTAAGTTCGTATCTCTTCTCTTGATAAAGATGGCATTAATCTTGAGTTGTATTTTTTGCCGAATTAATTATTTCTGGAGGAGTATTATTCTCTACATTTTCGTCAAAGCCACTTGCTTCATTTATTGTTTTTCACTAAAAACTCGATATAAACAGTTACATTAATAAAAGAATAGCAAATTAGTTTTGTTAAATGTAAACAAACTGGCTAGTCGTGCGTAAAGCTGAAGAATTCCTCTTCTTTACCACGCTAGCGTGGTAAAGAAGAGGAGTTCTTCAGCACTATGAGACGCGCATGCGCAATAAATACAAGTACGTAAATAATAAACTTTCTACGCATCTAAACAGAGATACAATGTTTATATTTCGTATCAATCGTAGATAAACTTTATTATTGTGAATGATGATCATTTATGGGGGTAATTTAATATTGATTCCTTCCTTATGTAGGAAGACTACTTGCTAAATTATAAAGTGACGATGAATATCAGCGTACCTGGTAGAGAAATGTTGAATAAACAGGTCAAGTGTGTGCTAGTCAGCACACGACGAGGGTCCGTATAATAATTATTTTTTAACCCTTAAGTTTTTTTACCCTAATTGTTTTGAAAAATTATTTTTTAAGTCGCTATATTTTTAAAATGTGTGGGTAGGTACTATACACATTTATGCTAAATTTCAAAGTGATCGGACAAAAGGTGTAGCAGTGAGAGCATGCGACAGACGGACGGACGGACAGACACACGCAGGAAAATATAATGGTCCTTGGTTTTGCCTACGGACCCTAATTTTTTTTTTTTGGAGACCTTGTGGGGTATCATATGAAAATAAACGTCGAGCTGATTACAAAAATATATAATTTTTGGTCATCATAAGCTTGGATAGGGCGAGCGTAGGTGAATTTGAAGTGGGTGTGAAAAGTGTCCCCCCCTCTCTATCTCGCTTATGTAAAGTGCAAAAAATCTGAAAAAATTCCTGAACAGTCTTCAACCAAAAGTAAAGATACTACTTTTTGGAGATTTCGAAAAAAAATAATATATATATTGATAAAATAGGTTGTTTTTTTTATACAATTGTGCTCTTTTCGATGTATTTATATGTTGCACTATTTACAGGTTGTAGTATTTATATGCAAAAAGTATTTTAACAGAAGTTTATTTATGTGTTTTAAGAATATCAGACCCATAGAATAGTTCAAAGTAGGCATTTTGAGCATTTCAAAAAACACCATCAATAGGTACTACTTTAACAATACTGTGTTGCCGACGGACCCTCGCTGTGTGCTGACTAGCACACACTTGACCTTTTTATTTATTTTTTGGATTTTAGAATTTATTATATTTACCGTTTATAGTCTTTAAAATTGGCGTTGGACGTTGTAATTTTTATTGAGAACCAGTGGCGTAGCTAGGGTAGTGGGCCCCCCCCCCCGCAAGAACTTTTTAGGGGCCCCTCGCCCCCAAATTGATGAGCAAAAAAAAAAAAAGCTTGCGGCGTTCAGATCTGAATGGGGCCCCCCCTGACAATGGTATAGAAGTACACTGAGAGAAAAAAAGGACTTTTTTCGACTTATACGCAGTCGAAATGATGCTGCGTGTAAATAAGGTTGAACGTAGGAGGTCTTCCAGTCGAAGTCTATACTGCGGCCATTATACTGTGACTCAGCTGAGTGTATATATCGAACATTTCGATATATCGATACTTTTTATGCTGAAACTTAGTGTAACGCTATACTGCGAGGCAACCGAATAGAGTAGGTGAATGTGACACATTCACGTTCATTTTTGACTGTGTAGCAGTCGAATGGAGCAGTCGAAAGACATATTCACGTTCATTTTCAACTGTGACGCAGTCCAATGGTGCAGTCCAAGCGTCACGTTCACGTTCATTTTGAACTGTGAATCAGTCAAACAAGTAAATTTCTACCGCTATGCAGCGTAATATTTTATTTATTGTACCAGCCTACAGCAGTATTGTACTTCTAGTCAGTTGAATTTCAACTGCCTCCCTCAATTTTCTACCGCTATGCAGCGTAATATTTTATTTATTGTACCAGCCTACAGCAGTATTGTACTTCTAGTCAGTTGAATTTCAACTGCCTCCCTCAATTTTCTACCGCTATGCAGCGTAATATTCTATTTATTATACCAGCCCACAGCAGTATTGTACTGCTAGTCAGTTTAATTGCAACTGTTATGCAGCGTAATATATTATTTCTTATACTAGACCACAGTAGTATTGTACTGCTTGTCAGTTTAATTGCTACTGCTATGCAGCGTAATATATTATTTCTTATACTAGACCACAGTAGTATTGTACTGCTTGTCAGTTTAATTGCAACTGCTATGCAGCGTAATATATTACTTCTTACTATTACTTACTAGGCCACAGTAGTATTATACTTCTTGGCAGTTGTACTTCAACTGCTACACAGCAGTTGTGTCGACTGAAGTTTGGTTGGAAAGGGGAATACTTTCAGCTGCAGCCCAGATGAAATATAAGGTGGTATGCTGTCGAGAGAGTAAGCTTTAGCTTCTGCTTAACTGCTCCAAATTTGGGAACACAACTGCTCCAAATTTGGGAACAGTAGAGCAGGCGTTACGCCAATGCTTACCCCCGACTGCATACAACCTTTATTTTCATCTAAGCTGCTGCTGTATTATTAAAATATTACTTAATTCTTAAGTCCTAAAATTAGGACTTTAAAAATAATTGTAATATTTTAAATTAGAAGAAAAACATGTAAGAGGCAGATTTGATTTTACATAAAAAATTTTATTATTATTATTTTTATGAATACAAATTTACAATTATATATTACGTCCAACATAAGTATAAAATAAAATTTAATTAAAATCCAATATATATATATATATATATATGCATTCATGTAAGTTAAATAATAGAGGTATAAATTTCAAGTTAAAATATTCTTTATAAAGAAAAAGGAAAACATAGTTCATACATATTTTAGTTACAAATTTAAGGCACAATATTAAAAGTTAATGTATAAAATAAAATAATATTTAGGTGTATAATATACATATATATATATATATATATATATATATATGTGTGTGTGTGTGTTTAAAAATGCATAATTATCACACACACACACACACACATATATATAATAAAGGTAAAATTAAAAGCATAATATTACAAGTTAATATTTTACTAAATTTAAAAAATTTAAGCTGTTTATGTGTGTAATATATATCATAAAATTTAATTTATATACAAATACTAATAATAATATGTATGTATATATATATATATGTATATGAACACATTTAATGCCTAGTATTACAATTTAAAATATTCTTTATAAAGAAAACATAGTTTATACATATTTTAGTTACAAATTTAGGCACAATATTAAAAGTTAATGTATAAAATAATATTTAGGTGTATAATATACATATATATATATATATATATATATATATATATATATATATATATATATATATATATATATATGTGTGTGTGTGTGTGTGTGTGTGTGTTTAAAAATGTATAATTATCACACATCACACATCACACACACACATATATATAATAAAGGTATAAATTAAAAGCATAATATTACAAGTTAATATTTTACTAAATTTAAAAAATTTAAGCTGTTTATGTGTGTAATATATATCATAAAATTTAATTTATATACAAATACTAATAATAATATGTATGTATATATATGTATATATATGTATATATATATATATATATATATATATATATAATTTAAAATATTCTTTATAAAGAAAACATAGTTCATACATATTTAATAGCTTTACAAACATCTGTTGATTTTACTTTGTAATAGTCTTACAATAATTAACATATTTATCATTTGTGGTGCAAAATTATATTTTTATTCATTCTAATAATTGAATAGTTTGATCACAATTACTATTCATTGTAATTCTTGTGACCTTATCTTTTCTTATTTAAAGATAAAAATATTATTCATAACCATTTTGTTAATTTTGTTATACATTTGAAATATTAGGTTACATTGCTCTTAATAATTATGTACACTAAGAAGACACTTAATGTATCAATTACTAATCTATGGAATTTCTAAAAACCACATATATTTTCCCATTGGGCAATGAACACATTAGATTTGGGAAGATGAAGCATGTATCCTGAAGTCTATAGGACATGTCGAGTCTCCCTTCCTCGACTTCATAGGCAAAGAAGTGATCATCAAAGTCAATCGTAAACATTTCTTTTCCGGTTAAAAAAATATTTTGGGTCTTACTATCTATGTAAATATGTTCAATATAAAAGAATTTGGGCAAATTAAATCGTTCTTCATCCAAGCCAATGCAAATAAGTTGGTTTGGTCGGTACACTATACCTTCCAACTCCACACTAACGACACCATATAGGGTGTTACAGGATGGCAATTTAAATTTTGTTTTTAGGGCGCACAACAGAGAGGGACATAATTTGTGATATTTGGCCGGTTTAAATGTATCAGGGAGTGTATTAGCCAGGAGCATGTCGTTTAACTGCAATTGATGACGCACGCTAATGGTTTTTGTTATATTTATCCTATTGCCTGTGGCTCGAGCAGCCACTTTAAGTATTCTATGTTTTGCCTCAAACCTCATAGACCACAAAGGTCTCAAAGGGCCAAATTTTTTTAACATTGAAGGATAATGTATCAAGTTGTGAAATTTCGGTTGTAACCTATCACGACAAGATAATTTCAAGTACAGTTTATTGAAATCACTTACATATTGAGCCAGGTTCTCAGGAAGGTAGGGAGACACGGCATCCGTCATACAAGTGGACATTATTCGCCTCAAAAGCAAAAACAAAGCCCAATATTTATTGCCCAATGGGATTTTTGTTCCTACAAATAGTGAGAAATACCTAAGGAATGTCAAGCATTCTGCTGATGACATTCTCCATTTTATTCCACCAGATTGCCAGACCAAAGGTTGAGGCTTTGAGCCTGAATCTGGGCCATAATCAAACAAAACGATGTGATCGTTCAAGTAATTCAAAGAGAATAGTTTATCTCTTATTAAAGAATTTATCACAAGGGTCATAACATATTGACAAACACCTTCCAATAAATCATGCATAATATCTACAGCTACATGTTGAAATAACTTAAAACCTTTGACTTTTAACCAGACACACCTTTCCTTAATGCCCGTAGCTGAAACGTTATCACTTTGCAAGTCCTCATTGTAATTTTCCATATTTCTAAGAAAATCTGATTTCTCACGCGTAAGCTTAGCTAGCTCACGTTTGCCTCCTTTACATATCCGGCAGTAATGAGAGGCGCTAAAACTTTCGGTAAAGCCCAGGATCGAGTTTAATCCCAAATTATCTCCGGTTATACAAGCTAATCTGAATTTAACAGTGCCAGTGAAACTGTCAACAGCAATTTCTACTCCAGTATTAGCTAAATAATTTAGCTCGTCTATTACACTTGCAAATATTTTCTCGTTACCTTTGGAAACAGCCCTATCCGAGGAATGAAACAGAAGACCCAAGAATATATAGTTAAGCTTGGAAGCATATTTTGGCGGAATGCAAGGCATGGATACGTACACTGCTCCCAACTTGTGAATGGATGAGTGACTACCAAGGGGATTTGATGTTTCAAAATCGTCAAAATAAAGTGTAAGAGGGTATAACTTCTCATTTGCATTTAAATGATGGTTTGAGTACGTTTTCTGCCATGCACTACCTTGAATTATATTCATCGGGAAAGGGAAGTTTTGGCAAAAATTTATGTAACTATCAATTTCTTTTAAAAGACCAGGAATTGATAAAACCTTTTTAAAAACATTTCTCAATGGAACAAAGGAAGCAAAACAAGGCCCAAGTTTAGTTGTACCACCTCGTCCGGCCACTGGACGATTCATTATAAATTTCTGTTTTGGGGGAATGTAAGTTCCAATATTAGTGTAAAAATTAAGTCGGAGGTGTTGACTGCGGAAAGTTTCATTGCACTGTGTTATGGATCCTAATAAAGTTTCAGTGAATGGCCCTAAGTGATTACAAGTGCCATCTCTAGCACTGTCTTCTGCAAATCGATTTAACACAAAACAAAACGAGTCTTTCATATATTCTTCATACCTATTATAAAATAACTGAATGTAATTAAGGGGTATTTGTGGGTTGGCCTGTAGCTTGCTAAACATCTTAGCAGCTGTATCTAAAAATATTTTTTTTAAATTTTCGGGCGAAAAATCAAAGCGTAAGTTTTCCCCATTAACCGTCTCATCTTGTGAGATATTTATTTCTGAGTCTTTAATACCTTCTCCTACCTCGTTCCCATTCCTTTCACAGACCACGTTGTTTAAAGAGGGCGCGACACCACTTGGAGAAGTGGCACAATGTTCAGACTTTAAATGATAACGCAAGGTATACAAGCTGCCACATACTCTGTAGCAGCCTGGCTCGCCACAGCGCAACGAAAGATTGTCCCCTGGTGAAAAGTCAAGGTGCATACGTTTGATATGAACTATAAGATCGCTTACAGATTTGAATCTATGTTTACAATCGTGGCACGATAGCATGATGACAGTTGTTACAATGTTGTTTCCTTACGCACCATACGATATCAGTTGCGGGTTCTTCTTTAAAATGTTTAAGTTTTACCCAAGTGGAATAAACACTTTGGGGAAGGGAACTCTCTTCTATTTTGTAAAATAGTTTTGATATTAGAATCCAAATGTTCTCGGCCTCAGGAGGAAATTTAATATTAAGAGCATAGCATAATATTAGGTAAAATTCAACAGCATCTGCAGTTGAGTTGAATTCGTATAAAAACTCCCCGTCAATTACAATGTATGCTTTAACAATGTCTACGCAAGATGGGCCTATTGCAATAATGAAGGGCTGCAGATGCCTTTTTAAACTTTTAAACTCAGCAGTTAATTTAACAACCCGGTCTTTGCCTTCCGCAACTGATGTCGTATGGTAAATAAAAAAATTTAACGAACCAATGCGATCTGACTGCACACCTTCTTTTCCTGTCGCTGTAGACCTCTCTCTGTAGCCTGTAGACGATAAAGTGAAGGGCAACAGGAACAGGGTCGCTGTAATCTTCTTCGCACTGTCACCTAATCAACAAAAAAAAAAAAAAAATTAAAATTAAAATCAGACAATTCCTCATCCTCCAAATGTAACAAGGCAACTTACAAATCCATCTCTAAATAGGAGTTATTTTACAAAAATAATAGGCATATTTAATAAATTCATGCGAAGTAATGTCATTTATGTAAATAAACGACATTACTTCAATGAATCAAAAGTATAACATTTACAAATTCACCTGATGTGGCGTGATCAAGGAAAGTTAAAAGTATCTTTCTCTGAGCGGGATCTTTGCTGTACGAGTCTCTCGCCAATTTTAATATTGCTTTATGATACTTGGCAACCTGGTCTGCTACTTTTATTTTTGCTTTTCCTTCTCCTGCCACCTTATCGAAATCCAATCTTAACTGCAACAGAAATAAAACAAATTATAATTTAAGTTTTAAATTAAAGCGCCTCCCTGTTAAACCTATCTTTCTCTCTCACCATATAAATTGTTAATATCTAGATGTATGGAAAAGCATGCTGATTTAAGATAGGAATAAAGAATATAAGAACTTACAAGAATTTCAGCAGTTGACTGCTGTTTAAGAGGTGGATATTTTTCAATTTGTTCTAAAATGGTGAGCTCCGATGTGTCACCTTCCCAAGAACGGATGGCAAAGGTCTCTCGCCAGGCTTCTTCAAGGTAGGCCGTGGTTTCTGTGGACGTGTATTCCCGAAGAATTGCCAACTTAGTACGGACACCTTCAGATGTTTCTGAAATTAATATCAAAATGCAATTACAGTCATGACAACTTTCTGACTGTTGTATGTACACAGTTAATGTGGTAGGCATGGAATAGGATCATTTATGATGTTTCTTATTATTTAATGTAAGATATTTAAATTTAATGTTAAGTGGCGTTAAAAGCAAATAAACTAACTATACATACACCATATAAGCACATTGATGTTTTTATTTACTGTGATTGAGACAACACACTAATTAAATTTACTTTCACTTCTCAGTTTATTTACTTTATGTTCTATTAACTTCACTCGTCCATACAACATACAATACATATTATAATAAAGTGACTCACCAGGTTTATCAGCTTTCGTCGCCTGTTTTCTGGATCTTCCTCTTTTGGTTGGTGGAGAATCATGTGATGTCAGCGAAGAACAACCCTCAGAGCTCTCTGACGACGGTGATTCATCCACACTGGATCCTGCTGGATCCTGGCAATGATGAACGAGTCCGTTGTCGCTTCAGCAACCCCTCTAGCCTTAGTGTCTTTTTGAAGTTCCTGTAGGTATTGTAGAGAGCTCCAACAGGTTCTCTTGAAAAGCTGGGGCCCAGCCTCGGATCCTCTTCAGATTCTGACGACAATCTTTTATTCCGTAAAACTTTTTGTGTATATCGGAAGAAAAAATCCGCTGGATATCTAGGTTGAAAAATTCGACCTAAATGTCCTCCCCACTCAGCCAAACAGGATAGCGTTATTGCTTTGTTAATTACAATGCATTCGGCTAAATGCCTGCAAACTACACGGCCTATTTCAGTAATTTCTGATTTGGAAAGATCCTGGCCCCTCTTCTTCAGTAAATGTGGACATTTACTTCTGAGGAGTACCTCTGCTGGGTTCAGATTACTCTCCGATACTGAAGGGATCCTTTCAAGAGGCTCTGCCTGGTTTTCGGTCTGGCTGCGAGGTAAGTGCTTGGGGGTTGAACATGTGAACAATTCACTCGTTGAAGGCTCCCCAGAGCTTTGTGTATTTACAAATTCTTCTAGGTCCTCCAACTGGCTGTTTAAGTCTACAAGTTCAGCAATAACCTAAAATATCAAAACACAAAATTCATTAATACTTAATTCGCCAATAAAATTTACAACCGGATTCGTTTCAATAATGTAAGCTGGGAAAGGTTAAAAAAGTACAAAAAAAATCACTAATTTTAAGTTAATATTACGGGTGAGAATTAACTAGTATTAAGTAATGCTTTAGTACTTTATTGTTGATACACTTTGTCAAACACTATACATTTGTATGACTTATGCATCAGAGAAATGATAAAAGTGGGATTTGTACATAGGAGAATGAATATTCCTTTTTCAAAAAATACTACAAAGCATTAACTTAAGACTAACCAAAAAAATTAAATTGGACAGTCAAAAATAGGTGACCAAAATAGTGGAAATTTACCAATGCTACAAATAAACACACATCTATATACCTATGCGTATATACTATACAGTATGTCCCCAGTTTGAGTTGCAGGTGTAAATGAAAAAAAAAAAATCTACTTTTTATGACATAAATTACCTTAAGATATTATAAATAAATAATTTTATAGAGTAACATTTCTTCAAAAATTAAAAAAAAAAAAAAAAAAAAAACACTTTTCTCTTGATACAATGTTTAAAAATTGTAATCTTTGGGTGCATTGCACATAGCATGCAATTATCAATATGACAATTTTTCATTTCACAACAAGCAACAATTATTATTAAGAGTAATTTCTTTTTTAATTTTTTTAACTTATTTTTTGTCGAAAAATTATGTTTTTTGTCATTTACACCTACACACAGTATATGTGATAAACATATAGTATGTACATAATAGAATATGTAGCCTTACAGATTGTTAGAAAGACTTTCATTGTCATTGGCCCAATGCAAAATGTAATTAAGATTAAACAAATATTTAAATCTTCAATAATCGTGGGTAAGTTCTCATATTACTACAATCATGGAGAAACCACTGTATTAATTACAATAAACTTTAAACACAAGTGTAAATATAATTCACATTAGATTTTACTAAGTGTTGAGGATTTAACAAAATTGTAAACCATAAACGATGGCTTATACAATGGTTATAGTCATAAAAAGAGATCAAAATGTAAGTAATACTATCAATTACGAAATAAAAGTGGACTAACCGGTGCTTGCTTCCGACCATTGTACCACTCCAGGTACTTTCGTCGAAATGTCAAATATGTCGCCAGGTTAGGGAATGTGGACACTATGTAATTCTTGTCAATCACAGAGGACATTTCCTCCAAATTGGAAAATGCAGTTATTCCTTGGGCTAAAAACAAAAGGCAGTACGGTTGACTTGTTTGGGCAGAATAGACAATATACATATATACATATACATATATATACATATATACATATACATATATAAATACATATCTATATATATATATATATATATATATATATATATATATATATATATATATATATATATATATATATATATATACATATACATATACATATACATATACATATACATATACATATCTATATATATATATATATATATATATATATATATATATATATATATATATATATATATATATAGATATTTATCATGGAGAGCATTATTGTTTCTTTGTCAATGTAAGAACATTCGACTGCACCAGCGAATATTATAAGAGCTATTTCATTTAAATGATTTATGTTATTAACATTATTATTACTAGAGGGACGTGAAAGGATAACTGACTTCATCTGACATTGCGCGAACAAAGCGTTTAGTTAAACACTTATAAACATAAAAAAGCATCATCTTGTATATATATGAAAATTCGATAGTACAACACAATAATTATTAACTTATTTATTTATTTTTATTTATGTATAAGCCTCAACGGCCACTCCCGCGCACGAGTATCTCATGCGGGGGTGCACTATTATTAATTTCAGAATACTTTTACAATTTATATTGATGTAATTAAGGAGAAATGTTATAATTTATGCTACATATTTATAAGAGTAATCATCTGTTGTAACAAATCGTATGGTGGAATAAAGAATTATTATATTAATTATTTAAACAATTTTTTTACGAGCCCTCTACAGCCTTAGCCACGCGGAGGAATACAATGGACATATTTGACAGAAAGTAACATAATAAATTTAATAACACAGTACGCAACACGGAGACGCAATAGATAAATATGTGTATGACAGAACAATAAACATTAATTATACAAATAATTAATGATTCATCTTAAGAATTGTTAGGTTTAAAGGAGAAAAACTGACTTACCTGTTAAAGCTTGAATGCATGCTTCATCGAGTCCCCACTGAAGAAACAATTCTCGAACCTCACTCATTGCACAAGCTTGGAGAAAACGTTTCACCAATTTAAGTCCGAATAACTGAATAAGTCTCATATATAGACAATATGTAAAGATTAAAATGATATAGAAGTGTAAAGAACTCTAAAGCAATGATCTGTAATGTAGGAAGCACAACTGAAGAATGACTTCCGTTCAGCTGGGGTAACCTTTATATAGGGTTCCCCCCACCTACCACCGGCCCTTCAGCTCGGAGGCAGTCGAAGACGTATTTTGTTCAACTGATACACAGTTAAGACAAAGTACTTATACTTGGTCGCAGTTGACTTGAAATGCACCTGCCTTATCTTCAACTGAGTCACAGTTGATGATCTTTTTTATTAGTGACTCATTTTACGTAGTATTTTTTTAACGCATTCTAAGTAATAAATGCATTTTCATAAATCACGAGTTTAATTGAAGCGAACATAGCGAGCTTCCTAAATTTTATTCAACAAAATATGCTACGTATTTGACGGTGTGTCTGAAACATAATATGACGATAACTTGAGTACAAGTTGACCGATTTTGATGAAATTTTGTGCACATGTTCATTTTACCAATGCTCAGAACGAGTTTGCCGGACAACGTTGTCTGCCCAAGCGTTCGTGCGCAACGCTCGCGTAAACGTGCCCTTTAAAATTAAAATTTGAATTTTAGGATAGGAAAAAATTCTAATTTTATCTATTCGACGAGACAAACCTTTTTTTTCATTAACAGAGTTATGCACATTGTTCCGAACGACAAAATAAACCACGTGTAGGATTGATTTTTCAATACCTATATACTATAATCATGTTTTTATACGCAAATACAAATCTATTCTCTTTTATTCTATTTCATAGCTAGAACGTAGGGGAGAATCGTTTATTTAGGTGGATACTACAGTTTTCACACAGTCTATATTAACTTAGTTCTTAAAGACGATGAAGATTATCATGTGTATATACTTTCTAAGTTTAAATATAGTCTCTAATGCTCACTTATAATCAATAATAATATTGTCAATAGTTATTTTTGCTGTCTGACAATATTCTCTTCAAACTTTAGCAGTTCCAAAATTTATTTGTAATTTTTTGGATGGTCTAAAAGATTAGTAAGCTTCATAACGGCCCAAGAGGGGTTGACGCATACTTTCTATATATACAAAATTACTTCCCAAATACTATGCCAGTTCCAGTGTTCAATTCAGGTAAATTTTAACCTTACTGAGGGTTTGAATAACCGTTAAAATTTATCTTTCATAAGCATAAGTATAATGGTTTTTTCTGATTCTCCTAAAAAGGTCTAATCCTCTTAAGTCAAAGGGTATTTTTTTAAACTTTTAATACCTATATAACCTCTGAATCGTAACGGTTCTTATACACATTACTATTCAAGTAAAGAAAAATAAAACCAATAAACACACCATATAGATTAGATTAGGTTACCCAAGAAAAAATCTGTACTAAATAAATGTACCCCTAAAACACTGTTAAATTATTTCAAAACTACCTCCAGAACATTTATATATATGTAATAATAATAATAATATGTAACGTACCGTAGTTAACTATTTGTTTTATTAACTATTTCATTAAAAATAGTAATAAATGTACTTATGAGGTATGCTGAATTCCAGTTGAAACTAAATATTTTCAACTGCCTTTATGCTTTATTAATTAATTTTTTCGGCTGCCACGATTCTGGAAACAACAATACTGCGACCGAGCCGAGTCAAACTATACTGCATTGCAGTATAGGGGTGTTTTAAACTGCGAAACAGTTTAGTGGTTATGCTGCACAGGAGTTGAATGATATGTTCGACTTGACTCCAGTATACCATCAACTGCTACGCAGTCTGAAAACGTCTATGCTGGGTCGCAGAATAGGCCTATACTGCACCTCAGTATGGGAATGAATTTTTTCGACTAGTACGCGGTTGAAAAATGGTGGCAGAATAAGTTATACTGACTATTTAGCATAATTTTCTCTCCGTGTAAATAGAAACCCCTTCCCAAGTAC